>CAWUFW010001290.1:1492577-2985154 GCA_963921515.1 Calotriton arnoldi
ATATATCTTCATACATACATACATACATATATTTGCATTCATGTACTCATGTGATGTAACATTTATAATGTGTTGTGGTGCACATTCAGTACAGAAAGTGCATTCACTGTGCAAATTCGACATATATATGCATGTGCATAACTAATGTTTTCATTACAGTAATATCAAATTGCAGTTCCTGTATATATCTCCATTTGTGTGGTTTGAATAATGATGATTAACTCATACAAACTCATGAATTTACTGAACAGTAGTCTACATTTATATTAAGTTGACTAAAGGCCTTAAGGATTTGGATTCAATGTTTTAATTTCCAACGAGAAAGCTTGCCTGGGTTGTGATGTTTTTCTCTCCTCTGCAGGTGCACTTGCATGAGCTCATGGTTAAAGAAAAACTCATTGTGCAACAGAGTTAGTGAGGCTCGAAAGGAGTATCATCGGCAAGGACGAGGGACACTAATGAGCAAAAGGAGGAAGATGGTCCATGTTGTATCTGAAAGCTGAAGGAATGTATTGGTGTTTCACAGTGTGGGGATTAGAAGAAAGGAGTCTAAGTGTAGTTGCCAAGTTTTTACTGTGAGAAGGTGAATGAGTTGTGGAACAGAGTTTCTTGAATGTTCTTAGTCGGTTTTAGTTAGTGAACCCACTTTGGGGTTTGGTCAGATTCCCTTTTAGACTTTGAGGGGTACAGACATCTTTGCAACATCTCTGTTTTGTAGCTTCATGCTATACAATATTCTTTTTCTTTAAAGAACCTCTACAGAGGTTCTGCTATGCTGACACCTTTCTCCTTTAAAGAATCTAATTAGAGTTTCCTCACATTCAGTAATATTTAGAGTAGATTTAGAGTAGGAGATTTAGATTTTCATAACATAACATGCAAGAGGACCGCAAATCATGTACTGATCATCAAATCCTTTTGTATTATTATGTATCGCAATTACTGAATTTTTTGTATGTTTTATGTTTCTAAGGCTAAATTCATTCATCATTTTGACCTGCCTGTAGTAATCCTGTATTTTTACAATATATTCCTGAGACTTGTGTATATCAGTCTGGCTTTTAATTTGTAATGAATCCATACTCAATCCCATCTTCTGACTCAGAGTTTTACTGTGTGGCCAAATGGATTAAACTGTAATTGTTAAATTGTAGTTGATCCTAACTCCTTTTATTTCTCAGGTACCTAGAAAGTTCCATTGCAGGGATCTAGCAAGAAGGAGCCCAAATATTATACATTAGCACCACCAAGACTGTTTATGTAATATGGAACCCCATGCTTATCACCTCTCCCAATTTAAAGTGCACTAGAAGTGTACACAATAACAAAACTCGAGTCCTAATACACAGATGGAGGAAATGGTCATTGTGGATCAAAACAAGACACTAAGACCAAATTGAGAGTGCAAGTGCAAAATATGAAAACTGGTGCACACAAGTGAAAAAATCATTGTGTCAAAGAACGATTGTAGGCCTCTTTTTTAAAAGAATTTAAAATTAATTTCTTCTGTCTGTTTTCAGTAACTTCCATACCAATGGAAGGGACTTATAAAACATCTCCCACCCTTGACAGATAGAAATATTATCTTGTTTGATAGAAATTCGCTACATGGTACTAAATTTTAATGACGGCAATTTTCAAGCCCCACCCTGAGTGTACTTCAATGGAAATCACAATCTCATGGCCACACAAGAACCAATTTATATAATGGATTTAGTTTAAGAATACAAAAGTTGAAACTACTGTAAAATGTGTGCATAAAGGTTCCCTGCTGGGCTTATTTTTTCCATGATATACAGGCACTCCGGTTTTCCACTTAAATGTATGATTTATATCTAAACTTCATAGAACAGTAAATTACTTTACAAAAAGAAAATGTTAATAGCTCTCCAGAGAAGGGCTACGATCTGTGACTGAAATAGCATGAAAAATTAGGACCTGACCTTTGAAAATGATGACATAGATGTCCCTCTGTATTAAGAAAAGTGACTGTTGCATCATGGGGTACTCAGTACGCATAAGTACTTGTAAGCAGCCACGGCTCCTGCAAGTAAGTGCGGCAGGGCGGGGGGGGGTCAACAGACAATGGAATAGGATTTATTTATTTATTTTATTTTCCCTATTCTGTCGTCTGTCGACTCCCCCATGCCCCGTCCCACCGCGCTTTCATGCAGGAGCTGCGACTGCTTGTAAGTGGTACATTATTTTGACATTCTGTACTAAAATTCTCAGAAACATCCTAGTGAAAACCAAATAAATGTAAGAAATCACATTGTTTCATTTATAAACTGAATTCTCATTTCTAGATAGAGCCGATGGCCATTTGAGACACTTTCTTGTCAGTAAGGTTGCGCTAAGAAGTCAGAAAAAATGTTCTGTATACTTATAGCATGATAGTATGTTTCCCAGATATGGACAAAAGACAACCATGGTTGGCAGGTGGTATTACAGCTTCTAATGTAATAAGAGGACACAATAAGTAAATATTTTGGGGCATCTGCAGTGTACACTTCATTTTGATGAACATGCATAGGCAAACAGGAACAAATAAGAATCATCAGATCCTAGGACACAATGCTGCCTCTGCACCCTGTGCATAGTTTTCTTACCTTGGGATATCATTCAATTTCAAGCTTTCCCAATTGTATAATTATAACAATAATATGCTCTCCAGCCTCCAAAGCACACTGGCCTCCCACGGATACTTACCGCCTGTTTAGAGCAGGTAGGAGATGGCAGTGGATAAGTCTCAGTAAAGATGCAAAACATAATGCCTTTCACCTGGCATTCGTTGCCATCAGTGTCAAGTTTTACATTCAAGCAGGCACAGCCAGGGCAGGTAAGAGCAGTTTTTACTTAAGTTTCCCTCATCAACGTATGTCGAATCTCCACCCGCCCCACCGCTCTTACTTGCACGGGCCGCGCCTGGATTCAAGCTTAGTTGCACAGATCAGGTTGGACATTCCCACTAGCAGCTCAGCAACATGATCTCAAACAACTCTCTGCTTCTGGATCACAATGTGGATTTAAAATAAGATATTGTGATGCTCTGGATGTCCCAAAAGGAAATTGTTTGACATACCTTGTAGTGACAGAGATACTGATGTGGAGAAGGAGATATTGAGAGGTTTAATGGTGCATTGCTAAAGTATGAACAAAATAAATCAGAAGCTTTGCATCTGGGGAAGAAGGCTGTAGCTAGCATTCTCAGAATATGGAGGTGAGACCCCCAAGGGCTATGCTGATGTTAAATCTTGCTTGGAGAAATTAACTGCTTTTATCAAACTCCATAATTGTATTCACATACCATATTGAGAGATGTGGATATTTTCAGTACCATGGGTATAAAAGCTGAATTGGAACTAATCTTACTGCATAGTCGCAAAAATTAGAAGGGAGGATGGTAAAACACTTAGTAAATAGTAATAGTAATTCTGGGCATTGATCTTCATTTAATATAATGCAACAATACTGCTATCGATTTAGTTCAAGAAAGATGATGTGTAGAACTAACGGTCTTTCTGTTGTTATGTTTTCTGCCTGACCTGATTTTACATGTACAATCATGAGGTCAGGCAGAAAACATGGCAGATGATATGCAGGATATTGAATGGAAAAGTACAAATGCCTTTGTAGAAGGGATTTACTAGGTGGAGTGTGAGGGTGCAAGATTGCATGGCAGTGGGGATAACCCGGCTGCGGGATGCTGCAAAACCCATTGCCTTCCTTGCGGCTGCAGCGCACGGTCTTTTGTCCTGGGCACACACATGCTGTGGACTAAGGCTGTGGATCTGCTGCCATGAACACTCTTGCAATCAGTCATATGCCAAATATTGTATACAGAAATATCGGCTGACATATCATAATTCTAATGGTTGTAGGTTTTCTATAATTAACATAAATCAGGTGATATTGTTGTAGGATATGATATTTATGTCAGATGATACTCTACAAAAATTATTCAAGTACCACACTCTTTCAAACGTTTGTCAGGTTGGCCCCTCCCTCACTGTGCTCCATTGCTTTGTCCTTCTGACATCTACCCAGACTTTAAGAATAATGCAAGCCATGCATGAGCATGTACTTATGTTGCTATTTGCTGGGGACTTGATTCATCGCGATGGCAGAGACTGCTATGAAGGGCTCTTTGCAAGAGCTGTATGGGCTGTTCATTTAGGAGTGAAGGCAGCAGCCTAAAGTGCAGGACCCAGGATGATTGTTCAGTGGACCACTCCAGCCCTGCACATGCACAATATGGGAAACACTTTTCAAAGGTTCTGTACATACCATTAATCTAGATAACATACACGCAGCATACTCTACGTGCAATACTTCACTTATTAAGAAGTTGTGACTATTTACGATCTTAAAGTATGTGTCCCTACAATACGTTTCCAGGCACTGATACAAACCTTAGATTATCGGTGCAAGTCAAATTCAAATGCCTGGGTAAGCAAAGGTTCACAGTGATCTACAGTTTTGCAAATCAATTCATGGGAATTTTAACACTGTAATGTATATCATTTCTGCTCTTGCATTGAGGGCCACCATTTAGTGGGTGTAGTAAAAATATTAGAAGTGGTGATTACTTCTCTGTCTACAGTCTTAGAAGGCAGCTATTAACAATCAACAAAAGTTGAGATGAAATACTCTTACCCATACCTATAAGGCATGGTGTTTGACATCAAAGGTTATACTACCACACCGAGGAATGGGCAATAGCATGAGTATCTCTATAAGATCACTGATCTTCCATATGATGCAGGCTGATTTTTGGTAATATAAATGCCTTTGAGTATGTACTACTTCTAATAAATGTCGGCACTTTCCATGCAAAACAGATTATATTTATATATTTGAAAGACTGAAAATGGTGAGCTTGAGAAAATTAGTGGATATGTAAATTTTTGTTCTTTGAAAAATTCAATACAAGAGTAAAGCTTTTTAATCTTTTACAGTAATCTATAAAGCATACATTCCAATAGTTCCTCATTCTTAGGGTGGACCGTGCTCCCTCATCTCTTATCTATATGCCTCACTATCCAAGAATAGGGAGTACAGAAAGAAATGGGCATTTAATAATTGTATTGTATGATAAATAAAAATCTTTACAATGTCAGTGCAGATTCTCAAAAAAACAATACATGAGGTATTAATGAAAAAGCAATATCTAAGTAACATAAGCACATAAAAGAAGTTAAATGTCTAAAGAATAACTTTTAAAACAGTGTTATCAGATAAAATTTGATACACTAAGAAGGACTTGAGATTAGCGCAGACACTACAGGTGCAGATTGCTAAAGATAACTGTGAATACAGAGGTTATTAAATATGAGGTAATAAGACCAAAGCAGCAAAACTCAACATAGTACAAATAGCATTATATTTAAAAATGTCTAAGAGCATGGAAAAATGATGGTATCAGCAGCATTGGAATAAAGTAAAAAAACTTTGAGGTAGTTATCACTAAAGTGCTTTATGAAAAATAGCCATAATGTGCAAACAGTCTTTGTAGAGGTGCATAGCAGCAAGGTTGGGCATGACACCAATAAAGCATATGTAGTGGTTATTGCAAGGAAAACAATGGTTTTGAAAAAGTTCAAGTGCTATGCATTATTTTGCAAAGTGCTAGACAAAGTTCAGTTAAACTGCATAGTCTTTCACTTAAGGGTTTTAGGCTTGGCTGTAATACATCTGTAGTAGTATTTTAGAAAGGAACCCATATTGGCCCATGCTTGGCCATCCAACCCGAATTCAAGTCTAATCACAGCCTCTTATTTATTGGGCAGCCTAAAGACTCTCTTGTATGCTTTTTGATGGAGCTGCTCCGTGATTTTGGTAAGTTGCCCTGGGAAGGCTTTACGGCCGTAGCTGATCACAGGTAGTAGGGTGGCCCTGAGCACCCTTAGAATTGGGACAGAAGAGGTACTTTCTAATACCGTGTTAAGCTGGCAAAGTCTAGTAGTAATTAGCGCGTCCTTTGCTTTAAGGTGGATCAAGTGGGTTTTTGTACCGCTGTTTGTGGAGAGCCACTCACCCAAGTAATTGTCCGATTTTGTCTCAATGAGTTTTTGAGGGGCCATAGTCTAGCAGTAGTTTGATTTCTTGGTCGTCCTCCCAAAGGTTATGAGGTTTGTTTTTGAGTCATTTGACGTCATTTTATTTGCCTTGTTGTACTTGTGTAGGGCATTTAGGGCTTTCTGAATCCCAATTTTGGAATGTTCCAGCAGGCCATGTCATTGGCATATTGCAGTATAGGGATCTTAACATTTCCGATTTTTGGCGGGCTTTAATTAGCATGCATGTGCAGCTGACATGTCCGCAGTATATAGATTAAATAACATTGGAGCAAGGACACAGCCCAGGTTTAATCTGTTATTTGGCGGATTTTCCTCGTTGTTACTGTTTGGGACAGCTTAACCCTCACCCATGTTGAGGTGCACAAGGATAAAATCTAAATAAGCAGATTGTTTGGGATACCCCATGCCTGAGGTTTCCTCTACAGGTTGCCCCTGTCCACAGAGTCAAATGACACTGAGTAGTTGACAAAGCATGCATAGAGCGGGTAGGACTTCTGACAGGTCGCTTGGTGAATTAGGTAAGAGAGTGCAACTATGTTGTCCGAGGTTGAAGAATTCGGCCTGAAGCCCATTTGACAGAATGGAACAATCTCATTAGCCGCCACCCAGCACTCCAGTTCTTTTAAGAGGACAGAAGCATATGCTTTAGCTTCAATATTAAGAAGGCCGATCAGGCGATAGTTGGCTGGAATCTGCCTATCTCCCTTCTTGAAAATTGGCTGCAGGATTGAGCCCCTCCAGCTCTCAGGTACTTGAATGGTCACTGAGCATGTGCGGTACAAGGGGAAGAGTATTGTTGACCGCAGGTCAATGTCATCTTTAAAAACTTGAGCTGGGATCCTGTTTGGGCCAGGAGCACCTGTTGCTCTTGTTTTATTTGTGAACATTGGTTCCTTGTCTGAGGAGTCATCTGCTATACATAATGTGTTTGCCAAGGAGACGCAAGATGTTTCAGTTACATACAGCTTTTTTACGTGCTGGGTCCACAAGGTTTGTTCAATTGCTTTATTTCTAGTGGTTTCCTGACAAGTTATGTTTTTGATGTATCTCCATAGGTCAGCCTGACTGCGTTTACCCATAAGTGAGTATATATGTAACCACTGTTTGTCCTTCTGTTAATTTTTTATAGACCAGACAAGTTGCTTATGTTGGTTTGTTAAGGCCCGCAGTGTTGACTGCTGATCAGCTTTGGTTAGCAGGTTGTGTGTTTTTTGCTTTATTTTCCACAGCCAGCGGATGTTACGCTTGCTTTCCTGGGCATTTACTTATAGTCTTGGGTCTGCATTGTAGAAACTTAATTGAAGTTAAAAATGTTAGGATGATTTCAAGTTGAATGTGGGGACCCTGGAACACGTATTCCATATGGTGCAGAGTCCAACATATCCAATGCTATGGAGCACCTTTTAAAGCCATCTAAAGGCTGTTTTCTTTTTCTTGGAATTTAACTATTTTAGAATAAAATCTAAACTGCTGATTACATGTTTCTGCCATTAGGAAAAAGAAAGAGTTCACAGGCTTAGCATTAGAAGAGTTAAAAAAGCACAGTGCGACTCTTGAAAGCTGCAAAACTATGATGCCTTGTGCTTCCACTTACATCACAGAGTCATTTTGTTTTGACAGCAATGAGGAGATGGACAGAGATCTAAGCTTTCTGGTCTTTATCCCAATTGCCTGAGACGCCACCGGGAAGTGGAATGGTCATTCATTACTTCAGTGTGGATCACAACAATGCAGAATCAGGACGTGAGTAAGTATTTTTTCTACATCATAAGATTTTCATTGATAGTCATAAATATGAGAATGGAACAGCAAGCAAATTCTCATTTTGGCAGAACTTTGGGCCATAAGGTAAAAAGAAATTAAGCCTCAACAGCTACCTTAAATGATCGTTAGGCAAAAAGATGCTTAAGTATGGCTTGTCCTACACTAGAGTTCTCTCAAATTTTAAGAAAATAGCACCTTGTAAATGTGTGAGCAGCTTTCCAAGTAACTGTTTTTCAAATTTCAGCTAACAGAGGCTTTTTTAATCAGGCTATTTTGGCCACTTTTAACTGGTAGAATAGGTCTTGAGCCATAATGGTTGAGGTTTGTTTACCAAATGATATCAGAAAGAAATGCAAGAAACAATACAGTATGAAATCAGTCGTGTCAAAATTCTAATCCTCTACCTGTTGTACCAAAGTTAATGAAAAGTTGATTGGACTTACTTATTGATTTGTTTTTTTTCTATTACAAACTTAAAACTCTCTTAACATATAATGAATAAAGTGACTGTTCAGCTGATGTAGGTGTATTACTGAAAGATACTAGAAGGGTAAAAGCCTGATGAACCACTTGGGATGCTGTTGACATTAACTCCACATCAAGAGTACTCTAAGACAGGCGCTGTTGATATGGAGGTCACGTCAAAGAGCCAAGGGCCAGGAATATCTCTGGTGCTAGCACAAGAGGGATTCCTGTTTTTATCATTTCAGTTCAGGCTGCTGGGAAAAATCTTCCCCAGCAGCCAGAGGCATTTTTTTCATAATGACGATCGTATTATTCCCCTAAAAGAGAAAGTGAAATGAGCCGATTGGCTCATATTACTTTCACTTGCCTTGCTGTTTGGGGCCCCTGAACACCAATTTTGGTGGGTAAGGTATCGTTGGAAAGGGAAGAAGCACCCCTTTACAAATGTAGGGGTCCCTAGTGGATCCCTGCTTGGAGATCATCCTCAAAGAGTGGTCCCCAAACAGATTCCACTCTATAAGAGTCAAAGAGGGCCTACCATGGCATCAGGCCACGCCCCCACTCTAGCAGGAGCATACAGTCTTTCTGCACTCCAAACATCCAAAAAGGACTTAGCAGTCATATATTTAATTTGAAATTTCAAAATTACTTGTGCAAAAATTGAGATTGAGTGCCCATTACTACCATAGTAGAATGAAAGACAGCAAAGAGAGTCTGCTGCTCACCAACTCTGCAATAGCGACTATACAGGCTGTCTTCCAGGTTGGGTGCACTTTTGAAGCTTTGTGGATGGGTTAAAAAGGAGGACCCTATTATTTGGAAGTGCTAAATTAGGTTCACGTTGTTGGGGAGGTGCTTTCACTAGTGTCAAAATCTTCTTTAATTACTGGAACACTGTAATATGCTAATTTCACAGACAGATAGATGGTAGTCGAAGAAAGTTGCAGCTTCAACTTATCCAAATGTAGTACATATGGCAGAATCACTTCTTTACGTATAATAGGATTCAGATTTTTCTGTTGACACCACAAAATCTCTTCCATTTGTAAGTATTAATAGGATCTAAGTTCAGCACTCTCAACTTTCTTTAGAATTTCCATTCAGAACTGAGAGAAATTCAAGAATATAGGCTGTGTGTTTTCAGGAGCCATGCTCCAAAACACAACTATGTCAGTTTAATTGGTTCAGTTAGTCTTGCAAAGTAATCAGGAATGTAAGGTTTGCATGGCAGTCTTGCAAGTTTTAACAGCATTTCAACAGGTCTAGAAGCCACCACTGCATGGGCAATTCAGGGGTGTCAGACCTGTCAGGCTTCGGGTGGTCTTCCCCCAAACATTTTGCTTGCTTTCCTCCATTATTGCTCAAATTCGTTTTTGTTGGCCTAAGGACTCTGTGCACTTTACCACTGCTAACCAGTTCTAAAGTACTTGCGTTCACTCCTCTAAACACTCCCCTACACATGGTTACATTGATTTACATCTGATTGGCCTCTTTAATTTATTTATAAGACCCATATAGAGTGGTGTACCATATACCCAGGGCCTGTAAATTAAATGCTGCTAGTGGGCATGCAGCACTTACTGTGCTACCCAATTAGGTAGCTCCCTAAAAGATGTTCCAGGCCTGACACTTCAACCTGAATGCAGTTTTAAACTGGCAATTGACTTGGCAATAGAACCCTCTTGCCAAGCCTTAAACTCACCTTTTATTGCATATAAGCCACCCATAAGGTAGTCTCTAGATAGCCCAAGTGGTAGGGTGCATTGTAATAAAAAATCTGGACATGTACTTTTAAGTTTTACATGTCCTGGTATTGAAAGACTCCTTGTTAGACCTGGCATCCTTGGCGTGGTTTACCCTGTCTTTTTGCCTCTACCTCCTGTATAATTTTTGACTGTGTGCAGGATTTCGTTTTACTGGTTTAGGTTCTCTGGACACTTTGCCACTGCTGACCAGTGCCAAAGTTCAAGTGCTACCTATGTAAATTGCGATTATGATTGTTTGTCCTTGATTGGCATATTTGATTTACTGGTAAGTCCCTAGTAAAGTGCACTGTGTGTGCCCAGGGCCTGTAACTCGAATGCTGCTAGTCGGCCTACAGCACAGACTGTGCCACCCACACAAGTAGCCTTTTAAATATGTATCAGACCTGCCACTGCAGCGTCTGCGCACACAGTTTTTAACTGCCATGTCGACAGGCAAGTGCACCCACATGACAAGCCCTAACCATCCCTTTTCTTACATGTACCTCACCTCTAAGGTAGGCCCAAGGTACCCCCATGGGCAGGGTACAGTGTATGTTAAAGGTAGGACATGTAACAGGTGTGTTTTACATGTTCTGATAGTGAAATACAGTGTATTTTGTTTTTCCCTATTGCAAGGACTAGCTCTCCCATAGGCAATCATTGGAGCTGCCTTGTGTACAATGTAACTGTAGGAGAGTAGGATCTGCTTCACATGGGTACCCCCACTTTTTGCTGATGCTTCACTGTTTTTCGACTTTAGTCTGGCTGGGGCCCTGCTAATCAGAACCCCAGCCTAGCTGCTTCCTCTCTAAAATGGTTTCCATGTGCCTTAGGCACATCTCTGATTGGAATCTGGAGTGCCCTTATAAGTCCCTAGTATATGGTGTACTATGTACCCAGGGCATAGGTACCTCAGAGGCCTGCCAGGGGCTGAAGCATGTATTGTGCCACCCCTGGAAGGCCAGCCAAAAGGACACCACAGGTCTGCTACTGCAGCCGGGGTAAGGTGGTGCGTGCACCCCTTACTGTGATATAGGCTAACTATATCACTACATACATACACACATATAAACCTATAAGTCACTCCTATGGCAGGCCTTATCAATCCTGGAGGCAGAGTGCGTGGTTCCTATGTGAGAGGGTGCCCCTGCATGAGCTGGGCCTCTCTGCAGCGTTCGGAGACCCTTCTCTGATGCTGTTTGTAGTGCAGCCCGACCATATACTCTTAAGCGCATTATAACCTCGCGTTAAATGCTAACTTTGGGATGGCTGCACGGAAACATGTCGTGTTTGGTGTCAAACATCTTGGAATACTACCCCCCGCCAGTTCTGGCGGCAGGGGTAGCATTCCACCCTTCTAGAGGGAGAGACATGTACCCACCGGTATACCCGGTACTGACTTTCCAGAGCCCTGGCATCACAAAATGGATGCCGCTGCCACAGACACGAGTCTGGCCTCCTGCTGCTGACCGAAACTCCGGCAGGGGAGGCCTGGACAATAGGTTTCCTGTCCCAGGGAGGTGTAACCACCTCCCCAGACAGGATAGTGTGTATTGGGGCTGGGCGGGAGCACTCTCTGGTGCTTTGAAGTCCTGCACTGGGGGCACATTTGGTGTCCCTGTGCATACCCCAGTTCAAACCGGCTCAGGGGCTTCCAGCCCCTGCTCTGGCGCGAAACTGGACAAAGGGAAAGGGGTGTAACCACCCCTCTGCCCTGACCCTCCCATAGGTGGGTCCACAGAGTATGTCCAACCCCCTATCTTAGTATAAGTATGGGACCCCAGTCCTTAGGACTTTAGATTAACCTGGACGAAACTCTGACACAGAATCCTGGACCTTCGACGCTCTACTTCAAGATTAGAGGACTGAAGAATCTCCCTTGGGGTCAAGGAGTGACTCCCCTGCTTGGCAGGCACCAAAGAAGCAATTGTCCGGTCTGCATCGCTGAAGCTCCCGCCGGACGCCGAAGTCTTTGCATCACCAGAGGTGGATTTCCTGACTTTCCCGAGGCTGCCCTGAGTCCCCAGCAAAGCTGAGGCCCGTAGCTGTCGTGCGTAACGTGGAACCGTGACCCCTGGACACCGCACGCATTTGCAAGTGCATCCTCTTCTGGGTCTCCCACGAAGTTGTGCTTTGGGCTCCGAGTAGCCCCAGCCTCCAGCACCGACTGCACCGAAGATCACTGGCCTCCACTCCACGAGTGTCCTGTGAGCCAGCTCCACGTGCGTCGACTCGAGGCTCCTTCACGGTCGCTAGTCCGTTGGCTAGTAGGCCCTCCCGAAGGCCAATCTTCTTCTGCTTGGGCTCCCTGGTTGCTCCAGGCGTGCCCTGACTTACCCTTGCTAGGTGAGTCCCACAGACCTTGCTGGTCTGCAACATCGTCCTTCTTCTATTTCCACGAGACTTGCCGTTGCCAAGGCTTGTTGGGTCCAATCCGGTCGCCGACACCCCTGCAATCGACAGACGTCGTGGGACAGCTCGAATCCAGCTCCTGGTCGTCGTCGACGCCTCCTGGACCTTGTGGCTGAAGAGTCAAGACGACCGTCAACCTACCTGAAGCACTCGACATCGGTGGGCATCTGCTCATCGCCTTCCTGGTCACTGGCTAGTGACCCAGACTCTGTCCCCTCTGCTTTCAGGTTCTTCAAATCTTCGATCCACCTTTGGATCCACCCGAACACTTTCGACTTGGCCGTCAGCAGCACTTTGCAGCAGATCGCCATTGAAAACGACGACGAAACCCGACCCCGAAAGACACCTATGCACCCGGCTCCCCTGGGTGAGGTAACTCGAGTACTCCGGTGCTCCCGTGGGTATTGACACTAGAACAGCCTAGTTCTAACAGGGTTTGCTCCAAGTCCTCCTCTAAGTGTCCCTTTTCTTTTAAATTCCAACCGCGACTTTCCCCATAGAAGTCAACGGCGATTCGCGGCTGTGTTCATACACTGCACGCGTCCCCCGTGGGTCCCCTGTGTCGCTACCTTGGGTGGTTCCTTGTGGTCCAAGCACTTCTACAGGCTCTAGGCCCTGTGTCTAGCTCAGTCGTGGTTCTTATACCACTTTATTGGTATATGGTTTGGTACGCCCCTAGGGCTCAAACGTGTATTTGTGCTATTACTGTAGATAACTAACTTATAACTTATGTACTTCGAACTCTAGCCTCATAAAGAGACTAGAGGGGTGTGTTTAGCAATAAATACATATATTTTGAATATATACCTGGTGTGGTCCTCTTTCCTTTGGTCACTCAAGAGATTATAGACTGGTAAAACAAGCTGCTTTACATTCCTTCAAGACTTAGCCTGAAGGCTGCTCTCCATAGCTACCACTAGGATAGCTTTCAATAAAGGTTGTCTTTAACCTATCTCCAATAAGGGGTTGTTTGGACTGGTGCAAGGTGCCCACTATAATTAGTGGACAGCATATGCCAGGCCAACTTCTCAAATTGGTGTGCAGCGTGTGGGATTCCAGCTTGCTATTGTTTTACCAGATAATCTCAATTGAATTCATCAACTGAAAACCACTAAGGGTACCTAAGGTACATATAAATCAAGCTTAGTATACAGTAAGTTCTACTGAACTTAGAGTTGTGTGTTAAGGGATAGCACACCCTTTCTACAACTCAAGAGAGTTTAGTAGGCCACACTAGAGTAGGTAGTGCATACACCACACCTCACTAGTAATGTCTTCAAAGCCAGGACCCAGTGAGTCCTTGCCAGAAGACAGTGGGCTTCTTCCCTCCAAGTATGATAAACTCCCATTCTTGGAATTGAGAGCATTATGCAATACTAGGAAGCTGAAGGCAGGCAAAAGTGCCAGCACCCAACACCTCAGGGAGGTGTTACTGGCTGATGATCTCAGCAGGCCCCTAGGGTCTGAAGGGGTAGGCAGAGAGGGTGGGGCAGAAGATGAGGAAGGGGTCAGGGGTGAAGAAACCCAGGCCCCCCCTCTGAAACTGGCCAGGAAGGTGAAAATGACCTTGACCTGGAGAACGCAATTCCTCCTGTGGAGGAGGAGGAGGATCAGAATGACCTCCCCTTTGTCCCCCAGGAAGAATTGTGAGTGTGCCCAGAAGGTCTAGATCTCCTTCTCAGGAGTCTAACCACTCTGACACCTCAATAGGGACCTCTGTCTCCTCTCATAGGAGAGAATCCTCTCATGACAGGAGAACGAGACTGATTGAGTATGAGCAAGCCCAGCTTGAACTCAGAAAACAGCAGTTGGCTATAGACAGGAGTCCCTAGATCTCTACAAAGAGAGAAAAAGATGGGACTAGAGTCCCATGGTGGCAGCAATTTCCCCAGAGATAGGGAAAGGTCTTATGACCATAGAAACCTGAGCAAGATTGTCCCTCCCTACCAGAGTGGGGATGACATCCACAAATGGATAACTGCACTGCAGAGGGCCTGTAAAGTACAGAGGGTCCCTCAGGAGCAGTGGGCAGCAATCTTGTGGCTCTCCTTTGCAGACAAAGGTAGAGATAAGCTCCTCACTGTTAAAGAGGAGGATGCTGATAAATACACAGTCTTAAAGAGTGCTCTGATTGATGGGTTTGGCCTAACCACTGAACAATACAGGTTAAAGTTCAGAGATACCCAAAAGGCACAGACTCAAGACTGGGTGGACTTTGTTGATTGTTCTGCCAAGGCTCTGGAAGGTTGGTTATTGGGCAGTAAGGTATGTGACTTCACAGGATTGTACAATCTGATCATGAGGGAGCAGATCCTTAATAATTGTCAAAATCAGCTGTTGCATCAGCACCTGGTGGACTCTGATCTGACCTCTCCCCAAGAATTGGGAAAGAAGGCAGACAAATGGGTCAGAACCAGGGTGAGGCAGAAGGTACAGAACCAAGGTGGTGACCCTAAGAAGCAAGATTCTAAAAACTCTGATAAGGGTGGGGAGAAGGGTAAAGACCAGAAGTCTTCACAAGGCCCCCAAAAATCTTCTTCAGGTGGGGATTCACAGTCTAACAAGGGAAGAGGCCAAAAGAAACCATGGTGCAAGGTCTGTAAGCAAAAGACCCACTGGACCAGTGATTGCACCAAGTCCAAAGACTCTACTCCAGCCCCCACCAATGCCCCTAAGGCACCTGCTCCCCCTAGTGCAGTTACAATTGGTGGTGGGACTACACAAGCCAAGGGTTTAGTAGGGTTGACCCTGGGTAAGGAGATGAGCTCTGACCTAGTCAGAGAACTCACTCAGGCTGTCCTAGTCTGTGATGGAGGCATGGATGTGACCTCCTCTGTGAGACCCAGTAATCTGGGCAAGTACAGGCAACAGCCCTTAATCAATGGAAAAGAGGCTTTGGCATTTAGGGACACAGGGGCAAGTGTCACCATGGTGACACAAGACCTTGTGAATCCTGGGCAGATTATACTTGGTGAAATGTACCAAGTGACCAATGCTAGCAACGTCAGAACAGACCATACTCTGGCAGTTGTTAACTTCTCCTGGGGAGGGGTAACTGGCCTTAAGAAGGTTGTGGTAAGTGCAGACCTACCCGTTGAATGCTTGCTTGGCAATGATTTAGAAACTTCAGCTTGGGCAGAAGTGGAGCTCAGGACCCATGCAGAAATGCTGGGCATCCCTGCAGATGTGTTTGCTGTGACCAGGTCACAAGCCAAAATGTCTAACACTGAACAGGCCTTGGATTCTGGAATAATGGACCAAGTGCCCTCCAAGAAGAGGAGTAGTAGGGTAAAGGCAGTGCCTTCCCCCTTGGCTCAGAAGGAAGATCAGTCTCTTGAGAGGGATGATCTCAGTCCTGAGGAAGGAACTGTCCCAGAGGAGCTTGAACCTGACCAGGTTGAGTTCTTGGGGACAGGGGGCCCTTCCAGGGCAGATCTGAGCCAGGAGCAGCAGGGCTGCCCCTCTCTTGAACCCCTCAGACAGCAAGCTGCTGCTGAGGCTGCTGGGAAAGCTAGTGGTCCCCATACTGTGTATTGGGATGATGGACTCTTGTACTCAGAGTGTAGAGACCCCAAGCCTGGTGCCACCAGGAGGTTGGTTATACCTCTGAAGTTCAGGGGCTTCCTATTGACCATAGCCCATGACATTCCCTTAGCAGGTCACCTGGGCCAGAACAAGACTTGGGACAGAATTGTCCCTCACTTTCACTGGCCCCACATGTCTGAAGACACCAAGGAGTTTTGTCGCTCCTGTGTAACCTGCCAGGCCAGTGGCAAGGCAGGTGGCACTACAAAGGCCCCCTGATACCACTACCTGTGGTGGGGGTTCCCTTTGAAAGGGTGGGGATTGACATTGTTGGTCCCATGGATCCCCAAACAGCATCTGGGCACAGGTTTATCCTGGTGGTAGTGGATCATGCCACCAGGTACCCAGAGGCTATTCCCCTTAGGACCACTGCAGCACCTGTGGTGGCAAGAGCCCTCCTGGGAATTTTCTCAAGAGTGGGCTTCCCTAAGGAGGTTGTATCAGACAGGGGTGCTAACTTTATGTCTGGATACTTAAAAGCAATGTGGAAGGAGTGTGGAGTGACTTACAAGTTCACCACACCCTATCACCCACAATGCAATGGTTTAGTTGAGAGATTCAACAAAACCTTGAAGGGTATGATTAAAGGGCTCCCAGAAAAGCTTAGGCGAAGATGGGACATACTCTTGCCCTGCCTTTTATTTGCATACAGGGAGGTGCCTCAAAAGGGGGTTGGCTACAGCCCTTTTGAACTTTTGTTTGGTCACCCTGTCAGGGGTCCATTGTGCTTGGTGAAGGAAGGATGGGAGTTACCTCTCAAGCCCCCAAAGCAAGACATAGTGGACTATGTACTTGGTCTCCGCTCCAGGATGGCTGAGTACATGAAAAAGGCAACTAAAAACCTTGAGGCTAGCCAGGAACTTCAAAAAGCCTGGCATGACCAAAAGGCTGTACTGACTATTTACCAGCCAGGACAGAAGGTGTGGGTGTTGGAGCCAGTGGCCCCAGCAGCTCTCCAAGACAAATGGAGAGGACCCCATACCATTGTTGAACAGAAGGGTGAGGTTACCTATTTAGTGGACCTAGGAACACCCAGGAGTCCCCACAGGGTTCTCCATGTCAACAGGTTAAAACCATATGTGGACAGGGCAGACATGGGCTTGCTCATGGCTACTGATGAGGGACAGGAGGAAGAGAGTGACCCACTCCCTGACCTGCTCTCACAGAACCCTGATGATGGGTCAGTGGATGGTGTAGCCTTGGCAGGCAGCCTCACTGCCCAGCAGCAAACTGATTGCAGACAGGTGCTCAATCAGTTCAGGCACATATTCTCACTGACACCCAGTCAGACTACCTGGTGCACTCATGAAGTGGACACTGGGGACAGTCTGCCTATTAAAAATAAGATTTATAGGCAACCTGACCATGTCAGGGACTGTATCAGGACAGAAGTCCAGAAGATGTTGGATTTGGGAGTTATTGAACCCTCAGATAGCCCTTGGGCTAGTCCAGTGGTCCTTGTGCCAAAACCTCACCCCAATGGTGGGAAAAGAGAGATGAGGTTTTGTGTGGACTACAGGGGTCTCAATGCAGTCACTAGGACTGATGCCCATCCAATACCTAGGGCAGATGAGCTAATAGACACTTTGGCCTCAGCCAAGTATCTAAGCACATTTGACCTGACAGCTGGCTACTGGCAGATCAGACTAGCTGATGATGCAAAGCCAAAGACAGCATTCTCAACCCCTAGTGGACATTATCAATTTGTGGTGATGCCCTTTGGTCTGAAGAATACACCTGACACTTTTCAGAGGTTGGTGAATACAGTCCTTACAGGTCTGGAAGCCTATAGTGCAGCATATCTAGATGATATTGCTGTCTTTAGCTCCACCTGGGAGGATCACCTGGTCCACCTCAGAAATGTTTTGCAGGCCCTGCAGAAAGCAGGCCTGACTATCAAGGCCACCAAGTGCCAGATAGGGCAGAGTCAGGTTGTGTACCTGGGCCACCTTGTGGGTGGAGGCCAGGTTCAACCACAGCAGAGCAAGATCCAGACCATCATGGACTGGACTGCTCCAACTACCCAGACTCAGGTGAGAGCCTTTTTAGGCCTGACTGGGTACTATAGGAGATTTGTCAAGGGGTATGGATCAATAGTGACACCCCTGAATGACTAAACTTCCAAGAAAATGCCCAAAAAGGTTCAGTGGACAGTTAGCTGTCAAAAGGCATTTGATGACCTAAAGCAGGCCATGTGCACTGCTCCCATTCTACAGAGTCCTGATTACTCCAAGAAGTTCATTGTCCAAACAGATGCATCTGAATTGGGGGTAGGGGCTGTACTGTCACAATTGAATGATGAAGGTCAGGATCAGCCAGTAGCTTTTATTAGCAGAAGGCTGACCCCTAGAGAGAAACGTTGGTCAGCCATTGAGAGGGAGGCCTTTGCTGTGGTCTGGGCTCTGAAGAAGTTGAGGCCATACTTGTTTGGTACTCACTTCCTTGTTCAAACCGACCATAAGCCCCTCTTATGGCTAAAACAAATGAAGGGTGAAAACCCCAAACTGCTTAGGTGGTCCATTTCCCTACAGGGGATGGACTTCACAGTGGAACATAGACCTGGGAGTAACCATGCCAATGCAGATGGACTCTCTAGGTACTTCCACTTAGAACATGAAGACTTAACTGGGCAAGGTTAGTTTAATGTCCCTACGTTTGGGGGGTTGTGTAGGAGAGTAGGATCTGCTTCACATGGGTACCCCCACTTTTTGCTGATGCTTCACTGTTTTTCGACTTTAGTCTGGCTGGGGCCCTGCTAATCAGAACCCCAGCCTAGCTGCTTCCTCTCTAAAATGGTTTCCATGTGCCTTAGGCACATCTCTGATTGGAATCTGGAGTGCCCTTATAAGTCCCTAGTATATGGTGTACTATGTACCCAGGGCATAGGTACCTCAGAGGCCTGCCAGGGGCTGAAGCATGTATTGTGCCACCCCCGGAAGGCCAGCCAAAAGGACACCACAGGTCTGCTACTGCAGCCTGGGTAAGGTGGTGCGTGCACCCCTTACTGTGATATAGGCTAACTATATCACTACATACATACACACATATAAACCTATAAGTCACTCCTATGGCAGGCCTTATCAATCCTGGAGGCAGAGTGCGTGGTTCCTATGTGAGAGGGTGCCCCTGCATGAGCTGGGCCCCTCTGCAGCGTTCGGAGACCCTTCTCTGATGCTGTTTGTAGTGCAGCCCGACCATATACTCTTAAGCGCATTATAACCTCGCGTTAAATGCTAACTTTGGGATGGCTGCACGGAAACATGTCGTGTTTGGTGTCAAACATCTTGGAATACTACCCCCCCGCCAGTTCTGGCGGCGGGGGTAGCATTCCACCCTTCTAGAGGGAGAGACATGTACACACCGGTATACCCGGTACTGACTTTCCAGAGCCCTGGCATCACAAAATGGATGCCGCTGCCACAGACACGAGTCTGGCCTCCTGCTGCTGACCGAAACTCCGGCAGGGGAGGCCTGGACAATAGGTTTCCTGTCCCAGGGAGGTGTAACCACCTCCCCAGACAGGATAGTGTGTATTGGGGCTGGGCGGGAGCACTCTCTGGTGCTTTGAAGTCCTGCACTGGGGGCACATTTGGTGTCCCTGTGCATACCCCAGTTCAAACCGGCTCAGGGGCTTCCAGCCCCTGCTCTGGCGCGAAACTGGACAAAGGGAAAGAGGTGTAACCACCCCTCTGCCCTGACCCTCCCATAGGTGGGTCCACAGAGTATGTCCAACCCCCTATCTTAGTATAAGTATGGGACCCCAGTCCTTAGGACTTTAGATTAACCTGGACGAAACTCTGACACAGAATCCTGGCCCTTCGACGCTCTACTTCAAGATTAGAGGACTGAAGAATCTCCCTTGGGGTCAAGGAGTGACTCCCCTGCTTGGCAGGCACCAAAGAAGCAATTGTCCGGTCTGCATCGCTGAAGCTCCCGCCGGACGCCGAAGTCTTTGCATCACCAGAGGTGGATTTCCAGACTTCCCCGAGGCTGCCCTGAGTCCCCAGCAAAGCTGAGGCCCGTAGCTGTCATGGGTAACGTGGAACCGTGACCCCTGGACACCGATCGCATTTGCAAGTGCATCCTCTTCTGGGTCTCCCACGAAGTTGTGCTTTGGGCTCTGAGTAGCCCCAGCCTCCAGCACCGACTGCACCGAAGATCACTGGCCTCCACTCCATGAGTGTCCTGTGAGCCAGCTCCACGTGCGTCGACTCGAGGCTCCTTCGCGGTCGCTAGTCCGTTGGCTAGTAGGCCCTCCCGAAGGCCAATCTTCTTCTGCTTGGGCTCCCTGGTTGCTCCAGGCGTGCCCTGACTTACCCTTGCTGGGTGAGTCCCACAGACCTTGCTGGTCTGCAACATCGTCCTTCTTCCATTTCCACGAGACTTGCCGTTGCCAAGGCTTGTTGGGTCCAATCCGGTCGCCGACACCCCTGCAATCGACAGACGTCGTGGAACAGCTCGAATCCAGCTCCTGGTCATCGTCGACACCTCCTGGATCTCGTGGCTGACGAGTCAAGACGACCGTCAACCTACCTGAAGCACTCGACATCGGTGGGCATCTGCTCATCGCCTTCCTGGTCACTGGCTAGTGACCCAGACTCTGTCCCCTCTGCTTTCAGGTTCTTCAAATCTTTGATCCACCTTTGGATCCACCCGAACACTTTCGACTTGGCCGCCAGCAGCACTTTGCAGGAGATCGCCATTGAAAACGACGACGAAACCCGACCCCGAAAGACACCTATGCACCCGGCTCCCCTGGGTGAGGTAACTCGAGTACTCCGGTGCTCCCGTGGGTATTGACACTAGAACAGCCTAGTTCTAACAGGGTTTGCTCCAAGTCCTCCTCTAAGTGTCCCTTTTCTTTTAAATTCCAACCGCGACTTTCCCCATAGAAGTCAACGGCGATTCGCGGCTGTGTTCATACACTGCACGCGTCCCCCGTGGGTCCCCTGTGTCACTACCTTGGGTGGTTCCTTGTGGTCCAAGCACTTCTACAGGCTCTAGGCCCTGTGTCTAGCTCAGTCGTGGTTCTTATACCACTTTATTGGTATATGGTTTGGTACGCCCCTAGGGCTCAAACGTGTATTTGTGCTATTACTGTAGATAACTAACTTATAACTTATGTACTTCGAACTCTAGCCTCATAAAGAGACTAGAGGGGTGTGTTTAGCAATAAATACATATATTTTGAATATATACCTGGTGTGGTCCTCTTTCCTTTGGTCACTCAAGAGATTATAGACTGGTAAAACAAGCTGCTTTACATTCCTTCAAGACTTAGCCTGAAGGCTGCTCTCCATAGCTACCACTAGGATAGCTTTCAATAAAGGTTGTCTTTAACCTATCTCCAATAAGGGGTTGTTTGGACTGGTGCAAGGTGCCCACTATAATTAGTGGACAGCATATGCCAGGCCAACTTCTCACAGTAACTTTCAATTGGGAACAGCTAGACATTTAGAGTTTGGCATCTCTGAACTTAGAATTTAACAACATACCTTTTAATGTAGGTGGTTTTTAAATTGTGTATTCGAAAATACCACTTTTAGAAAGTGGGCATTTTCTTGTTTAACCATCCTATGCGCCTCTGCCTCCTTGTGGTTTCACCGTCTGGTTTTAGACTGACAGCGGCCTTTTGCGCATTCACTCCAGACACTCACACAAAGAGAGCTGAGGTGTGCCCTGCATTTGCTGGTGATCCATCCTGGGCTAGAGTAGTGGCAGGAGTTGTGACTAGCACCTGAACAGGCTGTGGCTGCCCTGCACAATGCTGAATCTACCCCCTGTGGTGTGGATGGGCCAGGGAGGAAGGGACTGGTTTTACTGAGCAAGAGAGACTTTCTGAACAAACACTTCAAAGGGATAAAGGGGTATAAGTATTAGAACTAAAACCCCAGAACTTTAAAATACTTCTGGAATCAAGAGGAACCTCTGCCAAGGAGAAGAGCTGAAGAGCTGTGAGGAGGAGTATTGCCCCTTTACTGTGTGTTGCTTTGTTGGGTTGGCCTGCAGTTGCTGCTTCTTTGAAAGGAGAGGAAAAGGACTGGACTTTACTGTCTGAAGTCTCAGGGTCGGCAAAGACTTCATCAGCAGATCCCTGAACTCCACTGCTGGGAGTACTGACCTGCCCTGGGTGCCAAATCCAGTTCTGGGCCCTTGGAGGTTATTCCTGCTATAAGAACGAAAGAAACCACTAAAATCTACATTTTGCTCTGCTAGCGGCTGTTTATTTCCGGCCAGCACCGCCTTGCAGGAGAAAATCCTGATGCACAGCCCCCTGAAGCCAAAGAAATCGACACACCACCTACCCGCGGTCCGAAAAAACGCTGCATGGTGAGTCCGTGCACCATGTGTCCGTAGTTCGAGACCCCCGCACCACTCCAACGCAGGCTCTGCTGTGCGGCTCCAAGAACCAACACATCCCCTGTCAGCGGCTACAGATATTGATGCAGCACCTCGAAGCATCACTTTTCCTACATGGAGCAGAACTGTTGCATCGCCTCCCCAATGACTCGGGAATTGACACATCACTGTGTTTTCTGACGCTTCCCTCCTATGCGGCTGTTTTGCATTGTGGATTTGGACACATGTGAGGTACTTTGTATGAAAATCACGCATCCATATATTTCTATGGACATAATTGCTTGAAACCTTTCAAAGGTCATAATTTGAGTTGTGTATGATGGATTTTTGTTGTTTTGGTCTTGCTTGGTTTAGATTAAGGTACTTTATTTGTTTAAACTGGTGTGGTGTCCATTTGTAGTGCTTTCACTTGGTTACTGTGTGTGTTATTTACTTTACACATTGCCTCTGTGACAGGCCTGACTGCTTGTGCCAAGCTACCAAGGGGGTGAGCAGGGTTTATCTTAGGTGTGTAATCCCCTTATCCTGACTAGAAGGAAGGGTCTCTACTTGCACAGGGTGCATACTGCTGCCAACTAGAGACCTCCATTTCTACCACTCCTACATTTGTTTTTCACTACTTTAAGGCCTATATGTCACATATGATAACATTGTGTTGCCTTATTACATTTACTAAGTGCTCATTTTTGATTTGGGACGAATAGACATTTCATGTTGGATATCTATGAAATTGTAATTAAAAATCCTATTTAATGGTAAAGTCAGATTTTAAACAACATTTTTGATAATGGCACTTTAAGAAAGTTGACATATTCCTGCCCTTAGCCATTTGGTGCCTGCAGCCTCCTCTGGAGTCTCCTCAGGAGTCTCATGATTGGGTGTAACTGGCAGTTAGACTTTGTAAATTCCTCCCAGTCACAAAATAGAGAAATTAGGTGTGCCTAAATGATCCATCTGCTGGCAGGATGCGGGTGCAGAGCTGGGCACAGACCCACTTGCAAATAAATAGGCTTTGCTCTGCCCTAACACAAAGGACTTGCCATCACTGCATTGTCTCTGCAGCTAGCTTGGAGCCAGGGCAGGGGAGTTAGGAAATTCCACGCACTTAAAGGAAAAACCTCTAGAAACGTCTCCTAACTTCAAAGAATGTATCAGTATAAAAATAGGGCCCTCACACCCACTCTTCAGTTCACTTTCTGGACCTGATAAAGGACTCTCAGAAGACTGCCTGCTGCTGTGGCTTGTTGTGTATTCCAAAAAATCTCTTTGTTGCACCTTGAAGGACTGATTTGCTGCCTGGAGCTTGCCTTGAACCTTCAGACGTCAGCCCTGCTGTTTGAGCCATTAATCTTCATTTGAACCCAGGACTACTAGAGTGGCACAAAGGGATAGTTTGTTGGTCACCTTTTCAGAGCCCCATGGACATAACGGGATCCCACCATTTTGAACCCACACCTGGATCCAGCCTGAGTGAGTCCTGAACCCCAAAGTGGTATCCCACCCGTCATGGACCCTTGATTGTGGGTGCTGAAAGTGCCCTGATAGCCATAATCCAAAACTTCGGACTTACATTTTTTTGGGCTAAAACCTGCTCTGAGAACTGAGGGAAGACAAGGACCAACCTGCTCGTTGATCTGCCCCAGATGCATCGCCATTTGGCCTGACTTCGCAGCTGCTCCTGCTACATGCTTCTCCACAGCAGCAAATCCTGTGCAGCAGTCCCTCACAAAAGGGGTATCGACCTCCTGGAACTCTCTTCAGCTACAGCCTCCTGCCTCATCCCTCTGGATATTTTAAAGTTACAAAAAAGTGACTAATTCCCAATGTAGAAATCTTTACTGTGACTTTGCACAGTGGCTTCTCGTTGATGATGCTTCCTCCTCAGATACCGTAAGAGCCTTGAACTGCTGAACTTTACCTTCTCAGAACTTTTTCTTCAAAATTTCTTTTAATTATGAAGGTATGTGCTGACCAGGCCCAATCCACTTCTTATATCTGACCTGCGCTCCATATAGGTCAACCATATTTTTTTATTTTGACACCGTCTCATGTGACTAGATGTCTGCGGTTGGTGATTTGATATTTTAGACGCTAATTTTTACTAAAACTTTAAGAAATCCATAACTTTGTTTCTACTGATTGTATTTTTGTCGTTTTGATGTCAAATAATTTATTAACATTTACTCTATTTTCTAAATTGATGTGGAATTTTTCTTTGGTTATGCTTTCACTTTATTACAGTTTGTGAGCTGCATAAATACTTCACACATTGGCTCTAAGTTATGCCTGAATGATTTTTGTGCCAAGCTACCCAGGGTGAACCAAAGGTTAATTTAGTGGCTATTTATGGGTCACCCTGTCACAGATTGTGGCTGTTGTTTGACCTGGCCTGACACCCCAGTCAACCAGCAACCCAATTTCTCACAAGGGGTAATCAGAAATGATGTTGCTGGTAATTCCCTAACTTCAAAGCCCCAATCAAATTAGAAATATGGGTGAGAGGATTTCCCCTGACCAGCTGATCAAAAGGGCATTGCACAGTGAGACCGAGTTTAATTTCCTAATCACAAAGTTTGGGCATTTAGCTTTTGAGCTGTAGCAAAAAGGTCTACCTCTAGTAATCCCATCTGAAAAGATTCCTTGAAGCACTTCATCATCTAACACCGTCTCATTGTTTCTTCACAGAAACTTCTGAGAAAATCTGCTTGCCACTTCTAGACTCCTGGCAGATGAATTGCATTGCTTTTACTGACAGTTTCCTGGCTAAAAGCCACAAACAAATAATTTGATCTGTTATGAACAGCAGCCTGGGTCTAGTTCCCCCTTGCTTTTCAAGCAGTGCATTGTAGTGGTGGTGTCTGTTTGCATTAGAATTTGATTCATTTTCAGGAGGTAGCAAGTAAGCCTTCAAAGGAAATTGAGGAGAAAGAGCTTTCCTTTGCAAATCATGTTTTCATGAATCATACATTTTGGGATTCTTCTAGATGTTGAGTGAAACAACCCAACACCATAGTGAGGTACAGAGAGGAGGACCGAGGATTCATCATCTGGTGTTGGATAGTGGATGTCCAAATAAGTTGGCAGATGAAAGCTGGCAGTCCATCTTTTATGTATTGCCTAGCCTTTGCTGGTACAAGTACATTTGATTCTGGTGTTGCTGTATGATGCTGGTACAAGCCTCAAGGAAAATGACCCCTCACCTATCGATAATAACAGCAGTCCTTATGATGGTAGTGTGTTATGAAAAACAATTTATTCTTCTCCATCCCAGCTGCTTTGAGAGTTTCTGATTCAGGATTTATCCAAAGCATTTACTCCCTCGTATATTGTCTAAACAGTGTGGAGCCTGGGAATTGCCTCAGAATGTTTAGGAGTTTTAGATTTTTAGTTTGGCATCAAGCTTTAGAGTTGTGAGATGGAGTGATGGTGGCCATCTTAGATTGATGTCAAGGTACCACCTTGCTATTGTAATCTCCTACACTTATCATCCAGTTGGATAACAGAAGTCCTTCCTGAGTAACATCATACAAAATCCTGCATTTGCTCCTTCAGGAGCTCTTCTGCAAACTTCTGCACTGACTCCTAAAGTGATCTATCTTATTTCCCTAAAAGTGTTGTAGCAGGATTAAGAGCAGTTAAATAACTGCTGCATACCTTCTTTCCTACGGTATCCGTCCTTTGGATTCCTCTGTCAGGTAGAGTTGATGTCTCTGATGCTGTTGGATTCCTCTTCCCTTCTCAAAACTTTGGTATGGGAGGTCAAGGGACCTTCTGAACCTGGAAGGGTTGGGATATACTTTCGTATGTCAAAGGATGGAGGGAGATGTACTCCCTAGAAACTACAAAATAACCGTAAAGGTATCCCTCTGCTAGAAGAGGCAATTTTCAAGAGGGTGTTGATACATGCCATGCCTATACACCACTTATGTAGGAGGCAGCAAAAAGAGAAGAAAATCCCTTTTTTAAAAGTAACCCTCACCCACTCTAATAATGGCAAGCTTAATAATTGGGTTGACCCCTAAAAGTCAGGGTGCGCTCAACCATGTTCCATGTAGCCCTTTGTATATTACTATCTAGGTGGGCTTAACAACTAAGGCCCTGATTATGATGTCTTTCAGTTGGATCACCGACAGGCCCTCAGTGGCGGTACAACCGCTGACCTCCCTTCGGGCCGGCTGCCGTATTATGATACTGATGAGTCGGACCCTAATCTGTTGGATGCAAGACTGCCAGCTCCGCCGAGATCATAGATCCCGACGGTGCGGTGGTCCGATCAGCGTCCTACAATGGTGGTGATGCCAGGGCAGGCACTGCAGTCGGGATTATGATGTGCCTTTCTGACAGCCTTTTCATGGTGGGAACCCCGCCATGAAAAGGTTGTCAGAAAGGGATATGGGGTCCTCAAACAGGGCCCTCTGCTATCGGAGGCCACTGATAAGTGGCCCTGGGGGCACATGTAGTTCCCCACTCACCTCCGTGCACTGTGTGCCAGGCATGACATGGCGCATGGCACACAGTGCATGGATGTGCAGAAGGCGCTGCACTGTGGTGGCATCTGTGTGGCCCTTCTAAATGTCCGAGCCATGACACTGCGGTGGACTGCCAACTTTCCAACCGCTAGCCCAGCGGTCACATCCTAATACAGCGGTTGAACCGCTGCATACTCATCAGGCAGTCTCCCGACCACCGCAATAGTGAGCGGCGGTCGGACCACTGAGCATCGCAATGATGCTCTAAATAAAAGATCTCTTCCCAACAGAGGAAACTATAACCAAATCTGGTTTCAGCTCAAGATACAGGAAAGCTGGGTCCTGTTCAGGAGATATATACTTTTTTAGTAGATGATGAGAAGCTGCTTCTCTCTTGCAGGGGTAAGCAACTTTTAATTCACTATTTGCAATAGTCCTGGCTTGTACTAGAGCAGAGGTGTAGGAGTTGCTCTGGGATGCAGGGTATGATAACTGAGTGTGCAATGAGATGGGTTTCCAGCTAGATGTTAACTTTAGATGCCCCTCTTGATAAAACCTTCTGAAAAGTTATCCTGCTTTCCACGGGTGAAATCCTATCCATGATGGATATTGGTGTACATGAAGAACTACCATCCCAACCACCAGAGGATCTGCCTGGAGATGGAGAAGGTGTTCTCCAGCTATTGCACCTCTGTGATTGACGCTCTTTTTCCAGATCATGTGTATGTTTTGGAGGAGGGTGAAGCACCTCTTTTGGCTAATGTTTCCTTGGAGTTGAAGTAGGATGCCTTTTCCTACACAGAGGGCATTTCGGTGGGCCTTAAATCCATGACTTTTAGTGTTAGAAGAGATGGGAGATTGTGAAGTCTGAGTGGAATTCTAATAGGATTCTATGAAGGTATTGTGAAAGACAGAGTCTCTAAAGGTGATGGTATGTCTACTAGGATAGGCAACAAACACAACTTTCTCTTTAATGATACTTCATTCATAGAAGAGTGCAACAGTGTCAAAAAAGTAAATGTTGATCTCTATGGTATCAAATGATGTTACAACATCAAATGCCTCAATGCTGAACAATGCCTTGACAGCGAGTAATATGACGGTCAGCTACTCAGTGACTTTGGTAGAATACTTTTTCATAAATGAATTTCTGACATCAAATACAGATTGTGCATTTCAGTATAGATCTCTCCTTTAACAGCAAACCAGTCGGACCAGTGGCTTGTATTGACTTTGAGACCTTCTATGTCCATCTGGAGTGTCAATATCAGAAATGGCACAAACTGTGATGTCTTTTTCTGCACACCCACTCTTTGGATCTCCCTTTGTGAGAGACCTTTGGAGTCAATAGATGCATCTCAGTAGAAACAGATTATTCTCTGGAGGCTCTGTCACTGCTCTCTTTGTTCTTTGCATTCAGGTCTTCCAATTTATCCCTCGGTAGAATTTCCGGTTATCCTCTTAGACATCTTGAAACGATACTCACAATCCTGGTCAAGCAAGAGACTGGGAGGCACACCACACAGAGCTATTGAGAGTTTATTATTAATTTTTACTTTCATATAAAGGGCATTTGACAAAAAAGAAGGTAATCTGATAGAAAAATATGTTTCAAAAGGCATTGTAAACCTCCATATACTTTATAGTAACCAAAGATGTTGAATAAAGTTGTTTTGCAAACACAGTGTGGAAAATTGGGCTATGAAACACCAACAGCATTTCAAGGTCCGACTCTCTCATGCCTGCATCCATATACAGAACAGACTGAATAATGTCTGACCTGATCCAAGACATACCACAAATGCTTTGTTCATACCACATATGTACATAAATGTATATTCTTTCTTGTGTCCATGACACAAGGGGCACAACAATAGCTCCCTGTCATTGAATAAGCTTCTGCAGGTCTCAAGTGAATATGGCATCTTTTAGAATTAGCTTTCTAAATGTACTCTCTCATTGGCTGGGGTAGGGTGATCACCGCTAAAGAGTTGTTCATTGCAGTTAGATATTGTTCAACATATTAGGGAGTTTGATGTAATCCGTACTTTGGTAATTGATTTACCTATTTCCTTGAAATCTGTTAATGCTCTGAACCTTTCCCAACAAATATCTTACCAGATTATTAGTAGTACATGAGTTGAAAGACAACTCCTTTTCAGTGGAGGTTACTGCGCCTAAATTAAAAAGGTGTCATGCACATATGTATCCTACTTTAGCAATAGAATTGCAGGACAGAGTCTTCAGAGGTCCTAATCCAAAAGATGAAGAAGACCTCTTCAAGAGTACCCGATTAGTCTGCATCCTCAGTCCATGTTAGCATTCAGGAATTAAGACACCCTTTTATCACTAATTCTGTAGAGCGAAGTACAGACATAGCTTACCTGTCACATATTTAAGACATTTGCTTGAATTCTTTTAATATGTCACTATTCAATAAAAATTCTGCTTAATATGTTTAGGGAATTAAACTTTTTCTTTCTTTAAATTTGATTGGAAAACGTATGGAGGTTCATAGGAAGTGTCCAGGGAAGTATCTGCATATCTGTAAGAAATGCTACATTTAATAAACAATGTATTTCCATAAAGGGGTTCAGATAGCATAAAATTATACATTTAAGTACATTTCTGGAATGTTTCTTTGGGCAGTTTTCTGAAAAAGTTTTCCTATCCCGTGAACCTTTTTTTAGAAAGCTAAAATTATTTATAAATGCCTAAGGCACTGCAAATGCCGGGCGTTTTGCTTTTCTGTGGAATATGCAAATGGAAAGATTTACAGAATATTTCAGAAAAATATCAAGGCAAAGTGTTTTTTCTGTAGAAATATCCTTAGAATGTTCTAGTTGAATTTCTAATTGTTTTCAGGATAATAGGGTTTACCACTGTGCTTAAAATGTATGTAGAATTTAGGAAAATCTATGAAATGCCCAATAATTTTCATGAGAAACGTATATTTTTTCCTTTTGAGACAGTTAAGTAGTTAAGCATTAATGATCCTACTATGAAAGTGCTTTTAGAAAAACGTGAACAATATATTTTCTCAAAAATTGAGTTAAAAAATCAGAATGTCAATACTGTCCGAGTTCGTTCGTTTGTTTCAAATCGTGGCCACTGAGAAATTCGTTTTCACAGTTCTATTGCTGAAGCATCAGAGAAGGCAGAAAACACCAGGTTAGTGCAGGCATCAAATACAGTAAAAAGAAAAAAAAAGAATGACTACCTGTCAACATATGGGAACTAGCAATTTTAAATACTGTAATCTCTGACCTTTTCTTAAGAGAAGAGGCTGACTGATGAGACGGGAGAAAGTGAAGAACGTTTGAGAAAGCCTACCAAGCAAAAATGTCACGACTTTCTGGATGAAATTGCCTTGCTTGCTAATAACATAAGACCCACCTAAACATCAAGTAAAACTGCCATCTATGAAAATCCTTGAGATTCAAGATCACCCTCGGAGAGCACAATCTGAATAATACCAGTGGAAGAACCGACACGAATCAAAGCACCACATTGCCTACAGGCTCATGAAACAAGCAAAAAAGAGGATGGGAGAAAGAAGGATGAAACAATAAATGATGCAATGCATCATATTTCAAACTGTAATATCCAGATGCAGGAGTACTTTTAGCTTCAAATATGTTGGAACACTTTGGAAACACGGTGCATATGTTATAGAAGCCTTGCTTTACACCGTTAGGATTTCAAACTAAGGGCCTGATTACGATGGCAGACGGACTTCAGTCCGTCCGCCATCGTCTCCTATTTGGGACCACCCGCCAACAAGGCGGCAGTCCCACAATAGGAATTAGGATGCGACCACCACCGTGGCGGTCGCATCACGCACCTTTAATATTGTGGCAATGTTAAAAAGGGATGTTTTACATATCCCTGTACTACGTAACAGGCACCATGCGGTGCCTTTCACTTTGTACAGGGATATGTAGGGGGGCACCATAGGTGCCCCCTACACCCAAAGAAAGGGGCCAGGGTTGAAGGGGGGCTCGCTATGGGCCCCCAATGTCCATCCCCGCCAGCCTTTTCATGGCGGGTGAACCAGCATGGAAAGGCTGGCGGGGAGGGACCATCTTAATCCCTGCGGTGGTGCCTGGTAGGCACTGCCACCATTTTAGGGATTGGGAGGCCCTCCGCCGTAGGAGCCCGTCAGATGCGTGGCGGTCGGGCTTTCCGCCCGCCTGCTTACCGCCCCCCATCAAAATCTAGCGGGCGGAAAAGCTACTTAGGATGTCTCCCCGTCATCCTAATCGGCCTCAAACGTAATTAGGAATAAGAAATGAGTACACGTCTTCTACAGACACCTCGCTTAGGTTCACATACCAAAAGTAGAAAAAAACAGCAATAAACATTGATGTAAACAAATATTGTTTCTTTGATGGTTACCTGGCTTTCATGGGAAGACATATACAACTAATAAGGAGAATAAACACAGGACCAGCACACATCACTCCATGCCAAACGATGGCCTTATTAGCTTTGAATGGATACAAGAGTTGACAGTAAGTTCAGCAAACAAGATTATATTTATATTATCTAGAAATCATCCTCTATGCAAAGTGTTCCTAGACCTTGTCAATGCAAATATAGATATAACAGCAATATGATCTGTGTTTGCAATCATTTTATTTTTGGTCAACAAATAACCAGAGGTTTAATTTCTCTACCGCTGCTAAGGAGCATACATATGCATCTGTGCATAAGAGGCCAGAATAGTTTTTTAGCTGTGTTGCTTCAAATCATTCCTTCAGTTCTTTCCCATTTATTACAGTGACTATAAAACAATGGTTGAACATTTCAAATGAGAAGGCTGAAACGAGGGTGAAAAACTGGTTGGACCCTTCAGAGTTATTCAAATCAACAATTTACACTCCTTAATCAATCTACCAAGCCCTCTGGACTCAATCACCCATCGTTTAGCTCCTTCCTAATGGTAACAAATGAATGTGTAGTAGATTCAGGGTGACCAAAATACATGGCGGCTGTCACTAACAAAGGGTGGTGGGGTGGGTGGTGGGGAGCGTGGGGGGCGGAAGAGCGAACGCGGACGGGGGAAAGAATGGAATGGATAAATAATCATTTAAAAATCTTACCTGATGCCGCCGGCCGCCTCACGTCACTCCTGGGGGGCTCTTCCTGAGTCCCAGCAGCCCCTGGGACATACTCCCACCCAATCCCTGTGCTGTAGAGCAGCACAGGGATTGGTCCGAGTAGGCTGAAAAGACATCCTGCTCAGACCAGGGAGTCTGTGGTGTTTCTCCAGCCCGGCTGCTGAATGCAACCGGGCTGGAGAAACCTAAGTGCGCATGTGTGTTTTGGTTGGCCTGAGACGGCTGGCCAAACACACATGAGCACTTAGGGAGTGCACAAGCACTCCTCCTCCACCTGCCAATGCCCGCCTCTCCATTCACAAGCTGGCAAATGGAAAATAAAACGATGCTAGTGCATCATTTTAATTTTCCTTTGCTGGCGCTGCACCAGGCAGTGGGGCGCCGCTCCTCCGTCATTGCGAAGGAGCCGCCACTCAGACTACTGATGCCACAGTGCCTACCTTTCAAACAATGCTCATTCCTTGTCATTGTCATTATCCACATTCCTTTACCAACAGGGAGGGATAAGGATTTTCATTTATTGCAAAATCCAGATTTTTCCCACTATCCATATGTAAAAGTGATAAGCCACTTTTTCTAAGTCCGGATTTCACCCACTAAACTTGCATATACAGCTGTATACACAAGACATTTACATTTGTTTTTACATTTCACTTATTACTTCATAATAGAACTTTAAATAATATTATTATTAACTAACAAGTGGTACTACTATTATCAACCTTAAAAGAGTGAAAAATGGTGTTGACTGCAACAAGGTTTGATGTGGCATTCAAGTTGCCAACAAAGTTTCCACAGTACGATTATTAACCTAAAGAGCTATCTTAATGAATAGAGCTCTAGCCAAGTGTAGTTTGTGGTAAGAAAAATTGGCAGTTTAAGTCACTCAGTGTAGAAAGCTGTATATATACGCCAGCTCTCAGCTTTCAATACTGACACACTCACTTGGTTAATGCATTGGTTAGTGTTTCATGGGTCCAGGATCTTGGCCACAGTTAACATAACAATTCAACTAGACATATGAAAATATACATCTACTATGCTTTCAGGAGGCATTTTAATTTCCTTTCCCATCCTGAAAACAGGAAGCAGCACATCTGCATCAATGTCTTCTGTCTCTTGTTATTCTAAAAAACGTTTGTTCACTTCTAGGTGGAAATGATGTGACTTTCAGAGAGCTTGAACTTTAACTTTACCTTTTAAATGATTTGTGAAATGAGGCAGAGTGTATCATCAGAGGGGAGTGATGGCATCCAGCTATGATTTAGTCCCTTCAATCCCTTATACCTACTTACTGCCAGGGTACACAACTACCTAAAGTATAACTGAAGTAGGGTGTAAACATAGTGCTATCAGGTTGGACATTGCAGAGTTGACTGAGGCCATTTCTCTGTTCATTCGCTCTTTACTTCCCTCTCGACACGTGTCCAAGCAGACAGGGCGAGTGAGATTTACCTGTTGCTGTCCCACCCCCCCCCCCCCCACACACACACAGCTCCACGAAGCTGCACTTGATGTAGTCATTTATGCCACCCACCAATATAAATTGCCAGGGCACAACAATTTGACATGTATCTGAATACTCTCAAGTCTGTCCAGCTTCTTAAAGGCATTTCTGCGATACCAGATGGCAAAAGCAGGGCCGTTCATCACAATATACCTGCATTTTTGGGAAATTGATGGGTGAACAGAGATTACAGTAACTATGGATCCCGGGATCACAAAGGAACTCTAATGAATAGGATTTTGAGCATTTAATCTATGGACAGTCTGTAATTCTTGCTCCATAGATTATTTAGGTATGATCATTTAATCAAATGCATTGTGCTGTTCAGTGGTGTGGCTCTCGTTATAAGGGGTTTGAACAATTATTTCATCACAAATATGAAACAATAAGCATGATAGTTACACTTTAAGTCACATTTCAAATTAGCAACGTTGATATTGCTTCAGGTGAAATATTAGACAAATAAACAGTATGAAAAGGAAGTTTAGAATTCCAACTTACATTATTAACACAGTTAAAATACTAAATCAGCCCAACTGAATTCAGGAAATGGTAAGTGTAAGGGCAAAGTTAAAACAAATTATTTTTTAAATCTATAATTTTGAAACTGTTTTGAAATAAACGTTTACAATCTAATTGTAAGATATACCAACGTTTACAAGTTTGATCTAAGTGCATCGCATTTAATGTTTAAAACTAGTCACCCAGATTTGTTTACAGCATTTACAAGCAAACGTTCTCTGTCCAGATCTATTAAAAGCCCCATGTTTGGAAACTGACATGGTATCAATTAATACCATTTATACTTGTATAAGAAACCTGTTTTAATCTACAACTCCAAAACATAAATTTCCAAATAAAACACATTATAATGTAGTCTATGCATGGGTAAAAGTAATTGTTTTATACTTTGAAATACTTCCTTTGTGAGCCATTTTCCAACCACTGAATTCCACTGTCCCATGCAGAAATAATAATGGAATATTGAAGTAACATTTTGATGCAAACATCAGCAGTGCATTTTATCACAACACACTATTCCAAATATTGCCAGTCTCGATAATCACAATGCGTCCATTGCCTGTGCTGAATGAATAAAACATGCTTTCCCCTCAAAGTGACAGAATGAATTCACAGACTGTCCTGCTGCTCTGGATGCTGCCTGTATGCACAGCTGCTGTCCCTGCGAATGGGAGGGGTCTTTGGCATTCAATTCCATCTATTCACAACCACGAATATGTGCCAATAAATCACCAAGACATTTTAAATTACCCCTGGCAATAGCAAGAGGCGAGAAGAGGTGTCTGTTTAAATACACATGCTTACTTACAGACGGTTGCGCAGCAAAGGTGCCATGGACTCTAATGCAAGCAGGAGAAATGGGATCCCTCGCCCAAGATGGATAGGAAATGACTGCTTTCATTGGGGGCAGAAAGGCCCTTCACACCCCGGGGCCTGGTCCTTCTCCTGCACCCTTGGTAGATAGGGCCCTGCTTACAGACCATAATGCGTTCAGAAGTAATCATTATTTCCACTGTCATGAATGAGAAATGAATGAGTTTACAATGTTGTTGATCCCTTGCATTAAAAAAGGCAAAAATGCAAGTAGTAATATTTTTCAAATGTGCACACTTGTAGTTTAGTGTGACACACATTATTCCCTACCGACCTCAGTCGATCCCTATTTGTAGAGACTGAATAATTGCATATGCATGGGTCAAGCTGGTAGCACAATAACAATATTCTCTACAGTTAGCTTTCAGAAAAAATGTTAGCTTCTGACAGTCAACAAGTAGTCACCAAGTGAGTAACTAGAACACAATCTTGAATCGTCTCCCAACACTCCACAGATAAACGCAACACTGTTTCTCCACAAACAGATTTGAGCTCTCATGCTTAGACTACCATGTATGGCTATGGGATAATGCCTAAAAAGATGACTAAAAGATTGTCGTGGGGGGGGGGGGTTGTCACATTTACTGTTATTTTAGTTCCATTGCTGCACTGCGTTGTGTGAAAGGGAAACTGCAGAAACGAAACATGTTTAGAAAAATATGGAGCCCTTCTGCTCTCTCCATGCGTGCTGCCTTGTGCCAGCCCAGGCACCCTTGCACCATAGTGGACATAGGACATAGTGGACATTTCATTAGCATTGTGAAATATATTAAATAATCATGGTCACTTTGGACACATACAGTTTTAAACAATGGGTAGAGTGGCACACTCATATCCCAGGCGTAATATAAGAATTTATAAACATGAGGATCAGGAGTGAAGCGGCTAGTTTCAGATGGATGACAGACTGGGCTAAAAGGCTGGCATGAAGGAGGAAAACTGTAGTGCTTTTTGTCCCCATGCCTTGGCAAAGAGAACTCTAATACCATCTGGTTTGTGCTCTGGGTGGTGCTGGTGCAGCAACTCAATACTCATTTTTTGTCTGACTTGTTTGTGTGAAAGGCCTTGTCAATGATGCAGAGTCACTTAGGTTTGAAGAGTGTGGGGAAAGAAACCTGTGAGTTCTCAGAGTGTATGAGTGATCTCATCAAACTGATATGTGCCTGCGATCAGGAAGGCAGTGGATTGCACATATCTTTAAGATGGGCGAGGGTGAAGTTTCAGAAGTCGGTGAGAATTTTGTTGTGTTTGGCGAGGTGCGATAATTAAGACCATAGCATGAACAATGGAGCTGAATAGTGGGGTGAGATGAAATGTTTGGTATGGCATTGGATGTTGATTTTATGACCTTTGTAAAATAGCAGCAGAAGCCTATCTAGAAGAACAGACCTTTGCACTGGTGGCAAGGCTGAATGGAAATATCTTGAGCTGCATGGGCATAAGCTGTTCTTCAATGTGTTTTTGCGCTCAAAAAAGTTAAGGAAATGAATTTGTTCATTGTAGGATTTAGTTTTTGACCCACTGTGGACATTCAGGGTTGGATAGTTCCTAGAGACTTCTTTCAGATATAATTGCCTATTAGTGGCACAATCGGTTCTGGGAGACATGCTGTAGAATCTCCAGATGCCCCATGTTGAAATCAAATTTAATTAGGCCAAGAATGAATAGAGCCTTGGGGACTTCGTACTTGACAGAGAGAGGGTTGATTTGGAAGGTAGCATATTGTGATATTGATGAATGCAAGCCAGAAGGGAGCAGAACCAGTTGATGCCTATGTAAGAAGGGAGGGTGCTCAAAGGTGTCAAAGACAGGTGAACATTCTTGAAGAACGAGTGCAGGCAAGGGGCATGTGGATCAATGATTAAGGCTACTGACAAATATTTTATGGATTGGGACAACGCATGTTACAGTACTAAATATTTTCGAAGAACAAGATGCTAACTGAGCAATTATTTTAAGGAGACAAAAGCAATAACTGCTGATAACAAATCATGCATATTATATTTAATATCTGGACATTAACAACACAATAAATCAGTTATTGTATAGTGAAGATTGTATATTAAGAAATTATTACTTTATTTTAAAAAACAGTACAGTCAGGTTCAATATTCCAGTTCCTATGAAAGGGACATTTAGATATCTCTTGTACAAACTCCCTTCCTGGAATTCAATAACGTAAATTAAAAAAGTCTTCAACAGAGTAAAAAATGTAAAAAATGCCAACAGGTATTATTTCTGAAGTTGAATCCATTTGACATAAATTTGAGATGCTTCTCTACATTAATTAACCCTAGACTTCTTTGGATGGAAACCCAATTGAATGTGCACTGCAAGTAGGGTGACCAGGCGTCCCGGATTTGCCCGGACCGTCCTGGTTTTCCAACAGTTGTCCCGGCATATTTCGGTAAAATTGGCTCATGTCCCGGTTTTTTGTGAGGGTAAACTGAAAGCAGTGCGAGGCACTTTTTTAGGTGTTCCAAAGGAGGGCTAGTAAGCAGCTGTTATGAGCAAGCAATTTAATTAACAGGTATGATGCTGGTTTTAAAAATTAAATTTTATGTCCTTCCTTAGTGCCTCTTCTGTGTTTCTATGAGGATGAGGGCTGTCATTCTTTGCCACTTTATTGATGTAAATTTGTAGTCCTTCCTCTATGTTTGCGAAATGTCCCGGTTTTTGGGTCGCACGATCTGGTCACCCTAACTGCAAGAGCAACACACCATCACTCACGAAAGAGAGCCTATAGCTGAAATGGGCTGACCCACTGCCCCATGCTGTAAGCTGTGGTGAGTGGAAGCAATATGTGAATGCCACTCGGATAGACCAATGGATGAAGAGGTTTGACTGAAAGCCCTCTCTGTTTATAAGTATGCATTTTTGTTAAGACGTTTTTAGAAAACGTGAGGCTGGCGTGACAGCTAATGATGTCTCTAAACCAGACATAAAAACACGTTTTCTACGCATGCTGTATGCACAGAACTTCAAACAACGTTTCTAATCTGAAGACATATTCACCAAAGGGTTTCATACATTCTGTGCCTTAGGAAACAGTTTAAGAAAAAATGTCATTCTTCAGTAACTCCAAACTACAGTACACCAGAGGATAGTTCAATTACTGTGGCCATGTATTCTGAGGTGTATCTGCTGACACTGTCAACCAGCTAGGGCGCTGATTGCTTCCAATTGTGACTAGTTTCTTAAAATGCGAACATCTGTGCACTGTCATCTGGAATGAGAGTATTCATTTATTTCACACAGGCCACCAAGCAGGTGCCAGATGGTTTACTGCAAAGTTTGAGCAACTTCAAATCAAATGCTTTAGCAGGATGTTGAATAACGTCTGCCATGCCAATTGCAAGAGGTGGCTCCCTATGGAGTCAGCAGGATTCGGATTCTTTTTCTTTCATCTTAAAGTGAGCCAGGTTCATAGCAGTGTTACAAATATAAAAGGTGCATATATTTACACAAGTTAGGCTAACGTGAAACTCACAGCTTTTCAGTGAAGTGCAGTAAGTACCACAAGGGAGTCCTGAATCTGTCTGAGCCTAGTGATAGCCTTCTGTGCCAAATTCCTTTACTGAGTCAGGATAGTGCTGCAACAGTGGTCCATCACACCCAGCCCAGCACAGCACAAACATCGAATGGCAATTCCATTATTCAAATAAAAAAATAAACGTTAAAAATGCAAAACGCTAAACAGCACCTAAAACATATTGGAAAAGTTCTTGTATTACAGACTGGGACATGCCCTAAAATCCTTACTACCGGATGTCCCGAGGGAACTGTCTCTTCTCAAAACACTAAGATACATTATCAGGACGCCCTCCTCCCGGGGTCTGGTTGGTAACATATATAGTATGCTGCAGAATGAAGTGCCATTTATGGAGTCTAAGGCCAGAGTGAGGTGGGGAGGGCCTGGGTGAGGAACTCTTTGAGCCAATATGGTCATATTGTTGGGAACAAACTAAACTCATAACCCTCAACAGTAGACATAAACTCCTTCATTACATATTTTTACACTAAATATAAAATATGCCAGCTAAGCTTAAGGCCATAGGCCTAGAAGTGGAGGGTACGTGTAACCGATGTGGGTCTATCTCAGCAGATTTCATACATTTGGCACGGTTATGCCCACAGGTAGCAAAGTAGTGCCTTCAGATATTGCATGAGTTATAGAAAATGACCTTACAACATATTGAGTCCTCCCCAATCCTGGCGCTCTTGGGGTTTGTTGAAAACATACCCAAGTCTGAAAGGAGATTTGTGGGATGGGCTTGCCTGTTAGCCAAGAGAAGACTAGCTCTGTGATGGGTAAAGGGGCCTTTGCTACCAATGGATGAATTGTTTGATGATCGAATATACTGTAACTACACTATGGACACTAATGCTGAGACCGTAGCTATAACATCTTGTTCCAGGGACATCTGGAGCCCATGTAAGAGCCACCTACTCTACACAACTGATGAGCCGTGACTGAAGACACATAAAATTCTAAACATGAAACCTGGGGTTGATAGTACATTAATTGTGGGAACGTGGTCCACGAGGGGGAACTAGGTGTCTCTTCGCCTGGCCTATGGGTTCTTGCACAATCTGGTGTGTAATACAAGCAGGTTGGGAGATACACCCAGATTTGTTTTGCGGGTGAGCCTTGCAACTGGGGGTGTGGATTGTGTGATTGAACTCAAATTGTATATTATACCAGTGGTGAATGGCTCACACATGGCAACTATGTTAATAAGTGCCTTTTTATTTTCATTTGTATCCGCGCACTGGCAACATGAGTATTTTTTGTATTCCCTCTATTATTTATTTTTGTATTCCTTTTATTATTGCGTGATATGAAACTTTAAACGCTGTTCTTCATAATGTTGATCAATTAAGGATAAAAAAAATTCAATAATTCTTTTTTTTTTAAACTCTGTGTAAGCAATCGAGGTCTCTAGTTGGCAACTGCTATGCACCCTGTCCAAGTAGGAGCCCCTCCTTCTAGTCAGGGTAAGGGAGTTACATGCCCAAGATAACCCCTGCTCACCCCCTTGGTAGATTGGCCCAAGCAGTCAGGCCTATCTCAGAGACAATGTATAAAGTATTTGTACATAACACACACAGTAACACAGTGAAAACACCACAGATGGACACCACACCAGTTAAGAAAATATAAATAATCTTTATCTAAACCAAACAAGACCAAAATAACAAAAATCCAACATACAGAACTCAAGATATCACTTTTTAAAGGTTTAAACCAGATCTGCCCATAGAACTCTATTGATGTGGTGATTTTAGACAAAGTACCTTAGATGTGTCAAAATCCACAAGGAAAAACAGCCACAGAGGAGGGGATCAATTTCTGAGTCCCTGGGGAGGCGATGCATCAGTTCTGCTGCACACAGGAGAAGTGTTGCGTGGAATCCAGGCTGTAAGGGGAAGTGATGTGTCAAAATCCAAGACGGTTTTGATCTGCAGGTGATGTGATGGAAAACTTGGTGCACAGGTGTGATTCGTGGAAATCTGCATGCGCTGGAGGTCGGTGCGGCAGTGGCAGTAAGGCACTGCATAGATTTCTCCAGCTGTGGTCTGGTGTTCCGTCAATTCTTTCTGCCGCACAGCAGGGCCTACGTCAGAGTCAATGCAGTGGTCTTGGACGTCGGAGACATGGATCGCTGGACTCAGGCTGTGGTGGTTCTTCGGGCCGCGAACAGGGACTGCGTTGATTTCTCCGGCTGCACGTTGGTGCTGCATCGGAAAAACAGGCGGTGGAAGGGCAATGCATCAACTTTGCAGTCTCTTACAGCAGGAACAACCTCCAAGGGACCAGACCTGGAATTGGCACCCCTTGGCAGGTCAGAACTCCCAGCAGTGGAGTTCAGGGATGCTACAGGTGAAGTCTTTGATTGCCCTGAGACTTCCAACAGAAGGCAAATACACACAAGCCCTCGGAGAACCTTGGAAAAGGAGGATTCAAAAGCAAAGTCCAGTTCTTTCACTGCCCGCAGACCGAAGCAGGAACTGCAGGCCAACCCAGCAAAGCAACACACAGCAAAGGGGCAGTACTCCTCCTGACAGCTCTTCAGCTCTTCTTCATGGCAGAGTCTTCAATCCAGAAATGTTCTAAAAATGTGGGGTTACAGATTCAATACTTATGCCCCTTTTGGCCTTTGAAGTAGGCATACTTCAAAGAAAAGTCGTCGTTGTCCACAAGATCCTTCCTTGCCCTACCTTGGCCCCAGACACACTACAGGGGGGCAGAGACAGCATCGTGAGAAGCCAGGCACAGCCCTATTAATGTGTCAGTGACAACCCCTCACACCACTCTAGCTCAGGAAGGCCCATCAGCCTGGTGATGGGCCATCAGGATATGAAGGGCACACCTCAGCTCCCTTTGTGTTGACTCTCCAGAGTGAATGCACAAACAACCCAGCTGTCAATCTAGACCAGATGTTTATTCCACAGGCAGGCTGAGGCACAGGATGGTAAAGCAAGAAAATGCCAACTTTCCAAAAGAGGCATTTTCAAACACACACTTTAAAAACCACCTTTCCTAAAAGATGTGTTTTTAAATCCTGAACTCAGAGAGTCCAAACTCCAAATCTCTAGCTCTTCCCAATTGAAAGTTAAAGTTGTAAAATGTTACAAGGCAACTCCAATGATACCCTATGGGAGAGCTAGTCCTTGCAATAGTGAAAAAAGAAAATGGCAATATTCCACTATCAGGACATGTAAAACATATCATTACATGTCCTACCTTTCACATACACTGCACCCTGCCTATGAGGGTACCTTGGGCCCACCTTGAGGTGCCTTACATGTAGGAAAAGGGAATGGTTGGGCCTGGCAAATGGTTTCACTTGCCAGGTCGACATGGCAGTTTCATGGCAGGTCAGAAACAGGTTCACAGGGCTACTCATGTGGGTGGCTCAACCAGTGCTGCAGGCCCACTAGTAGCATTTGATTAACAGGCCCTGGGCACGCACAGTGCACTTTACTAGGGACTTACTAGTAAATCAAATATGCCAGTCATAGATAACCAATCATAATTTACACAGGGAGCACTTGCACTTTAGCACTGATCAGCAGTGGTTAAGTGCCCAGAGTACACAAGTCAGCAAAAAAGAAATACAGCACACAGTCAAAAATACAGGATGTAGAGGCAAAAAGACAAGGGAAACCACGCCAAGGATGCTAGGTCTAACACTCTACTTAAAACCTGCTTATAATTCTAAGCAGGCCTGCACATTTCTGAAGTATACTAGAGCAGTTTATCGCTCCAGCATTTGCTTAACAGATTTTACCCCAAGTGCGCCTGATATGACATCACATACTAATGTGCTCATACCCATTATATAAGAATGCTACATTTCTGTAAAGGTGCCCGTAGCGGTTGAAAGCGTTAATGAACAGTGCTAAGCAATTCACATCGGCAACCCATTGCATTGCTCGGGCACCCTTAAGCTTGTACTTTGCAGGTCAGGTTTACTTTAGATTCCACCACGTTATTATGGGCATGATAGACTTCTCTTGAGAATGAGGACAGCATAAGGCAATGGAAACTAATGCCTAGGTGTAATGGAAGGTAGACCCCAATTAAAAAAGAGAACAAATGCCTGCATAATGAGAGCTGCCAATTCAACCGCTGTCTAGATAAAGCGATAGTGACTGGGTAGGTTACCTGAAAGACTGACATTGCAAAGAGAGATATTGATTTTAAGGGTTCAAAGGAAGGAAAACAAATTATTTCTAGCACAGTTTATATATGTTTCACAGAGAAGCAATCAATCTGATTTTAGGCTTACTTCACAGAAGAACGCTTACCACCACATAAATTAACGATACTGTCAGCCATTTACCAACTTCTTAGATTTTAGCATTCTAGTGTGTACAATCATACACTGATTTCAGGTACTGATGTACACCTTAATGAAACATTGATGGCTTTGTCTAACAAGCCCTAAAAGCAGGTTCAGATTTCCTGCGCACAATATGACAGAGGCCTTAGGTGTGTTTTTAGACAGATTCAGCATGACATTTTGATTTATGAGCATGCCACACCCCTAAACTTTTTGTCAATGCTGAATCATAGGGAAGAATCTTCAAATGTTCCTGTAATGATTCCAGAAGCGTAATATAGCCAGAAAAATACGGATATTAATCTTGCTGTAGTGGAAAAAATAAGGTACACAAGTCCTGTGCACTTATTAATAGTAGTTATTTTTTATGTACAGTTTACCACATTGAACTACGAGACATGATAAGTAAGGGCATATTTATCAACACTTTGTGCCAGTGCAAAATCACAAAATATGACGCAAAATGGCACTGCAATGGGAGCAGCAAACATTTTCCAGCACAGCATGGACTGTGAAGTCCGTGCTGGAACTGGGGGTGCAAGCAGACAGGGGGGGAACACATGTTGTGCCCCCATGAATGAATCCCCATGGCGGAGGAGAGTATGGGGCCCCCTTTGTTTCCCCACTACCAGTCTTTTTGTGGCGGGCTCACCGCTATGAAAAGGCTGGCGGTGGAGGAACTCAAAATATGCTCAGCGGGACTGCGCCAGCCCCGCTCAGCATATTGTATTGCCCCTCCGCCACGCCACCACCAGGGAATGGCAGTTCCCTGGCGCAGCTGGCGGTCCACTGCCGGTACGACACAGAAAGTTGTAATCCGGCGGTCCGAGCACGGCCACCGTGAGTCTGGCAGTCCATGGACCACCAGACTCATAATCAGCCCCTAAGATCTTTAGACAGGGATAGGTCTTGATGAGCACTATCTCAATTGAGGGAATATGTGTTGCTCATGCTTGTATTACACGTGTACAAAATGTACCATAACCCTCTCTTACTGTCAACTGGCTAGTTATAGCATACATCAGAAGTTGTTTTTCTGGTGGGTGGGAATTAACTATTATGACCCCACAGTGCTCACACCACCATATGATCTGTTACAGTAGAAGAAGAATGAAGGCATGCCTGAGCTGAGAAAATAAGTGGGTGTTTTGGAATTCATAGTACATCAGAACCATTCGTTTTAAAAAGGCAAAATTTGTTTTACACTGGGGTTGAAGGGAAGCCTCTGACACAATCAATAGGTATACCTCCTGTGAACTGTTAAAGGAGCAAAGTGGGCAATCTCTCAGATTATGGAAAACATCAGTCCTACATACAGATGATTCAGGCTTAGTAAACTTTGTCAAAGGTGTGGAATTACTCTAGCTCCCAATCTTAAAAAAGGCTGACCTAACAATATAAAAGACAAACAAAATGTGACTACTTACTACACCAAAAACTACAAAAGCTACAAGACAACTCTGTCAGATTTGTCAAAGACAATATGAAAACAGAAGTGAAAAAATACCTTCTAAAGTAAGTAAAGCATTTATTTACTAACAAAACACTCTACTTCTTTTATCTCTTAAACAGTAGACACTACAGAAAAAAACACTACACCATCTAGAAACTACTAATCTACCTAAAAAATACAGGAGTCACAATTTTGGAAAAAGGCACACAAAAAGTAAGTAAATAAAAACATTCTAGAAAATAACTCACCCTTACACACTAAAAATAAAAATAAAATTATAGTCCATCAGCCCCACTAGCTACCAACAAACAAAGGTTCAAATAAAACTAAAGCAATTTGTTTTCCCAAACAGAAAAAGAGCCACGTGACTCTCATCAGAACACTCCCAATAGAAATCCAGAAAATAAAGACTGCAATTACCAGCAAGAATCCATTTGTACGTATAAAATAGAAAACGAGTACCATAAATTTTCATGTGAATAATAAATGTAATATATATTTTTTTAACATTTAATTATTTGTATTATTACACTATTTTCAGACATAATAACAGAAACAGAAAGACACATCACAGAAATAGAAAAATTACTCTCTCATGTGGCCTACACTTAAAGCCAAGAAAGTACAAGCAAGGAAACTATCAATTGGAAAAGTAATAAATATTACTTCAATGCTTGTTATTGGAGGGCGACTACAAAAGATGATGCTGGTATTAATGTAAAGATCACAACCACCTATTAAATGTCACCAAAATCGAAGCCATGTGCAATAAGACTTAAGAAAGGCAAGCACTAGCTTCCAAGAGGCTACAACTAAAATGCTAAAATATATACTCTCTAAGGTTCCTGGACACATCACAGGCCAGCTACCAGCGACACCCACCTTAAAACACTTAAAAGCCTGAACTAAAAAAGTCACCAGCGATAACCCTCCTGTCCCTAGAAGATACCAAGATATCCAAATTCCTGAACACTTAGGGCCTGATTCACAGAACTAACTTAAGACAAAATCCTAAACTTACTACCATTTTGGTATTCACAGAAGGCACTTACTCATTTTGGTATTCACAGAAGGCACTTACTCATTTTGGTATTCACAGAAGGCACTTACTCATTTTGGTATTCACAGAAGGCACTTACTCATCAATGAGTAAGTGCCTTCTGTGAATACTAAAATGAGTAAGTGCCTCAGAAGGCACTTACTCATTGATGAGTAAGTGCCTTCTGTGAATACCAAAATGAGTAAGTGCCTTCTGTGAATACCAAAATGAGTAAGTGCCTTCTGTGAATACCAAAATGGTAGTAAGTTTAGGATTTTGTCTTAAGTTAGTTCTGTGAATCGGGCCCTTAACCACCACACATAATTAAGAACACTTCCTCTTACATGACAATCTTAACAATGAAAAGCACATTATAATATTTGCTACAGCAGATAATCTATTAAAACTAAGCCAATGTCAAACATGAATGATGGATTGGATTTCGAAATGTGCTCCAAACAGTTCACTCAGATATTCATCATACACAGTGAATATCAAAACACTAATACACCATTCATATACGCCCTGCTACCTAATAACAAAGTGACACTTAATATGAACTACTAAACCAAATTAGAATTAAAACAAAACAAACAACTATCCCCACATAAAATAATAGTTGATTTTGATCAAGCCATGATCTAACTATCCTTAATCTATATCCACACAAAGCCATACAAGGCTCTTATTACATGTTAACCAAAGCATTTGAAGATACCTCCAACAGTCTGCACTAAGTGTAGAATATGCAACAAGCAGTCAATTTGCTGTTGAGATAAAAGAAAAAGGTTGCACTAGCCTATGCCCCTGGAACAAAGGTAGCTATTCACTACAACTCACTTATAGAAAGTCCATTCTACCAACAAAACAAATACAAACTGAGTCCCCTAATGGACTACTTTGAAGGCACTTGGGTTGTCAGTCGGCACCGCTCTGGACACAGACACCAACCCAAATTCCAAAGACCATGGTGGAATGTCTACCACAGTACCATGGCTCAAGAAGCCAAACCAACAATGTACAAGAAGGATCCAAAATGCCTTCCAATCTAAACTAGGTAGAACCCAACCTACACTCTACCAATTCATAGAAGCCCTACAAAAAGAACTTGCTAAACACTCCTTGAAAGTTTTTAATCTGCTTAGTGAAGGCAAACCTGTGTGGTATTTCTGACTGACATGTGGCTAGGTGAATCGTCCACCCCAGAGATTGCTTCGGCGCTCCCAGCAGCAATTTTATAGTACATCATGATAGTACCAACCAAAAAAGCGGTGGGGTTGCAATTGTTTTTTCTTTGGAGAATCTTCAGCAGGCGGAAGGGTTAGGTTTTGTACTGCAAATTTTGCCAAACTTCACATTAATGGGAGGTGTTGACCTCGTCTTGTAATAAAGCTGCCAATTTCATGGCTTTAGGATACTTTAATTTTCATGGAGCTGATCCTAAGGATGGGAAGGCATGCTGTTTGTTGGAGGTATTTACTTCAATTAATCTCCATCAATTTATTAACACCCCTATGCATGTGGTGGGAAACTCCCTTGACCTAATATTTTCAAATTCGGAACAGATTAGGATTAACCCTCCATACAGAGTGGCATGGTTAGATCATTTGCTAATACCTTTTCACTTGCCAGTGCCTGTTACCCCTCACCATAAGCAAATGAATTCTAGAATGATTCACACCTAAAGGGCGGCAATTAAAAATTACTTTTTGAATGTTTTGCCATTTTTGTGTCCTTTGCTGGTTGGTAAAGTTGGGGAGGATTGGGACCGGGTATCAGATTGGTTGCTAGCTGCAACTAATAAACTTGCTCCAATGAGGAATATACCATCCGAGCGAAGTTCTTCATTGACTCCTTGGTTCTCGCTAGCTCTTTTACAGGCGAGTAAACATTGTAAACAACTTGAAAGGAAATGGAAATTGAAATATAGCTTCGAAGATAAGCTAATTTACAAGCAGGCGCCTAAAGAATACAGGAAAATGACTAAAATAGTTAAAGCCGAGTATTTTACCAACAAAATTTGAACATCTGGTAATTCCTCTTGTGAAAACTTTAAGTTGGTTAGAGTTTTTCTAAAACCAAAAGCTTGTATACTTAGAATTTCCCCTTCACAGGAATTGTGTGATAAGCTATCTTCTGTTTTTTTTAAGACACAATAGAGTCTATTCAAGATAGCTTTACTTGGGGGAAAGCATAGATATCTTTTATTTTCCTGGTCTTAGAGACCTGGGAGGCTCTAGTATAAACAGCTGGTGGCCTTCTCAAGTTCAAGGAGAATTCTCTGGAAGAATCCAGAAAGGCCATTCTTCAATGTTGGTCGGACTCCCCTGTGGAATCCTGTTCCACCCAGTATTCTAGCTGAGGCCTTGGCACCTATCATCCCTATATTTAATAAACAATTTAATGATTCTCTGGCTTCTGGGTGGTGCCTAAGGAATTGAAGCAAGCAAAAGTGATTCCATAGCTAAATAAAACCTATGGATGACCACACAAAACCAGAGAAATTTAGGCCTATCTATCTTCCGCCAGCAGCTTCCAATACGTTGGAGAAGCTGGCTAACCAACAACTGAGAACAAATTTAGATTGGCAGGAGCCTTCCCAGTCGGGCTTCCAATCCAGACATAGTACTGAAATGGCCTTGCTGGAAGTCTCTAAAACTATTAAGGGCTATTTGGACCAGGGGCAGAGTGCAGCCCTCATGCTTTTAGATTTGTCAGCAGAATTCAATACCATCTCTCATCGAGTGCTACTGGCTACACTGACTGATTGTAGCGTAGGGGCTATTGCTCTACGTTAAATCAAATCCTATTTGACACACAGGTGACAAAGGATTTTAACTGAATTCTATATTTCATCCACTAAATTGCAGAAATGTGGTGTCCCTCAAGGGTCCTCTATTAGTCCTACACTTTTTAACATGTATATGGCACATTTAGCCACTATTATTGAGGGATTTGGCTGTCCGGTTATATCCTATGCAGATGATAAACAATCTAACTTTTCCCTGGAGATAACCCATCAGTAATTCCCTCTAACATTTAAAAATTGCCTTCTGAAAGTGGACAAATGGATGGATGAGAACTATCTTTGTTGTAACTCCACTAAAACAGAAATTCTATTGTTTGGGCTACAGGGGCCTAGTTGGTAGGATAAGTGATGGCAACCTGAGCTTGATAGGCTTCCACTCCCTCTATGATAGCAAGAAATGTGGGAGTCAAATTTGACAACAGGCTCTCATTCTGCCCTCATATTACTTCTCATACAGGGATATGCTTTTCATTATTACATTCTCTGAAGAAAACAACTGGGTTTCTTCTACATGAGTTGCACAAAACCCTAGTCAACACAATGATCATGTCTTATATGGACTACACTGATGCTCTGTTTGTGAGCCATCCAACCCACCTAAAGAAACATCTTCAAATGGTACAAAATGCTGCCACCAGATTGACACTGAATGTGCTTAAGTGAGATCTGGTAAGAATTCGTTTGAAAGAACTTCACTGGCTCCCAATTGGAAAACAGATTCTCTTTAAAGCCCTAGTCATTGTACAGTGACGTACCAAACACACCCACAGCCCCAGCAGTGTGCCCCCCTGAGCTCCAGGGGCCCCCTAAGCACAGTACCCTGGCCAGAGAGCTCCTTAGTGAGTCTGGAGGGGGACCCCTCCATGTACTTTGCAGGGGAGCACCCTCAAGTTTCCTCACGCCACTGTCATTGTATTTTGTGCTTTCACAGGACAGCTCCCAGTTATTTAGACAGAAGATTGTACCTTTATGGGCCCTCTCAGGACCTGAGATCTAAGAATGCCCTCTTGATCGCCATTCCCAGGTTTAGCCGTCTGACAAATATTGGGAGTTTTTTCACCTACTTGGCACCAAAGCCTGCAATGAGTCTCTGCTTTTCCTGCATCAGATTTTTAACGAGCTACCAATTAAGAAATAACTTAAGACATGACTGTTTAGCAAATGAGGTTAGTGGAAGGTCTTTCCTTGCTTCTAGCGCCGGGACGCCTGGTCTGGCAGCTGTGCGTTTTAGAAATGTTATTGTATTATATTATATGCAGGTTAACACTGCCAGCAGATTAAATATTATCGGGTTGGCCAACTGCAATGATTCAGGGCTTCTCCAAGATGATACTTCATCATTAACATGAAATGTTCAAACCTTAATTTTAAGGTTATCGAGCCTGTGATATTCTCGTAAATTAATTTTCCTACAGGAATGGCACATTTGTTGTTTTCACATTTTAATACAAAGACAGGTAGATTTGCAATCCATCTTCAATTTGTATATAATTTGTGCTGTACATGGACATACATAAGTGTATTCTGAGAGGCATATTTTCAGATAATAGGCTTAGGCTACAAGCCACGGAGAAGAAAGGAACTTATAAGGTCTCACATGCCAAACTGGCAGTGAAAAAGCATCAACATTGGAATACTTGTAAATACATGAAAATTTACCTTACCTTACCAAGGCACCTAACACACTAAATGGATAAGGTACTAGTTGGTAAGAATGTCCATTAGAGAGCAACAATCAACTCTTTTTTTGACAATGCAATATGTTAGATCAATTTTATAGAGATGTTACACTTTTTTTTATCTTTTGCAGCTCCCTGCAAAGCACTTCCTACTACTGAAAGATTTATATTTTTACATTCTGTATACATGTTCTTCTGTTATACTGCTTGTAATGAGGGGTGAAAAGAGTGAACGCTTAACTGTAAATGGTGCCAAAGAAATCATGTAAAATACCTTTTCCCTTAAACACTTGCGATGGGTAATGTTAGAATAGGTTAGCACATGCGACGCCAACATGCTTTAAACACTGCTCTAGTCACAGTGGGCTTGTGAAAACATCTAGTAAGGCCCAAAGTGTTAATCCAAGTCAAGCAATTAGCATTAAACGTTTTGTTACATCTCATTGCCTCTCTGTATATATGGTCCAATACCGTGTCTGGTCCTCGACAAGACATGAAAGCCCAGTTCATATCAGAGACAATATCCAGCTTGATTTAAGTCTGAACTTAACAGGGTTAAAGTTACAACAGCCCATATTTTGACACCGTAACTGTTTAGAATGTATCTTGGATATGGAGACCAAGCAGGTTTCGAATATATAAGTCTTTATTATAATTACTCTCTGTTAATAATTCTTTCACAGGATGATAAGTAAACATCTGAGCCTGCTACAGAACACCTCAACTACAAAAATATGCAAATATTTAAGGCTATCATGAAAACAAAGAAGGCCTCTTGAGGTAAAAAGAGCTGCCCTGTTGTCCAAATCTCCAACATATTGACATGACATCTCCAACAGTTCTGAATCGCCTCTGATTCTTTCTCTTCCTTGTGGTAATTTATGACTTTCATGACCCTTGCATTCCATTTTAGTTAAAAGTGCTCCCAGCCAGGTGCAAATGTCTAGACAAAATACAGACGACGAATCACTCTTCTATTAATGAATAACTAAAAAAAGCTGTTATTGTTTTTAACCATGAACATATAACATTGTATTTCTATATACAAGAAGTATGGTAATAAGCATATGGCTCTTAACTTAGATTATCATGTAGTGCAAACACATTGAAATTGAAATGTAAGTGTTGCATTATTCCAGCATGCAAAAGGCCTATTCAGTTATCAATAGTAGTCTGCAGCCTCAAAAAATGAGGTAGAGATAGATTTCTTAAAAGGCAATAGCTTTTCAAATCTTCTACAAATGGCTTAAAATCTGAAAAAGTGCTCAATTACTAGATGAATTGCTAAAGATAGTGCATATCAGTGTTCTTCTTACAGCCCACACTGTGGTGGAAATCACTAAATATTTCTGTGAAGCAAACAAGTTCTTGCAGATTTTCCTTTCACAAGGAGCACAGTCGATGATTGGCATAGTAACATTAGGCATTCTCCTATATTTCCACTAGCAGATGGCAACCAATTCTCCATTAAAGCCTTAACTTTAGTCCTATAGCCAGGGGAGCGGTCAGGTAAAGGATGGTCTTTTAATCCACATTCTCGTGTTTCACCAATGTCAATATGAAACATTATTAGTAATTTGATGCAATGCTATGAAACAGGGGGCACTTTTGTTCTTTCTGCTATTTTACACAAACAAATGTGCTTGCACCTGATAAATCTGCACTGTTCATTAATCATCTTTCCTTTAAGAATGCACTCAGTTTGCAAGTCAAAAAATAGCATGTGTTCCGATTTGGACAAACTGTGCATTCTTACACGTTATGAGTAAGTTCTATGGGCCAGATGTATAAAACTATTTTGCTTTCACAAACGGTGCAAATCTCAAAAGCATCTGTTTGCGAATGCAAAATGGCCTTTCCCAATGTATGAAAGAGCGTGCATTCACAAAATTGGTAATCGTAAAAATGCAAATCCTTATTTTGTGAATATCAATTTTGCGAATCTTAAATTGTGAATTCACAAATTGGTAATCGCAGACCAATGTATGAACCATTTGCAAATTGCCAATGATCCAAAATTCGCAATTATGCACGTGCAAATTACCATCTATTCCAATCAGGTAGTAACCAGGTGCAAACTATTTAAACAGTCCCAGAGGGCCTCAGAATGTTTCACAATGGCAGCTCTGTATGCCATAGCAAGGAGGATAAGGATTCAAGCAGCAGCAGGGAGAAGGAGGAGGAGACAAGAATGCATTTTTAGAGTGCGCTTAACCCTGTTTCAGCAGACAGAGGAAGAAATCCATGACAAAGATAGATTAGACTCCACTACAATCCTACACCTGATAGCTGACCTTCATCCACTACTGCAGCATCAGGCTCACAGGACCAATGCCATTCCCACACATGTGCAGGTCCTATGTTCACTGCACCTACTAGCTTCAGGGAGCTACCAGGGGGTGATAGCAGCAGCAGGAGGGGTCTCCCAAAGTGCACTTTTACACTTTTTCAATTCCTTCATGGACGCAATGGTGCAGAGGATACACCATTACATTAGATTCCCCACTACACCACAGGAATTGCAGCAGGCCAAATTAGATTTCTACACAATAGCCCAATTACCCCATGTAATTGGGTGTATTGATGGTACACATGCAGCCATTTGTCCCCCTCAGGTAATGAGTACATGCTCACGAACAGGAAATTCTTTCATTCAATGAAAATCCAGGTCCTATGTAATGCATCACACATAATAACTGACATAGTGGCAAAATTCCCGGCAGTACGCACGATTCATATTCAGACACAGTGGTATATACACATGTCTTCTTAGGGGTGAATTGGGTGAAGGATACCTGCTAGGTAAATGCATTTAACACAGTCTGGTAGACTCTCTGGATATGGAGAAACAGTACAGTGACTAATCTAGTTCCTTTTACCCTGTAGGTGACAGCGCATATGCTGTGTGCTTCTTCGTTCTAACCCCATAAGTAAATCCTGCAACTCAAAGTGAAAGGAAATACAATGCTATGCATAAGTCGACAAGCAATGTGACAGAGGGGACCTTCGACCTACTGAAGAGTAGGTTCCGCTGCCTACACAAAAGTGGAGGTGCACTACAGTGTAGGCAAGAGATATGTTGCAAAATTGTGGCCACTTGTGCCATGTTGCACAACCTTTCGACAACCAATGGCATGCCACTGGACCTGACAGATTCTGAGTCTGATGAAGAGGATGAACCACATCAACCTCGCAGAGCAGCAGACGGTGCAAGGGCAGCAGATGGCAGACAGAAACGTGACAAAATAACACAGAACTTTTTTTAAGTGAGTAATGATGAGAAATTGCACTTCATTACTTTTTTGCTACTGTGTTTTATTCACCTTAATCTCAGGCAAACTGTATGCACATAGCTGTCATCATCTTACATGTGTGTAAATTTGTAGGACAATTTTGGATTTAAAATAAACATGCACAACACTCTGAACTGAGTATCACATGCAACAGGTTACCTCACCAATAGACTTGCCTTGGTCACATCACTATCTATTTTTTATGGGCACGCACAGCACTGAAACAGTCAGTGTGTACACTGGCCTCCCTTGATGAGGCCTCGGATGACATACCTTGCCTCGCACTCTGCCATCTGGTCTCAGTCACCGGGGCAGTGATACAGCTGAGGCTGGAGGCCTCCTCACTGTCCCCTTCCCTCAGTATACTTGTCTCAGCTATAGTAGTTGTCTATAACTGTTCTACTGCAGTGCTGACCAGCACCAATCCTCTGGCTACACCAGAAATGTAGTGGGCCATTTCCACCTGTATGGCCACAGTGTGTCTGGACAGGACAGCTGTGGCATTGCTCAGATGGTTTTTTGCCTTGGTGTAATTATCCAAATGGCCTAATAGGTGGTGACTTTGTCTGCGTTGGAGGTATGCTCCCTCTGCATGGTGTTACAGAGGTCTCTAATGGCTTCTGTCATGTCCCTGTGCTTTCAGCATTTGCCCTATGGCCATCCGCCACTGTGTTGGTCAACTCACTTATGCTGTCCTTAATGTCCATGTTGTTCTTCAGACACACCAGCTGGGTTTGCATTGACCGCATTGACTGCATTGACCGCATGTTTTTTAATTGCAAGCACTGCACATTCAACATGGTGCCCTCCAGCCCAGCAAAGACAGAGGAGCCCTCTCCTTCCTTAGCAGCACTCGGGGCTCTTGCTCTGTGTCTCCTGTGATTGGTGTTGTCACTCTTCAAGTGGGACTGGTCACTTTGGGTCTATGCCTGCTCATCTGGCCTCGACTGCAGCTCTTCCTGGGTGTCCTCGCCTTCTACCACAAACTCCTGTAGTGGAGCCAGTGTACCTGCATGTTCTTGGTGCAGGTGTTGTTGGCATTGTGGTGACTGTCTCTTCTTCCCTTGCCTGTACCTGGGTCTCCTCTGGCTCATCTGTTGCTGTGTCATCACCCTGTGGCTCAGGGGTATCTGTGAATGTAACAGAACTACTTCAGTATTGTGTGCATACAGCTTTGTGACATTTTGAACTTAAATGAAAATTGATTTGATCTACCAAAATACAGTGTGTTCATTGGTCACTTGCATGTGGTTCTCAACTGTGCCTATGCTGCTTGAAATTTATTTTTTTCTATCTTGTGTGCCTGACTACATCTGCCATGATGCATTGGTGTGTGGTAGCCAAGAAGTGGACTGGAGTGGGATTTTACAAAAATGTTTCTCGACTTACTAAGAGTGCATTTTGTGAGTTATGGGGCAAATGTACTTTAGCATGCATCCTACCTTGGCCGGTGATGGGATCGGCTGAGCTGTCGATGTCCATAACACCATTGATAGACTCAGGCTGAAGGGTCGACTCCACCACTTCCTCAAGGGGCGCAGACGCAAGCTGGGTAGATGGTCCTCCACTGGTCTTCTTAGCGTACGCAAGCCTGCTTGCCACATTCTCCTTTGCCCTTGATCGCAAATCGTACTAGCGCTTGCGTAAATCTTCAATGGAGTGCTGTGTGACCCCTACAGTGTTGATTTTTGCTTGGAAGTCTAGCCACATTTTCCTTTTCTATGACTCTGGTACATGGAGGGATTTTTCCCAAATAATTGTTCATGGGTCTTTACCATTTCCTCAATTAGAACCTCCAATTCTTTTTTGCTGAATTGTATTTTTCTCCTGCGTCCTAAAGCCTCCTTTTGCCTTCTCCTGTGATGCCATGCTGGGTATTTGTGCCTGCCTCTGCACTCTGGATGCTCTCCTGAGTGGAGTGCTCCTGCTCCCAGCCTCCTACACAGCCTCAGGCCCTCAGGAACAGCATGGGAAACCGCACTTCCTGGTTGTGAGGTCCTCCTGCTGCATCGGAACAGTAGATTTGCAATTTTGCGATTCTTTAAATTGCGAATTTGCTATTTGAGAATCGCAAATTGGCAATCTGTATTTACGAAAGCAAATTTTACTGAATCGTTTTTTTTTAAGCAAATTGTTTGATACGTTGCATTTTGCGATTACCAAATAGCGATTTGGTAAAAATCGCTATTTGGGAATCGCAAAATGCTTTTTTGAAACATCTGGCCCTAAATTTCTTTCAGTTTTTTCCAAGCAATATTTTTTTAGAATTCAACAAAATTCCTAGGTGTTCAATATGAAGCTGCAAAATTAGTGCATGTAAGAAAAAGCATATAATTATTTTATTTTGTTTTACCACCTCTCCTCAAGAGCATGGATTAAAAAATAATTAAGATCTAAATCCATTAGCTAATTACCAATGGCACTTCTTCACAATAGAAGAGTTAAGAGGATTTTTGTTGAACTCAGTTGCTTGTTACTTTATCTGCTAATGTTAATTACGTGTATAGTTCACTAAAGTCAATCTAAACAGTCATTTAGACAGTTCTTTCTACTGTTTTAGTGCACATCCATCTACCAGACTTCAATTTATATTCCAGGTGGAAATGTCAATATTTTAAGCCAGGAAAGTCTTCCACAAATAAGAATGCACCATTTGTTGGCAATCAGATATATCAGGGACTCTTCTTGCTCTCAAATAATTACTTGCTGAAATCTGTCACCTTTAAAAGTTATAGTTGCTTCTAATTATCTTGTTGGATGGATTTACAACTATCCTATTTTCCCACATCTCACTGGTCCGTGTCGATAGTTTTGAGTATTTTCTGTCCGAATGGCACTTACACCATTGGTATAACCTGTGCTGCATGTCTGAGTGAATCCTCTAATATATTATACTCAATTAGTGAAATCATTTATTTAAATGGACACAAGTGATTTACAATAATAAGCTTAAAAACATAAGATATGGTCGACATACACTCAACAAATATTTTGGAACTTGAGGGTATGTGCATGTCTCTTAATGCAGAATATAACGCTCTGGCTCTCCGCTTTATATTGGTATGGGAAAAAAATTAAAGTCTGTACACCTTATAATTATACAAGTCATAAGAGATATAATAAACTCATCGCTATGAACAGATGTTGTGCCCAATAAACTTAAGATGCCATTGTAAGCCCTGTACCAAAAAAGTATTTTTGAACTTGGCTGACCTTACCAATTTCAAACCTATTTCTTTCATCTCTTACATTGATAATTTGTTTTGGAAAGTTGTACCTCTAAACTGCAAGATCATATCGAAGAACATGATAATCTGGATTAGACACAAACAGGATGCAGACCCAGATAAAGTGTGAGTGAATCGTATTGTCTGTGGATGATGACTTATGAATGATTTTGGATGGCAGTGGTGCTGTTGTACTGACTTTATTATCTATTTACACAGCACTTGACAATCACATTCCAATCTGCGCCTGGCTGAGGTTGCTGCAACTGCTACAACTGATTTGAAAGGGACAAAGACCTGCATGATGGCCAGAACCCAGGGAGCACACCTTGGATCTTTCATATTAGGACTCCTACCAGTGCACTGGGGAGTCCCACAAAGTTCTTTATTCTCCCCTCATTTGCCTAAGTTTTATTTATAACCTCTCACTTGCCTTCTACATTGGTGCAATATTAGGTATACATGTATGCATAGCATTCAGATTCCATTTAGGTTACAGGAACATCATTCAGAAGGTCCTTCTGATCTTCTATTGGTGTTTGAAGCAACCTGTCGATGCATAGGAAGCATTTTTTTTACAATCAATTATCTAAGAAAACGGGATTTCTCAAAATAGGTTGTGCTCTGAGAAGTCTTGCTATAGCCCCAAAGTTTGGGCCCTGCATCCAAACCAGTTATGTGGTAAGGAATTTGGCAGTCTTAAACAGGGTTCATTTGAACAACAGCTATGGTCTGTGCCAAAATTATATTTCACCATTTACAGATACGGTGTATCTTACCATTCGTAACTCTTGCAAATAGAATGCTGACAGTCCATGTTTATTCAGTGCTTCCATATCCACGGCAAATGCTTTCATACAGTCAGGCATTGATTTTGGTAATGTTGTTCAGGGAGCACCCCCTAACAAAAGCTTTCATACAATTTAGTAGCTAGGACTTTACTAAATCTTAAAAGTATCAGCATACATCAGGTCATCTGCAGCAACCCGTTTACAAAAGGTATATTTTTCAGTCTTCCTGCATCATGCATAGTTTTATTTATATTGGCGGATCTAAACTACTGTCCAAAACAATTACAAAGTGCATGCCTATCACATTGTTAGATTTAGATCCCACCTAGGTTTGATGTTCCAAAATCAATATATATGAAATGGTGAAGTAAAAACTTCCATTTGCAGCATGCTCTAACTTAGATTAATGTCCTATTACATTTGCAGGTTTAATCTGATCATTTAAAATTTTGAAAAAGCCTAAAAATGGGGCAATTTATCTTCTAATCTGAGGGTCACCAACATGGCTTCCTACATTAAGACAAAAGTGTCACAAAACATGAGTGCCTGCACTTTATAAAAGTCTAAATACTACTACTACCACTACCACTACCACTAATACTACCACTACTACTACTACTACTAATAATAATAATAATAATATGCAGAAAAAAAAGAAGAGGAAGAAGAAGAAGAAGAAGAAGAAGAAGAAGAAGAAATATTAAGTACTGATCCAGAGTTGAACATTATGGTTACAGACGATTCCATTAAATCTTTTTTTATAAGCTATAAAAGTAAAGATTTTCTGTTGCAAGAAATACCCACATTGACACCAAATGCCACAATACAGCACTTTTCCTTTTTAGTGGTTCATGTATGTGTGCACAATGTAGAATACCTAGGCTTCTATAATCTATTCCATGCCATTAAATAGCTTTGCTGAAAGTTATACATGCTGAGGAATAAAAATACTTTTGACTGACTAGATATCACAACATAAATGATATAGCAGATTCTGGTTACAAAATAAATCAATTGTCTAAACATTTTTAAAGAAACATTTTCAGGATAAATAATAAAATATTTGAAAAGATAACTCATAACTTCAATGAGGAAAGGTTTATCGCCAAATTGCCCTCCTGAGGGACGGGGGGTGGAGGGGGAAGATCTATAAAGACCACTGGATAACAGGGAAAAATGGTGAGAAAAAAAGAGGTGGAGGGTGGCCCTTCCAGGCTTCAAGCCATTTCAGCCACCACCTCGGAACGGGCAACAATCTTTCTGCCTTTCCATGGATCTGACTGGGGAAATGCACCCCCAAACTGAGCCACAGAGAAGTCAAAAGCTGGGGAAAAAATAGCGGGTCAAAAAGCCCTTTCTACACTAGGTATTATTCTCTTTTCAGACAACAATATATTGAGGTGTGGCAGCCCGCAGAGGCATCAGGCCTGTCCTCTATCCCAAAAGGGCCTCACAGACTTTCTGTCCCCTTGGGGGTAGAGATCCCAATCCAAGTGACAGGAAATTTGGATTCTTTTGAGCAGTTTTGATCAGGCTGTCAAAGAGGGAGTGAATCCCAATTTCCTCTCAAACTTCCCCATCTGACTTCCCAAAATCCTCCAATCTGCCTGCCCAGAGCAGCAGAAAGCCCACTAGGCACCAGAGATTTTTTTAGGAAAAAATATGAGGTGGAACCGGTATGCTCAGTCAACAGGCTTATCCCAACCGCTAAAGCCCCAACAGTCTTGATGCCTCCCTGGGGCATAGAGACCCGCCACCATGGCAATGAGAGGAAATATGGATTCTTCTGACCATAGTTTTTTCATATGGGCCAGAAGAGAGAGAGTAAATCCCAAATTTCTCTTACTTGCTATGCTGATTGTCGCGGTACTCCGGACCTGGGTCAGCCGCAAGTAAGGAACACTATGAACCTTGGTCATTGCTGAAACCTAAAGACCCAGATAAAAGTTATGTGGTAAGGCTTGCATGCATTCTGCTGTGTTGTCTTCATGAGAGTGCCCTCTGAACCTCTAACTTTAGCTAAAAACATGCATGTTCCTCACATATCCGTGAGCAAAAGCTCTGGAATATGCAGGGATCTCTAGAACTTTTACCACGCAGCATTCCCAGTTTTCTCCTCATAAAAACAGTACCACACATATGTGGCTGAGCCTTGTATCAGCCACAGGAACATAGTAAAACTGTGACCATATGAAGTTAATGTTGCCTTCGCATGGCCTGTGGATTGGTCCATTTACTAGAGACTCTGGGAAGTTCTGCGTAATATTGCAGACCGGTCCAGCATTAGGCCGTTTTTAAGCTTAATACTTTCATTTCCTGATACTGTTCTGTCTACAGGTGCTCATTTCCCACAACTAAGGGGGACTGCTTCATTAGTCCGCTCAAAGGTCTCGCTTATCCCGATACATGTATTGAATAATTGCACACAATATAGGTGCAATGGCAATAAGGACCAATGATAATCTAACATATTCACAAAAAGGCTATGTTACCCTAGCAATGTCCTAGTACTGACATATTTATGTCAGAACGCGGCAGCATTTGTGAAAATGAAGGCTTATGCGCCCTGAGTTACTGTTTACTAACAAGTTCCACAGGTGTTTTCATGGTAACCTAAACATTAAATCATGCTTTCAAACATGAGTTATTATATATATTTCCTTCTATCATATGGCTGCCATGTTAATTTGAATCATCCATTTAAGTCATAGGGATTTTTTTATTAGCAAGGGTCAGTAATAGATGGTTTACAATTTATGGCACTGAGAAGCAATTTGCGCTGAGCTCCTTAATGAAACTGCATGCATGATTGTTATTATCCTTTACCAGTGTGGAATATATACTCTCTCGAGAGATCCTTTATCACTGTGTTGTAATCAAGTACTGTGAAGTAATAAAAGGCAGACCAGGCTACAGTCTGTGAGCAGATGGACTTTGAGTTATGAAGGTTTCAGTATCAGACTTTGAAAAGTTTAAATGGCGAACATATGAAACAAGATTTTATTGTAATGGTCAAATGTCATTTTCTATGCAGGACAAACAATAAATTAATTTTAGGAAAGGTTAATATTTCACTTTTGGTTGAGGTTACACATGTGGTTTTTGCTGTAAAGATTTTGAGTAAATGCTTGTGAGCAGATATTCCTTTTTCCATTTGTGGAGCCTAGAAACTACTTTGTGTGACAACATCAATGAAATGTGATAGAAAGGGGAGTGGCTGTTTGTCATATACTGTTTATTGACAATTTTTACCTACATGACAATTTTTTTTCAGAATGGTAGATTTTGAAATATGGTGCACTGGACTATATTAATGTTATTCTGGCTTCCCTTTCATGCGTGATACACTCCATGAGCTGCATCAAGGGGTTGTTGCTGGAAGAGAAACAAAGACTTTATTGAACCAAGTGTAACTATGCTGTAGATGAAATTGATTCTGGGATGGGAAACAGGTCTGAACTGGAAGCATTTCTCCATCGGACACAGAGTGGGCCTCTGCTGACTGGAGATCTGGTCTTCTTCAGAGCAGAAAGAGATCATCTGTGCAGCGGATATGCTATGCAGAGAATAGGCCTATACTGTAAGAGAGAGGTGTTCAGATCACTGATGGAGTAGAGATTTATTCAGGGGTAGAAAATAAATCTGTCCCAAAGCAGTGTATTTTGTGCTGGGATTTTGTCTTTGCACTATGGAAAAATGTTATGTGTAAGGAAGGTATAAACTTGTGCTGGATGAAAGAAGAATATATTTTCTATCACATCAAGTCTAGGTTATTGTCCAAGTGTCCTAAAATTGGTCAGAATACCATTAACTTCATAGATCAGTTTCTACTTTTCAATAACTACTTAAGAAAATCAACAAACTTGTCAGAGTCGGATTTGCATCATACAGTTTCTTGTCTGAATGGTTATGAAAAAATTCTCCTCTAAAACATGCTGCCTACAAGTCCTTTGATGCTGCATGTTACCTACATATTTCTCTCAAGGTATTCTGCAACTTACTAAAATCTAAATATTACTAATGCAAAACTAAACAATTTCAGTAAAGTAGTTACTTGAGCGATGTTTGTGGTCTTCATATTGGTTACAGTTAACTCGACTCATTTAAGAACATAGCTGAACACTATGGAATATGTTATCAATATTTTATTTTTTAATTTCAAAACTGTCCACAAACTATTTGTAAAATATGTGGTTATTAATTGAGGGGGTGATAGCCCTACTCAAGCAACAACCACAATCCTTGTCAGGGTGAACCACAAAAGTCACTAAATTAACCTGTACTTAACACTCCAGTATGTGGGAACAAAGGCAGTCAGGCTTAACTTCGAGGCAATGTGTAAAGTATTTATGCAGCACACAAACAGTAATAAAGAGAAATCTCTACAGAAGAGAAATTCCACACTAATTTAGAAAAATAGAGTAAAAGTAATTAAATAAAATTAAATCAAAACGAATGAAATCCAATCAGTAGAACTGGAAGTATTAATCTTTAAAGTTTTTTGTGAAATTGAGTGCCTAAAAGATCAAAGTGCCAACCACGGGTATCTGGTCACGCAAGACCAGGGCAAAGTCAAAAGTTAGAGCTGATCGCAATGGAGTGTGCATCCGATACATGCGGTGGATTATACCTGGTCTTGGCTTACCTTCAGACTTAGAAGACATTTTGAAGACAGTGGATAGAGTTCAGCGGGGCAAGCAGCAGGCTGTGCTCGAGGAGTCATCATTGTAACCAGGGAGCACTAGATGAGGTCTCGGTGAAGCTGTTGATGATGTAGAGAAAAAGCTCTGAGCCGGAGAAGATGGATTTCAAGGCTCAGGAGGTCTTCGTCTTTGATGGGGAGCCTGTTGTCATTGAGCCTGGTGAAGATTTTTCCCTTCAGACTTATACAGCTTTTTGGAAGTCGAAAACCTCCAGCAGGAGGACGTTGCAAGCTGGAGCTAAAGAGGGATCCAGGAGGCTAGATACCATTGTTTGGAGGTCTCTCTGAACAGGATTTGCAGCAGCAGAGAGGAACGTAGCAGGAACTACAACAAAGTCAGGCCAACCAGCGATACACCTTGGCCGAATCAGCTAGGAGGTGGTCACGGTCTTCTGTCAATTCTTCTGGCACTTTTTGGTGAAAATATTTCCAAGTTCCAACTTTTAGGGTTAGGCAAGAAAAGCACCTCTAGCACCACTTCCAAGGATCCAAGAATTGGGGGCACCACTTAGGAAGTTAAAACTCACTTCATCAGAGGCCAGGTATAGGATGCAAGGTCTCTAGAGCTTGTTATGTCCCTGTACCTCACACCGGGAGGCCAGCCAACCATACCTTGGAGTCACTCTGGTAGTTCTGGGCTCAAGCAGCAAGGCAGGCCTCAAGAGTAGTCCTCTTGGGGGCAAGGCAGGCCTCAAGCAGCAGAACAGTCTTCTGGGAGGTCCGGACAGTTCATCTAAAGTCTTCCACCGGTCCAAAGGTGTGCACCGAGCAATTATTCTGAGGGCCCAATATACATAGCTGGAACCAGCCTTTGAAGTGGAGGAATCTTCTAGACTACCACCACATTTGGTTCTGGAAAGTTCTTCCCTTCCCCTGCCAAGGCTACAAGAAGACTAGGGTGGCAAAAGTCTAGTGCGAGGTTCCTTTATGTGTGTGCGGACAGGGAACAGTTCTGCCCCAGCCATCTTGGCAGGATGGCTCAGTCCCCTTTGTGTCACTGACTGGGAGGAATACACAGCTATGTCATTCACAATCAAGTGACTAAGGACATTGGCAGCATGCACCAAATAGTTGAGACAAGAAAATGCCAGCTTTCTGAAAGTGGCAATTTCAGTCTTAAAATCCAACTTTACCTTGAAAGAGGATTTTAAATTACAATTCATTTTAGTCCAAACGTGTTATTTCTACCTGCTCCCTATCAAATGTTAGCACATATTAAATGTAGTAAGGTAACCCAATCTTATCCTATTGGAGAGGTAGGCCTTAGAGCAGTGAAAAGCAAATGTAGGAGTTTTTCATTACCAGGATATGTAAAACTTAAAAACACATATGTTACATTTTTAAAATACAATGCACCCTACCCCATGGGCTATCTCGGGCCTACTTAGGCATGACATATGTATTAAAAAGGAAGTTTTCGGCCTGGCACAAGGTTTATTTTGCCAGAGCAAATTGGCAGCTTAAAAGTGCACTACATGTTGCAATGACAGGTCTGAGACATATTTTAAAGTGCTACTATAGTGGGCGGTGCAATGAGTGCTACAGGCCCTCTAGTGGCATTTAAAGTACAGGCCCTGGGTACATGTAGTACCACGCACTAGGGACTTATGAGTAAATTAAATGTGCCAATCAGGTCTAAGCCAATTTTCCCATGCTTTAGGGAGAGAGCACAAACATGGTAGCACTGGTTAGCAGTAATAAAGTGCACAGAGTGCTAAAGTCAACAAAAATGAATTTCAGAAAACAGGAGAGGTGAAGGCAAAAGGTTTGGCAGAAGACCACACTAAGGAAATCAGGTCTAAAACTGTAAAAATTTAAACTTTTTATGCATGTTAGTAATAATCTTGAAAGTTTCACATATTTCATCCATTTACCTGTTTGAGCAAATTAGTAATGTGAAAACCTGCACAGCAGGCACAATTCATATTTGTCAAAAACCAAAACAGGACCATGAATCATTGCTCAAACCAAGGCAAGGTTTCAAGTTTTATCAAGGCTGGCTGAATGACCAGAAGCCTTTTCTCTTGACTGACAAGTTAAGTGAATGGGAAAACATAACTGCTTGCTAAAGGGCCTGGGGAAATATTAGAATACAAAAAGTGTTGCTGAAGTCAGGCCTGGACTGTCAGGAATCATCACATTTTTGGCTTAACTGTTGGCAACAATTACTAGTGTAAGGATTCCTTACCAGTACGATTGGGTACTGTGTGGTCATTCTACTATCTAGAGAGGCAGAAGCATATTCCTGAGTTTAAATAAGTGGATGGTGCAGGGTAGGCCTGTCTCAGAGGTAGCGATGCAAACTATAACCAATGGCTGAAGATATAAGAACATTAGCTGATGTTGCCATAGTGTATATTAAAGCACAGCTTTAAACCTCTATGCAATGTCCTCACTCCACCCGAAAAGAGAACGCCCTAATTTGAGACTGCAATCAGATACATACTCGCATGTTGGTCAGATTGACTGCTAACTGCTAACTGCTGCTTAAGCCAGCCTCTGACAGCAGAAACTGGCTTCAGTTTACTGGTAGTGGAAACAGATAGGCACAGGTTTAGTAGAGGTCTTCAATGAATATTTGCATACTGTTTTTTTTGTATTTTCCAAGGCTGGCTGGCAACCAAAATCAGTCTTGGCAAAACTGTTCAAGGCAGCCCACAGTCCTGGAGAGCAGAACTGGAATGGGGTTTTTTGGGGGCAAGCTTGGGTCATGGCAGCGCATCCTGCTCTGAAAGCAGCTCCCTAGCCTGCATCCCACCAGAAATGGCAGTTATGCTCTGGCATTTTACTTCCAAACAGTCAGCTTTTTATGAATGTACAGAGAAGAATTAAGCAATACATCTTAATGCTTCAGTGTTGTAACCATTTTTATTCTCCGTTTCACATTTTTGTAAACAACAACAGTCGAATACTGTACTTTTCATAGCACCAGAGTTTTGTCACAGCATACAGCATTTACTTTGGTACTTTATGTCTAGCAGTGCACCGAGCCTTTTAGCTTCATTAATTTTAAACTTGACTTGGACACCAAAATTATGGATTGTTGTTTTGTTCTTGAACCATATTAAGAAAGAATGTTTGTTTATTAGTCATGTTGGTGTCCTCCTAGGTTTTGATGGAAAGCTTCGCCATGGACAATTCAGGTCATAAACACTAAATTCAAAGCAAAAAGCAATATACACAATTACAAATTTCTGTGGCCACTCTGAAGTGAATTCCCTCATTCCCCACCACTTATCAGTGCAGGCACAATGATGTCATCTTAGTCAGGCTATTGAGATCAAGAACGGACCCAACTGCACACATTTTGGGCAGGTAAACCACACTTACACACCACTGAGAGTCCCGTAAAGTATATTCTTTCTATCAACACAGTAATTAGAATAAGCCCCAGGAATGGCAGAGTTACTTTCCCAGGCCTTCCTTGGAAATAATGTGTACAGTCTTAATCTGTGCAGTCATTAGCAATCGTATGCTTCACATAGACCTGCTTTAAGCAAGTAGGTGTTTCACCTATGGTTCGAATTGTATACAAACTAGATTAAGGATTCCAGGCAGAATAATTCCAAAATACGTCGGTAGGACAGTGATCTATAAAGATGTTTGCACTAAATTCGTTTCATTCGCAGGCCTCACCAAAGAACTGTGGCTTTAAAAATGCTTGCTGGTGGAAGTTGTGGATTGATCAGTTTGCGTTAGAAGCCAGGGGCATGCAGGGGAACTGAAATGATAATTTTGTAGCTCTATAATTGCCACAGTGACTTTCAGAATATGTGAAACAGACATATATACTTCTGGAGTTATTTTCTTGCTGCATTCGTTAACGATTTTCTACACATAACACCCTAAGCAGAAGCATGCCACAAGAAAGCTGTTAATGAATGAACCATCTCTGTTTTATCAAAACAGCTTCTATGTTCAGAATCCAAAGCTACCAAATACTTTCATGGGGGAACAGTTTTAAAGCAAAGAGTCTGGGGATTATTCACAATAGTATTAATGAGTATAGGGAACTAGTACGAAAGGAATACTGCTTAAGTACATTTACATGCCTTTGTCATCGACCTGAAATGTCCAACTCCATATAAGTAAAAGTGCCAAAGAGGGTAGCGTTGTTTCTATTTGTACTAAGTGTATATGAATATTCCCAAAATAATCCCATTTTATTCCCATATTTGATGTTTTAAGGCCAATTCACAAAGGCATGCAAGAGTATGGAAAAGTACTACAAGAGCACTACTTACTTACTCTAAATGCCTTTATAAATAGAACCCTTTGTATATAACCGTATTACAGGGAGGATTTCTGTATAGCAAACGGCATCAGAATACAGAATGCTAAAATGAATAAATGATGTTCAGAAGAAATCATTGGTGACAAGCCGAAGCCCTAGGGATAGTGCAGCACTACATAGGTTTCCCACACTAGTCTCTGTGATGTACATTTTTTTTCGTAGTTCCAACAAATCAATTCTTTCCACTGTTCCATAAGACAAAAACTCATGAGTGTTAAATCCATATCATTCTCGTTTTCGAGTCACTGCATTCAAGATGTTCTATAGGCACATAGAGCAGGTGGGCTGTGTTTGTACTTATGCACTCAGAACGTCGTAGCACAAAAGGAAAAAAAGCCGACAGATGGGGTGCAATCTGGGGCTGAATCGGTTTGCATTAATTCTAGAGCGCTGTGCAAAATCCATATGTTCCGTATTTTGCTCGTGATACAAAACCTATCGATAAAAAAATGCAACCCCCAATAAAATACTAACACACAAAAATAGTAAAGCACTCGTGTGACTCTGGCGTGGAACTTGTTTTATTTTGATAACCTTTTACAGAGATGATAAGGCCAAAGAAGAAGAAATACAACTCTTCGTAAACACTGCGAGCTCACAGGGAATGTGCTGTCCTGAGCCATGCCCTGGCAGCAAATAAAATATATCTTCACTGAGCAATGCCTTATTTCACACTGGCATTTGGTTGGGCCGGTGGCGCTAGTGTTACTACATATTTTCAAATACAAAACAGCAGTTCAGAAAGGTACAGTTAGAAAAAAAAAATACTTAAGTATGCAATTGACCTAAAAAATTAACAAGGGATAACAAAAGCAGATGTCCATTACTAAAAATCGACTTTCTAAAACAGACCCAGAAATCTACTGAAGACGAATGCAAAGGTTTTTGTAATACATGAAGCAATATAAGTATAGGGGCATATGTATGAGCCCCTTGCGCCTCCATAGCATCACTTTTTGTGACGCTCCAGTGGCACAAACTACAAAATCTTATCTATGAGGCCACGCAAAGCCATTTTGCGTGGCTTTGAATGTCCTCGAAGATATGGAGTAAGGCAAGGCAGCGCAAATCGTTGCACTGCCTTACTCTGCGCAAGGGAGGCATTCCATGGGCATTGCGGTGGGTGTTTCCACGCAACACCCATGGATTTTGACACTTCTCCAGATTTACAAAACCATGTAAACCTGGGGATTCACCAAAACCGTACGCCTCCGCAGAGGAGGCACAAAGGAGAAATAACTTTATTTCTCCTCGTCTTTCCATGCTGCAGAAGAGGAAAAAGCCTCCCAGGATTGTTTTTGTGCAGGAAGGTGCCCCTTCATGCACATAAACAATCCTGCTGACAATACAGGCACCCCTTGCTCCGAGGTGCAAGAGTGCCTGCATTGGCGCTAGGCTGCCGAAATGGTGCCAGCGCAGGGGAAAAGGACAGGAATGAACTGTATTGGATAAATACTGTGCACTTCTGCCCTTTCACTTTGGCGTAGGGCAGCACAGCAAAGTTGCTTGCTGCGCTGCCCTACACCAAATCCCCATAAATGATGCCCATAATATTTAAAACAGGTGTGTGCTGCTGCAGTGCGGCAAGCAGGGCATACCATGAGCAACATCTATAAAGCAACTGATAACAGCATAACAGTAAACATGTTTATGGAGCAATCTTTTATTATTCACTGAGTTTTTTCAGAAGAGCAGGACTAAAAGCACTCACCAGCCAACCTATATTGTAATAGGCCCCTATCCAGCCATTATGAAGTGACTTTTCAAAAATATGTGCGGAATTATTTTCGCGTCTAGTTCTTATCGATCAGCATGACATGCTGCATCCGTTGCACTCATTAATGAAAGGAATTATTAACATAATTCATTAGTTAACATTAATAGTTTATTGCTTTGTAGTCATTTGTAATACTTTCCGATCAATATCCTTTCAGCATATTATCATACTTAGCTAAAATGATGCTATGGAATGCAAAGTATTAAGAATTTATCACCCTAAGCCATTGCAAGGCAAGCTTAAACTCGGTCTGAAAAGAGCAGATAATGGTATCCTGCTTTGGAGAGGTTTCTAAAAATACCAGCAGCCTAAGCCATTAACCTTGATATCTATATTCAAATGCGATACCATATACAGGAAGGGTTCTCCTTGATGCGAGCAAGCACTTAGTGATACCACCGACAAGCACATTAAACCGAAGGAGAGTATCTTGATTCAAAAACGAGTGGTTAATAGTAGACCACGGCATGCCACATTAAACCGAATTTACTAATGGCACGCAGAGATCAGATTGGAAATGTTAGTATAAAAAACATAAAGCAAGATTCCGCTGCCAGTCCCCAGTCTTAAAATTATCACCGTGACTGCAGTTTATTAGCACAGATTTTTGTAATTATCAGCCGCCCAAATAAACGCTATGTTAGATTGCAGTATTTTAATTAATGGTTTACTGGCTTACAATAAATTTTACCACAAATACTAAAAGGGGGACATTCAGAAAGATTGACTAAGATTGCTGTTGTTGAAAACCCCACTTTTCCGATGATGCCTTGTAATATAGTATTGTTTTCCGATCACAGCTGCAGAGCAGAGAATAATATAGTTGGAGATATGAAGGGACTACTTCATCGTATTTCATTATTGCCATTCCTGAACTATGCGTTAATAAAGGCAAAGGAAAACGTTTCCCTGAGCCATAGAAAAACAATTCCTTTATTCTGTGCCTGTAATGTGAGATTTATTTGAGAGACTGCTTAGTTGGCAAGTGTAGGGCCCAAAGTTTTGTACAGGTGGTATCGAAGGTCAGGCTGCCGAATACCTAATATGCGTAGTCTTGATTCCAACTCATGTGCTTTAAACCACCACCAGACACTCCCTGCTTTTTTACCTCACTCTCACAAGCTCTTTTTCATCCCTGCTTTTTCCCTTTGTCACTGTTTTTCCTTTTTTCTCTTTCTTCTTCTCCTCCCCTTTTGAGTTTTTCTCCCTCTTGCTCTGGATCAAAGTCTGTTAAAGAAAAATAAGTGTGTATCTTCAAAAAATGAGTGTCTGTGGGCCCATCTGCAATCAGCACCTGTTTAAGCTCTGCCTCTACCTATTATAAGTGGCTGTTGGCATTGGCACTAGTCTGAATCTTATTATTGTAAACACAATTCCTGTATAGATTTAAATGGGCAAGAGCATGAAAAGAGATAAAGGGCTGTATGACAAAATGCAAACTCAAAAGGATATTTCACCACGTTAAACAGTTGTAAATGATTGCTTGTCACTTGAACTTGCAAGGAATGTCCTGCTTTTCACTGGAAAAGTAGCAGCGTTGGTTGAGGTAGTGAACAATAGAACATAACATAAAAACATACACAAAGCAACATAACTAAATTAAACATCGCACGGCATCACAACAAAACAGTCAAAACAGAACGGAACACAAAAATTGTAGTACAACAAAATCACATTAAAATAATGCAACACAAAAATACAGCAGCAGAAAAAACAACAGCACATATCACCACTGCTATTGATGATAGACTAAAAGCATGCACATATGTTCTTGTCAAACATTACCACCTTCAGAATCCTGTTTTTGGAATATGGTGCTAAATGGTGTTTGCGATAACCACTGCCTTATCTTACCCCCAAATATATGAAACAGTGCCTGTCAATGTCAATAAACCTAACAATGCCTGCTGAATGTTCCTCTTGTCCTAGCTTATATCAACACTTCACACATTTCACAATTAACAGTTTTGTCTTTATAGGTCATTCCATATGAATTAGTGCCTGATTCCTTAGAAAGTCGGTGATCTGATCCCATAGACATATGCCTATCTTTGAAGGAACATTATGGCTCTTTGGAAATTCACATAGAATTCTATAGCTGCTCCTGGGAAGCAGGTATTATTTTAGCTTTTCAGGAGTACTCAAATAGGTTGGTACACCACTATAAATGTACAAACGGTACATTTATACAATAATACAAACAACATGCACACTGGCTGTGAGCGAAAGCAATAGTTCTACTTTTATTTCCATTGTTGTTCAAGAAATGGAAGAAGGGCTGTCAATACAACGAAATTGTGAGGGAACTATTTCTAGGGTTTTTGCATTGAGCGCCCTCCTCAGGGGAGCACCTCACAGGAATGCAAAATGTCTTCTCTTTGCTTTTCTAATATTTAACTTTTCCGAACATATTCCAGGGTTGGAGTTAGAATATTAAATGAGCAAATAAGCCTCCTGAACTCCTTCAAGGAATGTTGCACATTCTTTAAATAATCTAGGACTGGAGTTTAAATTATTTATTTGCTTCCCAACAGCCATGAAGCCCTCTGTTGGCTTGAGCGTGAAATCTGAGACAAGAAACTGACATTTCTATGCCCATTGAAGTTAAAAGAGGCAGTAATCTGCTGTCTTCTGCTGCTCAGCCCGGGACAGTGCGGGAGATGGTAAAGAGTTGGGGTCTCCTGAAACAGATGCCAATGATGCCCACCAGCACAAATTAACCATACTCACCAATCCCACACTGAATAGGGACTTACTCTGGCCTTTGACAAGATAACATCTCTGATTGTATCCAGAGTGAGAATTTGCCTCCAAAATGTCTGTGTTTGCATGACTGTGTGTGATCATCTATTTAGGCAGGCACCCATGTCCAGCCATACCTACAACCTTTTAGGAGATCTGCTTCCACTTCATATTAATATATGGTGTGGTTGTAAATGTAAGCAGATCAATTTACGAATGAAAATTAGAAATCATAAATATAGATAACAATGCACTAAAGTTCAGCACAGGTATGCAAATATCTTTGTGAATGAGTCCTTGTTGTACAGCTCTACTATCAATAAGTTATCTGATGAAAGTCATGAGCGTTGCTGTCAATGTTTACTGCCATCCTGTTATTTTCCTTTCATATAGCCTCCACCTTTGCTATTGTTGTATTTCACTTTTAGTTTAATCTTCAAAAGAATACATCTGGTAGATACATTCGCACACTAGAGGTCTTGAAATAAGGAAGCAGAGGAGTAGTTACCTCTCCATGCTTTCTGACAGAGCAGTCTGCAGCTCATGCACCATTTTACAGAATTTCTGAGTTACGACAATGTATAAACAAGTGCACATTATAGCTGTATGCCTATATGCCACTACACTCTTTGATAACAGGGTCCGTGGAGATGACCGGAGCATCTCATAGATGCACGTTGTGAATTCCACTTGCATAACCCTACCACAATGTTTCTCCACCCTTTTCCAGATTTTGAACAAGTACAACAATTTCTGAATAAAGTAAGGTGAATGTTGAACACATGAGATGATCCAAGAATCCCCTAATCTGTGTCTGTGAATATCTGTATGAAATAGATTTTGAGACATTCCCAGTTCAGTGTAACACTTCCAAATAATATCTCTTCCACGTACTAGGAGTTTAGAGCACGACCAAGCTACTGAGAAACAGAACACTGTTCCATAGTAGCAAAGTCACATCCTCCTCCTAAAAGCAGAATGGTGAACATATTCCAAGTAAAGTCTTTTACCCAAACCACAACAAAGTCCCAAATTAAGAAAGACTTAGTTTGCTATAGTTATCACATCCAATAAAATCTAACACGACCAACAACAGAATTTATTAGGTGCAATAAACAACTCCAATTCTGAGTGTTGCCTGCCCAAATTTATGTGAGAAACGTTTCTGGAGTGAGGAGCTTGCCACATTTGGCTGTGTGCCATAACAGGCGATACCTCATATTTGGGAATAAACCTAGTCAGTCACAATCAGGTTCATCGGTTTGCACAGTCACTGAACATACTCCATTACAAGATTGGCAACAGAAGTTCCCACGATGTGAAGTCATTATTTTATAGAGAAATTATCTGCAATGAATTGTGATTTTAATAGTGACAAATAGAGCACAGCCAAAGGGTTGCCCCTGTTGCCCTTGCCTACATGAATCCATTGGCCATGTTTTTCTCGCCTGCAAAGCGTATGTAAAACCTAGGAACAAATGGCTGATTCCAGTCTGCAGACAACTTGGAACTCGTGATTCTAGAGTGGCCCTGCGCATACTGAAATCTGATGCAAGACCTTTATTTGTGTGCGCAGTTGTGAAATTCTTGGGCCACTCATGGGCGATCAGAAGGAGGGCAGAAGCAGCTCTACCGAATTATTCTCGAGAGCTGCAGATATGATCACCTGCCTTACCTAGATCATCTGTTAAAATGACCAATAATTGTATTATGTAAATCGTTATTTTTTACTCTTGTACATACGTATATTTAACCTCTCTATTAATCGCCTTTTTATTGTGAAGATTGGCGTTTTTTAAATCTTGATTTTAACTCAGACTTGCATAACATAAGAATGTAATCCCATGCTTCTGACGCCCACCTAAATATCAACTATTGCATTTGCACTTTAGACGAGGGTTTTTGCTACTTTGCACTATAAACCTTGATCGGACCTAGGAATGGAAATTATGAATTGTATGATACTTTGGTGTTTTTAGGTGTTTTATTGCTAGTCGTTACAACTCCGACATGGTCTGTTACTTCTAATTGTATTTTTCTTATAATAACTATAATGCCAATATGAATTGTCTTGCCACTTAATGTTATGCAGAAGATAACTCTGTATGTTTGTCTCTTTTATGGTATTTTACCGAAATAAAGAGTTTTGACATACTGATTTGAAACTATGATTTCAAATTAAAATATTGAAATCTTACTTCAAAATAAATGAATGCAACATTTTCTGCTCCCACTTAATGAAATTGGAATGAACTTCTCTTAATTAATAATAATAAAATTCAGTATTGGCCACTATGTCAATACAACAATAATGGTCAAATACTGACCATTTTTAAATGCACTAATATGGAAATTATAAGCTAGATCACAAAACATTTTTAACCAACCATAATTCATGTCCTTGGTGGTAAGATAAGCCAATGCTTGCTCCAAACACTTTTTACCAGAATATAATACAAACAGGATTCTTGATTTAGTAATGTGTGACAAGAATTTGTGAACATATTTGTTGGGTGGTACTTTGCTATCGTGGTTGTGTGTGCTGTTGTTTTTGTGCTACTCTATTTCTGAACTATAGTGCTGGATGGTGATGTGGTTATGTTATCCTGTGGTTCTTGTGTTCTGTTTTTACTGTTTTGTTGTGCTGTGTCCTGTTTTGTTTTAGAACTTACTTTCCTGAAGTTACCTAAAACAGCCTTATAGCAGGCTCTTCTGATTGGCCAGCCTCTGGTAGCCTGCACCAAGCTGCTCCCTGAGTAGGTGTGAAGAGGCCTGGACCCTGCAACAATACAGCCATTTGGTGGGAGGAGATTTGCTTCATAAGAGAAGCCAGGGAGAGAAAGGGGGCTAGGGAGATAAATTGAATTCAAAGGTAGAAGCACAAATGTCCCAGGACGCAGGCCAGCTGCCATTTCCTTAATTTCTAGCCAAATGGGAGCTCCTCTAATTATATTAGGAGAGGGGCTGGAAAGGGAGTGTAGGGAAAAGTTAGCCACAGTTAAGGGTTGGGTTAGCCAGACCTGCACTCCAAGGAGAGATTTTTCCCATTTTGATTTTTGTAGAAATGTGCATTCTGGGACAAAAGTATGCCACACTTTTCAGGAAGTTGTCATGGCAGACGGTGGCAACCTGAACCCCATTGATTGGTGTCTGCCCCCTTGCATTCCCAGAATGGTGGATGAATATGGGAGAGCTGCAAGAGCACCTCAGATCCCTGCCTGAAACATCTGGAGAAGGACTGCCCTGCTTGACCCTTGGCCTGCATCATAGAAGGCTTGCACTCAGACGAACTGCACCTGTTGCACTCTCAAGGATCCACACAAGAAAGGACTGTGCCTGTCTTAAAGGATAAGGAGTTGACTCCCAGAGCAGCAACAGGTAGAAAATGCAGAAGAAACCACCTGCAACAGCCCAAAGAGAGGACTACTCCAGCTGACAAATTTCACCTGGATTTTCCTGGATTGCACAGGTGCATTCTGGGAGATTGAGTCCCAGCCCCAAGTGGCAATCCAGAGCTTCTGAACCCTTAGCCAGCGCTAGAAGACTCTGCTCACACAAAGGATCAGCATGAGCAGGTGCAAGTTCATCTCTTTGGACAGCATTTGTCGGCACTAACGACCATGAGGATCCAGCTCATCCGCCTGTGACACCCTGTGGCTCTTCCTGGTCCCACCAACCACCACCAGCAACGCTCTCCTTGCTACAGGAGAAGTTCGGCTCTGTGAACTGAACTCTTGGCACAATTCTGAGAAGGCAAACTTCAGCAGGACATACCTGGGACTGTATCCGACCTGCAGTCCATCGCGGTCAGCTTAAGATTTCAGATTTGACCTGGTCTAGCGCGACCAGATGTCCCTGGTTGGCGCTTTGTGCTTTTAGGCACTACATTACAGTTTATTATTTAAAAATTCATATCTCCAGTTCCCTACATTGGATGTTTGTTATTTTGGTGTTATTTTACAGATACAAATATTCTCTATTTCTATAAATTGGTATTGGATTTTTATTTTGGTGTCTTTTACTTATTTACTGTTTTGGTGATATTAAATGCTATACACACCTCTCTCCTAAGTTAAGCCTGGCTGCTCGTCTGCCAAGCTATCAAGGGATGAGCAAGGATTAATTTATTGAGACTTGACTGGACCTTATTTGCGATTGTGGAATTATAACTAGCTGTAGGTACCTGCCTGCACCTACTAATAACCCCCCTTCCTGCACTGGATGTAATTTTCATCACAAATGTGCATACTCTACTGTCACACATTGGCAGATTCTATCTTTCCCACCCATTTGTCAATATTATCAAATAGCAGGGACCAAAACATATGGTAGTTTTGTCCACCAACATTTTGTAACATATAGCCACAATTATGTCAAAAGCATCCACAATATGTTAAAGATGGGCCCCCAATGTCAGAGATAGACATTTTTCCAAGAATGTTGACTGTTTGTCAAGGATAGGTCACTATTATGGTGGGATAAAATATATATAGCCAGGATGGTCCACAATATGTTGATGATAGTTCACTATTTTGCCAGTGTTAACCAAAACATTGACATGAATTCCTACAACTTGTTGAGTATATCCCAGGTATGGCCACAATTTTGCTGTGAAAAAACGACTGTATGGTAAGGATGGGTCTCTATTAAGTGAGGGATAACCATAATTTCTTCAAGAATGCCCATGACACGGCAAGGACATGCCCCTATTACTTAATGGATAGTTAAAATTATGTTAAAAATGCCTACTATACGTCAAGAATGGGTCACTAAAATGCTAGGGTAGCTAGAACGTCGCCAAGAATGCTCTCTATCGGAGGTCAAGGATGGGCTATTATCATGTTAGGGAATGCCCTAATGTGGTAAATAGTTTCCACAATATCAATTATTAATCATGGGTGAGTCCTCACCTTGTTGACCCTCACCAGTCAGAAACACAAACATACACACACACTGACACTCATTCACATGCTCTTACATTCAAATACACACATTCACACATATAGGGGCATATTCTCAAGAACGTGTGATAATTATCGCAAAATTAGCTTAACGCAACTTTGCACATCGCAGTCCATCGCAGTAAAATAACACCGTGTTAACGTTGTATTCTCAACCCGGCGGCACCATGCTATAGTCTCACGATAACGTGCCAAATGACCGCGTTAAAATTAACGCGACGCCGAAAAAACGCGAAACACGAACGCGAAAAAAGTTGCGATGTGGCCAACCGCGATAAAAAAATCAGCGATAACCAGCGACAGGCCTGCAATTCCCACGCGTCATGCGGGAAAATGCACTATAAAAGCACCAAAAAACACAAACAAAATAATTAAAACTGCGTAGCACCATGGAGGAAGCCGGAGCAAGTACAGAGGTCGACCAGAACCCCACAAGCCCCCAGGAGGACCAGCCTGGGACCTTGGGGTCACGGAAGGGCAAGGAGAAGAAGACGAGGAAGACAAGGTTCAGTCCGCAGGAAAACAGGATCATCATCACGGAGGTGATAGAACACCACCAACAACTGTTCGTCACCTCCAACGTGTCATTGGCAAACAAAAATGCAATATGGCAGTCCATCCTGGACAAGGTGAATGCAGTCAGAGGGAGGAGGAGGACAATTGGAGAGGTCAAGAGGCGCTGGAATGATGCGAAGCGCAAAACCAAGAAGAAACTCGCTGACAACCATCAGGCAGCAATGCAGACTGGAGGTGGCAGTCCAGTGGAACACCAGGAGCTGGACGAGATGGAGGAAATGGTGGCCACAGTCATCAGTGGGGAGACGGTGGCAGGAGTTGGGGGTCCGGACACTGCTCGACATGAGCTGACACAACAGCACTAGGGTGAGTACCGAACAGGGACTGGGGGATTTGGGCACAATGGCACACATGCACAATTAAGTAGAGCACACTGCACACCCACAATGACTCTGGATCATGTCCCTGATCTCCTTGGCACACTGCAGCACACATACAAACAGAAATTAGGCCCCCGTCCACTATGGGCACAAAGGGGTCCCTCCCCACACAGCACCAATCTCACAACCAACCCATGCACACGTGTCAAAACCAGCAAAGCTGCGTGTCTGTGAGCCACACTGACAATGCAAGTGACACTGCATGACGAACAGCATGGCTGCAGTCCAATTATCATGACATGGTGCACGCCACGACACTGAGGTGGCTGAGTGTGGAACACATCCATAAAAGGAGCAGGTCACACTCTGACACATCCACGTGCACAAACAACCCCTGACGCCAACAACACATCTGTGGATAAACCATGCCCAAGAGTCCAAAATCCGAACTAGAGCCAAAATTAGCCAAGTCTGCAACATCCCAGCACTGTAGAAGCACAGAAGTCAAAGGCACACCGCCTCAAAGGGATAAGGGGCAGCAAAATCACAGCTGCAGGCGACTCTCCCACAATGCAGCACACACACATAGCAATAACTGCACATCATCATTGACAACAATGTGGAACAAAGTGCAACACTCTCACTACATAACAGAGGACACAACTGGTTCCGCTTGTGCGTAGAAACTGGACAATCACATCTGGCATAGCAGGAAACTGTGAGATGATGATGTACGTGTACAACCTCACATCCGTGATGTAGTTCAAATGTCCACTGTCCCGCATCAAATAGCCAGCTCCTCCCAAACAGTCACAATGTACATTGCCATGCAGTCTGTAAGTAAACTTGAACAATGCATCAACATACATGTCAACACAATGTCAAAATGCATCTCCCCTTCACATTGCAGAGGGACAATCAACACCTCCTGCAGAGCAGACCAGACAACTAATCAGTGATGATGAAGAGGACCTCCACACCTTCGACACCGACGCCCTACAACAGCTCATGGACAGCTACGGCAATCCACCTCCAGGAGCAGGGCAGCCCAGCTGCATCGAGGAGACCCCACCCCCTGCACAGACCAAGCAGCAGGAAGCACCCACCACCACGCCTGCCTCCCAGCACCTCACCGAAGAACACATCGCATTCCAAGGCCATGTGTTAGACTGCCAGAAGGAGGTGGCTGAACAGGTGCGGGTGGGGTTCGACCTCATGGCAGCCAAACTAGATGCCATACGTGGGTGTCTAAGTCCCATCAGGGACCACTTACACTCCCTAACGGACACCCACAGTTCACTCCATGATGTCCAACAATCCATGCCCGACATCGCTGGAGTTATGACTCTGAGAGGAGAACAACTGTCTAGTCAGAGTGGCCTCAGCGATGTCAGCCGAGAGTTGGCACAAATGCTGAGGATAATGGAGAACATGGAGCGGATGCATGCGGAAAGAATGGCCGCCAAGGATGCACACCAGCGAAAACTTGTCGGGATCTTCCATGCCCTGCAGATCCTCATCATCGCATTGCTGCCACTAAGGCAGTCACTGATGAATGCTGCTGGTACTTCTACACACACACCTCCGGCCCCTGATGTGTCAGTGGCCACAGTGCTGCAGACCAAACATCAGCACCCACATGTCAGACAGATGACATAGAGGACGAAGATGCGGGTGATTCCACCTTTGCAGTAAGAAGGAGCCAGTAGCATTCTTCTCCGCCATATGCCCTGTTTCATGTTGGTTCTGCCCTCTGCATCATGCCCTGTAACAACACCTCCCACTGTCCCCCGAAACACTCTGCGACACTCACCTTGGACCTCGACATGGACTGCCATATTTTGTTTGCTTACCAATGACACAGCAATCAGACTGCGGACTGTACTCTTCCTCTTCCGATGGACTTGTGAAATCCCTAAATGACTCTGGCTGGCCCTCCACTGGGCTACAATGTAATGTGGGGTTTGCATGGCCATGTACTGCTCCAGCTCCGACACTCCACCGAATGTGAATAAATCATTCAAATTCACACAGATGTGTCATGTCCATAATCGATCAAGTATGAAAGTATGGATGAATGTAAGGACATTGATTGCCCAAAAAGGTCCACCCTGGGAAATAAAAGCAATGCGCATGTTTGACCGTGACACACATAGGAAGTGAGATGATTGGGAATGTGTGCACTAGCTGTGGCCTCATTGGTCTGAAACAACAATCGCGCAATTTCTCAACTTTGCCCCACGCAATGTTACAAATAGGGCTGGGTATGAAATGTCAAAGTCGTTGGCAGGCCTAAAGTAGTGTCCACCATCACATTTGACAACAGAACATCTCTTCGCATACCTACTCACACTCAACAGGGTGGACACAGCCTGTAGTGATGGATCACATTGATCCACATGGCAAGAATATGGACACCATACTCACATTGCTGAAGACATGTGAGAGCACAGGTCTATCAGTAACTATCCCAACCACTATGTCTGGCTCACAGAGGTGGAGTTGGCAATAGGGACTCACCCCTAAGTGAAATGCATCAGTCAGTCCCTCCCTGTGTACGGACAATGCTCATTGAGGCACACGATTTGTCATTCTAATCAACACTCATCACAGTTGAACACTAGTGAAGTTATGTAGACTTTATTAGCATGTGCGTGTCAGTACGGGCAAGACAAGGGCCACAACATGCAGACCAATGCATCAGACACTAACAGGCAGCATTCGGTCACAGTACAGTACCACGTGACAGGCGTTGTGCATGCGCCCGGGATGTTTGGCCATTGCGTTGGTGGCTCTCGTAAAACCGGCACTCTTCTGACCAGCGGCAGTTATGTGGATGATATGCCACCGCTCGGAGCAATGAGTCGTATGTGTGTGCAACATTTGGACGTATGGATTGTTGTGTACTTAAGTGTCAAGGGCATTCCATGCAAGAGTACCTCGAGCAAGAACTTCTGTGTGTGGGGTGTGGATGCGTTGGTCTTTCATTAGCGCTGTGCGTAGTGTGGGAGTCGTCATCATCTGCTATGGTATCTCTCTCAGGGGGTGCCTGCCGCATGCAAGACCAAGGTCGGAGGTACAGATGTCCTTCCGCCTTATGTATTGAGACAAAGGAGCTTTCATCCCTAATGTTAGTCTGACTACTGCTTGCATTCTGGAAATGTGATGTGGCTTTCGCGCTGCAATTGAGGCTAGGCCTTAGGCTTATGGTGAACCAATAGCGAGATAAACACAACAGTTGGCAAGCATGAGCCAAGAGCCCGAGCGGCCTTGCGCTCCTTGTACAATCCCTTCGTGCGCGGCCGCCCTCTGGGTGCATGCAACATTGTCGATTGCGGGCCGTGTGGCGCAGACACTGCAACAGAGACACACGCATCAGTTGGTTTCCTGTCCAGCCCAGAAATGAACCACGCCCAGAGCCCAGGGATAATTATTCACACCCCTACGCTGGCCTGGCGTACACCGACCCAGCCCACTCAGCGTATGTATAAAGGGGGCGGGGGGACGCTACGTGTCCCAGTTCTTCCCCACTGCCGGAGGTGACATGGCTGCATCCGCCTGGCATATCACGAGACTCAATCAGAAAGGGTCCATGACTTGCGTTGCACAGAGTTGGTGGCACCGGAAACACTGCGGCTGGCACGGGCCTACCGCCACGGGACGGTGACTTTCGGTGCACTGAAGGAGGGGCACATTAGGTGCTGAGCGGGTGTGCAGCCTGCGATGATGCCGTGTGCACTGATATGATCTCTGCCATTGCGAAAACAAGACCCAGAATCACGTGTGTGACCTGGTGGCCCGCGGGGCGGGGCTGCATGATGTGGAGGCTGCCAAGGTCGCGGGCCCCGGGCTTGGAGCTTGCACCGGCACGTGGTGGGCCCTCTTGGAGACACGCTGGTGGCGGAATGTGAGCAGTGAGGCCTGGGTGCGCAGGGGCAGGCAAACACCGCTGGGCGGCGGGAGGGGCTGGGGTGCAGCAGCCTGTGTGCGCAGGGGCGGCCAAGCGATGATGGCGTGTGCACTGATAGGAACTCTGCCATTCATAAATCTGGACTCTGTTTCAGATAGGGGACCTGGTGGACTGCAGTGTATACCGGCACGTGGTTGGAGACACACCGGTGGCAGCAGGTGAGCAGTGAGGCCTGGGTCCGCAGTGTCGGCACTTTCTCTCCTTCTCCCTCTCTTCCTTTCACTGTCTCTCTCTCTCTTCCTCTGTGTCTCTCTCTCTCCTTCTCCCTCTCTTCCTTTCACTGTCTCTCTCTCTTCCTCTGTTTCTCTCTCTCTCTCCTTCTCCCTCTCTCCCCTTCTCTCTCTTTCTCTCTCTCCCTCTCTTTCACTCTCTCTCTCGCTCCCTTTCTTTCTCTCTCTCTCTCTTCTCTCTCTCTGTCCTTTGATGAGCGCATGACACACCTTCTTATCTTGAATTTTGTCTTGCAGACTGTGTCTTACAGATTGTCCAGAGAAGACCCGCCATGGCTCTTCACGAATAGTTGTTTTGAGTTGAATTTGAATAAAATCATTTGTTTGGAAATTCAAAGATGAATGGATGATTCTCCTTTTTCTGACCACACATGAATGTTAATTGTTGTACTTGAGCGACATCAGGCGAATTGTTTTGTTCATGATTTTGTAGAGTTGATGTTAAATATCTTTGTCCGTGTTGGGGCCCGGGGGGGGGGGGGGATCCTGGGGGATGTGGCGGTGGGTGTTGTGGCCCTCTTGGGGCTCCGAGCTGCATGATCAGTAGCTCCATGGCATCTGTTGTTCTTCAGGTGTGGCTCTGGTCTGGGCTCCCTTTTGTGGTGCAGGTTGTCGTCCGACTTAACACCAGGTAAGAGCAGGTGTTAAAACCCTGCTGCTAACGCGCCTTATCACCTGTTTTGGGATCTTATCGCCGATCTGGCTGTTCGTAGAGAATATTGCGAAGTGGTGTTGTCGCAGCTTTTTGCACAGGAATGCCTACTCTGCATCTCATTAGCGTTAGTTGCAGGTGTCATCCGTGGCGATGTTTTTTGCGGCTGCTATCGCAGGAAAACTGGCGATATCGGCTGTTAGCACCAGCTTGTGAATGGTGCGATAAATCTATCGCCACTTTGGCTGAGATAAAGTGCTGCTAACTCGGCGATAGGTCCTTGAGAATATGCCCCATAGACTTTTCTTCATCTCATCCCTGCTTATGTACAGCTAGTCCTTCAATCCTCCTCCAGCTCTGGCCGCATGGTTGGTTGCAACACGAACAATGCAGTAACAGGGACTAGCAGAATCTGTCACGATAGTCAGCTTCTGTATTTTTGACCAAGATCCCTGCCTCCTTTGTCAATCAGCAGATGAGGGAGGGATTAAGTGGGAGGGGGGTTGACTGTGCAAGGGCTAGTGTTTACATCTCCACTCAGTGAGGCAAGTCTGCAGGATTTTCCGCATGCACACTGCATTAAGAATGATTACTATGTCTCAATCACCTCTCCTTCATGCAATGCACAACAACAAGGCATAGGGAGCAAATAGGTAAGGTCGATGTCCAGACTCTCAAATACTAATATTTTTCTTTAATAGGGGCGGTAAAAAGGTGGTGCTTCACCCAGTGCATCCTAAATGAGCCACTTCCCATTGTTTGTGCTGGGGTTTTGAGAACGTGTGCTAGCAAGTCATTGAAGATACACATCACTAAGCATCCTGAAGTTGTACAATAGGATGTTAAGCATTTTTATTGCATCTACACATAAAATAGGTTCTCTTTGGGGAAAAGCCAATTCAGCTACATACCCATGAAAATCATATCTTTTTATTCAAAAAGTGAAATTTACACTTGAAATCCCTGTACTCACAGGTAATATTACACTATCATAATGCCATATTATTGGCCTATGATCACTCTGAAAGTGGTCTGAGATTTACTCCTGTTAAGTGCAGGAGTAAATTCATTATAAGTGAGCGAATGGTAAGGCAGCATTCCCCCAAATTAATGGGGATGGTGTGAAAAGTTAATTCTAGATGTGACAACGAGTTAGAAAATCAGCTCCCGAGTATCAAAAAACATTCTGCTGTAACTAGTACTGCACAGGATATCATGGTCAGTTAGAATCACAGACACTGAACATCAGTGACCTTATATGTGCGAGTCAAACTTTAACAGTTAGGTAATCATGGCTACAGCAGGTTTCAGACTGTAACTTATGCTATTGTTTATTTACTTTGGCTTCCCATGTCAACACATTAAAGAACAAGGTGAAAAACCTTTTCCCTGCACTTGCAAAAATGCAGTGTTTTCTTCCATGGGAAATGCTGAAAAGACATATTGGTTTCCTCACCCATGAACAGGTAATGTTGGTGTATAATTCTGGGCTATACAAGCCGTACTTTACTTGTGGGGAACACAACAAAAAATATACGCTACTGTTTTATGAATCACCGAACCAGTGAAGGAATTTAATTATTTGTGGGATGAACCACCATTTGCATTTTTTACCCTTGGCCACGATTTGTTCACTCCCTCAACAATTGCCCGAATGTGCCAAGGGTGCATCTTCCATTCCTAAAGTTGTTTGATTATGTTACACATTTGTAACGTTGACTACACACATCACACAAACAGAAATGTAACTTTCAGCTTTATTAAGTTATTCCAAATCCACAAAACAGCAGTAGAAGAAAGTGCCATTCCACACATCAATAGAGCACAGCAATAGTAGAATTACGTCCATTTAGGATTAAAATATTATTTTGTGAAATGACACCAATGTGTATTCAGTTTTCTCCCCTCTGGAAGAGCTAGCAGGAGGACTACATTGAAAACATCAATAAGTAATGCACCGTTTCTACAAATTATTCAAAGTAGCAAGATTTGCATTATGTCTGCAACAAATCAACCATTGCATTGGTGCCTTTGCAATAACCAGGCATAGGGTGAGATTTTGATCATGCTAAATATAACGTGCCCTATCAAATGGTGAGTTTAGAACTGAAACTCGGGATGGCTGTTCAAATAGCCAGTGCCTAAAAACTAGATTTTGTTCTTCCATTCTGATTCATTGTTTTTGTGTCTCTATGTTAGCTGACCTGTGACTTTACAGCTACTCCCTACTTTCAGATCACATTACAAGGGGGTTCATTTGGTGAATAGTGTGCCTGATGTATAAAGTATTTTTGTGTCTCAAAACCTACCACTCACAAAAACACAGTGCGTGTGGCTGCCAAAGGGCTGCAGACGATGCACAAAAGCCTTTTTTATGAGTCTAAATAGCCTTTCTGACACATAAAAGTGCTTTTGCAGTCCATTCTGAAGTGGAAATAGGAGGCATGAAAAGGGTGCCCCTGTGCTTAATTTGAAATGGTGGTTGCAGGTGGAACCCACCAGCATTCAGTTTTGCAAACTGGGACTTATTTTTCAACATTAGACATTTATCAAGACCAAAAGAGAGAAAGGGAAAAAGTGGGAAATACCGAAAAAGAAATGGTGACAAAGACAGAAAGTGGGAATGAAACAGAACGTGCAAGAGTGCGATAAAGGGAAAAGGATAGTATTGGAGAGGATGACATGGGCTTCTGAGTAAAACAATGGACCCGGACACTTATTCTTCTGGGACAAAATATGCATTAAGGGCCAGATGTACGACCTGCCAATTAGCGAGTCGCAATTTGCGTCGCATTTACGACTCGCAATTTGCGACTCGCTAATTGGGATGCACAACAGTGTCTGAGACACTGTTTGCGATTCCCAATGGGGTCGCAAATTGCATGCCTCATGCATATTAATGAGACTGTCGCAATTTGCGACCCCATTGGGAATGGCTGGCACTCCCAGTGATGGTGGCCTGCAGGGGTCAGCAGACCACCATGTCTGGGACTGCTTTTAAATAAAGCAGTTTTTAAAAAAAAATGCAGACCATTTTCCTTAAAGGAAAACGGGATGCATTTAAAAAATAAAAATGAAACTTTTCAGTTTCATTTTTTAAGGGCAGGCAGTGGTCCCTGGGACCACTGTCTGCCCTTTAAAAAGATATTTGCACATGCATCCACAAAGGGGAAGGGGTCCTCTGGGGACCCCTTCCCATTTGGGAGTGCTAAACTGCGAGTGTTTTGCGATCGCAGTTGCGGTCGCAAAACATTCTTACATAGCTTAAAGAGTCACTATTAGGAAGGGACGCCCTTGGAATGCCCCTTCCTAATAGCGAGTCGCTAATCCTATTTTGTGAGTCTCAAATTGATTTGCGACTCGCAAAATAGGATTAGTACATGGGCCACAGGTTTTTTGCGGGCGCAAACGGGTCTAAAACCCATTTGTGCCTGCAAAACACCTTTGCACATCTGGCCCTAAGTGTCTTCGTCCTATTTATGAGTTGCAGAAGTATGTATCAATAGTTTGTGACTGCAATTGCATGTGCGAACCATTGCTTAGTTACAGACCACCAAACTGGGTGGAAACGGATTTTAAGCTGTTCTGAATCATGTTGGGCAGCCTCAAGGGGAGGCAGTGGCAGCCCTGAGGACCAATGATTGCTCCCCAATGTTTTCTTAGACAGGATTTTTTTTATACATCACGTTTCCCCTTAATGTTCATGTGCTGCTTTAAAAAATGTTTTACATTTGGGAATGCACATGCAGGGACGGAGTTCTGTCATCTCTTGAAGGCCTCCACCCTACATTAAGCGCTTCGAAGCCTCGTCGGGGGTAGTAAGAGGCTGTATAAATGCAATTACAATACAATACAATACAATACATGCCAAACCGCTCACATGGTGTTGCAAATAGAGACCTGTATAAATAATCATTAGGCAGGTAACTTTATGAATGCTACAAATGAGTAATGTGCGATGCAATCTTTTATTACATAGATCCCATTTGAAACTACCCATCCGTTCCCAAACCAGTCAGTCTACAAACTTAACATTCTGGTTTGGGAATGGGTGTTACTACGTCAGGCAAAGGTTACTACACTAGAAGTATTTGTCAACACCTGGGTGTTGTCAGCAAGTTAGCCTGCCTCCATTCTTCTGTGATCTGCAACTTAAGAAACGTTAAGTTTGGTAATAGAAAAAACTGTTACTTAAAGCTCTTAGAAATGGCAGAATTGCGAAACAAAGCGCTAAATAAAACAAGTTATAAGCATTACTGTTATATCAGGCAGTTAGAGGCCTACCTCAAATCGATTGATTTTCAGGACTCTATTTACCTTAAAACCCGCAATGTTTCAATTCGAATAATTGCATCCTGGCTGATTGACACGAACGCTGTCCTAGCACAAACATGATTGAATCAAATATATCCGATGCAACAGCTTTACATTATGTTTTGTCGTTTACTGATTCAATGAGAAGTATTGTGCCAACAATGTGGAGCAAGTCTGCAAAGTCAAGAGCACTTGTCACGGAGATGAAAAATGCAATGAACATCTTTCAGTAATAATAGCCCTTTGAAATAACACTCGGGGGCATATTTACAAGCCCCTATCGCCACCACAACGTCACTTTTTAAGACACTGTGGTGCCGATAGGGGCAAGGCCTTATTTACAAGGCAGTGCTAAGACACTTAACGTGGCTTAACTCTACCTTGTAAATAAGGCACCCTTTCACGCTATGCTTAACGAGAAAAGGGTGGGCAGTGGGTGTTGCGGTGGACGTTCCACCGCAACATCCATTAATTTTGACCCTGCCCCCTATTTACAAGGGCAGCGTAAATAGGAGGCAGCGCCAAAATTAAGACCAGGGAAAACCTGGTCTTAACTTAGCGAAATGAGGAGAAATGCTTTATTTCTCCTCGTTTTTGCCTTTTCTATGTGTACTGCCTTGTGCAGCACACATGGAAAAAGCAAAAAGCATTGGATTGTTTATGTACAGGAAGGTCCCCCTTCCTGCACATAAACAATCTTTTTAAGACAATTACTTCCAAGTGTGCTGCATTAAGAAGCACACATAGAAGTGACAAAATGGCATCTAAAGATTGTACAGGAAGGGGGGCCTTCCTGTACATAAACAATCTTTCCCCTGCACGCAGACACCCTTGCCCTAGGGTGCCTGCTTTGGCGTTACACTGCTGAGTGTAGCGCCAGCACAGGGGGAAACGCAAGGCTGCACCATATTCTCGTAAATATGGTGCAGCCTTGCGTTTCTGAAGTGGCTGAGAGAGGCGTTAAGCCATGGCGGCTAACGCCTCACTCCTCCACTCTTGGTATTCGGCATTAGCAGATACTTATATGCAGTGTGGCTATTCAGGAAGAGGATAGGTGTATTACTCTGAAAGCAAAAAAATAAATGTAATTTTCTTACATTTTCCCTATAAATGTTTTTTTCCTTTCTCCTCGCCACCTGTTCTTAATTGACTGTGTAAATATGTGGGAGCATTGAGCACTGCAGTTTTTAATTTGCACCTATCCCAATGCACCAACCCATTTTATGCTGCTATTCTCCCTTTTTAAGCTGTTTTAGCAATTTTTTATCACTTTGTTTTTTCTATGAGAATGATTTTAATCTTAACTGTTTTTATGTACAACATCTATGTTAAACATATTTATTGATTTGTGTGATGATTTATAGCATTGCCTATCTTGTTTTATGGGCTATTACTCGAAATAAACAATTTGATTGATAAAGCATAATTGTTTTTCTTTGGATCAGCCACATTCATATGGATAAGCCAGCTTTTGGATACGATAGTAAAAACATATGGTAGGGAAGACATATCGGAGTGCAGAGCTTATTAATATAGAACATTTTGGTTCAAATAAATGGGGGGTATGTCTTTTAAAAAAAAAATTAAAACAATTTTTTAACAGAGGGGGCAACTTTTCAATACAGAGCACTATAGTGTATACACTGGTTTTAAATCGAAGGGAAACTCTTTAACGCAGAATGCCTTTTAGTAATATATAGTCACTCTTTTTGAAAGCAGATCAGCGAGTAGCACAGCCATGAGAGAAGCCTGGAAACCAGCTTCTGTGACCCTGTTGTACTCCAATTTAGGATATCGAGAAAAATCTATATCCAAGTGCACCCCATTGCAAAATGGTATCATTCACCTGACCAACAGACCATGTAAGATATGTCTGAACCTATAAGTGGTGGCTCGGACATGTAGAATTATGTCTATGTGATTCCACAGACCAGCTAACGAGACATTGCTAAAATGTCAAACATTCTGAAGAAAGAGACTTCTAACACATTTCTAAATGATGCTCATTCAAGGTTAAAAACGCACGACACGTTGCATATACATCATTATATCACAGAGTTATCAGAAGAATTAAAATCGAAGTCTTTAATAGACAAAGGTTCCGTAAAAGTCCATAAACGTATATTTGGTGTTAGACAGATCTTGCTATTAACAGCATTCATTAAGCATTTAAATCCTTTCTCACTTAATATTTTGTTCTGCTCCCATACTGGGTTGCCTGGCATATCCTGGGTCGATGGACACCAACATGCAAGCTGAGAGCTCTTTTCAGTAAGGAGCCTACATTTGTAATGGAATGCATATTTTCCAAATCCTCATTCCTTTCAACTGGGTAATCTGCAGTTAGAGTATTCACAAGTGTGGTCTTTGTCGAGGGTTGTAGATTATTAATACATAGCTGGCTTTGTTTTATATGTATGACAGTAGCTTTTTCTACTTTTTATGATTACATCAAGGTTTTAGCAAATCATTTTGTCAAAAACTAGCCTTTTGTCTTTAATTTCTCACCGTTTTACTGTAACAGTCCAAGTGTTGATATTATTCTGGAGCTGAGCAATATCAGATGTTGTATCTTCCAATATTAGGCACAGCATAAGGCCTAGTTGTAACTGGAGGCTGAATAGCATTAAAAGTTATCACCTACTTAGGTTTAGAATTCATTGATTTCCAGCTCTGCACTTTTTGAATTCATCCCGCCATGGTTCCCGCTAATGTTTTTACACCTTATATTTTTAATAAAATATTTTCATTTAATTACAGTGAATCTTATTATTTGCAACTGAAACTTTTCTAACAGTTTCCTTAACATGGTGAATGGTATTGTATAAATTATCCAAACTCATAAGATTTATATTCGGTGACAATGATTTTGCATCTAAGTAACTGGTGCTGGACTGAAGATGGGAAATTCAATTATAACTTTAGAGGACAGTTCATAGACACCTCATATTGGCATGTTTCCTTCTAGAGATCCAACCAACTAGGGAATTTCATATGCCTGGATCTATTACGATTTCCCTGCAGAAGCCCCAATGGAAAGCAACCAATGAATGAACCGCTGTTGCATTGGTTAGTACAATATTCTCCGAGCACACAAACAGTCTAGGCGCTGAGATTGTGGTATCAACGGTTCTTTATTCCAAAGTTCAATTCCGCCCTTGCGCTTGAACTTTCCACTTGCCTTGCCAACACGTTTTTTCTATATGTTATAACAGCAGACTTTATCAGGGCTGTACATATATGCGGTACGCTTCTTGTTAGACTGTGTGTACGCTACACCTGTATCCTATATATATTCCAATAGTGTGGAACAATTATATATTTACCCTTACACTTACAGTGTCGTAAGATCAGGTAACATCGTAAGGCGCCTGAGTGTGATGCAGGTAAGTTCGTGAGGGCGGCAATCTTGTAACATATAACAGGTATGTGGTGTGCTGGTCAGTAGTTAGTTTACATATCACATATGCACACCTGGCAGCTTTTTCATTTCTAGTACCTATTTTCCATCTATTTTTTTGTAAACCGGTTTTCCAAATTCAGGTGAAATATGGAATTCATAGGGCAAAATATAGCTGCCATCTCGTCATATTATAGCCAAATCAGGATCTAACTAAGAGCAGGTGCAGTCAGATGCTAAAAAATGTAGAATTCCTGAAAAGAGCAGTTTCGATTTGAAAAACTTGAGCGAAAAACACTTCAAATTAGGCTTACATTTTTATATTACTGGTCTAATATCATAATTTAATGGAATACTTTCCATTAGGAGTAGCTGGCTCTTGGAAAAACATATCCATAGCTCATTTTATATTGTTCCACTTTTTTTCAACTGACCTTATACTTTTTGCAATGGAATGATTGATAGACAGCAAACAACAGCAACTGTTTCGCAATCAAAATTCAAATCATAAAACATTGGTAGATTGAAGCTTCTGTGAGCCTGCTTTTGTAGTTCTTGAACTGTTGTTGCCACTGAAATTTTAGCCACTTATTGCTGTGTGGTTCTTGAAAGGCCCATTGTTATTTTCCCTATGTTAGTCTAATTGTGCACATTGTAGGCTGCTTTTATTTTGCACACGTTACTCCATAACACGCTTGCCTTTGTGCAACATTGTAATTTCTCACACACAACCTGCACATGTTTAAATTTTTCTTTTCCTGGAATTTAGTCAGAACACCCTCGACAAGGTCAAACAACAATGCCCCTTGTTATTCTCTCTGGTCAGACACCAGCACCTAGACATAACAAAAGAATGCAGTTGCTGTTTGTGAGCACACATCTCTTGTCAGATAACTGAGGACAGGGGTTTTGAAAAAACACACACAGAGCCATGGTCCTGAAGCAAGAGGGCTGTGTCAGCCGAGATGTAGAGCATCCACCTATGTATGCTAAGGTACGGGGTTCGCCACTAATCCCAGAGATCTATAATATATAATTGTTTAGCTTCAGTAGAAAAGGGGGGGGTTAGGCTACTCTATCTTATAACATGATAGGGCTTTTTATGGTATATGGTTTGTTAATCATGCTAATGATATTTGTGATAGGCACTTGTTGTCTAATTGTGGCACAAATACTGCATCTTAGAGCGTGATTGTTTATATAAACATTGTAAACTTCCTGCGTGTCTCTTTTTTTTATCTTATTGTGGACAAGTACGAGTGAGTGAGCGAGCGAAAGGATGTGTCCTGTTACCATGATCTCTAAGAGGGTCGAGAGTGCTGTGTTCCGGGATGCCAAATCACTTGTTTCTCTGGAAAGGTTAGGAGGGCAAGAGAGGCATTATAGCTAGTCGGACTCAGGCTCATAGATACTGAGGTGGCATGGTGACTCAGTCCCTACAGGCTGATGTTCTATGGTAGCAAGCATAGTTCTATTCCTGAGTAGAATCCTTGCAACATTATTTAAATGATATCTCTGAGCAAAATGACTATTGATGTCCAATAAAACAATTATATATGGTCTCACTGAAGAAATACTGTACTTTTGCACTGTGGCAATCCAGTTGGCAGCATTATGAAGCATTTTACCATGACCTGGAGATACGTGCTTTAGGATCACACATACTTTTGAGAAGGCTAGTCAACTTACAAGGTGAGTTAATGGAATGAAAATGGAAGGATCCTTAAAGGAATCACAAAAAGAGAGGCAATTATGTTTTCCCATAAGGCAGGGACGCAGAAAACAAAATGGTGTTTGTATGAGTCTTCAATCACCACCCATCAAGTCTTGTGTAAAGTGTCCTTTCGAATTTGTCATGCATTTCTGATTTATCTTTCTCTATTAAGATGTTTTTCTAGTTGCAGACCTAGGAATTCCTGATGCTATTCAGGGTGTAATGGAAGCCTGATGGTAGAGACCTGACAACAGGTCAAGTCACAACTTCATTTGTGGACCAAACCAGCCAATCCAGTACTTCCTCAGATATTCTGCACATCGTTTATCAGTAATGTTTGTCACAGGTATGATGCACCAACATTTTCACTTACCTTACTTAATATCTGTGCCATCAATCAACAAACTTAAAAACATATCTTGAAAAATACACATTTGTATAATTTGATAGCTCAATCAATATTTCCAGTCAATAATTGTGCAATAACTATTTCAATCCACAAATAAACCTCTCTACATAAAAAAGCTCACGGCACTCTTCATAACGGCAACCATTTGCATTTGATAGTTTGTAATGTTAGTTCTCTTTAGGTCAAGAGACCTAGAATCTAATACTGGCATTGACATTTTAGCAAAATAATAGTTTTAATCTGGGCAAATCAATGTATTTTTCTTTGCTTAAAATATCTAAACATGTGCAGGTTGTATGTAAAAATGAAAGTGCACAGCATGCTTCTGGTATTGTCCCAATTACATGTTCCCACTTCACTCCATTATATACTTTTTGTAATCTTCTCAGAACCAGATCACATATTATATAGTGCAATGTTTTATGTACCAAATTCTACTCTTGAAAAGCTCCTGGTAAACTAACCACCCCCTGTACACTGTTTGGCTGCTTCTTAGAGTTAGGAGTGTGCTTTATCAGATACATTTGAAGGGGTATCTTTTGCATTTAAATGGCCACACAAAATGAGAGGCAATAATAATAAATACTTGTTTGTACATGTGCCTGCTGAAGAATCACACTGTTTAATACATTCTTTGACCAGCAAATTGATCAATTGTAAAGTAGCCACTAGATGGTTAAAAACAGTGTTTAATATTCTGTGTTATTAGGAAGAACAAGGAAACTGCACCACATGTTATTTAATTAATCAATTGGTATTGTCAACCTATTTGTAGTAGTCTCGAAACAATTTGAAAATTGAATACTCAAAGATCAATATGATCATCATAAAAATACCTCCAAATCAATTTAGCATTTGGACTCATTAACAAGAGATAACAGTTAAGAGCTGTTGGGAGAATTTAAATTACATAAATTTAAGCAACATACAAAACATTGATGAAGATTCACTTTGATCACGTTTCCTTAGTTCGCGCATTCTTGAACGGTCCAGAGGGTATTTAAAATGTGCAGTTATGCTGGGTAAGAACAATGCACAAAGTTTTAAAGGAATAAAATAATGGCACATTAAGGGCCTCACTACGATGAGGCTCGGAAAGCCTCCAAACGCAGTGCGGAGGCTTTCCGAGCCTCATTGTGGTTTCAAAACCAACAGCCTCATTAAAATGGAGGCTGTCAGTTTTGAAACAGGCTGGGCATTCCAGCTGACTTCCGACGGGCTTAGGAGCCCGTCTGCAGTCAGAACCGGCACGCAATCCCTATGGACGGCGTTTTACGCCGTCCGGATTATGATGTCTTTTTCCGTCAGGGTTTCCATGCCAGGCTTTCCGACATGGAAATTCTGTAAGAAAGTGACTTTGGGGGCCCCTAGCAGGGCCCCCTTCAGCCAGCGGCCTCTGGTTGGCGGCCAAGGGGACACCTATGGTGCCCCCTGTTCCTCCCTGCACCTCATGGTGCCTGCCACACGGTGCAGGAATGAACACAAACTCCAATTTCTGTTTGGGAGCTTGTGCTGCTGCCAGTTTATGACAGCAAAAGACACACAGATGATGGACAGAATGCAGAGTAAATCAAACATTCTCCCACAGTCAATAGATCTGGGTTAAATCCATCGTTCTTTTGCTCACCATGCCACCCCAGTTCAGACCCAGCCATATACAAATCAGTCTTGACCTGGTGCCTCATGGAACCAGTCCATACCGAACTGCCAAGCCAGGTCTTCCTTGGACCAGAAACAAGCATCCTGTGACCGGTTTTGGGGCATCACCCTTCATCAGCCAGGCTAGCTTGAATCCAGTGGCACAGTGAGCCCGGACCCACGTCTGGGCATACCCGGCACACTTAGGGCGAGAAAGCAAAAGACACACAGATGATGGATGGAATGCAGAGCAAATCAAACATTCTCCCCCAGTCAATAGATCTGGGTTAAATCCATCGTTCATTTGCTCACCATGCCACCCCAGTTTAGACCCAGCCATATGCAAATCAGTCTTGACCCTGTGCCTCATGGGACCAGTCCAGACCGAACTGCCAAGCCAGGTCCTCCCTTGGCCCAGAAACAAGCATCCTGGGACCGGTTTCGTGGCATAACCCTTCATCAGCCAGGCTAGCTTGAATCCAATGGCACAGTGAGCCCGGGACCCACGTCTGGGCATACCCGGTGCACGTAGGGCAAGAAAGCATCACAGATGATATAATAATTGTTCTCAAACATAGAATTGATGTCTTAAGCTAAAACTACTATTCAGAACTCGATCTCGTTAACATAGAGCCTGCAACTCTGGTGAAAATCGTTCTAAAAGATAAAGACCTAGCGATAGCTTATTCAACTTTTAATGTTGATAGCATCTGTATCAAAAGACTTTGGTATAGAATGGTCAAGATTACTTTTCTCAGGCCAAATGAATTACTATCTTGCTTTTGCATTATGTTTTATTGACTGCTACTATACAGGGAAGAATTGTTTCCAGAAGTTTGTACTGTTGTCTACTTGTAAAATCTCCAGACAATGTAGCGGAAGAATAATTTTGAATATTTTCACATTATATATGTTTTCTAATTTGATTCTATTTCCTTCTACGTCCTGGGAAGAATAGATTATATATTTCCCACAGGAAATGCAAAAGAAAGACGATTTTCAATGTCTTTCACATAGTACCTTCCTATCAAATTTTAGATCAAGCACACTTCAATTCAATTCAATATAACTTTATTTCGGCTATCAAAGCCATAAAAGTATGCACAAAAAATGTTACAATTTACATACAGTTAAAATGAATAATTAAAACAGAGGCTTTAACAATATAATGAAATAAATACATAAAAAACAACAGTTCATAAGAGATAGACATAAGACCCCAGAAATGTATAAAGCCGATCCAACACAATCGTTTGGCAACAAAATAAAATGCATAAGACTTGGAGCAAACATATGAAAAACAGTTTGCCACAGGTGCAAGGAAGAGACCTTCCGCTGAGTCAACCACTTAGCACCCAGAAATTTGGCGACCACACAAGCATATAATGGACAACAGCCAGATTTGAGTATGCAAAGGGAGGCGCCATAGCTTCTGGTGCCTAGCTGCCTACAAAGAGGTGACAGCCAGACAGAACGTGCATGGGCATATGCAGGACAGGTGAAAAAAACATGAGAAATTGTTTCCTAAGGGGCCTCACACATAGAGCAAACGGTAAAATCAAATGCCATCCATTTAGAAGTAAGTGATTTTAACTGTAGGGTGCCTACTCTAAAAATACAGCTTTCTATCCAACGGGACTGTGATAGTATCCCAAAACTGCTCATAAACACGATTCAAAATTCAGAAACTCAGCTGACAAAGTAGCACTTGCAGCTTTGTGGGCTTCATTAGACAATATTTTTGCTCAATAGACTTTTTTCAAGATTCCCTTTGAAGGGATAGAGCCCCCTAAAGGGTTCTCCCATAAATCTTCCAAGCCAATGGATATGAGTGACTTTTTGTTGTTAAAAAGCTAGTGAATTTTGCAAAAATATTCGAGCACACTTTGAACTTACAGCATTTTTACAATCAAAATAGAATTTCTGTAGTGAGTCATACATTAGTATTTTCACTATATTTATATATGTCTTTAATGAAAGCACATTCTAATTCAGATTGTTAATCTATGGCTTCATGACCCCAGCACAAGTTGCTTGCATCATCTTTAATTCCTTACCTGCACCCAAAAGTAACAGTGTTGCTGCGAGTAGGATATCCTTGGGTCTGCCAATATCTCTTCAGAACAGAAGCATCGTCAAAGGCCTGGCCATTTGCAATATAATTAACTGCTTCTGCCCTGCATGCCCAATCAGCATATTTGTCTGGCATTACTCGAAATATTGATTGCTCAATAGCCTCTGGTAGAGCAAAGTGTCAGTATGTCTTGAAACCGTGTGCCAAACTAATTCTTTATGTACATTTCTGCAGACATCACTGCTTTCTTGACTTGATCAACTAACCATGAACTGAACTGGAATGATGAGCCATTTATCCTACTGATACCCAAAACGGCCCCAGTTCCTCCCTCGGGCATTAAGGGCAATATGGATGCTGGGATGGGCAATTTATAACAGGAACTCCAATCTTAGACTATTTGTTAAAATCATAGCTTTACACTAAATATCCCAAGGTTTTCATTTACCATTTTAACTAGAGTCCTGGAATATTTGCGGAAATGTAAATAATATCCCAAATATCATAAACCAAGAAAGAAATGTTGTAATTTAGATCAACGGCACAATTTCAGAGTAACTAAACCACAAACAATGACGTAGGAAGAGCATTTTTTTAAAATTTATTCTCTGTTTATGCTGTTGCGTCAGTTGTAACTCTGCAGTGGTTCACGCAGCAAAGGATAAGCAAAGAGCTCAACAACTACATTATCTAGTTCATTTTCGATGTTAGCCCCTCAAGGCATTAAAGCAGTGTGATCTAATTATGGTTTTCTTCTGATCTAATAAAGAAGATGTTGTGTGTGACAGAACAGTGTTTTTTCCAGGAAGAGGCAAGGGCTCTAGAGAACTAGACATGGTGATGTAGAGAGTGTAGTTGGAAAAATAGCACTCGCATTTTAAGAAAAGGAACTCAATCAGCAGACCTGTCCTGAAAACTCTCTCGATATTTGTTGTATAATATTGAAGCAATATAATAAGCAAACAACAGAAACTAAAAAGAAATATTCAGGTAGGAAACATACAAGTGCACACATAAGTGTTGTTATACTGGGGGAATGTAGTCTAAAATATATATATATATATATAGGAGGATAATTTTTGCATATTAGCGTGAAGCCAGTACCACGCAAAGGGGACCCTTTCAAAAGTGTTCAGGGTGTAGTGGCTTAACCCGGACCGCCCCACGTCCGATGGAGGCAGAGGTCTTTGCTGCCAGCTGACAGTCCGTGACTCACACGGAGAGACGGAGTTACTTTACCATCGTCTCCAAGCATTGCCAACACGGGACTGTGAGGTTGGAAGTGCAGGGCTCAGGAATCGTTTGTTGCCCAGCACAGTGCTACAATCTCAAGCCAACCATTCTTCAGCCACTCACTTTGAGGAGGGAAAAATCCGGCTGTAAGAGACATTCGTCCAGATTGCGAACCAACTGCATGATGGGATCTGCAGTCCATAACTATGAACTGGCCGAGTGTTCTCTGATGAGATATGGTGCAGGTGTGCCCCACGCTACTTTAGAAGGAGGGGCTTAATAAATAAAAGGAAACTTTGAAATTTATAACACCGGAGGCATCTGAAGAGGCTACCGCCGAAACGCGTCATGCCAGAGAATTCGAATAAATGATTCCTTGAAGCCCTGCCGTGTCCCCTTGTCTTTTTCAAAGGAGGAGGATAATTTTTGCATATTAGCGTGAAGCCAGTACCACGCAATGGGGACCCTTTCAAAAGTGTTCAGGGTGTAGTGGCTTAACCCAGACCGCCCCACGTCCGATGGAGGCAGAGGTCTTTGCTGCCAGCTGACAGTCTGTGACTCACACGGAGAGACGGAGTTACTTTACCATCGTCTCCAAGCATTGCCAACACCGGGACTGTGAGGTTGGAAGTGCAGGGCTCAGGAATCGTTTGTTGCCCAGCACAGTGCTACAATCTCAAGCCAACCATTCTTCAGCCACTCACTTTGAGGAGGGAAAAATCCGGCTGTAAGAGACATTCGTCCAGATTGCGAACCAACTGCATGATGGGATCTGCAGTCCATAACTATGAACTGGCCGAGTGTTCTCTGATGAGATATGGTGCAGGTGTACCCCACGCTACTTTAGAAGGAGGGGCTTAATAAATAAAAGGAAACTTTGAAATTTGTAACACCGGAGGCATCTGAAGAGGCTACCGCCGAAACGCGTCATGCCAGAGAATTCGAATAAATGATTCCTTGAAGCCCTGCCGTGCCCCCTTGTCTTTTTCAAAGGAGGAGGATAATTTTTGCATATATATATATATATATATATATACATATATATGTATATATATATCACGCTCGCCGTCGTCACTCCAAATCCACTCTGAGATACACGGACACGGACCACATATAGGTGAAGGATTACTGCTTTATTCTGCCAACAGCCGAAGAATATATTCCGGCCGGGCGTGTATGCTTTCCGTCCAGTAATGGATTAAAGATCTCTCGCCGGCTGCATCAAAAGCCCATTTGGTGCCCAGCGGCGGCTGTCAGAGTGAAGCGTCGCTGTCTGACGGGCCTCATAAATCATCGTGCAGATTTCTGTGGATACTTGTATGGTACCGAGATCTTACAGGACAACGTTGCATGATACTGTACTCCAGAAATCTCGCAACAACTTTTGTTTACCGCCTTGAAAAAGTCTATGAGTAGACGATACACGTGTTGGCAAATGGCAGATTCCATGCTGGGAGTACCATAAAAAGAATAAATCATCAAATTGAAACTTTGGACTTTTTGGGACTCTCTGTACTTTGTGCTAAGTTATCATTGGCCGTCTCTGAAATACTCTCCGAAAAATTGAGCCGGAATATAAAACCTGTAATTGTTACATTTATCCAGTACACTCCGGATTATTAAAATCACCAAGGGGTGTGCTGAATATAGCTCTATGTTTATATTAATTTCCAAAGAGTAACTACTTGCTGCCATCTATGGACATACGATCATTGTTAAAATGCTGTTGAGTCTTCCTATCTTAATAAATGTTACGTTAATATTTCATTGACTTTCTGTTTGAATTCTAGTGGGCATATTTATCAATGAGTTGTGTCACCCTTGTGCCACATAAGGGGGCGCAAGGGCGACACAACTACTAAGTCAGATATATCAATCCACTCAAGGCCATCTTGCATGGCCCTGCGTGGCTGGATAAATCTATAGTAACACAATGCATCCCAAATCGCTGGGATGCATTACTCTGCCCCAGGGAGGAGTTCCACGGGTGGAGCGCGGGTGTTCCCATGCATCCACCCATGGATTTGATGCATTCTCAGACTTACTGGTAGCCCTGGAAATGCGTCAAAATGCTAAGCCTCCCCAGGTGAAGCAAAGCAAGGAGAAATATCTTTACAAAAACAATCCTGTCTGCAATGCAGGCACCCTTCCACTATGGCTCAAAGTTGCCTGCATTGGTGCTAGGCTGCACATTGTGTGCCAGTGCAAAGAAAAGGAAGAAATGCACTGTATGATATTAAATACAGCACATTCCTGCCCTTCCACGCAATGTAGCAAGGTGGCCTGCTGAGTGAAATATTGATAAATCTGCTCCTCAGTTTTTATTTTAGTGTCTTCAATTATAGATTATTACATCTTGTGAAGAAAGAATCCCTTGTCTCCCAGCAAACCCAGTATTCTTTGGCAATGTTCCTAAAAAAACGATCTAAGCAGAGGCTACATATTATATAAATATCATGAGCCTGAATTCAACAACTATGGGAAACATTCCTTTAACCTAGTAGTTTTAGTGAATTCATGTTTGGACATTAGCTTGAGCGTTTGTGCCCTCCCCATATAAAAAATAAAATAAATGTCTCCTTCTAAGAATGTGTCTTCTTTGAAAATAGTTGTGATATGAGGAATTTCATTGATGCTTTCATGCAAAGAGTCTTCAAATAGTTAAGGAGCAATTGAAGCATTTTTGCTCATTACAAAGAACAAAGGAATGTTGAATTATGTTTTAGTAGCTTGTATACCTCCTGCATGCCCTGCTATTCATCCTGGATTGTGCTATAATTTCTGGAATGTCATTGATTACTGAAGCTCACACTCTTGCGTTAGCAATCATGTCCTTCTGTACAATGGATAAACTGTTTACTTAAGGTTCACATCACAAGCACAGCTATGGACAGGGCTTGTGAGTCAGTGTACCTAAAAACCCTTAAAATGAATTCAAAGACTTTACTAAGATCTCTTTAGCGACAGCTCCTATCTGTAGACTTTTCGAATCTGAAGACTTTGTCATGAAACTTCCTCTCTATTCTGGTATTTAGATTTTTTTTTCCAAAACTCGATTTTGTAATGACTGTAACACAGCAACCCAGGAAAAAGGCATCCCTCTGACTATATTGATTTCACTAGAGCATGTGGGAGAGCCTATCTTATCTGGGGACTAGTTCAGACTACCGACTCATATCCAATAGGTGGTATCTTCCTTGTTCCACACAAAATCTGACCCAGTCTTTTATGTAGCCTAGCATGAAGGCAAAACAATCTTTAAATGAGGTTTACCCTCGAATCACTATGGCACGGGTAGGAAGTGAGGCAAGAGAATTTAACTTCATCAAACTAAATCCCATCTGATTCTGTAACACTGATGAAAAGGGGACAGTTTAGTTAAATGCTAATATTTATGCTCAAAAGCCTTGACCTCTGCAGCAATAGACTTTGGAATTTTTGTCATTGCAGTCATTCCGACGGGCTCAAGGAGCCCATCGGCCAGTCGGAACCGGCACTTAATCCCTATAGGACGGTGTTTCCGCCATTGGGATTACGATGTCGGTTTCCCACAGACTTTCCATGCCGGGCTTTCTGACATGGAAAGCCTGTTGGAAAGCGACTTTGGGGACCCCTAGCAGGACCCCCTTCTCCCTGCGGCCTCTGGTTGGGGGCCTAGGGGGCACCTAGGGTGGCCCCCTGTTAATCCCTGCACCGTGTGGCAGGCACCTTGAGGTGCCTGCCACACGGTGCAGAGATTAACAGAATCTCCCATTTCTCTATGGGAGCTTGCACTACGGTCGGTTACGGCCGTAGCACAAGCTCTCATAGAGAAATGTGAGTATGCAACAGCACCATGTGCGGTCACATTGTAATTGCTGTGTCGGGACTGCCGACCGGAGGTCGGTCAGTCCCGAGACCAGGACAGTGTCTGTGTCTGTCAGAGGCAACTCCGACTGGCATCGTAATGAGGCCCTAAGTGTTAATTACTCAGGTGTCCAGCCTTACAGGTTTTCAGAAAGACTGCAGAGGTATGTCCTTGAAGGCAAAGGCTGATCCATGTCCCAGATTGGAGCAAATGGATGGAGATACATTAGAACACAATGACCAAGCATCTTTCTCGCCTTTGGTCATATCGTAATGAGCCTGACTATTTAGAATTTGCATAATCTGAAGGTTGTAAATCACCAAGTGGAAGTTTTCTGAAGCGTACCTGAAACTACTAATGGAAAATGTTTACCACCCTCGGACCTTCTAACATTTGAAAGCTCTACCACAAGCAAATGCCAAGAATTTAGTAGGAGTCTGGAGAATGCAACTTACTCAGCCTTCCCAACCACTGTGTACCCGGTGGTTCCTCAGTTTACACCCTACATCCTCAAGAACATGTCCAAGTTCATGCAGAAGAGTAAGCCAAGCATCAAGCTTCAAACAATGCATGCACTTGTGAGTCTGCATAGCTTTTCCTCCAATTTGATCAAAAAGGCACAATTAGAAATAGGCAAGTTTTCTCATTTCTGCTGTGTCCATAGAGAGTAAACCCTGTTGAGCTTAACTGACAAATGTTAGAGCAACTTAGGAGAGCATAATGAGTGGCCGGGATAATTCTGACCCCTAATCAAAACTATGTTTGTACAAGTGATTGAAATTGCAAATAAAGTAGACTTTATTGCCCCTGTAATTACTGGATGTGATAAAGTTTGCATCCCCTGTTACATTTTGACAGGTCAAACATATTTGAGAATTTAACAGGTCAAAAATGTCCGATAATTACCATGACGTGGATTTTGGTGCAGTAAAAATGAAAATGTGCACGTTATCCCGAAGTTTTCTTCAACTATTTTATTTTGTTGTCTTATGAACTGGAGGTGGACATTAAATTTTAACCTCAATGGTATTATTTTTGAAATATTTATTCCTACACCTCCTTAAATGCAAATCTTGGACGCGACCTATGGTAAAAACACTAAGGGCCTGATTGATAATTAGACAGAAGGTATTCTATCCATCATGGTGGCGGAGGACATTACTCCACTATCCTGATGGACTACCACTTATCAAATTTAGAGATGACCACCAGCCCAGCGGTCATCTCTGTACACTGAAAGGAACCATTGTCGTGGTGACTCCTTCCCATGTATAAGTTTGGTGGAAGGCTCTATCAGTTTTGATGGCCGTTCGCTAAACTTTTTTTTTCCCCCAGAAACAAACTCCCAAAATGGAGGTTTATTTTTGACAAACAAAAACCTAAAGATCCCCACACCCTAGGAGTTTTCTCCCAGGGAATAGGGAGGTCATTAATATTTTTTTCAGACCAACACTGCCATGCTTTTCCTGGCAGTGATGGGCAGAACAAAACAGACAATACACCATCCACCCTAAATAAGGCGGGAGGAGTAACGCCATTACTTTGATGCCCCTACACTATCGGCCATTGGAGGAAGCTTTCTATTGATGGAGTCATAGGGTATCCATCAACAGAAAAATTAAGATCCACCCTTCTCTAAATAAAGTGGGAGGACCGAGGGTTTGGCAAACAGGGTACTATGTCATGTTTGTAATGGAGTTTCCTGTCTGCAAACTCAAAATCAAGCCATCAGTCTCCAATGATCAACTAAAAACTGCTGCTTAACTTCTGAGCATCTCCAGACTGTATGCTGGCAATGCCATCCTACCTGGACTCCCAACCAACACACTGCTACCTATCACAGCAGTCAAGCATTCCACATTAAGATTGGTCACTGACAAAAAAAAGATATGACCACATTTCCACACTCTTGAAGGATCTTCACAGGCTTTCCAAAGAAGTCAGAATCAAGTTTAAATTCTACTGTTTAACATACAAAGCACTACACCTTGGCAGGTCCTGTTACCCATCAAGTCTTCTGAAAATCTCTGGTAGTGTAAGAGAATCCTGCAGCAATATAATCCTGCCAGTGATGGCCCATCCAGGCATACCTAAACTCTCTCCTGTGTGTGGCTGTTTAAAAGGAAAGCACAAAGCTCAACTATCAGTTACACCCAGTCATGTGATCCAGAGACAGGCTACATGCACTAAATGGCTTAGGCAGGAAAATGGCAACTTTCTAAATGTCAAAAACAACAAACTGTACCTTGTCTGGCATCAGTTAACAAACACAATGAGTTATTAACCTGTGATCAAGGAATTTAATTAGCATGACCATATTTTTTAACACTTATTTAGCACATCAAAACATATACTTTGGAAAACCACACCAATAGTCAAAATCTAAGTAATATGGAAAACCCACCACTTACACATAGACAAGAATTATGAACAACAAATTGTGAATTTTACAGTTTGTGACATGTTTATCAAATATTAAACAGTTTGTGGCGAATTCAAATGCTTCAGTTCTCACTTTTTTTTACATAGCAAGTATCCTATTTGTCTAAATTGTGCATACTCCTGCACTGAAGCTGCACACAGATTTGAAACACCTTATTTCTATAGACCAAAACCAGGCACCCTAAATCACAAACAGGTTCCCTGTATCCAGTAATCAATTTAACAACTCCCTAGTGCTAGATTGTTGACAAGTTTCAAACCCCGCGATTTTGGGTTCTCCTCAGGACCAAGAACTGGAAACAACTGTAAAACAATTGTGAAAATAATAATAATAAAGTACTTTGAACAATTAACATCAGTACTGGGGGTATTTGTCCTTAATTAAACTGCCCTCTGTCTCACTTACAATTTGCGCCAAGTTGAAATTGTTTGTTTCATCAATATCTGGTTACGCAACTTGGCTAGAAAAACAAAAGCACACCCAAATTTACAATCAACCCTCTGTGGCATCATTAATTATATAATTACCATTTGTCCTTGCATGATGTTGCAACATACATTGTGTTACAATTCCAAAGACACCAAACATGAACTGGTTATCTGTCCCCATTTGGAAATTACAGCTTATTAAATGTAATATCCTATTAAATGTAATATCCTATTAAATGTTATCCTATGGCAGAGGTAGGCCTTGCAGTAGTGAAAAACAAATTTAAGAATTTTTCCACTACCCAAACTAAAAGGTACATGTCCAACTTTTTAAATACACTGTTCTCTGCCCTCTGGGCTGTCCAGCGCCTACCCTAGCAGTGACTTACATGTATTAAATAGGAAGCCTGGGGCCTGGCAAAAGGTCCAGGCCCAAACCTGGACACACACAGGCTGTGATGACGGGCCTGAGAAATTTTTGCAGGGGGTACTTAAGTGGGTAGCACAGTAAGTGTTGCAGGCCCACTAGTAGCATTTAATTTACAGGCCCTGGGTACATATAATACCACTTTACTAGGGACTTATAAGTAAATTAAATATGCCAATTGGGATTAAGTCAATTTTGCCATGTTTAAAGGAGAAAGCATGATCACTGTAGCACTATTAATGTGCACAGAGTCCAAAGGCCAATAAAAATGAGATCAGCAAAAATAGGAGGGGTGAAGACAAAAGGTTTGGAGGAAGACCACCCTAAGGCTGATGGGTCTAATAGATAGAGATGGCAAATTTCTGTTAAAGAATGGCCAAGAGGATCTTCATGTAAGCAACAAACATTTGCTCTTAAAAAATGTCTGTTTGATGAGAAGTTGTCACATAACAGGATTTTAGATTTTTAATTGGCCTTCAAAACTAAAATTGATACTTGCATAATCTTTTGCTTAGGAGAGGGGGCGTGGCGACCGCGCAAGATGGCCGCAGCCTAGAGGAGCTCCGGGACCACCGAGAAGTCCCCCAGTAATCCGACGCATAATCCGCATCCGAAACTGACCCCAAGGGCTCAAATCGCCTACCGGAACGTATTGAGCACCCGCCGACTGCGGTCAGAGGCTGGTATTCAGTTGCAGGGCATCTCCGGAGGCGCGTCCGTGGTGGGGCCTACTCGCCTAACAGCAGCAGCGGCCTCGGTTCGCACTGCGACCCAGCGGGGGAGCGCCCAGGTCGCGGCGGCCGCGCCGCAGACGGCGGGTGCGGTAGTCAGACCGGCAGACGGACAGAGAGGCCGACCGGCGGTGAGCCTTGAAGCGGTGCGGCCCCGGTGCTGCCCCCCGGAGGCAAGAAACACAAGAAGAGCAGCGGCGGGGGAGGAATCGAGCCAGAGTGGCCGTGCGAGGGCTGACCGCCATTTTTCACACACAGAGGTACCGGGTCAGAGGGGCGACACTCTAGCCCACAGAATAGGGCGGGCCAACACAACAACTGGGGCACCATATGGACATATGAGGCAAGCCCTGGCTACACACGTGGGCACACAGGGGCCCTGAGACCACTGGCAACACGCAACTAACGTGGTATTGATTGCGGTACCGCGCCGAGCAATCCCGTAAACACTGCTGGCCAGACCCTCACTGTGTTACACGCGCCTGGCTCCAGGGGCTTGAGGAGAAGTGGACCAACGCGGGGCACTACGACCACTGACACTGCCCACAGCACGCAGCGGGAAAACCGAAAGGCCGAGTGTGACCCACAATCACACAGCAGGCAGCGGCGAATACTGTTCTGCGCTCCGATCAGGCACTGAGTTGCCTATTAACCAAATCCCTATGGGGGGCAGAGGCCAGCGCACGACGCAGCAGGTCAAAATAGACAAATATGCCTACTCTAAAGACTCCCCGGCCCTGCCCGATAAGACGGCCTCCAAAGAAACGACATCCACGCAGGGGGCCAGTCAGAAGTCACACTACAAGACATTATGTCCGCCCTCACCAGTGTCCAGACCACAGTGGGATCAATCTCAGCAGACGTCTCTTTCCTCAGAGCCGACTTTCAGAAAATGGCCACGAGGGTAACCGAGGTGGAACAGGTAACGGCCTCCTCGCTAAAGACACTACCACCCTGCAGCGGAAAGTTAGTCAGCTAGAAGCGGAAAACAAGCTAATGGCGGCGAAGCTTGATGACCAAGAGGGACGTTCACGGCGAAATAACATTAGACTTACGGGCATTCCGGAAAGTGAAGGGGGACCGGCGATGGACCTATACGTGGAAGAGCTCATCAAGACACGGCTCCAGCCGAGAGGCCTATCCAGTTTTTTCTCGGTCGAACGGGCCCACAGAGTACCCGGGGGCAGGCCCAAGCCAGGGGCTCCCCCAAGACCCGTCTTGGCTAGAATTTTCAACTTCCGCGACCGAGATGCCATTCTGCAGACGGCACGGGTGGCCCCACCGCTGCGTGTAGAGAATTCAGTGGTCTCCTTCTTCCCGGATTACACAGCAGCAGTCACCAGGAAGAGAAGGAGCTTCCTTGAAGTTAAAAAAGAGCTTAGGCGCAGAGAACTTACCTACTCAATGTTGTTTCCAGCAAAGCTGCGGGTGGCGGCTAATGGTAAGACCTGGTTCTTTGACACACCTGAGGAGGCACACGACTGGCTTGAGGGCTGGCGACAGGTAGGAGGCTCACGACGACCGGCGAGACAGCCACAACGACATCCGATGGGGGAGGCCTCACCCAACGAGAGAGACAACGGCGAGGAACAAGGCACGCCACAGGAGGAGGCCGGAAGGTGACGCCGGGCCGCATCGAGCAGTGGAGGTCACCCACCAACGGAGGGACTTCCGGGACGAGGGCACTGAGACTTGATGTCCAAACACAAACAGTACCAAGCAACGCAACCAGGCCGGTTAGCTATGAACAGAGATGGGGACGCTACAATTGATACACGTTCTGCTACATGCTACATATATTTGGGGCTTAGGGGGACTTCAAGGGACGTCTCGGACTTCACTCCCTCTCGCACGCAAGTACTGTTAAGGGGAATGAAGCACTCTGCATTGTTGGGGTGGCGGGTAGTTGGGAATCCGTCTTGCAGGGGAGCAGGGAGGGGGTGGAGGGAGGGGTGCAGTTTAAGTTTAAATTTGTTGTTGTTAAGCAATGTATAAGAGATCACTCACAGCTAATGCAATTTGCCACAAGGACGATGCCACACAGAGATGTACCACACCAAAACTACTCCATTGATGACCGATAACTCACATACCCCGGGGACCATAGCGCCTGACCCTTCGCGCCCACAGCCAGAGGACGCGCACACACTGAGCTCCCCCCTAACTGTAATATCCTGGAACGTGAACGGTTTGTGCAACAAAATAAAGAGGGGATTAGTACTACAGTACCTCAAGAGGCACACCCCATCAGTCGCCCTCATCCAAGAATCACACCTAGTAGGCACGGCCACCAAGGCGCTGGACAGGTGGGGGTTTAAAATGGCGGTTCACTCCGACTTTACATCAGGTTCCAGAGGGGTGGGGATCCTGCTCAGGAAAAGCTGCCCTCTGGTAATAACTAAGACATGGACAGACGATCAGGGGCGCTTCGCAGCACTCTCCTGTCAGTGGGAAGGGCGAACATATAATCTGGTCACTGTGTACATTCCTCCGGCGCTCCACAATCTCGCCCTCCCGGCCCTGGGTACTTTTCTGTTAGCACTTCCGCCCGGGGAGTTAATCATAGGGGGCGACTTTAACGCCGCATTAGATGCCACACTAGACAGACACCCGCATAGGGCACAGGGGACGACTGCATCGCCCCTCCAGGACTTCCTGGACGCTCTAGGGCTGATCGACATGTGGCGCACACGCCATCCCAGAGAGCGCCAGTACACCTACCACTCAGGGGCACATAATAGCCTATCGCGAATTGACTATCTGCTTACCTCCCCCACGAATATGGAAAGTGTGTTAGAGATCAAACACCTCCCCAGAGGCATATCGGATCACGCCCCTGTGTTCATGAAATACACATCCCACCTCACGGGGAGAAGACGCACATATCCCATACATCCTGGGTACTTTAAAGAGCCAAAAATATGGAAACGCCTACATAAAACCTCCGAGCACTATTTTCGAGAAAATATGCAGTCCGTGGCCTCTCCCATTACCTTATGGGAAGCCTATAAAACAGTCCTCCGCGGACAAGCTATTTCCCTTATCACAGCCCACAAACGGGATAAAACACAGCAGGTTAGGGAACTGGAACAGACGGTTAGTCGGGCAGAGAGCGCGCATGTCGCGGACCCTACTGATCACACGGCCCACTCCCTCAGCCTGGCAAAACAAGCTTATAGGGATCACGTATGGGAGGAAGCTAAGGGGAGAATCACAAAAACACAACACACCGTCTATGAAGTCGGGGACAAGGCGGGCAAACTCCTAGCCTGGTTGGACAAAAAGAACGAGCCAGTCGCTGGGTGGCACAGCTCCAGCTGCCCTCGGGAGAGACGTTAACGGATCCAAACGATATAGTTAAGGCATTTGCACATCACTACGAGGCGGTGTACTCCCCTGTGGCAACGACGTCCGAAGAAGAAAATTTGGCCTTTATTAATGATATACGTCTGCCAAGGCTTTTGCCACAGGACACTCAGGCGCTGGAGGCGGATTTCACAATAGATGAAGTCACTGCAGCCATCAAGGGGCTTCAGTCAGGGAAGGCACTGGGTCCAAACGGTATTCCCGTGGAACTGTATAAAAAGAGGCAGACATGTTGGTACCCCACCTGTTGAGACTGTACGAGGCCAGTCGGGAGACAGGAATACTTCCCAGAGATCAGCGGGTAGCAACGCTCATCGCGATTCCAAAACCGGGCAAACCCCTGCAGGAGTGCACCTCCTACCGTCCGATTTCGCTCCTTAACGCAGAAGCGAAAATTCTTGCAAAGGCACTGGCGGTCAGGCTACAGCCTCATCTCGCGACCCTAGTACACCCCGATCAATCGGGCTTTATGCCGGGTAGAAACACGGCAATGAACCTTCGAAGACTCCATGGTGTGTTGGCCAGAGTGCCCACCATCCAGGAGGACGCGGTCATTCTCTCGCTGGATGCCAGTATGGCCTTCGACCGAGTAGAGTGGCCCTTTCTTTTCGCTGTGCTCCGACACTTTGGTTTCGGGCCCAAATTCTGTGCCTGGATTCGGCTACTCTACGCACAACCACTGGCGCAAGTAGTAGTTAACGGACGACTCTCGGCGGACTTTCCTCTGGGGCGTGGGACCAGGCAGGGATGTCCCCTGTCCCCTCTCCTGTTTGCTTTAGTACTTGAGCCCCTGGCGGCATGGATAAGGGGGGATCCTGTCATGCGCGGGTTGCGGTGGGCAGAGGGCTGGGAAGAACGCATTTCCCTTTATGCGGATGACATCTTGCTATATATGGCAAGCCCCCGACGGTCCCTCTCCCGCCTGCTTGACATCTGCGAGTCATACGGCAGAGTCTCAGGTTACACCATTAACTGGGCGAAATCGGTGTTATACATACTGAAAGGCCCGCCCCCGCGCCTGCCCCGGGGTGTTGACATACCGATCGCAACGGATGGGTTTAAATACCTAGGCATACACATTACGCCACACTCCACACAATTTTATGAGCGCAATCTCCTGCCCCCCCTGAAGAGACTCCGCAGTGATGTGAAATGGTGGCATTCCCTGCCGCTGACACTACTGGGGAGGGCGGCTCTGTTCAAAATGATGGCTCTCCCCAGGTTTTTATACGCCCTTCAAAATTCACCTGCCCCGGTATCTAACTCCTACTTCAAGACTATTGAGGCGGAGGTGGGACACCTCCTGTGGGAGGGGAAGCCCCCGCGAGTGGCGATGTGTAAACTTACAAGGAGCTGGTATGATGGAGGAATCGCCCTGCCCAACATTCAATTATACTATTGGTCCTCTCAGCTTATCGTGATCAATCAGTGGCTCCATGCACCGCAGGAGGAACCAGCCCTACGTATGGACAGGCACACTCTAGGTCCAGACGGCATTCTGAGTGCCCTCTACAATAAATCGCGCAGGAAGGCACTGATCGGCCCCACGGCACACACCGTACACGTATGGTTTGCGGCACAGCGCGCGCTCGGTTGGGAGGGAGTGTTAACACAACACACACCACTCTGGGATACCCCTAAGTTGGGCAAGCTACGCACTAGTAAAGGTTTTTCCCGATGGGATCTCATCGGCATATCTAAGGTGGGAGACCTGTGGAAGAGGGGGGGAGTAGTCCCCTTTACACAGCTACAAGCAACATACCAGATGGCAGGGACAGAGCAATACAGATACACCCAAATACACCACGCACTAACAAAAGCCATACCACCCGGAACGGACCTGCCTGAGTCTTCGCCACTCGAGGATCGACTATTAACGGAATATCTCACCAAAAAGGCAATTTCTTTAACATATCGCAAACTGGTCAATAACCGCAAAGACCCCACACACAACCTTAGAGAGCGATGGCAGGCTGAGGTGGGTGCGTTGGACGAGCAGGACTGGCAGGAGGCACTGGCGTCCCCGCGGGAGGTGGCGATCCCATCTAGACTAAAGCTCGTGCAACTTAAAATATTGCACAGAACGTACTACACCAGAACTACACTCTACAAAATAGGGAGGACTGATACACCGCTCTGTCTTCGGGGATGTGGGTTGGTGGGCTCCTTTTATCACACATTGTGGGAGTGTCCCCGCATCACACCATACTGGAGGGCGGTCCTGGCCACAATCACTCGAGTGAGTGGCTCCAATGTTTCCCAGGAACCAAGGAAATGCCTACTCAATGTGTTGGACCCAACAGACCTCAATCATGCGGAGCAGGACTGGGTGACCCTGAGTATTACACTAGCCAAACGAAATATTGCTCAATACTGGGGGGCACAGACGGTCCCATCTCACCAACAGTGGTGTCGTGACTTAGACAGCGCCATGATTGCGGAGAAGGCACTATTCAGCCATAGAGGGTGCCCACGAAAGTGGATGCGAGTGTGGGGGAAATGGAACACATTCCGAGGGAACATATGCGCCCCACCGACAGAAGACTCTGATCCGGAGCTGTGCGAATGACACACACACTCACAAACACACACACACACACGGAGGTGGCTCTACAGGGGATATTGTAAGGGGGGATACGGTCGATGGTACTGGGCACTGTGAAGGAACAAATATGCATGTGTGGAGTGTACTTGGTGGCATCGATCTGGATAATGTTAGGCCTGATAATTCACTGAACAATATGATTGTAATTGGCTGTGATTTCATGCACAATAATAAAAATTTATTTACAAAAAAAAAAAAATCTTTTGCTTAAATGCTTCTATAAAGCAGATTAAATGCAGAACTATCAGTTTGTTAATAGACTTGAAGGACATTGGAAAATAACATATATTTTAGAGTATCTTCATGCTCACTTCCTCATGAGCCCTGATGCTCCAGAAGTACAAGAGATTATCTAGGTGTTCACAAAGTTCAATCTAAACAATACCCAGACAGAAATGTAGTATGATCATAACTGAACTTCACAGAGAGCCGGAAGAAGTGAAATCCAGGCCATGGTGGTCAGCAGCAACTATAAGCAAATTATTTTTCTTATATGCAAGAAAACTACTGAGAGGGGTCCCTGCATAAAAAACTAATACCACAATGGTCCTAATGTTACATGGCTGAAAAATAGTATAAACTGTTTTGTTAGGAATAGGATAGCTCAAGAAGTAAACAATCAATTAATTTTATTGAATGTGGGCGAGTGATTCACTGCCTATCTCTGCTTGTTTATTTTATGTGATCAATAAACAATAATAGTATCATTATAGACCCATAATATGTGCAAAGCAATTCAAAGTTTACTTTTTCTGAATTTGCCCCAAAGTAACTATTTTCAATTGGTTTCCGCACTTGTTCAAGACACTGCCCAAACCCAAAAACCCTGTCCACCCTGCCATTTTCCTCAATGAAAGTAATCTTCCACCCGGCGACAAGTCTCATCTTTCATATGTGAACATATGACCACATAACTGACATTCTGAGAACACTGAAATTAAGTACATTTATTGTCTTGAGGAGCACAAAAGTGCACAAAAAATCCAAATTGATATTGGAAACCCCGAATACCCTTAACAGTTCTTTTTGGTCCATACATTTAAACAATGGAACACCATCCCAACAAATACGCCCCCATACTGAACTCTTTAAACCAAGTCTAAAAGTACACCATCTTCTCCTGAAACACCCCCAATGTCTCCAAAAACAAACATCAGAATGCTAACCCCCCACACCCTTTACCTGCACTTCAATTCACAGAAAGAAAGGTAGTGCCTAGTTATCTTTGTATAGACTAATAGTCTGTTCTCTCTACATCCTAATTCTGAACCTTGCACACACTTGCATGTTTTGTAGTCCCATTTTGCCTTGAATAAGGTGCTTATAACTTTGCATTATGACATATACAACTATGTCAAACCTTCAATCATATTCGCTGAGCACAAAATATTTTCTTACAACTTTGTAGTCGATTTAATGCAACTCTGTAATACCTTCAATTGACCATTAATTTATTTTATCGCACCCATTTCTCCTTTGTTTATATAAGGAACTACAAGATCACTAAAGTATCTGAACTCTTTTCTTCTTAAATTTACGCCTCTAATATCCAATCATAAGTAGGTTTAAAATGAGAATTTTCTGACTATACTGCACCAACAGCTTCTGTATCCATTTCTACAGTCAGAACATATGGATTAAGTGAGCAGCAATTGTATTCTACTGCTCTTGGTCCATTTGCTTCTTCCCATTTTACACTTATGGGTATTGTGCCATGTAGTGATGGGATTATATGCTATTACTATAGCTGTCAAACTACAGCTTTGCAGGCCAGTAATATGCATGCATGTGTAACTTAATCACAGCATGCCCATATCCCAGTGAATATACATGCCTCTGCCAGTGTCTTTCATCAAAAGGGAATCAATCATCTTCTGTTCTGACCAAAGGCTGAAGACCAATGATAATTAGAAAAACAGTACTGTCTAAGAGTAATTGAGTCAACATAAAGGACCCACTCCTAATATTGCCCATTCTTAAAAATGGGCAGATTTGACAGCAATTGTGACTGCAAATGAGACAAGAAAATGTAGGTAGCATTCGGTAGTTTTGGCTGACGTAAAGAGTTTAGCCAGATTTCCAGATTTCATGGTCAAAATGTGCATGGTTCTAGACCTCAAGAGCATAATATCTTCATTATGCATTTGGGGCAATTAATTTAGCCACCCAGCATACATCTTGCCAGTTGCATGCCTGAGGAATGCAGCTGAAGCTGCCTAAGCATTGATGGAGTCTGCCACCACATTAGATGGAGAATGGGCTTGATGCAAAGAATAATAATGGAAGATAAATTATATTATTCATCTGGTCATTGTGACCCTATCAACAACTTATTGGGCATCACTGCCTACTCATGTCATGAAAAGAGCATCTGATGAATGCAGGTGCTCGTTTTAATCCATATAGAAGCACGAGATGTGTCTTAAGTTGAGACCATGCAATGTTTCCAAAGGCAAATAAGCACTGAGTGGTTGAAGGAACATTGGAAGAAAAGTTTCTTCATTCAGGTAAAAGGGTCAGTCCTTAAAACCACTATGTCTCTAAGATTTGGATGTGAAGAGGGTGTTCAACTCAGTTATGCACCTGGTCAATGACATAACCACTAAGAAGTAAGTAAGTCATCCATAAAATAAGCCCAATGTCATAGAAGCAATTGGCTCAAAAGGTTTGAGTCTCATCTTGGTCTGGGCTAGCTTCTGACCCCAAGAGGTAGTTGAGCATCTTATCTTGGGAGGCTGTTCGGCCCTGCAGAAGAGCTCTCCTGCCATGGTCTGGTGTGCACCAATGTCTTCATTATGTTTCTTGGACATACCCACATATATACAAAATTCAGCAATGTGACCTCGGAAAAACATTTCTTCATTCGCTTAGTATGTGAGCAGATTGATGATTTTTGCTAGTGTTTACTTGCTCTTATTCTGAGTTCTAGCACAGGATTTCCTGGCAGCCAACAGGACCTCCAGGATTCCTGTGAAGAGACCTGAATGTGCATTGGTTAGCACCTTCATAACCATTTGCTCCAGCAGAGTGATGATAGGAAGGGATGTAATTTACTCTCTGTCCTTCCTTGAACAGGAGGTTTTTCCTCTCGTGGAGATAGATGTGTCCTTCTCAATAACAGGAAGTAAGTCCAAGAATTAGATTTGGTGAGACCACACTGGGGACTCCAGTGTGGTAGAGCAACTGGAGTTTGCCATGATCATCAGAACCCTCATAATCAGAACACTTAGAAGGCAGGCACACAGAAACTTCCCCTTTCAATGTGACAATCTCCTTCAGATCTGGGATACTGGCACCCTGCCCATCCAAGAGGCAAAGTTGTCACACTTGTTACTTGGTACTGCAACAGCAGGGTCAGCATCTGGCTAAAGAATCAAAGGGTGTCAGAAAGACCACTAAAACAGAACTTACTCGCTTTTTCCAGAAAATAGTTAAATTATAGCTATAGCACCCACTAGAGTGATTCATGCTCACTATTTCTTCTGATACTGACTCAACATATGTAAAATTCAGACTACGGGGCAAACACAGCCAAACATGTAAGTGTGTCAGATGCTAGAGAAATAATAGACATGATTTGTGAGCAGGCTTATCTTAGCATAGCACACAGAAAAATTGTATAATTCACCCTGTAGCTCATCCCCATATCTGGTGGAGGAGAGCAACCATATGTGTTGCACTGTTGTCAAGAGATATCATTAATGAAAATGGCACTTGCTATTGCTCTCGTTGGGGTAGAGAAGTGTGACAGAGTTGAACACCAACAAGAGACGTTTGTGGAAAAACACACAACAACCACAAATCTATCACAAACACGTATTTACCAATTTTGTGACACAACAGGAATAGCAGGAGAAAACTTTCAGTTACAGAGACATAGTGAACAGCATTATACTAAGTAAAGAAGAACACAATATAACAAGCTGTATTTCGAGGATTGAATTAGAACGTCCCCTAATTATACTTTATTGAAAGCTTTCATCCAAAACCTGATGCAACGCTGAAGCCATGTTTTGCCAAATTAGAAAGAGCAGGCTTCTTGATAAAGCAGGAGTATTGCCTTCAACTATTAATAAAAAAGCAATTAATTTGCCCTTATCAGGTGCTGTTAACTGCCCCTCCAGCTAAGGATCTGAACTGACCCACACTTTCCTACTATACTTTGCTACCAGATTTCATCATAGTGCTGATGTGTATTATGATTTGCTAATGAGTGGTGGAGGGAAATATTTTTCCATGGGAATTTCTGTGTAGAGCTTTGATTATTTAACTGGGAAACACATGGCCTTCGGACTTCTGTAAAAAGTCACACCACTTGATCTGATCACAAACATAGCATACTTTGTCTTAGAAAAATGATCTCATTCAAGGTGGCAAGGTTTGCCCAGAAATAGAATAGATTTATCCTTATGAGGTATGTTTTGGACATAGCTCACCAGCTGACTATGGGGCTTAGTAGAAGCTACAAAGGACCCTGCTCTATTGACTGGTCTGAGATACCTCCTCCACTGTTGTGAAGATACTTTGCAGAATTGATTGGGAATCTTAATGTAATTCTACGGGCACCCCGACTAAATAAAACAATTACAAATTTGTTAGAACTCCCAAAACGACTCAATATGCTAGGGAAATTAATGTGTTAATGTGAACCAGCTAAAAAACTGCGCTGTTGTTTGAAAGAATTTAATTCAGAAAAAGTAGACATCAGCTGATATTCAATAGAGATTAAAAATGTATTAAAATATAGGCCGTGTAAATCATTGGAAGAAAGCCAGATGTTTTAAGTGAGGATTAAGTAGGGGATTTTAGCGTCTCAAGAGGAAAGCACAATAAAAAGGAGGTTTGGTGTTGTTTTTTAATATAATACATTTCTTGGGCCCGATTCCGAAAGAATGACTATTTTGCACAACTCTACAAAATACTTTGTTACAAAATAAAATGAGGATGATTATTCACACCTCGTGAAATCACTCCAGTGAAATAACTGGAGAACATCTATAGGAAATACCGGCCAATGTGTCCACGAAGCATGGATCACAAATAAAATCATTGCTTCAAATAATGAAAATGAAATTACTACAATTCTTTGTGAAGGTTCTAAAACATTTTTCAAAATGGATGTATAAAAGCATTACTAGATCCAACCAAGGACCTCATTATGAGTGGTCCAATATTTTTATGCGATAATTTTTGCATGTATAAAATCCGACAACGATGTATTAGGATATTATCAAATGCGATATTTATTATATAGTCTGAGTTTTGGGGGAATAACGTGTGCTGTGGTGTTTCCCTCAGCAGAATCCGCATAGCCTAGTGAAAACTGGGCCTTTTCCCCCTTGTTAAATTCCAGGTTTTACCTGCGGAAATGTAACAAATGGTAAGATCTTAACTGCATCTTGAAATTACCAGGTGCAATAAACATTGCACCACTCATAATTGTGATCCATGCACAAACGAGTGTTTTTGAATAGATCACAATTCAATGGGTAACTAGTAATGAGGGAATAAACATTGTTTTCTGCAAGACCATAGACTTCGACATCCATTGATCACAGTGTGAGCACTAATCATGGATTGTGGTTTAGGAAATCAAAGTGTTCCACTTCATTTCAGTCATTCTTACAAGGGAGCCTGCATAAAGAACAAGACAACATTAAGGCATTTTAATGTAAATTACCCATGCACAAAAGAGCAGAGATAACAAAAAGAACAGTCTGCATTGTCCTTCAGCGAGCTATGTGTTTAGACACCAATGTCAATTACCTCTATAGACAGCTGTATTCAAGTTTGTTTTCACATTTTGGTAAATCAGTTCATAAAGGAGTGTCAAACTATGCATTCTCTCCTGGTAATCCAAACATTCTGAGCCCACAATCACTAAACAACAACCTCACAGATGTGTTTCTCCATTTAAATATTCTAAGCAGTTTTGCTCAGCTCTTCTGAAGCATGAACTATTAGAATTGCAACTGTAATTCATACAAGCAAAGGACGAGATCAAAGAACTGTATTATTTTCTGAGCTAAATAATAATTTTACTATTATGTGAATTGTTGTTATTCTTTATTTACACTTTTAGCAGTATAAGCAATTATCTACAAGAAAATTAATGAATTGACAACGGCACATATTACTTGTTTAACCTTTCACAGTTTAATACAACTTATTGAGAAAACCCCATTGAAAGTATGTGAGATTACTGTTACATATACAACAAAACGAAATGACACTGTTTGCTTCCCTTAGAACTCTCATTATATTATGAATTTGTCACCATGAATAGTAGGACTGAAGACGTTTGCCTTAAATTGACTTTCACCTTGAATTAATTCACAACAAATCAATATTGTATTGCTGAGTTAAAGCAATTGGACATAGTAGCCTATAATTGTGTCTTTGACTAAAGCAGGATGAACAGTGTCAATGGAAATGCCCTATTATTTACCGGTAATCTTCATTACTCCTGGTTCCGCTGTCCTCGCCCCATTCATGACGTGTAGATAATCATCTCCTAACAGAAAAAAAGAACAGAGGAATGCTGGGACCATTACCCCAACCCCTCCCACTGGGAGTACATAAGCAGTACTTACCCAGCATTCTACCTGATCTACCAAGCCCCCAACAGGAAGGCCGTCCGTCCGGGAGGGAGGGTGGGCGTAATGAATGGGATAGGACAACGGTACCAGGAGTAATGAAGATTACCTGTAAGTAATAGGGAATTACCCCCAGGTACCTCCTGTCCTCGTCCCATTCATGACATTTGGAGAATACTAAAGCCAGAAACCCGGCCTTCCAAAACCCTCAAGCCCACCCAGGAGACCACACCAAAAGCAACAACCCAGGGAAAGCAAAGGGAGAACCGCAGGAAACAACAGGCAGAGCACACAGCCTGGAAAACACCCCACCAAACGCATGGTCGCACCCCCCCAAAACAAGCAGGAAACGACCAAGGCAAAAAAACAGGAAAACCCACAGCGCCATAACCAGGAGGGCAGCCAACACACACCAGGAACCACCCCCAAACCAACAAGGAAGTAGAAGAACCCGCCAACAAAACCACCAGAGGCTGTCAACAAACAGAAGGACAGGGAGGAGCCCACACGAAGACTTAAAGCGGCCAAACACACCGGCAAGCCAGGAACAGGACCAACCAAGGACACAACCAAGGACCGGAAGCCGAGACCCCGGCAAGCAGAAAGCGACAGTGACACCAAGGAGGCAGCCAACCAGAGAAAAGACAAACAGGGCACCAAAGCCCCATCAAAGGCAAACCTCAAACCGCTAAGCGGAAAAGAGCACGCCACAAAGGGGACAAGGCAAAGAAGCCAGGCACCCCATAGAGACCCCAAAGGCGAAGCCCCAGAGGGGAATCAGGGGCTGAAGCAACCAACACAACCGGCACCCAGAGGACCAGATAAGACAAAGCCCCAACAGGACATGAATAACTCACAAGTGCGCCCACCGGACAAAAGGCTGACAAGCCCAGCACCACCAGGCAGCCACACCGACCTGGCAGCAGAACAGACACAGAGCGAGCCCAAGCAAAGAACAGAAGGGAAGCCCTAAAAGTCAAACAGACACACAAGCAACTCCAAAGAAATACGAGGGGAAGAAAGGGAAGACTCCACAGCCCTCGCCACAACAAGGCATGAAGGGAAAAAAGGGCCAACTACAGGACAAACCCCAACACCACTGGGTAGTCCCACCAGAGACCAACCCAAAAAAGAAAGAGTAGAGGGCCAGCCAATAGGGAAAAGGCACAAACCCAAAGGACCAACTAGGGCAGGGCCATGCATACCAAACCTGGAAGGGGGGAAGCACTGACCAATCTTACGCCCCCGCCAACCAGACCGACTCGGCCCCCAGAGAGCTCAGAGGACACTGCCACCGAAACCCCACAGATGAGGACCAGGCCCCAGGGCATGAACATCCAGCACCAACCACCAGCGCTGATACAGGACGACCGGCAAGCACCCAGCATGGGAGAAGGAACCAGATTGAGATCCCAGGGACAGGCCAAGAGGCAAAGGCCAAAACACACACAAGAATACCGGAACGCAGCTCAACAAAGGCCACCCAAGCCAGAATGGAGCAGGCCTGAGCACCCAAAAGAAAACCAGCCACCGAAAGACCAACCAGGAGGACCAGGCAGCCAGACCCCAGCCCCAACTGGACCAGAAAGGACAGGGGAAGAACCAGAGGCCAGAACCCAGTGAAGCCTAACACCCCACAAGGAACAAGGCCAGCAAAAGAGCCCCACTCAAGGAAAGGCAAAGGGTCAGAAACCAGCAGACCCTGGCCCAAACCAAACCGGGGCTAGACACAAAAGGCCAGACCAGCACGGTTGGGCGAGGCCAAACCCCAAGGCCACCAAGACCAGGGCAACCCAAAGAATAAAGAGACACAACAGGGAATACCCCTTCCCAAACAACAGACCTCCAGGAGGACACACCAACCACCAACCCGGGGGGCAACCAGAGCAGGAAAAATCACAGCCCCGGAGAAGGCACACACACCGACCACTGAAGAAAAGGCACGACGGGCCCCCAAACCGAAAAGCTAGCCAACCAATCGGCACTGAGAACCAAGGACCACACCAAGGGACCACCCCAAGTGAGCCCCAGCACTAGTAGCAGAAGTGACAAGACCAAACCACAGTAGAAACTGCAGAAAATAATAATCCAGACAGAGGAGAGACTAGCAGGGAGGGCCATAGCTCAACCAGCAGACGCCTCCACAGGGACCGAGCAGCCAGCCGACCGAACCACAGACAGGCCAGCAAAGACAGGAGGCCATCAACATGGAACCCACACAGACCTACAGCACCAGGCATTCCCAGGTGGGCCCCCATCCAGGTACTAACAAGGCCTGACCCTGCATAACTGCTGAAATTAGACAAGATCAGGTGCCAACAGAGTGGCATGGCCGCAGGCCACAAAGAAGGGCCAATGAATGAGGAGCGCCTGGACAACGGGGAAATACACCAAATCCCTGTAGCCCAACACCAGTAGAAGAAAAAAACAACAGCACTGAGCATTCACAGGTGGTCTCCCATCCAGGGACGAACCAAGCCCGACACTGAGTAACGTCTGAGTGCAGACGAAAATAGGCACATACAGGGTGGAAATGCCGTAGGCCAAAAGTAAAACCAGGAAGGAAACAGGCAAACTGCTACGTGGTACTCACCAGGGGGGACCGGCAGACACTCCATACCACAACATCCACCCAAACAAGCCCCCCCCCCAGTTAGCCCATGGCATACCACCAGCACCCTCGCCTGGGCAGCAGGAAAGTAACCAGCCCGGTTGCCAGGCACTCCAGGGGCACCATCAGCACAGCCATGAGGAGCCATCCATCATCCGTGGCGCGTCTTCCACCCGGCCCAGCCTTAGAAAGACGAAGCCCTTCAACCCAGACAGCATAAAGAGCCAGCTAGAAACATCCAAGCCTCCCGGCAAGCCCTGCAGGCCGGGAGGCAGAACAGAACACACCCCATCCAGAACAGCCAGGCAGCCAAACGGGCACCGAAGAAGAACGCCACTCCAGCCCAGCAGGAGCAGTACCTAGTCCCATTCCTGTTGACAGACAGAAAAAAAGAACAGGCAGAATAATGGGTAAGTACTGCTTATGTACTCCCAGTGGAGGGGTTGGGGTTAGGGTCCCAGCATTACCCTGTTCTTTTTTTCTGTTGGGAGATGATTATCTCCACATGTCATGAATGGGACAAGGACAGGAGGGACCTGGGGGTAATGACAGTGTTAATGCAATTGCCTTAAGAAGATGCATGTTATGAAACAAAGCATGCATTTTGAAATAGAAGAGCACATGCCAAATTCTAAACTCTAATTATAAGTCTTGCAATGGTATAGATATCTGATGAACGCGAAGAAGGAAAGACTTGCTACTGAAAGGAAACTGTGTAAATTTGAAGAGCAGACAACATTTTACAAATTAATTTGCCATGGCAGGCTTCCTAGTAGCATGGGGACGTAGAAAAAGCACTCTTATGACAAATTGACAAAAAATTTGTAAGCAGAAGGGTATGGGAAACTAATAAAGTAAAGAGAAAAAATGAAGAATTATTAAATCGTGTAGATGTGGATTCATTGTGGAAGAAGGCAGTGCAGTAAATGTCAGCCCATTTAGAAACTAAAACAACTGAAGAGTAAAAAGACAATATTTTGTGGTCACTTAACTAAATGAATTAAAATAATGGGAAATGGTCGATGGTCCAACAAAACCCTGCTCTACCTGAAGGCAAGAATAAAAAGGCATATTTGAAGTATTGTAAACCCTGTCAGTTTAAAGTAATGATAAAAAGCAATGTTTATCTACAGGTTGCTCTACAAGGCGAGTCTACTTTCAGCAAATGTCCCAATGACAAAAATGTATTATTTGTGTATGAATTTAGTTACTAAAATTCTTCAATATTGTACCAGACAGAAAGCTCATAAAAGCAAAGCACCAGGGTGGTGACTCGTGGGTGGATAAAGGGGACAGAAGAATCGAGTAACTGTAGTAATGAGTAGAATTGTTATGTAATTAAAGGCAACAAACTCTCTTGATGAATAATATTTACTGAGAAAATAAATTTGAAAAGTGGTGTTATGCAATTATCCGATATGCATGGAATAAACCAGATGGCCTGGGAGAAAGGCTTAGACCTTGAACACAAAGATCAGATTTGGCTGGAATATTAGAAGAAAACAAGAGGGCAGGCTAGTCATATGGTATATGAGGTGGAAACTAAAATTCAGTTTATCAAGCAGCAGAGTCCTACTATGCAAAAGGTGACTTTTTAGTTATTTTGAGAATAAATAAAGACATTTTTAAAAAAACATTAAAAAGTACTTTACAAATTCTCATCTGTAAGTGATTTGTATGGTTAAATTGTAAACAAGCAGAGGGAGAATATTCAAATAAATAATACAGCTAGAGCTATATTCGCCAAATAAAGTGACATATACCAGGCTTGTTTTTGGAATAATGTGATCCATTTGTTAAACTGTATTTCCAGGAAGTATACAAATGATTACAGAAAACACACTACTGTGAAGGAGAAGAACCCGGGAAGTGTGCTTTATAGCTTGAACCTCATCCAATGTTAACGATGGATTCCACAGATGACAAACGCATCCAATAGAGTACCCATCCTCTCATCAATTGGAATCTGGTTCTGAGGACACGTTTCACTTATTAAATTCATGGAGCGCACAGGTGTAAATACCCTTTGCAATCTTCATGCAAGTGAGACTATCCCAGATCTCTGGAGTTTTGATATCCATCGAATCCTTTGGGCTCCTGCCATCAAACCTTACCCAATTTTTCTTTTAATTCAGATATTAGCCTTATTAGATTGACAGATCTAGTCTTATCTGTGGGATGCCTGGTTGCAGTCCCCTACTTGCTAAATTTTCTTTGAAGTTGTTTCATGAAACAGTGATTGATGCTTCTTCGATTGTGGGACTTCTTGCTCCAATTCTTTGGTGTCTCCTGTATATATTTTTTCATCCTGATGATGATCCTGGTCTAAATAACTAAGCTTTGGGGGTCAAAACTTTGACAATAACATATGTGGACAGTTTTTATTTTTTTATTTGATTGTGAATTTCGAAACTCATATTATGGGTGTTGGTTATAACACCATATTGTCCTTATCAGCCACATGTATATATTCTTGAAAATAGCACAAGCATACTTTTCATTCACTATATATCACTTTCACTGTGCGGTCCTTTTTTTAAATTTTTTTTTTTAAAGTTTTATTGGCATTTAAGTTGTACGAATACAATCAAATAATATAGCGGTGAAGCATACATTAGTGTTCATCAACAAAGATCGAAATGACTTCTATAATGGCACAACTTATAAAGAAACAATTAAGCATCCCATACCCCTCAGTGGTCGGTTCGTTATGTGTGTTATGGTATGCGTCTTGTCCCATCAGTCTTTCTCTATTAATCGCTAACGTCTGACACCTGCTCTGCTGGGGGAGGTTCACAAATGTCGCCCCGAAATCGATTCCATTTTCCCCATATCCGCGACCATTTTTGGGGACAGCCACGGTGAACATATACTGATTTTTCCGTCACCATTGTGTGGTCCATATCATGACACCACTGCTGATGTGTCGGGGACAACCTCGAACCCCAGTGCCGTGCTATATTCCGTTTGGCTAATGTCGTCCCCAATGTCACCCAGTCCTGGTCCGCATGATTCAAATCCGTGGGCTCCCAGATATTAAGTAAACAGCGTTTTGGTTCGGACGGGACCTCTACTCTGGTAACTTGTGACATTGTACTCAGGACAGCCTCCCAGAAGCGAGTGATTATCGGGCAGTCCCAGATTGTGTGCCAGAAGGTGCCCTCAGCACCACATTGTCGGAGGCAGAAAGGAGTATCTGACCTGCCTAGCTTGTGCAGCAGGGTTCTCGTGTAATAGATGCGATGTAGGATTTTCAGTTGTATTAACTTTAATGTAGAGGGTATTGCCACCTCCCTCGGGGACGCCAGGGCTGCCCGCCAGTCATCCTCATCCATGTCTCCCAGGTCTGCCTCCCATCTTTCCTTAAGGGCCGCCGTGGGATCCTGCTGATTATTTATTATCTTACGGTATATTAGAGAAATGGCTTTTGTTTGGAGGTGTTCTGTGAGTAGTCTGTCCTCCAATGGGGAGGCCTCCGGCAATTGTGTACCTGTTGGAATCACTGCTAGTAGTGCAAGTCGGATCTGCGTGTATCTGTAAGTTTCTGTCTGCGCCAGCTTGTAGGTGGCTTGGAGTTGAGTTAAAGGTATAACCCCGCCTTTTTTCCAGAGGTCCCCCACCCTGGAGATACCAATTAGATCCCACTGTTGGAACCCCTTGGTGTTTCGTAGTTTCCCTAATGTTCGGGTATCCCACAGTGGCGTCGCTTGCGTAAGAGTCCCTTCCCAGCCCATTGCTCGCTGCGCCGTATGCCAAATTTGTAGTGTGTGAGCTGTGGGGCCTGTGTATTGTAGCTTCTTAAATTTATTATATAACGCCCCCATTATCCCCTCGGGGTCGAGGAGGTGTCGATCCATACGAAATGCCGGATCTTCTTGCGATGCGTGGAGCCACTGATTTATTACAGTGAGCTGCGACGCCCAGTAATATGTTTGTATATGTGGGAGGGCTATTCCCCCATCGTACCAGCCCTTTACTAGTTTTTTCATAGCGATACGGGCTGATCCCCCGTCCCACAGAAGTTTAGTCACTTCAGTATTTATCAGTGCGAAAACAGAGGGGGGTATCAGAAAGGGGGTGTTTTGTAAGACATATAAGAATCTGGGTAGCGCCATCATTTTGAAGAGGGCTGCTCTTCCCATCAGGGTAAGTGGTAGTGAACGCCAGTGTTTCACATCACGGCGAAATCGAACCAGGGGCTTCATCAGGTTTTCTTCAGTGAAGAGCGTGACTTGAGGGGTGATGTAAATGCCGAGGTATTTAAAACCCTGTTCCGCTATCTGAATCTCACAATTTCGCGGCAATCTGGGCGAGGGGCCATGAAGAATATATAGCAATGATTTTGACCAATTAATGGTGTAACCTGAAGCTTTGCCATAAGCCGCACAGATATCTAATAGACGGTTAATGGATCGAGATGGGGATGCCATGTAAAGTAACACATCGTCTGCATATAGTGATATGCGGTCTTCCCATCCCATCATCCACTTTAACCCCCTGATCACCGGATCCTGGCGTATCCAGGCCGCCAGCGGCTCTAGTACCATTGCGAACAAGAGTGGGGAAAGTGGGCACCCCTGTCTCGTACCCTTACCAAGAGGGAAGTCCTCCGAAGTTCGGCCGTTCACTACAACATGTGCCAGGGGCTTATTATATAATAGGTGTATCCAGGCACAGAATCTGGGCCCAAATGCCGAAGAACTGCGAAGAGGAAGGGCCATTCAACCATGTCAAACGCCATGCGTGCGTCTAACGAGAGAATGACTGCGTCTTCTGCAATGGTGGACTTTCGCGCTATGACTCCTTGGAGCCTCCGGAGATTCAGGGCCGTGTTACGACGGGGCATGAAGCCTGATTGGTCCGGATGGATCAGCGTAGTTAAGTATGGCTGAAGTGCAACGCTTCAGCGTTTATGAGAGATATTGGTCTGTATGACGCGCAATCTTGCGGTGGCTTGCCCACCTTGTGAATTGCAACTATTGTCGCCAGGCGCTGATCCCTGGGGAGTTCTCCCACCTCCAAACTGGCCTTATACATATTTAGGAGGTGTGGCGTGAGCTGGGTCGGCATTTTTTTATAGAGTTCTACCGGGATGCCATTAGGCCCCAGGGCTTTCCCAGTATGAAGTGCCCCAATTGCTAAGGTGAGTTCATCTGCCGTTAGCTCGGCGTCAAGCGCCAAAACTGCATCTCCGGGCAGCCTGGGCATACGAATATCCTGGAGAAAGGCCAGATTGTCATCAATTGTATTCGTGGCTGTGGGCGTGTATACCCCCGTATAATATGAGGCGAGCACGTCCACTATCCGTTGCGGGTCTGCGGTTACCTCCCCGTTATCCATATTGAGTTGGGCTATCCACCTGCTGGCGTGGTCTTTTTTTGTTCAGCCAGGCTAGAAGCTTGCCTGCCTTATCACCCATCTCGTAAATAGTATGCTGTGTAGCTGTGAGCTTTGCTTTTGTCTCCTCCCACGCGAATGCTTTATATTCCTGCTGCGCTAAGCTTAAAGCATGTGTTGTAGCGTCAGTAATATCAAGCGCGTGGTTAGCCTCTGCATCGGCCGCCCCCTGTTCTAGGTCTCCCAACTGTTGCCTCTGCGACTTCTTGTGCCCCGTTATCAATGAATTCGCATGACTGCGTAGTACTGTTTTGTAGGCTTCCCAAAGTATTAAAGGGGAGGACACTGAGTGTTCATTCTCGGTGAAGTAGTGTTTTGTGGCCGCGCGTAGTCCCTTGTGTATTTTGGAGTTTTTGAGATATCCCGGATGTATGGGGAATATCCGCCGTCGTATTGTGCTAGGGGATGCATACGCCATGTACAGAGAGAGGTGAGTGATCTGATACTCCCCGGGGTAGGTGTTGAATCTCTATGACCCGATCTAACCCAGTCGCTATCGTGAATATGTAATCAATTCTAGAGAGGCTATTATGTACCCTGAGTGGTATGTGTATTGTCTATCCTGCGGGTATTTAGTTCTCCAAACATCAATTAAGCCTATTGCATCTATGAAATCTGCCAATTTGCGATTCGTACTGCCGGGGTCTTTGGGTGGCTGCTTATCGAGAGATGCGTCTAATATGGCATTGAAATCTCCCCCCATAATAATGTCTCCTTGTGGCAGGGACAGCAAAAATGTGCCCAATGCTGGGAAGGTCGTTTGATGTAACGTCGGTGGGACATATACTGAAACTACGTTATAGGGACGCCCTTCCCACTGGCATGTCAGCGCTGCAAAGCACCCTCGCTCGTCTGTTTTGGATCCGGTGAGTATCAGTGAGAAGCGTTTGTTTACCAGAATTCCCACCCCACGAGAGCCGGAGGTAAATTCCGAGTGGATTGCCATCTTGTATCCCCATCTGTCCAACGCCTTAGTGGCTGAACCTGTCAGATGTATTTCCTGTATGAGTGCTATCGCTAGACCTTTGCGTTTTAGGTATTGGAGGACCAGACCCCTTTTAATCTTGTCTCCTAATCCATTTACGTTCCATGATAGCACCGTGAAAGGAGGGGGAGGCCCCTTAGGGTTCCGGGATGGGCTGTCCGTGGTGTCTGCTAGCGGGCTGGTGTGTGCCATCTAACCATGTAGCCGAATAGGGGTGCGGAGCTTATTGCGTTGTTCACCATTAGGTATTGTCGTGAATGCCGTCTAATAAACTGAACATAAAACAAACTTAATATCAAGAGCTGTCCCTCTTTTCCCTCCCCCCTTCCTGCCTCCCTGCCCGGCGGTCCCCAAACTGCCCGCCACCCCAACAGAGCAGAGTGCTTTGTCCCCATAACTGGTACTTGCGTGGGGGGTGAGAGTCTGTCCGAGACCGTCGGAGGCCCCCTTGACGTATTTGTACAGCATAGGCCTACATCTTATCAGGAGGTACAGTGACCGCCCGCAGAAACGTGGTCATCTCGCAAACTGGTCTGCACATGTAGGGCGTGGGCCGACGGCAGAGTCAACGCGCTTTCAAGGAGGGGCGGGCTGTAGATGAGTTTAAAATAAGAAAGAGTCTCAAAGAATAGTTCAAGGTAACTCAGTTCCCTTTGTCACTGGATTCAGTAGATCTTGACCTCTGCGACTCCTGGCGTCGGTGTTGCCGCTGGGTCCTTGTCGTCCCGGGCTTCGTCGCTGGACGCCATCCGTCCAGCCAGTCTCGGGTTTCCTCAGGTGTGGCAAAGAACCATGTTTTCCCTTCTGCCTCCACTCGTAGTTTCGCCGGGAAGAGCATTGAGTATTTGAGTTCTCGGGTCCTCAACTCTTTTTTAACTTCCAGAAAACTGCGGCGTTGTTTGGTTACCGCAGCTGTATAGTCCGGGTATAGCGTGATCACCTGATTCTCCAGGCGGATTGTTGGGGCTATTCTTGCCGCCTGTAAAATAGCATCCCGATCCCGGAAGTTGAAGATGCGTGCTAGAATCGGTCTGGGGGGTGCCCCCGGTTTGGGCCTTCCCCCCGGTACACGATGCGCTCTTTCCACGGAGAAGAAACTCGACAGTCCTCGCGGTTGCAGCTGATTTTTGATGAGGTCCTCGACAAAAAGGTCCAGGGCAGGCCCCCCCACAGTTTCTGGTACGCCAATTAGGTGAACATTATTGCGCCGTGAGCGGCCTTCCTGATCGTCCAGTTTGGCGAGGATAATCTTATTGTCCGTCTCTAACTGGCGCACCTGGCGTTGCAGCGCAGCCGTATCTGTGGATAGTACCATCGTCGTGGACTCGACCTCAGTTAGTCTTCCAGACAATTTTGAAAAATCTGCCCGTATCAGAGATATGTCTGTAGAGATCGTACCTATAGATGACTGAACTTGCTGTAGGGCGGCCATGATATCCACTAGCGTGACTGCTTCTAGGTCTTGCGGTGTGGGAGTCTCCACCTGGGCCGGGTTTAACTGCTGCTTTTCGGCCTGACTCTGGGTGTATGCAAATTTCTCCAGCTTGCCAGCAGGTACCCCACGTGGACCACGTCCTGCCATCCTGCCCCGCGTATCCGTTGTCCCGTTGGTTGCCAAGAGGGAGGGGGTGCAGTAGTCGCCGCTGCCTGCCGCGGTGTAGAGTGCACCGCGCAGCCTTTTGGGTTTCCTGCCCTTAGAGTCCCCTTGTAGTGCTGGACGAAGGAGGTGGTGTTGTGGCGTGTGATATGCCTTTTAGAATGATTACGCTATGAGGCCCCAGGTAAGCCGGCACGCCTCACTGCCCGGCGATCAGTGCCAGTTTAATGTCTCTGAGAGGGATCTATGCAAACGGGGTTAGGAGCTCCCCAGATGGAGTCTAATTCTGGTGCTGTGGCTAGGGCTTGCTGGTGATCTGGGGTGCACCGGAGCTGTGCCGTCTGTTTAGGGCATGCAGGGCGGCGACACATGCCACGTCCCCGAGGTGTACCCACCCGAAGCTGGTGTGGTATTGTCTGTCCACGTCTCACGGCCTCTCCGAGCGCCCCCTGCACTCCCCACCCAGCGCGGTGGTATGGTAGACCAAGTTATGCTGTCTCTGTATGGCTGGGGGAGTCGTGCGTGGTGCTGGAGGCCCAGGGGGGTCACAATAAGACCGACACCTCTTGGCGCCGCCGTCGCGACCCAATCGTCTCATCTATTCGCTCCTTCACCGGTGGGGCTCCCTTAAAATTCCCCCGCAGCGCGAGCGTTACAGGGCTCCCTCTGAAGTTCGTGTCGGCAGTCTGCGGGGCCCCGTTCTGTCCGTGAGTCTTCTGAACAAGGCAGCTGCCAGACCCCAGGTTCCGCCGTCGCCCGGCACCGCCACTCGCTCCGAGGCCACGGGAAGCAAGCGTACTCGAGGTCCCGGCTTCAGCGAGGCTGGAAGGCCCTCTTACGCCACTTCAAATATCTCGGCGGCCAATCATCCCACGAAGTCCCAGGGCGGCGCGATCTGCTCCGCCTGCTTTCGGATTATAGCGCTCCTCGTTTCAGCCGTATGCAGGCAGGATTAGTGCTCGGATTTATTATGGAGGCCCTCCCGGTCACGGAGCTCTCTTAGGCTGCAGCCATCTTGTTCGGCTGCAAGCCACGCCCCCTGTGCCGTCCTTTTTTAGTGTTTCTCAAAAATTGAAAAAAAATTATTATATTGTTAAAATCCATTTTTGCATTATGAAATGGGATTTGGTCAAATAAATGCACTAAACACATAACAGAAACTAACTCGCATGAGACGTTTTTCTTTGTAATACTATTGCCGTGGAAGTCAAGGGCTACACTTCTCCTGTAGGGACCACTTTGCTGATAGTTATAGAAAACACACAGCAGAGCAATGCAATCTAGTAATGCTACACCAAACTAACTTTGAGGGAAAGTATCTACAGATTGATTGTCTGACCAGGGAGAAGAGATGAAAAATACTGATTGAAGGTATGTTTCATCAAGAGAAAACAAGGCAAAAGAGTTAAGCAGAGTGTGAGTAATCTTTAATCAGTAGATCATAATGCAAGACTAAAAACATCATAAGAGCTAACTAAGTTATATTCCTTCCTGAAATGTTTAACTCATTAAATGATTAGCCTCTCTATGTGACTTGTAGCAGTAGTAGACCACAAGCTGTCAGTCTGGCACCTTACTTCTTGGAGTCCCACAAACTCATCTGCAGAGTGCCTCAGGGTTCATCACTCAGCCCCATCCTCTTCAATGCATACATAAGCCCTCAGGCCAACGTCATTCACGCACACAAGATCAACATCCTCTCCTATGGTGACAACATGCAACTCATACTCTTCCTCTTGGACAAGACTCCAAACAAAAGAAACAAGTACAACACCTGCATGACTGAAGCCACTAACTGAATGAAAGCCAACAACTCAAGCTCAACACTGACAAGAAATAATTAGTGATCTTTGGCAACAACTCACCACTGGACTCCAACTTATAGCTGGGCAAACTTAGACCAACATCCACACCCAGAACCCACACCTGGAACCTTGGAAAAATCATCAACAGCAAACTGGACATGATTGCACAAGTCAATGCTGTCACTGCATCCTGCTTTCTGGCACCCTGAAAATGCAGAGGAAGATCTTCAAATGTTTTGCAAGCAACACTGAACAAAATGGTCACTCATGCCCTAGTCACCAGCAAGCCAGACTACAAGAACACCCTCTGCATCGGGATCACCAAGCAACTCACTAGAAGACTACAAACCATCCAAAACCAGCAGCCAGACTCATCCTCAATCTCACCTACAGAACTTACATCACACCACACATCAGGGAGCACCGTTGGCTACAGATACACTAACATGCTCATTTTAAACTCCTCACACACACATTCAGGGCACTATACAACTTAGGCTCCACCTACCTGAACAGTTGCATCACCTTTCACCAACCATACAGACACCTCTGCTCTGTAGGACTCCTACTCGCACACATCCCACACATACATAGAACCAGATCAGGAGGATGTGCATTCTCTTACATCGCTCCTATAGCATGAAACAAAGGAGCATCCCCCACTCAACATCAGAGCCTCCTCCCTTCTTGAATTCAGCAAGAATCTGAAGACCTGGCTTTTCAATTAACTAACCTACATAGGCAGGGCAAGACACACACACCTGCTCAGTAGTAGGATACCCTCATGAGTGATAGTGTGCTTTACAAATACACATGCCATAACATCACATAGTAGTCGAGAAATAGTATTAGGATTTTAAAAGCATTTGAAATGACATGCTGTAGAAATAGAAGTGAATGGGAAATGGTTGACAGAACTTAAGAACAGTGGCATGCGATCTAATTAGGAAGCCAGCCTAACAAAACTGGCCTTTCAAGCACAATGTGTTCGCTTCTCCATCGATTGACCTAATTATACCTATATATCTAACACAAATCCTCCAAAATGTTCTCAAACAGTAAGTAGATTCCATATAACAGTGAGTATATAATAAGATTAAAAGTTTACATTTCTGTATTTGATCTGGATAAGGACATGATAGTCAGTTGTTTTACCCACATTGCTAGATCAAATGAATACTTGCTATGGAATACATCTTTAAATTAAACACAAATGTGCAAAATAGTATTACTGCATGTTGCTGTGAATGTCTGCTAAAGTTACTGTCAAAATTCATGTTTAAGTAAGCATGGCAAAAAGGTAAATACGTTTTATTACTGGAAATATAGCAAATGGGCATAATGTTCATAGATAGCTTTTGTAAAAGGCTTATGTGTTTAAGAGGTGTCATCATGTATTATTTTCGATAAGTCTTTTAATCATAGTGATGTACTTATTCACAAATTCCGTTGAAATGTTTTGCAGCATTAGCAGTCATAAAAATACAATAATTACCACTTCGCAGCTGAAGATACTAGATTCAGTCACTCCACTAAGAATCTCAGGTTGACAATCTAGGGTTTAAGTATTCCTTTAGTATAAGGAGCTTTTGAAGTAGAGCAATCAATGGAGATGAATAGTGCAGGTAGTTAACAGGATATCAATTTCTAGAAGTGACTAAAAACTGGTATTAGGAATATTGAAAAGCAATTTTTAATTGCAATTGATTAAAAAAGACAGAATGGGCTTTGTATGAATGCTGGTATTTATGTCAGAGTTTAAATGATTAGTCACATTTTATGAAGGCATATTTTCAATGGTAAGAGTCTAATACCAGTGGTATTTTTAAAAAAATGAATGTTTCTAAAACTGTTTTTATTCAGATTTTCAGTTTATAATCATTTTTCTGTTCCCTTTCAAGGACGAGCATTCCACTGTTTTCAGTATGCTAATATATCACTGTACTGCAAACATAAATATTTTACTCTCTGACCTCATGCATAAGCTTCTGGAAAGAAAGCATGTCTATAAGAACAATACGGCTCAACATTCATCTAACAAACAATGAACCAAGAAAATGGAAGCTGACCTAGGTTGTTCTGGATAACCTTCCAAGCTCTACAGAATTTGTATACTAACAAGAGGGGTACCAAAGTCTGTAGATAAAACAATTTAGTCAATGTTTTACATTTTAATTTAGACCATTTATTTTTGCTCAAATTCTTTACAGAATGAATTTAAGTCAACACATGTTTTAAGACTTGTAGGTTACACTTTCACCTCATCAGGGATTATTCACATTTAATAGGTAAAATAATGCAGAAGCTATTCAAGTTCTCCGAAATAAATGGAAATCTGTGATCTTGAATGTTTTCTTGGTACCAGAAAATAGCCCCTAGTATGAACTTGAGGAAGCTCCTAATGCCGGAGATATTCAGAAGGTTAGACACATACAGTTCTTTTGAACGTTTCATTGCATGACACAGCTTGATAAACGGAGGCTTAGGTTTCGGCAATTGGCACATCACCATATTGACATGAAGCCACAGCAGTGCTTGGTGTCTTAGTGAAGCGAAGGTGATAGGGATTTCCAAAGCGAGGGAAAGAGTGCAAAGCACATACACAGAGCAAGAGAAAGAAGATGAACGGAGTCCACTAGAGTACTAAATTACAAATGAAAGAAAAAACTGAAAAATAGTCCCATGACGTCATCAGTAGAAGGATACAACTCATCTAATTCAACAAGGGTAAAGCAAACACGCACAAGGCATAAGACACATAAGATTGGAGGGGAAAGCTATTGAATCAGGGTAGAGTAATTGAATAGACAAGAACGCCTTTAAGTGATATGCAAAGGGCTGCTGAAAGCCAGTAATATTTTATGTGGTGCTGTCTCTGACAGATAGATGTATATCTTTTGCAACAATTTTCAGGATTAAAACATGCAGACTCATTGATCTGATTCAAACAACCTTTTTTCTGACAGTAAACATGTCTTCCTCTTGAGTAAGTCAAACCTCAGTCTGGGGTTAGGCAGAACTAATTACAGAAACGGTTTGAGAATCAAGACTGGAAAATCATGAGTCAATGGGTGTAAGACATCACACAGCACAAATAGGAACGGCACAAATCGATGCATATAGGGAACAGCACAAATAGGAAAAACAGAGATTTTATGGCTACTAATATGAAGCGCTAAAAACATTTTGGAATTCAAGAATAAATGATTGTGAATTAAGCTTAACACAACAACAGACTAGAAGCCCAGCTCACAATACATAAGCTTTTACTGCTTTCTTCAGTCTTTTTTTCAAACTGAAGTTATTCAGCTGAAAAACGCAAGGTTAGGGTAACTGGTAAACTACAGCACATTCATTGTAGAGTCCAGTGATACTCAAAGTGCTGCCCTCCTGGCCTTTACCTGCAGCCCCCTGGTAAACAGCAGCACTGGGCTCCTGTTTACTCGACTCAGTACTAACATTAAAAAGATGTTAAGTAAATGGGCAAACATTTATTTAAATGTAAATTGACATTAAAGAAAGGAAGTGACTAGGGTGTCCTGCCGCTTAACTTAAGGAAAACTTTCATTTTTGAAGACATCTTGCAGCAAACATGTAATATATGATATGCAGAGGTATTTCACCTTAGTACATTAGATTATATCAGTGCATTGAGAATTTGTTTTTAAAAAGTTATTGTTTTCAAACATGAATTTAGCAACATTCATGCTTCCCATCCTGAGAACATTGTCAAAAGTGAACTAAGAGGCATGTCAGTTATGTGCACTCTCTGGGTGGCCTGTGTTGCTATTGTACATGGACAATATTATATTTTTTCAAATAAAACACAGAAGGTTTTATACAGCACACATCCTAAAGTTCTAATTATTGTGATAATGAAGAAAAAGTAGGGAAAGTGAAATAAACAAATCGCCTAGGATCACACAATTTGTTAAAATGGGGAAGCCTGCATTGATCCCAGATTTTCTGGTTTCGCATTGTGCAGTGAACCACTAGATGTATGTGCTTCCTTTTCCCTAAACCCACCATTCCCCTACTCCTACAGCCCCGACCGTCACCCAGCTGGAATCAATGTGGCCCGTGGTCACACCACAGACCAAACTTTTTGTCCCTTGGGAAAATGTTTGTCAGTACCCATTCTATAGACCATTTCACAAATCTGTCATGTCCAGTTCTCCAAAAATGCTTGAGTTGTTTAGTATCGTTTAACAAAATAGAGAGTGAGGGTTTTTCTCAAGGGATACTCCCAGTCCCCCTGGGATATGAATCAGAAAACAAATAAAGGAGTAGCCCCGCGGATAAAGGTTATCTACGAGATGAAGAGGTACCTATAGAAAAAAAGGAAAGACTTCCTTTTCTAAAAAGACCCCTCACTCACCAACCTAGTTGGTGACATGCTTCATCATTGGGGTCCCACCCGAGTAGCCGAATGCCACCCGGGTGTGCTTCAACACCTGATTACAGTGGAGCAGGATTATTCACAACAGTGGTGTAAGTGAGTGCAAAAGTGAGGTTAAAAATCGTCTTTATTTAACTCCCTAAAAGTTTAATATGGAGCAATAAGACAATGCTTAAAAACAAATGTGAGACACCAAATTAGGTTAGATTGACCTGTGGTGTCTATATCTAAAATAGTGATCGTGGTGGTCTACATGTTTCAACCTGTGCGTGATATTACCAGGTTTTCATCAGGACCTAATACAATGGCCCGAGCGGTATGCACACGCTAAGGTGCACCCTACTCTGGGTCAATCGCGAACCACACCGTGTACTTACAGTGTGGCAACCTTCCTAACCTTCTGTGAAAGGAACAATCTGAAAGTAAGGGAACAAACACACATATTCACGGTTATTAGTGTGTCTTAACCTTAGATGACCTCTCATTCGTGGCTCCGTTATGAGCTATTTAGCGTGGTACATACCATGCTCCATACATACCATGCATGATGTCTTTTTGGTGTGAATTCACATCTCAATGGCGGTCGTGCGCCTTTACAAACAGGTGGGAAACCCACCCTTTTCCAAATAGTCAACCTACAATGTGCTCATTAGCATGTGTAGGTGTCTTAATGCTCATTGAAAATGAGCGTTGATTTTAATAGTAGCTACGCAAAAAGAACTAGGCATGCGGTCTAAAATAAGCATGCATTGTCAAAGTTAAAATTGGAATAACTGCTGAGACATGTATGAGGGAAAACGGGCTTACTAGAAACTCACTTTAGTCGTGCCCCATGGACACCGTAGGGCAGGGCGCTGGTTCTAGTCACACTCTGGGGATGTAAAATACATCGTCAAAAAACAGTTTGTTTGCACATACCTTCATTGTTTGGTCTCGAGATTGAGCGGAGCCCACCCGCCTGAAATCTGTACTTACTGCACCAAACCATGCCACCCGCAATTAAACCTGGATGCTCGTCCTACACGGAGTCCCGAAGATCTCTGTGTCAGCGTTCCCATGGTCTTTTAACCCGGAAGCGGGACGTAGTGCTTCCTGGTGCGTGACGCGTGACCCGGTCACGTGTTAGCGGGATGACGTCAGAGGGCAGTATCAGGCCTCCCAACGTATGTCATCGGAACCGAAGGGTTCAATTTCAAAGGAAGCTATGTTTTTCTCGTAACAAGTGTGTGCTCACAAAATTTCTTGATTAAATTGGGGGAATTTTCTAGATATGTTCAAAGAACATAATAATGATGTTAAAAATTGCACTAATGTTAAATGACTGGGAATATTGGTATTGGTTATCATGATTGGTAGTATTTTCTATGTACTCTTAAGTTATTCGAAAGCCCAAGGGGACTCATTGGAAAAGTCTTCTTTATGAACGTGTAGGAAAAAGATTTATTGCAATAGATGCAATAATGGTTGTTAGTGTGACAACTCTACTCTCAAGTTGTTAGAAACCCAGAATGAACTCACTTAAAAAAACATTTTATGTGTGCGTTTACAGAGAAGTTATATCCTATAGATGTAATAATGGGTCTAATTTCTCTGTCACTTTAGCGGAGGAGTTATAGATTTTTGGGTTTATTTCTGTAGTACTGAGTTCCAGGGGATATTGTCGTTTAACTCATTCCTATGAGTCGATAATCTGTAAACCCAGCGTTGTTCTTTTTCAAAAAGGCGCTGTTGGGTATTGTCACGAATTGGCACTTGCTCTATTACTGTCCATCTCATGTCGTTGGGGGTATGGTTCACCTGCAGGAAGTGTTCAGTGAGCCTTGTTGTTGCTTTTTTACACCTGATGGTGCTGCGATGTTCACATATACGCTGCTTGATCTTCCTTCCCGTCATACCAACGTATTGTAAGCCACATGGGCACGTTATAAGGTAGACCACGTTGGTGCTATTGCAATTAGTGTGTGCCCTTTGTGTCCAGATTCCGCCAGTTTCTAGGATCAGTGTTTTCGTCGCGGTTGTCAAATGACACACACTGCAATTGCCGCAGGGGAAGTGGGGAAGGAAGATCAAGCAGCGTATATGTGAACATCGCAGCACCATCAGGTGTAAAAAAGCAACAACAAGACTCACTGAACACTTCCTGCAGGTGAACCATACCCCCAACGACATGAGATGGACAGTAATAGAGCAAGTGCCAATTTGTGACAATACCCAACAGCGCCTTTTTGAAAAAGAACAACGCTGGGTTTACAGATTATCGACTCATAGGAATGGGTTAAACGACAATATCCCCTGGAACTCAGTACTACAGAAATAAACCCAAAAATCTATAACTCCTTCACTAAAGTGACAGAGAAAATAGACCCATTATTACATCTATAGGATATAACTTCTCCGTAAACGCACACATAAAAATTTATTTTAAGTGAGTTCATTCTGGGTTCCTAACAACTTGAGAGTAGAGTTGTCTCACTAACAACCATTATTGCATCTATTGCAATAAATCTTTTCCCTACACATTCATATAAAAGACTTTTCCAATGAGTCCCCTTGGGCTTTCAAATAACTTAAGAGTACATAGAAAATACTACCAATCATGATAGTAAATACCGATATTCCCAGTCATTTAACATTAGTGCAATTTTTAACATCATTATTATGTTCTGTGAACATATCTAGAAAATTCCCCCAATTTAATCAAGAAAATCTGTGAGCACACACTTGTTACGAGAAAAACATAGCTTCCTTTGAAATTGAACCCTTCGGTTCCGATGACATACGTTGGGAGGCCTGATACCGCCCTCTGACGTCATGCCGCTAACACGTGACAGCGTCACGCACAAGGAAGCACTACGTCCCGCTTCCGGGTTAAAAGACCATGGGAACACTGACACAGAGATCCTCGGGACTCCGTGTAGAACGAGCATCCAGGTTTAATTGCGGGTGGCATGGTTTGGCGCAGTAAGTACAGATTTCAGGCGGGTGGGCTCCGCTCAATCTCGAGACCAAACAATGAAGGTATGTGCAAACAAACTGTTTTTTGACGATGTATTTTACATCCCCATAGTGTGACTAGAACCAGCGCCCTTCCCTACGGTGTCCATGGGGCACGACTAAAGCGAGTTTCTAGTAAGCCCATTTTCCCTCATACATGTCTCAGCAGTTATTCCAATTTTAACTTTGACAATGCATGCTTATTTTAGACCGCATGCCTAGTTCTTTTTGCGTACCTACTATTAAAATCAACGCTCATTTTCAATGAGCATTAAGACACCTACACACGCTAATGAGCACATTGTAGGTTGACTATTTGGAAAAGGGGTGGGTTTCCCACCTGTTTGTAAAGGCGCACGACCGCCATTGAGATGTGAATTCACATCAAAAAGACATCATGCATGGTATGTACCACGCTAAATAGCTCATAACGGAGCCACGAATGAGATGTCATCTAAGGTTAAGACACACCAATAACCGTGATTATGTGTGTTTGTTCCCTTACTTTCAGATTGTTCCTTTCTCAGAAGGCTGGAAGGTTGCCACACTGTAAGTACACGGTGTGGTTCGCGATTGACCCAGAGTAGGGTGCACCTTAGAGTGTGCATACCGCTCGAGCCATTGTATTAGGTCCTGATGAAAACCTGGTAATATCACGCACAGGTTGAAACATGTAGACCACCACAATCACTATTTTAGATATAGACACCACAGGTCAATCTAACCTAATTTGGTGTCTCACATTTGTTTTTAAGCATTGTCTTATTGCTCCATATTAAACTTTTAGGGAGTTAAATAAAGACGATTTTTAACCTCACTTTTGCACTCACTTACACCAACTGTTGTGAATAATCCTGCTCCACTGTAATCAGGTGTTGAAGCACACCCGGGTGGCATTTGGCTACTCGGGTGGGACCCCAATGATGAAGCATGTCACCAACTAGGTTGGTGAGTGAGGGGTCTTTTTAGAAAAGGAAGTTTTTCCTTTTTTTCTATAGGTACCTCCTCATCTCGTAGATAACCTTTATCCACGGGGTTACTCCTTTATTTGTTTTCTGGTGAGTTGTTTAGTAGTCAGACACATGCATTCAAGATATGCAGAGTGACCTTACAATTGAAAACTAGATGATTAAGAAGTGTTTTTTAGTTTGGATCAAATCTTTGGAACAGCAGCTGACAATTGTGTCTTTCCACCGACTGACATTTGAATTAACAATGAAAATAACAGCAATAATAACTATTTTTATTATTATTATTATTATGATTACTATTATTATTATTATTATTTTTGTTGTTGTTATTGTATAGTTTTGTTGTGAGCAACTAAGCCACCGAGGCCTTCATTACGACTCCGGTGGAGCGCATTTCCAATATGGGAGTCCACTACACCTAATCATATGCAGCTCTGTGTTTTTGCACATGGTTTTTCTTGCTGAAGGAGCACCTGGCCCAATTTCACTGGCTGGAACTAGCAGGTAAAATCCCATGTGACTTTGGCTGCAACAGAAGCCAAGCCTAGTCCCTAGCCACCTTTTCTGGCAAGTGGGGAGCCCTGCAAGGACACCTTTTCCCCTTCCCTCTCTTACACTCCCCACAACCATCCACGCACCCCCACCCTGCACAGAAGCCCCTTTTCCCATTTACTACCTGCTTAGAGTAGTTGGCAAATAGGAGAATTAAACGCTGTGGAATCGGGAATTTTGTGTGTTTTTGCTGGGTAAAAGTGGGTCCACACAATTATTCCCCATTCCATGGTGTTTAACTTGTAAATGTACCGCGCTGGCAGGGTGTTACAGCGTGGTGCTGGTAATTAGGGGTAAGGGGTTTGCACCCAGTCAGTACTGTGCAACTCATAATAAGTGACTTGGTTGCTTTCTTGCATTATGTGATACAATGTAATAGTTCTAGTTGATATTTCACATTTAAAGGGTAATACTGCATTAGAACTAAGATGTAAGGAACTATATTCTGAGACTAATATTTTGAAAAGGCTATTGCACATATCACGGTTCTGACAAAGGCGTGCAATGAAAGAATTGTTTGAACAAACTAAGGCCCTAGATTAGACCATAAACATGATAGAATTTATTTCACGAAGTTCCCTTTTCATCGATCAAGACACTAACATCACCAAATCAATACACACCTGACCGATGCCAGTCTAGAACATATTTAGATATTATTGAGTAAATTGGGCCACAAGAAATGGATTTTTCTGGATTGTCAATAACTTTTAATCCATTTGATGAATCTGCTTTAAATGTATCAGACACCTCAGATTCTTTCTTTCAAGTGGTGTGCATATTATTCATGAGCTCAAACGTTTTGAGACTGTCACTATTTAGTAATTAATTTTAAACCCCAAGTTAATTCTGGATCTCTGTTGCAGCAAAAACCGATGGACAGAGAGAGTTACAGCAAATTAGGCTTAAAAACAGAGCGTGGACCAGAAAAAAACCTTTTTACAGCTTGGCATAAATATTGTCAGTAGTTTTGTAAAATATTGCAAACATGAAAAATGCTGATGGAGCAAGTAAATTCTATGCCATGACATCTCCATCTCGTTGCACTGTCACTATTGCTTCCGCCTGACCTTACTTGGAACTCCTATCTCTAAAACTAAAGATGATTACATCACGACCTTCTATTATTAATTCAAACTCCTAATCCCTAACATTTACCCTACTACAAAGCCTTGTCTAACAATAAATTAAATTTTATTAAATTGTTTCATTTCATTTCTTTAATACTAGCCCTAAATTACATCACAATAAATTATGTTTAATGGAACATAATTATATTGTAGCAGATTAGATTAAATTAATACTAATGGTAACCCTAAATTAAACCAGAGTTGTCTGCCAGCATTATGTGCATTCAAACTGCATGACGGAGGTATGACTCGCGTGAGAATTGTATAGTTTTTAACACTACACCAAGTAAAACTGTACAAATGACTTGGGGTTGTGTTCCCCAAACTCAAATACTTTTCTTGCATATAAATTATACAGAAAAGTTAAGTGTATAGACAATAATGGATTTCGTTTTATAATGTGTACTCGTTGATGGAACACAAACCAAAACCCACTGTGACAAATGTGGTTATAAATATTTAACGTAGCAAAAGACCAGAGACAAGCTCCTCCTTTTCAAGAAGTCAGTGCGATAGGAGCGATTTCAATAGAAGTTGATTAAACCAGGTAACTCTGGTTAGCCTGTGCATCCTCTTTATGCATTAACCAGATCACCAGGGGTTAAATTATCCCCCTACATTCCTGGATGATTTCGCAGCTCCAAAACATAATTCAAGTCAAGTCAAAGCAAGCTTTATTCGGTATGTAAAAACAACCATAAAAGCGATAACAACACTACAAAATGGAGAAAACACATTACAAGCAAGAGAGGAAACATAGAAAAAAAAACATCATTCATTTCCCTAGGCTTCATGAATTATTGCAAATTCTTCTTAAACCATCAACATGTGTGCTGCAGATCCACACCACTGTCTCTTTCTACCAAACTGACCTCTAAAAACAAAACGTTGTTTACATGCTTAAGCAGGCCTTTCCCCACAGATGCTTAACGCATTAATGCACACACTGCCTGCTTCCACTTGACCTCTAAAGTCAATCCTCTAAGCTACAGCCCAGATTATTGCCTGAAATCTTCTTTTGTTGATTACATTACCTGTGGCCCCTCTTTCCCAATTTAAACACAGCAGGCTGGGGAGCGGGACCCTAGAATCACTCTTCCCCAAAAGGATATGTCAAGATATGTGAAGACACGAGAGCACTAATAGGGAAATGTACTGAACAATATTATGATTTTACTTTATATAATAATGGATGCGATGCCAGATGAATGCATGCTCCTCCACAGAGTGCTACTGCTCATAACCATGCTGCATGTATCAATTTGGTATGTTTCTTTTTCTGGCCAAATGGGCAGTTAGACAGCAGATAATGATATAACATTGCCACGTAACTGCAGTAAATATCAGTAACCTGTGAAATGCTTTGAAGCTACATGCAGCTTCCAACAAAGAAATAAGAATACCGATGATGATGGCTGAAGAGGATGCTAATAATGACAATAACAACAACAGCTGCGATGACATGACATCTGGACATCTCGTCATCCACCAAAATCCCTATGCTGTGAAACACGTGAGAAAGCAAAAGACAGACAAATGATGAACGGAATGTAGCACAATTCAAAACATTCATCCCCAGCCAAGAGATCTGGGTTAAATCTATCGTTCTTTTGCGCACCATGCCACCCCAGTTTAGACATGTGAATGCTGGTACCTTCCCCCCAATCAATGATAAATTGAACAAATTAAACTGGGCATGGTTACACAGACTGTTTGGACTTGCAATCATATGTGTAAGGAGTTGTCACCTCAGAATAGTTGATGAATGGAACAGAAAGCTACTTGTCCATAGCAGTAGGTCTAAAACTCAGCAAGCAGTACATTTGTCACCAGTAGGCACAACTCCAAAAGTTGGGTGACACATCTGAAGGACTCAACAATAGCACGCCCACAGCTACATTTTTGCCCACCCTCAAACTCCATCATTACTGCTTTCTGTTAACGCGTACATTGCAGAATACATTTTGAAGAGCATTAAGTGAATTACTTTACAATATTTAACCACAAAAAAAACCTTTAAATACCTGTTGTTCTTTATGTGCTCACTGCAACACATCAATCAAATGCTTAAATTAAAACATAGTTCAAGGGAGAAATTAATGCCTTTCTTGAAATTTTCATTGAACACTCAACTACGCCCTCTCACTCTGCCCCCTGTCCTACTTGGGAGGTGACAGCATGTACTGGCAACCCTTTTGCCCACAGTAAGGCGTGTGGCACTGACACCAATGGTAGGGGTGGAGTATCGTTGGTGCAGCAGGTGAAAGGGTGTAGGAAGCCCACTAAGCCCCAATCATTACTACCCAACCTGGGGAGAAGGAGGTATTTACCCCCTTGAATTAGGGCCCATGGCCCTCTTGCTACATGACTAACGGAGGTGGAGGGAGAAAGGGTGAATGACATTGGGCTGGAACATGCTCAAACTGCACACACAAAAAGTAAGGAGGGTGAAGATGTTGACAGCGGCTAACAAATGAGAATTGACAGGGTTGAGACATGCGGAGAGTCGTGTTACTAAGTAGAAGCCAAGATGCCAGATGGGCCACAAGCTTACATGTAGTGTCAGTGGCAGACGCACAAAGAGCCCAGTCAACTGCTTCGCTCATTTAAATTTCACAGAAGATGTAAAACCTGGTAGGTATGTTCTCTTGTTCATCCCAAAGAGCAGCAAGAAATGAAATGCAATGCACTCTGACCAGAAGGATGCAATTTGCTTTGGGAATGTGAGAATTCCGGGTTTTACCAAGAACTTACCATCACGACAGGAAGGTGAGGCAGTTACAGTGGCAACGAAGATTTGTGGAACCACACATTTGGCCTTAAAACACTTTCTAACGTGTATTGCATTCATATCACACCGGTTAGTTAACGTTATTCCCCATACGGCGTTTGAATGTGTCAGACTAATTGCATGTTCGTGGGGCACGTGTGGAAATGTTGCATCACTTTAAAAAAGAACTATATGTGCGATAACACGCCTAAAAGCGTGTGAGAGCTTTTCTCGTCTTCTTCCCCGTGTAGGGCACGGAATGCAATGCCTGCCACGCAGCCGGTTTTGGGTCTCATGCAGTGCCTCGCTGGTTGCCAAGGAAAGGGGTGAGTATGAGCAATGCCAGGCGGTGCACTGGCTGCGAGTGTCCTATATGTCAAGGCCTAGTACCGAGGAGCGCCACTTCCTGCTAATCCGAGAGTTATTGGAGATGGAATACCTCACGCAGTAACCATTACTTCCATTGGAAACACATAAAAACCAATTTCTTACTGCTCAGCGATTTCACACTTAGTTGCCCGGGTAACTGTTCTGGCAGCTAATGCCCTTTCGAAGACGGACTTCAGCCAGTCGGCCTCAGAGATTATTTATTAGCCCTTGTTCTCGAGGAAGGTCTCATGCAGTGTTTTATGCGAGTTAGAATTACGGGAAACTCTGCATTCGTTTCCACAAAATAGCACATTTTCAGGCAGTGGCATGAAGAACCGCTAACGTCAAATGGCAGCGTTTTAGTAAAGGCCGCCTTGCCAAAGGACTCCCTCAATGCTCAGCTGACTTTGTTTACCCTAGAGTTACAATTTCACGAGCTTTGCTTACCCCGCCAATTTAACTGCGGTTTTGTGACATGAAAAATCGTAAAGCCCTTCAGTGTGGATCTCGGTCTCCAGGATACCGAAATGAACGTGGTAATAATTAATTTTACACTTTGGGGGGTCTCAAAGCCGGGTTTCGTGGATAAACACCCCTAAATCCCATTGACAGGCCACTGGTATTCCGTCTTTTAGATGCGTATGGGCACGCAAAGTCCAGGGTTTCGGAGAAGTATGCAATGAAAGCATCTAGATGTCATTTGCATTACCACACAGCAGGGGGCTGCAGCAACTGCAATTCTGAGCGGAAACCAACTCACCTCCTACTTACTCCATAATGTGACCAATGAACAGAAAAACAGTCTTAAATTAGAGCGCAGCCGCCGATTCTATGGGGCTGGTGCACAGTTCACCCTTCAGTGCAGAATGTCGATCCGACATCATACGTGCACGAGACACGGGGTACACAGAAGAGACAGCCCGGGGTGTGCAGCTGTCCTTCATTCAGGCAGCCTCCGGGGTCAGGGCAGGGCTGTCTGCAGATGCCACTCATCCGGCGGCCCGCGCGCCCCTCCCTCCCTCCTCGCAGTGACCTCAGAGCTCGCGCCATGAGGGAAGAGAGGGCAGCTGAGGCGGAGGTACATCCCAGCCGCCGCGCAGATTATTGGATTGTGAGCGCCGAGGGTTTGCGCGAGGCTGGCAGAGAATGCCCTCGAGGGAGGGAGTCCCACGGGCTGGCATCCTGCCAAGCCCGGTACCCTTTACAATCACAGGAAGTTTTCAAGGCCATCGTGAGACTTATTTTTAACAGCGCGCTAGCAATGCTAAACTAACCGATGCTTAAGTGCAAGCAGCGAGAGGCTGTTACCAAACAGCTCTGTAAAAAGACGGCGGGTTTTGTAAATGTAAGTTAATGGCTTCGCAGAGGAGGGCCGCGAGGTTTGGAAACAAGAGCGAGAAGATTGCAATTCTGCTAGCGCAAACACCTCGCGCTTCTGACAATTACTTGCTGCGTGGCACAGCGAAAACCGAGGAGACGACCACTGGGAATCAGTACTGCTTCACCCCGAAGTAGGAGCAAAAGAGACGAGGCGGAGTGCAGACAACCCCTGAGTAGAATGACGATTCCCAGACACAAGAGCCCTCAGCCACAGAGGAACAGCTCGAGCGAAAGATTCTCTCATCCCGGAGAATGGATGGAGTTCTGGTTCACTCGAAAAATGAACTATTGACACCAGCGGGCATCACAAGACAAATCTGCACCAGAGACCGCAGGGGACGTTCACTGTATCATGAACACTGTGACATACCCTATACTTTATATGCAACTGTACACGGTGGGAAACAACTCTGCATCCGGAATAGACATACGCACAAGATCACACATTTGTGGAATCATCTCAAGGGGATCAAAGGGTAAAGCTGCTCAGCTTTCCAGGCTGTACTTTGTAAGGACGAAAAGCTTTTCTGATCTCTGCTCACCATGGTATCAGTAGGCAAATTTGCATACACCCACCTAGGGCAGACACACATTAACCCCCCCCCTGCCCCGGCCCCAACCCCACACACACGTTAGACGTGTGGACTAGTTGAGGTGTGTGAGCTATATAGGTGATGTGGAGGGGGATGTGTCAAGCCCCCTGCGTCTTTGCTCACCTTGGAACCACGAGGCAGTCCGACATGCCTGTACCCCCCCCCCCCGTTCCGTGCTTTCACACACTGTGTGGACTCTACCATGCTACACCCTGCGGGAGTCTTCTCTTGTGCCTGCCCGACCCACACCTGGTCTGTGCTCTCCCACAGAAATGGGCGATGCCCTCCACCAGTCTATGCTCTCTTCCAGGCATGTTTGTGCTACCATCCAACCCACCCCCAGCAGTCGGCTAGGACCACCTCCCATGTTCCTCCCACATCAGGACCGCCTCGCCTCCCCAGGTGAGGAGAGAACGCATCATTATCGTAGCAAGGATACCACCGGCCATGGTGCAAGCAGGGAAAAGGGCCCATTTCGCTGCTGCTGGGGTAGTAAAATACAGCAGTCGTAGGGCTCAATGGACCGCTCAAGGCTCTTAGCTCCGGTGTCACTGCACCTGCTCCGTCAATGCACATACGCCCCTGTAATGCATCGCTATTTCAGCCGCGCGCTTGGTACTTCCGACAAAGATGCGGCTGACATTCCAGCACTGCATCTTCAGAATAAATAATCCCGCAGGAAGCAATCCTTATAGCACTTGGAAACTAGAAAAGGAAATGGAAATGTGCTTTCTGCGAAGTGGACTCGCAGGGGCAGTTCGAGGAACGTCTCTCTAAACACCTGGGGCGGGGGACTAAAGGGGCAGTCATAAAAAAAGGCCTGTGTGTGGGAGGGCAGGTGAGATCAAACCGTGTGCTCACGGATGGCCCTTCCAAAGCACAGCTCCCCACCCCAGTGCCCAGACAGAACGATGCCATGACAGGGATATTTAGCTCGTCAGTGCTCTGTCACTGAGCCCACACTCCTTCCCCTCGCAGTACACCCACAGCACGCAGGGATAGGTGAACTTTACAGCACTGCAGACGGGGCGATGACCCCCACAAGGTCGCTGTGTGTTCCGTTTGCAGCACCAAGGGACACGGCTATCACAGCGAGGTCTTCGCCTCGCCCCCTTCTCGCTGCCCACCCCAGGGAGAACCTCTCAGCAACTCCGAGCGCAACGTGCCTGAAAAATACATATTTATGAAAGAGGAATCTGCACAGCTAACCCCGGGACCAATGTTAATAAGACCTGTCATCGCCACGTACGGCCCCGCTCACCACCCCATTCCACACCCGCAGAGGGCTAAGAGATAGAAGATTAATTTAAAAAAATCTCTGCAAATATGAACATGGGAGGCGGAAGGGGCGGGGGCTACAAGCTAGAGACAGATTGTGTAAACTGCTGGTATTAGGTCAAAGAACACTTCACACAGGGATTCTGATGCAACAAAAGGGGCGCTGAACAGGAGCGATCCAAGATTATTATTTTTATTTTGGGGGGGGAGGGCAGCTTTTCAATATACCCAACAACAGACCACGAATGAGAGCATCTCTGTAACCAGGCAGCATCCGGTGCTCGAGCCCCACAGACTGACAACTTCTAACCCAGGGCAGAGATCAGCAGAGAGGGGTGAGGGGATTACTGGCTCCCAGCCCCAGGGAGAGGCGGCTCCGGTGGCATGCACTTAGTACAGCCTGCGCCACCCGTACTGTCGGTATTACCAGGGTATCTGAGGGGCTACAGCACACTACCGCAGAGAGAAACCCTCAGAACATCAGCCGGGCTGGAGGTGGGCGGAAAGAAACACAGCATTTAAACTAAATAACAAGACAATGGCCTTTCAGAGCCTGCTATGAACGTGAAAAGTGGGAGCACGAATTCAAGGCAATAAAAGCAAGGAACAGATGCGTTGCCCAGGACAGATGTGATGAGGAGGCAATCTCCACCACGCACAGATTGTGGCTGGTCTTTGGGCACCTTTTCTGCCACAAGGCTTAGAGGTGTCCGCTTAATGGTCTCATGTGAAAGTAATATTTGCATACACGGCTCACTGTTGAACCCAGAGGTCATCATTGTACATGGGGGTCTTTATTGCCAACGAAGGTGTTGCATGGTACAGGAGGGTGTCGCGTCATTATTGTACCAGGGCAAGTTCCTTAATGCATACGGATGGGGGGCTTACTGCACAAAAGGGCATCTGAAGTTGCTTCAGGTTTACCTGGTCCGAGGATCCCCCACACGGTGTAGAGGCACAGCAGAGCTCTTGACTGAGGATGCATGTCTCGTGCCCGCGGCTGCCGCCGGCTCTCCTGTCCCGGGGCGACGACGCGATATATCCACTAGTGAAAGCCCGCAGTAGCGTTGGGAGCTGTCCAGGGTGCTCCTCTGGAGACTGCTAGCAGTGCGCTCCTCTTTCTGTGCACGCAAATGTGTGTTAGTCCACGGCCCGGCTGTACTGCACACTGATAATAGGCGGCTCGAGCGTGTTACACAGGGCTCCTGAGCCGCTGCTCGGGGCTGCTGTCTCGCGCTGGGTGCTGAAGGCGCGCTCCGCTATCTCCGAACCCTCAGACACCGGGGCGACCAACTGAAAACCGTCCAGCCCTCCGCACACGCCTCCAGAGAGCGACAAGGCAGACAGCCAATCACCGCCGCTCTCAAACGGGGGTTTAGCCAATCGTGATTGGCAAGGGGTGGACTCCGGTGTAGGGAATAAAGCAAGCAGAGTCTCAAGGTGTCCCTCCGGTTTCTCCTTCACTTTCCCCTTAGGGGTGAGCTGGGCTGCCACGCTACTTTCTATCTCTGCCCTGCCCGAGTACTCATCCTTGCCACTACGCCTGCCGGCCCGGATGGCGTCCAGCTGACAGCGCACTAAGGAGGGTTCTGGGCTTTTTCCCGCCCGCGCGCTGTGCTCTGTGTTTGTTCTGCAACGCTCGTCAAGCGATCTTTCCGGGAGACTAGATTTATGCAAATGAGCATTTGGCAGTTGGGGTCGCGATGGACCTGCAGGCGCACTTAGCTGCCAAACGTCACGACCCAGCCTCGATGTCTCGTTGCTGACTGGCTGAAGGCTTTTGAAGAAGGTGCACGAGGAACGGTAATTGTTCCGATGTGATTTCGAACTGCGAGTGGAAGTTGTACGAGTGGTGATGCTATTCCAGTTGGTTCATCATGCGCTACTGGTGTTGGGGCAGCCACCTCTGCATACGAAAGTGTAATAATGAGTGAAGACGTATCAACAGAGCTGGAAACGATATCCTCACTGGGCCCGCACATATGGTGACTATAAGGAAAAATACGAAAGGAAAGCTGTTTGTGGTTAGTTTATTAGTCGTGGTCGGACCACGTTTTAATACAGTTTAGCTGTTAAGGCATCTTCTGCAGATCTGTGTATCCATCAACCTTATGGATACAATGCAGGTGAGAATGCTCAAGATTTTAAGCACCATCAGCAGAAGAGTGTAACCTGCTGGTCATAAGGATAAAAATAGTACAGGGAGTTGATGCACCTGCTACAGAGCACTGGATTTCACTCGCAGGTCTCATGTTCATATTGCAGTTAACAAGTTAACTGTATTAGTGTGTTTGTTGTAGATATTTTTTTATTTAATTCCAAGATTATACATTTATCTTCTGGTATATTTCTTTGTGGGTTATGTGCCCACTGCACTTAATAACACCCTTGCGATTTCATACGTTGCATTTTTTAGCTCATTCTTTAATGTTTCTACAATTGGTAAACATGTCTCTTGTCACCACCATTACAAGACGTGGGCACGAACTCCACGTGCAGAAACAAAAAAGAAAGACACATTGGGGGGCATGTTGAGAACATCATGCCCTCCAGGCCCTAAAAGGGGGACAACAAAAACCCTGAAACCACAAAAAAAGAAAAAAAAGTTTCTGTACGAAGAGTGGGGGACCCTCATGCCCGAGAACATGCCCTGGATAAAGTTCATAGATTTAAAACTGAGTTTGTGCACTCTAGGAAACTCATGAACCCATTTGCGCCCCCTGATATAATTTGCCTATTCTGTAGAGAATTTGAGGCCTAACTTGTAATTTAAATGTGTCATGACTCCTTGGGCTAAATCTGCAAACCTCAGAAACGTTTAGCCGCCCTTTTAAAAATTAATAACTGCATTGTTTCCACATTAGATTTTACAGTAAGGAGTGTTATGGGTCTGATGGTGGTCTGAAGGTGTGTTTCTAGTGAACTCCAAATTTTACATCACAATTCACCATTTCTTGCGGGGGTGGGGGGTTGCTACTTCTGAAGTCTGCAGACAGAGAACAAAACCCACAGACTTTTGACAATTTTAAGGCCATTCTGAGATTTTGAATAGCTGACAATTCATGTTTCCAGGCACTGCATCAACAAGTGCCTGTTGCATAGCAACATGAGCGATTTTGGGAAAAGCAAGACGCTGTTGCTGGTTCTATTAATAGTTACGGTAACATTTGAAAAGTTAGCCCTTGAAGAGATACATGAAGAAGGGATTTCAGGACCATCATCTGCTTCGCCAAAGGAAGAAGTGGTTTATACTGGGGATAGCGTGAAACTGGAGAAGCACTCTAGCGATTCTATTGTCCAGAGTTTTTCACTCATCCCCTGGAAGAAAAACAAAACAAAACCAGCACAAGGAGGGGTCACTTCCAAACTTGGTAACTAGAAATTAAGTGGATGGCAGAGAGGTCTGTACTCTTTTGGAACTTGTTTCAGGTGGAAAAGATAAAACAAACTAGTAAAACACAAAACACCAAAACAATACACATTTTCAGGCATATGTGTTGTGGCAAGCAGAGTATGAGAACAATCCGCAACTAAATACTTTGCCTTCATTTGCATGAAGTGCTAAGTAAACATGATGTAGTGAACAGAACCACAGGATGGGACATAAGAAGAAGAAACACATTTATAAAGAATTGCATAAGTAAATGATGTTTTACAATACAAGTGGATGTTCCTACTACAGTGGTGCTAAAATGTAGTAAAAAGAAAAAAAAACACTAAACATCTAAAAACACCATACAAGCAAATGGATCTTTTGAGAACTAACCACAAAACTAAATAAAAGATTTTGGCCTGATTTAAGGTTTGGCAGACTGGTAATTTGTCACAAACGTGACGGATATGTTCTCTGCCTTATTATACACTTCTAATAAGGTGTTTGGGATATCCATCACATTTGTGATGGAGTTCCCATCCTCCAAACTCTAAATCTGACCTTTTATCTCTAATACCTCTCTGGCTTTGCTCTGGCTTTGCATGTGGGGGGTTTTGTGCATTGCCTGACTAATAGTCAAGCCCTGTAGACACCCCCACTATGCATGGGCCAAAGGCCATGCACAGTGAGGCCTGGCCACCAGCACATGTTCAAATACACAAAATATACAGTGCTTATAAGCTCACCAAATTAATACCAATGGGGAACAACACATTAAAGCAGAACATCATTTAATCTGAACATATATTCAGTCCAATTAATAATGCCATATGCCACTGATAGTTTTCATGGTGATGCTATATGTAATGTCATTTCTAACATTGTTTATGCCATTTATAATGGCATCTGTCACATCAAGTCATGAGCATTGCATTTGGTGTGCAAGTTACGGTTTGTATGGCAGTTATGCAAGTTATGTTTTGCGGAGTTAACAATACCTAGTGAATTTCAGAGTCTTGTTTGGTTTTAATTTGTATAACTGTAATTTAATTGTGGTTTTTAAAATGAATTTAAATGAAATCAAGGTTATAAATCTAAACATAAAAACCACTGAAATGCTCCAGTTATGGTTACATGAAATAACCAAAATTCTACCCTGCCATGCACTGCTCATGAGTTCACATACACATACACATACACATACTTTATTAATGACAACACTGATGACATCTCAAATGACATTATTGACTTCACTCCACTGTGTTTATTTCAATTAATTTCTGAGGTTTTCAAACCATTTTTAGGTGTTAGGACCAAGTGTAATCATAATGTCAGTTTAACCTTTATTTTGTGTGTGTGAATTTTTGGGGTTTCTGCATCATATACCTCATCCAACAACTTTGAGCACCAAACACACTGCTGGCAGCCAGCCCGCACTAAAAGATTCAGTTGTACACAGCGGGGGTTGGCCACAGGGGTTACCCTTGACCTGGCCCTGTGCCCAACCAGATCTTGGTGGTGTACCCCCAATGTAAAATCGGCGTGAATGGCACCACGCACTGTCCCACAGTGCGCAGCTTTTTCCTGACGCTTGAGTGGGTTTTCTACTCAAATGGCAGCTTTCTCAACGCAAACAGTCGCAACCTGTCGCAACCGCCCTCACTGAGAAATCTCACTGGGAGGCGTTCTAAGGCCCAGAAATTGTGCTAGGGGATGCAAATTCTTGCTCACGCTCACCAACTTAACATTGGTGAGCCGTACGTGAGAAAATGCTCCGCCACGCGGCGGTTGGCAGAGTTTTGCTGGAACACAAATCTCGGCTAACTCCGCTGATGGAGCAGAATTATTCGCCCACCCCTATGCACCCATGTTGAACTTTTATGGATCCAGGTCGAACCACAGTACAGAAACAGCACTCATCACCGCCACAGATGATATCCACATGATTCTTGACAGAGGAGAAAGGGCAGCCCTCCTTGTTCTAGATCTCTTTGTAGCATTTGATACCGTCTCACACCCTATCCTCATCGAGCACCTGCACATGATTGGCATTGAAGGACCTGCTCTTTACTGGATCTGCTCCTTCTTAATGGATATAACATAAACTGTCAGCTTGGCATCTTACTCTTCAGAAGTTCGCAAACTCATTTGAGAGGCACACAAGGTTAATATCACTGCTCCACCCTCTTCAATGTATACAGGTTCCCTCTGGCCTACGTCATCCACATACACAACATCAATCTTTCCTACACGGATGACATGTAACCTTTGTTCTCCCTTTCAGACAAGACCACGAACACAAGAAACAAGTTCAACTGCCTGCAAGACCAAAGACACTAATTGCATAAAAGTCAGTTATGTCAAGCTCAACACAAACAAGACAGAAATAGTGATCTTTCACAAGAACACCTCACCATGGGACCCCAACTGGTGGCCGGTAGAACTCGTACCCACATCCAACTCCCACACCAGGAACCTCAAAATCATCATTGACACAAACTGGAGATGACTGCACAAGTCAATGCCATCACTCCATCCTGCTTCGACACCCTGAAGATTCTGAGCAAGATCTTCAATTTGCTCCCATGCAACACCAGAGAAACTGTTTCTCACACCAAAGTAACCAGCAAATGGAATCACCTAGCAACTCACTATAAGACTACAAACCATACAGAACTCAGCAGCCATATTCTTCTTCAACCTCCTAACCAGAACTCATATCGTACCACACCTTGGCGCTCCACTTGCACCCGATATACAAATGTGCTCATTTCGAACTCCTTACTCACCCATTCAAGGAACAACACAAAATAGGCCACATTTAACTGAACACCCACTTCTCCTTTCACTAACCACCCAAACACCTTCGCTCCACAGGACTCTTACTCACAAACATCCCACTCATACACAAAACAAGATAAGGAGGACAGGGGTTCCCTTGTATCACTCCCAAAGCGTGGCACAACCTCCCACTCCACATAAGAGCCTTCTTCTCTCTTCTTGAATTTTACAAGAATCTGAGGACCAGGCTTTCCAATCAATTAACCAATCTACTCTACCTAGGGCTAGGCACACATACCTGTTCACCTCCAAGGTACCCTCATGGGTCATAGTGCACTTTATAAATACAAATAAAATAATGTGGGGTCTGTGGACCTGGTTTTGGATCTGCAGGCCCCACAGAAGGACTAGCATAGGTCCACGACACTTTTTTTTTATTTAACCTTTTTTTATTACACGTTTTTCCATAAACACAGCCCCCAAGCCCCCTCCCCCACCCAACCACGTTCCAAGCCAAAAACAATCAAATTCATTCATTGTAAAGATTAGAAAAAAGAGAAGGGAGAATTTTCTTCTTTTTTTACACATACCAAGAAAGAGAATAAATAGAACATATGAGAGAGAACAAGTCTCTTGTGAGCAGATACATCATAAATAAAAAAAGATATCCCCTCCAGTGAAAAGCAGCCTAAACTCTCCTACTCCCTGCCTAAACCAGTCTATCACCCCAAGCCCCCTCCTCATCGAGTTCCTCCCCATCCAATTCCTCAGGGGTGCCAAGATTTCCAACCCCCTCCTCTTTGCCACCCAGCCCTTCCGAGCATAGACTGCTGATTCCAAGCGGAATATTGCTAGAAGTCGGGTCATCCAATGCTGACTTGTGATCAGGACCGGATCTAACCACCCTGTGGCCAGGCAAAGCCGTAATACTGTCATGGCTACAAACATAAAAGCTTGGGCATGGTTAGGTATCGAATCCTCTTCCACCCCAAAAATGATAAGCTGGGGAGTGATAGCTACCCGAAACCCAAACTGGAGCTCAAACATTCTGCCAATATCCTGTTTGAGACTGGCGAGACTTGGACAAGTTGCAAACATATGGATGAGGTCCATCCCATAACCACCGCATCAGGGACACCGAGTTCCAGCGCCCCCTCCCCACTTCGTGATCTTTGCAGGAGTGATATAGAGATTATGCCAAGTTTTAAAATACTGCATCTGCAAATTAGCTGTGTTAGACCTGGCACCATTGGCGTGGGTCTCCCTTCCATTTTTTGCCTTTACCTCCTGTGTTTTGCTGTGTGTTGGACTCCATTTTATTTTGCTGGTCTAGATGCTTTGGGCACTTTGCCACTGCTGTTCAGTGCCAAAGTGCAAGTGCTCCCTTTTGTAAATTGTGTTATGGATTAGTGTTTCCATGATTGGCTATTTGATTTACTTGTCAGACCCTAGTATAGTGCACTGTGTGTGCCCAGGGCCTGTAAATTAAATACTGCTGGTGGGCTTGCAGCACTGGTTGTGCCAACCACCAAAGCAGCCTGTAAAATGTGACTCAGGCCTGCCATTGCAGAGCCTGTGTGCAGTCTGGGACTGCCATGTCGACTTGGCAAGTGCACACACTTGCCAGTCCCCAAACCTTCCCTTTTCTACATATTAGTCACCCCTAAGGTAGGCCCAAGGTACCCCTGTGGGCAGGGTGCATTGTATGTGAAAGGTAGGACATGCTCTGATGTGTGTGACTTGTCCTGATAGTGAAATACTGCCAATTTCGTTTTTCACTATTGCAAGGCTACCTGCTCCCATAGGACAAAATGGGGAGCTTGTTTATAACACCTTATAAACATAACTGGCCCTGGTAACAAGGTAGAAAAATAAAGTTTAGTATGCCTGAACTCAGAATGTTAAAATGCATCTTTTAGTAATGATGATTTTTACATTCTGTGTTTGAAAATACCACTTTTAGAAAGTAGGTATCTTCTTGCCTAACCATCCAGTGTGCATCTGCTAGGTTTGTGTATTGCATGTCTGGCTTTTGGATGACAGGGGCTGGAGAGGGGCAGTGGCTCCAGAAGTCTGATGAGTCAGGGCTGGGCTGACTAGGCCTGGTCTGCATTTGGAGTAGGGGGAGGAGATTTCCTTTCACCTGCATGGTCCTGGTCTGCCTTCAACAATGCTGTCTCCACCTCCTGCCAGGAAGCTGCACCAGTGAGGACAGAACTGGTTTTGGCTGGGTACAGACACTCTCTGCCTTCAGAGAACAAAGGATTTTTGTGTATAAAAAGAGGGGCCCAGACCCCAGACTTTTAGATCACTTCTGGGAAATCAAGAGGAACCTTTGCCAAGGAGAAGAGCCAGATAAGCTGGGGAGGAATACTGCCCCATGCTGTTTGCTGTCTGGGGTTGGCCTGCAGTGGCTGCTTTCTGCCAAGTAAAGGAGAAAAAGGACTTTGCTGTTTGCTTTGTCACCTGCTTGAAGAAAAGATCTCCAAGGGCTTGAAACTGAGCTTGCCTCCTGTTCTGAAGTCTCAGGGACACAAAGACTTCATCCCTTCTGTCTCTCTGCATCTGGAACTGCTGTTTCAGCTGCCACAGAAGGAAATTGCATCACCGACGCCAGCGAGCGACGCCGTAACCTGCACCGAAGTCGTGGGCACCGCTCGTGAAGAGCACGACACACCGCCCCGACTTGCACCGTAGGCCGGACACCTGCTGACACCGTGCCGCATCGACTCCGAAGCCATCAGCGAGGCTGCTACCTGCACCGGAGCTGAGGACACCGCTCGTGACGTCCATGACTCAACGTCCCGACTCGCACCGCAGCACCGACGTCGGTGCTTCATCAACGCGGAGCCGATCCTCGATGTGGGTGACTCCTGAATTCATCAATATCGCACCGTTGTAAGGAACCACCGCCTCGCCCCCATCGCGACGTCACCTCCCCGACACAGTAAGGAACAGACGTCTCACCTCCCCTGCACCGCAGTAAGGAACAGAGGCTTCACCTCCCCTGAGGTCGTAAGGAACCGACGCCGCAGGCATCAACGAAGAATCACCTCTGACGCCGTGCACCACCGTTGATTTAATCAATTCCAAGGTACTGTTATTTGTGGGTCTGCTTGACTCCGGGCCCGACGCCGTGCACCTCACGGTCGGCGCCGTTCTTTGGGATTTTCATCTGTCACGACGTCGTAATGACTCCAGGTGGAGGTATTTGTTGCTAGAAGCTTGATTTGAGTGAATAACCTACTTTTAAGGATATTTTTATACTGTATTGTGGAATTTTGTCGTTTGGTCTTGTTTTGGTTTAGATAAAGATCACTTATTTTTCTAAACTGGTGTGGTGTCCATTTGTAGTGTTTTCACTGTGTTACTGTATGTGTTCACAAATGCTTTACACAATGCCTCTGAGATAAGCCTGTCTGCCCGTGCCAAGCTACCAAGGGGGTGAGCAGGGGTTATTTTAGAAGTATATCCCCCTTACCCTGACTAGAAGCAAGGGTCCCTATTTGGACAAAGGTACCCACCTCTGCCAACTAGAGACCCCCATTTCTAACAAGCTGCAACAAAAGTGGATTGTGCGAGATACAGTGAGTCTTCACATTCCCCTGTACTCACTTGGAGGAGTTCTTCCCATCTACTAAGGTGTTTAGCTAGGTCGTTCACCATCCTGGCGTTCAACTTCTTATAAAGTGTACCCAGCGGGGGTTGGGAATTGAATAATGAATCGATCACAACAACCCTTAAAAATCCACACAACCCCCACCTTTCTTACTCAAGAAGTCTCTTATCTGAAGGTACTTAAAAAATTCCTTGTGCTCCAACCCAAACTTGTTCTTAATCTCTTTGAATGAGAATACGCCCATGCTGCCCATAAAATCCCCCAATTTAGACAACCCCACATCTTTCCAGCGTCTAGCGTTTCAATCTTTAAAAATATCGGGGAGAGAATCATTATTATGCATTGATGTATAAAAATTCAATCGCCCAATCCAAGTTTCTTCCGGACTGCAGACCATACTTTATAAGCACATATCATAGTTTTAAACTTAACCTGTTTAAAATATCCAAATTCTGTTTGGTGCATGAGACAACCTCTAGCCGATTCTCCCATCAATAGTTCATACTTTTAAAGGGGGCTATCATCTCCTGATCTCACTGCAGTCTCCCGTTTCAACAAAACTGACATGTGTTGCAGGGCCAAAGCCTAAAAATAAAGTAGGAAATTTGGAACTGCCCAGCCTCCCCTTTCCCACGGGAGAGTCAGGAACTTCAGGTCTCTTCCGGGGCGTGTATAAGCCCACAGGAATCTAGTAATCATCTGGTTTAAGGATTTAAACCAGCATCTGTCCACCTCCAAGGGAAGAGCACTAAAGAAATAAAGAATCTTAGGTAGGAACAGCATCTTGACAACATTGCTCCTCCTGATCAGCGTCATCCTAAGAGTATTCATTCTCCCACTTAGTTCTCTGACTCACCAGGCCCAGATTACATTCCACAATCTTCTCAATGTCAGCTGAAATATCCACCCCCAAATAGACAGCATGTGAGACCAGCCGGCTATCGCTAAATTGCACCATTCTATTCTCCACGATTTGTGTTTTATTCTGATTTAGCAGATGCCCGGACAGCTGTCCAAAATTCACAGACTCAATCTCCAGCTCTCTCATGGCGCCCTCGGGGTTAGAGGTGGCAACTGCCAAGTCATCTGCATAGGCCAAAATTTTTGTCTCCCCCCCCTTTGCACCTCATTGGTGAGATTAGTGGATTATCCATGATTTTCCTAATCAGAGGGTCAATATAAAGGGCGAACAATAGGGGTGAGCATGGCCACCCCTGCCGTGTACCACGACCGATAGCCACTGTCTCAGACATCACTCCCATAACCAAAATCTTGATCACAGGATTACGGTAGAGAGATTGAATTGCAGTAATGAACCCTAATCCCAGACCTTTTTTTCCATTATAGCCCACAAGAAAGGCCAGGAGACCCTATCATACTCTTTCTCTGCATCAAGCAGAATTAAAGCCATAGGACCTCCGGCTACGCCTGCAGCATCAAATAATGTGATTGCCCGGCAAATATGGTTTATTGTGCTACGTCTGGGGATAAATCCGTGTTGAGCCGGAGAGACTAGTTTCCTGATAACACCTGCAAGTCTAGTGGCCAGTACTTTTGCATATATTTTGTCAGATAAGATCCTAATTCTTGGGCTGGTTTCTCTTTCTTAGGAAAGACTATTATATTGGCCAAAGCCCAAGATTCTGGTACTCCTCCCCCTGCTTGTGCTTTTAAGAACACCTTAACCATAAGAGCTTGTAGCCGGGAGGCAAACACCTTATAAAACTCTCCCGCTATGCAGTCCGTCCCGGTCGCTTTCCCTGCGGGTATGGATTGTATAGCTTTAATAACCTCTTCTTCCGAAATTGGAATTTCCAGCATCTCTTTCTCTTCCATTGATAACACCAAATGCTGGCTATCCTCTAAGTACTCATCAAATTCTTGGTCTTTTTGAGCCTCATCCTCCTTTTACAATTGCTGGTAATACTTTTGGAAGGAAGATCGTATGTCATCTGGATCAGAGGTTAGTCCAATAGCCGGGTCCCGAATCTTCCTTATCTGACCAAGTGTTATCTTCTGCCTGGTACACACAGCTAACAAGTGCCCCACTTTTTCATTAAATTCATACATCCTATTCTTCCAGGCCGAGTATTTATCTGCAGCTTTTTTTGCTGAAATACCATCTATCGCAGATTTTGCAACCGCTACTTTCAGCTGGGCCTATCCTACGTCTTCTTCAACCCTAGCTACTGCCAAAATTAGTTGTTCTTCTGCCACTGCTAACTTCCCATACAATTCTTGCAGTAGTCTTTTCCCCTTTTTCTGTTGGGCCCAACTGAATGTGAAGGTCTCCCACCGCACCCCGGCCTTAAAAGCATCCAATGCAATCTCTAGCCGGGCACTCCCTACATTCTCCAGAATAAACCTTGGTATTGTTAGATTTGAAATTCCCATTCCTGCTATGCACTCGTATCATGCTACATTAGGTTAGCAGTGTGTGGCTAAATAGATGCCATTTGTATTCACGTTATGCAACCCACTGAGTTATCCCCGCAATTTGCCAGTTTTAGTTAGCAAGTGTGACTCCATTTTGTATTTCGTAATCCCTATTAGGCTGTGTCTGAACTAGGCCTCATTATTCGTACTGCCTGCCTCAGCAGAATACTGTATTTAGTTATTATTTTTTCCTCTCCTGTTCAAGGCTGTTTTCCCACTTACTAATGAATAGGCCATTTTGCCCTCGCATACCTATCCAAGTGTGTAGTTCTGCTCCCACTTTGGGAGACGCTGAGACTCAGCGCGGTGACCTCGAATCACAGATAACATGTCCCCATCTGGCGGGTGGTAGCCTATCCTCCTGTGCCTTTTTTGTTCATGTTCGGCTCAGGCCGGTAACTTTCCACTGTGGGTGTGGCTGGAGGTTCTTGGAGGAATGATTAGGTATTGCAGACCGGTGGGGAGCCAGTCCCCTCGGCAGACATCTTAGGGTGCAGGTAAAATTGGACTCCTCTGCAGAGTATTACTAATAAAGGTATGTTTGTATTCTCTACTGTCTGACCGACTCTTCATTTCTTTGGGAAGGCCTAGCAGGTGGTTGTAAGTAACCTGGGTGGTTCGTAAGGGCCACTTCCTTAAGTTGGCGCCCGAACAGGGACCCCGCAGGGTGATCCAGCTCACCCGTAATCGGGTTGCAGGGTCGGGGTTGCGTCTGGTCGGTCGGGTGGATCGGGGTACCCCACACGATTGAGCTTTTTTCTCGCAGCTGCCCCGCCCGTTTGATCGGGCGCTTCCTCGTCTAGTGGTCACCGGCTGGGGTCCTGAGAAGGCGAAACCTTGGAGTTGACTGTTTGGTCCAAAGAGTCGGCAGTGGAGAATAACTTGACTCGACCTGTGTGCACCAGGTGAGTGATTTGATTCTTGGAAAAATGGCGCCATTCTTGAACGGCACGAGCCTACGGGCTGTTTCTTGGTACAGTCTCCGGACTGTCTTGGTGCAGTTTTCGGACTGCCTTGCTTGAACGGCACGAGCCGACGGGCTGTGTCTTGGTACGGTTTTCGGGCTGTCTTGTCTTGAACTTGGTGGGTCTGCGGACCCTTGGAAAAGGCACAGAGTGCTTGTGAGCAGTTTACCAGACCAACTGGAAATTTGGCCCGCGCTTGAAAAGGTCCGGGACTGTTCGCGAACAATCTGCCAGGCCAACTGGTAATTTGGCCAATGCTTGAAAAGTACTGGGGTTAGAGCCTGTCTTCTTGAACTTGGTACAATCTCCGGTCTGTAGGGTGTGGTCTTTGGACCATTTGATTTGGTTTCTGAATAATTTTTGTTGCTTATCTTTTCTTTATATTACTGTTTCTGGTGCTATACTTGTCCGTTATGGATGGTGCATGTGTCTTATATTAAGATGCCTTGCTTAAGTAAAATGGGGTGCTTTGGATGTCGGTGTTGTTCTACTGAGGCTCGATTGGAAGAGAGCCAGCCTGCACCTCCGGCTGATGTGTACATCAAGCACGGTATTGGCCCTATTATGTTTAGCACATTGTGGAATAAATATACGAGGGACAATACTGAGTTACAGTGGCCACTTACTGGCTGGTTTGATGAGCAAAAATGGAATTTCTTGCAGGACAAATTGTTCGCCAAAAAGAGCAGGCAGTCGATGTTTGATTCTTTCAGAGTATGGCAGAAGGAAGCACAGCAGCGGGGTACGAGAGCAGAGAAAGAGGCCCAGAAGAGGCAGACACATACAATAACGCAGAAAGCAGTGGCCTATGAAAGGGCAAAGATAGAGAAAGGCATAGAATGTGCCGATAGAAAATTTCGATTGCAGACAGATAAGTGTTATGTTAATAGAGAGGAAGGTGATGTTTTCGTTGAAGAGCTATTGGATTCTCGCCCTCCTCCGCCTTATGCTCCTGAGCGGATATACCCAAGGGTTCCCACATCTCAGTCCCCGTTCTCTGGTGCTGCGCTTCCTAGTATTCCGGCCTCTAGTCAAACTGCTTCGGCCCCAGCCCCGCCTGCTCCTTCCCTGCTCACACTAGGGACAGGGGTGGGAGCCGTTAGTTCTCCTGTTCCGTCTACTGACTCTGCATCCACTGCTAGACCCCCTTTCACTCCTACGACACTGTCTCCATTTATGATGATACCTGTCTCCTCATCTGCTCTTTCTCCCTCAAGTATGACACCCCTAGCACTGCCGCATGGCGAGACCCCCGTACGAGGAATACATGAAGGGAACTGGGCGGCAGCACAAGACAGTATGGACAAAGTGTTGGTGCGTTCTGCTGTGGGTGATGAGGAAAAGCAAATGGTGGCGAATCAGGCGGCTCAGTGGGCTCGGAACCCAATCTACAGTGTGGAAGATGTGTGGAGTGTGATGAGAGATTATGAGCCCTTCTTACAGCAACATGCCCTTAAGCACATGTCGGCCACGCTAATAGGGCTGTGGGAGCAGTGTTTACAAGGTGTTGCACCGCAGATCATCTATGACATACGGGACAGGGTATATGCTGCAGATATGGCTCCTAATGAGGTTTTTAGCAATGTAACAACATTAGTGGGTTATCGGGGCAGATTGCACCAAAAGGTTCCAACGATGGTAACCCAGTACCCCATGAGAGAGGTTCATCCCATTTATCATCCTGAAATACCAGAACTGTGCGACTCCACAAACGCTGTAATTCGGCCGCGAGTCGATGCTCGGTTTCAGGAGCAGTGGATCTACACTCCTTGGAAGAGGAGTGAGGCAATATTCCTTAAAAGTCAGTTGCCAGATACTCGGAAAAACCCGACTGCGTATTATAAAGAGTTGACAGAGGCTGCCTCCTCCACGGTGATGACGTTAGCAGATATTGAGTTGTTCTTTCGTTTGTTGGTACCGGTGGATATTTGGAGGCAAGTGCATACACAGGATCATGTGGTGGAATTGGGAGGAACGTGGGATCAGATCAGGGCGTGTGATAAGGACCGCAAGCCCGGTGACAAGCTGAGGGCGGAGATATTGGCTTTACCGGGCCGCATTATCACCTATATGCATTCCCTTATCCCGCCGAGACGGGTGGATTGGGACAAGTTGACTGCATGTCGTCAGAAGAAGGCCGAGAGTGTGTCTGATTTCTTAACTAGCTTTGAAGGGGTGTTTCTCGACTTTAGTGGCCAGGATCTATCATTGGAGGGTGGCGTCCGGTTGTTTGTCAGCAGGTTTGTTACCAATTTGCTTCCCTAGATTGCGACTAGGTTGCAGGCTTCGGAAAGCACTTGGAGCAGCTCTTCCCCATCAGTAATTTTGAGTATGGCACAGTACTACGAGCATAGAGAGAATGAGGACAAGGAGAAGGTGGAGAAAAAGTCAAAGGATTTGAAGACGAGAGTGTTGATGCAGCAAGTTGCGAGAGGAAGAGGGAGAGGAAGAGGTTCGGGTTCGGCCCAGCGGCTACCCCGGACTAACAGGGGTGGTGCTTCGAATGCACCCCTTGGGCTCAATCAATGTGCATATTGCAAACAGCAGGGACATTGGCGGAATGAGTGACCCGAGTTGTCGCAGAGAGGTGAGGTCCCGAGAGGTGGGGGATTTGGAGGACGTGGACGGGGAGGAGGAGGTCGCGGGAACATGCGTTCAGAGAACACATCATCCAATAGACAGAGCGGGAACTACTTCGACGACCCCCGTGGGGGACAGTACTATCATGACGACTATGACATGGACGAAGTAACAGGAATGTCCCACAGCTAGGACAGCCAGGGACAGGGTAAGGTGCCAGTTCCGGTGCCTGTAGATCAGTGTGGACCCTATGTCACCGCAGATTTACATGGTACGACCGAGAAATTCTTAATTGATACAGGGGCTATAAATAGCTCTGTTTGCCGTTCACTGGTCCCGGGGGCAGCTCTGTCTGGCCAAAATAATGTTTCAGTGGGTTTCTCAGGCGTGCCGGTTGTCAGCCCATTTCCAAACCTCTTGCTTTGACTATTGGCCCCTTCACGGTTGATTCACCATTTCTATTAACGTCAAATTGTGGGGGAAATTTGTTAGGGTTGGATTTGTTGAAAAGGTTGCATGCAACAATATTTTCTTCCCCAGACGGTGTTTACATGACTATTGGACCGCATGTGGCCCGTGCTAAACAATGCCTCACAAAAGATACCCCCCTCCCCGCTGAGTTTCGGGATGTGCCACGTACACTGTGGGCTACAGGAGACACAGATGTGGGGTTACTCCAGATCCCACCGGTCTCTATACAGATCAAAGACAACGCTGTATTACCATGTATTCCCCAGTACAAGATATACCAGGCAGGAGAACAGGCCTTACTGTAAATAATACCGGATTTGATTAAGTCTGGTGTGGTTGAAAAGACAGCGGCGAATGTGTGTAACAGCCCTATTCTTCCTATTCTTTAAAAGGCGCCCTTGGATTCTTCTGATGCTCACCCTGATGTTTATCGCTTTGTCATTGACCTTAGAGAGGTGAACAAGATAGTGGTCCCCCAGTATCCTGTAGTCCCAGACATTACCGCGATTTTGATAATGATTCCCCGTCTGCAAAATTATTTTCAGTCATCGATTTGAAGAATGATTTCTTCAGCTTTCCAATCCATACAGATAGCAGACATCTGTTTGGATTTGCAATAGCCAGAAGGAGTTTTAGATTCTGCCGTGCTCCGCAAGGCTATACAGAAAGTCCGAGTATCTATAGTCAAGCTTTGAAAGCTCAATTGGATTCTTTGGACCTTCCCCCTGGTAATGTGCTGTTGCAGTACGTTGACGACGTCCTGGTGGCTTCGGACACTGAAGATCGTTGTAAAGAGGCCACAGTTAAATTGTTGTTACATTTGGCACGCCATGGACCCAAGGTGTCACTTTCGAAATTTCAATATTGTCGACAGGAGGTCACCTATTTAGGTCACCTACTGTCGAAGGAGGGTCGCAGACTAACACCTGAACGCATAGCTGCTATTACTAATATGCCTGTTCCTAAGACCCAACGCGAGGTACGCACGTTCATAGGTATAACTTCGTATTGTCAGCATTGGATCTCTAACTATTTCTTACTAACGAAGCCCCTCCTTTCCCTGACCACTAAAGATGTGCATGAACCATTGCCTTGGACATCTGCATGCCAGCAAGCTTTTGGGCAATTGAAAGTTGCGCTTTGCTCTGCTCCTGTGCTTGGTACTCCTGATTACCAGAAGCCTTTTGTGCTTTATGTACATGAGGCGGATGGTTGCGCGCTTTCTGTTCTAACACAGGGTTTCGGTGGTAAGCAGAGACCCTGCGCGTATTTCTCTGCTATTCTTGATAACGTCGCCAGAGCTCTCCCGAGTTGCCTGAGGGCTGCCGCGTCGGTGGCAGTTTTTATCAGACAATCGGCAGGGCTCATCCTTGATACTGCTCTCACAGTAATGGTGTGGACACGCTTTTGAACAAGACAAAGACGCAGCCCCTTACTAGTGCGCGTCTCACTGGATATGAGTTAACATTATTTGTTCCGCACATTACCATTAAGAGATGTGCTACTCTGAACCCAGCCACGTTACTATCAATCAATCAATCAATCATGTCACTTATAAAGCGCACTACATACCCGCGAGGGTCTCAAGGCGCTGGGGGAAGAGGGGGGTGGTGCTGCTACTGATCGAAGAGCCAGGTCTTGAGGAGTCTTCTGAAGGCCAGTAGGTCTTGGGTCTGTCGGAGGTTGGTGGGGAGGGTGTTCCAGGTCTTGGCGGCGAGGTGGGAGAAGGATCTGCCGCCGGCGGTCGTTTTCCGGATGCGGGGGACTGTGGCGAGGGCGAGGCTGGTCGAGCGGAGCTGGTGGGTGGGGGTGTAGAAGCTGAGTCGTCTGTTGAGGTAGGCTGGTCCGGAGTTGTGGAGTGCTTTGTGTGCGTGGGTGAGGAGCTTGAAGGTTATCCTCTTGTTGACAGGGAGCCAGTGCAGGTCTCTCAGGTGGGGTGTGATGTGGCTGCGTCGGGGGATGTCGAGGATAAGACGTGCAGAGGCGTTCTGGATGCGTTGCAGCCGTCTCAGGAGCTTAGCCGTCGTTCCTGCATAGAGGGCGTTTCCGTAGTCCAGCCTGCTGGTGACGAGGGCCTGGGTGACTGTTTTTCTTGTTTCGGTGGGGATCCACTTGAAGATCCTGCGGAGCATTCGGAGGATGTTGAAGCAGGATGAGGAAACGGCGTTGACCTGCTTAGTCATGGAGAGGGTGGGGTCGAGGATGACCCCTAGGTTGCGTACGTGGTCGGTGGGTGGCGGGGCTGTTCCCAGTGATGTTGGCCACCAGGAGTCGTCCCAGGCTGAAGGGTTGGAACCAAGGATGAGGACCTCCGTCTTGTCCGAGTTCAGCTTCAGGCGGCTGGTCCTCATCCATTCGGCGACGGCCTTCATTCCTTCGTGGAGGTGGGCTTTGGCGGTGTGAGGGTCTTTGGTGAGGGAGAGGATCAGCTGGGTGTCGTCGGCGTAGGAGATGATGTTGAGGTTAGTGCTGTCGGGCGACGTGGGCGAGGGGTGCCATGTAGATGTTGAACAGCGTTGGGCTGAGGGAGGAGCCTTGGGGTACGCCGCAGATGATCTTGGTGGCCTTGGATCGGAAGGGGGCGAGGCGGACGCTTTGTGCTCTGCCGGAAAGGAAGGATGTGGTCCAGTCCAGGGCCTTCTCTTGGATCCCGGCGTCGTGAAGGCGAGTTCGTAGTGTGTGGTGGGAGACCGTGTCGAAGGCGGCTGATAGGTCCAGGAGGATGAGGGCTGCTGTTTCTCCGTTGTCTAGCAGGGTCCTGATGTCATCGGTGGCGGCGATGAGGGCGGTTTCAGTGCTGTGGTTGCTGCGGAAGCCGGACTGGGAAGGGTCCAGGATGTTGTTCTCCTCGAGGTAGCGGGTCAGTTGTTTGTTGACGATTTTCTCGGTGACCTTCACGGGGAACGGGAGCAGAGAGATGGGTCGGAAGTTCTTGAGGTCCTTGGGGTCTGCCTTGGGTTTCTTGAGTAAGGCGGTGATCTCGGCGTGCTTCCAGCTTTCCGGGAAGGTTGCTGTCTCGAAGGAGATGTTGATTATTTTCCGGAGATGGGGCGCGATGGCTGTACTGACTTTGTTGAAGATGTGGTGAGGGCACGGGTCTAGCGGTGAACCGGAGTGGATGGTGTTCATGATCTCGCTGGTGTCCTCGTCGTTGATGTTGGTCCAGGAGAGCAGGCGGTTGGTGGTTGTGGGGGCAGTGGTCTCGGTGGTTGCCGGGGCGGTCGTGGTGTTGAAGCTGTCGTGGATGTCGGCGATTTTGCGGTGGAAGAAGGTGGCCAGTGAGTCGCACTAGGTCTCGCGACGGCTGGATGTCGTTGGTGTTGGAGCTGGGGTTGGAGAGTTCCTTCACGATGTTGAAGAGCTCTTTGCTGTTGTGGGCGTTGTTGTCTAGGCGGTCTTTGAGTGAGGCCCTTTTGGCGGATCTGATGAGGTGATGGTGACTGCGGGTGGCGCTCTTGTGGGCGGCGTAGCTGTCCGCTGTCCGTTCGTGGAGCCAGATCTTCTCCAGTTTTCGGCATGTTCGTTTGGAGGCCTGGAGGTCTTCGGTGAACCAGGTGGCTTTCTTGCTGGTGTGGCTGTTGGGCGGATTCTTGAGCGGGGCGAGGGTGTTGGCGCAGTCGTCGATCCACTGTCTGAGGTTGCGGGCGGTGGTGTTGGGGTCGGAGGGTTCGGCGGGTGGGCTCAGGGCGAGGGTTGTGGTTAGCTGGTCTTCCGTGACTCTGCTCCAGCAGCGGCGAGGCATTTGTTCGGTGCGGTGGTGCGTGGTGGGCTTCCTGTAGGTGAAGTGGATGCAGTGGTGGTCAGTCCAGTGGGGTTCGGAGGTGTGGTTGAAGGAGACGTGTGGGCTTGCGGAAAAGATGGAGTCTAGCGTGTGGCCGGCGGCGTGGGTGGGTGTAGTCACGAGCTGTCTGAGTCCGAGGGTGGCGAGGTTGTCGATCAGGGTGGTGGAGTTGGTGTCCTTGTTGTTCTCGAGGTGGAAGTTCAGGTCCCCGAGGAGGATGTAGTCCGTGGAGGCGATGGCGTGTGTGCTGACGAAGTCAGCGATGGAATCGCTGAACTGTGGTCAGGGTCCGGGGGTCTGTAGATGAGGGTTCCTCTGAGGGTGGTGTTGGGATCGGTGTGGATCTGGAAGTGCATGTGTTCGGCGGTGCTGAGGGTGTCGTCGGTGTTGGTTGAGACTCTGAGGGTGTTCCTGTGGACGATGGCGATGCCTCCTCCGACTCCGTTGGTGCGGTCCCTGCGGGTGATCTTGTATCCGTCCGGGGTGGCAATGGCGATGTCGGGGGCTGAAGCGGGATTCAGCCAGGTCTCCGTCAGGAATGCGACGTCTGGGGAGGTTGAGTCGAGAAGGTCCCAGAGTTCGATGGCGTGTTTGCGGGCGGAGCGGGTGTTGAGGAGGATGCATCTGAGGTAGTTGGGTTCTTTCCCCCTCTACTACCCCTCCCTTCGGATGAAAAGGACAATAATGTCCATGATTGTTTATTTCGGACTGAGGAAGAAGTGAAGGGACGGGTAGACCTGACTGATGTTCCCTCATCTGACCCCCAAGGGGAACTATATGTTGATGGCTCTTGTTTCAAATTACCAGATGGCACTACCACTGCAGCTTATGCAATCACAACGTTACACACTGTAGTTGAGACATCCTGTATCCCATATCAATCGGCCCAGGCTGCAGAGTTAGTTGCCCTCCTTAGGGCATGTGAGTTGAGTGAGGGACTGACTGTCAATGTCTACACTGACAGCCAGTATGCCTTTGGGGTGGCCCATAATTTTGGGCACCTCTGGGCGGAGAGAGGGTTCTTGACCTCGCATGGGTTGCGAATCCAGCATGGTCCATTGATACATAGATTGCTGACATCACTGACACTTCCTGATAAATTGGCAATAATAAAATGTAGCGCTCACAAAGCAGTAACAGACGATGTTGGAAGGGGCAATGCCTTTGCAGATCAGACAGCTAAGGAGACAGCTAGATTGAAGATGAAAAAGATGTTCGTGGCAGGTCCCGCTAGGTGGGTTCCAGACAATGCAATGTTCGAGGACACATTAGACAATGTCAGGGAAATACAGAGTGAGGCAACAGTATATGAACTGGCAGAATGGGAGGAGAGGATAGAGCGTTTGGACGAGGATGGGTGTTGGACTGACTTGTCTGGGAAACAGAGGTGGTTGCTGCCCAACGCTTATGTGCTCCCTGTTGTTACCATGGCCCATTGCCCGGCGCACATTAGTGCCAAAGGAATATGTAAGCTACTGGACCCAGGATGGCGAAATAATAATATCCCTAAGGTAGCCACACACTTGGTGAAACACTGCATCATTTGTTTGAAACATAATCCTGGGAAAGGTACTCCTACACCCGCATGTAATTTTGAACCGCCTTCCTTCCCTTTTGAGGTTTTCCAGATGGATTTCATCGAAATGGAACGAGTTAACAACTTGAAGTATGTGCTAGTAGTGATTTGTGCATTCAGTAAATGGATTGAGGCTTATCCCACTAAGGAGAATACGGCTATGGCGACGGCGAAGGCACTCTTAAAAGAGTTCTTCCCGCGCTATGGATTGCCACGTGTGATCTGGAGTGACAACGGAAGTCACTTCAATTCAAAGATCATTGAAGTGGTGTGTAAAGGCTTGCATATTAGACAGAAGTTTCATGCAGCGAACCACCCCCAGTCAGCAGGCCTGGTTGAGAAGTACAATGGTACTCTCAAATTGAAGTTAGCGAAGATTCAAGAAAGCACAGGATTGCGACGGCCCGATGCTCTACCTTTGGCTTTGTTGTCTACCAGAGCGACAACGCTTTCTACAACAGGGTTGTCCCCGTACGAGTTGGTCTTCGGGCGCCCGCCAACATCTGGGGCGCCCAAGACCCAAGCGCTTTTCCGAGATAGAGTACCCCCTACTTGTGGACTATTTGTATGAGTTGACTAAAGATCTTCGTTCTGTCCACCAACAGATTCAAGCCACGCTGCAACCAGTACCAGAGGGGCCCGGGCATCAACTACAACCCGGGAATTATGTCATGGTGAAAAATTTTCAGCAGAAGAACTGCCTGGAGCAGAGCTGGAAAGGGCCCCTCATTGTCCTGTTCGCCACCCGCACTGCAGTGAAGCTTGAAGGCCGGAAGCACTGGGTGCACGTGTCCCATGTCAAACGGGTACCTTTACCACTACCGTTTGATCAGTGGGACCGTGAAGGAATTGCTGACCAGGAAGGGGAGAGCGTACCCCGTTTCGTTCCTTTCTCTGACGCCCGACTGAGGTGGGCGCAGACAGACGAGGAGAGCGACGAGGCCTTACTTGAAGCGGTCCCCCCAGAGATAAGGGCCGCGCCGGATGCTCCCGCTTCTGGTATACAGTCACCTGAGTCTCAGTGCCCTGCTGAGCCTGAATTTCTTCCCCTTTTTGTTGATGAAGAAGTGCCTGGGGGGGCCAGGTACAACTTGGAGCCCCGACGGAAGGACAGTGTGCCAGTAGGACAGTCCAGGAGTTAGGGAAGGACTCGAGCTTAGGGCGCGGGTGCTATGCCTAAGGTGCCTGCTTTAGATTAGAGTGAGTTACACTGGTGCACTGCCCTGGACACTGGACAGGATTAGTTGAGGGTATCTTCCAAGGAGGGAGGGTGCCATATCCTGAAAGAAGAGGATTTGTTTTCCAGCAAGAGTTGCGATCGCGCAGCTCCCCCGTGGGAGTGCTTCATAGCACCGTCATTGATGAACAATAGGAGTCTACCAGTGAGGCTCTGACGGACACTGGGTGATTTGTACCCCTCTGGTTGGTTGTATTTTTGTGGCTCCAATTCCTAAAAGTTTCTTTCTATGTACCCATTTGGCCACGCAATTATGAAGGAGGAGCAGCCTCTAGTGGCCCCACCATTACAGCAGAATGGTCCTGTGTGGTCTAGTTGGTCTACTGGGAGTAGGGTGGTAGTGGTAGTGTTCCTTCTCATCGTAACAATAACACTATTCGGGGTGGTGTGGTATTTAGAAGAACAGCATCCTGTGCACACATTGATAGGGACTACCCCGGCTCCACCTGAGCATTCGTTTGTTACACTGGCCTCACATAAGGAAAGACATAGACCTATGTCGATAACGCGTTTCTGCAGATGCTTCATCAGGTGCACAGCACTACTAATGCAACAAATTGCTGGATGTGTGGGTTACTTCCCTCAGTTATGCATAAGAATGATCTACTGGTGTCCTTGCCCCTGTCATACTTGGGTAGTTGTGAGGCTTGGTTCCAATTGCTTTCTATGGTGTACATGCACTATTATGCTGGCGCGATGAATATGGAGCAGACTGATTATGAAGCAGTGTTGGAATATATAGTGGTACACCAAGGATATACGCCTGGGGCAGATGGAAAGGAGGGTACCCTAAATCCAGAAGCTTGTATGAACATTTATGAGGATCATAAGAATGTCACTTGGTTGCAAAACGAAATGCTGGATTTTCAAGGTTTTAGTGTTACTGAATATTTTAAATGTTTTCAGGAATGAAATATAACAGAAGACAAAGCCATGCCCGTCCCTGTGATCAATACAGCAGCCAGTTTCTGTGTTGAAGGCACAGGGAGCATTCCAGTAGGCCAGAGTAGCTGTAACTATACATACCGATTGAATACTACTAGTAGCCCACCTTTGCTCACGCCTCCAAATGTATACTTTGTTTGTGGGGAACAGGCTTATACCTGGCTTCCCAGGGGATGGTCTGGCCAGTGTTATGTTTCTTTCCTCTTGCCCCCAGTTTATATTGCACCATCCAATTATCACAAGGGTCATAGACTACAGCGTAGGGATCTCCATTTGCACCGAGCCAAGAGAGTTGTCAATTCGGAAGATATAGATCAAACAGATACTTCCCTACAACAATTTATTGACATTATGAAGGGCATTTTGCCATTCTGGGGCCCCATGTTCAATAGCCGTAATATCCGTCACCTTGCTAGAGTAGTTGAAGGAGTCATTAACACTACTGCAGGTATACTGACTAATATCACAGTCGAGCTTCAGGCTACGAGACTTGTTGCTCTTCAGAACAGGATGGTTTTAGACGTCATCCTTGCTGATAGGGGCGAGCCTGCCACGTCATCGGCAGTAGCTGCTGTGTTTACATTCCTGATACCGCCCCTAGTGTATACTCCGCCATACAGAAATTACACAGGCTTGCCTCAGATATCCATCAGGATAATGGTTCATGGTCCCTCACGGGGTGGTTCTGGGGTCTGCTGACGTCATGGGGTTGGAAGATACTTCTTGCCCTTATAGCTATCGCAGGTGTCATCTTCACATGTTGCCTCTGTATTAATTGCCTTCCAGCATGTTGTACCTATTGTGTGAGCAAGCTCACCCCTACCCCTAGATTGCCAGGACAGGATACTAAGGTAACCACTATGATGATGCAGGATTTCCAGGATCTCATGATGATAGACGAAGGTATTTTTGAGTACTAAGCAGATGTTGATTCTCATGTGCCGTTTTATTCTTTCTTGTAATGTGAAGTGAACGTGCATTCTTTTTCTTTCCCTTAGAATTGTAAAGACCCTACCGGATAGCCTAATAAAGCATTTAGCCACCACTGCTAAAAGGAGGGTCTGTTAGATTTGAAATTCCAATTCCTGCTATGCACTCGTATCGTGCTACCTTAGTTTAGAAGTGTGGCTAAATAGATGCCATTTGTATTCACGTTATGCAACCCACTGAGTTATCCCCGCAACATGCAAGTTTTAGTTAGCAAGTGTGACTCCATTTTGTATTTTGTGATCCCTATTAGGCTGTGTCTGAACTAGACCTCATTATTCGTACTGCCTGCCTCAGCAGAATACTGTATTTAATTATTATTTTTTCCTCTCCTGTTCAAGGCTGTTTTCCGACTTACTAATGAATAGGCCATTCTGCCCTCGCATACCTATCCAAGTGTGTAGTTCTGCTCCCACGTTGGGAGACGCTGAGACTCATCGCGGTGACCTCGAATCACAGATAACATGTGCCCATCTGGCGGGTGGTAGCCCATCCTCCTGTGCCTTCTTTGTTCATGTTCTGCTCAGGCCGGTAACTTTCCACTGTGGGCGTGGTTGGAGGTTCTTGGAGGAATGATTAGGTATTGCAGTCCGTTGGGGAGCCAGTCCCCTCAGCAGACATCTTAGGGTGCAGGTCAGATTGGACTCCTCTGCAGAGTATTACTAATAAAGGTATGTTTGTATTCTCTACTGTCTGACAGACTCTTCATTTCTTTGGGAAGTCCTAGCAGGTGGTTGTAAGTAACCCGGGTGGCCCCTAAGGGCCACTTCCTTCAGTATCCATTCATTGATATGCTTAATATATTCTACATCATATAGCAAGGCCCTTTCAAAAGACCAGCTGGAGGAGGAGGGGGAAATTGCCCCATCTCCAACTCCACCACCCAAAAATTTTGGTCTGACGTGACGCTGGGGTATTTATGTATTTTACATGTCAATGCTAATTTGTGAGGTATAAAAACATAATCAAGCCTAGCATGTACCCAATGGGGGCATAAAAAAACATGTAGCCCGGATCGAGAGGCTCCTTTTTAGCCCAAATGTCGGATAGTCCATGAGTCTGACAAAGATACTGGAGGGATCTAAACACCCTTGGTTTCCGCCCCTGGTATTGAGCTTCCCTTGTCCCAAAATTACCACCTATACCATTAATATTAATGTTGAAATGTACACAAATTTTAAGTGGAAGGGACCAATCGGCCAATTCCTTGTTGAGCCAATTGAGCATAGTTGGGTCATTGATCCCAGATTCATAAACCGAGCAGAGTGTAAACGTATTATTACTGACCCAACATTGCGTTATAGCTCATCGGCCATACGCATCAGCCCTAGTCCGAGGAAACCCGGCCCTCCCCCTCCGAGCCATAATTGCCACCCCTGTGTGCGTGTACCTTGCGTGGTATAGGTCACTAATTGAAACCCTGCTACCTGTGCAACTTCGTGCCTATTTGCCTCCACATGCGTCTCCTGCAGGCAGAGAATATCTGCCTTCAGAAATTGCATGTCCACATTGACCCTCCACTTTTTCAGGGGGATATTTAATCCACATATGTTTACCGACGCTATTCTTAACTTACTCATCTGTGATTGGTAGAAATCCACCAACGCAGTCAATTATCCTGTCCAACCTCTTTCTTGAAATAAAACCTGCTTGGAACACCCCCAACCCACCCCACTCCCGTCCCCCACCCGCTGTCTTCCACCTCCCCAAGGCCCTCAGCATAGCGCGCAATGGGGTCGCAAGGACCCTTATGATGCCACCTGCATGTCCGCCACTCCTCCGAGCCACCCCCCAAATCCGCCCTACCACACACTATGAGTTGGTGATCAAAAGAAAGGAAAATAAATCCTCTTAAGAAAAAAAGAAAAACCCAAACCAAGAAAGACTGGGATAAGAGCAATGCCCGTTATACTTGAAGCTCATCGACCCCCGTGATGTGAAGTTGCCCCCCAGCACTTTTCACCCATCGTAATTTTAATCCCTTTATCATAAGGAGGTCCTCTATCAGGTCTTTTGGTCAGCCCATCGTCACCCTTTACTCCCCTCATTCGAGATCTCTTTCAGAAAGTCCTGGGCTTGAATTTCAGATGAAAAAACCCTAATTGATTCCTTAAAAATAATCTTAAGGTGAGCAGGGCTTAGCAGGTAGGCTTCACAGCCGAGTTTTTGAAAAGGCCCAATCATTTGCAGAAGTCGCCACCTTCTCTCCACTGTCATGTGGCAGAAATCTAGCCTGACAAAAAAGGTATGACCCTCAAAGGATCAATTAGCCTCAGGCTTGGCCATCTCAAAATTTGTCTGCTGCAGAAGGAATTTCCCTAAAAAAAATCAGGGTAGCTCTGGGCTTATTATTAGAGTCAAGTTGCCCTCTCTTTCTTAGCATGAGAGGGAATCGATGTACAGTCTGCACCTCCGCTCCCCAATCCCAGTGCGCCAGCTCGGGAAAGGCTCCCTTCAATATCCTCAGCATAAAAGCCAGAATGTCCCCAACCTCTGCCTTCTCAGCAATACCGAGAGCTCTAAGATTATTTAAATGCTGACGATTCTCAAAATCTTCAAGCTTCCACATCATGTCGGTCATCCGGGCTTCTTGGGATGCTAGTTGACTTCCCATTGACTCGGCCTCAGCCTCAAGAACTACTGTCCGTTCTTCCACAGCTGTCGTGTGCTCTGAGATTTCAGTACAGGTCTTATTGATCTTACGCATAGCTCCTTGAAGTTTTTTAGTTGCCAGGTTTGCTCTCTGGTTCTCCAAATGTGCTTCGACCTACATTTGTTTCAATGTGGAGTAAATTAATCCCATTGAGGGGGAGATTCAGCTTCCAAATTCAAAACTGATGTTGTCTGCAAGGTTTCTCTGGTTGCTGAGCCCCCCACCCTCAGAGCCAGGTTTGCGTCAGAATAATCCCATTTCATCTGATCAGTTGTGCTATGATCTGACTCAAAGCCAAATTCACCAGTTCATGATTTTCTGTTAGATGTTTTCCTTTTTTGGGAGGCCACTCGCCATTGGGTTGTTGGCCTGGCCAGAAAGCTGCCTTGACTGTCTTCAGAGGTACCTGGTGCTGAATCCACATCGGATTGAAGATCGCTGCCCCCTGAAAGGTCCAAATCATTGGTAAGGGAGAAACATTTCTCAGCCCCATCTGGGGTACCCCATACTTTCATCTTCTGCCCCCCAGCACTTGGACCTAGGCAGCCTTCTGCCCCAAGTGAGTGGGTTGCCAAGTCAGCCAGGCCTATGGCTAGCGCATCTGAAAATGTGGGCAAAATGTTTTCCGCTGAGCCTGATCCTGCCCCTATCTCATCTGGCAACAAAGTTAAACAGGCCGTGTCAGCCACAATGTTATCCAAGAAAGCTGAATGGGTTAAAACATGCAGATCGGTACTCACGGCCTTCGCCCCAGGGCTGGTTCATCTGCCGTTCCTCTCACTTGAAGGGATGCAGCCATAGTCTCCGTGGAGCCAGTTTTCTTGCTGCCTGCCCCGTCGCTTCCCATGAAGATTCCCGGGATAACTGTTTGTTTCACCCTCTGCGGGTCTGCGCTCGACAGAGGCCCTTTCGGTTTCAGTTTGCTGACGATGTCTTCCGCATCATGTTTCTTTGCAGGGGCATCATCCAGTCTCTATCCGGCCACCGTTTTCCGGCTGGGAGGGGCTCCCCGAGACCCCTTGGGGGCTCCAGCCTCGCTGCGGTCCCTCTCTGCCATGGCTCCCTTCAGGGGCATTGCGCAACTCCTGCTCCACCAGGCTCGCTGCACCAGCCCGCCAAGTAGCTCTGCCGCAACTCTCCACATACGGAAAGTAAGCTGCTTAATTTCCGCAGTCCCAAAAATCTCCAGAAGGCTTCCTTTTTTTCCAGGTAGGCTTGCAGCCTTCTGGCCACCTGAAATAGCACCATCTGTGCTTTTAAATATCACCAGGACAGATATTTTCGGCAGGTGTGGGTAGGCAGCTCACACAGCATCTAAGCAGTCGCCATCTTGCTCTCCCAGCTGGTCCACAACACTTTCAGTGGGTTTGAGAGCACATGAATCCCAGGGTCCTCAGGGTCTGCATAGGTCAGCGAGTGGTGTTTATGGCTTTGGTGCAGGCAACAGCAATGCGTCGATTTCACAGAGAATGTGCCTGTCCCTAATGATGCTTCGGTGTTGATGCATTGGTTTCTTGGGTTGCAGCAACAAACACTCACTTCCAAGGGCCCAGGTCAGGATTTGGAACCATGTGTCAGAGCAGGACTCAAAGCAGAGGAGCCCATGCGCTGGTAGCAAGATGCAGGTGAAGTCTTTGATATCCCTGAGAGTTCAGTAACAGGAGGCAAGCCCAAACAAGCCCTTGGAGAACCTTTAGAGATGCAGGATATTGAGAGTAATGTTCTTTCCTCTCACTCCCAGGCAAGAAGCAGCAGGCCAACACAGCTAAGCAAGCAGCAAAGTGGCAGTCTGTCCTGGCAGAACAACAGCTCTTCTACCTGGTAGAATGTCCTCAGTCCTGAAGTGTTCTGAGTATATGCTGTCAGAGGTCCAGTACTAAATATACCCATTTTAGCCTTCGAAGTAGGGAGACTTCAAAGAAAGGTCTTTGTAGTGCACCAGACCCGGGCCCTGGCTCCAGACACACTACAGAGGGGTAGGGGGGTAGGCAGCTCTTTGTGTGGGATAGGCACAGCCCTATTCAGGTGCAAGTGTCGGCTCCTGCATCTCATTTTAGCTAGTGGAGACCCATCAGCCTGGTGATGGCCCATCAGGATATGCAGGGCACACCTCAGCTCCCTTTGTGTGTGACTGTCTAGAGCGAATGCACAAAGTCCAGCAGTAGAATGGTTAATGTAAGAAAATGCCAATATTCTAAAAGAGGCATTTTTCAAACCTGCAATTTAAAAAAAATAACTTCACTAAAAAATGTGTTTTTGAAGTGTGGGTCCAGAGACACCAAACTTACTCTTCCTATCTTTTCCCAATTGGAAGTTACACTTGTAATGTGTTACAAGGCAGCTCCAATGCTAAGCTATGGGAGAGAGAGGGCTTGTTGTAGTGGAAAAATTAATTTATCTGTTTTTCACTGCCAGGACATGTAAAACTCAAAAGTACATGTCCTACCTTTTAAATACACTGCACCCTGCCCATGGATCTACCTAGCGCCTTCCTTAGGGGTGAATTGTATGTAATAAAGAGAAGGTTTGGGCCTGGAAAGTCGGTGAACTTTCCAGGTCGAAATGGCAGTTTTAGATCTGCACACACAGGCTCTGCAGTGGCAGTCCTGAGACAGGTTTGAAGTGCTACTCATGTGGGTGGCACAATCAGTGCTGCAGGTCCACTAGTAGATTTTGATTTACAGGCCCTGGACAGATGTAGTGTACTGTACTAGGGACTTATTAGTAAATCAAATATGCCAATCATGGAGAAACTAAATGCCATTACAGTCTTAAAACCAACAAAAACAAAGTTCAGCACGCTGTCAAAGCAGGAGGTCAAAAAGGCAAAAAGACAGGGGAATCCACGCCAAAAGATGCCATGTCTTACACATGTCCCCCCACAGTGGAAAGTGGGGAAAACTACCCAACCCCTTGGGAGTTCTCTTGACTAACATGGAAGAACCTGGGAAGATCATCAGTGTTGGCGTGTTGTGTTCCAGGACTTTGTTCCACCATAAAGTCCATTCTCTGTAGGGGGATGGACCACCTCAACAGTTTAGAAATCTCACCCCTCATTTAAGTTAACCATCTGAGGGGCCTCTGATCTGTCTGAACCCGGAAGTGAGTCCCAAACAAGTAGGGCTTCTTCAGTGGCCAGACCATAGAAAAAGCTTCCCTTTCTATTGTTCTCCACCTCTGTTCCCTGGAAAGTAACCTTCTAATAATGAAGGCTACACATTGATCTAGGCCCTCTTTATTTAGCTGTGAAAGCACAGCCCCCACGCCATGCTCTGAAACATCAGTCTGCACCATGAATTCTTGGGAGAAGTCAGGAGCCTTGAGCACGTGTGCCGTGCACATGGTCTGCTTCGGGGTGTCAAGAGTGATCTGGCATGCCTCTGTCCACATCACCTGATGTGGCTGCTTCTTGGAAGTCAGCTCTGTCAAGGGGGCAACAATGGTGCTTTATCCCTTGACAAATCTGTAATATCCAGTGAGGCCTAAGAAGATTTTCACTTCTGTCTTCGTCTTGGTGGTGTCCAAGCCAGAATGGTATACATCTTTGGCTGTAGGGGCTGCATCTTGCCACCCCCTACTTGGTATCCCAAGTAAACCACTGCCCTATCAAGGCCAGTAAGTGCCCTATCTGGCACTTACTGGCCTTGATAGTGAGGCCTGCACTCCGCAGGGCCCTCAGCACTTCATCGAGGTGGTGTAAATGATCCTCCCAACTAAAGCTGAAGGCTGCAAAGTCGTCAAGGTAGGCGGCACTGGAATTCTCCAACTCAGCCAGGACCTGGTTGGTCAACCTCTTGAAGGTGGCAGAGGCATTCTTCAACCCAAGATGCATGACACTAAACTGGTAGTGCGCTTCTGGCATTGAGAAAGCTGACCTCTCTTGTTCCCCCTTGGTAAAGGCAATCTGCCAGTACTCAGACATTAAATCAAATGTGCTGAGGAACTTGGCAGCTCCAAGCTAATAAATGAGCTCCTCAGCTCTGGGGATGGGGTGTACATCAGTCTTAGTGACTGCATTGAGCCCAAGGTAGTCTACACAGAAGCGGAATTCGGGTGTGATACCAGGTGGAGCAGCCTTGGGGACCAAGGAGTGTTGGAGGGCTCAATAACCCCTATCTTAGAGACTTCCTCCTTGATGCTGGCCCTTACTCTGCTAGACAACCTGTAAGTTTTGTGCTTAACAGGAAGTCTATCCCAAGTGTCAATGTCAAGAGTGCACCAATGGATGACTCCTGGGGTGAGTGAGAACTGAGATGCAAATTGTCCCTGCAACTGGTGACAGTCTCTCTGCTGCTGTAGAGTCAAAGTAGGGGAGAGGCTCACACCCTCTACTGAACCATGAATGAATGAATGAATGAATGGACACTTGTAAAGCGCATGGCTACCCGGAAGCATCCCAGCGCTGAAGCAGTAACCAGAGAACCGAAAAAACTAAGGGAAGAGCCACGTCTTGAGTTGTTTTCGGAATGCCAGATGGTTAAGTTCACTCCGAAGGTCATGCTATTGGAAGACAGGAGGTCAGGGAAATGTTCACTTTCCTTTTCCACCCCATCATCTGTGACCAAGAGCATAGTCAACTAAGACCTCTCTAAGTGTGGCTTGACGTCGTTCTGTGCAGGACCCCCAAAGGGTTCCTAGGAGTCTGCAAGTCCATCAGGTAGGTGACATCACTCTTGTGCTCCTTTACCTTAAATAGGCCAGACCAGTGGTCTTGCAGAGCATGGGGCTCTACATGCACCATCACCCACAACTTTTGAGCAGGCTGAAACTCAACCAGAGTGGTGTTCTGGTCATACCAGTGTTTCATGTCCTCTTGGCTAGTTTCTAGATTCTCCTGGGCAAGTTTCCGGAAGTGGGCAGTCTGGTTGCGGAAGATCAGTATGTAACTGAACACATCCTGGGGGGCTTTCTGGGAGTTTGATCCCAGCCCTCCTTCACCAAACTGAGATGTTCTCTCACAGGGTGTCCGTATAGAAGTTCAAGAGGGCTGAAGACAACCCCGTTCTGAGGTACCTCCCTGTAGGCAAATAAAAGACATGGCAGGAGAATGTCTCCATTATGCCTCATGGGTTCGGGCAGACCCATTATCATGCCTATGATGGTACAGTTGATCCTTTCAACCAACCCATTGGTTTGGGGGTGGTTTAGGAGTGGAGAACTTATAGGTTACCTCACACTCCTTCCACATGACCTTTATGTACAAGGACATGAAGTTGGTACCATGGACAGATACCACCTCCTTGGGGAAACCCATGAGGGTAAAGATCCCCATCAGTGCCGGGCCACGGCAGGCACAGTCACTATCCTCAGAGGGATAGCTTCCGAGTGGCTGGTGGCATGGTCCACCAAGACCAGGACAAACTTGTTGCCCATGGCTGTATTGTGATCCAGAGACCCCACAATGTCAATACCCACCCACTCAAAAGAGGTGCTCATGACAGGAAAAGGTCGCTGGGTGGTCTTGCATTTTCCCCGTGTATTGGTACTCAAATGGCAGGTAGTACAGGACCTGCAGAACGCATCTGAGGCTTCCTCATTTGAGGCCAATAAAAAGTAGGTGACAAGCCTGTCAAATGCCTTGTCTTGCCCCAAATGGCGTACCAGTAGCACATCGTGAGCCAGACCCAGTAGGAAGGTCCTGCAGAGCTGGAGTACCACCAGCACAGGGGATGCGCCATACTCAGGAACCTTAGGCTCACTATACAAGAGACCATTCTCCCAATAAAACAGATGTTGGCCAGAGGCATCACCAGCTGCCTGGGCTTCGGCCTGCCACCACAGACCCACAAGAGTAGGGAACTCCTTCTGACTGCTCAGAACTCCTCCCTTGAGGGACCTCCACTCTGCTGCCAACGGGACAGCTCTGGCAGGTTCCCTGGTTCGGTCACATCTTCCTCTGTAGGTTCCGGACCACCTCCTTGTTATGTTTCATACAGGTACCTCGATATAGGCTCAGGTAGTAACCAGACCTTTCACCTATATTTCCCCTGCCATTACACTACATAACGGTTCTTGGTACTGACCTTTTACCTAGTTACGGTACTGCTTAAATGGCGTGGGGTTTTCTCCGAAAACTAGTCTCATTCATTATGCATGAGGATTCGTGGAATCTCAGCAGGACTACCATCTCCTGCATAATAACTATGTATAAGGGTCATTCCTTCCGTCATCCTAGTCCGACATGACACAGCAAGGTAGATCCCCTGAGGGTACCACTTTGGGTATATAAACACCATATCTTTGCTGAGGCAGGGAGAGGAGAAAAAGGACTTCCATGCTGACACACGGATGCAAGACGCTGAGGTTCCTGCATGCAGACACTCCAGCTCGCAGTGGCCTGACATCCCTCGCGGGGTGTCCATCTCGAGACCAAGATGGGGTCCCACAGTCTCTCACTACAGGTAAGGGGGTTGGCTTCAGCCTAGGGGGAATCTTGGCTCTACACCTACATACATGCTAGGTACACTTAGGTACATCTAGTTAGGGTTGCATCATAGGAGTACGCATTATTACTGTCATGTATTTATATACCTGCCTGTATTCATTGTTTTAGCACTATGGTAGGAATCTACCATCCTTTTACTCTGTTGGTGCTTGTAATAATTTGTATCTGTTTTTGTCCTATGGTTGTCTCAGCACACCTATTTTACACTAGAATGAGGCTGGTTCAATAAATGATTATTGAAAAACGTCCCCACCGTTTATTCCGTTATTGAGACAAAGTGAGCACGAGTGACTGAGTGAAAGGTACTGTACTGTTTCCACGATCCCTGATGGACAGAGTTGCCATGTTCGATAGTTGCCAAGAACTATTCTCTCCTTGGTAAAAGGAGTTTACAGTGGCACTGTATACAGGCGAACATACTCGGTAGGGGTGTCTGGAAACAGTCTGGACACCAATCCCACAGTCTATGTTGTCTAAACGTGCAGATCCTATATAGTTTGATAGGAACTACACGACATGGTGCCGCCAACATTGGTTTGGTACTTATTTAACGGTCAAATCTCAGTAGTTCAGTCGTGCTACTCTCAGAGACCCCTACTCACATTTTCCCCGAGACGTCTGGAGTGGGAAAGGGAACAGTCCGCCACAGCTGAGTAAGCATATCCTATGTATTGGCTGTAGGTTTATCAAGCTTGAAAGACAAACAGTTCCCTATTATGCATAAAACCGTATCTCAGTTTCTTTTAAACTTTTTACTTTTTCAAATAATGGCTGACGAAGACGCCGCTGCACCAGCATTACGTGCGAACGTAGTAGAGGAAAGAGAGCAGGAAGGTGAAATTAACATTTCAGAAAATGTCAGTACTGCCCTTACTTTAAAATTAGCAGACAATAGAGTCACAGCTAGGGGTGGGACAGTAACGTTCGTGATTGAGGCACACAAGTCATATTGAACAGAGGTATTCTATTCATGGGTTAAATTCCCACAAGCAGATGCACGCACAAATACATTTTACTCTTACACTGAAGATAAAACACCAGATGAATACTGTCCATATGAGGACATTGAAATTCCGCTCACCTACCAGGAGCACATAAACTGGTTTAAAGGCGCCCTCCCAAATACAAAAGAAAAAGTGAGACTCGGTCCGCTCGGAAGACATGGAGCAACTTGGCCAGTCCTTGCGGCTTACACACCATATCCAGACATTGACACAATGCCAGTAGCAGACTTACGTCTACTTCATAAAGAAATAATAAAACTTTAAAGAAACCTGACACAGTTCTTGATGAGAACACTCACACTTCAGCCAACAAGGGCTAAACCTACAGGACAAATTCAGGGATCTACATCTAAAATAACACCACAAACACTACACGCAGTTATGGATAAAATGCCTACTAGACGTGAGCAAATGCCATTCTGGATAGCTCAAAAAATAACACAGTTAGAGGCAGTGTTTCCACACACAAGCCCTCAAGAAAAACACAGGATGCTAACAATCTGCTTGCCAATGGGGATAGCTCCCCAGATAGAAGATTGTACCTCTTGGGGTTCAGTTTTCGCTGCCATATATACCAGAACTTATGGTATCCCTTCAACTGCAGTAATACCAGATGTATTAATACAAATACAGAATGAGTATGGAGCAGAACCTGCGCTGAACTTAGGGATTAAATTGTTAGGAAATTCTGCCTAACTATTATATTAGCAAACATAAAGGGGGAGGCAGCAGCAGTGGCAATACGCCAATGCCTGAGGAATTTCACTCCTTTACAACAGGAGCGTGAATTACCTAAAATTATCGAAGATACCTATGCTGAATTAGGTAGAGATAGTTTGGGAGCTAGAGCAACAAAACCTCAACTCATGGATGGTCCTGAAAAAGAGAACACCAAACAAGCACCTGATTCTTCCAAGAAGAAATGGGATAATAATAAAAAACAAAAGACTAAAGAAAATAGGTCACAATCCAGGGGTGGGTCTTCTAGACAGGAGCCCTCCGAAAGGAGGTACAACCTTAGGAATAGAGATAACATTAAAAAACCTGACAGGTATCAGGATACTGATACACGTTCCTCTCATTCCTTTCAGGGTTCATAAAAAAACTCAGAGAGGGAAGGACGGTTAGAACACAGACAAGAAGAGCGTACAAAGTCCAGAGACACGCAATGCGCTTCAGACTATACTTCCAAAAAAGAAGAGAAACCAAAATCAAAACCTCAATTTAAAAAGAAGAAGGTAGCAGGTCTCAAAGTTAGACATGCCCAGAATTCTGAGGACTCAACTTCTGAACGAGGAATGGGCTCTGACGATGCTAGACAGCACAGCAGAAGTAGCAATAGCTTGCCAGAACCTGATGGAATTTCTGGTGACAGCGGAGTTGAATGAACATATCACGGTGGAGACACCTGATACGAGGGTAAGTGTCCCGCATAAGTTACATGAAATAATACTCCAAATGAAGGGGGACAAACCCAGAAAAATTAAAAGTCTCTTTTGGGAGAACCTGACTTATGGTTTTGACATCCTTTTGGCTGAAAAAGATTGGGTGCCTGAAATTGATATGGAGTGCCGCAAAGGGAGAGGCGGTACTTTTGTCTACTTTTTCTGACCTCGTTCCAGTATACTTAAAACTTTCATACGTGCAGAAGTGGGCGGTAGCACTTGCTCCAGGATTATATCGCAACCATGTTGGGTGGGATGCTGAGTCACCTCACCATGAAATCCCAGTAAAAACGACTCCAACTCCACAAAGACAATGCCCACAGAGACAATACCCAATAAAACAAGATGCAAAAAAACAAGTCAGGGAGATCTTAGCTCAACTTGAATACCAGGGTATAATTGAAACTTGCACCTCTTTAATGAATAATCCTTTGTTTCCTGAAATGAAACCCGATAATTCATACCATCTAGATTTAGACTACAGACATCTGAACACATGCACTAAAACATTTGCAGTACAGAATGCACATAGTGCCGCATTAATGAATAACGTGCGGAAAAAATACAAAACATTAGCTATCTCAAATGGATTTTTCTGCCAGAATATAGTGCCTGAAAGCAGATATTTGACAGCATTTTCAGCGCTCGGTTCTCAGCGTCAATTCTGTTGACTCCCCCAAGGGTATAAGAATAGCCCTGGGTTGTTCTCAGCTAGGGTAACAGAGTTACTTCAGAATTTGGATGAAGAGGCATTGTCCTATGTAGATGACATTTATTTGATGGATGATGATTTAATGGATCATTTGACCAGGGTGAGCAACATCATTTTGGGGTTTGCCTCTGAGGGCTACAAATTCAATTTAAAAAAATCGAAAATAGCCCACCTCAATGTCCTATTTTTGGGATATGAGGTTTCAAGTGAAGGGAAAAGCCTGGCATCTAACTTTTTAGAAAGGTATGCGTTGCTCCAACCTCCTAAATCATTGAAAAACTCACAATCCATATTGGGATTCTTAAATTTTGGCAGAACTTAGATTTTAGATTACGCAGAAAAAGTGAAACCTTCCTACGACTTAATAAAACCTAATTTTTCAGTTAGGCATTGGCCACAGGAACACACAGATATCCTTCGTTCCTTACAAGCTGACATGATAGCTTCAAAACACCTACACACACGTGTAAACACCACAAATTTGATGAACCGTGTTATAGCAGGTCAATCCGGTTATACATACCTAACCTTAAATGAAGGCGAAACAGTACCTTTAGCATATAAATCACACTTGTACACAAACGCGGAAATGCGTTTTGCTTCTACAGAAAAAATTCTGACAGCAGTACAGACTGCTGTAGTGAGAGAAAGAGCATTGGCTCAGGGGAAACGAATAATGGTTGTAACTACAGTATCAGCCTTAGAGGCTGTCACAAAAGCAAGCGTTCCAAATGCTCAAGCTTTACATCCAAGATGGATACAATGGGCTAATTCTCTCACTGCAACAGATGTAGACTCCACACTTAAAACGCAAGCCTCCTGCAATACAAACAAAAATATCCTCTCCCGAATTAAATAATGCCTCTAGATCAGTATGAATATATTATTTACACTGACGGATCTGCTCAGCCGGCCCTAGGAAGTAAACAACAATATATCGCTGCATGTGCGATTGTGAAGGGTCGTATGCAGGAAGGAAAGTTCCACCCTAGCAGTACGAAGACACAGTCTCTAGGAGACTGTACGGCACAGCTGGCAGAATTAAAAGCCCTGTTACTGGCAGTAATAAATACGGATCGTGAATTCCCCGCACTGATTGTGTGCAATTCATTTTACTGTGTCCAGTCATATAATGAATAGCTTCACTACTGGGATCAGAACAGGTTTAAAGACTCAAAAGGATGCACAATTAAACATAAATTGCTATGGGAACAGGTAGCTGAGTTGAAAAACGAACTACCAAGAGCTCACGTGATACACACGCTGAGTCATCAACGTGATGGCGTTCACGTTGAAGGGAATTCATTGGCCGATGAAGCTGCAAAGGGAGCAGTACGAACTGCTGCCGTAGCTGCAATTACTAGTTCAAAAACGAGAATAGACGGACAGATAATGGTAGCTGTCATTGCTTCACGCAAAAACAGCCCAGCCTTACCGAAAGGTTTTCCACTCAAATACTCCTACAAGTTAGATGCAAACAACATTCCGTATGCTCAGATTCCAGGAGTGGGGATAGAGTAATACCAAACATGGATCGCTGATTAGGCTTAATACTAGCTGCACACGAGGGTCTAGGTTCTGCACACGCATGGATAACCGCAACGGTTTCTTTTCTGAAACAACGCTATTGATGGCCAGGAGTAACTAAACAGACGAAGAATTTTGTCTTAAAGTGCGACATCTGTCAGCAGATGAAGGGTTCTACCGTGGCACGTCCAGTGCAGACATCATTACTAATATCAGACAGACCATTTGCTTATGTCTATTTGGACCACTGCGGCCCCCTACAATCAGATGGGGCTTACAAGTATATCTTGGTGGCAGTGGATTCATGCTCTAGATTCCTGTGGGTTTGGACCCAGCGCTCGGCTGACGCTCAAACTATTATAAAAGATTTGCGAGTCTTCAAAGGGACATACGCAGTTGGCACATTACATTCTGACCATGGCCCCACATTTATCTCTAGGGCTTACAAGGAAGCTATAGGAAGTTTGGGTGTTGCACTACGGTACTCCTCTCTGTACCATCCTGAGGGAAATTCGTTTGTGGAGAAGTAAAACCGAGACTTAAAGCAATCTTTAACAGCAAGAGTACGGTGGTAGTTTGGTCAATCACTTATATGGTGTCCAGAGGGCGCTCAACAATATGCCAAGAAGATCCCTAGGAGGTGTCACTTCTTACTAAGTCCTATTTGGACAAGAATGTGGGTACCTGATCTCGACTATGAAAGCTCAGTGGCGGATTAAAAACCTTTTGACATCAATAAACGTTTGGCTGTTTTACAGGATCTCAATGAATTCCGGGCACTACAAAGCAATGTGCAAGTAAAATGCACTGCCACTGGGGAAGTCAAATCAGTCACGGCAAGACCTGCCTGGATCCCAAAAGTCGGGGATCTGGTCAGAGAAAAGACTGTGGAAAGAAAGAATTTGGGCCATCATACAGAAAGCCTGTACCTGTCCTGGCTGTCAGAGGAACAAGAACAGTACTTCTTTCGCCTCTTGCCAGCAAAAAAGAAAAGAGATTTGTCTCCATTGATCTGATCTGATCAAACTACACTATGTGGCTGATACTTAATTTTAGGCCTCGTTGGCTCCTGGGTAGCCGACGCTCTCCTCTCGCTACCATACAGGAAGTTCAGATGCAAAGACTCATAACATTTGAAGAGTCACCAATACAAGATATGGTACTCGTTCTAGTTGAAATAGAACATCAAAACACAAATGAAAGACAAATATCAATTCGGCCAACCACTATCTATATTAATATGCCTCCACAAGATATGTCTGAAAGTTCAACAAAACTTGCGGGGCTAACAAAAATAGATCAAACTGCATCTGGCTACTTCATCGATTTTGATACCTTCTCTCTTGATCCCAGTGAACTTGAAATAACGCCAGATCCAGTTTCCCATAAACAACAACTTCATGACTTCTACATTTTTATGAAAAAGACTTACCTAGTCTCACCATGGCTACAGCTCTGGATAATAACTGGAATACTGTTTTATTATTCTGGATTGGCCCAGTGACTGTCTTTTGCTTACTCATGAATGGAAACTATCTCCCAAAATGCTCTGTAGTATCAAATGTGAACTTGGTCCTGAAACCTCATACGTCATCTCATCGTGACCAAAGAGACCTGTCCTTCGTGAACATTACAGCTGTTCCAATTCCTGATGGTATAGTTTGGGACAGAGTTTCATATGATGTATTTGGCCCCACTGAACTTTTGAAAATACCTCATGTATTAAAACTTTCTTTAAATGATATCATCACCTCCAGTACATTTTCTGATGATTGGGATTTTGAAACTGTAAATAATATGTTGTCTGATTTAGAACAATCCTCTGCATTTTCAAGCATTGAAATGTTAGAGGACACAACTGATTATGACACAATGAACTGTTACCAACATTATTGTCATCACTTTTTACATAAATCCAGTATCCCACGTAATGTTTTTACATACCACCAATAGGAACATTGCCCAACACCACCGAAAGGTAGTTCACAAACGTTTGCACAGAAGTTTTCTTATTTTTCAGGGTTCAACACCTCTGACCCGACCTCATATTACTATAAGATTGCACCTACAACTGCACAGAAAAATATGCTAACAAACACAAAACAGATTTACTCTGAAACCTTTATTTCCCAACTGTCTGAGCAAGGTTTTGACTTATGAAAGGACACTATAGACATAAAATCAGTCTGGGGTTCAAAGGAATGGCAAGTTCAGGGAACAGAGGCACTATTTCGAGCATGCCTCATCCCGCAGCAAATACTTCTGAACGACGCTGTGCAACAGATTTACTGTCTTGGACTAGCCAATAATAAAGATTTGAACACACCTCGGATTCCCTCACCATCACACTTTAAGGGGTGCCAAAACTTTACAACACATGGTGGGGATACGGTAGATGGCATCATACATACAGTTTCATACAATTCATCAGACCCCAATTGGAAGGGATGGTTAGTTTGGCCTACAGACGCAAATAGATGTCAAACAAGATTCAGGGGTACCACCGAAGGGTTTAGTATCCATAGGCCGGACCAACGCTATGTACAACGAGAACATCCGGGGGTGGTGACATCATACAGTGTTGGGAAGTTATGCTTCGATTGGCTAAAAACCTCAACACTATCCCAGGTGAAACAACACTTGTACATACTATCAGGAGACATGGATTTAAGGGACTTTTTATTGGGTCCCCGAAAGCCACGTGAGAAACGCTTCTTATACACTGTTTACAATGAAATTTGGAAAATCTCTCAACAGGAAGCTGCGGAGAGACTTCGTGAAATTGATAGAATTAACCTAGAAAAAGCTTTAGCGGTAGTTGATAATGGTATGACAACATTAACATCCAGGATTTATTCACTGAGCAACATTGTATCTTCTGCATATATTAGAACAAGATTTGTCCATACTACCGCACGGACAGTGTTCAATTCTATTATGTTGTTAAGCTGGACGCTACAATCATTGCTTTCCAGTTCTGTGCCTTGGCATATTATCAACAGTACGTCCCTGTTCTCTGCATACAATCTAACTAAGAAACAGATAACAATGGCACAAAGAGGGGCAAAATATACAATGCTACTAATTTGAAAAACTGGAACAATTATCTTTCACTGTGGAAGAGTCACCGTCTACAGGATGGTTAATTCATGGCCATATAACGTTACCGGTCACAACTTTCCAGTTTCAATACTGCCTAGAACAACAACAGGCAGGCATATGTGAAGCAATGGGTAAGTAATTAATCGAGGAATCTTGGGAATTGCTGTGTAGATTTCAATGCAGTAGTGGGGACATGGAAGTGTTTCTATGTGGTACAGACTGCGAGAACTATTTAAGTGGATCTCTCATCTGCCAGGATATCATGCTTCACGGGGCCTGTAACGGTTCAGTTGCAAACGTATCCTGTCATTTGAAAGGGTCCCCGGCTGCCGTGATTAATCCGGTGTTCAAGTTGCTCTTGAATGGGAGTTACTTGATGCTGAATGATCAAGGTTGTTGTGGGATGCTTCTGGGCATCGCATATCTTGTCACTGTAAGCTCCAGGGTTACTTGTTGTATCCAAGTATTGTTTCCGCCAACCCACACAGTCAGGGAGCCGCCGGTATGGCCTTTGTTGAATGTTTAGTTTATACGGTTTGATACTCTGAGCCGGACAAAAACCATGCTTTTACAGAAAACCGTGCCCTTAACCTCCGCCAGAGAGACTTTTGATCTTCAGGTCGCAAGGTCCTCAGCTGCGATACAGGCACTAGTACGAACGAACTGCCTTTTCCATTTCACGGAAATGGTACAACGTTTCTTTAACATGTCTGATACGAAGGGTATAGTACACCTATTTAAGACCATAGGTTCTGGACTGTTAAGCACCTTTCACACAGTCTTCGGAGTGATTCCAGCCTTCATACACTCCGTATTTGGCAGCATTTTTGGAGGACTTCAGCTGATCCTGTTACTAATAGCAGGAATCCTGATTGTAATTTTTCTACTACGCAATGGATGTCCCAGTCACCAAGGAGATGGAAAAAATGCTCTTGGAGCGCCGATACCGTGATCGCATGGTACCCCATCTAGTCACACCTAACCTTCGAGAACTAAGCGAGTCTCGGTTCCTATCGTTTCGACCAGTCTGGATTAACTGTGTTTTGCCTGTCCTCCGATGCCTGTTCTGTGGACAAGAATGCATGTTGGATCTCTGTCTAACACTTCCATGGGTTGCGCCACTGGACGTGGATGCTGTACTGGACCCAATAACGGCCTATGTACTGCTGTGTCCTCAGTGAATTCCCATGTTGATGTCTGCTATTCTTAGAGCCACCACGGGACGCTTCAGCTCCTGTTGGAATGGAGACCGGCTCCTCTACAAGCACTCAGGCCTTGGATGTCATACAGGCTTCCCCAGCATCGGCTGTGGGCAATATAGAAGATCATCTGTGCTCGATTGACCTGATCTGTGAGGTGATGCAGGGACCGTCATCTGCGATTGCAAGCAACAGTGATGTTGCTTCTCCCACACAGGACACATAAACATTTGGCTCATCGTGTGCTGGGAAAAATTTGGCCCTTTTTCAAAACAACCAAAAATGGAATTTTAAAACAAAAAACACTTTTTTTCTTCTGTTGCTGAACAGCATGGCTTTCAGGCACTCATAGTTGTTCAGACCATATATACGAACATAATTTTATAGACTTCTAATGCTTATGTTAGAATTTTAGCATTTTTTACGCATTCTTTTACTTATGGACTTTTTGTTTATTTTTAGAAGTTCATTTAGTCTTTTAGTATGTTGTCCAGTTGGATGAGGAGTGGGTTTTATGTTTCATACAGATACCCCGATATAGGCTCAGGTAGTAACCAGACCGTTCACCTATATTTCCCCTGCCATTACACTACATAACGGTTCTTGGTACTGACCTTTTACCTAGTTAAGGTACTGCTTAGATGACGTGGGGTTTTCTCCGAAAACTAGCCTCATTCATTATGCATGAGGATTCTTGGAATCTCAGCAGCACTACCATCTCCTGCATAATAACTATGTATAAGGGTCATTCCTTCCGTCATCCTAGTCCGACATGACACAGCAAGGTAGATCCCCTGAGGGTACCACTTTGGGTATATAAACACCATATTTTTGCTGAGGCAGGGAGAGGAGAAAAAGGACTCCCAAGCTGACACACTGACGCAAGATGCTGAGGTTCCTGCATACAGACACTCCAGGTCGCAGTGGTCTGACATCCCTAACGGGGTGTCCATTTCGAGACCAAGACGAGGTCCCACAGTCTCTCACTTCAGGTAATGGGGTTGGCTTCAGCCTACGGTGATTCGTGGCTCTACACCTACATACTTGCCAGGTACACTTAGGTACATCTAGTTAGGGTTGCATTGTAGGAGTACGCATTATTACTGTCATGTATTTATATACCTGCCTGAATTCATTGTTTTAGCACTATGGTAGGAATCTGCCATCCTTTTACTCTGTTGGTGCTTGTAAACATTTATATCTGTTTCTGTCTTATGGTTGTCTCAGTGCACCTATTTTACACTAGAATGACGCTGGTTCAATAAATGCTTATTAAAAAACGTCCCCACCATTTATTCTGTGTACCTCTTTGAGACAAAGTGAGCATGAGTGACTGAGCGAAAGGTTCTGTACTGTTTCCACGATCCCTGATGGGACAGAGGTGTCATGTTCGATAGTTGCCAAGAACTATTCTCTCCTTGGTAAGAGGAGTTTACAGTGGCACTGTGAGCTAGCTGGTATACAGGCGAACATACCCGGTGGGGGTGTCTGGAAACAGTTTGGACACCAATCCCACAGTTTTCTAAACGCGTAGGTCCTATATAGTTTTATAGGAACTACACGACACCCTCAGGTTCAGCCTCCTCCTGCACTGTGTGAATTTCTGGAGCAGGTTTCCCTTGCCTCTCTTCCTCTTGGCAGGCACCTGGGCCACTCTTAAAGATTCCAGGTCCTTTTGATCACCCTCACATGCTGCCATGGTCTGTGTGGTCAGGCATACCCTCTCAGGCAACCCCAACATCTCTAATTGTGACCTGAGCTCCACCTCCTTCCAGACGGTATGCTCCAGGTCATTTCCCACCAGACAATCCATAGGCATGGGTGGACTCACAGGTACCCTTAAGGAACCTGACCCCCTCCAGTCAAAGGGAAACTGAGCCTCCAAACATTGACTCTCACAGTTGTCTACAGCAACAACTTGGTGGACCACCTTAGGGACTACTTTCTCTGAAGACACCAGATGACACCAAATGGTTTCATGCTGGCTCCTGTGTCTTTCAGAGCCACCACACTTTGCCAATTAATGGTAACCCACTGCCTATACTTCCTAGTATTATCAGGCATGAGGGTTCTCTTTACCATTTCACTGTCACCCAAGGACACTAGGGTAACCTCAGCTGTATCCCCACCACTAGCTGGGACCAACTCCACCTCAAGCGCTACACTAGCCATCGCCAGTGACTGCCCACCAGTGGGGGGCTGTGCTTGCTTAGGACACTTGGGATCCCCCTTGAAGTGTCCTTCATAATTACATTCAAAACACTTTGGGGGTCCCCTCCATGCAGGATTTGCTGTAGGGAATCCCTTCTTTTTTTCACAAGGGGGTTGGAAACACTGACCCTGGGAACTAGTTTGGGGCCCTTTAGAGTACTCCTTACTTTTATTTGTGTCCCATTCCTCCTTCTGTTAGGGACCCTGCCCACCATTGCTTGGATCTCCCCCATATACCTTCTTGTGGACCCTGGTGCTGATCCAGCCGTCTGTCTGTCTAGCAAGCTTCCTGGAGTCAGAAAGTCTATTGTCAATCAAGTGCTGGTGCAGCTCTGGAAAACAAAGATTAAACATGTGCTCTTGTGCAATGAAATTGTACAGCCCCTGATAATCTGGTACCTCACTGCCATTCAGCCAACCATCCAGTGTCTTACAGAAAGAATCAACAAACTCTACCCATGTCTGAGGGTTATGTTTCACACTGTCCCTAAACTTTTGCCTATATCCTTCTATGTTCAGACCATTTTTCCTGACCAGGGCCTCCTTCATGGGGGGATACCTTGTCTTGTCTTCCCTCACTAGAATCTGTAAGGTCTCCCTTCCGTCACATGACAAATGCTTCCACAAACCTACCTCCCAATTCCCTTCAGGAATCTTGTGCATTTGGAAAGCTATCTCATAGGCCTCAAACCACTGATCTATGTTGTCTCCCACTCCATAATCAGGCACCAGACTCCTGGGTATGTCCACCTTCCTCTCTGACTACACCGATGCCATGCTGCCAGAATCTGTGCTGGACTCAGCCCTCTTGGCTCTCATATCCAGCTCTCTCAACCTCAGCTCCTGAACTAAAAGCATGTTCTTCTCCTCCATGGCCAATTGCTATTTTACCACATCCATATTGAATTTTTCCAGCTCCAGCAGGAGCTTTTATTCTTCCCGCCTGTCCTTCAACTCTGCTGAAGACAGAACTTTAGAGGAAACACTGCTGCCAGTTATGGGGAGAGCTCTTCCACCATTCAGGCTGCCCCTGCTCCACAGGCAATGCAAAGTTCAGTCCGACCGCAATGGAGCAAGGGCCGGATACAGGTGTCACACAGACCAGCTGACATTACCTTGGATGCATGGATGCTTGGGAATGATGCATTGAAATACAAAGGTGATGCATCGCTGCTACAGACGATGCGTCAGTTCCAAAGTCGGGCAAAGTCGTTGATGCGTCTATGTCAAAAGCGATGTGCATCGGTTCCGAGGCGTCAATCATGAACCACTGTGCCGAAGGCAATGCGTTGGTTAGAAGCCACGCCTAGCCAGGAATACGTCAGGGACCGGGCATCACAGACGTCGGTGATGCCTTGTCCAAGACTCACGTAGCATTGGTGATTCGGAGGTGCTGTGTTGGCAAAGTTGGGGCTGCGTTGTAAGTCAAGCGCATTGCGTCGTGCACTCAACGAGTGGTGTTCATGGCTTCGGTGCAGGCAGCAGCAATGCAGCAATTTCAGAGGGAATGCACCCATCAATAATGCTTCAGTGTCAATGTTAACCCAGACATGTATTCTAGGGACAGGCAGAGGGACAGAATGGTTAAAGTAAGAAAATGCCAACTTTCTAAAAATGGCATTTTCAGACCTGCAATTTAAAAACTAACTTCACTAAGGGGCATATGTATCAAGAAACGTTTTGCGAGTCCTTAATAGCGAATTTTAGCGATTCGCTATTAAGGACTCGCAAAAGGCAATGTATGTAGGATTCGCAATATTAATTGCGATTCCTACGTATTCCTTAATTGCGAATTGCAAATTGCGATTCGCAATTAAGAATACCTTCCCATTCATTCCTATGGGTCTAGAGGCCCATAGGAATGAATGGGAAGACATTCGCAATTTGCGAGTACCCATTAGGTACTCGCAAATTGCGAATGCAATTTCAAGGGTACAAGGGTGTCAAAAGGACACCCTGTTGCACCCCTGAAATAAGCATGTGTGCACATGTGGCGCACATACATGCCCTAAGGGCATGTATGTGCGCCACATGGCACTTTAAAAAATGCATTTTTCAAAGAAATCGCAAATTACCACCAACTTGAAGTTGGTGGTAATTTGCGATTTCTAAAGGCAAAATCGCACAACTAGGGTGCTTCCAGAATTGCATTTAAGGAATCGCAATTTACGATTCCTTAAATGCATTCGCAGAATAGGGAATCGCAAATTTTGTGAATCCCTATTGTGCGAGGGCCTTTTGGGATGATACATCCCAAAAGGCTTTTTCCCGTTCGCAAATGGGCCGATTCTGAGAATCGGCCCGTTTGCGAGCGGGAAAAAGGCTTCATACATATGCCCCTAAAAGATGTTTTTTTTAAATTGTGAGCCCAGAGACACCAAACGTACTCTTCCTGTCTTTTCCGAATTGGAAGTTACACTTGTAAAGTGTTAGAAGGCAGCTTAAATGCTAACCTATTGGAGAGAGAGGCCTTTCTGTAGTGGAAAAACTAATTTAGCAGTTTATCACTACCAGGACTTGTAAAACTCCAAAGTACATGCAATACCTTTTAAATACACTGTACCATACCCATCGGGCTACCTAGGGCCTACCTTAGGGCTGACATATGTAACAGAGAGAAGGTTTGGACCTGGCAAGAAGGTGGACCTAGCAACATCACAAAATAAAATTATGGACGGAGTGTTGAAACATTTCAAACACTTATCCCCTTCCACAGATCTGGGTTTAATCCATTGTTATTTTGCTCACCATGTCACCCCAGTGTGGACCCAGCCTTATGCAAATCAGTCTTGACCCTTTTCCCCATGCTTACAGTCCAGGCAGAGCTGCTAATCCAGGTCCTTTCTGGACCGAAAACAAGCATCCTGAGACCGGTTTCAGGGTATCACCCCTCATCAGCCAGGCTAGCTTGAATCCAGTGGCGCAGCAAGTAAGGGATCCACATCTGGCCATACCCAACGCCACTTAGGGCGCACACAGCACCATCACAAAATAAAATGATGGACGGAGTGTTGAAACTTTTCAAACACTCACCCCCAGTCATAGATCTGGGTTTAATCCATCGTTATTTTGCTCACCACATCACTCCAGTTTGGAAATCTATCCATGGGTATGCCCAGATCTGGTTCCCTTGCTCGCTGTACCACTGGATTCAAGCTAGCCTGGTTGATGACTGGTAACACCCCGAAACCGGTACCAGGATGCTTGTTTCCAGTGAGTGTTTAAAAAGTTTCAACACTCCATCCATCATTTTATTTTCTGATGTTGCTAAGTGGGTGAACTTGCTAGGTCGAAATGAAAGTTTTAAAACTGAACACACAGGATCTGCAGTGGCAGGCCTGAGACAGGTTTGAAGGCTACTCATGTGGGTGTACAATAAATGCTGCAGGCCCACTATTAGCATTTGATTTACAGGCCCTGGGCACATATAATGCACTAGGAACTTATTAGTAAATCAAATATGCCAATCATGGAGAACTAAATGTCAATACATTTTAGACACAGAGCACATGCACTTTAGCACTGGTCAGCAGTGAAAAAGTGCCCGTAGTTCTAAAACCAGCAAAAACTAAGCTCAGCACAAAGTCAAAACAGGAGGTCAAAAGTCAAAAAGAGGCAACCACTTCAAAAGATACCAGGTCTAACAATAGCTATCAGCAAATCAGGATTTTTTACAATTTTGTCTTAAGCGGGGGTTCCTTCAAGACCACCCCACCTGAGCAAGGGGGTCAGTTCTTGGTAACCCTGTCTCCTGAAGGCTCTTTTTTTTCCAGCACTCAGAGGCTAAAATAATTAAAATGAATACTGGGTTTTTCCTTCTGATCAGTTTTTCTCAAATGAACAGTATCAGCAGAAAGGAGCTATTTATGTGAACATGTTTATTTTTTGCATTCCAAACATAATTATAGGGAAGATAGAATCTATCTACACATTATGTGCTACAGCATGTTTCAGACTGACTTACAGGAAACCAATTGCAATTTTTTGCAACAAGTTACAAACTGCTTTGAGGTGGGTTTAGTTTTTCACTACAGATTCTACTTTTAGTCTTCATGTCTAGGGACAAACTTTCTCTTTCATATGAAAGAGAAAGACACCAAGGATTTAAGTTGTTTATGGGAACATTGACTGCGTGACCAAGTGTTGGACCTGGCCCTTTTTGCAGGGTTTTTGCCAAACTTTTTGCCTTCAACCTGTATTTTTTCGGACCTGTTTTTGTTGGTTTTATGACTCTGGGCACTTTACTATTCTTATCAGTGTTAAAGTGCATGTGCTATCTCCTGTAAACTTGGTAAGATTGGTCTACACCCGTTTGGCGTATTTAATTTACCTGTAAGGACCTTGTACAGTGTTATCCTATATACCCAGGGCCTGTAAATTAAATGCTACTAGTGGGCCTGCAGCGCTGCTTGAGCCACCCACAGAAGTAGAAACCTGTCTCAGGCCTCTGCCACTGGCAGTTGCTCAGTTTACTGCCGTAGAGACTTGGCATTTAAAGTGCTTGCCAAGTCTGGAACTCCCCTTTTACTACTTATAGGCCACCCCTAAGGTAGACCCTAGGTAGCCCTATGGGCAGGGTGCTGTGTAGGTAAAAGGTAGGACATGTGCCTTTGTTGTATGGCATGCCCTGGTAGTGACAAACAGCCTATTTGGTCTAACTTCTGTGAGGCTGCTCCTCTTACAGGTTTGCATAGGGAATTTCCTGATATGTGATTCACTGGTAATTTCTAATCAGAAAGGAGCAGTGTTGCTATGTTTGGTATGTTTGGAGTAGTGGTGATAAATTCTGCTTATTGATGAAAGCAGATTTTTATTACTATGTAAGAAATGCCAGTTTTAGAAGTGGGCGTTTCTGTGTGCTTATGACTCTTTGTGCTTTGGAGCCTGACTCCAATCAAAGTCTGGTTTAGACTGACAGGGGCCTGTTTTGTACAATTACTCTAGACAGTCACAAAGGGAGCTGAGGTGTGCCCGCAGGAGTTGTCACCTGCACCTGAACAGGGCTGTGCTTGTTTTTCACAATGCTGTCTCCGCCCCCCCTGTAGTATGTCTGGAGCCACGGCTGGTATTGAATGGAGGTGTTGTGCACTTATAAAGTTTGTACTGAAGTTACCTCCACATCAAAAACATTATGAGTATAAGTACAAGGGCTCTGACCCCATGATTTTAGACACTGAATGGACTTGTAACCAGACACTGCTGGCTCTACATGTTTCACATTGCCAGGGACTAGTGTGCTGCTAGGAGGAACCACAATTTGGACCATCTGCTTGTTGCGCTGGCCTGCCTGCTGGGTGTTTCCCTACCATTGATCCCCAGTGCTCTCCAGAGAGGGTTGACGTGCCCCTCCCTGTTTCATGGGAAATTTCATGCTTCCTTCTCTTTCCCTTTCTTTTTGTTATGTCAGTGCGTTGCTGACCAACGTGTACCTGAGTGCAGACTGTTGGGAGGAGAGAGAATGCTCCCTTTTGGCCCCCGCCTTGTATGCATCAGTGCTGCAGCACCAAGGAATTCTGCTGACGAGGCATGGCAGGGAGGTAAGCCCTTGTCAGATGCCACTAGCCCCGCCTTAGGGTTGCCGGAACAACCCAATTGTTGGACGAGGTCAGAGCATCAACAAAGAGGACGCTGCATGCCAATGTGGACTACCCGCTGGTATTTGCACCGGAGAACCCCATCAGCAAGGGCCACTGAATTAATAGAGCACTGAGTTTGGTCCTGTGAAGTCGACACTGCAGCTCTCGCAGAGAGCAGGCACTGTTGCCCCCTACAAGAGAGCTGAGTGAGAGCACGGCACTCCCCTCAGCTGTTCACTGACCTCCAGTGTTTGGGGCTTTCTGACCAGCCCCAGTTGCCCCACCTAAGTGAATCAGCTGGGTATTAGGAAATGAAGGCCCATGCTGAGGAGGGCCCACCTCCATTGTGGACACTTGGAGCCCCGGCAGCTGCGCCGCCCGTTCATGGGCAGCTGCCTTGTTGGGCACTGCTCCCTGTGTAGTCTGCATGGGGAGGGTGTCCCCTCTTGTGTCATGTACCTTTTGGGGGGAACACTTGCTCAGTTGTGACCCTTGTGGGGTGAGCCCATGACAGGGCCCCTGCTGTGGAACTGCCTGCACGTTAGGAAAACTTCCTAAACTACTGTATTCACTGTGGTAGGCGGCAGGTGGCACAGTAGCCTACGTGTCAGAGAGCAGTGATTACTGGACTCAAGGTAGGAGGCGCCCAGAGGTTTTTGCGCCCTACATGAATGTACTGGCTACCATAACCAGTCAGATAGAAGTGCAAGGGAGCAATGACCAGTGCTGTTTATGGTGACATATGGTGATATGGATATGGTGTGGGTAATTCTGCTGTGTTGTGCATTACCTAACTGCTTCATACATATACCTTGATGTTGTGATGTATGTTGTTTTTCCTCACTTTTTCAGGACTGGCATAGTGTGCCTAGCATCCCTGATTTATGTATTACCTAACCGGCATTACAGGCCCTGATGTGTTCTAATGTATGTCGTTTTTGCCTTGCATGGTCAGGATAACGAGCATTATTTCAGGATTTGCCTTGGGTGCACAGGGATAGTGTTTTTATGTGGGTGCAACATGTAAGTATTTACTTTATTGCACTAAGTGTGATGTTATGACAATTGCCTTGTTGGCAAAGTGATTTATGTGATTGTGGTCTATGTGCTATATACAATAAATGAGATATTTTGATATAATCCTGTGTGGAGTCTCTTTTGTGGTGTATTTATTGTGTCACTGTTGTGTGTTGCGCAAATGCTTTGCACAGTGCCTCTGGGATAAGCCTGATGCTCTGCCAAGCTACAAAGGGGGTGAACAAGGGTTATCTTGGGTGTGTAACTCCCTTACCCCGACTAGAGTGGTGGGTTCTGCCTGGTTAAGGTGCATATCTTAGCCAACCAGAAACCCCAAGTATCATAAGGGATACAATACCCTATGCTATACATTGAAACAATATTGGAAGTTGCCTTGGAATTCCATGACCTTATAAAAAACTTTGGCCTCATTCCTCAATATGGTCATGTAACTTCTCAGTGACTTGCTATATCCTTATAACATACAGAATGTGGCACTTTATCTTAGAATTAGTAGAAACAAGAGGAACTAGTTTGTGGGGGCAGTTACAAAGTAATTTAACAACATCACATTTTATATCATTTATATATAAGATGCTTATTGAACATTGAAAGTGTAAAAGACAGAATGTTTTAAATAATATATTAACATTAGCCTACTTATACTAATTACAGAAATCTGATGTCTAAGCAAAGGTTAATACAGGCTAAGCATTAGGGCTTCTTAAATAATTGAAAAAAATTAAACTCTTAAACATTATTTAAATTGTAGTAAAAACAATGCATTCATATATTTAAAAGTAAAACAGCGTTAAAGAGAAAAACATTTAAAATGTATTCAATTAATTAAAACATATGAATCCAAAATTAAGTATTAATCAAAGGTAAGTGTTACAGTTAGGATCAATAAAAAGAGATATTTTAAGACTACTTTAAGTGATTTTAAAATATTTTTTTTAAAAGTAAGACAAGAGTCACAAGGAAGTAGGTAGAATGTGAAACTGGAAACGAGAAAATGTTGAAAGAATAATACTTCCATGAGCAAATGGCAGGTGGAGAAAATCATCTAATGTGGTGGCATGAGAAGAAATAGCAGTCTCAAAGGTATCCTTGTGCTGATTGCATCACTTCAACACAGGCATTGTGGTGGGTGCATTGTTGTCACTTTCAGCCATTACACCAGTTATTACACAGCCATTGTAGAGCACAAAATGTATGGGTTCCCCTTCTGTGTCTTAAATCAGCACCAGTAGCACTGACCCATCTCTTATCACACTTGGTATGTTTCAGACACACAAAAGCACTCTTGTATACTTCGGCAGACTTTGAAATATTTAATTAGTCCATCTAAAAGACTGCTTGTGAAACCCATAGTTTTGTAGTGAATATATTTGTGGTAAACATGTAATATCTTTCCTCCATTTTGTAGAATGGTTTTGGGTAACCCCCCCCCCCCACACACACACACATGCACACATCCCCACCTGGAATCTCTGGTAGAGCACTGGACTCACACACTGAATTGTGGGTCTGCTATAAACATTTATGTAAGGGCTGCTCTTTGTTCTCAGATTCTAACTGCTTACATGCACTTTTGATGTAGAAGCAAATCTTTTTCCTAATGTATAAGAGGGTGGGGGCTTCCATGTCTTTTAACCTTTCCTTTCAGTCTCTTTCTGCTGTGCTATCTGTTCGACTTTGTTCCTTTCTGCAGGGTCATCCCCAAATTATTTGGCTTCACTCCCCTGTTTTCTAAACTCATTTTGTTGGCTTTTTGGATTCTGCACACTTTACCACTGCTAACCAGTGCTAAAGTGCTTGTGCTCTCTCCCTTAAACATGGTAAAATTACCTTACACCCAATTGCCACATTTAATTTACTTGTGAATCCCTAGTAAAGTGGGACTACATGTACCATGGACCTGTAAATTAAATGCGATTAGTGGACCTGCAACACTGATTTTGCCACCCACTTAATTACCCCTTAAGCACGTCTCAGGCTACCTATTGCCTGTGTGAAGAACAGACCCTTAGGCTGAGGGAGTTTCCCTAGCCCAGGACTATTGATTTCTTCAAGGACTCATATATTATGCATGAACCATTATTCCTTAGGGGTTCATTCATGACGTCTTCCGCTGTCCGACTCACGTCAATGCTAACATTCTGAGGTAATTCTCAGGTATAAATATACCTTCCCTAGCCCCTGTAAATCAGAGGAGACCTCGACTTCAGAGGAGCCCGCTTCCCGGCCTGACGCACTGAGAAGACGCTGTCATCCCTGCACGCAGAGAGTCCAGCTTCCAGTGATCTGACTTCCCTTGCGGGGTATTGGAGTTCGAGTCTGGCAAAGAGATTCCTACCTCTCTCATTCTTCAGGTATGGAGCTGACAAGAACCTAGAGGGACTCTTGGCATACTAGGCTTAACATACTCCTAGTATACCATAGTAAGGAATACTTCACCTACTTCATACCTCTCCCTACACCTAGGTTAGGTACATTGGGGTAGAACTAGGTTAGAAACGCATCGTATGAGTACTCGCATTTTTAGTCTATGTTATTTATGTAAATGCATATATGCTACAAAGATAATGCTATCGCAGTATTATTTATTTCTACTGCTCACACTGTACATTATTTATCTCGCATACTGTCTTGTGATCGTAACAGCACATTTTACTTACACCAGAAACAAGACTGTTCAATTAACCTTTTATTGAAACGCCCGTCTGTTCTTTCTGTGTAACTTGGAGAAAACTAAGCATGCACGATTGAGCTGAGTGAAATAGTTATCTATTGTTTCCACGACTCTGGGACACGTTCTGATTCTAAAGGGAAACAAAGTGGTCATGTTTTGCGGCTGCCAGAAACTACTCCCTTCTTGTCGTCAAGGAGTTTCTAGTGGCCTCTGAGCTAGCTGGCACAAGTAATTAAGTTTAATATACTCGATAGGGACATACCGACCTCAGTCCTATGTCAAACCTATAGGGTACATTAGTCCAATGCGCAGAGCCTATTAGGGAAATAGGAGCTACACTACATGGCACCCAACGGTTTGGTAAGGCGGTAATTCAATGTTAGATACTGAGTAACTCAGCCGTGCTTTTTCTCTCAGAGATCCCTACCCATATACTCCAAAAGACGTCTGGAGTGGGCAGGGTTAAGTATCCACCACGGCTACATAGGGCAGTACCCTATATATTAGCTGTTTGGTTTGCTCAACGTTGAAGGATACAGTGTTCCAAAAATATTGTGCACCTTATCTTTGTTTCCTTGAAACTTGTTCTACATTTTTCAAACAACAAAATGCCTGGCTCCGATACTGAAACCGGAAACGGTGGAGCTGCGGCTGATCCAGCCCAAGCAGCAGTTTTTAACATTACAGGTTTAAATGAAACCGAGGAGGGTGTTATAGACATCACTCCAAACTTAAGAAGAGCCATCATTCTAAAACTCATAAAACATGGCCTACCACCAAGAGGAGGTAGAGCAGTTTTCGTGATAGAGGCACACGAATCCTTCTAGACAGAGGTATTCTATTCATGGGTAATATTTCCTGAATCCAATCCAGTAACACACATGTTTCACTTCTACAAAGAAGATGATACAGCAGAGGAATACATTCCTTTCGAGGATATTGAAATTCCATTAACATACCAGGAGCATCAGCTCTGGTTTAAAGGCGCCCTAAAACATCACAGAAACATTACCAGGCTCGGTCCACTAGGTAGACCAGGAGCAACATGGCCGATTCTAGCCGGCTACACACCTCATCCTGAACTTGACATAATGACAGATGAGGAATTACTTACTCAACTTACAGAGTTAATAAAAATCTACAGACAATTGGTCCAATATGTCATGCGGACCTTCACAGTCCAACCACCATTAACACTTCCAAATCAAATTCCTCACCAGGGGAATACACTAAAAATTACACCACAGACTCTATACGCAGTCATGGGTAAAATGCCCACAAAATGTGAGCAAATTCCATTTTGGATAGCTCAAAAAATTACTCAAATCGAAGCAGTATTTCCAAATACTAGCCCGCATGAGAAACACAGAATACTGACAATCAGTTTACCGATGGGGATCACACCACAACTGGAAGACTGCACCACTTGGGGCACAGTCTTTGCTGCCATCTATACTAAAACACATGGCATTCCGTCAATTGCGGTAATACCAGATGTCCTGAAACAAATTCAAAATAAATACGGGGCAGAGCCTGCTCTAAATTTAGGTATGAAATTACTGAAAAATTTTGACCAGGTCTCAACAATAATATTATCTAATATTAAAGGGGAGGCAGCAGCAGTGGCGATCCGCCAACGATTAAGGGGATTCGATGTTACAGAACATCAAACTGAGCTACCCAGAATAATAGAACAATCTTATGCAGAATTAGGCAGAGATAGTTTGGGTGGAAGACCAGTGAAGCCGAAGCTATCTGAAAGTCCTGAGAAGGACTCAATTAAACAAACTCCTACATCTTCTAAAAAGAAGTGGGAGACTAATAAACAAAATTCAAATGAGAAACGTTCTCAATCCCGAGATAGGTCTCCTCAAAAGGAGCCCTCTGAAAGGAGGTATAACCTCAGGAATAGGGATAATTTGAGAAAACCTGACAGGTATCAAGATACTGATACACGTTCCTCTCGTCCCTTTCAGATCTCATCACAGACTTCGGAAAGAAGAGGACGAACAGAACATAGAGAAGAACGTGTGAAATCGAAAGACGAAAAGCACGCTCCAAAAACTAAAGCAAAACCTCAATTCTCCAAAAAGAAAGTAGCAGGTCTGAAGATCAGACATGCCGAGAATACTGAGTACACAACTCAAGAACAGAGAATGGGCTCAGACAATGCTGGACAGTGCAGCAGAAGTCACAATAGCTCGCCAGAACCTGAAGGAACTTCTGGAGATAGTGGACTTGAATGAGTACATTACAGTTGAGACTGTAGACACCAGGGTTAGTACTCCACAAAAGTTATATGAAATAACACTCCGGATGGAGGGAGATAAACCTAGACAGGTGAAAGCACTTTTTGGGAAAGACTATCAAAGGGCTATGACATACTTCTAGCAGAAAAGGACTGGCCACCACAATTTGTCAGGGAGTGCCCACATGGCGAGGACATTATTATGCCTGCCTTCTCCAACCATATACCAATGCACCTAAGATATACATATGCCAGGAAATGGGCAGTGGCCCAGGCCCCAGCATTATATAAAAATCATGTAGGATGGGATGAGGACTCACCTCACCATAAAATACATCTAAAACATGAACCAACTGCACAACAGCAGTACCCAATAAAGCAAGAAGCTAAAAAACAGGTCAGGGAGATCTTAGATCAACTTGAATATCAAGGGGTGATTGAAACATGCACCTCCTCAATGAACAATCCTTTGTTTCCTGTCTCCAAACCAGACAACACATATCGTCTAGTTTTGGATTACAGACACCTAAACACTTGTTCTAAAACTTTTGCAGTGCAAAATGCACATAGCACAGCATTAATGAATAACATTGTGTGTAAAAAATACAAAACAACATTAGACATCTCAAATGGTTTCTTTTGTCAAAACATAGCACCTGACAGCAGGTACTTAACAGCATTCTCCATAATGGGGACCCAGCGTCACTTTTGTCGACTCCCACAAGGGTTCAAGAACAGCCCAGGTTTATTCTCAGCGAGGGTAACGGAGTTAATACAAATTTATGACAATGAGGCATTGTCCTATGTCGATGACATCTATCTGACGGACGATGACCTGGACAAACACTTGAACAGGGTAAGCACCATTATACTGGGCTTCGCCTCTGAGGGCTACAAGTTCAACTTTAAAAAGTCCCGAATTGCCCATCTCAATGTCCTATTTCTAGGATATGAGCTTTCAAGTGAAGGCAAGAGCTTGGCAGCTAACTTTTAGAAAAGTGTGCGCTGCTCCAACCTCCAAAAACGCAAAAACTTACAATCCATCCTGGGTTTCCTAAATTTTGGAAAAACATACATTCTAAATTACGCAGAAAGGGTTAAACCTCTCTACGCATTAATCAAACCTGATTTTTCGATCAGAAACTGGACACAGAAACACCCAGAAATCTTGAGTTCTCTCCAGGCTAACATGTTAGCAACAAATCACTTACAAACACGTGTAAGTCAACGAAATTTGGTGATCCGAATAATTTCGGGTCAATGCGGAATCACCTACTTAACCTTCAATGAGGGTGAGAAAATACCAATCGCATACAAATCTCATTTGTACACACAAGCGGAAATGCGCTTCAGTTCAACTGAAAAATTCTAACAGCAGTTCAAACCGCTGTAGCAAAAGAAAGAGCCTTAGCCCAAGGGAAACGCATTATTGTCGTAACCCCAGTATCGGCTTTAGAAGCGGTCACAAAAGCAAGCATTCCAAATGCTAAAGCATTACATCCAAGATGGATACAGTGGGTTAATTCTCTTGCTGCAACAGATGTTGAATATGTTTTTGATCCTGATTTAAAAACACAAGCGTTTCTGCAATATGAACAAGAATGTCCTCTGCCCACTGAGATTCTGCCTCTCGATCAGTACGAATTCATAATTTACACTGGCGGATCCGCACAACCCGCAACAGGGAGTAAGCAAGCTTACAGTGCAGCGTGTGCAATCGTTAAAGGTCGCATGCGAAATGGCATCTTCAGACCTATGGTCACAAAAACTCAGTCTCTAGGAGATTGTACAGCTCAGCGAGCTGAACTACAAGCATTCAAACTGGCACTTGAAAGTACAGATCGAGAATTCCCCACGCTAATAGTGTGCGATTCCTTTTACTGTGTTCAGTCGTATAATGAATATATACAAAACTGGCTTGAAAATGATTTCAAAGATGCGAAAGGTGGCACAAAAAAGCATAAAATGCTTTGGGAACAAGTAGTTCAGTTGAAAAACGAACTACCAAAGGCTCACGTGATCCACACACTGAGTCATCAACGTGAAGGCGTTCACGTTGTAGGGAATTCATTGGCTGACGAAGCCGCAAAGGGGGCTGTTCAGATGGCTTCCGTAGCTGCGATCACTCATTCAAAAACGAAAATAGACGGTGAGATAATGTTGGCTGTCAATGCTTCAAGCAAGGGCAGCAGTGCAGCGTTACCAAAAAAGTTTCCACTCAAGTACTCTTATGTAATTGATGCGAACAAAGTTCCTTTTGCTCGAATCCCTGGAGTGGGGGATAGGGTAATTCCAAACAAGGAATGTAGATTAGGACTAATCCTAGCAGCACACGAAGGGATAGCTTCTGCCCATGCAGGTGTTTCTGCGACAGTATCTTTACTCAAGCAAAGATATTGGTGGCCTGGCATTCGGAAACAAACTAAAAACTATGTTTTAGAATGTGATATTTGCCAACAGATGAAAGTCTCAACAGTGAAACGTCCTGCGCAGACACCCCTGTTAATTTCAGACAAACCATTAGCTTGTGTTTACCTGGACCACTGCGGTCCCTTGCAAAGGGACGGTAACTATAAATATATCATGGTTGCAGTGGATTCATGCTCTAGGTTCCTATGGATATGGCCACAGCGCTCGGCTGACGCTCGAACTGTTATAAAAGATTTGCGAGTCTTTATCGGCACATACGCAATAGGCACGCTACATTCTGACCAGGGTCCTGCGTTTAGCTCTCGGGCTTACAAAGAAGCCATGGCCAGTCTGGGCGTTGCATTGCGGTACTCCTCTCCATTCCATTCTGAGGGAAATTCGGTTGTGGAAAGGAAAAACCGGGACATAAAGCAGTCTATAACAGCTAGGGTATTAGGTTCGGGTGATGGGTGGGTCAAACACCTTAATGGGGACCAACGCTCATTGAACAACCTGCCAAGAAGTTCTCTAGGAGGGGTCACTCCATATGAGGTCCTATTTGGGACAAGAATGTGGGTATCAGACCTTGAACACGTAGGCACAGTGGTGGAAAGTAAACCGTTTGATATCAAAGATCGTTTGGCTGTTTTACAGGATCTGAATGAATTAAGAACGAAACAAAGCAACGTATTCCTGCAGCCAACCACCACTGGGGAAAAATCGGCGGTCCCAGCAAGGCCTGTCTGGATTCCAAAAGTTGGGGATCTAGTCAGAGAAAAGATTGCGGACGAGAAGGAATTTGGACCTTCTTACAGACAACCAGTACCTGTCCTAGCAGTTCAAGGAACAAGAACAGTACTTCTGCCGCCCCTTGCTGGAAGAAAGGAGAAAAGATTTGTGTCCATCGACCTCATCAAACCACAGTCTGTGGCCAATACTAAACAGTAGGCCTCGTGGACTCCGACCTAGTAGCAGACGCACTCCTCTCGCTACTATCCAAGAGGTTCAGACTGAAAGACTGATAACTATCGAGAATTCAGCTGTAACAGATGAAGGACTAAGCAACAACGCTATGGAACTCATCCCTCTTGAACACCAAGTAACAGTTCGTCCAAATACACCTGTCTACACCAATGTAGCAAGTGATGAACTGGTTCCAGTGATTTCTACAAATCCTGATGCAATTCCAACAATTGACAGAACTGCTTCTGGCTATTTCATTAACTTTGATACGTTCTCAGAAGATCCGAGTGAACCTGAAACGACGCCAGCATCATTAACATTCAAGCAGCAAGTACAAGACTTTCTTCACTTTCTGAAAAAGACTTATCTGGTTTCTCCATGGATTGAACTCTGGATTATATCTAGACTTTTTGTTTTCCTGCTCTGGCTAGCTTTGGTTACAACTGTGAGCGTGCTTATAAGTGGCAGATACATCCATGTGAACACTGAAGGAAAAGATGTGAACGTACTTTTGAAGCCTCATAAATCTTCCCATCGTGAAGCAAGAGACTTGTCATCAGTGAACATCACAGCCGTTCCTATACAGGATGGTATAGTGTGGTACAAAACAGATTTTGATATTTTTGGCCCGACGGAACAATTGAACATTCCACATTTATTTAAAATTTCACTAAGTGATCTAATTTCGTCCAGTACCTATTCTGATGATTGGGACTTTGAGACTGTTAATGACATAATGTTTGACCTAGAAAAATCTGCTGCATTTTCTAAAAATGAATATTTAGAGGGTTCATCAGACTATGAACAACTGTATTGTTATAACCACTATGGTCATCATTATTTGCATAAATCTGCATATCCAAGAAATGTGTTTATGTTTAACCAATGGGAACATTGTCCTACACCACCAAAAGGTAGTTCAAAAACATTTGCTAGTAAGTTTCCATATTTTTCAGGTTACAATACATCTGACCCAGAAACATTTTACTTTAGAAATGTAAACAAAACAGGACTGAAAATTATGTTAACTAATACAAAACAGATTTACTCTGCAGCATTTATTGCCCAACTGTCTAGACAGGGTTTCAACTTATGGAAAGACACAATAGACACAAAAACTGTGTGGGGTACTAAAAATTGGCAAGTACAGGGTATAGAAGCTTTATTTAGAGCCTGTATCATCCCTGAACAAATAATGTTTTTGAATGAAACCGTCCAACAAACATCATGTTTTGGATTAGCCAAGATCAAAGAGATGAAAACACCTTCTGTACCAACGCCTGCAAGTGATAACGATACACAAGCAGTGGTGACAGTTGACAATATACTACAACTCAACAGATCTAAACCTGATTGGAAAAAATGGTTGATCTGGCCCACAGACACGAATAACTGTCAGGAAAGATTCCTGAATAAAACTCAGGGCTTTACTATTAATAGGCCAGACCCAAGATACGTCCAAAGACAACATCCGGGGGTAGTAACAACATACAGTGTAGGAAAATTATGCCTTGATTGGCTGCATAGGTCTACACTACAGGATGTGAAACAACACTTATCCTTACTTAAAAAGGACGCAGATTTTAGGGAATTCTTGATTGGACCAAGAAAACCGCATCAAAAACGTTTCATATATGCCGGCATTTATGCTGCCTATAATGAAGCATGGAAAGTGTCACAGATGGAGGCCGCAGAACGGATACGTGAACTTGATCGTATTAATTTAGAGAAAACACTCTCTGTGGTCGACAATGGGTTAACAACTTTGTCCTCCAGAATATATTCATTGGATGGCATTGTATCCTCTGCTATTGACATACTAGAACAAGATTTGGCGATGTTACAACAAGGTCAGTCTCAATTACGTTCTATTGTGTTATTAAGCTGGACGCTGCAATCTTTGCGAGCGGGCTATGTGCCTTGGTGTTTTATCAACACGTCAGCTCTGTTTGCAGAATACAATCTGACTGATAAACAGATCGAATTGGCACAAAGAGGAGCAAGGTATACAGTGCTGAGCATTGAAAAACTGGAAAAGTTACCATTCTCAGTGGCAGAAAAACCAGCTACAGAATGGCTTATTCATGGCAAAATAACATTACCTGTGACTACTTTTCAGTTTCAGTATTGCCTCAGACAAATGCAAGCAGGCAAATATGAAAGGTTGGGTAAGGAATACATTAAGACATCTTGGGATTTACCGTATACATATAGATGTTGGAGTGGGGATCGTGAAGTGTTTTTGAGCGGTACACACTGTAAACGTGCACTGAGCGGTTCGCTTATATGCCAGGACATTTCTTTACACGGGGCTTGTAATGGTTCTATGGCAAATTTGTCTTGCCATCAGCAGGGTACACCAGCTGCTGTGATAAATCCAACGTTTGGACAACTTTCGAATGGGAGTTACCTCATGTTGAATGATCAGAGTTGCTGCGGCATGTTGCCAGGCATCCCATATCTAGTAACGGTCAACTCCAGGGTCACTTGCTGTATGCAAGTATTGTTTGCCCCAATAGACACAGTCAGGGAGTCGCCTCTATGGCCTTCGCTGAACATCTCTTTTTATAAGATTTGATACTTTGAGCAGAATGAAAGCCATGCTTTTACAGCAAACAGTGCCTTTGACCTCGGCCAAAGAAACCTATGATCTACAAGTAGCAAGGACTTTGGCTGAGATACAGACTTTAATACGTACAAACTGCCCTATACATTTCGTAGAAATGATAGGACGTATCTTCAATATGTCTGATACAACAGGAATTGTACATGTATTTAAGAGCATCTGCTCCGGTCTGCTAGCACCTTTCCAGGCAATATTCGGAATCATCCCGAACTTTGCACATTCGGTGTTTGGTGGCATACCATTAATTCTAGCACTTGTTGCCGGAATTCTATTTCTCTTCCTGCTATTGCGCTATGGCCAGCCTATTCGCAGACATCACTCCGAGCGAAATGGAGAAAGCTCTCCTTGAAAGAAAGTGCTGTGAGCGAATAGTACAGCTATTGGGCATGACTCCTCTACGGGACCTGAATACCACGTTGTTCCTGTCATTTAGACCAATCTGGCAAGATTGCATCTTACCTGTTCTACGCTGCCTGCTATGCGGTGAAGAATGCGTGTTGGACACCTGTCTAACATTTCCGTCAGCAACGCCAACGGACGTCGATACTTTGCTGGTCCCGATAACGGCCCATGCTCTGTGTTGTCCCCAGAGGCTACCAATCCTGATGTCAGCATTCATTGAGATCTCACAGACACTTCCGGCTGCTGCTGAGGTACGAGAAAGATCTACAGGCACACAGGTAACAACGGACGCGAACATTGCTGCGGCAACCTATGCTGGAAGCGATGCTTCCCATCTCTGTGCAATTAATCTACTACACGAGGTGTTCCAACTGACACCAACTACAGTGGATGTTGTTTTGTCTATAGAAATAGATGATCTCATGTTTACACCAGACCCGTAAACTGACTCTGATTCAGCATACAGTGTTCCAGAGATGCAGTAACAATTTGGCCTTCATTTTCAAAAAACTTGGAACTCTACCAAAATTGAACTTTTTTTCCCATTTTTCGAACAAAAATGGCACTTCAATCTGCTTAAAGTAGAACTAGCCTTATAGTACAGACTTCGCGGTACTTCCACGGACACTTAGTCATCTTGTGTGTCTAAAACAGTTCATTAATTTTTATGACATGAAATGACTTTGATTTTTGAACAACTTATCGATCATTTTCTGTCACGTGTAAATATTACTGCTTATTTCATTCCAATTGCATTTATTTTTGAACTTTATGCCTGAAATGAAAAGCATTGCTTAATATGTACAGTACCTTTTTGCCTTTTTACTATGTTTTTTAATACTTTTAAGAAATATTTTTTAAATATGCGGTACTCCATTTAATGTTTAGCATTTTAAATGTTTAACATTTTAGTATTATCTACTCACGAAAGTGGAGTGGGTGTTGTATTCCTCTTAGGGTGTCCATAAACGGGCTTTCCAGAATCATGTCCTTATATAGGCACAATTCGCCCTGCCCTTATATAGGCATAAAATCCCATTCCTTATTTAGGCATTAAACCGTGCACTCCAAATACAGGCATGGTCTCTGACATCCGTCCACCCTAACGTCACAACGAGTTCGTGAAGAACAGACCCTTAGGCTGCGGGAGTTTCCCTAGCCCAGGACTATTGATTTCTTCAAGGACTCATATATTATGCATGAACCATTATTCCTTAGGGGTTCATTCATGACGTCTTCCGCTGTCCGACTCATGTCAATGCTAACATTCTGAGGTAATTCTCAGGTATAAATATACCTTCCCTAGCCCCTGTAAATCAGAGGAGACCTCGACTTCAGAGGAGCCCGTTTCCCGGCCTGACGCACTGAGAAGACGCTGTCATCCCTGCACGCAGAGAGTCCAGCTTCCAGTGATCTGACTTCCCTTGCGGGGTGTTGGAGTTCGAGTCTGGCAAAGAGATTCCCACCTCTCTCATTCTTAAGGTATGGAGCTGACTAGAACCTAGAGGGACTCTTGGCATACTAGGCATACTAGGCTTAACATACTCTTAGTATACCATAGTAAGGAATACTTCACCTACTTCATACCTCTCCCTACACCTAGGTTAGGTACATTGGGGTAGAACTAGGTTAGAAACGCATCGTATGAGTACTCGCATTTTTAGTCTATGTTATTTATGTAAATGCATATATGCTACAAAGATAATGCTATCGCAGTATTATTTATTACTACTGCTCACACTGTACATTATTTATCTTGCATACTGTCTTGTGATCGTAACAGCACATTTTACTTACACCAGAAACAAGACTGTTCAATAAACCTTTATTGAAACGCCCGTCTGTTCTTTCTGTGTAACTTGGAGAAAACTAAGCATGCACGATTGAGCTGAGTGAAATAGTTATCTATTGTTTCCACGACTCTGGGACACATTCTGATTCTAAAGGGAAACAAAGTGGTCATGTTTTGCAGCTGCCAGAAACTACTCCCTTCTTGTCGTCAAGGAGTTTCTAGTGGCCTCGGAGCTAGCTGGCACAAGTAATTAAGTTTAATATACTCGATAGCGACATACCGACCTCAGTCCTATGTCAAACCTATAGGGTATATTATTCCAATGCGCAGAGCCTATTAGGGAAATAGGAGCTACACTACACTTACACTAGGTCTTTGTTTGATTTGTTATCTCTCTTATTGTTTTTTTAAGATTCTGTATCATCATTTCACATAGACACGTAAACAAATACCATATTTTTCAGTAACACAAATATGCAGCACACTTCACTGTGACAATGTACACATACTTTAAGACAGATTCGCAATTCAAATGATAACTGACAGTATATGGCGACATAACTTACACAAAAACAGTCCATAAGCAAAGAGACATGTCTTTTTATGTTACACATATGTTACATATATTTATTTACAAGTGCTTTGTTCCTTTAACACATTACACAAGTGCCTTATTGGGGTATCATGTGTCCCATTCTTGTTTATTGCTGGGACTGGGTACCATTGTGTCCTCTCGCATTTTTGTATTCTTGTACTATTTTAAGGTCCTAGTAAGGTCAGAGATTTAAATAGATAGTTTGTTGTAGCACCTTTAATCACGCTTTCTACCAGGTGCCTCGTGTGCACCAGTTAATTGTTCGTTTGGACTCTTGACCTTTATGTGGAATACGCCGACGCGTTTCGACCTTCAGGGATGGACCTTGACGGTATTTTTGTGGAAGGTCTTCTTCAGGGCCATGTATTCTTTTTTTTGGACACGTGTTTTCTGAAGAAATGGGAAGAGTTTCTTATGGTCTATCCTAGACCCTGCATGGAAGGCAGTCTTCCATGATCTACTCAGTGGGCTATGCGCCTCGCTTTCTTTGTCTTGGAATGGATCCGCTGTGTCTTCAGGATTGCAGTCCTTCTCACTCCTTCTTTTCGCTGGCTTGCTGCTCGTCTACTTCTATCATTTTATTTTTAGCCCTGCAGGCTGAGTGCCGAGGGAGGGGCGTGGCTTCCCATACTGATGCTGCAACACCAGGGAGGAGGGGGGAGTGGTGGGCACTGCCAAGTGCGCATGACGGTTTGGCCTGCCAAACCGTCATGCACACTTAGCCTTTCTCCACCCGAGCTGCATTGTACAGATGGGTGGAGAAACCAGCACAGGCTCCCAGTCTATGTCTGAGCGTCGAACCGAGGCACTCAGACCAATCCCGAATAGTATTACCAGCATATGAGCAGCGCTGGGATTGAGAGCTGGGAGTCTGCGCAGTGTCCAGCAGTTTCTGGACGGGACACGAGTTTCAGGAGAAATGGGCGGCCGTTGGAGCAGGTAAGTCTTATTTTCTTTATTTATAGTTCAGGTTTTTTTTGTGTTCCCTCTCCCCCCGCCCCACCACTAAGTAATACGAGTGGCCTCTACTGCCCATAAAGTGCAAACAATTCTTCTTTTGCAACACCCAATTAGAGATATTTAATTGCTACAATGTGATTTAGTTTGATGCAGTAAGTCAGCTTGGTCTTTTCAGTTGGGACATACTTTTCAGTTGGGAAATAAATCCTATCTGTGATTTGTAGCACATTGTAGCAAAAGTGGACTTGCACACAGATTATGGTGTGGACATGTTACAGATTAGACATGATGGGCAAGTTACAATTACACATGCTAGATTCTTGCATTTTAACTGTTAGAAATGGGAGTCTCTAGTTGCCAATGGTTTGCACCTTTGTGCAAGTAGGGACCCATGCTTCTAGTCAGGGTAAGGGAGTTACACTCTTAAACAACCCCTGCTCACTCCTTGGCAGCTTGGCACAAGCAGACAGGCTGATCTCAGAGGCAGCGTGTAAAGAATTTGTGCACACATACAATAATACAATGAAAACACTACAAATGGACACCACACTAGTTTTGAAAAATAGGAAATCTTTATCTAAACAAAACAAGACCAAAACGACAAAATCCACCATACATAAAAAATAACGCTTATAACAACAAATAGCTCCACCTGGGGCTATTATGACGTCATGGCCACTGGAAATCTCAAAGTACGGCACTGACCGCGAGGTGCGCAGCGTCAGGCCCGGAGTCACACAGACCCCAAAGAACAGTACCATGGTAAATGATGAAAACAAAGATGGTGCACAGCGTTGGGGAGATGATGCTTCGTTGCCGCTTGGTGGTGTCGGTTCCGTACGACCAGAGGGGAGATGAGGCATGGGTTCCTTACTGCGAAGCAGGGGAGGTGAGGCATCAGTACCTTACTGTTGCCGGGGATGTGACGTTGCGGTGGCGTTGAGGCGTCGGTTCCTTACAATGATGTTGGGTCGATGGATTTGGGGGGTCACCCATGTCAGATATCGGCTCTGCGATGATGGAGCACCGGCGTTGGTGAGGTTGAGGCTGCAGAGTGAGTTGGGGTGGTGTCAGAGTCAGTACAGTGTGGCGTTGGCAAGCCACGGAAAAATTGTCTGAAACATAGGAAAAGATCTGTGATCAAATTTTTTTTTGTAAATATGGATGTTTTTAAAAGAAAAGATGACATAGTTCAATTTAAATGAATAAACACAACTGCGGAATGATGTAATTGTGTATCTCTTTTTGATATGATGTATTAACCCCTTCGGTGCTCATGACGAGCTCAGCTCGTCATGCTGCGCGGTAGCGCTGTGCGCATGACGAGCTGAGCTCGTCACGACCCCACCCGCGATCGGAATGTCCAGCACACGAGCGGAATTCCGATCGCGGTCAAGGGGTTAAATAAATATGTAACCCATTTTGATTCATTTCAGAAGACAAAGAAATGGAGGTCTAGAGGGATGTTAATTACTTCTTGTGTTATTGTATTTCCCCTCTTTCTCCCTGACCTATAGCTTTTAATAGAGGGGTCCCCTTTTCTAGAAGGTGCACTAGCTAGGTCGACATGGCAGTACAAACCGCGCACAGACACTGCAGTGGCAGGTTTGAAAACCCTTTGAAAGGCTGCTTGTGTGCGTGGCACAATCAGTGCTGCAGGCCCACAAGCAGCATTTGATTTACAGGCCCTGGGCACACACAGTGCACTGTAGTAGGGACTTAGTAGTAAGTCAAATAAGCCAATCATGGAAACACTAATCCATAAGCACAATTTACACAGAGAGATTATGCACTTTAGCACTGATTAGCATTGGTAAAGTGCCCAGAGTCCTAAAGCCAACAAAAACAGGGTTAAACATAGGAGGCAAAGAAGCAAAAACGTCTGGGGATAAACCTGGTGAAAAAGGCAGGTCTAACAGTAACAAAATGTTACCCACCAGAATGAACCCGCGGAGGTGACACAGGGACTACAAAGGGAAATGGGAATGCAACGTGTCAATCTTCATTTAGGCAATTGCATGCAACTTGGTACAAACAATGCAAGGTTCAAATGAAGTTAAAGCGGAAAGGTGTATATTTACAAAGAAATGGCGCAGCGCTGCAAGCTATTTAGCACCCCTGTATTTTCCCTTGTGCTGGCACTAAAAAAAAGCTGAGCAAACACAAGGAAATGATGGACGGAGCGCTGAAACTTTTCAGACACCATGGTACGAGGGCACCTTTGTTGCTTGCACCATGGTGCACAGGTCCCTGCAACGCAGGCACCCTTGCACCATGGTGCAAGAGGGTCTGTGTTGCAGGGAGGATTTTGTATGTGCAGGAAGGGATGCCTTCCTGCATAAAAACAATCTTTAAAGGCGATTGGTTCCTTCTATGTGTGCTGCAGAATGCAACACACATAGAAAGGGCAAAAATGAGGAGAAATTAAAGTATTTCTCCTTGTTTCACCAATCTAATGCCTGCTATTCAGTGGCGTTAGTTTATGGCACTACCTCAGACTTACACATCCTTGTAAATCTGGGGGAGCATCAAAAAGCAATGGGTGTTGTGGCGGAACGCCCACAGCAACACCCATTGCATGCCCTGTTCATTAAGTATGGAGCAGGGCATAGGGACACCGGAGCGTTGGTAAAAGTGATACTCCGGTTGTGCTATGCCCTTGTAAATATGCCCCCTTGTGTGTGGTCATGTTGCACTGAAGTGTACAAACAATATTCCGAGGGGCAAGCATGGGATGATCACATGTGCAACCAAACAGCACACATGCGTCATTTGCATACAATAGAAACTGGAAATAGCAATTATTTAAAAAAAAAAAAAAAAACAGTTTTGAAGATAGGAGAAGAAAGCACACTAGCAAAAAGTAATGCATGTACAGCACAGCATCCCAATTGATCAATGTAACGTACATAACACACATTGCTAACCATACGCTAATATGAACATGTAACCTATAATAAGCAGTAACGTGAATGGAGATGAATAGCTGAAAAGGAACAAGATGAACATCCATAGGAGAGCACAGCGCCAAACGAGAGATAATGGACACACGCCCCAAACATCAACACATGGAAACAGACCACTGAAAAATATCAAGAAGAAAACAACTCAGACAAGCAGCAAGAAAATCAGTATCTTCTTCAAGGCCAACATCTAGTGTGCCGCTTGGATTATGGCAATGGGTTGGTAAGCAGTCATCTATCACCCAAAGTGCAGTGGCAAATACTGATGTAACCCGGAAGATGTGGAGAAAGTCTCATATTCAGGCTCTCTTATTAGTATGTGAAAGGTACACAAGCACCACAGCCATCCATGGCACATTGATGATTCACACCCACTACAGGCATCTGTGAGCCATCTCACTCCATTCCAGAAGAAGGTCTGTCAACGATTAGCCACAAGAGCAACAAATGAACTGACTGCTATCCCTCATTGGCAGACCAGTCACAGTTGGATCTGAAGTACTACGCCATCTGCATCCAGAAAATATAATCAGGCGATTGGACACAGAGCAGGGTGACCAAAATGTTCTGGTAATTCCAGACACACTCCCCACGTCAGTTTGACTGCCACACTGAACCAGCAATATCAGCCTCTGCCTAAGTGTATGCCCAGTTCATTGCCAATTGTAGAAAGTGGACAGAAATTCACAACAAATCCCGGCAAATGGATGTGAGGTGCATGCGGTAGAGGCAGAACTGAAAATGTTGACAGACACCATCATGGGGTAGAATTCACTTGGACAGGAGCGACAGAGACAAACACCAGCAGGTACTTTGAGGCATGCCATAATATTTACTGCTGGCATCATCATGACTCAGACACGAGTTAACTAATGACAATATGGAAATAAGAAATGCCTTCACAAAAGTCACAACACCATTGATTTGACAAGTGGAAACCTATCCATAGTTGGTCTCATTCCGAGGGAGGGATAACAGAACAACAGCGGAACCTTAATCCACCTCGACACTTCCAGATTCACTTCATTCCCCCCTTGGGTAGTTCAGTGTTAAGCATGCACGTTTTTAGTCTAACTGTGGCACCACCAGAGCCATCTTCAGGCATAAGGAAAAAGTATCTCAGCTATGATGTGTGTGGGGCTTGGGGTTAGGGAAGGTGAGACAGGCAAAAGAAGGGGCTTATACATTTGGTCACTTGGGTTTAAGATGGAAGAAAGAACTTGTATAATTATAGTAACACTTAAGGTTAGAGAGATAGAAGGTGCATTCTCATGGGTCTCTTGGAAATAATAAGCATGTGAGACTGATTTACCAGCATGTATGTGTGCTCTATCAAATAAAAAAATAAAAAGATGCAACACCATTCTTTCTTTTTACTTAAAAGTCCTCGTCTCTGTGCATTTTTTCCACAAGAATGGTGTTAGACCTGGCACATTTGGCGTGGGTCTCCCTTCCATTTTTTGCCTTTACCTCCTGTGTTTTGCTGGGTGTTGGACTCCATTTTTGCTGGTCTAGATGCTTTTGGCACTTTGCCACTGCTGTTCAGTGCCAAAGTGCAAGTGCTCCCTTTGTAAATTATTCTTATGGATTAGTGATTCCATGATTGGCTTATTTGATTTACTTGTCAAACCCTAGTACAGTGCACTATGTGTGCCCAGGGCCTGTAAATCAAATGCTGCTTGTGGGCTTGCAGCACTGATTGTTCCACCCACAGAAGCAGCTTGTAAAATGTGACTCAGGCCTGCCATTGCAGAGCCTGTGTGCAGTCCGGGACTGCCATGTCGACTTGGCAAGTGCACCCACTTGCCAGCCCCTAAACCTTCCCTTTTCTACATATTAGTCACCCCTAAGGTAGGCCCAAGGGACCACTGTGGGCAGGGTGCATTGTATGTGAAAGGTAGGACATACCCTGATGTGTGTGGCATGTCCTGAAAGTGAACTACTGCCAAATTTGTTTTTCACTATTGCAAGGCTATCTGTTCCCATAGGACAGAATGGGGAGTTTGTTTATAACATCTTATAAACATAACTGACCCTAGGAACAAGATAGAAAAGTAACGTTTAGTATGCCTGAACTCAGAATGTTAAAGTGCATCTTTTAGTGAGGGTGATCTTTACATTCTGTGTTTGAAAGTGCCACTTTTAGAAAGTAGGTATTTTCTTGCCTAACCATCCAGTGTGCCTCTGCTAGGTTTGTGTATTGCATGTCTGGCTTTTGGATGACAGGGGCTGAAGAGGGGCAGTGGCTCCAGAAGTCTGATGAGTCAGGGCTGGGCTGAATAGGCCTGGTCTGCATTTGGAGTCGAGGGAGGAGTAGCACCTTCACCTGAATAGGGCTGTGCCTGCCTTCCACAATGACGGCTCCGCCCCCTGTGGTGTGTCTGGAGCCAGGGCTCACACTGACAATGGAGGTTGTTGTGCACTTGCAAAGTGCCACACAGATCTGGTTTGGGTGGGTACAAACACTCTCTGCCTTCAGAGAACAAACGATTTTTGGGTATGCAAAGAGGGGCCTAGACCCCAGACTTTTTGATCACTTCTGGGAAATCAAGAGGAACCTTTGCCAAGCAGAAGAGCCAGAGAAGCTGAGGAGGAGTACTGCCCCTGTGCTGTTTGCTGTCTGGGGTTGGCCTGCAGTGGCTGCTTGCTGCCAAGGAAAGGAGAAAAAGGACTTTGCTGTTTGCTTTGTCACCTGCTTGAAGAAAATATCTCCAAGGGCTGAAACTGAGCTTGCCTCCTATTCTGAAGTCTCAGGGACACATAGACTTCACCACCAGCTCCCCTGAATTCCCTTGCTGGGAATTCCAACCTGCAAAGTGGTGCCTGCTGCTGTTTAGGACCTCTAGAGACTGTTTGTCGCTGGGAGCTGGAAAATCGACCCAACATCGAAGAAGCGTGATGCATCCGCACCTGTTTCCAATGCATCGCCGAAGAAACCGTCGCAGCGCCTGCCGTGGCTCGAGAAATCGCTGCATGACGCATCGGGGGCAACGATCTCCGAAGTCCGAGATCACCGCATTGATCCCGACGCAAACCTGCTGTGCGGCTGCACGAAGCCACTTATTGTACCGGATCGATGCATCACGGCGCCAAGACTGTCGCATCGTTGGGGGCCGCAGTAAGAAACAGACGCATCAACTCCCCACGCAGTAAGAAAACGATGCATCACCTCCTCTCCGGTAAGGAACCGACGCATCAGCTCCCCTGTGCTGCAGTAAGGAACCGATGCATCACCTCCCCCGGAACAAGGAATCGACGCATCACCTTCCCTGAGTGTAAGGAACTGACGCATCACCTTCCCTGCGGCCATTTTGTTTGTTTTGCGTGACGCATTTAAGGTACTTTTGAGAAAAGTGTTGCATTTACAACTTGTATTGAAATGAACTATTTCTACCATCTGAAAGCCTTATTTTTAATACTGTATTGTGGATTTATGTTGTTTGGTCTTGTTTTGGTTTAGATAAAGATTACTTATTTTTCTAAACTGGTGTGGTGTCCATCTGTAGTGTTTTCACTGTGTTAGTGTATGTGTTCACAAATGCTTTACACACTGCCTCTGAGATAAGCCTGTCTGCTCATGCCAAGCTACCAAGGGGATGAGCAGGGGTTAATTTAGAAGTGTATCCCCCTTACCCTGACTAGAAGCAAGGGTCCCTATTTGGACAAAGGTACCTACTTCTGGCAACTAGAGGCCCCCATTTCTAACATTGGTGGTCAGCAGTGAGGATCCTGGACTTGCATTTGTGATTTATATACAGTGATTGGTGTACACTACTAGTGAGTGCAGACCATTATGCGACCACATACATTTTGGTAGAATTGTTTTTTTCTTCCTTGGAATTGTTTGCATCTTGAGAACTGCCAATTTTCACCATGAGTAAAGCAGCATCACTTGCATCTGTTGATATTTAATTTGAAGAGGAGAGGGTTGATACCTACACTGTGCCACAACTTAAAGCCAACTGCAAAAATTTTAAATCTCCGTCAGAGGCCTCACCAGAAAGGAGGAATTCCAAAAGGCGCAGAGGGCCTGGTTGGAAGCAAGGAATAAACTTGAGAAGAAAAGGTATGCAGTTCCTGTGAAGGAGAGGGAAAGGGGGCAGGGCAGGGGACTGGCAAGGTCCCTGGCTACAAAAGAGAAAATTTAGTAGGAAAGGAGAAGGACTGGGAAGTCCTTCCTTTCGGAATGAGTGCCCTCACACACCCAGCCTGCTGGGTGTCATGCTTCATCATCGGGCATGCTCCTCGTCGGGTCGGCGCTGCAATACCCGACGGGCACCCTATGCAGGGGCTCTTTGGCGGAGATCTTTTATTCCTTGCCGTATGGTGCGGTGGGTGTGAGGGGCCTTAAAAGTGTAGGTGTGCAATTGTGTGAACTAAAACAGGGAAATAGAAGAGTCAGGTAAATTAAACTTTAATGATCCTGCCTTCCCCTGATTAAAAATGAAGTTGGCAACTCACTGCAAAAATCCTGCAGCGTGTTATGCTCAATCTTGTGCGGTCAACATGTTTCTTGCCTGTTAAGTCAGAGAGATCTAGTGGCAATTCTTAAGGACCTAATAAAAATAAAACTCTACACTATAATAGACTATGATGTTCTAACCTATTAACAAAAGGTGGGGGGCACCAAGAGGTAAAGTACCTGATGATGCAGCAGCCAATCTGAAATGAAAAATACAACAATGAAGACAATTCATATCAGAGAGCAATCATACTCTAAAATTCTGCCCTCTTATCCCTCAATAGTGCCACCAGTCTGTGCACCATAACAAATGCAGTGTGCATTGCTAAAAAGTGGTCACGCTTGTCAACCACGATACCCTTGCTGTGCTCGATGCCTTAGTATATGTAAAAGTGAAGCACAGCGGGTTCAAATCATGCGGTGAGTAATTAAAAACGGAGAAGAAGTGGCAACATACTGAGTAAAAAGCAACTCACCTAAAACTATCTTTAGAATGGCCCCTTCAGTTCACGGCAGAGTGTAGGACACAGTAAAGTGTTAGTGTCCTAGGAAGGGAGGGGGCCCAAAAGAAGTAGAATGAGCGTGTACACAAGACACGCGGATGATGGACAAAATTTGGGGGTTGGTAGCCTCTGGTGTAGCGAGAGGCAACAGTAAGGTGGCTAAGAACCAGGACCCCACGTCTCGGATCGCCATCCACGATCAAACAGGCGCAGCAGCCAGCCCCCCCTCAGGAGAGTGGTAGCCGCACCATCCGCCGAAATGCCAGTATGCCGGAGGCCGCCTGCAAAGGGATGGAATCGTGAGGGGCGTGCCCCAGATCGCGGGTATGCTGTCGACGCCGAAACTCGGCGTCCAAGCCTGTGCCTAAGAAAGTGTCCTCGTACAGGCAAAAGTCAAACCAAGGTCCTCCTGCACTGGGGAGAAAGATTGTACTCACCAAGAAACCGCGCCCAGGTGACGAGTGACCTACCCTGCACTGCCGGATCCGGGAGGTAATGAACCCAGCCGAGCTGGGGTTTTAAATGGTAGCGAAAATGGCGCGCAGGGCGGGGACATGTCATCAAGAACACTGGAGACTAGTGTGTGCTTAGCCCCCGGTGGAGAGAGGTGGAGATGTATGGTGGCCATCTTGGAAGAATCTCATATGCCACAACAGGCGCCATCTTTGACCGTGCAAATTAGAGCATACAAAAAATGTATATAGCGCGTGACTGTAAAAACAGAGAGGTGGAAATGTATGGTGGCCATCTTGGAAGAATAAGGAAACAAAAGGGGGGGACCGACGGGCTTTCTCCTCCTATCGGAATGGAGGAAGGTCCAGCATAAACGCCCTGAGTGAACTAATGAAAGTATACAGATATGCTGTTCCTGATGGTTGTCAACACAAGGGAAGTGACACCGACCTGATCCAAATTTGGTTCAAGGTGGGAAGTCCAATTATTGGATTGTAATGCCCTCACACACCCAAAGGGTGTCATGCTTCATCATCTGGGCTGCTCCTCGTCGGGTCGGCGGTGCAATACCCAACGGGCTCCCTATAGTAGGGGCTCTTTATCGGAGATCTTCTTCCAATAGCCGTATGGTGAAGTGGGGGTATGGGGCCAGAATTGTGTAGATGTGTAAAGTTGAATGTGTGATCTAAAATAGAGTTGGGAGTTCCATTAAATGTGATTTATTCAAATGGTCTCCTACCCTAATTAAAAGAGTGATAATGTGATGCTCAAAAGTGAGTATTATGTCTCAAGTAAGGCATCATCATTCTTAAAGGAAGGTCAACATGTTTCACGCTTGTTGTCAAGATCTACATGCGATTCGTCAGGACCTCTATAAAAGGTAGACTATCTACACATACACACGGTGCGGTGGCCAAATACTCACCGCAGCCGATTCATTACCTACGTAAGTATACCTGTCAATCCCTGATCCTACCTATGTTGGTGAGAAAAAGGAACATGAATCATAAATATACACATATAGGTATATAAACAGTGTGGTAACCCTTGTGACTCTTAACAGAATGTTGTATTCATTATGATGTGAGTAGCAGAAAACTATAGTGCCGAACAGTGAATGTCCAAAGTGTACTATAGTGAGCTATGGCCATAGCGGCACTGTGAAGCGCAGCAGATAAAAACAAGTAAACTCACCCCATAAAGTGAGTATAACCAGGCGTCATCAGTGCCCGGTAGGGATACAAACAAGAGGAGTTCCTCAATTGCTGGATAAAACCATTGAAATAAAAGTAAATCAATGTAAACAAGGAAAAGTGTGGTCAATTCAACAACCAACATCCATTCTCATACGTTATGATCGTACATGTAACTTGATATTGTGGCCCCGGGTTAAATATCCCATATCAATGGACAATCAAAGTCATCAGTAATCATGTAGCACCTCTAAACTCTGATTCCCCCATAAGGAAATGGGGAAGAAACAACACTCATACTGCACCTCTAGATTCTTATTCCCCGTAAGGAAATGGGGAAGGAACAACACTCATGCTGGGATGACCAAGTAAAGTCTATCCGTAGCCCCGTTCATAAGCAGGTAAGGTCTATCCATAGCCCCGTGCATGAACACATGATATAAATGTAAGCCCGCACACGCTGCGTACTCTATACTATGCTGACATTCCCACCAAATAACTCACACTGGTTGGAGACAGTGTCTTAAAACTAAGAGGGTTTTACGGTGGGTACATAGTATGATGGTAGTAGAAAAATTGGTGGCCAATCCATTATTAAACAGATAACACTGTATTAACGGGGAGTATTACAGAATTTGCCGAGCGTCATGTAATCATAACTAGAATGGGGGTCAAGTTCTAGTAACTATAACCAATCTGTCGCGCACTAGTAGCGTACTTACTTCTGTGTCAATAGCACATCTCCAAGCGACCTACCCACATCTACCGGGTCCGGGAGGTGAACTGCTCTGTTTGCGGACTGAATTTATAGTCCCACCTTGCTGTCAATGAAGTATTACAGGCAGAAGTGGCTGGATGTATAGCGGCCATCTTGGAATGGTGTTATTTGGTATACAAACAGAGTTATAAAATAGCATGATAGGCAGTAAGAGTCTATAAATCCCCGACAATCGTAGTCAAGGGAAAGGTCGATAGAGAGTTGGCTTGTTTAAAGACTCTGTATGTAATCCATCCTTTCTGTTAAACAGAGCTGTGCGTGCCAAAGTGACCGGATGTATAGCGGCCATATTGGAAAGGTGTTTATTGTTTAAGAACTGGCACAAAAGGTAAATATAAGGGTCTGTCAGACAGCCAACAGTCATGATCAGAAAAAAGAAAGAAAAGCACTACAGTCAATCGAAGATTAACTGTCAGTGTCTCATGCACAGATAGAGTTAGAAAGATGTATAAAGCCATTCCATGAGTAAAATTAGTCTGTTGTCATCCCCAGTCAAGAGTGATGGTGATTTGGACTGAAGGGGAAAGTATTCAAGTCCCTTAATATGTTAGCCAGAAAATTATATGCGAGGAGTATGTGAGGTTTATTGACACGCAGACCAAAGGAGAGTAGCGAAATATCGCCAGTGTTCCAAGGAGGATTATTGATGGGTAGGGTCCAAGGGTGGATCCCAGCCGCACCACAAAGCTAACCCATCAGTGCCCGGTCAGATTGTATTTCATCACCACCTTCTCTAGTTGTCAAATAAAGTCTCCTGACCCATGTTATAGGCCATCGATGTTAAATAATGAGAGAATTCCACGGGATTTCCTCATTCAGTCCTCCAATATGGGAGGACAATCTGTGCACCCACCTCTGTTCTTTGATAAGCAGTGCCGCTTTCGTGATTTTTGGAAATGATTCTAGAACAACCCATTCTAATGCTTCTGGAGTGTGGCGTTTCTCTAAATAGTGTGTGCACATTTTGGTATTGTTCTTCTGGCAGCGGAAGTTACTGCGATGTTCAGATATGCGTATTTTGATGGGGCGTGTGGTCATCCCTACATAGTATAGTCCACAAGGACATGTAATCAAATATACGCAGTTCTGTGTGTTGCAGTTTGTATGAGACCTTAGCTCCCAGATGAAATTAGTATTGAGAGTCACAGACTTATGTATCTTAGTGAAGGCACAGGCCGTACACATACCACATGGATAGTGGCCTTTGACAGGTGGTAGTTGCCAAAGTGTACATTGTTGCGTCCCCTTGCGCCCCTTAGGTCTAGTCCGGATCAACATGTCTTTGAGATTCATGGAGCGTTTAAATGCAAAACGCGGTTTCTCCAAGGCCAGCGTGCCTGTGTTGAGTATATTCCAGTGCTTTTTTATCACCTTGGTTAGTTGGTTTGACACTGGCGTGAACGTGGTGACACAAGTCAAGGTTTCACACTGGGATTTCTCTCTTGATTCTAGCAGACCTTCGCGGTTATTATTTCTAGCTCTTTTCCTCGAGAGTGATATACTCCGTGGTGGATAATCGCGTGCTGCTAAGTTCTTAGCAAGAATGGCTGATTCAGATTTGTAATCATCAAGAGTGCTGCAATTTCTCCTGACCCGTAGGAATTGACCAAATGGGAGGTTTTCCTTTAAGGTCTTGGGATGGTGACTGCTATAAAGTAGTAGACTGTTGCGGTCTGTATTCTTTCTAAACATGGTTGTAGACAATACGCCATTGTTCAGTCTGATGGTCAAATCCAGAAATGCAATCTGGTTGACTGAAACCGTGCCAGTAAATTTGAGAAATGGATTCTGAATATTAATCCACTCAAAAATTGATTATATGTCTGTGAATCGCCCGTCCAAAAGATGAGGATATCATCTATAAAACGTTTCCACAGACGTATGTTGGATCGATATGGGTTGCCTTCTTGGAAGATAATTTTCTCCTCAAAGGATGCCATATAGAGACAGGCTAGACTAGGCGCAAAGGTACTTCCCATGGAAGTACCTTGTGTCTGGTGGTAAATCTGGCCATTGAACTCAAAAAAGTTCTCAGTAAGAGCTATAGTTGCACATTCCATGATGAATCCCGGTGGTGTCACGGATACCCACGTCTGTGAACTTAGTTCCTCCTCAATCACATCTAAAGTGGCCCTCTGTGGGATGTTGGTGTAGAGTGCTTCCACATCTAGAGTGATGAGGAGGTCAATGTCTGTGGTGAATTGGAATTCGTCAAGTAGACGAAGAACATCAGTAGTATCCTGAATGTAAGAGGGGATCAGTTTAACCATGGGCTGTAGAAAATGGTCACAAAATTGTGACAATGGTTCTAATATGGAGTTTATTCCTGAGACTATAGGTCGTCCCGGTACCGGAGTAGTCCCTTTGTGAATCTTAGGAAGTATGTAAAAGTAGGGAGTCCTAGGTTCTTGTTTAATGAGAAAGGATGCTTCCTTTTACTTATCCAGCCTTGGGTCTCAGCTGAGAACACCAATGATGTAATAGCCCTGGTTAACCTTTCTGTAGGGTTTTTGCAATGGGTGTATAATACCGCCTATTGCTGAGTTGTCTCAGGCATTCAGTCTCGTAATCTGTAGTGGCCATGATGACCGTTGCACCTCCCTTGTCTGCTTGTTTAATAGTTATTGTTGGATCATTAGCCAATGTCTTTATGGCCATCAATTCATTATTGGGAATGTTACAGAAATGTCTCTGGTTGGTGGTGGCACATATGTCCTTAAGAACCGCCTGTTCAAAGGTAGATACCTCATGTGGCACCATACCACCAGTGGGGGTGAAGGTCGAGGGATTATGTAGTCCTGAGTCATCTACCCTTGTCTGTGGTTTATTTACAAAGAAAGCCTTAAGACGAACTTTGCGGAAGAATTGTTGAACTTCACAAAGTTGTTTAAATTGATCAATCTTAGGGGTTGGGACAAAACCCAGACCTTTTGTAAAACCTTCACCTCTATCTCAGTCAATATCCTAGTTGATAAATTGACCACTAGGGTCTCTTTTTCGTGTAGCTCCGTGTTTCCATTGTTCGTTGTTGTGGTTCTTCCCACTGAACTCTCTTTTCTTGTGAGTTCCCTCTTTTTCGCTCGCGCCCTCTGCCCCAACCTCTGCCTAAAAAAGGTTGGCCCATGCCTGGGGGTCCAACCTTTTGGTGGGAATGTCAGCATAGTATAGAGTACGCAGCGTGTGCGGGCTTACATTTATATCATGTGTTCATGCACGGGGCTATGGATAGACCTTACCTGCTTATGAACGGGGCTACGGATAGACTTTACTTGGTCATCCCAGCATGAGTGTTGTTCCTTCCCCATTTCCTTACGGGGGAATAAGAATCTAGAGGTGCAGTATGAGTGTTGTTTCTTCCCCATTTCCTTATGGGGGAATCAGAGTTTAGAGGTGCTACATGATTACTGATGACTTTGATTGTCCATTGATATGGGATATTTAACCCGGGGCCACAATATCAAGTTACATGTACGATCATAACGTATGAGAATGGATGTTGGTTGTTGAATTGACCACACTTTTCCTTGTTTACATTGATTTACTTTTATTTCAATGGTTTTATCCAGCAATTGAGGAACTCCTCTTGTTTGTATCCCTACCGGGCACTGATGACGCCTGGTTATACTCACTTTATGGGGTGAGTTTACTTGTTTTTATCTGCTGCGCTTCACAGTGCCGCTATGGCCATAGCTCACTATAGTACACTTTGGACATTCACTGTTCGGCACTATAGTTTTCTGCTACTCACATCATAATGAATACAACATTCTGTTAAGAGTCACAAGGGTTACCACACTGTTTATATACCTATATGTGTATATTTATGATTCATGTTCCTTTTTCTCACCAACATAGGTAGGATCAGGGATTGACAGGTATACTTACGTAGGTAATGAATCGGCTGCGGTGAGTATTTGGCCACCGCACCGTGTGTATGTGTAGATAGTCTACCTTTTATAGAGGTCCTGACGAATCGCATGTAGATCTTGACAACAAGCGTGAAACATGTTGACCTTCCTTTAAGAATGATGATGCCTTACTTGAGACATAATACTCACTTTTGAGCATCACATTATCACTCTTTTAATTAGGGTAGGAGACCATTTGAATAAATCACATTTAATGGAACTCCCAACTCTATTTTAGATCACACATTCAACTTTACACATCTACACAATTCTGGCCCCATACCCCCACTTCACCATACGGCTATTGGAAGAAGATCTCCGATAAAGAGCCCCTACTATAGGGAGCCCGTTGGGTATTGCACCGCCGACCCGACGAGGAGCAGCCCAGATGATGAAGCATGACACCCTTTGGGTGTGTGAGGGCATTACAATCCAATAATTGGACTTCCCACCTTGAACCAAATTTGGATCAGGTCGGTGTCACTTCCCTTGTGTTGACAACCATCAGGAACAGCATATCTGTATACTTTCATTAGTTCACTCAGGGCGTTTATGCTGGACCTTCCTCCATTCCGATAGGAGGAGAAAGCCCGTCGGTCCCCCCTTTTTGTTTCCTTATACTTAGCACGGCTGACCCCGTGGGACCCTCTTTCTGGTGGGTAAAGACTTGCTCTATCCCCCTTATTTAAATCTGACACTACTATCACGAGTGTTCGTTCTATTTCCCAAATAGTTTTTTCTAAGCCTACTGATTCATCTGGTACCCGACTATGGAAGGCCAGGGCCTCAGTTATGGAGAAGAACTAGCAGCAGAGATTTTGAGGGCACCATCTATTCTGGGAGCGGATAATGGTGGTGCCACTGGTAGTCAGTCAGAGGATTGGCAATCCCTCTCGGTGATGAAAAGAGAGTGGGTGAGGATAACCCTACATGGGGCCCTCATGACGGAATATTTAAGGGCAAATATTTCTCCCAATGGCCTGATTGTAAAGAATTTCCCAAGGATTTTCTTGGAGGACGCCATATTTAAGACAGAATGGTCCCAGATTGCGTGGAAGTGCACGAGGGATTTACTCATTCTGGTGATCAATACAGCCAAGAGACTGGCAGATGAACTACTCACCAGGATACAACTAGCTGAGAGTACCCTCAAAAGTGCTCTACCGAGCCTTAACTTTAAATCTAAACTCACTGAGCTTAACAATGAAATTGCCGAACATAAGGAATACCTTATGAAGCAAAAGGTAGCCAAACTCCAGAAGGATGTTCGGGCGCTTCGACAAGGAGAAGGTATACCCATACCTCAAACAAGATTTTACACCACCTGACAACCTCTCAGATACCACTTCGAACTCCACGAGACGGAGTTCATCTAATAATAGTGACTCTAGCGGAGAGAACTGGAATATCGATCAGAATAGAAGAGGTGGTAGACAAGGATACTTTGGTTATCAACAACCACATTATCAACCCCCTCCATTTCAGGGACAAGGCTACTGGCAATACCCGATGTACAATCATGGCCCCCCCCTTTGGACCCCCAGGCATGGGCCAACCTTTTTAGGCAGAGGTTGGGGCAGAGGGCGCGGGCGAAAAGAGGGAACTCACAAGAAAAGAGAGTTCAGTGGGAAGAACCACAACAACGAACAATGGAAACACGGAGCTACACGAAAAAGAGACCCTAGTGGTCAATTTATCAACTAGGATATTGACTGAGATAGAGGTGAAGGTTTTACAAAAGGTCTGGGTTTTGTCCCAACCCCTAAGATTGATCAATTTAAACAACTTTGTGAAGTTCAACAATTCTTCCGCAAAGTTCGTCTTAAGGCTTTCTTTGTAAATAAACCACAGACAAGGGTAGATGACTCAGGACTACATAATCCCTCGACCTTCACCCCCACTGGTGGTATGGTGCCACATGAGGTATCTACCTTTGAACAGGCGGTTCTTAAGGACATATGTGCCACCACCAACCAGAGACATTTCTGTAACATTCCCAATAATGAATTGATGGCCATAAAGACATTGGCTAATGATCCAACAATAACTATTAAACAAGCAGACAAGGGAGGTGCAACGGTCATCATGGCCACTACAGATTACGAGACTGAATGCCTGAGACAACTCAGCAATAGGCGGTATTATACACCCATTGCAAAAACCCTACAGAAAGGTTAACCAGGGCTATTACATCATTGGTGTTCTCAGCTGAGACCCAAGGCTGGATAAGTAAAAAGGAAGCATCCTTTCTCATTAAACAAGAACCTAGGACTCCCTACTTTTACATACTTCCTAAGATTCACAAAGGGACTACTCCGGTACCGGGACGACCTATAGTCTCAGGAATAAACTCCATATTAGAACCATTGTCACAATTTTGTGACCATTTTCTACAGCCCATGGTTAAACTGATCCCCTCTTACATTCAGGATACTACTGATGTTCTTCGTCTACTTGACGAATTCCAATTCACCACAGACATTGACCTCCTCATCACTCTAGATGTGGAAGCACTCTACACCAACATCCCACAGAGGGCCACTTTAGATGTGATTGAGGAGGAACTAAGTTCACAGACGTGGGTATCCGTGACACCACCGGGATTCATCATGGAATGTGCAACTATAGCTCTTACTGAGAACTTTTTTGAGTTCAATGGCCAGATTTACCACCAGACACAAGGTACTTCCATGGGAAGTACCTTTGCGCCTAGTCTAGCCTGTCTCTATATGGCATCCTTTGAGGAGAAAATTATCTTCCAAGAAGGCAACCCATATCGATCCAACATACGTCTGTGGAAACGTTTTATAGATGATATCCTCATCTTTTGGACGGGCGATTCACAGACATATAATCAATTTTTTGAGTGGATTAATATTCAGAATCCATTTCTCAAATTTACTGGCACGGTTTCAGTCAACCAGATTGCATTTCTGGATTTGACCATCAGACTGAACAATGGCGTATTGTCTACAACCATGTTTAGAAAGAATACAGACCGCAACAGTCTACTACTTTATAGCAGTCACCATCCCAAGACCTTAAAGGAAAACCTCCCATTTGGTCAATTCCTACGGGTCAGGAGAAATTGCAGCACTCTTGATGATTACAAATCTGAATCAGCCATTCTTGCTAAGAACTTAGCAGCACGCGATTATCCACCACGGAGTATATCACTCTCGAGGAAAAGAGCTAGAAATAATAACCGCGAAGGTCTGCTAGAATCAAGAGAGAAATCCCAGTGTGAAACCTTGACTTGTGTCACCACGTTCACGCCAGTGTCAAACCAACTAACCAAGGTGATAAAAAAGCACTGGAATATACTCAACACAGGCACGCTGGCCTTGGAGAAACCGCGTTTTGCATTTAAACGCTCCATGAATCTCAAAGACATGTTGATCCGGACTAGACCTAAGGGGCGCAAGGGACGCAACAATGTACACTTTGGCAACTACCACCTGTCAAAGGCCACTATCCATGTGGTATGTGTACGGCCTGTGCCTTCACTAAGATACATAAGTCTGTGACTCTCAATACTAATTTCATCTGGGAGCTAAGGTCTCATACAAACTGCAACACACAGAACTGCGTATATTTGATTACATGTCCTTGTGGACTATACTATGTAGGGATGACCACACGCCCCATCAAAATACGCATATCTGAACATCGCAGTAACTTCCGCTGCCAGAAGAACAATACCAAAATGTGCACACACTATTTAGAGAAACGCCACACTCCAGAAGCATTAGAATGGGTTGTTCTAGAATCATTTCCAAAAATCACGAAAGCGGCACTGCTTATCAAAGAACAGAGGTGGGTGCACAGATTGTCCTCCCATATTGGAGGACTGAATGAGGAAATCCCGTGGAATTCTCTCATTATTTAACATCGATGGCCTATAACATGGGTCAGGAGACTTTATTTGACAACTAGAGAAGGTGGTGATGAAATACAATCTGACCGGGCACTGATGGGTTAGCTTTGTGGTGCGGCTGGGATCCACCCTTGGACCCTACCCATCAATAATCCTCCTTGGAACACTGGCGATATTTCGCTACTCTCCTTTGGTCTGCGTGTCAATAAACCTCACATACTCCTCGCATATAATTTTCTGGCTAACATATTAAGGGACTTGAATACTTTCCCCTTCAGTCCAAATCACCATCACTCTTGACTGGGGGATGACAACAGACTAATTTTACTCATGGAATGGCTTTATACATCTTTCTAACTCTATCTGTGCATGAGACACTGACAGTTAATCTTCGATTGACTGTAGTGCTTTCTTTTCTTTTTCTGATCATGACTGTTGGCTGTCTGACAGACCCTTATATTTACCTTTTGTGCCAGTTCTTAAACAATAAACACCTTTCCAATATGGCCGCTATACATCCGGTCACTTTGGCACGCACAGCTCTGTTTAACAGAAAGGATGGATTACATACAGAGTCTTTAAACAAGCCAACTCTCTATCGACCTTTCCCTTGACTACGATTGTCGGGGATTTATAGACTCTTACTGCCTATCATGCTATTTTATAACTCTGTTTGTATACCAAATAACACCATTCCAAGATGGCCGCTATACATCCAGCCACTTCTGCCTGTAATACTTCATTGACAGCAAGGTGGGACTATAAATTCAGTCCGCAAACAGAGCAGTTCACCTCCCGGACCCGGTAGATGTGGGTAGGTCGCTTGGAGATGTGCTATTGACACAGAAGTAAGTACGCTACTAGTGCGCGACAGATTGGTTATAGTTACTAGAACTTGACCCCCATTCTAGTTATGATTACATGACGCTCGGCAAATTCTGTAATACTCCCCGTTAATACAGTGTTATCTGTTTAATAATGGATTGGCCACCAATTTTTCTACTACCATCATACTATGTACCCACCGTAAAACCCTCTTAGTTTTAAGACACTGTCTCCAACCAGTGTGAGTTATTTGGTGGGAATGTCAGCATAGTATAGAGTACGCAGCGTGTGCGGGCTTACATTTATATCATGTGTTCATGCACGGGGCTATGGATAGACCTTACCTGCTTATGAACGGGGCTACGGATAGACTTTACTTGGTCATCCCAGCATGAGTGTTGTTCCTTCCCCATTTCCTTACGGGGAATAAGAATCTAGAGGTGCAGTATGAGTGTTGTTTCTTCCCCATTTCCTTATGGGGGAATCAGAGTTTAGAGGTGCTACATGATTACTGATGACTTTGATTGTCCATTGATATGGGATATTTAACCCGGGGCCACAATATCAAGTTACATGTACGATCATAACGTATGAGAATGGATGTTGGTTGTTGAATTGACCACACTTTTCCTTGTTTACATTGATTTACTTTTATTTCAATGGTTTTATCCAGCAATTGAGGAACTCCTCTTGTTTGTATCCCTACCGGGCACTGATGACGCCTGGTTATACTCACTTTATGGGGTGAGTTTACTTGTTTTTATCTGCTGCGCTTCACAGTGCCGCTATGGCCATAGCTCACTATAGTACACTTTGGACATTCACTGTTCGGCACTATAGTTTTCTGCTACTCACATCATAATGAATACAACATTCTGTTAAGAGTCACAAGGGTTACCACACTGTTTATATACCTATATGTGTATATTTATGATTCATGTTCCTTTTTCTCACCAACATAGGTAGGATCAGGGATTGACAGGTATACTTACGTAGGTAATGAATCGGCTGCGGTGAGTATTTGGCCACCGCACCGTGTGTATGTGTAGATAGTCTACCTTTTATAGAGGTCCTGACGAATCGCATGTAGATCTTGACAACAAGCGTGAAACATGTTGACCTTCCTTTAAGAATGATGATGCCTTACTTGAGACATAATACTCACTTTTGAGCATCACATTATCACTCTTTTAATTAGGGTAGGAGACCATTTGAATAAATCACATTTAATGGAACTCCCAACTCTATTTTAGATCACACATTCAACTTTACACATCTACACAATTCTGGCCCCATACCCCCACTTCACCATACGGCTATTGGAAGAAGATCTCCGATAAAGAGCCCCTACTATAGGGAGCCCGTTGGGTATTGCACCGCCGACCCGACGAGGAGCAGCCCAGATGATGAAGCATGACACCCTTTGGGTGTGTGAGGGCATTACAATCCAATAATTGGACTTCCCACCTTGAACCAAATTTGGATCAGGTCGGTGTCACTTCCCTTGTGTTGACAACCATCAGGAACAGCATATCTGTATACTTTCATCTTGGAAGAATCTCATAAGTCACAACAGGCGCCATCTTTGAACGTGCAAAATAGAGCATAAGAGATTGCATCTAGCGCGTGACTGTAAAACCAGACAATTGGCCATGGCAGAATGGTATCAGCTACGTTCTGTTAAGGCTACTCCAGGGAATATCTTCGTTGAGCCCGTGTTTATCAGTGGCCAGACGAAAAATCCATCTCTGTTCGATCCTAAAAAGTGCACCTGGGGAGATGGCAGAATGTGCTTCCAAAATAACCCAACTCAAGTTGTCACAAGTGTGTCCAACAGTCTCGAAATGTGTGTAGAGTTTGGTCGTTACTTTGTGACACCGTATGTTACTCTTATGTTCCCCGATCCGAGTTTTTGCTGACCTTGTTGTCATACCCACATACCAAAGGTTGCATGGGCATGAAAGCAAGTAGATGCAATTAGTAGTGTTACAGTTGGTATGTTTAGTTAATTTCCAAGTGAAATTGTTAGAAAAAGTTATTTCTTTAGTGGGTTTGGTCAATGTGCACGCTACACAGGACCCACAAGGGTAGTGTCCTGAGACTGGTGGAAGGTCCCAAAGAACTCTCTGTGTGGGTGCAGTTTTAGTTTTGGGTCTGGTATGAATCAATATATCTTTGAGGTTACTGGTTCTTTTGAACGCAAACCTGGGTGTGGGGAGTCTTAGATCACCTGTGTTGAGAATACCCCAGTGCTTGCGAATAATGTTTCTAATCCTGTTGGAATCGGGGTGAAGGATGTAACGCAAGTGAGTGTCTCAATGTGTTCTTTGCGATTAGTTTCCAACAGGGCCTCTCTGTTATTATGCCTTGCCCTTTTCATGGCTACAGCTACTTTATGTCGTGGATATTCCCGTGCATGTAGGTTAGCTGCCAAATTCTTGGCTTCTGATTTGTAATCCTCGGCAGAGCTGCAATTTCTCCTGATACGGAGGAATTGGCCAAGCGGTAAGTTATCTTTCAGGGCCCTAGGGTGGTGGCTGCTAAACAAGAGGAGACTGTTGCTGTCAGTGGGCTTTTTATACAGTTTGGTACTCAAGCGTCCCTCAGTCAGGATGATGTTGAGGTCGAGAAAGGGCACCCTACAGTCAGAGATCGTGTGGGTAAATTTAAGGTAGGGGTTCAAAGTATTGACCCATGCACAAAAATCGTCACACGTTGTTCTATCTCCCTTCCAAAAGATCAAGATGTCGTCGATGTAACGCTTCCACAATATCAGGTTATTTAGATAAGGATTACGAACATCGAAAATGAGCCTAGTTTCAAAAGCTGCCACGTACAGACAGGCCAAACTTGGAGCGAAAGTGCTGCCCATGGAAGTACCCTGTGTCTGGTGGTAGAGTTTGTTGTTGTACTCAAAAAGTTTTCGGTAAGGGCAAGGGTGGCACATTCCATGATAAAAGAAACCGGTGTGGGAGAGTTCCAATCAGTGGAGTTGAGAGCATCCTCAATCACTTCTAGAGTAGCACGTTGAGGGATGTTGGTGTACAACGCCTCCACGTCCAGGGTTACCAACATATTAATCTCATCCTGGCATTGAAAACCCTCTATCAAACGGAGTACATCAGTGGTATCTAGAAGGAATGATGGTGTCTCCTTAACTAGTGGCTGTAGGAAATGATCACAAAACCTGGACAAGGGTTCCAACAGTGAACCAATACCTGACACGATAGGCCTCCCGGAACTGGTCTCACGCCTTTGTGTATTTTAGGTAAGGTATAAAAGTATGGCGTTTTAGGATCTCTTGTGACCAGGAATTCAGCCTCCTTTTTGCTTATCCAGCCTTCTGTTTCAGCTGTAAAAACCATAGATGAAATTAAGGTGGTCAGTCTTTTAGTTGGATTGACAGAAATTGGGGTGTAGTATTCTGCCTTACTGAGTTGTCGTAGACATTCAGTATCGTAGTCACTAGTGGACATGATTACAATGGCCCCTCCTTTATCAGCCTGCTTAATAGTAATGTTCGAGTCATCAGCGAGAGATCTAGCCGCTACCCATTCCTCTTTAGAGAAATTGTGAAAAGGGGTACTAGACCTGTCCTCATTTAAGTCTTTGAGCACTGCCTGCTCAAAGATTAGGATTTCGTTGGGCACCATGCTGTTATTAGGTGTAAAGGTAGAGGGATTATGTAACCCTGAATCATTGCTGGTTGGAGTGGGTCTGTCTTTGAAAAAAGCATTAAGCCTCACTTTGCGGAAGAAGCTGTGTATTTCGCATTGATCCCGGAAAAGGTCGGTACGAGGGGTAGGAACATAGCCCAGACCTTTACGCAGAACTGCTAGATCTATCTCCGTGAGGTTCCTAGGGGAGAGATTCACTACTAGTTTTCTTCCCCCTGGTCATACTCCTGGTCTCTACGGAGTTCTGGGTCTCTTCCTGCCAATGTACTTGTTTGGCATTTCCTCTTCTCTGCCCTTTTCCTCTGCCCCAGCCTCTTCCTAAAAAAGGCTGATTGTTGCCAGCAAAGAATTGTGGTGGCCCTTGTGGGTAACATGGTGGACCCTGCGGGTACCCTGGAAAATGCCACATTGGTGGACCTTTATAGGGTTGCATGGGGTGGTGGGTGTAACCCGATCGTGTGTTGCGTCTAGGATTGTAATTACCCCAACTGCCTGTGCTAGAGTCGCTGCTCGAAGAGGATCCCCTCCTTGTTTGCGTAGTACCCTCATCTGAGGAGTAACTGGTTTTATTAGAAGTAAAGTCGGCCTTTAAATAAGGGTAGACTTTTTCCTTGTCGAACCTTTGGATATCTTTTTGCAGTTTACTGATCTTTTGTTTCATCAGAAACTCTTTGTTTTCAGCAATCTCATTGTTGATTTCGGTAAGCTTGCCCTTGTATATTGTCATCACAATCATAGTCTTAAGGTTGCTCTCAGCTATTTGTATCCGGACAAGAAGGGCGTCTGCTAGTCTTTTCGCTGTGTTAATAATTAGGATGAGTAAGTCCCTAGTGCATTTCCATGCCACTAGGGACCATTCTTTGAATACTGCATCATCCAAAAGAGACGGGGAAAGTTGTTGACTATGAGACCGTTAGGGGCTATGTTGGCCCGTAAATACTCGGTCATCATGGCGCCATGCAAGGTGATTTTTAACCATTCCTGTTTCATGGCCGTTAGTGAGGACCAGTCGTCTGTCTGGCTACCTGAGGCAGAGGTGCCATCAGTGCCCAAAATCGTGGGTGTTTTTAGAATCTCTGCTGCCACTTCGTCACCGAAGCTTAGTCCCTGAACTCCTCCATATTGTCACGGTGGAGTCTAGGGAGGAAGATAACGCGAGTTGATCGGTGGTCAACTTCGAGTTGTGTACTGGGCCAGGGAATACGATTTGCGTTCCTGGTAACCTGAAGTCCCACGGTACCGAACCGTACAGGGAATCAAACAAAAGAGGGGGACTCTGGGCTTTTAGAGAGGTCCAGCATACATGCCCTGGATAAACTTGAGAAGAAAAGGTATGCAGTTCCTGTGAAGGAGAGGGAAAGGGGGCAGGGCAGGGGACTGGCAAGGTCCCTGGCTACAAAAAGAGAAAATTTAGTAGGAAAGGAGAAGGACTGGGAAGTCCTTCCTTTCGGAATGAGTGCCCTCACACACCCAGCCTGCTGGGTGTCATGCTTCATCATCGGGCATGCTCCTCGTCGGGTCGGCGCTGCAATACCCGACGGGCACCCTATGCAGGGGCTCTTTGGCGGAGATCTTTTATTCCTTGCCGTATGGTGCGGTGGGTGTGAGGGGCCTTAAAAGTGTAGGTGTGCAATTGTGTGAACTAAAACAGGGAAATAGAAGAGTCAGGTAAATTAAACTTTAATGATCCTGCCTTCCCCCTGATTAAAAATGAAGTTGGCAACTCACTGCAAAAATTCCAACAGGATTAGAAACATACTGCATCATCCAAAAAGAGACGGGGAAGGTTGTTGACTATGAGACCGTTAGGGGCTATGTTGGCCCGTAAATACTCGGTCATCATGGCGCCATGCAAGGTGATTTTTAACCATTCCCGTTTCATGGAAATGCACTAGGACTTACTCATCCTAATAATTAACACAGCGAAAAGACTAGCAGACGCCCTTCTTGTCCGGATACAAATAGCTGAGAGCAACCTTAAGACTATGATTGTGATGACAATATACAAGGGCAAGCTTACCGAAATCAACAATGAGATTGCTGAAAACAAAGAGTTTCTGATGAAACAAAAGATCAGTAAACTGCAAAAAGATATCCAAAGGTTCGACAAGGAAAAAGTCTACCCTTATTTAAAGGCCGACTTTACTTCTAATAAAACCAGTTACTCCTCAGATGAGGGTACTACGCAAACAAGGAGGGATCCTCTTCGAGCAGCGACTCTAGCACAGGCAGTTGGGGTAATTACAATCCTAGACGCAACACACGATCGGGTTACACCCACCACCCCATGCAACCCTATCAAGGTCCACCAATGTGGCATTTTCCAGGGTACCCGCAGGGTCCACCATGTTACCCACAAGGGCCACCACAATTCTTTGCTGGCAACAATCAGCCTTTTTAGGAAGAGGCTGGGGCAGAGGAAAAGGGCGGAGAAGAGGAAATGCCAAACAAGTACACTGGCAGGAAGAGACCCAGAACTCCGTAGAGACCAGGAGTATGACCAGGGGGAAGAAAAACTAGTAGTGAATCTCTCCCCTAGGAACCTCACGGAGATAGATCTAGCAGTTCTGCGTAAAGGTCTGGGCTATGTTCCTACCCCTCGTACCGACCTTTTCCGGGATCAATGCGAAATACACAGCTTCTTCCGCAAAGTGAGGCTTAATGCTTTTTTCAAAGACAGACCCACTCCAACCAGCAATGATTCAGGGTTACATAATCCCTCTACCTTTACACCTAATAACAGCATGGTGCCCAACAAAATCCTAACCTTTGAGCAGGCAGTGCTCAAAGACTTAAATGAGGACAGGTCTAGTACCCCTTTTCACAATTTCTCTAAAGAGGAATGGGTAGCGGCTAGATCTCTCGCTGATGACTCGAACATTACTATTAAGCAGGCTGATAAAGGAGGGGCCATTGTAATCATGTCCACTAGTGACTACGATACTGAATGTCTACGACAACTCAGTAAGGCAGAATACTACACCCCAATTTCTGTCAATCCAACTAAAAGACTGACCACCTTAATTTCATCTATGGTTTTTACAGCTGAAACAGAAGGCTGGATAAGCAAAAAGGAGGCTGAATTCCTGGTCACAAGAGATCCTAAAACGCCATACTTTTATACCTTACCTAAAATACACAAAGGCGTGAGACCAGTTCCGGGGAGGCCTATCGTGTCAGGTATTGGTTCACTGTTGGAACCCTTGTCCAGGTTTTGTGATCATTTCCTACAGCCACTAGTTAAGGAGACACCATCATTCCTTCTAGATACCACTGATGTACTCCGTTTGATAGAGGGTTTTCAATGCCAGGATGAGATTAATATGTTGGTAACCCTGGACGTGGAGGCGTTGTACACCAACATCCCTCAACGTGCTACTCTAGAAGTGATTGAGGATGCTCTCAACTCCACTGATTGGAACTCTCCCACACCGGTTTCTTTTATCATGGAATGTGCCACCCTTGCCCTTACCGAAAACTTTTTGAGTACAACAACAAACTCTACCACCAGACACAGGGTACTTCCATGGGCAGCACTTTCGCTCCAAGTTTGGCCTGTCTGTACGTGGCAGCTTTTGAAACTAGGCTCATTTTCGATGTTCGTAATCCTTATCTAAATAACCTGATATTGTGGAAGCGTTACATCGACGACATCTTGATCTTTTGGAAGGGAGATAGGACAACGTGTGACGATTTTTGTGCATGGGTCAATACTTTGAACCCCTACCTTAAATTTACCCACACGATCTCTGACTGTAGGGTGCCCTTTCTCGACCTCAACATCATCCTGACTGAGGGACGCTTGAGTACCAAACTGTATAAAAAGCCCACTGACAGCAACAGTCTCCTCTTGATTAGCAGCCACCACCCTAGGGCCCTGAAAGATAACTTACCGTTTGGCCAATTCCTCCGTATCAGGAGAAATTGCAGCTCTGCCGAGGATTACAAATCAGAAGCCAAGAATTTGGCAGCTAACCTACATGCACGGGAATATCCACGACATAAAGTAGCTGTAGCCATGAAAAGGGCAAGGCATAATAACAGAGAGGCCCTGTTGGAAACTAATCGCAAAGAACACATTGAGACACTCACTTGCGTTACATCCTTCACCCCCGATTCCAACAGGATTAGAAACATTATTCGCAAGCACTGGGGTATTCTCAACACAGGTGATCTAAGACTCCCCACACCCAGGTTTGCGTTCAAAAGAACCAGTAACCTCAAAGATATATTGATTCATACCAGACCCAAAACTAAAACTGCACCCACACAGAGAGTTCTTTGGGACCTTCCACCAGTCTCAGGACACTACCCTTGTGGGTCCTGTGTAGCGTGCACATTGACCAAACCCACTAAAGAAATAACTTTTTCTAACAATTTCACTTGGAAATTAACTAAACATACCAACTGTAACACTACTAATTGCATCTACTTGCTTTCATGCCCATGCAACCTTTGGTATGTGGGTATGACAACAAGGTCAGCAAAAACTCGGATCGGGGAACATAAGAGTAACATACGGTGTCACAAAGTAACGACCAAACTCTACACACATTTCGAGACTGTTGGACACACTTGTGACAACTTGAGTTGGGTTATTTTGGAAGCACATTCTGCCATCTCCCCAGGTGCACTTTTTAGGATCGAACAGAGATGGATTTTTCGTCTGGCCACTGATAAACACGGGCTCAACGAAGATATTCCCTGGAGTAGCCTTAACAGAACGTAGCTGATACCATTCTGCCATGGCCAATTGTCTGGTTTTACAGTCACGCGCTAGATGCAATCTCTTATGCTCTATTTTGCACGTTCAAAGATGGCGCCTGTTGTGACTTATGAGATTCTTCCAAGATGGCCACCATACATTTCCACCTCTCTGTTTTTACAGTCACGCGCTATATACATTTTTTGTATGCTCTAATTTGCACGGTCAAAGATGGCGCCTGTTGTGGCATATGAGATTCTTCCAAGATGGCCACCATACATCTCCACCTCTCTCCACCGGGGGCTAAGCACACACTAGTCTCCAGTGTTCTTGATGACATGTCCCCGCCCTGCGCGCCATTTTCGCTACCATTTAAAACCCCAGCTCGGCTGGGTTCATTACCTCCCGGATCCGGCAGTGCAGGGTAGGTCACTCGTCACCTGGGCGCGGTTTCTTGGTGAGTACAATCTTTCTCCCCAGTGCAGGAGGATCTTGGTTTGACTTTTGCCTGTACGAGGACACTTTCTTAGGCACAGGCTTGGACGCCGAGATTTCGGCGTCGACAGCATACCCGCGATCTGGGGCGCGCCCTCACGATTCCATCCCTTTGCAGGCGGCCTCTGGCATACTGGCATTTCGGCGGACGGTGCGGCTACCACTCTCCTGAGGGGCGGCCGCCCGCCTCGCCCGGCGGGCAGGGGCTGGCTGCTGCGCCTGTTTGATCGTGAATGGCGATCCGAGACGTGGGGTCCTGGTTCTTAGCCACCTTACTGTTGCCTCTCGCTACACCAGAGGCTACCAACCCCCAAATTTTGTCCATCATCCGCGTGTCTTGTGTACACGCTCATTCTACTTCTTTTGGGCCCCCTCCCTTCCTAGGACACTAACACTTTACTGTGTCCTACACTTGCCGTGAACTGAAGGGGCCATTCTAAAGATAGTTTTAGGTGAGTTGCTTTTTACTCAGTATGTTGCCACTTCTTCTCCGTTTTTAATTACTCACCGCATGATTTGAACCCGCTGTGCTTCACTTTTACATATACTAAGGCATCGAGCACAGCAAGGGTATCGTGGTTGACAAGCGTGACCACTTTTTAGCAATGCACACTGCATTTGTTATGGTGCACAGACTGGTGGCACTATTGAGGGATAAGAGGGCAGAATTTTAGAGTATGATTGCTCTCTGATATGAATTGTCTTCATTGTATTTTTCATTTCAGATTGGCTGCTGCATCATCAGGTACTTTACCTCTTGGTGCCCCCCCACCTTTTTGTTAATAGGTTAGAACATCATAGTGTATTATAGTGTAGAGTTTTATTTTTATTAGGTCCTGAAGAATTGCCACTAGATCTCCCTGACTTAACAGGCAAGAAACATGTTGACCGCACAAGATTGAGCATAACACGCTGCAGGATTTTTGCAGTGAGTTGCCAACTTCATTTTTAATCAGGGGGAAGGCAGGATCATTAAAGTTTAATTTACCTGACTCTTCTATTTCCCTGTTTTAGTTCACACAATTGCACACCTACACTTTTAAGGCCCCTCACACCCACCGCACCATACAGCAAGGAATAAAAGATCTCCGCCAAAGAGCCCCTGCATAGGGTGCCCGTCGGGTATTGCAGCGCCGACCCGACGAGGAGCATGCCCGATGATGAAGCATGACACCCAGCAGGCTGGGTGTGTGAGGGCACTCATTCCGAAAGGAAGGACTTCCCAGTCCTTCTCCTTTCCTACTAAATTTTCTCTTTTTGTAGCCAGGGACCTTGCCAGTCCCCTGCCCTGCCCCCTTTCCCTCTCCTTCACAGGAACTGCATACCTTTTCTTCTCAAGTTTATCCAGGGCATGTATGCTGGACCTCTCTAAAAGCCCAGAGTCCCCCTCTTTTGTTTGATTCCCTGTACGGTTCGGTACCGTGGGACTTCAGGTTACCAGGAACGCAAATCGTATTCCCTGGCCCAGTACACAACTCGAAGTTGACCACCGATCAACTCGCGTTATCTTCCTCCCTAGACTCCACCGTGACAATATGGAGGGAGTTCAGGGACTAAGCTTCGGTGACGAAGTGGCAGCAGAGATTCTAAAAACACCCACGATTTTGGGCACTGATGGCACCTCTGCCTCAGGTAGCCAGACAGACGACTGGTCCTCACTAACGGCCATGAAACGGGAATGGTTAAAAATCACCTTGCATGGCGCCATGATGACCGAGTATTTACGGGCCAACATAGCCCCTAACGGTCTCATAGTCAACAACTTTCCCCGTCTCTTTTTGGATGATGCAGTATTCAAAAGAATGGTCCCTAGTGGCATGGAAATGCACTAGGGACTTACTCATCCTAATTATTAACACAGCGAAAAGACTAGCAGACGCCCTTCTTGTCCGGATACAAATAGCTGAGAGCAACCTTAAGACTATGATTGTGATGACAATATACAAGGGCAAGCTTACCGAAATCAACAATGAGATTGCTGAAAACAAAGAGTTTCTGATGAAACAAAAGATCAGTAAACTGCAAAAAGATATCCAAAGGTTCGACAAGGAAAAAGTCTACCCTTATTTAAAGGCCGACTTTACTTCTAATAAAACCAGTTACTCCTCAGATGAGGGTACTACGCAAACAAGGAGGGGATCCTCTTCGAGCAGCGACTCTAGCACAGGCAGTTGGGGTAATTACAATCCTAGATGCAACACACGATCGGGTTACACCCACCACCCCATGCAACCCTATCAAGGTCCACCAATGTGGCATTTTCCAGGGTACCCGCAGGGTCCACCATGTTACCCACAAGGGCCACCACAATTCTTTGCTGGCAAAAATCAGCCTTTTTTAGGAAGAGGCTGGGGCAGAGGAAAAGGGCGGAGAAGAGGAAATGCCAAACAAGTACACTGGCAGGAAGAGACCCAGAACTCCGTAGAGACCAGGAGTATGACCAGGGGGAAGAAAAACTAGTAGTGAATCTCTCCCCTAGGAACCTCACGGAGATAGATCTAGCAGTTCTGCGTAAAGGTCTGGGCTATGTTCCTACCCCTCGTACCGACCTTTTCCGGGATCAATGCGAAATACACAGCTTCTTCCGCAAAGTGAGGCTTAATGCTTTTTTCAAAGACAGACCCACTCCAACCAGCAATGATTCAGGGTTACATAATCCCTCTACCTTTACACCTAATAACAGCATGGTGCCCAACGAAATCCTAACCTTGGAGCAGGCAGTGCTCAAAGACTTAAATGAGGACAGGTCTAGTACCCCTTTTCACAATTTCTCTAAAGAGGAATGGGTAGCGGCTAGATCTCTCGCTGATGACTCGAACATTACTATTAAGCAGGCTGATAAAGGAGGGGCCATTGTAATCATGTCCACTAGTGACTACGATACTGAATGTCTACGACAACTCAGTAAGGCAGAATACTACACCCCAATTTCTGTCAATCCAACTAAAAGACTGACCACCTTAATTTCATCTATGGTTTTTACAGCTGAAACAGAAGGCTGGATAAGCAAAAAGGAGGCTGAATTCCTGGTCACAAGAGATCCTAAAACGCCATACTTTTATACCTTACCTAAAATACACAAAGGCGTGAGACCAGTTCCGGGGAGGCCTATCGTGTCAGGTATTGGTTCACTGTTGGAACCCTTGTCCAGGTTTTGTGATCATTTCCTACAGCCACTAGTTAAGGAGACACCATCATTCCTTCTAGATACCACTGATGTACTCCGTTTGATGGAGGGTTTTCAATGCCAGGATGAGATTAATATGTTGGTAACCCTGGACGTGGAGGCGTTGTACACCAACATCCCTCAACGTGCTACTCTAGAAGTGATTGAGGATGCTCTCAACTCCACTGATTGGAACTCTCCCACACCGGTTTCTTTTATCATGGAATGTGCCACCCTTGCCCTTACCGAAAACTTTTTGAGTACAACAACAAACTCTACCACCAGACACAGGGTACTTCCATGGGCAGCACTTTCGCTCCAAGTTTGGCCTGTCTGTACGTGGCAGCTTTTGAAACTAGGCTCATTTTCGATGTTCGTAATCCTTATCTAAATAACCTGATATTGTGGAAGCGTTACATCGACGACATCTTGATCTTTTGGAAGGGAGATAGGACAACGTGTGACGATTTTTGTGCATGGGTCAATACTTTGAACCCCTACCTTAAATTTACCCACACGATCTCTGACTGTAGGGTGCCCTTTCTCGACCTCAACATCATCCTGACTGAGGGACGCTTGAGTACCAAACTGTATAAAAAGCCCACTGACAGCAACAGTCTCCTCTTGTTTAGCAGCCACCACCCTAGGGCCCTGAAAGATAACTTACCGTTTGGCCAATTCCTCCGTATCAGGAGAAATTGCAGCTCTGCCGAGGATTACAAATCAGAAGCCAAGAATTTGGCAGCTAACCTACATGCACGGGAATATCCACGACATAAAGTAGCTGTAGCCATGAAAAGGGCAAGGCATAATAACAGAGAGGCCCTGTTGGAAACTAATCGCAAAGAACACATTGAGACACTCACTTGCGTTACATCCTTCACCCCCGATTCCAACAGGATTAGAAACATTATTCGCAAGCACTGGGGTATTCTCAACACAGGTGATCTAAGACTCCCCACACCCAGGTTTGCGTTCAAAAGAACCAGTAACCTCAAAGATATATTGATTCATACCAGACCCAAAACTAAAACTGCACCCACACAGAGAGTTCTTTGGGACCTTCCACCAGTCTCAGGACACTACCCTTGTGGGTCCTGTGTAGCGTGCACATTGACCAAACCCACTAAAGAAATAACTTTTTCTAACAATTTCACTTGGAAATTAACTAAACATACCAACTGTAACACTACTAATTGCATCTACTTGCTTTCATGCCCATGCAACCTTTGGTATGTGGGTATGACAACAAGGTCAGCAAAAACTCGGATCGGGGAACATAAGAGTAACATACGGTGTCACAAAGTAACGACCAAACTCTACACACATTTCGAGACTGTTGGACACACTTGTGACAACTTGAGTTGGGTTATTTTGGAAGCACATTCTGCCATCTCCCCAGGTGCACTTTTTAGGATCGAACAGAGATGGATTTTTCGTCTGGCCACTGATAAACACGGGCTCAACGAAGATATTCCCTGGAGTAGCCTTAACAGAACGTAGCTGATACCATTCTGCCATGGCCAATTGTCTGGTTTTACAGTCACGCGCTAGATGCAATCTCTTATGCTCTATTTTGCACGTTCAAAGATGGCGCCTGTTGTGACTTATGAGATTCTTCCAAGATGGCCACCATACATTTCCACCTCTCTGTTTTTACAGTCACGCGCTATATACATTTTTTGTATGCTCTAATTTGCACGGTCAAAGATGGCGCCTGTTGTGGCATATGAGATTCTTCCAAGATGGCCACCATACATCTCCACCTCTCTCCACCGGGGGCTAAGCACACACTAGTCTCCAGTGTTCTTGATGACATGTCCCCGCCCTGCGCGCCATTTTCGCTACCATTTAAAACCCCAGCTCGGCTGGGTTCATTACCTCCCGGATCCGGCAGTGCAGGGTAGGTCACTCGTCACCTGGGCGCGGTTTCTTGGTGAGTACAATCTTTCTCCCCAGTGCAGGAGGATCTTGGTTTGACTTTTGCCTGTACGAGGACACTTTCTTAGGCACAGGCTTGGACGCCGAGTTTCGGCGTCGACAGCATACCCGCGATCTGGGGCGCGCCCCTCACGATTCCATCCCTTTGCAGGCGGCCTCCGGCATACTGGCATTTCGGCGGACGGTGCGGCTACCACTCTCCTGAGGGCGGCCGCCCGCCTCGCCCGGCGGGCAGGGGCTGGCTGCTGCGCCTGTTTGATCGTGAATGGCGATCCGAGACGTGGGGTCCTGGTTCTTAGCCACCTTACTGTTGCCTCTCGCTACACCAGAGGCTACCAACCCCCAAATTTTGTCCATCATCCGCGTGTCTTGTGTACACGCTCATTCTACTTCTTTTGGGCCCCCTCCCTTCCTAGGACACTAACACTTTACTGTGTCCTACACTTGCCGTGAACTGAAGGGGCCATTCTAAAGATAGTTTTAGGTGAGTTGCTTTTTACTCAGTATGTTGCCACTTCTTCTCCATTTTTAATTACTCACCGCATGATTTGAACCCGCTGTGCTTCACTTTTACATATACTAAGGCATCGAGCACAGCAAGGGTATCGTGGTTGACAAGCGTGACCACTTTTTAGCAATGCACACTGCATTTGTTATGGTGCACAGACTGGTGGCACTATTGAGGGATAAGAGGGCAGAATTTTAGAGTATGATTGCTCTCTGATATGAATTGTCTTCATTGTTTTATTTTTCATTTCAGATTGGCTGCTGCATCATCAGGTACTTTACCTCTTGGTGCCCCCCACCTTTTTGTTAATAGGTTAGAACATCATAGTCTATTATAGTGTAGAGTTTTATTTTTATTAGGTCCTGAAGAATTGCCACTAGATCTCCCTGACTTAACAGGCAAGAAACATGTTGACCGCACAAGATTGAGCATAACACGCTGCAGGATTTTTGCAGTGAGTTGCCAACTTCATTTTTAATCAGGGGAAGGCAGGATCATTAAAGTTTAATTTACCTGACTCTTCTATTTCCCTGTTTTAGTTCACACAATTGCACACCTACACTTTTAAGGCCCCTCACACCCACCGCACCATACGGCAAGGAATAAAAGATCTCCGCCAAAGAGCCCCTGCATAGGGTGCCCGTCGGGTATTGCAGCGCCGACCCGACGAGGAGCATGCCCGATGATGAAGCATGACACCCAGCAGGCTGGGTGTGTGAGGGCACTCATTCCGAAAGGAAGGACTTCCCAGTCCTTCTCCTTTCCTACTAAATTTTCTCTTTTTGTAGCCAGGGACCTTGCCAGTCCCCTGCCCTGCCCCCTTTCCCTCTCCTTCACAGGAACTGCATACCTTTTCTTCTCTAGTTTATCCAGGGCATGTATGCTGGACCTCTCTAAAAGCCCAGAGTCCCCCTCTTTTGTTTGGAAGCAAGGAATGCCAGTGGGCAGACCGAGGAGCCTATGGTGGAGGGGAAGAATTTAGAAGGGCAGCAGGATGGGCTAGTGGGCCTAACTGGAGGGGGGGTGCCACCCAGGGAAGGCAGCAGTGTGTCTTCAAGGGGTCTGTCTCCAGAGGAGTCGGAGGACAGGGAGAGAAGCAGAGTGCATGAAATGGAGCTTGCTACGCTCAAGCTGGGGAGCCAGGGTGACTTAGAGAATAAGAGGTTGGAGTTGGAGAGCAAGAAATTGGCCATGGAGGAGAAGAAGATGCTTTTAGAGCATGAGAGAGTGTTGAGTGAGCTGGAGCTGAAAGCGAAGAGCCTAGAGATCACTCCCTAAGGTGGCAGCACACCATCAGTGTCTGGGGAAGGAAAAGTATACATTCCCAAAGATGTTATCAAAGATTTCATGATGCACGAGGACATTGGGAAGTGGTTTAAGGCCTATGAACTAGCAATGAAGTCCCACCGGGTCCCTAAGAGCGATTGGGGAGTGGGGTTGTGGGGCCGCTTCATAGGTGAAGGGAGAGAGACCTTGCTAGCTTTGCCCACTGAGGATCAGAAATCCTATGCCCCCATGAAGGAAGCCTTGATAGCCAGGTATGGGTTGACCCCAGAGCTTTATAGGCAGAAATTTAGAAACTGTAAAAAGCTGGATTCCAGTACTTGGGTGGAATATGTGTTTTATTTTTGCAGAGCACTGGATGGATGGGAGAAGGGTAGCATGGTAACTGACCTGCAGGGGCTCTATGATTTGGTTGCATGGGAGCACTTGTCCAGTAGTTGTTTTCCAGAGCTACGCCAGCACCTGATTGATAGTAAGCAGACTGACCCCAGGAAACTTGCTGTGGAGGCGGACCGCTGGGTCAGTACCAGGGTCCACAAAGGCCTTGTGGGAGACTCCAGCAAGGGTGGGCAGGGTCCCCAGCAGAAGAGTGGGGGACAAGGGTAAACAAAAGGAGTTCCAAAAAGGGCCCCAAAGTAATCCCCAAGGGAACCAAGGTAAGGGTTCCCAGCCTCCCACTGAGAAGAAACCATGGGTCCCGACAGGTAAGCCTGTTCAGAGGGGTCCCAAGACTTGCTTTAGTTGTGGTCAGCTGGGCCACTTCCGGGGGGATCATAAGTGTCCCAAACCGGTTACCACTGCACCTACTAGTGCATTGCCCCGGGAACTGGCTAGTGTAGCCTTGGGGGAGGAGACGGGTGCCCAAGTTGGGTGGGGTCCTGCAGCTATGTCCCTGGTCTCTTTAGGAGACAGTGAGATGGTCCCAAGGACTCATCTGCCTGATAACACTAAAAAGTACATGCAGTGGGTGACCATTAATGGCCATAGTGTGGAGGCTCTGAGAGACACCGGAGCCAGTGTGACAGCTGTCAGTTATCGGCTGGTGTCTGAAGAGCAGGTGGTCCCCAACACATTCTACCTAGTAGGTGCTGCTGACAACTCAGAGTGCCTCTGCAAAGTGGCACAGGTTCCCTTTGAGTGGGGGGGGTGTCTCAGGTACCTTGAAAGTAGCTGTGAGGCCAGCCATGCCTTCTGACTGTCTGCTAGGCAATGATTTGGAGAGCTCCCCTTGGGCGAAGGTGGAGCGGAGGTCTAATTTGGAGATGTTGGGTCTGCCTGAGTGGGCGTGTGTGACCACTCGGTCAATGGCATCCGGTAAAGGCATTCAAGAAGACCTGGAGCCTGAAAGAGTGGCCCAGGTGCCTGCCGGGAAGAGAAGAGGCAGGGGGTGCGGGAAACTGCCCCCGAAGTTCCCACTGTCCAGGAGGAGGTATAACCTGAGGGGTATGCCCTGAAGCCTACAGGGGAACAAGTAGCTGACCTGCGGGACCTGCCTGAGCTGACCCATTGGCAGCAAGAAGGAGGGCCCACCAGGGAGGAGTTCTGTCAGGAGCAGCAGACGTGCCCTTCTCTCATTGGTTTGAGTCAGCAGGCTGCAAACCAGGCAGCAGGTGATCAGTCCGGATCACATTGGATGTACTGGGAGAATGGTCTCCTGCATAGCAAGCCTAAGGTTGCTGAGCCTGGGTCAGCCCGTGTGCTTCAGAGCCTTCCTACTGGGTCTGGCTCATGATGTGCCTTTGGCAGGGCATTTGGGGCAAGAAAAGACCTTTGAGAGGCTTGTCACCCACTTTTACTGGCCCCAAATGCGCAAGCATTCTGATGCTCACTGTAGGTCTTGCCAGATTTGTCAGGCAAGTGGTAAGAGTGGGAGGAAGTGTAAGGCTCCTCTCCAACCTTTCCCTGTAGTCAGCACCCCCTTTGAGAGGGTGGGTATTGACATTGTGGGGCCTCTGGATCCCAAGACAGCCATGGGCAACAGGTTTATCCTGGTCTTGGTGGACCATGCCACCCGGTACCCGGAAGCAATCCCTCTCAGGACTGTGACGGCCCCCGTGGTGGTTCGTTCGTTAATGGGGATTTTCTCCCATGTGGGGTTCCCCAGAGAGGTGGTGTCCGACCGGGGTCCCAACTTCATATCTAAGTATATGAAGTCCCTAAGGCAGGAGTGCGGTGTAACCTATAAGTTCACCACTCCTTACCACCCCCAAGGTAATGGGCTGGTTAAAAGATTCAACCGGACCTTGAAAGGCATGATTATGGGTCTTGGTGAGCCCATGAGGAGTAAGTGGGACGTCCTCTTACCATGCCTTCTGTTTGCTTACAGAGAGGTGCCCCAGAAGTCCTTAGGGTTCAGTCCCTTTGAGCTGCTGTACGGCCATCCTGTAAGAGGACCTCTGAGTCTGGTGAAAGAAGGCTGGGGGAAAGCTCCCAGTAAACCTCCCCAGGATGTTTAAAGCTACATGCTGGCCTTCAGAAACCAGACTAAGCACTTCAGGCAACTTCCTCAGGCGAACCTGGAAGCCAGCCAGGAGGAAATGAAACGCTGGTATGATCAGAATGGCACTCTGATCAAGTTTCAACCTGGGCAGAAGGTTTGGGTCATGGCCCCAGAGGAGCCTTGTGCACTCCAGGATAAGTGGACCGGACCATTTGAGGTGGTGGAGCGCAAGAGTGATGTTACCTACTTGGTGGACTTGCAGTCTCCTAGGCACCCTTTGCGGGTCCTACATGTGAACCGCCTGAAGTCCCACTTGGAGAGGTACGAAGTGGGCATGCTCGTAGCAACAGATGCTGGGATGGAAGAGGAGACTGAGCCTCTTCCTGACCTTCTGTCTGCAAAGGAGCAAGATGGGTCAGTGGACGGTGTGAGACTCTCTCCCGCCCTGACCCCTGAACAGCAGAGTGACTGCCGCCAACTGTTGGGGCAGTTTTATGACCTGTTCTCCCTGACCCCGGTGTCACTCAGTGGTGCATCCATGATGTGGACACTGGGGACAGTCCTCCAGTAAAACATAAGATTTACTGAGTGACTGACAGGGTCAGAGCTAGCATCAAGGAGGAGGTCTCCAAGATGTTAGCGCTATGGGTGATTGAGCCCTCAAACAGCCCTTGGGCCAGCCCAGTGGTCTTGGTCCCGAAGGCTGCCGCACCCGGTGCCACACCAGAACTCCAGTTCTGTGTGGACTAACGAGGGCTCAATTCAGTCACCAGGACTGACGCGCACCCCATCCCCAGACCTGATGAGTTCATCGATCGGTTGGGGGCTGCCCGGTACCTCAGTACGTTTGACCTAATGTCTGGGTACTGGCAGATCGCCTTAACTGATGGGGCAAGAGAGAGGTCAGCATTCTCCACACCAGATGGGCACTACCAATTCCAGGTGATGCCCTTTGGGATGAAGAATGCGACTGCCACCTTTCAGAGCTCAACCAGGTATTGGTTGGGCTGGAAGATTTCAGTGCCACCTACCTGGACGACATTGCAGTGTTCAGTGCCACTTGGGAGGAACATCTGCACCACCTCTGGTAAGTGTTGAAGGTGCTGCGGAGGGCAGGACTCATGATCAAGGTGAGTAAGTACCAGATCGGGCAGGGTTCAGTGGTGTACTTGGGACACCAGGTGAGAAGCGGCCAGGTGGCGCCCCTACAGCCCAAGATTGGTACCATTCTGGCTTGGGTACCCCCCAAGACTCAGACAGAGGTGAGAGCCTTTTTAGGACTCACAGGGTATTACAGGAGATTTGTCAAGGGGTGTGGCACCATTGTTGCCCCCTTGACAGAGCTGACTTCCAGGAAGCAGCCCAGGAAAGTGAATTGGACTGACGCTTGCCAGAAGGCTTTTGATACCCTGAAATCTGCCATGTGCACAGCGCCCGTGCTTAAGTCACCCAACTTCTCAGAAGAGTTCATTGTGCAGACAGATGCTTACAGCATGGCGTGTGGGCCGTGCTCTCACAGCTAAATGAGGAGGGCCTGGACCAACCTGTAGCCTTCATTAGTAGGAGGTTACTTCCACGGGAACAGAGGTGGAGTGTGATTGAGCGTGAGGCATTTGCTGTGGTCTGGGCGCTGAAGAAGCTGAGACCATACTTGTGTGGGCCTCTCTTCCGGGTTCAGTCAGAGCACAGGCCCCTCAGATGGTTGATGCAAATGAGGGGTGAGAATCCAAAGCTGTTGAGGTGGTCCATTTCCCTACAGGGGATGGACTTTACGGTGGAACACCGCCCTGGTACAGAACATGCCAATGCTGATGGTCTGTCCAGATTTTTCTACCTTAGTGAAGAGAACTCCCAAGAGGGTGGGTAGTTCTCCACACATTTCAGCTGGAGGGGACACGTGCTAGACCTGGCACAATTGGCGTGGGTCTCCCTTCCATTTTTTGCCTTTACCTCCTGTGTTTTGCTGTGTGTTGGACTCCATTATTGCTGGTCTAGATGCTTTGGGCACTTTGCCACTGCTGTTCAGTGCCAAAGTGCAAGTTTCCCTTTGACAATTATTGTTATGGATTAGTGATTCCATGATTGGCTTATTTGATTTACTTGTCAGACCCTAGTACAGTGCACTATGTGTGCCCAGGTCCTGTAAATCAAATGCTGCTAGTGGGCTTGCAGCACTGATTGTGCCACCGACAGAAGCAGCTTGTAAAATGTGACTCAGGCCTGCCATTGCAGAGCCTGTGTGCAGTCTGGGACTGCCATGTCGACTAGGCAAGTGCACCCACTTGCCAGTCCCTAAACCTTCCCTTTTCTATATATTAGTCACCCCTAAGGTAGGCCCAAGGTACCCCTGTGGGCAGGGTGCATTGTATGTGAAAGGTAGGACATGCCTTGATGTGTGTGGCATGTCCTGATAGTGAAATACTGCCAATTTCGTTTTTCACTATTGCAAGGCTATCTGTTCCAATAGGACAGAATGGGGAGTTTGTTTATAACATCTTATAAACATAACTGGCCCTAGGAACAAGATAGAAAAGTAAAGTTTAGTATGCCTGAACTCAGAATGTTAAAGTGAATCTTTTAGTGTGGGTGATCTTTACATTCTGTGTTTGAAAGTGTCACTTTTAGAAAGTAGGTATTTTCTTGTCTAACCATCCAGTGTGCCTCTGCTAGGTTTGTGTATTGCATGTCTGGCTTTTGGATGACAGGGGCTGGAGAGGGGCAGCGGCTCCAGAAGTCTGATGAGTCAGGGCTGGGCTGAATAGGCCTGGTCTGCATTTGGAGTGGTGGGAGGAATAGCACCTTCACCTAAATAGGGCTGTGCCTGCCTTCCACAATGACAGCTCCGCCCCCCTATGGTGTGTCTGGAGCCAGGGCTCACACTGACAATGGAGGTTGTTGTGCACTTGCAAAGTGCCACACATAACTGGTTTTGGCTGGGTACAGACACTCTCTGCCTTCAGAGTACAAAGGATTTTTGGGTATAAAAAGAGGGGCCCAGAATTTTAGATCACTTCTGGGAAATCAAGAGGAAGCCAAGGAGAAGAGCCGGAGAAGCTGAGGAGGAATACTGCCCCTGTGCTGTTTGCTGTCTGGGGATGGCCTGCAGTGGCTGCTTGCTGCCAAGGAAAGGAGAAAAAGGACTTTGCTGTTTGCTTTGTCACCTGCTTGAAGAAAAGATCTCCAAGAGCTTGAAACTGAGCTTGCCTCCTGTTCTGAAGTCTCAGGGACACAAAGACTTCACCACCAGCTCAACTGAATTCCCTTGCTGGGAATTCCAACCTGCAAAGAGGTGCCTGCTGCTGTTTAGGACCTCTAGAGACTGTTTGTCACTGGGAGCTGGAAAATCGACGCAACATCGAAGAAGCGTGACGCATCCGCACCTGTTTCCGACGCATCGCTGAAGAAACCGTCGCAGCGCCAGCTGCGGCTCGAGAAATCACCGCATAGGGTGCAACGATCTCCGAAGTCCGAGATCACTACACCGATCCCGACGCAAGCCTGCTGTGCGGCTGCACGAAGCCACGCATCGTACGGGATCAACGCATCGCATCGAGGCGCCAAGACTGTTGCATCGTTACGGGCCGCAGTAAGAAAAAGATGCATCAACTCCCCACGCAGTAAGAAAACGACGCATCACCTCCTCTCCAGTAAGGAACCGACACATCAACTCCCCTGCACCACAGTAAGGAACCTACGCATCACCTCCCCCGGAGCAAGGAATCGACGCATCACCTTCCCTGAGTGTAAGGAACTGACGCATCACCTTCCCTGTGGCATTTTGTTTGTTTTGCGTGACGCATCTAAGGTACTTTTGAGAAAAGTGTCGCATTTACAACTTGCATTGAACTGAACTATTTCTACCATCTGAAAGCCTTATTTTTCATACTGTATTGTGTATTTTTGTCGTTTGGTCTTGTTTTGGTTTAGCTAAAGATTACTTATTTTTCTAAACTGGTGTGGTGTCCATTTGTAGTGTTTTCACTGTGTTACTGTATGTCAGAGGTCTTCAAACTTTGTTGCGGTGAGCCCCCCTAAGCTAACTATTTTGAAGTCGGGCCCCCCCTCCAAAACTTTATGGCAAGGACTGGAGGGGCAGGGCTGAGTACAGAGGTTTGGGCTTGTAAGACCATTGCAGGAGTGCTTTTTCTGTAGCTCATAATCCACAGTAATGTGAGACTTATAAAAGAGTAAATGCTTGAAACAAAAATTGATCAACAAACACTGCTCATATTTGGGAGAGTTGTGAGCCCTTCACACTCCTGGGCCCCAATGCAACACCACCTGCTTCACTAATGTTAGCTGCATTCCTGAGTAGTAGGCTGTCCCGCGCACCTCTTTTACCCCTTCCCCACCATGCCTGGCCGTCACTCCAGTCTTGACACAGGCTCTGTATTCCATTGAGAAAAAATAGCTCCCACACATTGTCTCTTCTGCAGCAAGGGTTCCCTCTGCTCTACTGCTAGCAAGCAATATGAGCCTTAATGTCCCTTTTTCAGACACCCATGCGCTACCCATGGACAGGGTTGAATTGGGATTAAAAATCGGCCCGGGTACGCTAAAAAAAGTGGCCCACATTTGCATATTGCCTTTCCGCAAAACACTGCTTCGGCGAAATTTTATTTTAAAACAAGGGGGGGTGATAAAAAAGTGCAGGGATTAGTTTACACTGGTGAAACACACCTGAAAACAAGTGAGGCCACTTCTGCTCAGGCCCCTGCCCCCGCTCAGTATGCACACATTAATTGTCCCGCCCAGCGAGAGCAAGGGAGTGACACCTCTGGCCTGATAAAAGGGAGGTAATGGACGCCCATCTGCCTCCAGAAAGGCCACTCAGTCACCCACTGGGCCGCTGGAGGTATCCGAACAACGCAGAGACCACCCAAATCGGCCCCCCCAGACTGCTTAAAAAAGCAGCCCACAGCTGGAACTGGACACCGGCCCTCGGGCATTGCCTGAGTGCCCAAGTTACCAATCCGACGCCCATGGAAGGCACCCTTGATGCAATGTAATGCAAGGCAGCATGTAGCAAAACTTTGTGTTACTTTGGGAAACTATCCAATGCAAATCCTGACTTGCTTTGAATAGTAAATCCCAGCATAACACTTTGCATCGGGTTTGCATTGCAAAATTAACGCAAACCTGTTGCAAAGCATTTGTAAATCTGGTCCCTACAGTGGCGCTGCGCAGCCTTGCTTTACATTTGGGTACAATCCAGTTTCAGGAAGCAGTCATAAATCACAGTAGTTTTGGTATAGGCCCGGGTGAAATTTAAATTGCTCTGGCATAATTTGCATAATTTCAGGAGCTTCATATTACACGAGTTTCCCAAAATTATGCCATTATGCCAAACCTCGTAATTATGCCATTGTTTGAGGTAATGTTATAGCGCTGGAGCGTGGGAAGAACACGAACGACCAGAACGCCAGCAGCACTTGTGTTTTTCACACAATTTTTCAGTGCAAAGTATGTCCCCTCATCAAAATTGGAACAACGACACTTTTGCACTAAAATATTGAGCTAAAGGACAGATTTGCGTTTTGGGTAGTTATGCGTAATTTTCACAAAATTTCACATATTTTATGAAAGCAGATTCGACAAATTCCACCCCCCCCCCCCAGTTTGGTATCCCAGAACACTAAAAAGTGACATTTTCTCTCATCCTTATCCTTCTCTGTCGAACTGTCTGTGAATAAGATGGGAGAGATAAAGGGGCAGAAATGACAATGGCATAGGAGGGTGAACGGTAATCCAGGCTGCTCCTCCCTCCCTACTGGTTAATAGTCTGGCCACGCACTAGAACAAGGGATGGGGAACTTGTAACACTGGTGATGCACTTACATTTTCAAAAGTCAAGGGTCATAAATTACTATCCACACTTTTGCATGGCTCTTTTAAGAATGGCTGTAAAATAAATCTACAGGCTGATGATTTGGTGAGACCTGATGCATTATGGAAGGTGGCTGGTTTCTTTTCCTATATACACCCGCTAGCAGTGTTGCACAAGTGAAAATATCTGTTAGGTTGACCAATCCTCACCTCACCGATGATAACCATATTTTATCTAGGCAGTTGGTTCACCACTGAAACCAGTGCCCAGGCTAAAAAACGGCCACTGCTGAGTATGCAAACTTCTTTTTAACTTCACGAAAATGTGGCATGAATAAATGCCATATTCTATCAATCAAACTACACGTCTGCCCAGATGCTTGAATTTCCGTGCATCAGCCAATCATAAAGGAGAAAATATTATATGTCATCCTTTAAGTCAACAATGTCCCATTAATGCGAATGTACAATTTCTGGAAATGTATAAAGCTTATCAAGACAAATGATTCTTTCATGTTAGTCATTAGGTGGCCTTTTAGTGAAGATTATTTTTTCATTTTTAAACTTTTATGTACAAATCACTTTTGAGTGTGAGAATTTTCGAGCTCTGAAATGTAATGTTGAAGTAACAAACAGTTGACTGTTCTACATGTTTAGATTGTCTTTATGTTTTATAGGTAGATAACTGTGAAAACTGCGCCTTTTAAATTATATTGCCCGATATAATTATTTAAATAGTTTGCAATGGTTTGAAAACAAGAATCGCATTAGACGTTTGGTGCTCTAGACGCTGTACCGCCTTTGCCAACCCGGCTGCGGCCTCCAACCAAATTGAAATATTACCGCCAAGCAAAAGAGAAAAGGCGTTAAAACAGTATTTACAATAAATAGGTCTGTGTATTTGGTTGTGTATACAAAGCGGGATCTACCTAAGAGCATCAGGACCAGTGGAGCTAATATTTGCAATAACTGGTGCCTCTGTGATTGTGAAACATTTCTGTCCCACACCGTGGTTGCAGCCTGTAATAAGTGCTGGAAATGTGTAATTGGTTATTTTTCAGCATATTGACGGTCTTGGCGAGGCACTGTGATAAGAGTGAGGCAGGAGGGCGGGCCTTTCAATGGGGTGATACATGATTCCTAATGTCGCTGAAAGCTGTTGTACAGTAAACAGGCAGTGTTTCTCACGTTTTAACAGGGTTTGACAGGTGCACGTAGTTTATATAAGCAACAATTTGTTTATGTTTCAGTAACTTAAATGACCGTAGTACGGTTCTGCTGGCGGTAATTCAGCCATCAGCAATCCCACTGAAGGCAGATTTACCCCATCCGAGCAGAACCTTCGCATTTTATACTACCCACCATCTGTAAATCACGCCCAGTTATCCTACAATGGATATTACTTTAAACGCATTCAGCAAGTGGATGCAGTCTGTGAAGGACCATGCAGTACCGATGGTTGCAAATGGTCGACTGGCGCCCCCCTTGAGATGTCTCCACGCCCCCCCAGGGGGGCGCGCCCCACAGTTTGAAGACCACTGCTGTATGTGTTCACAAATGCTTTACACACTGCCTCTGAGATAAGCCTGTCTGATCGTGCCAAGCTACCAAGGGGGTGAGTAGGGGTTATTTTAGAAGTGTATCCCCCTTACCCTGACTAGAAGCAAGCGTCCCTATTTGGACAAAGGTACCTACCTCTGCCAACTAGAGACACCCATTTCTAACAAATCGGTGTTGGTGAACATGTCATCATCATTGGCACTATTATCTTATAGGCCTAACTGAATGTGCACATTGCATCTGATTGTGATGTGTAGGATAGAATAGAGGATCATAATATGGCAGACCTTCTCTGCAAATAGATCAGTGTTCCACCACTGACATGCAAACATCTAAACGTTAATTTGAGCAAGCCAACTGCACACCCAATGTTGTTTCTGATTTATATACACATTGTTATCTCTTTTCTCCAGTGGTGTTAATGGATTTTGGATGGACGTCGAATGCTATGAATATAAAAAGTACACAGAGTTAACTATGAGAGTGTTTCCATGTACAATTATCACTGCAATGTGTACACAGATAATATATTTGGTGAAAGGCAGTGATGGTTATATGTGTCATAGCTTCTGTTGCTGCCTCAATAAGTATATTCAGGTTAATCATGTGAATTTATAACATCTTGCCTCCTCTGTTTTTTAGACTAATAGCAATATATGCCTGTGTGCCAATTGACTTACAAATAGAAAAGCCACCTCCTCTAGCCATGGAGAGATCAGCTAATGAATAGGATTATGCTGTTGTTGAGGAAGATTGAGTCATGCACAGCACCAAGGAATCACATGTGTGAATTACATATCTGCATGGTGGATCATCTGACAATTTATGGAGTCGAACATTTTACCTATATCTATGTACATCTACACTATCCTTGGTTGTTCCAGCAGGCTGTAAGTTTTGTCGATGGCACCAAAGCTTAGAGCAAGTGGTATTAGGCAACATTGATGACTGATTCTGACCCCCATTAAAGTAGCATGGTTAGGTCTGCTTACAGATGGTTTTAGCTATTTAGAACCTTCTGATGTGATCAATTCTTTTAAAAGTTGCATTAAAAAGTGGCATAGTAGGTGAGAGTGGGCTTCGGATCAGCCCCATTGGGTCACTATCTTTCATGTGTCTTTTTATGCTTAGTCATTGTTGGACTTGGCCTTTTTTGCAGAGTCATCCCAGAACTTTTTGCCTTCCTCTTGTATTTTTTCTGACCTGTCGTTGGCGGTTTTATGACTCTGGGCAATTTATCACTGCTGATCAGTGCTAAAGTGCATGTGCTCTCTCTTGTAAACTTGGTAAGATTGGTCTACACCTGTTGGGCATATTTAATTTACATATCAGTCCCTTGTACAGTGGTATCCCATATGCCCAGGGCCAGTAAATTAAATGCTACTGGTGGGCTTGCAGCGCTGCTTGCACCACCCACCAAAGTAGCCTTTCAAACCTGTCACAGGCCTCTGCCACTGCAGGGCCTGTGTGCGCTGTTTACTGCCACTGTGACGTGGCACATAAAGTGGTTGCCACATCTGCAACTCCCCTTTTACTACATATCAGTCACCCTAAGGTAGGCCCTAGCTAGCCCTATGGGCCGGGTGCGGGGAGGTAAAAGGTAGGACATGTGCCTTAACTGTGTGGCATGTCCTGGTAGTGACAAACAGCCTATTTGGTTTCTCACTGCTGTGAGGCTGCCCTCTCATAGGGATGCATTGGGGATTCCCTGATATGTGCTTCAGTGGTAATTCCTGATCTGAGAGGGGTAGCGTGATCAAGGTTGGTATGTTTGGAATAGTAGTGATAAATCCTGCTTATTGGTGAAAGCGGATTTATTATTACTATTTTAGAAATGCCACTTTTAGAAGTGGACATTTCGGTGTGCTTATGTGTCTTTGTGCCTGTCTGATGTGTATTGACCGTCTGGTTCTGACTGACAGGAGAGAGGGGATGCGCATTCACTCCAGCCAGTCCCTGGGGGGGTTGAGGTGTGTCCTGCTCTGCCTGGGTGACTCAGCACTAGGCTAAATAGGCCTGGGCTGCATTTGGAGTGGTGGGAGGAGTAGCACCTGCACCTGAATAGGGCTGTGCCTGCCTTCCACAATGATGGCTCTGCCCCCCTGTGGTGTGTCTGGGGCCAAGGCATACACTAAGAATGGAGGTTGTTGTGCACTTGTAAAGATATTTTAAAGTGCCCCCAGAACTAGTTTGGACTGGGCTCAGAGCTCTGTGCCAGGGGAGAACAAAGACATTTGGACGATAAGTACTGGGTCTGTGACCCCATGTTGGTTGGCTTGAACAGACCTGAAAAGGAGATGCTGCTGTGAGCCTGAAGGAACTGCCTAGGGACTTTGCTCCTCTGGGCTGCTGACCTTCTGCCTATTGGGCTCAAGAAAGGACTGCAGCCCTGCTCCGAGGAACCCTTGTGCTGGCCTGCTTCCCGGAACCTTGCTGGTGTGTCCCTTGCCTTGAGGAGGCATAGCGCATGTGAGGTGCTTCATCTTGCCACTGTTGTGGTGGACCAGCACGGTGTGAGCACCGTGGTTTTGCCCACATCTTACCCTGAAGCGGGTGGCGAGCTTGTGGACGTGGGAGACGATGCATGTCCTCCCTTCGTCCTGCTGCATTGCCGGGGCTTTCCGTGGTGTGCCCTAAAGGGAGAGCAGCCTGCCGGGGGCGCTGCTCCACTCTCCGCCTTGGACCCACGTATGGGGTATCCCCTTTTGTGAAAAGGTCTGAGATCGCTGGGCAGCCGCTCCACCTACGCAGGACACCAGGTGCTGCCTAGCAACCTCGAGATGCCAGGAAGAACGGCTGCTATGAGAACGGCCCGCCCAGTGGGACGGTGGCCCGCGAGCTCGAGGGCACACTCCAGTGACTCAGAGCTGCCTTGCTGCACAAGAGGAGGGAAGGGAATCCCTCGTGCCTCTTGCTCAGAGCTGAAGGGGCGCCGGACTCGAGGAGTCCATTATTTCCAGCCGAAGACCGGGTGAGTGCCTTTTCCTCGCACCAGCTCACCAACGATATTGGCTTTGGCGGCTGCTCTGCACGATCGCAGAAGCTCTTGGTGCACGTGTTGACATTTTGCGCACAAGACCAGGAGAGGTCTCCTATGTATTTGGCTTGCCAGTAGCTGCACCGTGTAAATCGCTGCAGCTGCCAATTGTGCACTCTATTGGGGGCTTTTTCTTGCACCTGGGCCATCGCGGGGCGAGCCCAAGACGGCCCCCGCCGCAGTATTTACGTGGCTGAGCCACGGGTCGGTGGACAGCTGCCTCTCACTGTTGGGGGCAAACTGGAATCGAAGGAATGCATTTGGGTGCAACTTACAAGTGTGTATTATAATGCACTACTGAGAGTTTATGTATAACTTGGTTGTGCTAAGTGCAATTCTACCAGTAGCTACTGGGTTGTCCTAACTGTAATGCTTATGACAGTGGCCCGATTGGCCAAGAGGTTTATGTAATCCCTGTGAAGTCATGACAAGTGCCTAGTGGCACAGTAATATATGTGATTGTGATCTAATGTGTTTTTATGGATAATACAAAGGATATTTTTATATAACCTTGTGTGGAGTATCTTTTGTGGTGTGCCTAGTGTGTCACTGCTGTGTGAGTGTGTTGCACAAACACTTTACACATTGCCTCTGGGATAAGCCTGACTCCTCTGTCAAGCTACCAATTGGGTGAGCAGGGCTTATCGTCAGTGTGGAACTCCCTTGCCCTGACTAGAGTGGTGGGTTCTGCCTGGCTTAGGTGCATACCCTAGCCAACCAGAAAGCCCATTTCTAACAGTCATTCTTTGGTAGGGCTATTCATCAAGGTCACAGCATTTTGAGCATAGTTACATGGTCCACTTATGCTCTTATTAGGTTGGCTATCAGGTAGTTAATATGTTAAGTTATAGGTCTAGCATGAAGGGTACCTTGCATTAGAGACCCAGGGTGTTTTTTAATGCTTAACTTTATAGTCACACTGACATTTTAATTGCTTATTTATGTTGTTCTTCTTCAGGAAGTGAATGCTTTTTGGCTGGTTTATCCATTTATAATGAGGCAGTGCTACTCACTAATTGTCCATACATGTTCGTTTGTTTTACTTTGCTGTCATGAGAACATGTTGTTGGATTTACTGGTTTTTATTAGCAAAGAAAACGCCTGCACACACATAGACTTTCCGTGAATGCAACGAAAATAGTGTTTGTCAAAAGTTATCTGCTGTGTTTTTGAGACTCACAGTGTGTATTTTGCTGCATATGCCTTCTAAGGGCCACATGTATCAAAATTGGAAAGGGCGATTACCTAATTGCAATTTTCTGAGAATCGCAATTAGGTAATCACAAATTCCAATGTATGAAACTCCATGAGTTTCAATTGCGGATTCATAGTGGGTCGCAAACCGACCTACCTCATTAATATTAATGAGGTAGATCGCAATTTGCGACCCCCTAGGAATCGCAAAAATCAAAGGGATGGTGGCCTGCTGAGGTCAGCAGACCACCATGTCTGTGATTGCTTTTAAATAAAGCAATTTTTTTGAAAAGCAGCCCGTTTTTCTTAAAGGAAAACGGGATGCTTTACAAAAAGAAAAATGAAAAGTTTTCTTTCATTTTTTAAGAGCAGGCAGTGGTCCGCGGGACCTCTGCCTGCTCTTAAAAAATGCTTTTACAAACATTCACAAAGGGGAAGGGGTCCCTTGGGGACCCCTTCCGATTTGCGAATGGGTTACTTGAAGTAGGTGGTAAAATGCAAATGTTTTGCGACTGCATGTCGGTCTCAAAACATTCATACATATCGATGCGATTCGGTATAAGGAAGGGATGCCCTAAACATGCCCTTTCCTAATACCGAATCGCAAAACCCAATTTGCGATTAGGTAGCAGGTTACCGAATCGCAATTTGGGTTTGATGCATTTGAAAAGCCATTTTTACGTTCGCAAATGGGCCGATTCTGCAAATCGGCCCGTTTGCGAACTCAAAAGGCTTGATGCATGTGGTCCTTAGTTCCTTGCTTATAAATATTCTTCTAGGATACAGCTTGACTCTGCTAGTAAAGTCTTTTCAGCAGAAGGACAGTGGCGATGGTGACTTTTGAAAGTGGTGGGGCATAAAAACTGCTACAAGTGTTTTAGAGCGAACAAAACAAGCAAGTTCTGTTGCCAATTGGGGGATCAATGAGGACAAAATTATGCATTTTCCAACAAATTTTGATAAGGAATTTAGTTAAAAAGCACAACCAATTGTAAGTGACTCATTTTTCAATGGAAATTAATTTGTACAATGAGGCACGTGTGCTCCTGGCCTTGGTCAATCCTCACAGAAGGGTGTGCAAAATCTGTACAATTGTTCATTTCTTATATTTGCATAGAGACATGCTGCTTCAAACAAAATAAACATTGTGTGAAAGCAATGGATATCTTTCAAACTGTGTGATGGCTCGGTATTTAGCAAAATGCCTCCATAAACAAATAACTATGTCTGCTGAGCTAGTGTGTCAGCCTGTATACCAGCCTATATGCCCTGCAGAGATAGCCATGTCTAGTAAAGGTGCAGAAGGCCTCACAAAAGGAATATGTACAAGCAGAGGACATCTAAAGTTAATAGGACTGTGTCTCATCATAAAGCAAACTAAACAAAAGCGCTGTCACTAGAGGACAAGTAAGGAAAATGGCGTGTTTAAAAGATTAATACTGTATACACAAGGACCAGCAGATGAGTAAGATTAACATAAGCTTCTGTTGTTTCTAAATACTCATAAAAACTGTCCCTTGAGTGCATGGAATGTACTAAATCAAAAAATCTGTCTGTTATCATAAAGGAAATCTGAGACCATTAACTGCTGTTTGAAACGTGTTTTCTTCTCCGTGAAAGACCAACACTGTTGGGTCTTACAATGCTCATTAGATGGAAGCTGTGTTAGATCGATGAAAAATAGCATGTTTTCTAAAGTGAGTGTACATGCAAATTTAAAATAGGCCTATGCTGTGTAAAAGAAATGTAAGATACGAGGAAATGTAGTCTTCGCACAAAAAACAATGTGTTATTTTTATAGGGGAAATATACTGTAAATGTGCAGCTGTGTAAAATAACTAATAAGGATACACTGAATGAGAATAAAACATATGGTTCTCTTAAAAAAACACAAATGGTGCTATTTTTCAAAAACGAAGTGGTATACTCGATAACTAAAGACAGTTTGCTCACTGGTCCTGATATTATCATATCGGAAAACATGAGGCAGTAACTGTTAATGTCTGCTCTTCCAGATTTTATGTACTGTAAAGACATGTACTTTATATTCGTAAACTTCAATAGCATCTACATCCTAGGGTCTATTCTGTTCTTTTTGAGTTCAAAATATTTTATTGAGTTTTCATAATGAGCAATAAACAAAGACAATACAGAAAAACTATTATCTGAAGAAAAATACCTAATTACAATATAAAGATAACAAGAGCATCAATTAAATCACAGTAGGTAACAACTAATAAATATATAATCATTGAAAAATAAAAGGGTAGGGAAAGGAAACATCTATAAAAATATTGCATTAACTATAAAGTAGAGCTACTATAATGTGGATATTGGACTACTATAATAACAATAAATACTAGATATAAATATGTAATTAAGAAGATAAATATATATCAACAGGTTTCCAAAAAGAATGATGAGTTAGAATTATGGTGAATACCAGTCAAGGATAACTGAGTTCCTCTTCTGGTAAAAATAACCCATGACCACCAAGCATGAACTGACAATAGTGAAACATCTTTCCAACAGGATGTAATGGATTTTAAAGCAGCTGATAGTAGAAAATTAAATAGTTTACCTTCTAAGTCATTTATGTTTTGCGAGAGAACAGCAGATTTGCAGATTAACATTTTGAATTAAACATCATCACGAATATTACATATCTTTTTTATAATATCCCAAACTTCAGTCCAAAATTTAAAACCTAAAGGACAATCAAAAAGCATATGTTATAATGAACCGGGATGTAATTTACAGTGCCAACAAGTTGAAGACGGAAGAAGTTTAGCTTGAAATAAACGTAATGGAGTCCATAAACAGTTGTATAAAATATAAGAGTTAGTTTGATAAAGTGAAACAGGTAACCAACCAGAAATACTATTAAGCCAAATATCTTTCCATGCATCAGTAGAAAAAGAGGTTGAAAGTTCATTATTCCAAAATACCGAAATCATATTAATGTTGGTACCTAGAGAAATAGATCGTTTTTTATATAAAATAGAAACACCATGAGTTAAAGTGGAAACAGTTTGAATATAAATTGATAAATCAGATTTAACATTAGAAGGAATATTGTGAGGAAATGAATCTAATATAGAATTACACAAAAATTCATATTTGGAAAAATCAGAAGGAGGTAAACTAAATTTTGTTTGTAAAGCTTCAAATGATATGAATTAATTATTATAATAGACATCTTTAAGATAAAAAATACCAGAATGAATCCATGAATACCAAAAACTAACATTTCTATTGAGTTTAATGACTGGGTTATGCCATAATGACATATCTTCTGTAGTGAACATGGGTGACTGAAAGATTGAATCTAAATCATTAAAAATTAGTTTAGTGGATTTTTATTTTTTTTTATAACTTTTTATTAAACATACATCGGACACATGGACAACATACAGAGGAAGCATCAAGGTATACATCATATAAATCTCAGGGTAGTTCTAATCATTTTACACAGAAGGAATGTTACGGAGGGAGGGGAATGTCACGTTCAGCAGTACAGGGAGGGGCACAGATTTCTCCGCGATAAGTATTCCAGGGGCCCCATATTCGTGCCCATTTCCCAGGGCAACCCCTTGCCAAATATACAGTTTTTCTCTAAACATACACCAGTCTAAATCCTTTCCCCAGTCATCCAGAGCGGGTATGTTCGCCGCTCCCCATAGCTGTGCAATGTTCCTCTTGGCGAGCATGAGCCCAAGTGTGACCCATTGTATATGGTGGGTATTTAGGTCAGTAGGCTCCCAGATATTCAGGAGGCATCGTCGTGCTTCTGGGAGGAGACGAACTGACAGAACCGAGTTGATCACGTCGTGGATTTTCTGCCAGTAGAGACCCACCTGTGTACACTCCCAGATAATGTGCATGAATGTCCCTATGTGTCCACACCGTTGCCTACATTCCCCACTGTCCGCAAGTCCCATGCGGATCAGGCGGGGTCCTGTGACATAGGCTCTATGTAGGATTTTAAGCTGGACAAGCCTGAGTCGTGCTGAGATGGCTACCACCCGGGGGGAGGAGACCGCATCCTGCCAGTCCTCGTCATCTATTTCCAGCCCGTCTGTTACCCATTTACTCCGCAGGGCCTGGAGAGGATCTTCGGTGTTGTTGACTAATTTTTGGTAGATCAGTGAAATAGTTTTATCAGGTAGGTGGCCATCGAGTATCCTGTCCTCTAGTGGGGAGGCGTCAGGAGGGAGCTTGCCCTCGGGGAGTGCCCGTAGGAGTGAATGGGATATCTGCGCATACCGGAAGTACTCAGTGTTTGCAAGTGCATATTCCGCTTGGAGCTCAGTGAATGTCTTGATCCCTCCCGGGCCCCAGATGTCTTTAACTTGAGAGATGCCAATACGATCCCACCTGTCAAATCCTTTTGTTTTCCATAGGCTACCTAATGTCTCTGAGTCCCATAGCGGGGTAGACATCGTTAATTGCCGGCCCCACCCGAGTGAGGAGGACGCCTCGTGCCAGACGCGGACCGTGTGCTTAGTAGGCCCCGTCAAGACATATTTCCGGGGTCTTGCATATAATGCCCTATTATAATTACCCCCAGGTAGTATCCACTTATCCATCGCATAGCCAGGATCATCAACTCTTCCATAGGTACCGTGGTTAACTGCTGCCAATTGCGCAGCCCAATAATATTTTTTAATATCCGGGAGGCTGATGCCTCCGTCATACCAGTTTAGCGTCAGTTTGTTTAGGGCGATTCGAGGTCGCCCTCCCAAACAGCTGCCTCTGTAGTCCTTCAATTTCCTTAAAATATTGCGGGGGATGGGATCCAGAGTGTTATGCAATATGTACAGGAATCGCGGCAGGGACATCATTTTGAACAGAGTAGCTCTACCCAAGAGGGAGATGGGAAGTGATTTCCACCTAGCTACATCTGCTTTAAGTCTGCTCAGAGGGGGAAGGAGGTTATGGTCATAGCGGGATTGGGGATCTAGGGAGATAAAAATACCCAAATACTTGAAGCCCACCGTGGTAATTTGTATTGGACAATCTTGGGGAGCAGGGGTCGATCCCCACTCAAGACGAATAGGGAGGACTTACTCCAGTTGACCGTGAAGCCAGAGAGTCTGCCAAAGACTTTAAGGATATCTAGCACTACTATCAAAGATCTTCTGGGGGACGCAAGGTAGAGCAATATGTCATCTGCGTATAATGAGATGCGGTCCTCACATTCCGAAGACCACTTCAATCCTCTCACTCTAGGGTCACGTCGTATCCATGCTGCCAAAGGCTCAAGGGCCAATGCGAAGAGGAGGGGGGAGAGTGGGCAGCCCTGACGGGTTCCCCGGCTGAGCTGGAATGTGGTGGAAATCTTATTGTTAACAACTACCTGGGCCAAGGGTTCATTATACAAGAGTCGCACCCACTGAATAAATTTCGGGCCAAATCCCAGTTTTGACAGCACCGCCCAGAGATATGGCCACTCGAGTGTGTCGAATGCCATTGTCGCGTCTAAAGAAGCTATTATCGCAGGTTCCTGAATGGTATGCGCTCTCCCTATCACTCCATGCACTCTTCGGAGATTCAATGCCGTGTTTCTGCGGGGTATAAATCCGGACTGGTCCGGGTGGACCAGTTCACCAATTACTTTGATAAGGCGATTGGCCAAGAGTTTGGCGAGAATTTTAGGCTCCGCATTCAGGAGGGAAATTGGCCTATATGAGGCACATTCTGTCCTGGGTTTACCCTCTTTATGAATAGCCACTATGGTGGCTACCCTCTGATCTCTAGGCAACATGCCCAATTCCCTAGACTCCTCAAACATAGATTTTAAATATGGCGCTAGTTTATCAGGTTGTAGCTTATAAAGCTCAATGGGGAGCCCATTGGGGCCGAGGGCCTTGCCTGAGTTCAGGGAACGGATTGCTTGCGCAATTTCGTCCGCTGTTAACTCACCATCCATAAGATCGCGATCACTTAGTGACAGACAGGGGAGTGCGATGTCTCTTATCATTTCTTGTGAGTCTTCCTCAGAACCCCGGCCAATGTGGTGTATACTGTCTGGAAGTGGTTAGCAAAGCCATTAACAATTTCTTGGGGGTCCGTGATGATAGTATCAGTGTCGCTTCTGAGTTCAGGGACCAATCTACTCGCCAGTTCCTTTTTGTCGAGCCATGCTATCAATTTCCTGCTTTGTCTCCTAAGTCATAAAGTCTACCTTGTCGTTCTCTACCAAGGATTTTTGCTTTCTCAGTGACCACTGCCCTGTACTCGTGTTGTTTAAGGCTCAGCAGATGAAGCCTCTCTGGGGTGACTCCCGCCTCCAGATCACTTTCTAGCCTGTTAATCTCGGCCTCCATATCTGAGGCCTCCTTCTGGTTCTCTTTTTTGGTTCCCGCAATCAGTGAGACTGCCTGGCCACGGATCACCGTTTTAAATGCCTCCCATAGAGACTGAGAGGAGAGCACCGTACCTTCATTTTCGGTAAAGTAGTCACTCATAGTTTTGATAAGGTGCGTGCGGATTTTGGGATTGCGGAGATGCCAAGGATTAATGGGCGCTATTTTACCCACTGTGTTATGACTAAGGGCAATGTGGATCCACAATGGTGAGTGATCCGATATCCCCTGGCCAGGTGCCGGATCTCATGAATATATTTGATCTGCTCTGCTGGCACCAGACAGTAGTCCAACCGAGAGAGGCTATGGTGTGCGCCAGAGTGGAAAGTGTATTGGGCCTGGTCTGGATGATAGGACCTCCACCCGTCCACCAACCCCATAGCGTCAAGAAAGTCGGGTAACCACCGGGAAGAGGGCCCTATATCCCGCGGAGGGAATCTGTCAAGTGTACCTGAGACTACGGCGTTAAAGTCGCCCCCAGAATGAGAAGACCCTCCGGGATAGAGAGTAATACCGAGCCCAGGTCAGTAAAGGTAGAGCACTGCAGTCCAGGGGGACATATATTGACATGAGTGTGATGGGCCGGCCCTCCCACATCCACGAGACTCCAGCATATCTGCCCCTGTCATCCACCCAAGTCGATGTGACTGCGAGGGGAAGGGAGGTCTTAATCATGATACCCACTCCTCGGGACCCCGTCGTGAATCCCGCATGTGCAGCCATTTTATAGCCCCTCTTTGCATAACCTTACATACATTTCCCATTAAATGTGTTTCCTGCAACAGGACTACGTCTGGAGCCCGTTGTTTGCAGTATTGAAGTACCACACTGCGCTTTATCTTGTCCCCCAACCCGTTGACATTCCAGCTCAACACTTTAAGATGTTTGTCCCCCATGTTGCATGCTGTACATAACCTCGGATTGCAGTTTTCTCACCAGCTATTTCGGATTCGGACGCCGATGCAATAACAATAACATAAAACCAATATAACACTCCCACCCAACTACCCCCACCCTGCTACTCCTGCCCTCTGGACTTTAAACTGCCCATAGAAAACTTGCAGAGTGCCTGTCGCCCTATTGTGATCTAATAGTAGAACTTGTGCGGACGTGGCTTCTCGTCCCTCTGCTTCCTCCTCTGAGGATGAACTCCCTTACTGCCCGAATGGTGCATAAGTCCGCGCCGTTGATAATACCCTTTAATGAAGGAGAGTAACCCCTCTGGGACTGGCCGCCACCCCCTTAACCTATCTCAGACCCCAGCAGGGAGTATTATACATTACATTCGGAGCCATAGTTAGTCTGTGTAGATCGGTTAGACAGGAGTCCGGGAACCTGCTTCTCCTCCCGCGTCGCCACTTCGCTCTGTCCGCCCCATGTGGTGTTCAAACCAGTCATCTGCCTCCTCCGGTCGTTCAAAAACAAAGCCCTCCCCTCCGCTTCTACACGGAGACGTGCAGGAAACAGCATTGAGTATTTCAGGCCCGAGTCTCGAAGCTTACGCTTTATCATCATGAAAGATAGTCTCTGTTTCTGCACCCGCTGCGTAAAGTCCGGGAAGAAGGAGATGGCCGCGTTTCGAAGCGGAGGGGGTCCGGTTCCGGGCATGCTGGAGTACGGCATCCCTGTCGCGAAAATTGAGGACTCTTGCCAACATCGGTCGAGGAGGGGCCCCCGGCCTAGGTGGACCACCAGGTACCCTGTGTGCCCGCTCCACAACAAAGAACTTACTGAGTCCCTTGGGCTGAAGCTGCTGTAATATGAGGTCTTCGACGAATAGGTCCGGTGCCTGTCCTTCCGCTTTCTCCGGCACCCCCAAAATGCGAAGGTTGTTGCGCCGGAGGCGCCCTCATAGTCGTCCAGCTTAAGTTCAGTGGCTTTGCGGAACGTCTGTAAGTCCCGGAGCTCTCCCTGCACTTGGTTCACATCTTCGACCAAACTAGCAGTAGTCAGTTCCACTTGCACCACTTTTTCATGGACCTTAGAAAGGTCTGCCCGGATTAGGCTGACATCAATAGCCATTGTGTCTATTTTATGTTCCAAAGTGGTCTGGACCGTTGCGATAGCCTTCATTACATCTTTTAGGGATAACTCCGGTTCCTCTGCGCTCTGTTCGGCTGCTGCCCTCCCAAGGATTGCCGACCATGCAGTGCTTCCTTGGGCAAAGCATATCGGTCCAATTTATTGGTTTGTATTGTTTTGGACCCCTAGTGCCTGTCCCTTTCCCTTTCTCCATGGTAGTCATGAATTGTAGCCACCACGCTGAAGGTGCGCACCACCGCAGCCCCTCTTCGATTAGGGACAGAGAAGTTATGTGGTTGACAGTCACGGCAGCGCCAGTGGTCGCGAGGGTCCCCGCTGGACTAGGCGCAGCTTCTCTTCGCCACTGGTCACCGTAGCGCGCCGGAGCAGGGCGTCGTCTCACAGGCGGTTTAGACACCAGCGCACCCTACGCTCCAGTCCGTCAAGGCGCACCGCAGCCAACACCCAGCTGTACCCACAAGTTCAGTCCGCCAGGAATCCTGCCCACCGAGCCGTCACCTCACCAGTCGCTCATGGGCTCTCATGGACCCCTGCGAGGCACGTCCTCCACCCGGCGTTGATCAGGGGCAAGGGTAACCCAGACACACACAGCATTACAGAGTCCATCAGCACCCCCAAACAGCCGCTGTATCTTTACCTCCGGCAGAGATCGTCTCCAAGTCTATACCCCCTCACACCACCCGGGTTGGCAATTACGTGCCTGCTCCCAAGGTCGTGGGGGGCTCCGGTAATGTAGTCCTGGAGGGCTGTAGGTGGAGGCGCTCCAGCGGAGATCCACCGGTCTCCTCCCCTGTCTCCGCTTGCAGGCAGGTCGCAGGTCGTGTCCCGCAGGCCCCGCAGCTACAGTCCCGAGCTCCCAGCCCCGGGCCCTCAGCACGCCGACGTCGGTCGGCTTTCCTCCGTCCGGGCGACGGTCTTCAATTAACAGCTGTGGCAGCCAGACAGACACAGCCCCGCTCGGCCCTCCCGGGTCTCGCTACCGTGGCAATCCTCCTGTCGTCCACGCGCGACTCGTCCACAACGGCCACTCCTTTTCACGGACCCGGTCCGGCCGCAAAATCGAGCCCCCGGCTTCACCTCTTCGGACAGGCCCGGAACCACCGGGGCCCGTATCTCCGCTCCCCGCTGCCGTAGCTCCGCGGGGGTGGGGTGACGGCGCACCGCTAATATTCCGGCGCAGGACACCCGCTTCGGGCAGTAAGGATATGTGGGCAGGATAGACGGAGGAGGAAGGAGGATCACGGAGCTAGTGGCTTAAGCGGCCATTTTGCTCCGACACTTGGCCACGCCTCAGTTTAGTGGATTTTAAAATAACAGATTTATGAAAAAATTGTGATTTATTAGACATGGTTAACAAAGTGGGTAGTGGAAAAGGTTTTACTATGGATTTTTCAATAAGAAGCCAAATAGGAGGATTACTCAAAAAGGAATAGTTAAACCATAGGGAACTTTGTTTTAAAATAAACGCTTTATGGTAATGAAAAAGTCAGGTAATCCAAAACCTGCATTACATTTGGGCATTTTTAATTTTTATAACTAATACGAGGTGACTTGTTATTCCAAATAAATTTGGAGAGAAGTTTGTCAACATCTTTATAAAACTTTAATGAAAATTGAGTAGGAATCATGGCAAGGGTGTAAAAGATTTTAGGAGCAATAGTCATTTTTATAGAGTCCATTCTACCCCACCATGAAAGGTGAAGTGAAGACCATTTGGATATTTTATCTTTAATATAATTTAAGATAAAGTCATAGTTCAGCGTTATTGTTGATTTTATGGATGAAGAGAACAGAATACCAAGATATTTCAATTTATCCTTTTGCCAAATAATTTCATTCATGGGTATCATATCAGGTGTACAATAAATATTTAAAGGAAAAAATTCTGTTTTATTAGTATTTAACTTATATCCAGAAACTGTGGAATACAACGAAATAATCTCCAATAGGGAAGGGAATGAGGATATAGGATCACTAATAAATAAAAGCACATCATCAGCATAAGCTAAGGTTTTAATAATAACATCCTTAATATTGATTCCTTTAATTTTATCACATTTTCTAATGGAAGTAAGTAAAGGTTCAATACCAATAAGAAACAAAAGTGGGGAAAGGGGGCAACCTTGTCTTGTACCTCTAAAAGAGAGAATTGGTTTGAAATTTGGCCTTTGATAAATAAACGAGCAGTAGGAGTAGAGTATAAAGCAGAAATCATGCGGATAAATATGTCACCAAAAATAAATGATAATAACGTACGGAATAAAAATTGCCAGTGAATTTTATCAAAAGCTTTTTCAGCATCTAATGCGAGAATTCCTGATGGTAGAGTTAAATTGGAACCTTGTTCAATAACATGTAGTAAAGTTCTTGTATTGTTAGCAGAGTATCTATTCTTCATAAAACCAGATTGATCTGGATGAATAATAGAATCTAACACAGGGGATAATCTAGAAGCAAGTATTTTGGCATATAATTTACAATCTTGGTTTATTAAAGAGATAGGACGATAATTTGACACAAGTGTTGGGTCCTTATCAGGTTTGGGAAGTACAATAATTAAAGCCTCAGTAAAAGAACCTGAGGTAATTCCCGTAGAACAAAAAAAAGGTACAAAGTTGAAATAAAAAGGAGTAAGCTGTAATTGAAATTCTTTATAAAACTCAGCAGGAATATCATCGGGACTAGGGGACTTATTTTTTTATGAGATTTTATGGCTGATAGAATTTCATCTTGAGTAATGGGTGAATCAAGCCCAATTTTATCTGATTGTGAAATCTTGGGTAATCCACATTTAGTAAAAAAAGAATCAATTAAAGAAACATCATTAAAATTGGGTTTGTCATAGAGAGTAGAGTAAAAATCCCAAAATTCATTAACAATATCATTTTGGGATAAAGCAATTTTACCATTAGGGCCATGAATTGAATTTATTTGAGTTTTATCTAAACCAAATTTGGCTTTAGAATTTGAAAGCTGAATGCCAGCTCTTCTGCTAAGGATTGAGTTAAACTCATATCCAAGTTTTTGCAATTTGACTCTATATTGAGGATCATTAGACATAATAAAAAGTCTCTAAAATTTTTCAATTTGCTTTTCTAGATTTTTAATATTTGCATTAAAAGTTTTATTTTCATGGGCCATAAGAGAAATAGTCACACCTCTAATATAAGCTTTAAAAGCATCCCATCTATTAACCATGGAAGTAGAACCTTCAGGGTTAAGAAGGAAATAATCATGAATAGCATTTAAGAGCGTAGGTTTATTATGTTCATTAAGAACAATACCAGTATTCATTCGCCATCTAGATTGCGTTGTAAAAGTTGAATTTAAATTCAAAACAAAAGAAATCAAAGCATGATCCGAAATGTCAATGTTACCAATAATAGGAGTAATCACAGAGTTAATTAGTTGCTTGGAAACTAATAGATAATCAAGCCTAGAATGAGAATTGTGTGGGTTAGAAAAAAATGTAAAACTTTTTCTGTAGGGAAGTGTAGTCGCCAAATATCAACTAGCTTTGTGGTTTGAATAAATGATTTGAAAGTAAAAAAAACTGTAGGAGGACGAAATTTAGTAAGAGATAATCTATCTAATAAGGGGTCAGATATAATATTAAAATCAGCTCCAACTATGACAGGAACTTTACCCAACTTGAGAACTTCGGTTGTAAGATTCGACCAAAAAGCAGGATCATCAGCAGTAGGACCATAAACATTTAGTAAAAACATGACTGAATCGTGAACTTTAATTTTAACTATGACATATTTCCCATCAGTATCTGAAAATGTACTCAAAATTTGGCAATGTAATTTTTTTTGCAAAAGAATAGCCACACCATTTTTTTGCCATTTGCAGGAGAAGAGACAATATTATCAACCCACTTTTTTTTCATATAATCTAAGATTTGGTCATCTATATGAGTTTCCTGTATAAGACAAATATCTGCTTTGCAACTACCTACTTAATCTAGAATTTTCGTACGCTTAACAGGATGACGTAAACCTTTAACATTTAATGAGACTACTTTAACATTATGAACACTAGCCATAATAGAAGAGCAAGAAAAAAAAAGAAAAAAGGGTCTATTTTGTTCTAATGTGCGGAAAGGCATCATGGTGCAAATCTGTATGAAATCTGTAGGATTGACACGTTGTATTGGCCCGGCTTGAACCTGTATGTTTTTCGGGAGAGCCTCGACTCGGACGCAGTAGGGACAGGATTGCTTTGAGAACACCCTGACTTTCCCCGCCTGGATTTTGCTGTCTACGAGCTGTGGGCATTCTTGCTGTCCGGTCTAGGGCTCCAGCATCAAAACACAGAACAAAGTCAGCTTCCTCAAAGGAGTCTGGGGCACTGTTTGCAGATACTAGCGGGAAAGTGAGTGACTCAAGCCTGGAGGAGCACTTTGTATTGTCTGTGCCGGCTGGTATGCGGGGAGGGGGGATGGGGAGGCAAGCATGCAAATAGAATCAAAAACATTAAAGAATACTTACCGAACTCGGCAGGACCTCCTCCCTCTTGAAGTCCTCGTCCTGACTGCAGCGGGCCACCAGGAACCTACCTTGCCCAATCCTAGCTGCTCACATGCAGCATGTGAGTAGCGCCAGGACTGGTGGGTGCGGTCTCACTCCAAGCTCCACAGCGTCCTGAAGGCCTGCATCTCTCAACCCAGCTGTCTCAAGAGAGCTGGGTTGAGAGGTTTACAGTGTGCATGTGTGGCTGGCCATCACAAGAGGGCCCACCAAAAAGACATGCACACTTTAAATAGTAGAAAAACATACAGAGAGAGGTCACTTACCACAAAGGGACAGGGCTCAAATAGGACTATAATGTCAAAAAACGATTCCCTTTGGGCATGTACCACACATCCGTACCTCCACACTCAATCTCAAACCCAATTATTCAGAAACCTCCACCCTGATAATATTCACAGTACCATATAGAAAAGCTATATTTGAAAAGATATACTTATTATTTAGAAGCAGTCGTAAATTCAATAAAAAGTTTTAAAAAACAATATTCCATACATTAAAAACAACCAACAAATCGTAAATTCAATATTCCATTATATCATGACATAAAAACACTAATGTTCAATGCAGTAACATTAAAATGTAACTCAAAATTCATGAAAGGACTTTAAAAAAACCCACACTGAATAAAAAATGGGAAATATAAGAAAGAAGAAAAACAGAAGAGAGAAAAAGGAAAACAAAGGGCAGCTACGACAATCACTTAATATTTCATGTTCATTGACCAATTGGTTGTCAAGCTCACCATTAGCATGTATATATAAATTTCTTTCCACCATGCCAATATGTCCACACAATTTGGTCTGTTACAAGCGTCGGCGCGTTTCGGTGTATCAGCCCAGTATGGACCACCTTTTTCAAGACACAAATAATTACTCTCAATCTGATAAGATAATCAACCACCGCTGTGATCGATACTGTTACATATACTACCACGGACCCACTGTAACTTCTCTTGTAATCTCATAAAGAATGGTGGCCTTCTTGGAAAATATCAATAAAATAAACTGCGTTGTCCTTATGTGTTTTTTTTGTTCACCTTTGTAACTTCTTCCAACTCGGTCCAATGACAAGCTTGTTACTAGGTCTGCTATGTTCAGGAAGCACTACACAATATATTTCTTTTCCCCACTGAGTTTAAGTCGACGTTTTCCTTGTTTCTCAAAGGGGGCTTCTGTGATCCTGCATTAATCGCCCCTCCTGGTCGGGATATATTTCATGCACCTATTGTAAAGCCAGTCTCGATTTTGTTGGACCCATGTACGGCGTCTATTCGGATTGCGGCGTTAACATAACGACGCAACCCGAATGGACGCCGTACAGTGTCCCGCCCCTGTCCTGATGCTCAGCTCGGGACGTGGATGAAAAATTAAATGGTAATTAATTACCATCTTATTTTCCATCTTTGGGGGAATTTTAAGTGGGGCGACACTCCTGCGCTCTAACGGAGGAGCCGCACCTGCGAGGCGGGCTGGGTTTACCGCTTCAGGTTTGTTCTAACCCAAGATGTCGGGTCTATATAGTCAGGTAGGAGCACAACACACAAATGCTCCAAATTATTAATAAACCCTTCCCCTGGTTAAAAGCCAGACGTATTGGCTTTACTAATGCAATCACGTACAGTAGAGAGCTCTAGATAACCTTTGAATGCCTGTCCAGCTCAGTGGTCATGAGGTGAGCTATTGAGTACGTTGACCCTTCCATAAAATCCTGACAATGTGGCACAGACACAGCCTTTTTAGACCTGGTGCATGCACGTTAAACATGTTATTAGATAGGTAGAGGTGAAAGTGGCAGTGCCAAGTTGAAAAGAAGACATTAAAAGAGAGGCTGCTGTTCCCCATCATATGTGCAATATCTTCCTGGAGTGTACCATCGCCCACTCTCGGAGCCATCCATTATATCTCAAAAGACACACAATTGATGGACGGAATGCAGAACAAATCAAAACATTCACCCCCAGTCAAGAGATCTGGGTTAAATTCATCCTCCTTTTGCTCACCATGCCACCCCAGTTTAGACCTGGCCATATTCAAATCAGTCTTGACCCTGTGCCTCATGGGAACAGTCCAGCCCAAACTGTTAAGCCAGGTCCTCCCTGGACTGGAAACAAGCCTCCTAGTACCGGTTTTGGGGTTTCACCCCTCATCAGCCAGGATAGCTTGAATCCAGTGGCACAGTGAGCCCGAGACCCACATCTGGGCATACCCGGCGCACTAAGGGCGAGAAAGCAAAAGACACACAATTGATGGACAGAATGCAGAACAATTCAAAACATTCACCCTCAGTCAAGAGATCTGGGTTAAATCCATCACTCTTTTGCTCACCATGCCACCCCAGTTTAGACCTGGCCATATGCAAATCAGTGTTGACCCTGTGCCTCATGGGAACAGTCCAGCCCAAACTGCAAAGCCAGGTCCTCCCTGGACTGGAAACAAGCATCCTAGTACCGGTTTCGGGGTTTCACCCCATATCAGCCAGGATAGCTTGAATCCAGTGGCACAGTGAGCCCGGGACCTACGTCTGGGCATACCCTGCGCACTTAGGGCGAGAAATCAAAAGACACACAATTGATGAACGGAATGCAGAACAAATCAAAACATTCACCCCAGTCAAGAGATCTGGGTTAAATCCATCACTCTTTTGCTCACCATGCCACCCCAGTTTAGACCTGGCCATATGCAAATCAGTCTTGACCCTCTGCCTCATGGCAACAGTCCATCCCGAACTGCTAAGACAGGTCCTCCCTGGTCGGAAACAAACATCCTAGGACCGGTTTCAGGGTATCACCCCTCATCAGCCAGGATAGCTTGAATCCAGTGGCACAGTGAGCCCGGGACCCACATCTGGGCATACCCGGCGCACTTAGGGCGAGAAAGCAAAGACACACAATTGATGAAAGGAATGCAGAACAAATTAAAACATTCACCCCCAGTCAAGAGATCTGGGTTAAATCCATCATTATCTTGCTCACCATGCCACCCCAGTTAAGACCTGGCCATATGCAAATCAGTCTTGACCCTGTGCCTCATGGGAACAGTCCAGCCCAAACTGTTAAGCCAGGTCCTCCCTGGACTGGAAACAAGCAACCTAGTACCGGTTTCGGGGTTTCACCCCTCATCAGCCAGGATAGCTTGAATCCAGTGGCACAGTGAGCCCGGGACCCACATCTGGGCATACCCGGCGCACTAAGGGCGAGAAAGCAAAAGACACACAATTGATGAAAGGAATGCAGAACAAATTAAAACATTCACCCCCAGTCAAGAGATCTGGGTTAAATCCATCATTATCTTGCTCACCATGCCACCCCAGTTAAGACCTGGCCATATGCAAATCAGTCTTGACCCTGTGCCTCATGGGAACAGTCCAGCCCAAACTGTTAAGCCAGGTCCTCCCTGGACTGGAAACAAGCATCCTAGTACCGGTTTCGGGGTTTCACCCCTCATCAGCCAGGATAGCTTGAATCCAGTGGCACAGTGAGCCTGGGACCCACATCTGGGCATACCCGGCGCACTAAGGGCGAGAAAGCAAAAGACACACAATTGATGGACGGAATGCAGAACAAATCAAAACAGTCACCCTCAGTCAAGAGATCTGGGTTAAATCCATCATTCTTTTGCTCACCATGCCACCCCAGTTTAGACCTGGCCATATGCAAATCAGTCTTGACCCTGTGCCTCATGGGAACAGTCCAGCCCGAACTGCTAAGCCAGATCCTCACTGGACTGGAAACAAGCATCCTAGGACCGGTTTCGGGGTATCACCCCATATCAGCCAGGATAGCTTGAATCCAGTGGCACAGTGAGCCCGGGACCCACGTCTGGGCATACCCTGCGCACTTAGGGCGAGAAAGCAAAAGACACACAATTGATGAACGGAATGCAGAACAAATCAAAACATTCACCCCCAGTCAAGAAATCTGAGTTAAATCCATCATTCTTTTGCTCACCATGCCACCCCAGTTTAGACCTGGCCATATGCAAATCAGTCTTGACCCTGTGCCTCATGGCAACAGTCCAGCCCGAACTGCTAAAACAGGTCCTCCCTGGTCGGATACAAACATCCTAGGACCGGTTTCAGGGTATCACCCCTCATCAGCCAGGATAGCTTGAATCCAGTGGCACAGTGAGCCCGGGACACACGTCTGGGCATACCCGGCGCACTTAGGGCGAGAAAGCAAAAGACACACAATTGATGGAAGGAATGCAGAACAAATCAAAACATTCACCCCCAGTCAAGAGATCTGGGTTAAATCCATCATTCTTTTGCTCACCATGCCACCCCAGTTAAGACCTGGCCATATGCAAATCAGTCTTTACCCTGTGCCTCATGGGAACAGTCCAGCCCGAACTGCTAAGCCAGGTCCTCCCTGGACCGGAAACAAGCATCCTAGGACCGGTTTTGGGGTTTCACCTCTCAACAGCCAGGATAGCTTGAATCCAGTGGCACAGTGAGCCCGGGACCCACATCTGTGCATACCCGGCCCACTTAGGGTGAGAAAGCAAAAGACACACAATTGATGGACGGAATGCAGAACAAATCAAAACATTCACCACCAGTCAAGAGATCTGGGTTAAAACCATCATTCTTTTGCTCACTATGCCACCCCAGTTTAGACCTGGCCATATGCAAATCAGTCTTGACCCTGTGCCTCATGGGAACAGTCCAGCCCGAACTGCTAAGCCAGGTCCTCCCTGGACCGGAAACAAGCATCCTAGGACTGGTTTCGGGGTTTCACCCCTCATCAGCCAGGCTAGCTTGAATCCAGTGGCACAGTGAGATCGGGACCCACGTCTGGGCATACCCGGCGCACATTGGGTGAGAAAGCAAAAGACAGACAATTGATGGAAGGAATGCAGAACAAATCAAAAAATTCACCCCCAGTCAAGAGATTTGGGTTAAATCCATCATTCTTTTGCTCACCATGCCACCCCAGTTTAGACCTGGCCATATGCAAATCAGTCTTGACACTGTGCCTCATGGGAACAGTCCAGCCCGAACTGCTAAGCCAGGTCCTCCCTGGACCGGAAACAAGCATCCTAGGACCGGTTTCGGGGTTTCACCCCTCATCAGCCAGGATAGCTTGAATCCAGTGGCACAGTGAGCCCGGGACCCACTTCTGGGCATACCTGGCGCACTTAGGGCGAGAAAGTAAAAGACACACAATTGATGGACGGAATGCAGAACAAATCAAAACATTCACCCCCAGTCAAGAGATCTGGGTTAAATCCATCATTCTTTTGCTCCTAATGCCACCCCAGTTTAGACCTGGCCATATGCAAATCAGTCTTCACCCTGTGCCTCATGGGAACAGTCCAGCCCGAACTGCTAAGCCAGGTCCTCCCTGGACTGGAAACAAGCATTCTAGGACCGGTTCCGGAGTTTCACCCCTCATCAGCCAGGATAGCTTGAATCCAGTGGCACAGTGAGCCCGGGACCCACATCTGGGCATACCCGGCGCACTTAGGGTGAGAAAGCACAAGGCACACAATTGATGGACGGAATGCAGAACAAATCAAAACATTCACCCCCAGTCAAGAGATCTGGGTTAAATCCATCATTCTTTTGCTCACCATGCCACCCCAGTTTAGACCTGGCCACATGCAAATCAGTCTTGACCCTGTGCCGCATGGCAACAGTCCAGCCCGAACTGCTAAGACAGGTCCTCCCTGGTCGGAAACAAACATCCTAGGACCGGTTTCAGGGTATCACCCCTCATCAGCCAGGATAGCTTGAATCCAGTGGCACAGTGAGCCCGGGACACACGTCTGGGCATACCCGGCGCACTTAGGGCGAGAAAGCAAAAGACACACAATTGATGGAAGGAATGCAGAACAAATCAAAACATTCACCCCCAGTCAAGAGATCTGGGTTAAATCCATCATTCTTTTGCTCACCATGCCACCCCAGTTAAGACCTGGCCATATGCAAATTAGTCTTGACCCTGTGCCTCATGGGAACAGTCCAGCCCGAACTGCTAAGCCAGGTCCTCCATGGACCGGAAACAAGCATCCTAGGACTGGTTTCGGGGTTTCACCCTCATCAGCCAGGCTAGCTTGAATCCAGTGGCACAGTGAGATCGGGACCCACGTCTGGGTATATCCGGCGAACATTGGGCGAGAAAGCAAAAGACAGACAATTGATGGAAGGAATGCAGAACAAATCAAAAAATTCACCCCCAGTCAAGAGATCTGGGTTAAATCCATCATTTTTTTGCTCACCATGCCACCCCAGTTTAGACCTGGCCATATGCAAATCAGTCTTGACACTGTGCCTCATGGGAACAGTCCAGCCCGAACTGCTAAGCCAGGTCCTCCCTGGACCGGAAACAAGCATCCTAGGACCGGTTTCGGGTTTCACCCCTCATCAGCCAGGATAGCTTGAATCCAGTGGCACAGTGAGCCCGGGACCCACTTCTGGGCATACCTGGCGCACTTAGGGCGAGAAAGCAAAAGACACACAATTGATGGACGGAATGCAGAACAAATCAAAACATTCACCCCCAGTCAAGAGATCTGGGTTAAATCCATCATTCTTTTGCTCCTAATGCCACCCCAGTTTAGACCTGGCCATATGCAAATCAGTCTTGACCCTGTGCCTCATGGCAACAGTCCAGCCCGAACTGCTAAAACAGGTCCTCCCTGGTCGGAAACAAACATCCTAGGACCGGTTTCAGGGTATCACCCTCATCAGCCAGGATAGCTTGAATCCAGTGGCACAGTGAGCCCGGGACACACGTCTGGGCATACCCGGCGAACTTAGGGCGAGAAAGCAAAAGACACACAATTGATGGAAGGAATGCAGAACAAATCAAAACATTCACCCCCAGTCAAGAGATCTGGGTTAAATCCATCATTCTTTTGCTCACCATGCCACCCCAGTTAAGACCTGGCCATATGCAAATCAGTCTTGACCCTGTGCCTCATGGGAACAGTCCAGCCCGAACTGCTAAGCCAGGTCCTCCCTGGACCGGAAACAAGCATCCTAGGACTGGTTTCGGGGTTTCACCCCTCATCAGCCAGGCTAGCTTGAATCCAGTGGCACAGTGAGATCGGGACCCACGTCTGGGCATACCCGGCGAACATTGGGCGAGAAAGCAAAAGACAGACAATTGATGGGAGGAATGCAGAACAAATCAAAAAATTCACCCCCAGTCAAGAGATCTGGGTTAAATCCATCATTTTTTTGCTCACCATGCCACCCCAGTTTAGACCTGGCCATATGCAAATCAGTCTTGACACTGCCTCATGGGAACAGTCCAGCCCGAACTGCTAAGCCAGGTCCTCCCTGGACCGGAAACAAGCATCCTAGGACCGGTTTCGGGGTTTCACCCCTCATCAGCCAGGATAGCTTGAATCCAGTGGCACAGTGAGCCCGGGACCCACTTCTGGGCATACCTGGCGCACTTAGGGCGAGAAAGTAAAAGACACACAATTGATGGACGGAATGCAGAACAAATCAAAACATTCACCCCCAGTCAAGAGATCTGGGTTAAATCCATCATTCTTTTGCTCCTAATGCCACCCCAGTTTAGACCTGGCCATATGCAAATCAGTCTTCACCCTGTGCCTCATGGGAACAGTCCAGCCCGAACTGCTAAGCCAGGTCCTCCCTGGACTGGAAACAAGCATTCTAGGACCGGTTCCGGAGTTTCACCCCTCATCAGCCAGGATAGCTTGAATCCAGTGGCACAGTGAGCCCGGGACCCACATCTGGGCATACCCGGCGCACTTAGGGTGAGAAAGCACAAGGCACACAATTGATGGACGGAATGCAGAACAAATCAAAACATTCACCCCCAGTCAAGAGATCTGGGTTAAATCCATCATTCTTTTGCTCACCATGCCACCCCAGTTTAGACCTGGCCACATGCAAATCAGTCTTGACCCTGTGCCGCATGGCAACAGTCCAGCCCGAACTGCTAAGACAGGTCCTCCCTGGTCGGAAACAAACATCCTAGGACCGGTTTCAGGGTATCACCCCTCATCAGCCAGGATAGCTTGAATCCAGTGGCACAGTGAGCCCGGGACACACGTCTGGGCATACCCGGCGCACTTAGGGCGAGAAAGCAAAAGACACACAATTGATGGAAGGAATGCAGAACAAATCAAAACATTCACCCCCAGTCAAGAGATCTGGGTTAAATCCATCATTCTTTTGCTCACCATGCCACCCCAGTTAAGACCTGGCCATATGCAAATTAGTCTTGACCCTGTGCCTCATGGGAACAGTCCAGCCCGAACTGCTAAGCCAGGTCCTCCATGGACCGGAAACAAGCATCCTAGGACTGGTTTCGGGGTTTCACCCTCATCAGCCAGGCTAGCTTGAATCCAGTGGCACAGTGAGATCGGGACCCACGTCTGGGTATATCCGGCGAACATTGGGCGAGAAAGCAAAAGACAGACAATTGATGGAAGGAATGCAGAACAAATCAAAAATTCACCCCCAGTCAAGAGATCTGGGTTAAATCCATCATTTTTTGCTCACCATGCCACCCCAGTTTAGACCTGGCCATATGCAAATCAGTCTTGACACTGTGCCTCATGGGAACAGTCCAGCCCGAACTGCTAAGCCAGGTCCTCCCTGGACCGGAAACAAGCATCCTAGGACCGGTTTCGGGTTTCACCCTCATCAGCCAGGATAGCTTGAATCCAGTGGCACAGTGAGCCCGGGACCCACTTCTGGGCATACCTGGCGCACTTAGGGCGAGAAAGCAAAAGACACACAATTGATGGACGGAATGCAGAACAAATCAAAACATTCACCCCAGTCAAGAGATCTGGGTTAAATCCATCATTCTTTTGCTCCTAATGCCACCCCAGTTTAGACCTGGCCATATGCAAATCAGTCTTGACCCTGTGCCTCATGGCAACAGTCCAGCCCGAACTGCTAAAACAGGTCCTCCCTGGTCGGAAACAAACATCCTAGGACCGGTTTCAGGGTATCACCCCTCATCAGCCAGGATAGCTTGAATCCAGTGGCACAGTGAGCCCGGGACACACGTCTGGGCATACCCGGCGAACTTAGGGCGAGAAAGCAAAAGACACACAATTGATGGAAGGAATGCAGAACAAATCAAAACATTCACCCCCAGTCAAGAGATCTGGGTTAAATCCATCATTCTTTTGCTCACCATGCCACCCCAGTTAAGACCTGGCCATATGCAAATCAGTCTTGACCCTGTGCCTCATGGGAACAGTCCAGCCCGAACTGCTAAGCCAGGTCCTCCCTGGACCGGAAACAAGCATCCTAGGACTGGTTTCGGGGTTTCACCCTCATCAGCCAGGCTAGCTTGAATCCAGTGGCACAGTGAGATCGGGACCCACGTCTGGGCATACCCGGCGAACATTGGGCGAGAAAGCAAAAGACAGACAATTGATGGGAGGAATGCAGAACAAATCAAAAATTCACCCCCAGTCAAGAGATCTGGGTTAAATCCATCATTTTTTTGCTCACCATGCCACCCCAGTTTAGACCTGGCCATATGCAAATCAGTCTTGACACTGTGCCTCATGGGAACAGTCCAGCCCGAACTGCTAAGCCAGGTCCTCCCTGGACCGGAAACAAGCATCCTAGGACCGGTTTCGGGTTTCACCCCTCATCAGCCAGGATAGCTTGAATCCAGTGGCACAGTGAGCCCGGGACCCACTTCTGGGCAAACCTGGCGCACTTAGGGCGAGAAAGCAAAAGACACACAATTGATGGACGGAATGCAGAACAAATCAAAACATTCACTCCCAGTCAAGAGATCTGGGTTAAATCCATCATTCTTTTGCTCCTAATGCCACCCCAGTTTAGACCTGGCCATATGCAAATCAGTCTTGACCCTGTGCCTCATGGCAACAGTCCAGCCCGAACTGCTAAAACAGGTCCTCACTCGTCGGAAACAAACATCCTAGGACCGGTTTCAGGGTATCACCCCTCATCAGCCAGGATAGCTTGAATCCAGTGGCACAGTGAGCCCGGGACACACGTCTGGGCATACCCGGCGCACTTAGGGCGAGAAAGCAAAAGACACACAATTGATGGAAGGAATGCAGAACAAATCAAAACATTCACCCCCAGTCAAGAGATCTGGGTTAAATCCATCATTCTTTTGCTCACCATGCCACCCCAGTTAAGACCTGGCCATATGCAAATCAGTCTTTACCCTGTGCCTCATGGGAACAGTCCAGCCCGAACTGCTAAGCCAGGTCCTCCCTGGACCGGAAACAAGCATCCTAGGACCGGATTTGGGGTTTCACCTCTCAACAGCCAGGATAGCTTGAATCCAGTGGCACAGTGAGCCCGGGACCCACATCTGTGCATACCCGGCCCACTTAGGGTGAGAAAGCAAAAGACACACAATTGATGGACGGAATGCAGAACAAATCAAAACATTCACCCCCAGTCAAGAGATCTGGGTTAAATCCATCATTCTTTTGCTCACTATGCCACCCCAGTTTAGACCTGGCCATATGCAAATCAGTCTTGACCCTGTGCCTCATGGGAACAGTCCAGCCCGAACTGCTAAGCCAGGTCCTCCCTGGACCGGAAACAAGCATCCTAGGACTGGTTTCGGGGTTTCACCCCTCGTCAGCCAGGCTAGCTTGAATCCAGTGGCACAGTGAGATCGGGACCCACGTCTGGGCATACCCGGCGCACATTGGGCGAGAAAGCAAAAGACAGACAATTGATGGAAGGAATGCAGAACAAATAAAAAAATTCACCCCCAGTCAAGAGATTTGGGTTAAATCCATCATTCTTTTGCTCACCATGCCACCCCAGTTTAGACCTGGCCATATGCAAATCAGTCTTGACACTGTGCCTCATGGGAACAGTCCAGCCCGAACTGCTAAGCCAGGTCCTCCCTGGACCGGAAACAAGCATCCTAGGACCGGTTTCGGGTTTCACCCTCATCAGCCAGGATAGCTTGAATCCAGTGGCACAGTGAGCCCGGGACCCACTTCTGGGCATACCTGGCGCACTTAGGGCGAGAAAGCAAAAGACACACAATTGATGGACGGAATGCAGAACAAATCAAAACATTCACCCCCAGTCAAGAGATCTGGGTTAAATCCATCATTCTTTTGCTCCTAATGCCACCGCAGTTTAGACCTGGCCATATGCAAATCAGTCTTCACCCTGTGCCTCATGGGAACAGTCCAGCCCGAACTGCTAAGCCAGGTCCTCCCTGGACTGGAAACAAGCATTCTAGGACCGGTTCCGGAGTTTCACCCTCATCAGCCAGGATAGCTTGAATCCAGTGGCACAGTGAGCCCGGGACCCACATCTGGGCATACCCGGCGCACTTAGGGTGAGAAAGCACAAGGCACACAATTGATGGACGGAATGCAGAACAAATCAAAACATTCACCCCCAGTCAAGAGATCTGGGTTAAATCCATCATTCTTTTGCTCACCATGCCACCCCAGTTTAGACCTGGCCACATGCAAATCAGTCTTGACCCTGTGCCTCATGGCAACAGTCCAGCCCGAACTGCTAAGACAGGTCCTCCCTGGTCGGAAACAAACATCCTAGGACCGGTTTCAGGGTATCACCCCTCATCAGCCAGGATAGCTTGAATCCAGTGGCACAGTGAGCCCGGGACACACGTCTGGGCATACCCGGCGCACTTAGGGCGAGAAAGCAAAAGACACACAATTGATGGAAGGAATGCAGAACAAATCAAAACATTCACCCCCAGTCAAGAGATCTGGGTTAAATCCATCATTCTTTTGCTCACCATGCCACCCCAGTTTAGACCTGGCCATATGCAAATCAGTCTTGACCCTGTGCCTCATGGCAACAGTCCAGCCCGAACTGCTAAAACAGGTCCTCCCTGGTCGGAAACAAACATCCTAGGACCGGTTTCAGGGTATCACCCCTCATCAGCCAGGATAGCTTGAATCCAGTGGCACAGTGAGCCCGGGACACACGTCTGGGCATACCCGGCGCACTTAGGGCGAGAATGCAAAAGACACACAATTGATGGAAGGAATGAAGAACAAATCAAAACATTCACCCCCAGTCAAGAGATCTGGGTTCAATCCATCATTCTTTTGCTCACCATGCCACCCCAGTTAAGACCTGGCCATATGCAAATCAGTCTTTACCCTGTGCCTCATGGGAACAGTTCAGCCCGAACTGCTAAGCCAGGTCCTCCCTGGACCGGAAACAAGCATCCTAGGACCGGTTTTGGGGTTTCACCTCTCAACAGCCAGGATAGCTTGAATCCAGTGGCACAGGGAGCCCGGGACCCACATCTGTGCATACCCGGCCCACTTAGGGTGAGAAAGCAAAAGACACACAATTGATGGACGGAATGCAGAACAAATCAAAACATTCACCCCCAGCCAAGAGATCTGGGTTAAATCCATCATTCTTTTGCTCACTATGCCACCCCAGTTTAGACCTGGCCATATGCAAATCAGTCTTGACCCTGTGCCTCATGGGAACAGTCCAGCCCGAACTGCTAAGCAAGGTCCTCCCTGGACCGGAAACAAGCATCCTAGGACCGGTTTCGGGGTTTCACCCCTCATCAGCCAGGATAGCTTGAATCCAGTGGCACAGTGAGCCCGGGACCCACTTCTGGGCATACCTGGCGCACTTAGGGCGAGAAAGCAAAAGACACACAATTGATGGACGGAATGCAGAACAAATCAAAACATTCACCCCCAATCAAGAGATCTGGGTTAAATCCATCATTCTTTTGCTCCTAATGCCACCCCAGTTTAGAGCTGGCCATATGCAAATCAGTCTTCACCCTGTGCCTCATGGGAACAGTCCAGCCCGAACTGCTACGCCAGGTCCTCCCTGGACTGGAAACAAGCATTCTAGGACCGGTTCCGGAGTTTCACCCCTCATCAGCCAGGATAGCTTGAATCCAGTGGCACAGTGAGCCCGGGACACACGTCTGGGCATACCCGGCGCACTTAGGGCGAGAAAGCAAAAGACACACAATTGATGGAAGGAATGCAGAACAAATCAAAACATTCACCCCCAGTCAAGAGATCTGGGTTAAATCCATCATTCTTTTGCTCACCATGCCACCCCAGTTAAGACCTGGCCATATGCAAATCAGTCTTGACCCTGTGCCTCATGGGAACAGTCCAGCCCGAACTGCTAAGCCAGGTCCTCCCTGGACCGGAAACAAGCATCCTAGGACTGGTTTCGGGGTTTCACCCCTCATCAGCCAGGCTAGCTTGAATCCAGTGGCACAGTGAGATCGGGACCCACGTCTGGGCATACCCGGCGAACATTGGGCGATAAAGCAAAAGACAGACAATTGATGGAAGGAATGCAGAACAAATCAAAAAATTCACCCCCAGTCAAGAGATCTGGGTTAAATCCATCATTCTTTTGCTCACCATGCCACCCCAGTTTAGACCTGGCCATATGCAAATCAGTCTTGACACTGTGCCTCATGGGAACAGTCCAGCCCGAACTGCTAAGCCAGGTCCTCCCTGGACCGGAAACAAGCATCCTAGGACCGGTTTCGGGTTTCACCCCTCATCAGCCAGGATAGCTTGAATCCAGTGGCACAGTGAGCCCGGGACCCACTTCTGGGCATACCTGGTGCACTTAGGGCGAGAAAGCAAAAGACACACAATTGATGGACGGAATGCAGAACAAATCAAAACATTCACCCCCAGTCAAGAGATCTGGGTTAAATCCATCATTCTTTTGCTCCTAATGCCACCCCAGTTTAGACCTGGCCATATGCAAATCAGTCTTCACCCTGTGCCTCATGGGAATAGTCCAGCCCGAACTGCTAAGCCAGGTCCTCCCTGGACTGGAAGCAAGCATTCTAGGACCGGTTCCGGAGTTTCACCCCTCATCAGCCAGGATAGCTTGAATCCAGTGGCACAGTGAGCCCGGGACCCACATCTGGGCATACCCGGCGCACTTAGGGTGAGAAAGCACAAGGCACACAATTGATGGACGGAATGCAGAACAAATCAAAACATTCACCCCCAGTCAAGAGATCTGGGTTAAATCCATCATTCTTTTGCTCACCATGCCACCCCAGTTTAGACCTGGCCACATGCAAATCAGTCTTGACCCTGTGCCTCATGGCAACAGTCAATCCCGAACTGCTAAGACAGGTCCTACCTGGTCGGAAACAAACATCCTAGGACCGGTTTCAGGGTATCACCCCTCATCAGCCAGGATAGCTTGAATCCAGTGGCACAGTGAGCCCGGGACACACGTCTGGGCATACCCGGCGCACTTAGGGCGAGAAAGCAAAAGACACACAATTGATGGAAGGAATGCAGAACAAATCAAAACATTCACCCCCAGTCAAGAGATCTGGGTTAAATCCATCATTCTTTTGCTCACCATGCCACCCCAGTTTAGACCTGGCCATATGCAAATCAGTCTTGACCCTGTGCCTCATGGCAACAGTCCAGCCCGAACTGCTAAAACAGGTCCTCCCTGGTCGGAAACAAACATCCTAGGACCGGTTTCAGGGTATCACCCCTCATCAGCCAGGATAGCTTGAATCCAGTGGCACAGTGAGCCCGGGACACACGTCTGGGCATACCCGGCGCACTTAGGGCGAGAAAGCAAAGACACACAATTGATGGAAGGAATGCAGAACAAATCAAAACATTCACCCCCAGTCAAGAGATCTGGGTTAAATCCATCATTCTTTTGCTCACCATGCCACCCCAGTTAAGACCTGGCCATATGCAAATCAGTCTTTACCCTGTGCCTCATGGGAACAGTCCAGCCCGAACTGCTAAGCCAGGTCCTCCCTGGACCGGAAACAAGCATCCTAGGACCGGTTTTGGGGTTTCACCTCTCAACAGCCAGGATAGCTTGAATCCAGTGGCACAGTGAGCCCGGGACCCACATCTGTGCATACCCGTCCCACTTAGGGTGAGAAAGCAAAAGACACACAATTGATGGACGGAATGCAGAACAAATCAAAACATTCACCCCCAGTCAAGAGATCTGGGTTAAATCCATCATTCTTTTGCTCACTATGCCACCCCAGTTTAGACCTGGCCATATGCAAATCAGTCTTGACCCTGTGCCTCATGGGAACAGTCCAGCCCGAACTGCTAAGCCAGGTCCTCCCTGGACCGGAAACAAGCATCCTAGGACTGGTTTCGGGTTTCACCCTCGTCAGCCAGGCTAGCTTGAATCCAGTGGCACAGTGAGATCGGGACCCACGTCTGGGCATACCCGGCGCACATTGGGCGAGAAAGCAAAAGACAGACAATTGATGGAAGAAATGCAGAACAAATCAAAAAATTCACCCCCAGTCAAGAGATTTGGGTTAAATCCATCATTCTTTTGCTCACCATGCCACCCCAGTTTAGACCTGGCCATATGCAAATCAGTCTTGACACTGTGCCTCATGGGAACAGTCCAGCCCGAACTGCTAAGCCAGGTCCTCCCTGGACCGGAAACAAGCATCCTAGGACCGGTTTCGGGGTTTCACCCTCATCAGCCAGGATAGCTTGAATCCAGTGGCACAGTGAGCCCGGGACCCACTTCTGGGCATACCTGGCGCACTTAGGGCGAGAAAGCAAAAGACACACAATTGATGGACGGAATGCAGAACAAATCAAAACATTCACCCCCAGTCAAGAGATCTGGGTTAAATCCATCATTCTTTTGCTCCTAATGCCACCCCAGTTTAGACCTGGCCATATGCAAATCAGTCTTCACCCTGTGCCTCATGGGAACAGTCCAGCCCGAACTGCTAAGCCAGGTCCTCCCTGGACTGGAAGCAAGCATTCTAGGACCGGTTCCGGAGTTTCACCCCTCATCAGCCAGGATAGCTTGAATCCAGTGGCACAGTGAGCCCGGGACCCACATCTGGGCATACCCGGCACACTTAGGGTGAGAAAGCACAAGGCACACAATTGATGGACGGAATGCAGAACAAATCAAAACATTCACCCCCAGTCAAGAGATCTGGGTTAAATCCATCATTCTTTTGCTCACCATGCCACCCCAGTTTAGACCTGGCCACATGCAAATCAGTCTTGACCCTGTGCCTCATGGCAACAGTCATGCCCGAACTGCTAAGACAGGTCCTCCCTGGTCGGAAACAAACATCCTAGGACCGGTTTCAGGGTATCACCCCTCATCAGCCAGGATAGCTTGAATCCAGTGGCACAGTGAGCCCGGGACACACGTCTGGGCATACCCGGCGCACTTAGGGCGAGAAAGCAAAGACACACAATTGATGGACGGAATGCAGAACAAATCAAAACATTCACCCCCAGTCAAGAGATCTGGGTTAAATCCATCATTCTTTTGCTCACCATGCCACCCCAGTTTAGACCTGGCCATATGCAAATCAGTCTTGACCCTGTGCCTCATGGCAACAGTCCAGCCCGAACTGCTAAAACAGGTCCTCCCTGGTCGGAAACAAACATCCTAGGACCGGTTTCAGGGTATCACCCTCATCAGCCAGGATAGCTTGAATCCAGTGGCACAGTGAGCCCGGGACACACGTCTGGGCATACCCGGCGCACTTAGGGCGAGAAAGCAAAAGACACACAATTGATGGAAGGAATGCAGAACAAATCAAAACATTCACCCCCAGTCAAGAGATCTGGGTTAAATCCATCATTCTTTTGCTCACCATGCCACCCCAGTTAAGACCTGGCCATATGCAAATCAGTCTTTACCCTGTGCCTCATGGGAACAGTCCAGCCCGAACTGCTAAGCCAGGTCCTCCCTGGACCGGAAACAAGCATCCTAGGACCGGTTTTGGGGTTTCACCTCTCAACAGCCAGGATAGCTTGAATCCAGTGGCACAGTGAGCCCGGGACCCACATCTGTGCATACCCGTCCCACTTAGGGTGAGAAAGCAAAAGACACACAATTGATGGACGGAATGCAGAACAAATCAAAACATTCACCCCCAGCCAAGAGATCTGGGTTAAATCCATCATTCTTTTGCTCACTATGCCACCCCAGTTTAGACCTGGCCATATGCAAATCAGTCTTGACCCTGTGCCTCATGGGGAACAGTCCAGCCCGAACTGCTAAGCCAGGTCCTCCTGGACCGGAAACAAGCATCCTAGGACTGGTTTCGGGGTTTCACCCCTTATCAGCCAGGCTAGCTTGAATCCAGTGGCACAGTGAGATCGGGACCCACGTCTGGGCATACCCGGCGCACATTGGGCGAGAAAGCAAAAGACAGACAATTGATGGAAGGAATGCAGAACAAATCAAAAAATTCACCCCCAGTCAAGAGATTTGGGTTAAATCCATCATTCTTTTGCTCACCATGCCACCCCAGTTTAAACCTGGCCATATGCAAATCAGTCTTGACACTGCCTCATGGGAACAGTCCAGCCCGAACTGCTAAGCCAGGTCCTCCCTGGACCGGAAACAAGCATCCTAGGACCTGTTTCGGGTTTCACCCTCATCAGCCAGGATAGCTTGAATCCAGTGGCACAGTGAGCCCGGGACCCACTTCTGGGCATACCTGGCGCACTTAGGGCGAGAAAGCAAAAGACACACAATTGATGGACGGAATGCAGAACAAATCAAAACATTCACCCCCAGTCAAGAGATCTGGGTTAAATCCATCATTCTTTTGCTCCTAATGCCACCCCAGTTTAGACCTTGCCATATGCTAATCAGTCTTCACCCTGTGCCTCATGGGAACATTCCAGCCCGAACTGCTAAGCCAGGTCCTCCCTGGACTGGAAACAAGCATTCTAGGACCGGTTCCGGAGTTTCATCCCTCATCAGCCAGGATAGCTTGAATCCAGTGGCACAGTGAGCCCGGGACCCACATCTGGGCATACCCGGCGCACTTAGGGTGAGAAAGCACAAGGCACACAATTGATGGACGGAATGCAGAACAAATCAAAACATTCACCCCCAGTCAAGAGATCTGGGTTAAATCCATCATTCTTTTGCTCACCATGCCACCCCAGTTAAGACCTGGCCATATGCAAATCAGTCTTGACCCTGTGCCTCATGGGAACAGTCCAGCCCGAACTGCTAAGCCAGGTCCTCCCTGGACCGGAAACAAGCATCCTAGGACTGGCTTCGGGGTTTCACCCCTCATCAGCCAGGCTAGCTTGAATCCAGTGGCACAGTGAGATTGGGACCCACGTCTGGGCATACCCGGCGCACATTGGGCGAGAAAGCAAAAGACAGACAATTGATGGAAGGAATGCAGAACAAATCAAAAAATTCACCCCCAGTCAAGAGATCTGGGTTAAATCCACCATTCTTTTGCTCACCATGCCACCCCAGTTTAGACCTGGCCATATGCAAATCAGTCTTGACACTGTGCCTCATGGGAACAGTCCAGCCCGAACTGCTAAGCCAGGTCCTCCCTGGACCGGGAAACAAGCATCCTAGGACCGGTTTCGGGTTTCACCCTCATCAGCCAGGATAGCTTGAATCCAGTGGCACAGTGAGCCCGGGACCCACTTCTGGGCATACCTGGCGCACTTAGGGCGAGAAAGCAAAGACACACAATTGATGGACGGAATGCAGAACAAATCAAAACATTCACCCCCAGTCAAGAGATCTGGGTTAAATCCATCATTCTTTTGCTCCTAATGCCACCCCAGTTTAGACCTGGCCATATGCAAATCAGTCTTCACCCTGTGCCTCATGGGAACAGTCCAGCCCGAACTGCTAAGCCAGGTCCTCCCTGGACTGGAAACAAACATTCTAGGACCGGTTCCGGAGTTTCACCCCTCATCAGCCAGGATAGCTTGAATCCAGTGGCACAGTGAGCCGGGACCCACATCTGGGCATACCCGGCGCACTTAGGGCGAGAAAGCACAAGGCACACAATTGATGGACGGAATGCAGAACAAATCAAAACATTCACCCCCAGTCAAGAGATCTGGGTTAAATCCATCATTCTTTTGCTCACCATGCCACCCCAGTTTAGACCTGGCCATATACAAATCAGTCTTGACCCTGTGCCTCATGGGAATAGTCCAGCCCGAACTGCTAAGCCAGGTCCTCCCTTGACCGGAAACAAGCATTCTAGGACCGGTTTCGGGGTTTCACCCCTCATCAGCCAGGATAGCTTGAATCCAGTAGCACATTGAGACCAGGACCCACGTCTGGGCATACCCGGCGCACTTAGGTCGAGAAAGCAAAAGACACACAATTGATGGACGGAATGCAGAACAAATCAAAACATTCATCCCCAGTCAAGAGATCTGGGTTAAATCCATCATTCTTTTGCTCACCATGCAACCCCAGTTTAGACCTGGCCATATGCAAATCAGTCTTCACCCTGTGCCTCATGGGAACAGTCGAGCCCGAACTGCTAAGCCAGGTCCGCCCTGGACTGGAAACAAGCATTCTAGGACCGGTTTCGGAGTTTCACCCCTCATCAGCCAGGATAACTTGAATCCAGTGGCACAGTGAGCCCGGGACCCACATCTGGGCATACCCGGCGCACTTAGGGCGAGAAAGCACAAGGCACACAATTGATGGACGGAATGCAGAACAAATCAAAACATTCACCCCCAGTCAAGAGATCTGGGTTAAATCCATCATTCTTTTGCTCACCATGCCACCCCAGTTTAGACCTGGCCATATGCAAATCAGTCTTGACCCTGTGCCTCATGGGTACAGTCCAGCCCGAACTGCTAAGCCAGGTCCTCCCTGGACCAGAAACAAGCATCCTAGGACCGGTTTCGGGGTTTCACCCCTCATCAGCCAGGATAGCTTGAATCCAGTAGCACAGTGAGACCAGGACCCACGTCTGGTCATACCCGGCGTACTTAGGGCGAGAAAGCAAAAGACACACAATTGATGGAAGGAATGCAGAACAAATCAAAACATTCACCCCCAGTCAAGAGATCTGGGTTAAATCCATCATTCTTTTGCTCACCATGCAACCCCAGTTTAGACCTGGCCATATGCAAATCAGTCTTCACCCTGTGCCTCATGAAATGAAAATGAGATTTATAGAGCGCAAAACATTAACCCAAGGGTGTCAAGGCGCTTGCTCATCAAAACAGGATTAAACTAGGTAGTTCAAGGCACCTTAGAGACTGAACAGCCATGTCTTCAAAGCCTTCCTAAAAGCCAACAGATGTGTTTCTTGTTTCAACCTCATTGGAAGAAAATTCCATAATTTGGTCGTGCCCACCAGAAAACTTCTTCCCCCCCAGGAACATTTTTTAACCCTGGGAACAATCAGATCATGGGCAAAGGACGAACGAAGACGACGGACTGGAATATAGGGTAGTAAATTCCGTTTTAGGAAACCAGGCCCTATGTCATGCGTGGCCTTAAAAGCAATGCATAGAGCCTTAAACACAATTCGTCTCTTTAGTGGCAGCCAATGTAGATCTTTAAGTGCCCTTGATACAGATCTATGTCTTGGTATGTTCAACAAGAGCCGAGCCGCAGCATTTTGCACTACCTGTAGTTTAGACAGGCACTTTTTCCGAAGATTGATAAAAGCCCATTACAATAATCTGCTCTTGATAGAACAAGTGCTGAAACCACTAGTTTGCGTAGCTCAGCTGGGATGAATGGGAGGAGCTTTCTCAGAAGCTTTAACGTGTAGAAAGAGAGGGAGGTGACCTGATTAACATGACTTTCAAACGAAAGTTTAGAGTCAAATATAACTCCCAAATTCTTCACCTTGATTACTGGCGTTGGTAACGGACCCAGCTCCAAGGGCCAAAGATCGGGGGACCAGAAATTGGTGTGGGCACCAGAAATTAAGACCTCCGTCTTACTAGAGTTAAGTTTTAAACAATTGGTAGCCATCCAGTCACCAACCTGACGAAGGCAGGTATGAAACTGTGCCATAGTGTCAGTGGGCGAACCTGACACTGAGACAATGATCTGCGTATCATCGGCATAAGATATAGCCGAGAAGCCCAGGGACCTGATCAACCTCGTCAGTGGTGCAACATAAACATTAAAAAGGGTCGGGCTCAAAGATGATCCCTGTGGCACCCCGCATGGTAATGTAAAGTTAGGTGATTTAAACTCATCTAGGGCCACACATTGTTCCCTGCCAGACAAGAATGATTCAAATAGAGTGAGTGCTTTCCCTTTGACACCGATCCCCTCAGAACTTCCAATAGTTTCTGATGGTTCACCGTGTCAAATGCGGCGGAGAGGTCCAGCAGCACAAGTGCTGCATTGCCACCCGCGTCGACTGTCTGCCTGATCAGTTCAGATGATGTAATCAGAGCCAGTTCGGTACTATGGTGTTTACGAAATCCGAACTGGGTGTCATCAAGAAAACCATGCCTTTCGATATATTCTGATAGAATGCCATTCCTGGCTTTCTCCACCATCTTCGCCAGCAGAGGAAGTCTAGAGATTGGGCGGTAGTTGTTGGGGTCTGCCCCATCTAAATTTGGCTTCTTCAAAAGGGGGAGCACAGATGCCAGCTTCCAGCTAGCGGAAATATACCAGAGGAGAACATTTGATTAAAAATAGGAATCAAATGGGACGCGAAGAGCTCTGGTAAGAGATGGAAGACTTTTGGGGGCATAGGCCCAATGGGGAGCCCGATTTAGTGGATCGCAGAAGGTTTATTCTTTCTTCCGTTGTCAGTGTTGGGAAAGCAGATAATTCGGGAAGGTCCTAGATTCCACAGGGGCTTCGGGGTGATACTAGCAACCCCAGACATGGCTAAAGCCTCTAATGAGGGTACCGTTCCTTGATCCGTGGACCTAGCAAATCCATTATAGACCGCCTTAACTTTCTCTTGGAAAAAAGTGGCCACATTGTTACAAAATGCCTGGGTTTTGGGTGAATCTACCGCCTCAGAGCATTTGGCTAACCTTTTTACCGTTGAAAAAAGTTCCTTTGAGGAATTTTTTGCTGTTAGTATAGCTGTGGTAAAATAATTGGTTTTCTCCTTATAAACAAGTTTTTTGTACTCAAGCAAGGCTAGTTTATAATTAGCTTTATCCTCCAATTCATATGAGGATCTCCACTTCCTTTCCATACGGCGACATTTTTGTTTTTGTAGCCTAAGCTGTTCCGAATACCAAGGTTCAGTGGGTCTAGACCTATGGCTGGAAATGCATTTGGCTGGTAGTACCTGATCTATTGACTTTCTCAGCTAATCCTCAAATGCAGCAACAGCTTCATTTGGGTCTTCTAAGAATTGTGGTGGATTTTGGGCTAAGGCATATTCAAAACTGTCCAATGCCAACTTATTCCATGGCCGGACCATTTTCTGCTGCCTGTTTGTCGATTTCTTTGTCTGAGGGTTTTGTACCAGAAATGAGAACATAACAGCTTTATGGTCCGACCAAACAAGTGGCAGTGATGGAAGGCATTGTAAATAATTATTACTAGTAAATACTCCATCCAGTAGATGACCCCCAGAATGCGTACTACCGGTCATGGGAACAGTCCAGCCCGAACTGCAAAGCCAGGTCCTCCCTGGAACAGAAACAAGCATCCTAGGACCGGTTTTGGGGTTTCACCCCTCATCAGCCAGGATAGCTTGAATCCAGTGGCACAGTGAGCCCGGGACCCACGTCTGGGCATACCCGGCGCACTTAGGGCGAGAAAGCAAAAGACACACAATTGATGGACGGGATGCAGAACAAATCAAAACATTCATCCCCAGTCAAGAGTTCTGGGTTGAATCCATCATTCTTTTGCTCACCATGCCACCCCAGTTTAGACCTGGCCATATGCAAATCAGTCTTGACACTGTGCCTCATGGGAACAGTCCAGCCCGAACTGCTAAGCCAGGTCCTCCCTGGACCGGAAACAAGCTTCCTAGGACCGGTTTCGGGGTTTCACCCTCATCAGCCAGGATAGCTTGAATCCAGTGGCACAGTGAGCCCGGGACCCACTTCTGGGCATACCTGGCGCACTTAGGCGAGAAAGCAAAAGACACACAATTGATGGACGGAATGCAGAACAAATCAAAACATTCACCCCCAGTCAAGAGATCTGGGTTAAATCCATCATTCTTTTGCTCCTAATGCCACCCCAGTTTAGACCTGGCCATATGCAAATCAGTCTTCACCCTGTGCCTCATGGGAACAGTCCAGCCCGAACTGCTAAGCCAGGTCCTCCCTGGACTGGAAACAAGCATTCTAGGACCGGTTCCGGAGTTTCACCCCTCATCAGCCAGGATAGCTTGAATCCAGTGGCACAGTGAGCCCGGGACACACGTCTGGGCATACCCGGCGCACTTAGGGCGAGAAAGCAAAAGACACACAATTGATGGAAGGAATGCAGAACAAATCAAAACATTCACCCCCAGTCAAGAGATCTGGGTTAAATCCATCATTCTTTTGCTCACCATGCCACCCCAGTTAAGACCTGGCCATATGCAAATCAGTCTTGACCCTGTGCCTCATGGGAACAGTGCAGCCCGAACTGCTAAGCCAGGTCCTCCCTGGACCGGAAACAAGCATCCTAGGACTGGTTTCGGGGTTTCACCCCTCATCAGCCAGGCTAGCTTTAATCCAGTGCGATACAAAAGGGGATGATGGACGGAACGTTTGAGCCAATCAAACACTCACCCCCAGTCAACTGATCTGGGTTTAATCCATCATCATTCTTTAGCTCACTCCACCACCCCAGTTCAGACATGGCCATATGCAAATCAGTCTGACCCTGTGCCTCATGGGAACATTCCAGCCCGAACTGCCAAGCCATGTATTCCCTGGACCGGAAACAAGCATCCTAGGACCGGTTTCTGGCATTTCAGCCGTCATCAGCCAGGCTTGCTTGAATCCAGTGGCAAAGTGAGCAAGGGACCCACGTCTGGGCATACCCCCGCCAACTTAGGGCGACCAAAGCGATACAAAAGGGGATGATGGACGGAACGTTTGAGCCAATCAAACACTCACCCCCAGTCAACTGATCTGGGTTTAATCCATCATCATTCTTTAGCTCACTCCACCACCCCAGTTCAGACATGGCCATATGCAAATCAGTCTGACCCTGTGCCTCATGGGAACAGTCCAGCCCGAACTGCCAAGCCATGTCTTCCCTGGACCGGAAACAAGCATCCTAGGACCGGTTTCTGGCATTTCAGCCATCATCAGCCAAGCTTGCTTGAATCCAGTGGCAAAGTGAGCAAGGGACCCACGTCTGGGCATACCCCCGCCAACTTAGGGCGACCAAAGCGATACAAAGGGGATGATGGACGGAGCGTTTGAGCCAATCAAACACTCACCCCCAGTCAACTGATCTGGGTTTAATCCATCATCATTCTTTAGCTCACTCCACCACCCCAGTTCAGACATGGCCATATGCAAATCAGTCTGACCCTGTGCCTCATGGGAACAGTCCAGCCCGAACTGCCAAGCCATGTCTTCCCTGGACCGGAAACAAGCATCCTAGGACCGGTTTCTGGCATTTCAGCCATCATCAGCCAGGCTTGCTTGAATCCAGTGGCAAAGTGAGCAAGGGACCCACGTCTGGGCATACCCCCGCCAACTTAGGGCGACCAAAGCGATACAAAAGGGGATGATGGACGGAACGTTTGAGCCAATCAAACACTCACCCCCAGTCAACTGATCTGGGCTTAATCCATCATCATTCTTTAGCTCACTCCACCACCCCAGTTCAGACATGGCCATATGCAAATCAGTCTGACCCTGTGCCTCATGGGAACAGTCCAGCCCGAACTGCCAAGCCATGTCTTCCCTGGACCGGAAACAAGCATCCTAGGACCGGTTTCTGGCATTTCAGCCGTCATCAGCCAGGCTTGCTTGAATCCAGTGGCAAAGTGAGCAAGGGACCCACGTCTGGGCATACCCCCGCCAACTTAGGGCGACCAAAGCGATACAAAGGGGATGATGGACGGAACGTTTGAGCCAATCAAACACTCACCCCCAGTCAACTGATCTGGGTTTAATCCATCATCATTCTTTAGCTCACTCCACCACCCCAGTTCAGACATGGCCATATGCAAATCAGTCTGACCCTGTGCCTCATGGGAACAGTCCAGCCCGAACTGCCAAGCCATGTCTTCCCTGGACCGGAAACAAGCATCCTAGGACCGGTTTCTGGCATTTCAGCCGTCATCAGCCAGGCTTGCTTGAATCCAGAGGCAAAGTGAGCCAGGGACCCACGTCTGGGCATACCCCCGCCAACTTAGGGCGACCAAAGCGATACAAAAGGGGATGATGGACGGAACGTTTGAGCCAATCAAACACTCACCCCCAGTCAACTGATCTGGGTTTAATCCATCATCATTCTTTAGCTCACTCCACCACCCCAGTTCAGACATGGCCATATGCAAATCAGTCTGACCCTGTGCCTCATGGGAACAGTCCAGCCCGAACTGCCAAGCCATGTCTTCCCTGGACCGGAAACAAGCATCCTAGGACCGGTTTCTGGCATTTCAGCCGTCATCAGCCAGGCTTGCTTGAATCCAGTGGCAAAGTGAGCAAGGGACCCACGTCTGGGCATACCCCCGCCAACTTAGGGCGACCAAAGCGATACAAAAGGGGATGATGGACGGAACGTTTGAGCCAATCAAACACTCACCCCCAGTCAACTGATCTGGGTTTAATCCATCATCATTCTTTAGCTCACTCCACCACCCCAGTTCAGACATGGCCATATGCAAATCAGTCTGACCCTGTGCCTCATGGGAACAGTCCAGCCCGAACTGCCAAGCCATGTCTTCCCTGGACCGGAAACAAGCATCCTAGGACCGGTTTCTGGCATTTCAGCCGTCATCAGCCAGGCTTGCTTGAATCCAGTGGCAAAGTGAGCAAGGGATTTGCATATGGCCATGTCTGAACTGGGGTGGTGGAGTGAGCTAAAGAATGATGATGGATTAAACCCAGATCAGTTGACTGGGGGTGAGTGTTTGATTGGCTCAAACGTTCCGTCCATCATCCCCTTTTGTACAGCTTGAATCCAGTGGCACAGTGAGATCGGGACCCACGTCTGGGCATACCCGGCGAACATTGGGCGAGAAAGCAAAAGACAGACAATTGATGGAAGGAATGCAGAACAAATCAAAAAATTCACCCCCAGTCAAGAGATCTGCGTTAAATCCATCATTCTTTTGCTCACCATGCCACCCCAGTTTAGACCTGGCCATATGCAAATCAGTCTTGACACTGTGCCTCATGGGAACAGTCCAGCCCGAACTGCTAAAACAGGTCCTCCCTGGTCGGAAACAAACATCCTAGGACCGGTTTCAGGGTATCACCCCTCATCAGCCAGGATAGCTTGAATCCAGTGGCACAGTGAGCCCGGGACACACGTCCGGGCATACCCGGCGCACTTAGGGCGAGAAAGCAAAAGACACACAATTGATGGAAGGAATGCAGAACAAATCAAAACATTCACCCCCAGTCAAGAGATCTGGGTTAAATCCATCATTCTTTTGCTCACCATGCAACCCCAGTTTAGACCTGGCCATATGCAAATCAGTCTTCACCCTGTGCCTCATGAAATGAAAATGAGATTTATAGAGCGCAAAACATTAACCTAAGGGTGTCAAGGCGCTTGCTCATCAAAACAGGATTAAACTAGGTAGTTCAAGGCACCTTAGAGACTGAACAGCCATGTCTTCAAAGCCTTCCTAAAAGCCAACAGATGTGTTTCTTGTTTCAACCTCATTGGAAGAAAATTCCATAATTTGGTCGTGCCCACCAGAAAACTTCTTCCCCCAGGAACATTTTTAACCCTGGGAACAATCAGATCATGGGCAAAGGACGAACGAAGACGACGGACTGGAATATAGGGTAGTAAATTCCGTTTTAGGAAACCAGGCCCTATGTCATGCGTGGCCTTAAAAGCAATGCATAGAGCCTTAAACACAATTCGTCTCTTTAGTGGCAGCCAATGTAGATCTTTAAGTGCCCTTGATACAGATCTATGTCTTGGTATGTTCAACAAGAGCCGAGCCGCAGCATTTTGCACTACCTGTAGTTTAGACAGGCACTTTTTCCGAAGATTGATAAAAGCCCATTACAATAATCTGCTCTTGATAGAACAAGTGCTGAAACCACTAGTTTGCGTAGCTCAGCTGGGATGAATGGGAGGATCTTTCTCAGAAGCTTTAACGTGTAGAAAGAGAGGAGGTGACCTGATTAACATGACTTTCAAACGAAAGTTTAGAGTCAAATATAACTCCCAAATTCTTCACCTTGATTACTGGCGTTGGTAACGGACCCAGCTCCAAGGGCCAAAGATCGGGGGACCAGAAATTGGTGTGGGCACCAGAAATTAAGACCTCCGTCTTACTAGAGTTAAGTTTTAAACAATTGGTAGCCATCCAGTCACCAACCTGACGAAGGCAGGTATGAAACTGTGCCATAGTGTCAGTGGGCGAACCTGACACTGAGACAATGATCTGCGTATCATCGGCATAAGATATAGCCGAGAAGCCCAGGGACCTGATCAACCTCGTCAGTGGTGCAACATAAACATTAACCCCTTCGCTGCTAGGCCTTTTCCCCTCCTGTGCTAAGCCTTTTTTTGGCTATTTGGGGTAGTGCGCGCTTAGGCCCCTGTAACTTTTTGACCACATAAGGTATCCATGCCAAATTTGCGTCCTTTTTTCTAACATCATGGGGATTGTAAAGGTACCCAGGGTTTGTGGATTCCCCTGGAGGGGACCCAGAAATTAGTCAAAATACAGCTAAATTTTGTTTTTTTGGGAAAAATGCGAAAAAGGGCTACAGATGAAAGCGTCTTGATTTTTCCCTGCAAATGGCATCAAAAAGGGGTTGTGGGGATGAAATCACCATTTTCCCAGCTTTCAGGGACAAGCAGACTTTTGTCAGAAAACCAACTTTTTTACACAGTTTTGGCATTTTTCTGGGACATAGCCTATTTTTGCTATTTTTGTGCTTTCAACCTCCTTCCAGTTAATGGTAGAAATGGGTATGAAACCAATAATGGATCCTGGAAAGCCATACATTTCTGAAAAGTAGACAAAATTCTGAATTCAGCAAGGGGTCATTTGTGTAGATCCTTAAAGTTTTCCTTATAGAAACTAACAGTTAAATAAAGGAAAAATTGAAAATTAGTTGAAAAAAACAGCCATTTGTGTCAACGTTTTCACCTGTAACTTCTTCTAATTATGACAGCTATTTGAAGGCAATATACCGTTATATCCGCTGGACCTTTCTGGTTGTGGGGATATATAGGACTTGTAGGTTCACCAAGAACCCGACGAACCCAGAGCCAATAATTGAGCAGCATCTTGCAATGGTTTTTTATTATGTACCGGGTATATAGCAATTATTTTGGGAAAATGTATACATGGAAAAATTGTTATGAAAGACACCTATGTATTTCTGAAATGGGAACAAAATGTAGATTTTAGAAACAGTAGATATTTGCACATTTCCGAAATTGGGAGTACCCATACTAGCATGAGAATTATAGGTCATTTTTCAAAATGACTTATTTTTTACACATTGTCTTTCATTTGGAAGGCAGAAATGCATCGAAAGTCAATAGGTAATAACAGTTGCTCTACAATTCTGTGTTACCCTAAGTCTCCCGATAAAAATGGTACCTCACTTGTGTGGGTAGCCCTTGTGCCCACAACAGGAAATGGCTCAAAATGCAACGTGGACGTACCACATTTTCACAATGAAAAATTACCCTTTTTTGCAAAGTGCCTAGGTGTAGTTTTTGAACCCTAGCTCTGCCGGCACCTAGGGAAACCTAGCAAACCTATACATTTTTGAAAACTAGACACCCAGGGGAATCCAGGATGGGGTGACTTGACTGCCTCCCACCAGGTTCTGTTACCCAGAATCCCTTGCAAACATAAAAAATTGTCAAAAAAAACACATTTTCCCCACATTTCTGTGGTGGAAAGTTCTGGAATCTGCATGGATCCACAAATTTCCACCCACCCCGCGTTCCCAAAGTCTTACGAGAAAAATGGTACCTCACTTGTGTGGGTCGTCCTAGTGCCTGCGACAGGAAACTGTGCAAAACGCAACGTGGTCACACCTCAATTTCGCAGTGAAAAATGACCCTTTTTGGCAAAGTGCCTAGCTGTAGTTTTTGAACCCTAGCTCTGCTGGCACCTAGGGAAACCTAGCAAACCTATACTTTTTTGAAAACTAGACACCCAGGGGAATCCAGGATGGGGTGACTGGACTGCCTCCCACCAGGTTCTGTTACCCAGAATCCCTTGCAAACCTAAAAAATTATCAAAAAAACCAAATTTTTCCCACATTTTTGTGGTGGAAAGTTCTGGAATCTGCGTGGATCCACAAATTTCCACCCACCCCGCGTTCCCCAAAGTCTTCCGAGAAAAATGGTACCTCACTTGTGTGGGTCAGCCTAGTGCCTGCGACAGGAAACGGCGCAAAACGCAACGTGGTCACACCTCAATTTCGCAGTGAAAAATGACCCTTTTTTGGCAAAGTGCCTAGCTGTAGTTTTTGAACCCTAGCTCTGCCGGCACCTAGGGAAACCTAGCAAACCTATACATTTTTGAAAACTAGACACCCAGGGGAATCCAGGATGGGGTGACTTGACTTCCTCCCACCAGGTTCTGTTACCCAGAATCCCTTGCAAACCTAAAGAATTGTCAAAAAACCACATTTTCCCCACATTTCTGTGGTGGAAAGTTTTGGAATCTGCGTGGATCCACAAATTTCCACCCACCCCGCGTTCCCCAAAGTCTTACGAGAAAAATGGTACCTCACTTGTGTGGGTCGGCCTAGTGCCTGCGACAGGAAACGGCGCAAAGCGCAACGTGGTCACACCTCAATTTCGCAGTGAAAAATGACCCTTTTTGGCAAAGTGCCTAGCTGTAGTTTTGAACCCTTGCTGTGCCGGCACCTAGGGAAATCTAGCAAACCTATACATTTTTGAAAACTAGACACCCAGGGGAATCCAGGATGGGGTGACTTGACTGCCTCCCACCAGGTTCTGTTACCCAGAATCCCTTGCAAACATAAAACATTGTCAAAAAACCACATTTTCCCCACATTTCTGTGGTGGAAAGTTCTGGAATCTGCGTGGATCCACAAATTTCCACCCACCCCGCGTTCCCCAAAGTCTTCCGAGAAAAATGGTACCTCACTTGTGTGGGTCGGCCTAGTGCCTGCGACAGGAAACGGCGCAAACGCAACGTGGTCACACCTCAATTTTGCAGTGAAAAATGACCCTTTTGGGCAAAGTGCCTAGCTGTAGTTTTTAACCCTAGCTCTGCCGGCACCTAGGGAAACCTAGCAAACCTATACATTTTTGAAAACTAGACACCGAGGGGAATCCAGGATGGGGTGACTTGACTGCCTCCCACCAGGTTCTGTTACCCAGAATCCCTTGCAAACATAAAAATTGTCAAAAAACCACATTTTCCCCACATTTCTGTGGTGGAAAGTTCTGGAATCTGCGTGGGTCCACAAATTTCCACCCACCCCGCGTTCCCCAAAGTCTTACGAGAAAAATGGTACCTCACTTGTGTGGGTCGGCCTAGTGCCTGCGACAGGAAACGGCGCAAAACGCAACGTGGTCACACCTCAATTTCGCAGTGAAAAATGACCCTTTTTGGCAAAGTGCCTAGCTGTAGTTTTTGAACCCTAGCTCTGCCGGCACCTAGGGAAACCTAGCAAACCTATACATTTTTGAAAACTAGACACCCAGGGGAATCCAGGATGGGGTGACTGAACTGCCTCCCACCAGGTTCTGTTACCCAGAATCCCTTGCAAACATAAAAAATTGTCAAAAAAACCACATTTTCCCCACATTTCTGTGGTGGAAAGTTCTGGAATCTGCGTGGATCCACAAATTTCCACCCACCCGCGTTCCCCAAAGTTTTCCGAGAAAAATGGTACCTCACTTGTGTGGGTCGGCCTAGTGCCTGCGACAGGAAACGGCGCAAAACGCAATGTGGTCACACCTCAATTTCGCAGTGAAAAATGACCCTTTTTTGGCAAAGTGCCTAGCTGTAGTTTTTGAACCCTAGCTCTGCCGGCACCTGGGAAACCTACCAAACACACACATTTCTGAAAAGTAGACACCGGGGCTTCCAGGAGGTATGGCTTGCGTGGATCCCCCAACGTTTCCACTCCAGAATCCCCTGCAAACCTCAATTTTAGCTGAAAAAATCACTTTTTTCACACATTTTTGTGTGGGAAAGTGTGGCATCACTGGCCTCACACAAATTTCCTACCACCCAGTGTTCCCCCAGGTCTCCCGATAAAAATGGTGCCTCACTTGTGTGGGAGGCCCAAGTACACGCGACAGGCAAGGGCCCACAACGTATTGAGGCGACATCAAAATTGCCTATCACAAAATGTTTTGGGCCCTTGCCTGTCGCGGGTACGTGGGCCTCCCACCCGAGTGAGGCACCATTTCTATCGGGAGACCTGGGGGAACGCTGGGTGGTAGGAATTTGTGTCAGCCCCGTGATACCACAACTTTACCACACAAAAATGTGTGAAAAAAGTGATTTTTCAGCCAAATTTCAGGTTTGCAGGGGATTCTGGGTAAGAAACGTTGGTGGATCCACGCAAGTCATACCTCCCTGGAATGCCCCGGTGTCTACTTTTCAGAAATGTGTAGGTTGGTAGGTTTCCCTAGGTGGACGCCGAGCCCGGGCCAAAACGTTATGGGACCCCCTTGCAAAAACAGGTAGTTTTGTGATAGTCCATTTTGAGGTCGCCTCAATACGTTGTGGGCCCTTGCCTGTAGCGGGTACTTGGGCCTCCCACCCGAGTGAGGCACCATTTTTATTGGGAGACCTGGGGAACGCTGGGTGGTAGGAAATTTGTGTCAATCCCATGATTTCACAACTTTACCACACAAAAATGTGCGAAAAAGTGATTTTTTCAGCAAAATATCAGGTTTGCAGGGGATTCTGGGTAAGAAAACTTTGGTGGATCCACGCAAGCCATACCTCCCTGGAATCCCCCGGGTGTCTACTTTTCAGAAATTTGTAGGTTTGGTAGGTTTCCCTAGGTGGACGCCTGAGCCCCGGGCCAAAACGTCATGGGACCCCCTTGCAAAAACAGGTAGTTTTGTGATAGGCCATTTTGAGGTCGCCTCAATACGTTGTGGGCCCTTGCCTGTCGCGGGTACTTGGGCCTCCCACCCGAGTGAGGCACCATTTTTATTGGGAGACCTGGGGGAACGCTGGGTGGTAGGAAATTTGTGTCAATCCCATGATTCCACAACTTTACCACACAAAAATGTGCGAAAAAGTGATTTTTCAGCAAAATATCAGGTTTGCAGGGGATTCTGGGTAAGAAAACGTTGGTGGATCCACGCAAGTCATACCTCCCTGGAATGCCCCGGGTGTCTACTTTTCAGAAATGTGTAGGTTTGGTAGGTTTCCGTAGGTGGCCGCCGAGCCCCGGGCCAAAACGTCATGGGACCCCCTTGCAAAACCAGGTCGTTTTGTGATAGGCCATTTTGAGGTCGCCTCAATACGTTGTGGGCCCTTGCCTGTCGCGGGTACTTGGGCCTCCCACCCGAGTGAGGCACCATTTTTATCGGGAGACCTGGGGGATTGCTGGGTGGTAGGAAATTTGTGTCAGCCCCATGATTCCACAACTTTACCACACAAAATGTGCGAAAAAAGTGATTTTTCAGCAAAATATCAGGTTTGCAGGGGATTCTGGGTAGGAAAACATTGGGGGACCCACGCAAGCCATACCTCGCTGGACTCCCCAGAGTGTCTAGTTTTCCAGAAATGTGTGGGTTTGGTAGGTTTCCTAAGATGGCCGCCGAGCCCAGGGCCAAAAACCTCACTGATGTGGGTGGTTCAAGTACCCGCAACAGGCAAGGGCCCAAAACGTATTGAGGAGACATCAAAATGATCTATCACAAAACAAGCTGGTTTTGCAAGGGAGTCACCTGGGTTTTTGGCCCCGGGCTCGGCGGCCATCTTGGGAAACCTACCAAACCCACACATTTCTGAAAACTAGACACCCGGGGAGTCCAACGAGGTATGGCTGCGTGGATCCCCCAACGTTTTCCTACCCAGAATGCCCTGCAAACCTCAAATTTAGCTGAAAAAATCACTTTTCTCTCAAATTTCTATGTGGGAAAGTTCTGGAATCTACGTGGATCCACAAATTTCCTCCCACCCAGCGTTCCCCAGGTCTCCCGATAAAAATGATACCTCACTTGCGTGGGTGGGTCAAGTACCCGCGACAGAAAAGGGCCCAAAACCTATTGAGGCGACATCAAAATTACTTATCACAAAACAACCTGGTTTTGCAAGGGGGTCCCAGGAGTTTTGGCCCTGGGCTCGGCGGCCATCTTGGGAAACTACCAAACTCAAACATTTCTGAAAGCTAGACACCCGGGGAGTCCAGCGAGTATGGCTTGCGTGGGTCCCACAACGTTTTCCTACCCAGAATCCCTGCAAACCTCAAATTTAGCTGAGAAAATCACTTTTTCCATACATTTTGCGTGGGATCACCGTGCCGGCACAAATGTCCTACCACCCAGCGTTCCCCTTGTTCTCCCGAGTAAAATGATACCTCACTTGTGTGGGTGGGCCAAAGGCCTGTGACTGGGAAGAGACCAAAACATAGGGATTTAGGGTATAGCACCGAGAATTCTAAGCGCTATATTTTTTTAAAAATACGTTTTTAGCCAGTTCTGCTTTGGACACCCACACAAGTGAGGTATCATTTTACTCGGGGAACAAGGGCAACGCTGGGTGGTAGGACATTTGTGCCAGCACGGTGATTCCACGCAAAAATATGTGGAAAATATTGTTTTTCAGCTAAATTTGAGGGTTGCAGGGGATTCTGGGTAGGGAAACGTTGGGGGATCCACGCAAGCCATACCTCATTGGACTCCCAGGGTGTCTAGTTTTCAGAAATGTGTGGGATTGGTAGGTTTCCTAGATGGCGGCGAGCCCGGGGCCAAAAACCAGGTGCCCCCCACAAAACCAGGTAGTTTTGTTATAGGTAGTTTTGAAGTCTCCACAATACGATTTGGGCCATTTCCTGTTTCAGCCACTATGCCTACCCACACAAGTGAGGTACCATTTTTATCGGGAGCCCTGGGGGAACGCAGGGTGGTAGGAAATTTGTGGATCCACGCAGATTCCAGAACTTTCCACCACAGAAATGTGAGGAAAATGTGTTTTTTGGACATATTTTTAGGTTTGCAAGGGATTCTGGGTAACAGATCCTGGTGAGAGCCAGTCAAGTCACCCCATCCTGGATTCCCCTGGGTGTCTAGTTTTCAAAAATGTATAGGTTTGCTAGGTTTCCCTAGGTGCTGGCAGTGTTAGGGTTCAAAATCTACAGCTAGGCACTTTGCAAAAAAAGGGTCAGTTTTCACTGTGAAAATGTGGTGTGTCCACGTTGCGTTTGGGCCGTTTCCTGTCGCGGGCACTAGGCCTACCCACACATGTGAGGTGCCATTTTCTCGGAAGACTTTGGGGAACGCGGGATGGGTGGAAATTTGTGGATCCACGCAGATTCCAGAACTTTCCACCACAGAAATGTGAGGAAAATTTGTTTTTTTTGACAAATGTTTCGGTTTGCAAGGGATTCTGGGTAACAGAACCTGGTGAGAGCCAGTCAAGTGACCCAATCCTGGATTCCCCTGGGTATCTAGTCTTCAAAAATGTATAGGTTTGCTAGGTTTCCCTAGGTGCCGGCAGAGTTAGGGTTCAAAATCTACAGCTAGGCACTTTGCAAAAAAGGGTCCGTTTTCACTGTGAAAATGTGGTGTGTCCATGTTGCGTTTTGGGCCGTTTCCTGTCGCGGCCACTAGTCCTACCCACACAAGTGAGGTACCATTTTTCTCGAAAGACTTTGGGGAACGCGGGGTGGGTGGAATTTTGTGGATCCACGCAGATTCCAGAACTTTCCACCACAAAAATGTGAGGAAAATGTGTTTTTTTGGGACACATTTTTAGGTTTGCAAGGGATTCTGGGTAACAGAACCTGGTGAGAGCCAGTCAAGTCAGCCCATCCTGGATTCCCCTGGGTGTCTAGTTTTAAAAAATGTATAGGTTTGCTAGGTTTCCCTGGGTGCCGGCAGAGCTAGGAACCAAATTCAACAGGTAGGCACATTCCGAAAAAAAGTCAGTGCCTAGTGGGCTTTCTGCCGCCCTGGGGAGGGGGAAATCAGGGGCTATTGCCCCGATATGCCCCCGAGGGGGCAGAAAGACTGTGGCTATTCTTTTGGGGGGTCGGGGGCATTGGGATGCCTATGCTGGTCAGCCCCCACCCCTCCGTATAAAAAGACAGCATAATCGCTGGCACATAGTGGGCTTTCTGCCCCCGGGGAGGCAGATCAGGGGCTACTGCCCCCATCTGCCTCCTGGGAGGGGCAGAAAGACAGTGACATCTTTTTGGGGTGGGTGGGGGCATTGGCATGTCCATTCTTGGCAGCCCCACCCCGAACTTTGTAAAAAAAAATCCCTGGTGGCTAGTGGGCTTTTTGCCCCCGGGGGGCAGATAAGGTGCTATTGCCCCATCTGCCTCCCAAGGGGGGCAGAAAGACTGTAGCATTTTTTTGGGTTGGGGCATTGACATGCCCATTCTGGGCAGCCCCCACCCCTACCTATATAAAAAAAATCCCTGGCGCTTAGTGGGCTTTCTGCCCCTCCCCGGGGGGCAGATCAGGGGCTGTTGCCCCCATCTGCCTCCTGGGGGCAGAAAGTTTTTCTTTTCTTTGGGGGGTAGGGTGGGGGCATTTGCATGCCCATTCTGGGCAGCCCCCACCCCGGGCCTATAAAAAAATAATCCCTGGCATCTAGGGTATTTCTGAACCCCGGGTGGGTGCAGATTGGTGGCCGCTGCCACCATCTGCCCCCGGGGGGCAGAAAGACTGGAGTTTCGTGGGGGAGGGGTGGGGGCATTGGCATGCCCATCTTGGGCAACCCCACCCCTAAATGTATCGAGGGAAAAAAAACCTGGTGTCTAGTGGGCTTTCTGCCCCCGGGGGCAGATTGGGGGCTACTGCCCCCATCTGCCCCCCAGGAGGGGCAGAAAGACTGTACCTTTGCAGGGGGTGGGGTGGGGGCATTGGCATGCCCATATTGGGCAGCCCCCACCCCAAATTATAATTTAAAACAAATCCCTGGTATCTAGTGGGCTTTCTGCCCCCAGGAAGGGCAGAAAGACTGTACCTTTACGGCGGGGTGGGGTGGGGGCATTGGCATGCCCATATTGGGCAGCCCCACCCCTAACTATAATTTTAAAAAAATCCCTGGTATCTAGTGGGCTTTCTGCCCCCGGGGGGCTAGATTGGGGGCTACTGCCCCATCTGCCCCCAGGGGGCAGAAAGACTAATTTTGTGGCCGGGGGGGATGGGGGCATCGGCATGCCCGTTTTGGGCAGCCCCACCCCTAAATATAATTTAAATAGAAATCCCTGGTGTCTAGTGGGCTTTCTACCCCGAGGGGCAGATTGGGGGCTACTGCCCCCATCTACCCCCAGGGGGCAGAAAGACTAATTATGCCAAAAATTGTATGGGGGGAGCAAAGGCCCTTGCCCAAGGGGCCGCTCCCCCCTCCCTGGTGCGTAGTGGGTGGATCCCTGCTTGGGGATGGCCCTCCTGGGGCGATCCCCAAGCAGGGATCCACTAGTGAGGGTACCATTGGAAAGGGAGATTCTCCCCTTTCCAACGATACCTCTCCTGAGTTTCTACATGCTCAGGGGGCTGAGATAGCCCCCTGAGCACGTAGAAACTGAAACTGTAATGAGCCTCTTGGCTCATTTCAGTTTCAGTTTCACTGAAATGAGATCAGCGCGACGTGCGCGCCGATCGTCATTTCAGGGAAACCAGGGAGCCTCGGGAGCTGGGGAAGCTCTTCCCCAGCTCCCGAGGCTTAGAGATGAAAGGGAATCCCTCTGGTGCCCGCACCAGAGGGATTTCCTTGACTGGGTTCCATGACGAGCTGGACTCGTCATGAGCACACGAGCACTGTGTGCCATGACGAGTCCAGCTCGTCATGAGCATGGAAGGGGTTAAAAAGGGTCGGGCTCAAAGATGATCCCTGTGGCACCCCGCATGGTAATGTAAAGTTAGGTGATTTAAACTCATCTAGGGCCACACATTGTTCCCTGCCAGACAAGAATGATTCAAATAGAGTGAGTGCTTTCCTTTGACACCGATCCCCTCAGAACTTCCAATAGTTTCTGATGGTTCACCGTGTCAAATGCGGCGGAGAGGTCCAGCAGCACAAGTGCTGCATTGCCATCCGCGTCGACTGTCTGCCTGATCAGTTCAGATGATGTAATCAGAGCCAGTTCGGTACTATGGTGTTTACGAAATCCGAACTGGGTGTCATCAAGAAAACCATGCCTTTCGATATATTCTGATAGAATGCCATTCCTGGCTTTCTCCACCATCTTCGCCAGCAGAGGAAGTCTAGAGATTGGGCGGTAGTTGTTGGGGTCTGCCCCATCTAAATTTGGCTTCTTCAAAAGGGGGAGCACAGATGCCAGCTTCCAGCTAGCGGGAAATATACCAGAGGAGAACATTTGATTAAAAATAGGAATCAAATGGGACGCGAAGAGCTCTGGTAAGAGATGGAAGACTTTTGGGGGGCATAGGCCCAATGGGGAGCCCGATTTAGTGGATCGCAGAAGGTTTATTCTTTCTTCCGTTGTCAGTGTTGGGAAAGCAGATAATTCGGGAAGGTCCCTAGATTCCACAGGGGCTTCGGGGGTGATACTAGCAACCCCAGACATGGCTAAAGCCTCTAATGAGGGTACCGTTCCTTGATCCGTGGACCTAGCAAATCCATTATAGACCGCCTTAACTTTCTCTTGGAAAAAGTGGCCACATTGTTACAAAATGCCTGGGTTTTGGGTGAATCTACCGCCTCAGAGCATTTGGCTAACCTTTTACCGTTGAAAAAGTTCCTTTGAGGAATTTTTTGCTGTTAGTATAGCTGTGGTAAAATAATTGGTTTTCTCCTTATAAACAAGTTTTTTGTACTCAAGCAAGGCTAGTTTATAATTAGCTTTATCCTCCAATTCATATGAGGATCTCCACTTCCTTTCCATACGGCGACATTTTTGTTTTTGTAGCCTAAACTGTTCCGAATACCAAGGTTCAGTGGGTCTAGACCTATGGCTGGAAATGCATTTGGCTGGTAGTACCTGATCTATTGACTTTCTCAGCCAATCCTCAAATGCAGCAACAGCTTCATTTGGGTCTTCTAAGAATTGTGGTGGATTTTGGGCTAAGGCATATTCAAAACTGTCCAATGCCAACTTATTCCATGGCCGGACCATTTTCTGCTGCCTGTTTGTCGATTTCTTTGTCTGAGGATTTTGTACCAGAAATGAGAACATAACAGCTTTATGGTCCGACCAAACAAGTGGCAGTGATGGAAGGCATTGTAAATAATTATTACTAGTAAATACTCCATCCAGTAGATGACCCCCAGAATGCGTACTACCGGTCATGGGAACAGTCCAGCCCGAACTGCAAAGCCAGGTCCTCCCTGGAACAGAAACAAGCATCCTAGAACCGGTTTGGGGTTTCACCCCTCATCAGCCAGGATAGCTTGAATCCAGTGGCACAGTGAGCCCGGGACCCACGTCTGGGCATACCCGGCGCACTTAGGGCGAGAAAGCAAAAGACACACAATTGATGGACGGGATGCAGAACAAATCAAAACATTCATCCCCAGTCAAGAGTTCTGGGTTGAATCCATCATTCTTTTGCTCACCATGCCACCCCAGTTTAGACCTGGCCATATGCAAATCAGTCTTGACACTGTGCCTCATGGGAACAGTCCAGCCCGAACTGCTAAGCCAGGTCCTCCCTGGACCGGAAACAAGCTTCCTAGGACCGGTTTCGGGGTTTCACCCTCATCAGCCAGGATAGCTTGAATCCAGTGGCACAGTGAGCCCGGGACCCACTTCTGGGCATACCTGGCGCACTTAGGGCGAGAAAGCAAAGACACACAATTGATGGACGGAATGCAGAACAAATCAAAACATTCACCCCCAGTCAAGAGATCTGGGTTAAATCCATCATTCTTTTGCTCCTAATGCCACCCCAGTTTAGACCTGGCCATATGCAAATCAGTCTTCACCCTGTGCCTCATGGGAACAGTCCAGCCCGAACTGCTAAGCCAGGTCCTCCCTGGACTGGAAACAAGCATTCTAGGACCGGTTCCGGAGTTTCACCCCTCATCAGCCAGGATAGCTTGAATCCAGTGGCACAGTGAGCCCGGGACACACGTCTGGGCATACCCGGCGCACTTAGGGCGAGAAAGCAAAGACACACAATTGATGGAAGGAATGCAGAACAAATCAAAACATTCACCCCCAGTCAAGAGATCTGGGTTAAATCCATCATTCTTTTGCTCACCATGCCACCCCAGTTAAGACCTGGCCATATGCAAATCAGTCTTGACCCTGTGCCTCATGGGAACAGTGCAGCCCGAACTGCTAAGCCAGGTCCTCCCTGGACCGGAAACAAGCATCCTAGGACTGGTTTCGGGGTTTCACCCCTCATCAGCCAGGCTAGCTTTAATCCAGTGCGATACAAAGGGGATGATGGACGGAACGTTTGAGCCAATCAAACACTCACCCCCAGTCAACTGATCTGGGTTTAATCCATCATCATTCTTTAGCTCACTCCACCACCCCAGTTCAGACATGGCCATATGCAAATCAGTCTGACCCTGTGCCTCATGGGAACATTCCAGCCCGAACTGCCAAGCCATGTCTTCCCTGGACCGGAAACAAGCATCCTAGGACCGGTTTCTGGCATTTCAGCCGTCATCAGCCAGGCTTGCTTGAATCCAGTGGCAAAGTGAGCAAGGGACCCACGTCTGGGCATACCCCCGCCAACTTAGGGTGACCAAAGCGATACAAAAGGGGATGATGGACGGAACGTTTGAGCCAATCAAACACTCACCCCCAGTCAACTGATCTGGGTTTAATCCATCATCATTCTTTAGCTCACTCCACCACCCCAGTTCAGACATGGCCATATGCAAATCAGTCTGACCCTGTGCCTCATGGGAACAGTCCAGCCCGAACTGCCAAGCCATGTCTTCCCTGGACCGGAAACAAGCATCCTAGGACCGGTTTCTGGCATTTCAGCCGTCATCAGCCAAGCTTGCTTGAATCCAGTGGCAAAGTGAGCAAGGGACCCACGTCTGGGCATACCCCGCCAACTTAGGGCGACCAAAGCGATACAAAGGGGATGATGGACGGAACGTTTGAGCCAATCAAACACTCACCCCCAGTCAACTGATCTGGGTTTAATCCATCATCATTCTTTAGCTCAATCCACCACCCCAGTTCAGACATGGCCATATGCAAATCAGTCTGACCCTGTGCCTCATGGGAACAGTCCAGCCCGAACTGCCAAGCCATGTCTTCCCTGGACCGGAAACAAGCATCCTAGGACCGGTTTCTGGCATTTCAGCCATCATCAGCCAGGCTTGCTTGAATCCAGTGGCAAAGTGAGCAAGGGACCCACGTCTGGGCATACCCCCGCCAACTTAGGGCGACCAAAGCGATACAAAAGGGGATGATGGACGAAACGTTTGAGCCAATCAAACACTCACCCCCAGTCAACTGATCTGGGCTTAATCCATCATCATTCTTTAGCTCACTCCACCACCCCAGTTCAGACATGGCCATATGCAAATCAGTCTGACCCTGTGCCTCATGGGAACAGTCCAGCCCGAACTGCCAAGCCATGTCTTCCCTGGACCGGAAACAAGCATCCTAGGACCGGTTTCTGGCATTTCAGCCGTCATCAGCCAGGCTTGCTTGAATCCAGTGGCAAAGTGAACAAGGGACCCACGTCTGGGCATACCCCCGCCAACTTAGGGCGACCAAAGCGAAACAAAAGGGATGATGGACGGAACGTTTGAGCCAATCAAACACTCACCCCCAGTCAACTGATCTGGGTTTAATCCATCATCATTCTTTAGCTCACTCCACCACCCCAGTTCAGACATGGCCATATGCAAATCAGTCTGACCCTGTGCCTCATGGGAACAGTCCAGCCCGAACTGCCAAGCCATGTCTTCCATGGACCGGAAACAAGCATCCTAGGACCGGTTTCTGGCATTTCAGCCGTCATCAGCCAGGCTTGCTTGAATCCAGTGGCAAAGTGAGCAAGGGACCCACGTCTGGGCATACCCCGCCAACTTAGGGCGACCAAAGCGATACAAAGGGGATGATGGACGGAACGTTTGAGCCAATCAAACACTCACCCCCAGTCAACTGATCTGGGTTTAATCCATCATCATTCTTTAGCTCACTCCACCACCCCAGTTCAGACATGGCCATATGCAAATGAGTCTGACCCTGTGCCTCATGGGAACAGTCCAGCCCGAACTGCCAAGCCATGTCTTCCCTGGACCGGAACCAAGCATCCTAGGACCGGTTTCTGGCATTTCAGCCGTCATCAGCCAGGCTTGCTTGAATCCAGTGGCAAAGTGAGCAAGGGACCCACGTCTGGGAATACCCCCGCCAACTTAGGGCGACCAAAGCGATACAAAAGGGGATGATGGACGGAACGTTTGAGCCAATCAAACACTCACCCCCAGTCAACTGATCTGGGTTTAATCCATCATCATTCTTTAGCTCACTCCACCACCCCAGTTCAGACATGGCCATATGCAAATCAGTCTGACCCTGTGCCTCATGGGAACAGTCCAGCCCGAACTGCCAAGCCATGTCTTCCCTGGAACGGAAACAAGCATCCTAGGACCGGTTTCTGGCATTTCAGCCGTCATCAGCCAGGCTTGCTGGAATCCAGTGGCAAAGTGAGCAAGGGACCCACGTCTGGGCATACCCCCGCCAACTTAGGGCGACCAAAGGGATACAAAGGGGATGATGGACGGAACGTTTGAGCCAATCAAACACTCACCCCCAGTCAACTGATCTGGGTTTAATCCATCATCATTCTTTAGCTCACTCCACCACCCCAGTTCAGACATGGCCATATGCAAATCAGTCTGACCCTGTGCCTCATGGGAACAGTCCAGCCCGAACTGCCAAGCCATGTCTTCCCTGGACCGGAAACAAGCATCCTAGGACCGGTTTCTGGCATTTCAGCCGTCATCAGCCAGGCTTGCTTGAATCCAGTGGCAAAGTGAGCAAGGGACCCACGTCTGGGCATACCCCTGCCAACTTAGGGGCGACCAAAGCGATACAAAGGGGATGATGGACGGAACGTTTGAGCCAATCAAACACTCACCCCCAGTCAACTGATCTGGGTTTAATCCATCATCATTCTTTAGCTCACTCCACCACCCCAGTTCAGACATGGCCATATGCAACTCAGTCTGACCCTGTGCCTCATGGGAACAGTCCAGCCCGAACTGCCAAGCCATGTCTTCCCTGGACTGGAAACAAGCATCCTAGGACCGGTTTCTGGCATTTCAGCCGTCATCAGCCAGGCTTGCTTGAATCCAGTGGCAAAGTGAGCAAGGGACCCACGTCTGGGCATACCCCCGCCAACTTAGGGCGACCAAAGCGATACAAAGGGGATGATGGACGGAGCGTTTGAGCCAATCAAACACTCACCCCCAGTCAACTGATCTGGGTTTAATCCATCATCATTCTTTAGCTCACTCCACCACCCCAGTTCAGACATGGCCATATGCAAATCAGTCTGACCCTGTGCCTCATGGGAACAGTCCAGCCCGAACTGCCAAGCCATGTCTTCCCTGGACCTGAAACAAGCATCCTAGGACCGGTTTCTGGCATTTCAGCCGTCATCAGCCAGGCTTGCTTGAATCCAGTGGCAAAGTGAGCAAGGGACCCACGTCTGGGCATACCCCCGCCAACTTAGGGCGACCAAAGCGATACAAAGGGGATGATGGACGGAACGTTTGAGCCAATCAAACACTCACCCCCAGTCAACTGATCTGGGTTTAATCCATCATCATTCTTTAGCTCACTCCACCACCCCAGTTCAGACATGGCCATATGCAAATCAGTCTGACCCTGTGCCTCATGGGAACAGTCCAGCCCGAACTGCCAAGCCATGTCTTCCCTGGACCGGAAACAAGCATCCTAGGACCGGTTTCTGGCATTTCAGCCGTCATCAGCCAGGCTTGCTTGAATCCAGTGGCAAAGTGAGCAAGGGACCCACGTCTGGGCATACCCCCGCCAACTTAGGGCGACCAAAGCGATACAAAAGGGGATGATGGACGGAACGTTTGAGCCAATCAAACACTCACCCCCAGTCAACTGATCTGGGTTTAATCCATCATCATTCTTTAGCTCACTCCACCACCCCAGTTCAGACATGGCCATATGCAAATCAGTCTGACCCTGTGCCTCATGGGAACAGTCCAGCCCGAACTGCCAAGCCATGTCTTCCCTGGACCGGAAACAAGCATCCTACGACCGGTTTCTGGCATTTCAGCCATCATCAGCCAGGCTTGCTTGAATCCAGTGGCAAAGTGAGCAAGGGACCCACGTCTGGGCATAACCCCGCCAACTTAGGGCGACCAAAGCGATACAAAAGGGGATGATGGACGGAACGTTTGAGCCAATCAAACACTCACCCCCAGTCAACTGATCTGGGTTTAATCCATCATCATTCTTTAGCTCACTCCACCACCCCAGTTCAGACATGGCCATATGCAAATCAGTCTGACCCTGTGCCTCATGGGAACAGTCCAGCCCGAACTGCCAAGCCATGTCTTCCCTGGACCGGAAACAAGCATCCTAGGACCGGTTTCTGGCATTTCAGCCGTCATCAGCCAGGCTTGCTTGAATCCAGTGGCAAAGTGAGCAAGGGACCCACATCTGGGCATACCCCCGCCAACTTAGGGCGACCAAAGCGATACAAAAGGGGATGATGGACGGAACGTTTGAGCCAATCAAACACTCACCCCCAGTCAACTGATCTGGGTTTAATCCATCATCATTCTTTAGCTCACTCCACCACCCCAGTTCAGACATGGCCATATGCAAATCAGTCTGACCCTGTGCCTCATGGGAACAGTCCAGCCCGAACTGCCAAGCCATGTCTTCCCTGGACCGGAAACAAGCATCCTAGGACCGGTTTCTGGCATTTCAGCCGTCATCAGCCAGGCTTGCTTGAATCCAGTGGCAAAGTGAGCAAGGGACCCACATCTGGGCATACCCCCGCCAACTTAGAGGCGACCAAAGCGATACAAAAGGGGATGATGGACGGAACGTTTGAGCCAATCAAACACTCACCCCCAGTCAACTGATCTGGGTTTAATCCATCATCATTCTTTAGCTCACTCCACCACCCCAGTTCAGACATGGCCATATGCAAATCAGTCTGACCCTGTGCCTCATGGGAACAGTCCAGCCCGAACTGCCAAGCCATGTCTTCCCTGGACCGGAAACAAGCATCCTAGGACCGGTTTCTGGCATTTCAGCCGTCATCAGCCAGGCTTGCTTGAATCCAGTGGCAAAGTGAGCAAGGGACCCACGTCTGGGCATACCCCCGCCAACTTAGGGCGACCAAAGCGATACAAAAGGGGATGATGGACGGAACGTTTGAGCCAATCAAACACTCACCCCCAGTCAACTGATCTGGGTTTAATCCATCATCATTCTTTAGCTCACTCCACCACCCCAGTTCAGACATGGCCATATGCAAATCAGTCTGACCCTGTGCCTCATGGGAACAGTCCAGCCCGAACTGCCAAGCCATGTCTTCCCTGGACCGGAAACAAGCATCCTAGGACCGGTTTCTGGCATTTCAGCCGTCATCAGCCAGGCTTGCTTGAATCCAGTGGCAAAGTGAGCAAGGGACCCACGTCTGGGCATACCCCTGCCAACTTAGGGCGACCAAAGCGATACAAAAGGGGATGATGGACGGAGCGTTTGAGCCAATCAAACACTCACCCCCAGTCAACTGATCTGGGTTTAAACCATCATCATTCTTTAGCTCACTCCACCACCCCAGTTCAGACATGGCCATATGCAAATCAGTCTGACCCTGTGCCTCATGGGAACAGTCCAGCCCGAACTGCCAAGCCATGTCTTCCCTGGACCGGAAACAAGCATCCTAGGACCGGTTTCTGGCATTTCAGCCGTCATCAGCCAGGCTTGCTTGAATCCAGTGGCAAAGTGAGCAAGGGACCCACGTCTGGGCATACCCCCGCCAACTTAGGGCGACCAAAGCGATACAAAAGGGGATGATGGACGGAACGTTTGAGCCAATCAAACACTCACCCCTAGTCAACTGATCTGGGATTAATCCATCATCATTCTTTAGCTCACTCCACCACCCCAGTTCAGACATGGCCATATGCAAATCAGTCTGACCCTGTGCCTCATGGGAACAGTCCAGCCCGAACTGCCAAGCCATGTCTTCCCTGGACCGGAAACAAGCATCCTAGGACCGGTTTCTGGCATTTCAGCCGTCATCCGCCAGGCTTGCTTGAATCCAGTGGCAAAGTGAGCAAGGGACCCACGTCTGGGCATACCCCCGCCAACTGAGGGCGACCAAAGCGATACAAAGGGGATGATGGACGGAACGTTTGAGCCAATCAAACACTCACCCCCAGTCAACTGATCTGGGTTTAATCCATCATCATTCTTTAGCTCACTCCACCACCCCAGTTCAGACATGGCCATATGCAAATCAGTCTGACCCTGTGCCTCATGGGAACAGTCCAGCCCGAACTGCCAAGCCATGTCTTCCCTGGACCCGGAAACAAGCATCCTAGGACCGGTTTCTGGCATTTCAGCCGTCATCAGCCAGGCTTGCTTGAATCCAGTGGCAAAGTGAGCAAGGGACCCACGTCTGGGCATACCCCCGCCAACTTAGGGCGACCAAAGCGATACAAAAGGGGATGATGGATGGAACGTTTGAGCCAATCAAACACTCACCCCCGTCAACTGATCTGGGTTTAATCCATCATCATTCTTTAGCTCACTCCACCACCCCAGTTCAGACATGGCCATATGCAAATCAGTCTGACCCTGTGCCTCATGGGAACAGTCCAGCCCGAACTGCCAAGCCATGTCTTCCCTGGACCGGAAACAAGCATCCTAGGACCGGTTTCTGACATTTCAGCCGTCATCAGCCAGGCTTGCTTGAATCCAGTGGCAAAGTGAGCAAGGGACCCACGTCTGGGCATACCCCTGCCAACTTAGGGCGACCAAAGCGATACAAAAGGGGATGATGGACGGAGCGTTTGAGCCAATCAAACACTCACCCCCAGTCAACTGATCTGGGTTTAATCCATCATCATTCTTTAGCTCACTCCACCACCCCAGTTCAGACATGGCCATATGCAAATCAGTCTGACCCTGTGCCTCATGGGAACAGTCCAGCCCGAACTGCCAAGCCATGTCTTCCCTGGACCGGAAACAAGCATCCTAGGACCGGTTTCTGGCATTTCAGCCGTCATCAGCCAGGCTTGCTTGAATCCAGTGGCAAAGTGAGCACGGGACCCACGTCTGGGCATACCCCGCCAACTTAGGGCGACCAAAGCGATACAAAAGGGGATGATGGACGGAACGTTTGAGCCAATCAAACACTCACCCCAGTCAACTGATCTGGGTTTAATCCATCATCATTCTTTAGCTCACTCCACCACCCCAGTTCAGACATGGCCATATGCAAATCAGTCTGACCCTGTGCCTCATGGGAACAGTCCAGCCCGAACTGCCAAGCCATGTCTTCCCTGGACCGGGAAACAAGCATCCTAGGACCGGTTTCTGGCATTTCAGCCGTCATCAGCCAGGCTTGCTTGAATCCAGTCGCAAAGTGAGCAAGGGATTTGCATATGGCCATGTCTGAACTGGGGTGGTGGAGTGAGCTAAAGAATGATGATGGATTAAACCCAGATCAGTTGACTGGGGGTGAGTGTTTGATTGGCTCAAACGTTCCGTCCATCATCCCCTTTTGTACAGCTTGAATCCAGTGGCACAGTGAGATCGGGACCCACGTCTGGGCATACCCGGCGAACATTGGGCGAGAAAGCAAAAGACAGACAATTGATGGAAGGAATGCAGAACAAATCAAAAAATTCACCCCCAGTCAAGAGATCTGGGTTAAATCCATCATTCTTTTGCTCACCATGCCACCCCAGTTTAGACCTGGCCATATGCAAATCAGTCTTGACACTGTGCCTCATGGGAACAGTCCAGCCCGAACTGCTAAAACAGGTCCTCCCTGGTCGGAAACAAACATCCTAGGACCGGTTTCAGGGTATCACCCCTCATCAGCCAGGATAGCTTGAATCCAGTGGCACAGTGAGCCCGGGACACACGTCCGGGCATACCCGGCGCACTTAGGGCGAGAAAGCAAAAGACACACAATTGATGGAAGGAATGCAGAACAAATCAAAACATTCACCCCCAGTCAAGAGATCTGGGTTAAATCCATCATTCTTTTGCTCACCATGCCACCCCAGTTAAGACCTGGCCATATGCAAATCAGTCTTTACCCTGTGCCTCATGGGAACAGTCCAGCCCGAACTGCTAAGCCAGGTCCTCCGTGGACCGGAAACAAGCATCCTAGGACCGGTTTTGGGGTTTCACCTCTCAACAGCCAGGATAGCTTGAATCCAGTGGCACAGTGAGCCCGGGACCCACATCTGTGCATACCCGGCCCACTTAGGGTGAGAAAGCAAAAGACACACAATTGATGGACGGAATGCAGAACAAATCAAAACATTCACCCCCAGTCAAGAGATCTGGGTTAAATCCATCATTCTTTTGCTCACTATGCCACCCCAGTTTAGACCTGGCCATATGCAAATCAGTCTTGACCCTGTGCCTCATGGGAACAGTCCAGCCCGAACTGCTAAGCCAGGTTCTCCCTGGACCGGAAACAAGCATCCTAGGACTGGTTTCGGGGTTTCACCCTCATCAGCCAGGCTAGCTTGAATCCAGTGGCACAGTGAGATCGGGACCCACGTCTGGGCATACCCGGCGCACATTGGGCGAAAAAGCAAAAGACAGACAATTGATGGAAGGAATGCAGAACAAATCAAAAAATTCACCCCCAGTCAAGAGATTTGGGTTAAATCCATCATTCTTTTGCTCACCATGCCACCCCAGTTTAGACCTGGCCATATGCAAATCAGTCTTGACACTGTGCCTCATGGGAACAGTCCAGCCCGAACTGCTAAGCCAGGTCCTCCCTGGACCGGAAACAAGCATCCTAGGACCAGTTTCGGGGTTTCACCCCTCATCAGCCAGGATAGCTTGAATCCAGTGGCACAGTGAGCCCGGGACCCACTTCTGGGCATACCTGGCGCACTTAGGGCGAGAAAGCAAAAGACACACAATTGATGGACGGAATGCAGAACAAATCAAAACATTCACCCCCAGTCAAGAGATCTGGGTTAAATCCATCATTCTTTTGCTCCTAATGCCACCCCAGTTTAGACCTGGCCATATGCAAATCAGTCTTCACCCTGTGCCTCATGGGAACAGTCCAGCCCGAACTGCTAAGCCAGGTCCTCCCTGGACTGGAAACAAGCATTCTAGGGCCGGTTCCGGAGTTTCACCCCTCATCAGCCAGGATAGCTTGAATCCAGTGGCACAGTGAGCCCGGGACCCACATCTGGGCATACCCGGCGCACTTAGGGTGAGAAAGCACAAGGCACACAATTGATGGACGGAATGCAGAACAAATCAAAACATTCACCCCCAGTCAAGAGATCTGGGTTAAATCCATCATTCTTTTGCTCACCATGCCACCCCAGTTTAGACCTGGCCACATGCAAATCAGTCTTGACCCTGTGCCTCATGGCAACAGTCCAGCCCGAACTGCTAAGACAGGTCCTCCTGGTCGGAAACAAACATCCTAGGACCGGTTTCAGGGTATCACCCCTCATCAGCCAGGATAGCTTGAATCCAGTGGCACAGTGAGCCCAGGACACACGTCTGGGCATACCCGGCGCACTTAGGGCGAGAAAGCAAAAGACACACAATTGATGGAAGGAATGCAGAACAAATCAAAACATTCACCCCCAGTCAAGAGATCTGGGTTAAATCCATCATTCTTTTGCTCACCATGCCACCCCAGTTTAGACCTGGCCATATGCAAATCAGTCTTGACCCCGTGCCACATGGCAACAGTCCAGCACGAACTGCTAAAACAGGTCCTCCCTGGTCGGAAACAAACATCCTAGGACCGGTTTCAGGGTATCACCCTCATCAGCCAGGATAGCTTGAATCCAGTGGCACAGTGAGCCCGGGACACACGTCTGGGCATACCCGGCGCACTTAGGGCGAGAAAGCAAAAGACACACAATTGATGGAAGGAATGCAGAACAAATCAAAACATTCACCCCCAGTCAAGAGATTTGGGTTAAATCCATCATTCTTTTGCTCACCATGCCACCCCAGTTTAGACCTGGCCATATGCAAATCAGTCTTGACACTGTGCCTCATGGGAACAGTCCAGCCCGAACTGCTAAGCCAGGTCCTCCCTGGACCGGAAACAAGCATCCTAGGACCGGTTTCGGGGTTTCACCCCTCATCAGCCAGGATAGCTTGAATCCAGTGGCACAGTGAGCCCGGGACCCACTTCTGGGCATACCTGGCGCACTTTGGGCGAGAAAGCAAAAGACACACAATTGATGGACGGAATGCAGAACAAATCAAAACATTCACCCCCAGTCCAGAGATCTGGGTTAAATCCATCATTCTTTTGCTCCTAATGCCACCCCAGTTTAGACCTGGCCATATGCAAATCAGTCTTCACCCTGTGCCTCATGGGAACAGTCCAGCCCGAACTGCTAAGCCAGGTCCTCCCTGGACTGGAAACAAGCATTCTAGGACCGGTTCCGGAGTTTCACCCCTCATCAGCCAGGATAGCTTGAATCCAGTGGCACAGTGAGCCCGGAACTCACATCTGGGCATACCCGGCGCACTTAGGGTGAGAAAGCACAAGGCACACAATTGATGGACGGAATGCAGAACAAATCAAAACATTCACCCCCAGTCAAGAGATCTGGGTTAAATCCATCATTCTTTTGCTCACCATGCCACCCCAGTTTAGACCTGGCCACATGCAAATCAGTCTTGACCCTGTGCCTCATGGCAACAGTCCAGCCCGAACTGCTAAGACAGGTCCTCCCTGGTCGGAAACAAACATCCTAGGACCGGTTTCAGGGTATCACCCCTCATCAGCCAGGATAGATTGAATCCAGTGGCACAGTGAGATCGGGACCCACGTCTGGGCATACCCGGCGCACTTAGGGCAAGAAAGCAAAAGACACACAATTGATGGACGGAATGCAGAACAAATCAAAACATTCACCCCCAGTCAAGAGATCTGGGTTAAATCCATCGTTATTTTGCTCACCATGCCACCCCTGTTTAGACCTGGCCATATGCAAATCAGTCTTCACCCTGTGCCTCATGGGAACAGTCCAGCCCGAACTGCTAAGCCAGGTCCTCCCTGTACTGGAAACAAGCATCCAAGGACCGGTTCTGGGGTTTCACCCCCATCACCCAAGATAGATTGAATCCAGTGGCACAGTGAGCCCGGGACCCACGGCTGGGCATACCCGGCGCACTTTGGGCGAGAAAGCAAAAGACACACAATTGATGGACGGAATGCAAAACAAATCAAAACATTCACCCCAGTCAAGAGATCTGGGTTAAATCCATCATTCTTTTGCTCACCATGCCATCCCAGTTTAGACCTGGCCATATGCAAATCAGTCTTGACCCTGTGCCTCATGGGAACAGTCCAGCCCGAACTGCTAAGCCAGGTCCTCCCTGGACCGGAAACAAGCATCCTAGGACTGGTTTCGGGGTTTCACCCCTCATCAGCCGGGATAGCTTGAATCCAGTGGCACAGTGAGACCCGGGACCCACGTCTGGGGATACCCGGCGCACTGTGGGGGAGAAAGCAAAAGACAGACAATTGATGGAAGGAATGCAGAACAAATCAAAACATTCACCCCCAATCAAGAGATCTGGGTTAAATCCATCATTCTTTTGCTCCCAATGCCACTCCAGTTTAGACCTGGCCATATGCAAATCAGTCTTGACCCTGTGCCTCATGGGAACAGTCCAGCCCGAACTGCTAAGCCAGGTCCTCCCTGGACCGGAAACAAGCATCCTAAGACCGGTTTCGGGGTTTCACCCTCATCAGCCGGGATAGCTTGAATCCAGTGGCATGTTGAGAACGGGACCCACATCTGGGGATACCCGGCGCAGTTTGGGCGAGAAAGCAAAGACAGACAATTGATGGAAGGAATGCAGAACAAATCAAAACATTCACCCCCAGTCAAGAGATCTCGGTTAAATCCTTCATTCTTTTGTTCACAATGCCACCCCAGTTTAGACCTGGCCATATGCAAATCAGTCTTGACCCTGTGCGTCATGGGAATAGTCCAGCCTGAACTGCTAAGCCAGGTCCTCCCTAGACCGGAAACAAGCATCCTAGGACCGGTTTCGGGGTTTCACCCCTCATCAGCCAGGATAGTTTGAATCCAGTGGCACAGTGAGCCCGGGACCCACGTCTGGGCATACCCGGCGCACTTAGGGCAAGAAAGCAAAAGACACACAACTGATGGACGGAATGCAGAACAAATCAAAACATTCACCCCCAGTCAAGAGGTCTGGGTTAAATCCATCATTCTTTTCCTCACCATGCAACCCCAGTTTAGACCTGGCCATATGCAAATCATTCTTCACCCTGTGCCTCATGTGAACAGTCCAGACCGAACTGCTAAGCTAGGTCCTCCCTGTACTGGAAACAAGCATCCTAGGACCGGTTCTGGGGTTTCACCCCCATCAGACAAGATAGATTGAATCCAGGGGCACAGTGAGCCCGGGACCCACGTCTGGGCATACCCGGCGCACTTAGGACGAGAAAGCAAAGACACACAATTGATGGACGGAATGCAGAACAAATCAAAACATTCACCCCCAGTCAAGAGATCTGGGTTAAATCCATCATTCTTTTGCTCACCATGACACCCCAGTTTAGACCTGGCCATATGCAAATCAGTCTTCACCCTGTGCCTCATGGGAACAGTCCAGGCCGAACTGCACAGCCAGGTCCTCCCTGGACCAGAAACAAGCATCCTAGGACTGGTTTCGGGGTTTCACCCATCATCAGCCAGGATAGCTTGAATCCAGTGGCACAGTGAGCCCGGGACCCGTGTCTGGGCATACCCGTCACACTTAGGGCGAGAGAGCAAAAGACACACAATTGATGGACTGAATGCAGAACAAATCAAAACATTCACCCCCAGTCAAGAGATCTGGGTTAAATCCATCATTCTTTTGCTTACCATGCCACCCTAGTTTAGACCTGGCCATATGCAAATCAGTCTTGACCCTGTGCCTCATGGGAACAGTCCAGCCCGAACTGCTAAGCCAGGTGCACCCTGGACCAGAAACAAGCATCCTAGGACCGGTTTCGGGGTTTCACCCCTCATCAGCCAGGATAGCTTGAATCCAGTGGCACAGTGAGCCCGGGACCCACGTCTGGGCATACCCGGCGCACTTAGGGCGAGAAAGCAAAAGACACACAATTGATGGCCGGAATGCAGAACAAATCAAAACATTCACCCCCAGTCAAGAGGTTAAATCCATCATTCTTTTGCTCACCATGCCACCCCAGTTTAGACCTGGCCATATGCAAATCAGTCTTCACCCTCTGCCTCATGGGAACAGTCCAGCCCGAACTGCTAAGCCAGGTCCTCCCTGGACCTGAAACAAGCATCCTAGGACCAGTTTCGGAGTTTCACCCCTCATCAGCCAGGATAGCTTGAATCCAGTAGCACAGTGAGCCCGGGACCCACGTCTGGGCATACCGGGCGCACTTAGGGCGAGAAAGCAAAAGACACACAATTGTTGGACGGAATGCAGAACAAATCAAAACATTCACCCCCAGTCAAGAGATCTGGGTTAAATCCATCATTCTTTTGCTCACCATGACACCCCAGTTTAGACCTGGCCATATGCAAATCAGTCTTCACCCTGTGCCTCATGGGAACAGTCCAGGCCGAACTGCACAGCCAGGTCCTACCTGGACCAGAAACAAGCATCCTAGGACTGGTTTCGGGGTTTCACCCATCATCAGCCAAGATAGCTTGAATCCAGTGGCACAGTGAGCCCGGGACCCGTGTCTGGGCATACCCATCACACTTAGGGCGAGAAAGCAAAAGACACACAATTGATGGACTGAATGCAGAACAAATCAAAACATTCACCCCCAGTCAAGAGATCTGGGTTAAATCCATCATTCTTTTGCTCACCATACCACCCCTGTTTAGACCTTGCCATATGCAAATCAGTCTTCACCCTGTGCCTCATGGGAACAGTCCAGCCCGAACTGCTAAGCCAGGTCCTCCCTGTACTGGAAACAACCATCCTAGGACTGGTTTCAGGGCTTCACCCCTCATCAGCCAGGATAGCTTAAATCCAGTGGCACAGTGAGCCCGGGACCCACGTCTGGGCATACCCGGCGCACTTAGGGCGAGAAAGCAAAAGACACACAATTGATGGACGGAATGCAGAACAAATCAAAACATTCACCCCCAGTCAAGAGATCTGGGTTAAATCCATCATTCTTTTGCTCACCATGACACCCCAGTTTAGACCTGGCCATATGCAAATCAGTCTTCACCCTGTGCCTCATGGGAACAGTCCAGGCCGAACTGCACAGCCAGGTCCTCCCTGGACCAGAAACAAGCATCCTAGGACCGCTTTCGGGGTATCACCCCTCATCAGCCAGGATAGCTTGAATCCAGTGGAACTGTGAGCCCGGGACCCACGTCTGGGCATACCCGGCACACTTAGGGCGAGAAAGCAAAGACAGACAATTGATGGACGGAATGCAAGACAAATCAAAACATTCACCCCCAGTCAAGAGATCTGGGTTAAATCCATCATTCTATTGCTCACCATGGCACCCCAGTTTAGACCTGGCCATATGCAAATCAGTCTTGACGCTGTGCCTCATGGGAACAGTCCAGCCCGAACTGTTAAGCCAGGTCTTCCCTGGACCGGAAACAAGCATCCTAGGACCAGTTTCGGGGTATCATCCCTCATCAACCAGGATAGCTTGAATCCAGTGGCACAGGGAGCCCCGGACCCACGTCTGGGCATACCCGGCGCACTTAGGGCGAGAAAGCAAAAGACCCACAATTGATGGAAGGAATGCAGAACAAATCAAAACATTCACCCCCAGTCAAGAGATCTGGGTTAAATCCATCATTCTTTTGCTCACCATGCCACCCCAGTTAAGACCTGGCCATATGCAAATCAGTCTTTACCCTGTGCCTCATGGGAACAGTCCAGCCCGAACTGCTAAGCCAGGTCCTCCGTGGACCGGAAACAAGCATCCTAGGACCGGTTTTGGGGTTTCACCTCTCAACAGCCAGGATAGCTTGAATCCAGTGGCACAGTGAGCCCGGGACCCACATCTGTGCATACCCGGCCCACTTAGGGTGAGAAAGCAAAAGACACACAATTGATGGACGGAATGCAGAACAAATCAAAACATTCACCCCCAGTCAAGAGATCTGGGTTAAATCCATCATTCTTTTGCTCACTATGCCACCCCAGTTTAGACCTGGCCATATGCAAATCAGTCTTGACCCTGTGCCTCATGGGAACAGTCCAGCCCGAACTGCTAAGCCAGGTTCTCCCTGGACCGGAAACAAGCATCCTAGGACTGGTTTCGGGGTTTCACCCCTCATCAGCCAGGCTAGCTTGAATCCAGTGGCACAGTGAGATCGGGACCCACGTCTGGGCATACCCGGCGCACATTGGGCGAAAAAGCAAAAGACAGACAATTGATGGAAGGAATGCAGAACAAATCAAAAAATTCACCCCCAGTCAAGAGATTTGGGTTAAATCCATCATTCTTTTGCTCACCATGCCACCCCAGTTTAGACCTGGCCATATGCAAATCAGTCTTGACACTGTGCCTCATGGGAACAGTCCAGCCCGAACTGCTAAGCCAGGTCCTCCCTGGACCGGAAACAAGCATCCTAGGACCGGTTTCGGGGTTTCACCCTCATCAGCCAGGATAGCTTGAATCCAGTGGCACAGTGAGCCCGGGACCCACTTCTGGGCATACCTGGCGCACTTAGGGCGAGAAAGCAAAAGACACACAATTGATGGACGGAATGCAGAACAAATCAAAACATTCACCCCCAGTCAAGAGATCTGGGTTAAATCCATCATTCTTTTGCTCCTAATGCCACCCCAGTTTAGACCTGGCCATATGCAAATCAGTCTTCACCCTGTGCCTCATGGGAACAGTCCAGCCCGAACTGCTAAGCCAGGTCCTCCCTGGACTGGAAACAAGCATTCTAGGGCCGGTTCCGGAGTTTCACCCCTCATCAGCCAGGATAGCTTGAATCCAGTGGCACAGTGAGCCCGGGACCCACATCTGGGCATACCCGGCGCACTTAGGGTGAGAAAGCACAAGGCACACAATTGATGGACGGAATGCAGAACAAATCAAAACATTCACCCCCAGTCAAGAGATCTGGGTTAAATCCATCATTCTTTTGCTCACCATGCCACCCCAGTTTAGACCTGGCCACATGCAAATCAGTCTTGACCCTGTGCCTCATGGCAACAGTCCAGCCCGAACTGCTAAGACAGGTCCTCCCTGGTCGGAAACAAACATCCTAGGACCGGTTTCAGGGTATCACCCCTCATCAGCCAGGATAGCTTGAATCCAGTGGCACAGTGAGCCCAGGACACACGTCTGGGCATACCCGGCGCACTTAGGGCGAGAAAGCAAAAGACACACAATTGATGGAAGGAATGCAGAACAAATCAAAACATTCACCCCCAGTCAAGAGATCTGGGTTAAATCCATCATTCTTTTGCTCACCATGCCACCCCAGTTTAGACCTGGCCATATGCAAATCAGTCTTGACCCCGTGCCACATGGCAACAGTCCAGCACGAACTGCTAAAACAGGTCCTCCCTGGTCGGAAACAAACATCCTAGGACCGGTTTCAGGGTATCACCCCTCATCAGCCAGGATAGCTTGAATCCAGTGGCACAGTGAGCCCGGGACACACGTCTGGGCATACCCGGCGCACTTAGGGCGAGAAAGCAAAAGACACACAATTGATGGAAGGAATGCAGAACAAATCAAAACATTCACCCCCAGTCAAGAGATTTGGGTTAAATCCATCATTCTTTTGCTCACCATGCCACCCCAGTTTAGACCTGGCCATATGCAAATCAGTCTTGACACTGTGCCTCATGGGAACAGTCCAGCCCGAACTGCTAAGCCAGGTCCTCCCTGGACCGGAAACAAGCATCCTAGGACCGGTTTCGGGGTTTCACCCCTCATCAGCCAGGATAGCTTGAATCCAGTGGCACAGTGAGCCCGGGACCCACTTCTGGGCATACCTGGCGCACTTTGGGCGAGAAAGCAAAAGACACACAATTGATGGACGGAATGCAGAACAAATCAAAACATTCACCCCCAGTCCAGAGATCTGGGTTAAATCCATCATTCTTTTGCTCCTAATGCCACCCCAGTTTAGACCTGGCCATATGCAAATCAGTCTTCACCCTGTGCCTCATGGGAACAGTCCAGCCCGAACTGCTAAGCCAGGTCCTCCCTGGACTGGAAACAAGCATTCTAGGACCGGTTCCGGAGTTTCACCCCTCATCAGCCAGGATAGCTTGAATCCAGTGGCACAGTGAGCCCGGAACTCACATCTGGGCATACCCGGCGCACTTAGGGTGAGAAAGCACAAGGCACACAATTGATGGACGGAATGCAGAACAAATCAAAACATTCACCCCCAGTCAAGAGATCTGGGTTAAATCCATCATTCTTTTGCTCACCATGCCACCCCAGTTTAGACCTGGCCACATGCAAATCAGTCTTGACCCTGTGCCTCATGGCAACAGTCCAGCCCGAACTGCTAAGACAGGTCCTCCCTGGTCGGAAACAAACATCCTAGGACCGGTTTCAGGGTATCACCCTCATCAGCCAGGATAGATTGAATCCAGTGGCACAGTGAGATCGGGACCCACGTCTGGGCATACCCGGCGCACTTAGGGCAAGAAAGCAAAAGACACACAATTGATGGACGGAATGCAGAACAAATCAAAACATTCACCCCCAGTCAAGAGATCTGGGTTAAATCCATCGTTATTTTGCTCACCATGCCACCCCTGTTTAGACCTGGCCATATGCAAATCAGTCTTCACCCTGTGCCTCATGGGAACAGTCCAGCCCGAACTGCTAAGCCAGGTCCTCCCTGTACTGGAAACAAGCATCCAAGGACCGGTTCTGGGGTTTCACCCCCATCACCCAAGATAGATTGAATCCAGTGGCACAGTGAGCCCGGGACCCACGGCTGGGCATACCCGGCGCACTTTGGGCGAGAAAGCAAAAGACACACAATTGATGGACGGAATGCAAAACAAATCAAAACATTCACCCCAGTCAAGAGATCTGGGTTAAATCCATCATTCTTTTGCTCACCATGCCATCCCAGTTTAGACCTGGCCATATGCAAATCAGTCTTGACCCTGTGCCTCATGGGAACAGTCCAGCCCGAACTGCTAAGCCAGGTCCTCCCTGGACCGGAAACAAGCATCCTAGGACTGGTTTCGGGGTTTCACCCCTCATCAGCCGGGATAGCTTGAATCCAGTGGCACAGTGAGACCGGGACCCACGTCTGGGGATACCCGGCGCACTGTGGGGGAGAAAGCAAAAGACAGACAATTGATGGAAGGAATGCAGAACAAATCAAAACATTCACCCCCAATCAAGAGATCTGGGTTAAATCCATCATTCTTTTGCTCCCAATGCCACTCCAGTTTAGACCTGGCCATATGCAAATCAGTCTTGACCCTGTGCCTCATGGGAACAGTCCAGCCCGAACTGCTAAGCCAGGTCCTCCCTGGACCGGAAACAAGCATCCTAAGACCGGTTTCGGGGTTTCACCCCTCATCAGCCGGGATAGCTTGAATCCAGTGGCATGTTGAGAACGGGACCCACATCTGGGGATACCCGGCGCAGTTTGGGCGAGAAAGCAAAAGACAGACAATTGATGGAAGGAATGCAGAACAAATCAAAACATTCACCCCCAGTCAAGAGATCTCGGTTAAATCCTTCATTCTTTTGTTCACAATGCCACCCCAGTTTAGACCTGGCCATATGCAAATCAGTCTTGACCCTGTGCGTCATGGGAATAGTCCAGCCTGAACTGCTAAGCCAGGTCCTCCCTAGACCGGAAACAAGCATCCTAGGACCGGTTTCGGGGTTTCACCCCTCATCAGCCAGGATAGTTTGAATCCAGTGGCACAGTGAGCCCGGGACCCACGTCTGGGCATACCCGGCGCACTTAGGGCAAGAAAGCAAAAGACACACAACTGATGGACGGAATGCAGAACAAATCAAAACATTCACCCCCAGTCAAGAGGTCTGGGTTAAATCCATCATTCTTTTCCTCACCATGCAACCCCAGTTTAGACCTGGCCATATGCAAATCATTCTTCACCCTGTGCCTCATGTGAACAGTCCAGACCGAACTGCTAAGCTAGGTCCTCCCTGTACTGGAAACAAGCATCCTAGGACCGGTTCTGGGGTTTCACCCCCCATCAGACAAGATAGATTGAATCCAGGGGCACAGTGAGCCCGGGACCCACGTCTGGGCATACCCGGCGCACTTAGGACGAGAAAGCAAAAGACACACAATTGATGGACGGAATGCAGAACAAATCAAAACATTCACCCCCAGTCAAGAGATCTGGGTTAAATCCATCATTCTTTTGCTCACCATGACACCCCAGTTTAGACCTGGCCATATGCAAATCAGTCTTCACCCTGTGCCTCATGGGAACAGTCCAGGCCGAACTGCACAGCCAGGTCCTCCCTGGACCAGAAACAAGCATCCTAGGACTGGTTTCGGGGTTTCACCCATCATCAGCCAGGATAGCTTGAATCCAGTGGCACAGTGAGCCCGGTACCCGTGTCTGGGCATACCCATCACACTTAGGGCGAGAGAGCAAAAGACACACAATTGATGGACTGAATGCAGAACAAATCAAAACATTCACCCCCAGTCAAGAGATCTGGGTTAAATCCATCATTCTTTTGCTTACCATGCCACCCTAGTTTAGACCTGGCCATATGCAAATCAGTCTTGACCCTGTGCCTCATGGGAACAGTCCAGCCCGAACTGCTAAGCCAGGTGCACCCTGGACCAGAAACAAGCATCCTAGGACCGGTTTCGGGTTTCACCCTCATCAGCCAGGATAGCTTGAATCCAGTGGCACAGTGAGCCCGGGACCCACGTCTGGGCATACCCGGCGCACTTAGGGCGAGAAAGCAAAAGACACACAATTGATGGCCGGAATGCAGAACAAATCAAAACATTCACCCCCAGTCAAGAGGTTAAATCCATCATTCTTTTGCTCACCATGCCACCCCAGTTTAGACCTGGCCATATGCAAATCAGTCTTCACCCTCTGCCTCATGGGAACAGTCCAGCCCGAACTGCTAAGCCAGGTCCTCCCTGGACCTGAAACAAGCATCCTAGGACCAGTTTCGGAGTTTCACCCCTCATCAGCCAGGATAGCTTGAATCCAGTAGCACAGTGAGCCCGGGACCCACGTCTGGGCATACCGGGCGCACTTAGGGCGAGAAAGCAAAAGACACACAATTGTTGGACGGAATGCAGAACAAATCAAAACATTCACCCCCAGTCAAGAGATCTGGGTTAAATCCATCATTCTTTTGCTCACCATGACACCCCAGTTTAGACCTGGCCATATGCAAATCAGTCTTCACCCTGTGCCTCATGGGAACAGTCCAGGCCGAACTGCACAGCCAGGTCCTACCTGGACCAGAAACAAGCATCCTAGGACTGGTTTCGGGGTTTCACCCATCATCAGCCAAGATAGCTTGAATCCAGTGGCACAGTGAGCCCGGGACCCGTGTCTGGGCATACCCATCACACTTAGGGCGAGAAAGCAAAAGACACACAATTGATGGACTGAATGCAGAACAAATCAAAACATTCACCCCCAGTCAAGAGATCTGGGTTAAATCCATCATTCTTTTGCTCACCATACCACCCCTGTTTAGACCTTGCCATATGCAAATCAGTCTTCACCCTGTGCCTCATGGGAACAGTCCAGCCCGAACTGCTAAGCCAGGTCCTCCCTGTACTGGAAACAACCATCCTAGGACTGGTTTCAGGGCTTCACCCCTCATCAGCCAGGATAGCTTAAATCCAGTGGCACAGTGAGCCCGGGACCCACGTCTGGGCATACCCAGCGCACTTAGGACGAGAAAGCAAAAGACACACAATTGATGGACGGAATGCAGAACAAATCAAAACATTCACCCCCAGTCAAGAGATCTGGGTTAAATCCATCATTCTTTTGCTCACCATGACACCCCAGTTTAGACCTGGCCATATGCAAATCAGTCTTCACCCTGTGCCTCATGGGAACAGTCCAGGCCGAACTGCACAGCCAGGTCCTCCCTGGACCAGAAACAAGCATCCTAGGACCGCTTTCGGGGTATCACCCCTCATCAGCCAGGATAGCTTGAATCCAGTGGAACTGTGAGCCCGGGACCCACGTCTGGGCATACCCGGCACACTTAGGGCGAGAAAGCAAAAGACAGACAATTGATGGACGGAATGCAAGACAAATCAAAACATTCACCCCCAGTCAAGAGATCTGGGTTAAATCCATCATTCTATTGCTCACCATGGCACCCCAGTTTAGACCTGGCCATATGCAAATCAGTCTTGACGCTGTGCCTCATGGGAACAGTCCAGCCCGAACTGTTAAGCCAGGTCTTCCCTGGACCGGAAACAAGCATCCTAGGACCAGTTTCGGGGTATCATCCCTCATCAACCAGGATAGCTTGAATCCAGTGGCACAGGGAGCCCCGGACCCACGTCTGGGCATACCCGGCGCACTTAGGGCGAGAAAGCAAAAGACCCACAATTGATGGATGGAATGCAGAGCAAATCAAAACATTCACCCCCAGTCAAGAGATCTGGGTTAAATCCATCATTTTTTTGCTCACCATGCCACCCCAGTTTAGACCTGGCCATATGCAAATCAGTCTTCACCCTGTGCCTCATGGGAACAGTCTGTCCCGAACTGCAAAGCCAGGTCCTCCCTGGACTGGAAACAAGCATCCTAGGACCGGTTCTTGGGTTTCACCCTTCATCAGCTAGGATAGCTTGAATCCAGTGGCACAGTGAGCCCGGGACCCACGTCTGGGCATACACGCCGCACTTAGGGCGAGAAAGCAAAAGACACACAATTGTTGGATGGAATGCAGAACAAATCAAAACATTCACCCCCAGTCAAGAGATCTGGGTTAAATCCATCATTCTTTTGCTCCCAATGCCACCCCAGTTTAGACCTGGCCATATGCAAATCAGTCTTGACCCTGTGCCTCATGGGAACAATCCAGCCCGAACTGCTAAGCCAGGTCCTCCCTGGACCGGAAACAAGCATCCTAGGACTGGTTTCGGGTTTCACCCCTCATTAGCCGGGATAGCTTGAATCCAGTGGCACGTTGAGAACGGGACCCACGTCTGGGGATACCCGGCGCACTTTGGGCGAGAAAGGAAAAGACAGACAATTGATGGAAGGAATGCAGAACAAATCAAAACATTCACCCCCAATCAAGAGATCTGGGTTAAATCCATCATTCTTTTGCTCACCATGCCACCCCAGTTTAGACCTGGCCATATGCAAATCAGTCTTGACCCTGTGCCTCATGGGAACAGTCCAGCCTGAACTGCTAAGCAAGGTCCTCCCTAGACCGGAAACAAGCATCCTAGGACCGGTTTCAGGGTTTCACCCCTCATCAGCCAGGATGGATTGAATCCAGTGGCACAGTGAGCCCGGGACCCATGTCTGGGCATACCCGGCGCACTTAGGGCAAGAAAGCAAAAGACACACAATTGATGGACGGAATGCAGAACAAATCAAAACATTCACCCCCATTCAAGAGATCTGGGTTAAATCCATCATTCTTTTGCTCACCATGCCACCCCAGTTTAGACCTGGCCATATGCAAATCAGTCTTGACCCAGTGCCTCATGGGAACAGTCCAGCCTGAACTGCTAAGCCAGGTCCTCCCTGGACTGTAAACAAGCATCCTTGGACCGCTTTCGGGGTATCACCCCTCATCAGCCAGGATAGCTTGAATACAGTGGAACTGTGAGCCCGGGACCCAAGTCTGGGCATACCCGGCACACTTAGGGCGAGAAAGCAAAAGACAGACAATTGATGGACGGAATGCAGGACAAATCAAAACATTCACCCCCAGTCAAGAGATCTGGGTTAAATTCATCATTCTTTTGCTACCATGCCACCCCAGTTTAGACCTGGCCATATGCAAATCAGTCTTGACCCTGTGCCTCATTGGAACAGTCCAGCCTGAACTGCTAAGCCAGGTCCTCCCTGGACCGAAAACAAGCATCCTAGGACCGGTTTCAGGGTTTCACTCCTAATCAACCAGGATAGCTTGAATCCAGTGGCACAGTGTGCCCGGAACCCACGTCTGTGCATACCCGGCCCACTTAGCGAAAGAAAGCAAAAGACACACAATTGATGGACGGAATGCAGAACAATTCAAAACATTCACCCCCAGTCAAGAGATCTGGGTTAAATCCATCATTTTTTTGCTCACCATGCCACCCCAGTTTAGACCTGGCCATATGCAAATCAGTCTTCACCCTGTGCCTCATGGGAACAGTCCGTCCCGAACTGCAAAGCCAGGTCCTCCCTGGACTGGAAACAAGCATCCTAGGACCGGTTCTTGGGTTTCACCCTTCATCAGCCAGGATAGCTTGAATCCAGTGGCACAGTGAGCCCGGGACCCACGTCTGGGCATACCCGGCGCACTTAGGGCGAGAAAGCAAAAGACACACAATTGTTGGATGGAATGCAGAACAAATCAAAACATTCACCCCCAGTCAAGAGATCTGGGTTAAATCCATCATTCTTTTGCTCCCAATGCCACCCCAGTTTAGACCTGGCCATATGCAAATCAGTCTTGACCCTGTGCCTCATGGGAACAATCCAGCCCGAACTGCTAAGCCAGGTCCTCCCTGGACCGGAAACAAGCATCCTAGGACTGGTTTCGGGGTTTCACCCCTCATTAGCCGGGATAGCTTGAATCCAGTGGCACGTTGAGAACGGGACCCACGTCTGGGGATACCCGGCGCACTTTGGGCGAGAAAGGAAAAGACAGACAATTGATGGAAAGAATGCAGAACAAATCAAAACATTCACCCCCAATCAAGAGATCTGGGTTAAATCCATCATTCTTTTGCTCACCATGCCACCCCAGTTTAGACCTGGCCATATGCAAATCAGTCTTGACCCTGTGCCTCATGGGAACAGTCCAGCCTGAACTGCTAAGCAAGGTCCTCCCTAGACCGGAAACAAGCATCCTAGGACCGGTTTCAGGGTTTCACCCCTCATCAGCCAGGATGGATTGAATCCAGTGGCACAGTGAGCCCGGGACCCATGTCTGGGCATACCCAGCGCACTTAGGGCAAGAAAGCAAAAGACACACAATTGATGGACGGAATGCAGAACAAATCAAAACATTCACCCCCATTCAAGAGATCTGGGTTAAATCCATCATTCTTTTGCTCACCATGCCACCCCAGTTTAGACCTGGCCATATGCAAATCAGTCTTGACCCAGTGCCTCATGGGAACAGTCCAGCCTGAACTGCTAAGCCAGGTCCTCCCTGGACTGTAAACAAGCATCCTTGGACCGCTTTCGGGGTATCACCCCTCATCAGCCAGGATAGCTTGAATACAGTGGAACTGTGAGCCCGGGACCCACGTCTGGGCATACCCGGCACACTTAGGGCGAGAAAGCAAAAGACAGACAATTGATGGACGGAATGCAGGACAAATCAAAACATTCACCCCCAGTCAAGAGATCTGGGTTAAATTCATCATTCTTTTGCTACCATGCCACCCCAGTTTAGACCTGGCCATATGCAAATCAGTCTTGACCCTGTGCCTCATTGGAACAGTCCAGCCTGAACTGCTAAGCCAGGTCCTCCCTGGACCGAAAACAAGCATCCTAGGACCGGTTTCAGGGTTTCACCCCTAATCAACCAGGATAGCTTGAATCCAGTGGCACAGTGAGCCCGGGATCCACGTCTGGGCATACCCGGCGCACTTTGGGCGAGAAAGCAAAAGACAGACAATTGATGGAAGGAATGCAGAACAAATCAAAACATTCACCCCCAATCAAGAGATCTGGGTTAAATCCATCATTCTTTTGCTCACCATGCCACCCCAGTTTAGACCTGGCCATATGCAAATCAGTCTTGACCCTGTGCCTCATGGGAACAGTCCAGCCTGAACTGCTAAGCCAGGTCCTCCCTAGACCGGAAACAAGCATCCTAGGACCGGTTTCAGGGTTTCACCCCTCATCAGCCAGGATGGCTTGAATCCAGTGGCACAGTGAGCCCGGGACCCACGTCTGGGCATACCCGGCGTACTTAGGGCAAGAAAGCAAAAGACACACAATTGATGGACGGAATGCAGAACAAATCAAAACATTCACCCCCAGTCAAGAGATCTGGGTTAAATCCATCGTTATTTTGCTCACCATGCCACCCCTGTTTAGACCTGGCCATATGCAAATCAGTCTTCACCCTGTGCCTCATGGGAACAGTCCAGCCTGAACTGCTAAGCCAGGTCCTCCCTGTACTGGAAACAAGCATCCAAGGACCGGTTCTGGGGTTTCACCCCCCATCACCCAAGATAGATTGAATCCAGTGGCACAGTGAGCCCGGGACCCACGTCTGTGCATACCCGGCGCACTTAGGGCGAGAAAGCAAAAGACACACAATTGATGGACGGAATGCAAAACAAATCAAAACATTCACCCCAGTCAAGAGATCTGGGTTAAATCCATCATTCTTTTGCTCACCATGCCATCCCAGTTTAGACCTGGCCATATGCAAATCAGTCTTGACCCTGTGCCTCATGGGAACAGTCCAGCCCGAACTGCTAAGCCAGGTCCTCCCTGGACTCGGAAACAAGCATCCTAGGACTGGTTTCGGGTTTCACCCCTCATCAGCCGGGATAGCTTGAATCCAGTGGCACAGTGAGACCGGGACCCACGTCTGGGGATACCCGGCGCACTGTGGGCGAGAAAGCAAAAGACAGACAATTGATGGAAGGAATGCAGAACAAATCAAAACATTCACCCCCAATCAAGAGATCTGGGTTAAATCCATCATTCTTTTGCTCCCAATGCCACTCCAGTTTAGACCTGGCCATATGCAAATCAGTCTTGACCCTGTGCCTCATGGGAACAGTCCAGCCCGAACTGCTAAGCCAGGTCCTCCCTGGACCGGAAACAAGCATCCTAAGACCGGTTTCGGGGTTTCACCCCTCATCAGCCGGGATAGCTTGAATCCAGTGGCATGTTGAGAACGGGACCCACATCTGGGGATACCCGGCGCAATTTGGGTGAGAAAGCAAAAGACAGACAATTGATGGAAGGAATGCAGAACAAATCAAAACATTCACCCCCAGTCAAGAGATCACAGTTAAATCCTTCATTCTTTTGTTCACAATGCCACCCCAGTTTAGACCTGGCCATATGCAAATCAGTCTTGACCCTGTGCGTCATGGGAATAGTCCAGCCTGAACTGCTAAGCCAGGTCCTCCCTAGACCGGAAACAAGCATCCTAGGACCGGTTTCGGGGTTTCACCCCTCATCAGCCAGGATAGCTTGAATCCAGTGGCACAGTGAGCCCGGGACCCACGTCTGGGCATACCCGGCGCACTTAGGGCAAGAAAGCAAAAGACACACAACTGATGGACGGAATGCAGAACAAATCAAAACATTCACCCCCAGTCAAGAGGTCTGGGTTAAATCCATCATTCTTTTCCTCACCATGCAACCCCAGTTTAGACCTGGCCATATGCAAATCAGTCTTCACCCTGTGCCTCATGGGAACAGTCCAGACCGAACTGCTAAGCCAGGTCCTCCCTGTACTGGAAACAAGCATCCTAGGACCGGTTCTGGGGTTTCACCCCCCATCAGACAAGATAGATTGAATCCAGGGGCACAGTGAGCCCGGGACCCACGTCTGGGCATACCCGGCGCACTTAGGGCGAGAAAGCAAAAGACACACAATTGATGGACGGAATGCAGAACAAATCAAAACATTCACCCCCAGTCAAGAGATCTGGGTTAAATCCATCATTCTTTTGCTCACCATGCCACCCCTGTTTAGACCTGGCCATATGCAAATCAGTCTTCACCCTGTGCCTCATGGGAACAGTCCAGCCCGAACTGCTAAGCCAGGTCCTCCCTCTACTGGAAACAACCATCCTAGGACTGGTTTCGGGGTTTCACCCCTCATCAGCCAGGATAGCTTAAATCCAGTGGCACAGTGAGCCCGGGACCCACGTCTGGGCATACCCGGCGCACTTAGGACGAGAAAGCAAAAGACACACAATTGATGGACGGAATGCAGAACAAATCAAAACATTCACCCCCAGTCAAGAGATCTGGGTTAAATCCATCATTCTTTTGCTCACCATGACACCCCAGTTTAGACCTGGCCATATGCAAATCAGTCTTCACCCTGTGCCTCATGGGAACAGTCCAGGCCGAACTGCACAGCCAGGTCCTCCCTGGACCAGAAACAAGCATCCTAGGACTGGTTTTGGGGTTTCACCCATCATCAGCCAGGATAGCTTGAATCCAGTGGCACAGTGAGCCCAGGACCCGTGTCTGGGCATACCCGGTCACACTTAGGGCGAGAGAGCAAAAGACACACAATTGATGGACTGAATGCAGAACAAATCAAAACATTCACCCCAGTCAAGAGATCTGGGTTAAATCCATCATTCTTTTGCTTACCATGCCACCCTAGTTTAGACCTGGCCATATGCAAATCAGTCTTGACCCTGTGCCTCATGGGAACAGTCCAGCCCGAACTGCTAAGCCAGGTGCACCCTGGACCAGAAACAAGCATCCTAGGACCGGTTCGGGGTTTCACCCTCATCAGCCAGGATAGCTTGAATCCAGTGGCACAGTGAGCCCGGGACCCACGTCTGGGCATACCCGGCGCACTTAGGGCGAGAAAGCAAAGACACACAATTGATGGCCGGAATGCAGAACAAATCAAAACATTCACCCCCAGTCAAGAGGTTAAATCCATCATTCTTTTGCTCACCATGCCACCCCAGTTTAGACCTGGCCATATGCAAATCAGTCTTCACCCTCTGCCTCATGGGAACAGTCCAGCCCGAACTGATAAGCCAGGTCCTCCCTGGACCTGAAACAAGCATCCTAGGACCAGTTTCGGAGTTTCACCCTCATCAGCCAGGATAGCTTGAATCCAGTAGCACAGTGAGCCCGGGACCCACGTCTGGGCATGCCGGGCGCACTTAGGGCAGAAAGCAAAAGACACACAATTGTTGGACGGAATGCAGAACAAATCAAAACATTCACCCCCAGTCAAGAGATCTGGGTTAAATCCATCATTCTTTTGCTCACCATGACACCCCAGTTTAGACCTGGCCATATGCAAATCAGTCTTCACCCTGTGCCTCATGGGAACAGTCCAGGCCGAACTGCACAGCCAGGTCCTACCTGGACCAGAAACAAGCATCCTAGGACTGGTTTCGGGGTTTCACCCATCATCAGCCAGGATAGCTTGAATCCAGTGGCACAGTGAGCCCGGGACCCGTGTCTGGGCATACCCATCACACTTAGGGCGAGAAAGCAAAAGACACACAATTGATGGACTCAATGCAGAACAAATCAAAACATTCACCCCCAGTCAAGAGATCTGGGTTAAATCCATCATTCTTTTGCTCACCATACCACCCCTGTTTAGACCTTGCCATATGCAAATCAGTCTTCACCCTGTGCCTCATGGGAACAGTCCAGCCCGAACTGCTAAGCCAGGTCCTCCCTGTACTGGAAACAACCATCCTAGGACTGGTTTCGGGGTTTCACCCCTCATCAGCCAGGATAGCTTGAATCCAGTGGCACAGTGAGCCCGGGACCCGTGTCTGGGCATACCCATCACACTTAGGGCGAGAAAGCAAAAGACACACAATTGATGGACTCAATGCAGAACAAATCAAAACATTCACCCCCAGTCAAGAGATCTGGGTTAAATCCATCATTCTTTTGCTCACCATACCACCCCTGTTTAGACCTGGCCATATGCAAATCAGTCTTCACCCTGTGCCTCATGGGAACAGTCCAGGCCGAACTGCACAGCCAGGTCCTCCCTGGACCAGAAACAAGCATCCTAGGACTGGTTTCGGGGTTTCACCCATCATCAGCCAGAATAGCTTGAATCCAGTGGCACATTGAGCCCGGGACCCATGTCTGTGCATTCCCGGCGCACTTAGGGTGAGAAAGCAAAAGACACAATTGATGGACGGAATGCAGAACAAATCAAAACATTCACCCCCAGTCAAAGGATCTGGGTTAAATCCATCATTCTTTTGCTCACCATGCCACCCCAGTTTAGACCTGGCCATTTGCAAATCAGTCTTGACCATGTGCCTCATGGGAACAGTCCAGCCAAAACTGCTAAGCCAGGTCCTCCCTGGACTGGAAACAAGCATCCTAGGACCGGTCTTGGGGTTTCACCCTCATCAGCCAGGATAGCTTGAATCCAGTGGCACATGAGCCCGGGACACACGTCTGGGCATACCCGGCGCATTTAGGGCGAGAAAGCAAAAGACACACAATTGATGGACGGAATACAGAACAAATCAAAACATTCACCCCAGTCAAGAGATCTGGGTTAAATCCATCATTCTTTTGCTCACCATGCCACCCCAGTTTAGACCTGGACATATACAAATCAGTCTTGACCCTGTGCCTCATAGGAACAGTCCAGCCCGAAATGCTAAGCCAGGTCCTCCCTGGACCGGAATCAATCATTTTAGGACCGGTTTCTGGGTTTCACCCCTCATCAGCCGGGATAGCTTAAATCCAGTGGCATAGTGAGACCGGGACCCACGTCTGGGCATACGCGGCACACTTAGGGCGAGAAAGCAAAAGACACACAATTGATGGACGGAATGCAGAACAAATCAAAACATTCACCCCCAGTCAAGAGATCTGGGTTAAATCCATCATTCTTTTGCTCACCATGCCACCCCAGTTTAGACCTGGCCATATGCAAATCAGTCTTCACCCTGTGCCTCATGGGAACAGTCCAGCCCGAACTGGAGTCAAGCTATCCTGGCTGATGAAACCGGTCCTAGGATGCTTGGTTTCAGTACAGGGAGGACCTGGCCTGGCAGTTCGGGCTGGACTGTTCCCATTGGGCACAGGGTCAAGACTGATTTGCACATGGCTGGGTTCAAACTGGAAGGGCATAGTGAGCAAAAAAACGATGGATTTAGGCCCAGATCTCTGTACTGGGGTGAATGTATGACATTGCTCTGCATTCTGTCCATCAATTGTTCTTTTGCATTTGTTACCCCGAGTGGGACGGGTATGCCCAGACGTGGGTCCCGTGCTCTCCATGCCACTGGAGTCAAGCTATCCTGGCTGATGAGGGGTGAAACCCCGAAACCGGTCCTAGGATGCTTGGTTCCAGTCCAGGGAGGACCTGGCCTGCCAGTTCGGGCTGGACTGTTCCCATTGGGCACAGGGTGAAGAATGATTTGCATATGGCTGGGTTCAAACTGGAATGGCATGTTGAGCAAACACACAATAGATTTAGGCCCAGATCTCTGTACTGGGGTGAATGTATGACATTGTTCTGCATTCTGTCCATCAATTGTTCTTTTTGCATTTGTCACCCCGAGTGGGACGGGTATGCCCAGACGTGGGTCCCGTGCTCTCCATGCCACTGGAGTCAAGCTATCCTGGCTGATGAAGGGTGAAACCCCGAAACCGGTCCTAGGATGCTTGGTTCCAGTCCAGGAAGGACCTGGCCTGGCAGTTCGGACTGGACTGTTCCCATTGGGCACAGGGTCAAGACTGATTTGCATATGGCTGGGTTCAAACTGGAATGGAATGGTGAGCATAAAAATGATGGATTTAGGCCCAGATGTCTGTACTGGGGTGAATGTATGACATTGTTCTGCATTCTGTCCATCAATTGTTCTTTTTGCATTTGTCACCCCGAGTGGGACGGGTATGCCCAGACGTGGGTCCCGTGCTCTCCATGCCACTGGAGTCAAGCTATCCTGGCTGATGAGGGGTGAAACCCCGAAACCGGTCCTAGCATGCTTGGTTCCAGTCCAGGGAGGACCTGGCCTGGCAGTTCGGGCTGGACTGTTCCCATTGGACACAAGGTCAAGACTGATTTGCATATGGCTGGGTTCAAACTGGATTGGCATGGTGAGCAAAAAAACAATAGATTTAGGCCCAGATCTCTGTACTGGGGTGAATGTATGACATTGTTCTTCATTCTGTCCATCACTGGAGTCAAGCTATCCTGGCTGATGAGGGGTGAAACCCCGAAACCGGTCCTAGGATGCTTGGTTCCATTCCAGGGAGGACTTGGCCTGGCAGTTCGGTCTGGACTGTTCCCATTGGGCACAGGGTCAAGACTGATTTGCATATGGCTAAGTTCAAACTGGAATGGCATGGTGAGCAAAAAAATTATGGATTTAGGCACAGATCTCTGTACTGGGGTGAATGTATGACATTGTTCTGCATTCTGTCCATCAATTGTTCTTTTTGCATTTGTCACCCCAAGTGGGACGGGTATGCCCAGAAGTGGGTCCCATGCTGTCCATGCCTTTGGAATCAAGCTATCCTGGCTGACGAGGGGTGAAACCCCAAAACCGGTCCTAGGATGCTTGTTTCCAGTCCAGGGAGGACCTGGCCTGGCAGTTTGGGCTGGACTGTTCCCATTGGGCACAGGGTCAAGACTGATTTGCATATGGCTGGGTTCAAACTGGAATATCATGGTGAGCAAAAAAACGATGGATTTAGGCCCAGATCTCTGTACTGAGGTGAATGAATGATATTGTTCTGCATTCCGTCCATCAATTGTTCTTTTTGCATTTGTCACCCCGAGTGGTACGGGTATGCCCAGACGTGGGTCCCGTGCTCTCCATGCCACTGGTGTCAAGCTATCCTGGCTGATGAGGGGTGAAACCCCAAAACCGGTCCTAGGATGCTTGGTTCCAGTCCAGGGAGGACCTGGCCTGGCAGTTCAGGCTGGACTGTTCCCATTGGGCACAGTGTCAAGTCTGATTTGCTTATGGCTGGGTTCAAACTGGAATGGCATGGTGAGCAAAAAACAATGGATTTAGGCCCAGATCTCTGTACTGGGGTGAATGTATAACATTGTTCTGCATTCTCTCCATCAAATTTTTTTTTGCATTTGTCACCCCGAGTGGTACGGGTATGCCCAGACGTGGATCCGGTGCTCTCCATGCCACTGGAGTCAAGCTATCCTGGCTGATGAGGGGTGAAACCCCGAAACCGGTCCTGGGATGCTTGGTTCCAGTCCAGGGAGGACCTGGCCTGGCAGTTCGGGCTGGACTGTTCCCATTGGGCCCAGGGTCAAGACTGATTTGAATATGGCTGGGTTCAAACTGGAATGGCATGGTGAGCAAAAAAACGATGGATTTAGGCCCAGATCTCTGTACTGGGGTGAATGTATGACATTGTTCTGCATTCTGTCCATCAATTGTTCTTTTTGCATTTGTCACCCCGAGTGGGACGGGTATGCCCAGACGTGGGTCCCGTGCTCTCCATGCCACTGGAGTCAAGCTATCCTGGCTGATGAGGGGTGAAACCCCAAAACCGGTCCTAGGATGCTTGGTTCCAGTCCAGGGAGGACCTGGCCTGGCAGTTCAGGCTGGACTGTTCCCATTGGGCACAGGGTCAAGACTGTTTTGCATATGGCTGGGTTTAAACTGGAATGGCATGGTGAGCAAAGAAACGATGGATTTAGGCCCAGATCTCTGTACTGGGGTGAATGTATGACATTGTTCTGCATTCTGTCCATCAATTGTTCTTTTTGCATTTCTCACCCCGAGTGGGACGGGTATGCCCAGAGGTGGGTCCTGTGCTGTCCATGCCACTGGAGTCAAGCTATCCTGGCTGATGAGGGGTGAAACCCCAAAACTGGTCCTAGGATGCTTGGTTCCAGTCCAGGGAGGACCTGGCCTGGCAGTTCGGGCTGGACTGTTCCCATTGGGCACAGGGTCAAGACTGATTTGCATATCGCTATGTTCAAATTGGAATGGCATGGTGAGCAAAAAAACGATGGATTTAGGCCCAGATCTCTGTACTGGGGTGAATGTATGACATTGTTCTGCATTCTGTCCATCAATTGTTCTTTTTGCATCCATTATATCTCAGCTGCGACCCTTCCGGCATCCAGCCCTTCCCTTTCTAGAAGCCTCCGGTTTTGAAACATATGTCAGCATGGAGAATTTTCCTTGGATTCTTCCACACAAACCTGAACTGCTGCCCTTTGGTTCGATGATCAGTACTAATTAGTGGGGTTTACTTACTAACGTGTGACAGACACTAGGCGCAAAGCATGTATTGATTTACTTACCACTGAAAAGGCTTACAGACACACCACAGCATTGTGCGGTGCCACGCAGGCGCGCGCACAGTAAATCTGGGCTTAGTAAGTGCCTGTCTCCTGGCTGTCTGCTTACGTTGTATACTAGACCACTACACCCGCGCTCCTTGTAGTCAAATGCTCACCTGCAAACTCAGTGATCCCTACAGAACCCTGAGCACACGCCCCAGCACCATGTACATTAACGTATTTACTCACGGAAGCACACACATGCCCTCGACCACACTTACGTACATGCACACACTTGAATGTCAATAGACACAAGTGCACACAAGCAACACATGAACACATAGAATCATATGGCCTTTCCAACATGCATACACATAGACACGTACAAAACTATGCACACATGAGAAGACCACACTCATGCTGTGTCCATGCACACTGGCAGCGTTCCTGCACAAGCACCTATAATATAATACGTGCGTTCTGTATTATGGCTCTTTAGCTTAGAAGGTCAATGTACATGCATGAGCTGCGGTTGCGCGTGTTGCAAGCAGTCCGAGGCTGGCCCGCGTCGCTTATTGTTAGTCACTAGAGAGCCTGTGGGCTTTTCTGCAGATCGAGCGGTAAGGTGCTTACCGCTTGATCTGTTACTCTTTGCATTCAGTGTTCAAGAATGCAGGGGTGGGTACAGCGTGGCAGCCGGTGCATCACTGGGGCTAAACGTAAACCCTTGCTCGCAGTCGCGCATATAATGTGATCTTCCGCCACTGCTGTCCGTGGTGCTGAACAATATCCACTGCGCTTCCCACTGCGGCAGCGCAACCACTCTATACATTGATTTCCAAGGTTGCTTCAGATTAGTTGCAGCCTGAATCTCCTTGCCAAATGGAGAGCAGCACAGAAGCGAGCTGAAGGACATCGACGTGGCCGTGTGGGAAACCCGGACTCTGTGATCTGTGAATTAATGGACAATCATCTGTTGTCATTGCTCCCCACCCGGCAGAATTCCCTTTTAATGCTAATTTTTGTTCGATTTCTGCACAGAGAAAGCATGAAAAAGAAAAACAGGCGGTTAATTATCACGCGTGCATGGAATTAGCCCCTCCCCCACCCCAAGTTCAATATTTGTTATGCTCTAGCAGTACATTGCTTGGAACGCTTTGTCATTATAACAACATTCGTATTGTCAAATCAGCATGGGAATTTGTGCAGATGCTGCTCTAGTCTATATTCCTCTTGACGCGCAGGCTGCACATTTATTCTGTGATGACTTTTCAATGGCGTCTGGCAGTCGATTACAGGATAATGCACCGATAGCAAAGCATGTACTTCAAGGTATGTGAACAAAACATGCAGGGGCAGATTTACAAGTCCATTCCGACACTTTTACGCTGCTGCTGCGTCACTTTTTGTGATGCAGCGTCGGCGTAAACAATGCGCCACATTACGGCCCATTTACAACGTGACACATCTAGGGAGATGCGTCACATTGTAAAGCCCTGCGTCACATTATACCTGCGTCAGGTATAATGTATGCAGTGTGGGCGTTCCCACGTGGGAAAGCCTTGTAGAAGTGACGCAGTGAAATCTACAAGATTTTACTGAACCACTTCTAGGACCCCACTGCATCAAAACCCTACATCTGCTTGGAGCAGGCGTAAGGAGTGATGCAGTGTATTAGGAATAGGCCTCCCCATGCATTGCTGGAGTTGCGTCTTGCTTGCGACTAACCCTGGGCGTAGTTCCCGTAGTAGCGCTACGCGTAGCTACGCGAAGTGCACTTCACACTACGCGAGCTATGCGTAGCACTACGCGAACTGCGTAGTGCGGTAGGAAATGCTGTTCGCGATGATTGCACAGTGCCGGATGCTTGTCCGCACTGTGCAATCATTGCAAACAGCATCTTGCACAGTGCAAGCTGTCGTTTTCTGCTGCTCGAGTAGATTTGTACTCGAGCGGCAGCTTTCTCAACGCGGACTGGTAGTTTCTCATCGCGAGCGGTCGCGAGCATACGCGACCACTCGCAATGAGAAACCTGACCTCCCTGCGTTGAGAATCTCGCCGGAGGTTTATTTTCCACGCTCGCGATCGGCAACTTGATGTTGCTGATCGCGAACGAGAAAAAGTCTCGCCGGGATGTCATTTTGCTCGCTCGCGGTCGCCAACTTGACGTTGAGGACCGCGAGCAAGCAAAAATGACCGCTACGCTACGCGTGTTTGCACTGTGCTACGTGCAATTCGCGTAGTGCGAAGTAGCGCAAACTTCGCAAACTACGTGAGCGTAGCGTAGTTCTTCGCCCAGGGTTACTTGCGACACGACTCCAGCAATATGTGACTTTTGCACCAACAGATGCATCAGAATTACAGATATATCAGAATTTCTGACGCATCTGTCAATCCTTGCGCCATGGTGCGCCGTATTGTTAATACAGCGCATCCACGGTGGCGCAAGGGATTCTCAGGCTGGTGCAGGGAAACTGACGCATCTATACAGATGCATCAGTTTCTTGTAAATAAGCCCCGTAGGGCCTCATTTATGAGGCCCCTTGCGCCGTAGGAACTTCACTTTTTGTGACGTTCCGTGGTGCAGGAGCCTGCTCCATATTTACGAGGCAGCATTAAGCCACTTTTTTTGGCTTAATGCTGCCTCATAAATATTGTCCCCTTTAACGCAGTTTTCTGCGTTAAAGGGGCTTGCAATGGGTGTTGCTGGGGGCATTCCCAGCAACATCCATGTCATTTTGACACTGCCCCAGATTACTGAGAAATCGTAAATCTGAGGCAGCGCCAAAAACTTGTGCCTTTCCAGGGGAGGCATAAGGGAGGCACAACGAGGAGAAATTTCTTTATTTCTCCTCATTTTTCCTTTTTCTATGTATGCTGCATGCAGCACACATAGAAAGAGGAAAAAGTCTCTTGTGATTGTTTTTGTGCGGGAAGGGAAACCCTCAACTCAGGAACTCTTGCACCATGGTGCAAAGGTGCCTGCATTGGTGCACGGCAGCCCATTGTGCACCAGCGCAGGGAGAAAGGACAGGAATGCGCCATATCTCATAGATACAGTGCACTCCTGCCCTTTTTTTTTGCCGTAGGGCAGTGCAGCAGCGAGGCCTGCTGCGCTGCCCTACTGCAAAGACACATAAATGAGGCCCGTAACACTTTCTGTCCATTACTGATCAGCGGCCCTGAGGAAAAAGGGATAACAGTGTCTCCTTCTGGTTTTGGAATAAACTAGTCAAGCTCTGTTAAATCTGTCCATGAAATCAATGCATCTCCATCTTTTTTATACACCCTTCCCAAACTGATATTACTTGCTCAATAAACAGCATGTAAAAATCTACTGGGAGCCAATGTTTTCACAGGCCATCTCCTCAGTCTTAATTCCTGAGCGGCCAACCTGGTCTCTGTCTTTAGCTGCTCTCCAGACTCATTTTTGGCAACCCTACCTTGGATATTAAGGTCAGCTTCACTGCTGTTTTTCTCCTATTTCTGATAAGTGTACCAGACTCAGAAGGAATTTTAGATATGCCTGTGCAATCTCAGGTAATTTCCAGCATGTCGCGTTACGCCTGCCTATCAGGTGAAAATCCTATGGTGAGAGCATGGGAACAAAATCAACAAACAAAACACAAGAGGCTGTTTTTCTCTGCACTGTTGTTTTTGTATGCCTTTTTTTAGCGTGAAAAGCTCGCATCCAAAATTCATGTGAATTCACATTTCATACTAAAATATAACGCGACATACCAAATTTCCATTTCTGATATTTTAAGGTAATTATTTTCATGAATATTAGACAGCTTGGTTATTAGACAACCATCCTTTGCCTTGATTTCTATGGTTACCATTTGGTGTTTTTTCTGCAGTGATGGGCTGCCAGACACCTGTTATCTTTTTTCAGCTGACCCTACTTTGGTCCCTGCAACCGAAACATTGTGTACTTGTTAGAAATGGGATTTCTGGTTGGCAGAATCCACCACTCTAGTCAGGGCAAGGGAGTTACAAGATGAAGATAACCCCTGGTAGCTTGGCACGAGGAGTCAGGCTTATCCCAGAGGCAATGTGTAAAGCATTTGCAGAACACACACACACAGCAGCGAAACACTAGGCACACCACAAAAGAATCTCCACACAAGGTTATGTAAAAAGAGCCTTTGTATTATCCATAAAACACATTAGAACGTAATCACATATATACACTGTGCCACCTGGCACTTAGCATGACTTTACAGGGATTATACAGGGCCAATCGGGCCACTGTCATACCATCACCGTTAGTGAAGACAACCAGTAACTACTGATAACATTGCACTTAGCATAAACACCTTAGGCATGAACATCCTAGCATGACCTAGTAACGCATAATATGCAAAACATAATCATCAGTAGTGCAGTGTATCATCACAACACACACCATGCTTCTCTTAGGCATAAATGTAACTGCACAGTATGCCACATATTATAGCCACATCAGCAAGAGCATAACCGTGTACAATATGGCATAAACACCATCAGCAGCAGTGCACATTATAGCAACACCATGCCTCTATTTAGGCATACCACCCACATATCACTGTGCCCGTGGTAACGCATAAAACATAATCATATGGGGCAGGTCGTGTAGTTGTCCCCTCTCCGTAGGGGTGGCGGTGATTCCTCAGGCCCTCCTGCCAACACGAGGCTTTCCACTAGGCCCCATGCCGCGTGTGTCCCTTCTGCAGCTGCCCGTGATCTGACGGTGTAGCTGCAGACACTTATCTCGCTGTTAGATTTGGGGGTCTCTAGTTGGCAGAGATAGGTACCTTTGACCAAATAGGGACCCTTGCATCTAGTCAGGGTAAGGGGGTACACTCCTAAAATAACCCCTGCTCACCCCCTTGGTAGCTTGGCACGAGCAGACAGGCTTATCTCAGAGGCAGTGTGTAAAGCATTTGTGAACACATACAGTAATCAAGTGACAACACTACAGATGGACACCACACCAGTTGTATATTAAAAATAAGTATCTTTTATATAGATTTAACACAAGACCACAAACGACAAAAATCCACAATACTGTACTTCAAAAATGGTAGAATTAGCTCAGTTCTCTTCAGATGGTAAATGCGACACTTTGAGTTCAATGTACCTTTGGATGCGTAACGCTATACAACGAAAGTGTTGCAGGGAAGGTGAAGCGTCGGTACCTTACACGCAAGAACCGTGATGCGTCGGGTCCCTACTGATGCGTAGGGGATGCGTCGGTTCTTCTCCACGTGGGGAGGTGATGCGTCGGTTTCTTACTGCGCTTTCGTGGCGATGCGACCAGCAACGCCGTGATGCGATGAAGATCCGGTGCAATGAACAAAGATGGCATCTTCTTCTTGATGCGACACGATGCGTGCATGCCCGACGGCCGTGCGGCGACTCAACGATTCTTCTGAGCCGTGACAGGCCCTGCGACACGCTTCCCGGTGATGCGGCGGCGTCTGATGCAACGTCGATCCTCTTCTCCGGCGATGCGAGGCGCTTCGCCAATGATGCGACGGCCGTGCGGTGACTCAACGATTCTTCTGAGCCACGACAGGCCCTGCGACACGCTTCCCGGTGATGCGGCGGCGTATGATGCGACCCCGGTCCTCTTCTCCGGCAATGCGAGGCGCTTCGGCAACGATGTGACAGCGACAGCGGCGGCGACACTCTTCTCCGTTGATGCGGCGGCGTCTGATGCGACATCGATCCTTTTCTTCGGCGATGCGAGGCGCTTCAGGTGCGGCGGCGACGCTTCTTCTTCGTGAGTCGCGCTTCCAGCTCCTTGCGACACGCAGTCCCTCAGAAAGTCCAGCACAGCAGCAGGCACTTTCCAGAAAGACTCTTGGGGAGCTGGTTGGTGAAGTCTGTTGTCCCTGAGACTTCAGCAGGAGGCAAGCTCTTCTCTCAAGCCCTTGGAGATCTTTTACAAGTTGATGAAAGTACACACAAAGTTCCTTTCTCCTTTCTTTGGCAGTCAGGCAACCACTGCAGGCCAATCCCCCAAACAGCACTCAGCTTAGGGATAGTCTCCTCCTCAGTTTCTCTGGTTCCTCTCCTCAGCAAAGGTTCTTCTTGTTTCCCAAAGTGATCTAAAATTCTGGGGTCTGGGTCCCCTCTTTTATACTCATTTTCCCTTTGTTCTCTGAAGGCAGAGAGGCCTTTGCCTAGTCCAAACCAGTTCTGGTCAGTCTTGGAGCACTTTGTTGACAAGACTCCTTCTTTTCTTTCACAGTGTCGGCCAGGGACATCAGACGCACCACAGGAGGTGGAGCCAGCATTGTGGAGGGAAGGCACAGCCCTATTCAGGTCCCAGGTGCAACTTCTCCCACCCATCTCCATGCAGATCTCTCTATTCAGCCCTGTGCTGACTCACCCTGCCTCCTGGAATCCCCCAGCCCCTGTCACTCAAACTCCAGACAAGGAATACACAACCTAGCAGAGGCAGGCTTGGATAGTTAGGCAAGAAAATACCTACTTTCTAAAAGTGGTATTTTCAAACACAGAATGTTAAAACCAACTTCACTAAAAGATGTATTTTATCATTCTGAGTTCAGGCATACTAAATTCGTTTTTCTACCATGTTCCCTGGGTCAGTTAGGATTATAAGATGTAATAATCAAACTGCCCATTCTGGCCTATGGGGAACAGGTAGCCTTGCAATAGTGAAAAACGAAAATGGCTGTAATTCACTATTAGGACATGCCACACACACCAGGGCATGTCCTACCTTATACTTACAATGCACCCTGCCCTTGGGCCTACCATAGGGGTGTCTGATATGAAGAAAAGGGAAGGTTTAGGGACTGGCAAGTGGGTGCACTTGCCCAGTCAACATGGCAGTACCAGACTGCACACAGGCTCTGCAATGGCAGACCTGAGACACACTTTTACAGGCTGCTTCTGTGGGTGGCACAACCAGTGCTGCAAGCCCACCAGCAGCATTGGATTTACAAGCCCTGGGCACACTCAGTGCACTGTACTAGGGTCTGACAATAAACCAATCCAGCCAATCATGGAGTCACTAATCCATACATCAATTTATACCAGAGAGCATATGCACTTTAGCACTGATCAGCAGTGGTAAAGTGCCCAGAGTCATAAAACAGCCAACAACAAGTCAGAAAAAATACAGGAGGAAGGCAAAAAGTTCAGGGATGACCCTGCAAAAAGGGCCAAGTCCAACACAACCCCTTCCAGCCAAAACGCAGGGTAGACCAATCACTACCTTGATGGGCTTCCCTGCTTTGGGCGATAGAACCTGGACCCTGGCCCGCAACAGCAGGGGCATATTCCAGTTCTACGCCAATCTGAACCTATTTGGATCCCTCTGTCCATACTCTCAGGGCCCACCAAGCTAATCCATGGGGAACCCTTCTCCTCACCTGTGGACACCACCTGTGCAGCACCTAACCTTAACTTGTTCACAGGTGTGTCCCAACAGACAGTCAGCAAGCCACAGTGGCCACTGACAGTGGTCAGGGATGAGACCCAGGCCTTATGCCTCTCAGGGCTCTCAAACCTCTGTGGCGTCAGAGAGCGGGGGGCAGTAGCCCCAGGTGCTTGGCACCCTTTGTCCACTCTCCCTCCTGTCAGGTCAGGTATGACATCCTGACACTGACCTACCAGCCCCGGGCCTGTACCCAGCGGCTGGACTGGAGACTGGGGTGGGCTTTCCCACACCCGGTCCTCCTCCTCCTTGTTGGTGCTCTGTACCCTCCCACCTGGAGTGGTACCCCCTTCCAGAATTGCCAGGGCACCTGTGGCAGGTGTCCTGCACGATTCGCCCACCAGTTCAGGGGTTCTATCCTGCAACTGGGCGTCCAGGTCAGGGGGGACACCCTGAACCTGGTCCTCCAATCTAGGGTCTAAACCCTCCAGTTGAACTGGGGTCAGAGGCGAGGACTCCCTCCCTCTGCACCCCCTTCCAGAGTACTGCCCCCTCCCATCACGAGCGGTACCCCCAGAAGACAAACTGCTAGGGGAACTGCTAGGGGAACTGTTAGCAGCTGCCCCTTCCTCCAGGTCAGGGGGGACACCCTGAACCTGGCCTCCAACCCTGGGTCTGTACCCTTAGGCTGGACCTGTGCCTGGCAACCCAGGACTTCCGGGGGGGTACACCAACCCCCCCCAAGGGAAACACACTCCTCTAGAGTTGTGTAAGAATCTGCCTGGCGCACCAGGACTTCCTGGGGAGCTCGCACGCCCCCCACAGGGTAACACATCTCTCATATGTTGTGTGACAGTCTGCCTGGCGCTGATCTCCCGACCCCTGTCCCTCTGACAGTGCGTGAAGATCCCCCAGGACAGAAGTGGTGTCAACATGGTCCTTCACCGGTGACTCAGCCCTTCTGGCTGGCCCCTGACCCACTGGTTTTTCCACTGGGTACTCTCTCCCCCTCTCACCCCTCACTCTGGACTTCTGCACCCTCCTAACTGGAGCGGCACCGCCAGACACCAGAACTGATGGATGCCTGCTTACAGACACTCCCAGTTCACTGGACACTAGGGGATCCCCCTCAATGGGCGGCCCATCAGGACAGCCTAGGCTCCCTACCTGGTGTTCCCTTAAAGAACCATCCAGGCCCTGAGACTGGGTTTTGGGCACCTTGGGACACGCAGCCCCACACTCACTCCTTCTCCACTGAGACAGGACATGAGTCCCTACACCCCTCCCACTACCACGAGACCTAGCTGGGCTACACTGAACCTCTCCCACCACTCTGGGTTGGAAGACACCTGAGCCACTCCTCTTAGGGTCACTCCCCAATGCCGCTTCAGACCCTCTGGAATCCACCAAAAGGTCTGCCTCCATTGTGAGCTCCCTGGGGTCAGAGAACTCACACTCCAACAGGTGTTGGCATAGCTCTGGAAAACAGGGACTTACAATATGCTCTCCCAAAATTGGTTCACACAGTCCCACCAAACTATCCTTCACCTTACCATCCAGTGCCTTGCACACGTACCCCACACCACACTCCTGAGACTGGCAAGACAGTATCAGACTGTCTCTATCACTCAACACACACTCTTCTGGGCGGTCTTCACACTCACACACCAGGACTTCAACCATGGGGGAACCCCTCTCCCTGCACCTCTCATCTAGAGTCAGTAGAGTGTCCCTCCCACCACTAGGACCATGAACCCCTGGGCCAGTTCCCCAATCTATCTCAGGGACACTGTCCACCACTGGAGCTACCTCTCGTCCTTGAACCTCCTGGCATAAATCAACCCCCTCCAAGTCAGGCGCCACATCTCTAGGTGTGTGTACTACTCCCTCAGCACTAGATAACTCAATATTGCTGCCACCATCTGAGCTGGATTCCACCTCCAACTCAGCAAAGCTCACTCTCTGAGCTACACACATTTCTTATTGCTGGGCTGAGACACTCATGGCCTCCAGCCTCTCGAGCTCTAAATCAAGCTCCCTCATTCTCAACTCATGCTCCATTTGCAACCTTTTTTCCTCTAGGGCCAATTTCCTATTTTCTAACTCCAGTTGCCAACCCAACTTGAGCTTGGCAAGCTCCAATTCGTGCATCCTGTTTTCCTTCCTGTCCGCCAACTCCTCTGGGGACAGGACTTTGGCAGAAACACTGCTACCTGCTGCGGAGGTTGCTCTCCTCCCCCCTGGACCCAATGGCCCCTCCAGCTGCTCATCTGCATTCTCAGCCCCTTCCTCATTCTCAGGGGTATTCCTTGCTTCGACCCAGGCCCTCAGCGCCTTTTGGAACTCATCCTTCTTGGTGAGACCGGTCATAGCAACTTTAAATTTCCTGCAGAAGTGCTTTAGCTGTCTCACATAGTAGCATTCTAGTTTCTCCCCTTCCCAATCAAAATCAACAGATGCTATGGATGCTGCTTTATCCATGGTGGTTAAACTTGGCAGTTCTTGGCAAAAATAGAAAGTCCCAGAAAAAACAATCTACCAAAAGTATGTGGTTGCGTTTTGGTCTGCACTCACTAATAGTGTTCACCAATCACTGTACATGAGTCACAAATGCAAGTCCAGAATCATCACTGCTGCCACCAATGCTAGATTTGGGGGTCTCTAGTTGGCAGAGATAGGTACCTTTGACCAAATAGGGACCCTTGCATCTAGTCAGGGTAAGGGGGTACACTCCTAAAATAACCCCTGCTCACCCCCTTGGTAGCTTGGCACGAGCAGACAGGCTTATCTCAGAGGCAGTGTGTAAAGCATTTGTGAACACATACAGTAATCAAGTGACAACACTACAGATGGACACCACACCAGTTGTATATTAAAAATAAGTATCTTTTATATAGATTTAACACAAGACCACAAACGACAAAAATCCACAATACTGTACTTCAAAAATGGTAGAATTAGCTCAGTTCTCTTCAGATGGTAAATGCGACACTTTGAGTTCAATGTACCTTTGGATGCGTAACGCTATACAACGAAAGTGTTGCAGGGAAGGTGAAGCGTCGGTTCCTTACACGCAAGAACGGTGATGCGTCGGGTCCCTACTGATGCGTAGGGGATGCGTCGGTTCTTCTCCACGCGGGGAGGTGATGCGTCGGTTTCTTACTGCGCTTTCGTGGCGATGCGACCAGCAACGACGTGATGCGATGAAGATCCGGTGCAATGAACAAAGATGGCGTCTTCTTCTTGATGTGACACGATGCGAGCACGCCCGACGGCCGTGCAGCGACTCAACGATTCTTCTGAGCCGCGACAGGCCCTGCGACACGCTTCCCGGTGATGCGGCGGCGTCTGATGAGACGTCGATCCTCTTCTCCGGCGATGCGAGGCGCTTCGGCAACGATGCGACGGCCGTGCGGCGACTCAACAATTCTTCTGAGCCGCGACAGGCCCTGCGACACGCGTCCCGGTGATGCGGCGGCGTCTGATGCGACGTCGGTCCTCTTCTCCAGCGATGCGAGGCGCTTCGGCAACGATGCGACAGCGGCAGCGGCGGCGACACTCTTCTCCGTTGATGCAGCGGCGTCTGATGCGACATCGATCCTTTTCTTCGGCGATGCGAGGCGCTTCGGCTGCGGCGGCGACGCTTCTTCTTCGTGAGTCGCGCTTCTAGCTCCTTGCGACACGCAGTCCCTCAGAAAGTCCAGCACAGCAGCAGGCACTTTCCAGAAAGACTCTTGGGGAGCTGGTTGGTGAAGTCTGTTGTCCCTGAGACTTCAGCAGGAGGCAAGCTTTTCTCTCAAGCCCTTGGAGATCTTTTACAAGTTGATGAAAGTACTCACAAAGTTCCTTTCTCCTTTCTTTGGCCATCAGGCAACCACTGCAGGCCAATCCCCCAAACAGCACTCAGCTTAAGGATAGTCTCCTCCTCAGTTTCTCTGGTTCCTCTCCTCAGCAAAGGTTCTTCTTGTTTCCCAAAGTGATCTAAAGTTCTGGGGTCTGGGTCCCCTCTTTTATACTCATTTTCCCTTTGTTCTCTGAAGGCAGAGAGGCCTTTGCCTAGTCCAAACCAGTTCTGGTCAGTCTTGGAGCACTTTGTTGACAAGACTCCTTCTTTCCTTTCACAGTGTAGGCCAGGGACATCAGACGCACCACAGGAGGTGGAGCCAGCATTGTGGAGGGAAGGCACAGCCCTATTCAGGTCCCAGGTGCAACTTCTCCCACCCATCTCCATGCAGATCTCTCTATTCAGCCCTGTGCTGACTCACCCTGTCTCCTGGAATCCCCAGCCCCTGTCACTCAAACTCCAGACAAGGAATACACAACCTAGCAGAGGCAGGCTTGGATAGTTAGGCAAGAAAATACCTACTTTCTAAAAGTGGTATTTTCAAACACAGAATGTTAAAACCAACTCCACTAAAAGATGTATTTTATCATTCTGAGTTCAGGCATACTAAATTCGTTTTTCTACCATGTTCCCTGGGTCAGTTAGGATTATAAGATGTAATAATCAAACTGCCTATTCTGGCCTATGGGGAACAGGTAGCCTTGCAATAGTGAAAAACGAAAATGGCTGTAATTCACTATTAGGACATCCCACACACACCAGGGCATGTCCTACCTTATACCTACAATGCACCCTGCCCTTGGGCCTACCATAGGGGTGTCTGATATGAAGAAAAGGGAAGGTTTAGGGACTGGCAATTGGGTGCACTTGCCCAGTCAACATGGCAGTACCAGACTGCACACAGGCTCTGCAATGGCAGACCTGAGACACACTTTTACAGGCTGCTTCTGTGGGTGGCACAACCAGTGCTGCAAGCCCATCAGCAGCATTGGATTTACAAGCCCTGGGCACACTCAGTGCACTGTACTAGGGTCTGACAAGTAAACCAATCCAGCCAATCATGGAGTCACTAATCCATACATCAATTTATACCAGAGAGCATATGCACTTTAGCACTGATCAGCAGTGGTAAAGTGCCCAGAGTCATAAAACAGCCAACAACAGGTCAGAAAAAATACAGAAGGAAGGCAAAAAGTTCAGGGATGACCCTGCAAAAAGGGCCAAGTCCAACACTCGCTCTGAACTCGGAGCAAACTAACAATCGCCCAGCGCAGTCAGGCCTAACATCAGGTAACACCCCCTTTGTGGGAGGTCCTCCCGGATCACACTGACCTGGTGACTGCGACCCAGGAAAGGCAAACAGGGCTCCTCACTAGGGCCTACTCGGGCTTCTCCAGTCTCCTCGGTCTCCTCAGTGGGAGACTGTCCGCTCCGACGAAAGGCAGGAAGTTGAAGAAGGGAGCCCGCGAGACTCCGGTCCTTCCTCTGGCTGCACCAGGAGCCTGCAAGGCTCCAACGCGTTCCTGCTATGGCCCGCACACAAGCAGGCTCAGGCAGCACGCGGGGCTCTCCTCAGCAACACGGGAGCCCCACCCACAAACAGGCTGCTCCTTCGCCTGTCTTCCGGTTTATGGGCTGCTTTCAAGATTCCGGCTCAGCTGCTCCCGACCCCAAAATACGGAGCGAAGTCTCCGCAACGTCTTGTCCCTGGTAGTGCAGCCTAACACACGCTTCATGGCCACACGCTGCTCCAGGCACCCGGCACAATAAAAGGTAGAACGCTCACCCTGCGCTTGCCTTGTCAGCAGGGGAGGCTCTTCATGCTCGGTGTCTCCCACGGTGAAACACAACCAGGGGCAGACAGTGCCCCTCTCATGAAACTGGCAAAGGGCAGGGCTGGGCCCAGGCAGGCCAGCTCACAGGGCCCTCCAGCAGAGGGGAAGTCCTTCATGGCAGTTTTTCCTGGCGCCCAGCAGTCCTTCAGCAAGCACAGTTCCAGGCAGGTACAACACACTTACATGGTGTCACAGCCCCAATATTTATGCTTTATAGAGTCTTTGTTCTGCCCCCTGGCACAGGGCCCTGGACCTAGTCCAAACCAGTTCTGGGGGCACTTATCAAGTGCCCAACATTCCCCATTGTCAGTGTAGGCTCTGGCCCCAGACACACCACATGGGGGCAGAGCCAGCATTGTGGAAGGCAGGCACAGTCCTATTCAGGTTCAGGTGATACTCCTCCCACTACTCCAAATGCAGTTCAGGCCTATTCAGCCTAGCGCTGACTCACCCAGGCCCTCTGGAGCCACTGCACCTCCGCAGCCCCTGTCATCCAGAGCCAGACATGCAATACACAACAGACAGGCACTAAGACACATAGCACACAGAAATGCCCACTTCTAAAAGTGACATTTCTAAAATAGTGATATAAATCTGCGAACACCATTACGCAGCATTTATTGCCACTATTCCAAACATACCAAACTTGATCACGCCACCCCTCTTCTATCAGGAATTACCACTGAAACACATATCAGGGAATCCCCAATGCATTCCTATGAGAGGGCAGCCTTACAGCAGTGAGAAACCAAATAGGCTGTTTGTCACTACCAGGACATGCCACACAGTTAAGGCACATGTCCTACCTTTTACCTATACCACACTCTACCCATAGGGCTAGCTGGGGCCTACCTTAGGGGTGACTGATATGTAGTAAAAGGGGAGTCACGGACGTGGCAACCACTTTATGTGCCATGTCACAGTGGCAGTAAACTGCGCGTGCAGGCCCTGCAATGGCAGAGGCCTCAGACAGGTTTGAAAGGCTACTTTGGTGGGTGGCGCAAGCAGCACTGCAAGCCCACCAGTACCATTTAATTTACTGGCCCTGGCTATATGAGATACCACTTTACAAGGGACTGATAGGTAAATTAAATACGCCAAACAGGTGTAGACCAATCTTACCAAGTTTACCATAGAGAGCACATGCACTTTAACACTGAACAGCAGTGATAAAGTGCCCGGCGTCCTAAAACCACCAACGACAGGTCAGAAAAAATTGCAGGAGGAAGGCAAAAAGTTCTGGGATGACCCTGCAAAAAGGGCCTAGTCCAACACAACCCCCTTCCAGCCTAAAGCCAGGGTTGACCAATCAATACCTTGATGGGCTTCCCTGCTTGGGGTGACTGAACATGGACGTGGGCCTGCAACTGCAGGGGCACACTCCAGTTCCATGCCAATCTGAAATCATGTGGTTCCCTCTGTCTAAGCTCCCAGGACCAACTAAGCTATCCCACTGGGACTCCTTAGCTGTACATGGCCAGGACCAGGCCATAGGCCATCCAGATGTCTCTGGTCCTTGCCATCTCACAGAGTGGGGGGCAGTAACCCCAGGTACATAGTATCCATTCTCCACTCTACCTCTCATCAGTGCAGTCCTATACTGCCACTGATCCCTCAACCCAGGGTCTGCACACTCAGGCTGACCAGGAGTGACGGGTGAGGCTCTCTTCCCCCTACCCCTCCTTCTGGGGTTCCGCACTCGCCTCCAAGGAGAGGCACCCTTGGAACACAAAACTGTCAGGACGCTGGAATCAGCCCTCCCACACATTTCTCCCTCCAGTTCAGGACATTGACCCTGCAACTAGTCTCTCAACCCAGGGACCAAACCCTCAGGTTGAACCAGGGCCAGAGGCGAGGACTCCCTCCCTCTGCACCTCCTTCCAGAGATCTGCACCCTCCCACCTGGAGTGGTACCCCCAGAAGACAAAATGGTAGGGACACTGCTTACAGCTGTCCTTCCTCCAGGTCAGGCATAACCTCCTGAACCTGGCCTCCCAACCCAAGGACTACACCCTGTGGCTGAGCACTTCCCCGGCACACCAGGACTTCCTGGGGAGCACGCATGCCCCCCCAAGGGTAACACATACCTCATGTGTTGCGTGACAGTCTGCCTGGCGCTGATCTCCCGACCCCTGTCCATTTGACAGTGGGTGAAGACCCACTCAAACAGAATTGGTGTCACCATGGTCACTCCTAGAAGGCTCAGCCCTTATGGCTGGCCCCTGACCCACTGGTTCTCCCACTGGGGACCGCATCCCCCACTCACCCCTCCATCTGGACTTCTGCACCCACCACTCAGGAGTGGCACTGCCAGACATCAGAACTGGTGGAGCTCTGCTTACAGACGCTCCAAATTCTCCTTACACTAGGAGACCCCCCTCAATGGATTGCCTTCCAGTACAGCCTAGGCTCCCCACCTGGTGTTCCCTTAGGGACCCTCCAGGCCCTGAGACTGGCTTTCGGGCACCTTGGGACGCATCACATTCTCACTCCTTCTCTGCGGAGACAGGACGTTAATCCCTACACCCCTCCCATTACACCAGGACCTATCTGGGCTACTAAAAACCTTTCCCACCACTCTCGGCTGGGAATTTCCTGAGCCACTCCCCTTAGGGTCACTCCCAAATGCCTTCTCAGACCCTCTGGCACTCACCCATAGGTCTGCCTCCTGTGCAAGCTCCCTGGGATCAGAGATCTCACACTACAACAGGTGTTGGCGTAGCCCTGGAAAACAACAATGGAACATGTGCTCTCTGACAATCAGATTGAACAGGCCTTCAAAATTGTTTGCTGTGCTACCCATCACCCAACCTTCCAGTGCATCACAACATTCATCCACAAACTTCCCCCAAGACTGGTGAGATGGTTTCCTACTGCCCCTGAACCTCAACCTATATCCTTCAGGTGTGACACCCTCTTCCTGGGAACTAGATACCACGCTCTGGGATCTGTGAGTGGGACTTCCTACACTGGACTCTACATTGCTGCCACCACTGGGCTCCACCCTCACTGGTGAATCCAGACCACTGAAACTACTCTCAGGGGACAACCTATCCTCAAGAGCTAGTTTCTCTCTGGCGAAGGCCCTCTCTGCCTCCGCCATCCTCTCCTGATCTAAGGCTCTCTCAACCACAGCTTTTTTCTCCTCCACACCCAGCTGCGCTATCTCCTTGGCATGCTCCAATCTGAGCCTCTCCAAAGCCAGCTGATGCTCCCTTTCTTCCCTCCTGTCCACCAACTCCTCTGGGGACAAGGAAAGGGATGGGGCACTGCCCCAGGCACTGGACCAAGCAAGGGACTCCCTCTCTACGGGGTCCTCACTATCTACTGGCGTCCCTGCCCTGTCATTTTCTCCTTCTTCTTTAGACTCTTCAGGCCCTCCCTCAAAATCACCACTTAGGTATGCAGAGGGGTAATCTGTAAGGTCCCCCCAGGGCTCTAAAACTTCTCCCCTAAGGATTGCTTCATAGAGGAACAGTTTTCTGAGGATGTTGCCTTCTATGTGTATTCCCCTTTCTCTGCAGAAATCCTTTAACTCATCCTTAGTGTACTCCAACAGGTCATCCTCATGTATCAAGATTAACCCCATTTTGGCAAGATACACAACCCACAGTGCAAAACAAGAGACCTAGACGTCTGAGCTGAAGCAGGAGTACACAATTCAAAATGACACTTTGAGGAGAAATATAAAAAAATCAGGAGAAAAAAATCCCAAAACACGTGATTTGTCTAAATGCAGAGTTTGTAGTGCAACCATGCGTCACTGTGGTACTGAGCAAACGCAAGTCCTATCCCACCGCTGACAACCAGTGTTAGAAATGGGATTTCTGGTTGGCTAGGGCATGCGCCTAAGCCAGGCAGAAACCACCACTCTAGTCAGGGCAAGGGAGTTACATGTTGAAGATAACCCCTGCTCACCCCCTTGGTAGCTTGGCATGAGCAGTCAGGCTTATCCCAGAGGCAATGTGTAAAGCGTTTGCGCCACACACACACACACAGCAGCGACTCACTAGGCACACCACAAAAGAAGCTCGACACAAGGTTATGTAAAAATAGCCTTTGTATTATCCATAAAACACATTAGAATGTAATCACATATATACACTGTGCCACCTGGCACTTAGCATGACTTTACAGGGATTATCTACACTACAGGGCCAATCGGGCCACTGTCATAACATCACCGTTAGTGAAGACAACCAGTAACTAATGGTAACATTGCACTTAGCATAAACACCTTAGGCATGAACATCCTAGCATGACCTAGTATATCATATTATGCAAAACATAATCAGCAGTAGTGCAGTACATCATCACAACACACCATTCCTCTCTTAGGCATAAATGTAACTGCACAGTATGCCACATATTATAGCCACATCAGCAAGACCATAACCGTGTACAATATGGCATAAACACCATCAGCAGCAGTGCACATTATAGCAACACCATTCCTCTAGTTAGGCATACCACCCACACATCACTGTGCCTGTGGCAACGCATAAAACAAATTCATATGGGGCAGGTCGTGTAGGTGTCCCCTCTCCGTAGGGGTGGCGGTGATTCCTTTGGCCCTCCTGCCAACACGAGGCTTTCCACTAGCCCCCTAGCCGTGTGTGTACCTTCTGCAGCTGTCTGTGATCCGACGGTGCAGCTGTGGACACTTATCTCGCTCCGAACTCAGAGCAAACTAACAGCGGCCCAGAGCAGTCAGGCCCAACATCAGGTAACACCCCTTCGTGGGAGGCCCTCCCGGATCACACTGAACTGGTGACTGCGACCCGGGAAAGGCGAACAGGGCCTCCTCGGGCCTCTCCGGTCTCCTCAGTGGGAGACTGTCCGTTACGGCAAAAGGCGGGAAGTTGCAGAAGGGAGCCCGCAAGGCTCCGGTCCTTCCTCTGGTTGCACCAGGAGCCCGCGAGGCTCCGATGCTTTCCTGCTACCGGCCCCGCCCACAAGCAGGCTCAGGCAGCACACAGGGCTCTCCTTGGCAACTCTGGAGCCCCGCCCACAAACAGGCTGCACCTCCGCCTGACTTCCGGCTCCGCCCACGGTCAGGCTCCTTCGCCTGTCTTCCGGTTTGCGGGCTGCTCTTAGCTTAGCCGCTTCCGTCCCCAAAATACGGAGCAAAGTCTCCGCAACATCTTGACCCTGGTAGTACAGCCTAACACACGCTGCACAGCCACACGCTGCTCTGGGTACCCGGCACAATAAAAGGTAGAGCGCTCACCCTGCGCTTGGCTTGTCAGCAGGGGAGGCTCTTAATGCTCGGTGTCTCCCACAGTGAGACACAACCAGGGGCAGACAGCGCCCCTCTCATGAAACTGGCAAAGGGCAGGGCTGGGCCCAGGCAGGCCAGCTCACATGGCCCTCTAGCAGAGGGGAAGTCCTTTGTGGCGGTTCCTCCTGACTCCCAGCAGCCTTTCAGCAAGCACAGTTCCAAGCAGGTACAACATACTTACATGGTGTCACAGCCCCAATATTTATACTTCATAGAGTCTATGTTCTGCCCTGGCACAGGGCCATAGACCTAGTCCAAACCAGTTCTGGGGGGCATTTATCAAGTGCACAACATTCCCCATTGTCAGTGTAGGCTCTGGCCCCAGACACACCACAGGGGGGCGGAGCCAGCATTGTGGAAGGCAGGAACAGTCCTATTCAGGTTCAGGTGCTACTCCTCCCACTACTCCAAATACAGATCAGACCTATTCAGCCTAGCGCTGACTCACCCAGGCCCTCTGGAGCCACTGTACCTCCCCAGCCCCTGTCATCCAGAGCCAGACATGCAATACACAACAGAGAGGCACAAAGACACATAGCACACAGAAATGCCCACTTCTAAAAGTGGCATTTTCAAAATAGTGATAATAAATCTGTGAACACCATTACGCAGCATTTATTGCCACTATTCCAAACATACCAAACTTGATCACGCCACCCCTCTCCTTTCAGGATTTACCACTGAAACACATATCAGGGAATCCCCTATGCATTCCTATGAGAGGGCAGCCTCACAGCAGTGAGAACCCAAATAGGCTGTTTGTCACTACCAGGACATGCCACACAGTTAAGGCACATGTCCTACCTTTTACCTACACCGCACCCTGCCCATAGGGCTAGCTAGGGCCTATATTAGGGGTGACTGATATGTAGTAAAAGGGGAGTCACGGACGTGGCAACCACTTTATGTGCCACTTCACAGCGCCAGTAAACTGCCCACGCAGGCCCTGCAATGGCAGAGGGCTGAGACAGGTTTGAAAGGCTACTTTGGTGGGTGGCACAAGCAGTGCTGCAAGCCCACCAGTAGCATTTAATTTACTGGCCCTGGGTATATGAGATACCACTTTACAAGTGACTGATAGGTAAATTAAATACGCCAAACAGATGTAGACCAATCTTACCAAGTTTACCATAGAGAGCACAAGCGCTTTAGCACTGAACAGCAGTGATAAAGGTCCCAGCGTCCTAAAACCACCAACGACAGGTCAGAAAAAATACCAGGAGGAAGGCAAAAAGTTCTGGGATGACCCTGCAAAAAGGGCCAAGTCCAACAGTACTACTTTGTGTGTAGTGTTTGTTCAGGTCATATTTTGTCAAGGTCATCTTTTTAAAATGAATGCCCACTGTCTTTAGTAGAAATTCCATTTCAAGACATTTTATGCCTGTTTCTTTTCTGTTCTTTTAAATGATGATTTTTATAGATCAATACTGTCTCCATTCATAAATGTCACAGTTGTTCTTTGCTCAAGTGGCATTTCTGTATCTAAGGTGACTATTTATGATCTAAATATTCTGCAAGGTCTAGCAATAACATGAATTTATCTTCCAGATTCTGCATATTGCCAACATTAAGCCACAAGGTTTTTTTCCCCAAGGTCTTTGCATGCCAATAGGATAATGTGATGGGAGTTGCCTTTAACCAAATTCTTGTATTCAACCAAACTTATTTTTATACTCACCAACACATTCCAGCTCTGTTCCATATTGACATATACTTTACATCTGTGACTGTAGCAGATACCATAGTGAAGGATTCAATTCATTGTGCGCTTGTGAAGAATGGCCAGTCTGTTGGTGGGAAGAGAGAGGAGTCAGCTGAATAAATCTGGAAGCTTCACTCTGTGAGGCTGTGTGCATCATTCCTTCCCATTGTTAAGCTATCCATGGCAGTAAGCATTTATGTGGGGTGAGACTAGCCTGCACTGTTCAGGCACCATGTTAGGAATTTCACAAAGGTTGATATGTAGATGAGCAAGGCTACATAGGCACCTAACCAAGCACTATTTTGAACCAAGAAAAACCTGAGGCCCTAACATTTCAGGATGGTAACGTCACTGGAAATTGTATATGCACCGAGACCATGAACATTCATCCAGTCAAAAATGGCTAACAAGCTCCTTAACTCTTTTTAAGAGCTGGTATGGTTGGCATGTTTTCTCCCATAACTTTTTGCCTTCAAACCTCCTGTTTTTGCTGACTTTGTTCTTGCTTGCCATAGGACCCTGGACACTTTACCACTGCTAACCAGTGCTAAAGTGCTTGTGCTCCCTCCTCTAAACATGGTAACATAGGCTTATACCTAAATGACATATATAATTTACTTATAAGACCCTACTAAAGTGGTACTACATGTATCCAGGGCCTGCAAATTAAATGCTACTAGGGGGCCTGCAGGGCTGATTGTGCCACACAGTTTAGCACTTTTGACCTGTCTCAAGCCTGCCATTGCGGCCTGTGTGTGTGCAGTTTTAAACTGCCATTTTGACCTACCAAATTAAACCTTTTGCCAGGCCCAAATCTTCCTTTTTTAATACATATGAGTTACCCCTACGGTAGGGCCTGGACATTATGGAGGGCAGGGTGGAGTGTATTTAAAAAGTAGGACATGTACTTTTAGGTTGTACATGTCCTGGTAGTGAAAAACTCTTACATTTCCTACCTCTCCCATAGGATAACATTGGAGTTACCTTATTACATTTTATAAGTGTAATTTACGAACGGGAACTGGTAGCCCTTCAACGTTTGGTCTCTCTGGAATTGTAGTTTCAAATCCTAACTTATATGGTAAAGTCGGATTTTAAATTACAATTTTGAAAATGCCACTTTTATAAAGCTAGCAATTTCTTGCCTTAGTCATCTGGTGCCTGCAGCCTGTCTCCTTTGTCACATGATTGGGTGTGGTTGACAGTTAGGCTTTGCGTATTCCTCCTAGACAGACACATACACAATAGGGGGTTTAGGTATGACTGGGTGGGCCATCACTGGCAGGATGGGAGGGAGGACCTGGGCCCAGTCCCAATTAGAGCTGAATTGGCTGTGTCCTGTCTCCACACAAAGGGCTACATACCCCCTGCAGTTAGTCTGGACCTAGGGCCAGAAGGCAAGGCATCTGTGCACTTCAAAGGCAAGCTTCTAGAAACTTCTCCCCACTTCAAAGGCACAACTTTGTATAAATACTGGACCTCAGACACCAACTCTTCAGTACACTTATGGACCTGTGGATTCTCTGCTAGGAAGAAGGACTACTGTGCTGCTGAAAGGTCTGCCACTCTGCTGGAATGCTGCTCTGAAGTGCCTGCTACCCTACTGTGCTGACCTGCTGCCTGGTGTCCTCTTGTCTAGGTGAGAAGGACTGGACCTGCATCCCTTGATCTCAGAACCCAGAGAGATTCCAAGGGCTAGTTGCCTTGCCTGGGATTCGGAAGCCTCAGGGACACAACAGGCTTCCAACAACCTTGCACCTGCACTCTGCCATATGAGATTCTACCCTGCCAAGTGGTGATTTCCCAGTCCGGGACACTTGGAAGAGGGCCCAAGTGTTTGCCAGCCCCTGTGGATCCAGAAGAACCAATACATCTCCTCTGCTGTGCATCGCAGCCCCGCGCAGAACCGATGCACCTCTGACACTGCGTGGATTGGACCCATCTCAAAGACCTGCATCACCTCTGCAGCCCTCAACACCTTCAGAAATGCCACTGTGTGATGCATCCTTGGTGCAGGCCCTTGCATCCCTCATTGAGGGCAGCCTAGATGACAATGACAGACTCCACATTGTAGGTAGCCTCACAGATCCTCAGAACTGACGTATCACCCGACTGCGCACCGCATCCTCGATGCTGAACTTTGCATCGCAAGCCGAGTCGACGGGATCCTCGATGACAATGCCAGCCCTTGCATCACAGCCTCACCGCATCTCGGAACCGATGCATTGTTTCGGCTGTGCAATGCATTTTTGCAACGCTCCTTGCAACGCTCCTCAACCAAGATTTAAGGTACTCTGTTCAATGGGCCTAATTGGGTCTCTGTAGCTAGATTGCACTTCATCATGGTCGGCCTGAACTTGTGACTTTGTCTCTGTCCTGTGTGACCAAATATCCACAATTGGCACTTAACGTTTCTGGTGCAATTTTTACTAAAATCATTAAACTTAAATATTTTGGGTACTACTAATTGTTTGAGCTGGCTAACATGGGCTTCTGCACTGTGGCCCAGCTCAAGGACTTCTGCAAGGAGAGGGGACTTCCAGCTAAGAGCATCACCAGGAAGGGGGAACTCTAAAAGGCCCTGAAGGCCTGGGCGGAAGCCCATCAGTCACTGGTTGAAGCCACAGGAGAGGACAATAAGATGGAAAGGCTTGGAGAGGATCTTCCTGTGGTACCACTCTGCAGTTGATGGTGAGGACTTGACCGTTGTTGTGGAGCTCCCAGCCAGGGCAGAGAGCAGTGTCTCTTCCTGCAACCTGTCCCCAGAGGAGCTGGCAGAAAGGAGGGAGGAGAGGGAATTCAAGATGCAGATGGTACAGTTAAAGATGAAGGAAAGGAAACTGGCCATGGAGGAGAAGATGGCTGAGAGTGCCTTGAAGGGGAAAAAGTTGTTAGTGGCTCATGATCTGAGTCTGAAGGAGCTAGATCTCATGGACAGGCAGGCAGAGTAAAGCAGTGATGGTGGCATCATTTCTACAGTGCCCTCTGGAGACAAGAGGGTCCATATTCCTAAATGGCCGGTGCCTGATTTTGTTGTGGGAGACAATATTGATAAGTGGTTTGAAGCTTATGATATTGTTTTACAGATGCTCAGGATCCCTGAGGATGATTGGGGGGCTAGTCTTTGGAAGCACATCCCTGGTGAGAGGAGGGACACCCTACTGGCCCTGCAGAGGGGGGACAGGATGAGGTATCCCCCCATTAAGGAAGCCCTAGTCAGGAAGTATGATCGTATCTCAGAGAAGTACAGGCAGAAGTTTAGCGACAGTCAGAAACTGGCCCAGCAGACCTGGGTGGGTTTTGTAGATTGCTTATGCAAGACACTGGATGGTTGGGTGAAGGGTACTGAAGCAAAGGATTATCAGGGGCTGTACAATTTGATTGCAAAGGAGCACATGCTCACTCTTTGTTTTGCAGATCTGCACCAACACTTGATTGGCAGTAAGTTCATAGACCCTAGGATGTTTGCTAAGGAAGAAGACCACAGGGTCAGCACCAAGGCCTACAAGCAGATATCTGGGGGGATCACCACAAGGGTGTTCAGGGTTCCCACCAGAAGGATGGGGGAGACACAAATACAACTAAGGTGTTCTCTATAGGGCCCCAAAATAGTTCTAGGGGTCATGACTCCATCACCCACTGGGGAAGAAGAAGTGGTTCCCTGACAGTAAGTCATCAGGGAAGGGACCCCCCCAAGTGCTATGATTGTCAACAGTCAGGGCACTTCAAGGGAGTTGACAAATGTCTCAAGTGGTCACTGCCCCCACTGGTGGGAAGTCACTAGGGCTTGCTAGAGTAGCTCTTGGGGAGAAGCTTGACCCTGTTAGTGGGGGGGCAGTTTAGAGGTTACTCTAGATTTCCTGGGTGACAGAGAGATGGCGCAGAGAACTCACATGCCTAATAATACAGTGGGTCACAATCAATGGGCAGAAGGTGGAAACTCTGAGAGACACAAGAGCCAGCATGACAACCGTCAGATGTCATCTGGTAACCTCAGAGCAGGTAGTTCCTAATGTATTCCACCAAGTTTTTGCAGCTGACAATCATGAGAGTCACTACCCTTTGAGTGGGGGGGGTCTCAGGTTCCTTGAGGGTAGCTGTGAGACCACCCATGTATGTGTACTGTCTTCTTGGCAATGACCTAGATCACACCATCTGTAAGGAGGGGAGCTCAGGTTGCATTTGGAGATGTTAGAGTTGCCTGAGTGGGTGTGCTTGATCACACAGTCCATGGACACCTCAGAGGGCAGTCAGGAGAACCTGGAGCCTGGAGACATGGCCCAGGTGTCTACCAAAAAGAAGAAAGGCAAGTAGCGTGGGCAATCTGAAACTCTCAAAGTCCGGGAGGAGGTTGATCCTGAGGGAGACACCCTGGAGGATTTTGTCGGCATGAGGAATCTACCTGAGCCAGCCAACTGACAGCAGGAAGGGGATCCAACCAGGGAGAAATTCTGCAAGGTGCTGGTTAAGTGCCCCACTCTTGAGGGCCTATGGTGGCAGGCCCAGGCAGATGTTAACACCTCTGGTGATCACCTTATTTACTGGGAGAATGGTCTCTTCTATAGCGAGTGTAAGGTTCCTGAGTCTTGGGAAACACGTGTATTGGCGGTCCCCCAGTGCTACAGTGACTTCCTACTATAATTGGCTCAAAATGTTCCCCTGACAGGCCATCTAGGGCAGGACAAGACCTTTGACAGGCTTGTCACCCACATTTATTGGCCCCAGATGAGGAGGGTCTCAGATGCTTTCTGCAGGCCCTGTCCTAACTGCCAGAATGGTTACAAGTCAGGAGGGAAGCGCAAGGTGCCCCTGCAACTTATTCTTGCCATTGTACCCCCTTTGAAAGGTTGGGCCTCTTGGCCACAACACAACCATGAGCAACAGGTTTATCCTGGTCTTGATGGACCATGCCATCTGGTACCTGGAGGCTATCCCTCTGAGGATGGTGATTGCGCCCGCAGTGGCCAGGACACTTATAAGGAAATCTAACCATGTGGGGTCCCCAAGGAGGTGATGTTGGACCGTAGTACCAATTTCATTTCAGCGGACATGAAGGCAATGTGGAAGGAGTGTGGGGTAACCTACAAGTTCTCCACTCCTTACCATCCCCCAACCAATGGACTTGTTGAAAGGTTCAATAAGGCCCTCAAAGGCATGATCATGGGCCTTTCAGAGCCCTTGAGGCGAATGTGGGACGTCCTCTTGCCATGCCTGTTGTTTGCATACCAGAAAGTGCCCAGAAAGGAGTTGGCGTCAGCCCCTTTGAGCTCCAGTATGGGCACTCAGTGCAAGGGCCTCTCACTATGGTCAAGGAGGGGTGGGAGCAAGCTCCCAGGAAGGCCCATAAGGATGTGGTCAGCTACATGCTGGCACTCTGTAACCAGATGAAACGCTTCTGGAAGCAAGCTAATGTGAATCTAGAAGCCAGCCAGGAGGTCATGAAGCAGTGGTATGCCCAGAAAGCCACTCGAGTTTCAACCTGGCCAAAAAGTGTGGGTGGTGTACATTTTGGAGCCCAGGGTCCTCAAGACCATTGGTCTTGCCTCTATGAGGTGAAAGAGTGCAAGAGTGAGGTCAGCTACCTGGACCTCATGACTCCCAGAAACCCCTTAAGGTTTGTGCACGTCAATCACCTCAAACCCCACTTTAAGAGGTCTATTAACTATGCTTCTGGCCATGAATGATGGCATGGAGGAGGAGAGTGAACCTTTCCCTGGCCTCTTTTCTTCCAAGGAGCAGGATGGGTCAGTGGAGGGTATCAGCCTCTCGCATACACTGACCCTTGAACAGCAGAGAGACTGCCACTAATTGGTGGGGCAGTTTTTCTCTTCATTCTCCCTTATCCCAGGACTTACTACATGGTGTATCCATGACATTGACACTGGGACAGCATACCCATGAAAAGCAAAATTTACATGTTGTCTGATAAGGTGAGGCCCAGCATTCAGGAAGAGGTCTCCAAGATGCTGAAGTTAGGGGTTAATGAAGACTCAAACAGCCCTTGGTCCAGCCCAGTGGTGCTGGTCCTTAAAGCTGCCCCTCCAGGTGCCATCCCAGAACTTAGGTTGTGTGTGGATTACCGGGGGCTCAATGCAGTCACCAAGACTGATGCACATCCCATCCCCAGAGTTGATGAGCTCATAGATTAGCTAGGAGCTGCTAAGTTCCTCGGCACTTTTGACCTAATGTCTGGGTACTGGCAGATTGCCTTAACTGAGGCGGCTAAAGAGAGGTCTGCATTCTCTACATCAGAAGGCCACTTCCAGTTCTGAGTGAGGCCCTTTCGGGTTGAAGAATGCCCCTGCCATTGTTCTGAGGTTGATCAACCAGGTCCTTGCTGGGCTGGAGAACTTCAGTGCCACCTCCTTAGATGACATTGCGGTCTTCAGTTCTGACTGGGAGGACCATCTGTACCACCTCAGAGCAGTGCTTCAAGCTCTGCAGAAGGCAGGCCTGACTATCAAGGCCATTAATTGCCAGATAAGGCAGGGTTCAGTGGTCTACTTGGGACACCAAGTGGGAGGAGGCAAGATGCAGTCCCTTCTGGCCAAGATTGAGACCATACTGGCTTGTGAGCACCCCCAAGACCTAGACAGAAGTGAAACCTTTTTAGGCCTCACTGGTTATTACAGGAGATTTGTCAAGGAGTATGGCACTATTGTTGCACCCTTGACAGAGCTGACTTCTAAGAAGCAGTCACATCATCTGATCTGGACAGAAGCATGCCAGAATGCTTTTGATGCCCCAAAAGACGTCATGTGCACAGCACTCACGTTGAAGGCCCTCAGCTGCGCCAAAGAGTTTATTGTCCAGATGGACACTTCAGAACATAGCATAGGGGCTGTGCTCTCACAACTAAATAAAGAGGGCCTGGATCAACCCGTAGCCTTCATCAGTAGGAGGTTACTTCCCTGGGAACAGAGGTGGAGTGCAATAGAGAGGGAAGCCTTTGCAGTGGACTGGGCAATGAAGAAGCTGAGACCATACCTGTTTGGTGCTTACTTCCAGGTTCAGACAGACCACAGACCCCTCAGATGGTTAACGCAGATGAGGGATGAGAATCCCAAACTGTTGAGGTGGTCCATCTCCATATAGGGAATGGACTTTATGATGGAACCCGGTCCTGGAACATACCATGTCAATGCTGACGGTCTCTCCTGGTTTTTCCACCTAAGTAAAGAGAACTCCCAAGAGGTTGAGTAGTACTCCACACTTTCAGCTGGGGGAAACATGTTAGACCTGGCATCCTTGTTATGGTTTTCCCCCTAACTTTTTGCCTTTAAACTTCCTGTTTTTGCTGACTTTGTTCTTGCTGGCCTTAGGACTCTGCACACTTTACCAGTGCTGACCAGGGCTACAGTGCTTGTGTTCCCTCCTCTACCTATGGTAACATTGACTCATAGCTAATTGGTCTATTTAATTTACTTATAAGTACCTAGTATTGTGGTGCTACATGTACTCAGGGCTGTAAATTAAATGCTACTAAGGGACCTTCAACACTGGTTGTGCCACCAACTTAAGTAGCACTTTAAACATATCTCAGGTCTGCCATTGCAGCCTGTGTGTGTGCTGTTTTAAACAGACATTTGAACCTGGCAAAGTAAACTTTTTATCTCCATGAAAATGATGGAATGCACTACATTATGTCAATAACCCGTTGTTTTAAAGTGTGCTCTTTTGGCAAGATTTTTGATTGCAGACTTGCTCATTCTATGCCCTGACAGCAGGTTTTAATTGGTTTAAAAACAAGTGGAGCGTACATTACGGTCCGAACACATGTCACACAGCAAAGAAAGAATATATAGAGGAATCCTTTTTTATTCAATGTTCCATTTAATCCTTTTCATCCATAATATGTTCCACAAGTTTATCACATCTTTTCTCAATATTTATTATAATAATAATAACTTTGTAAATCCCATTTTTTAATGCTGAGAAAATGCTTATCCAGGCCTTTTTCAATAGCACGTGGGAATACACAGCCCCAGGCAGCCTCCTTCATAATTAGCCAATGCATTTCGGGCTCAAAACAGCCCTTCTTCAGGGGTAGCTACAAAGTTAAAAGAAACATCAATGTGACGTATATTTAATAGCAATCACCTACTCAACATGTTTGTAACACTTGTGTGTGCTCAGTACAATCCATATTTAACTGTCAAGCGTGTTTTATGGTACCACCATTACTGCGCCTTCCTCTGTGCTGAAGCAAATAAAAAAAAAGAAAGAAAATACATTTAAAATTACGTCATCAGCAACGTGCTCCCTGGCTCTCCTAAACATAGAAACCCACCTCTAAAAAGAAAATCATTGAGAAAGCATTACAAATAATTATAAACAGAAAACAAACCATCCACCCCCTTTCTTTTAACACACAATACTTTTTTAAATTTTTTTTTTTTATCCTCATCTCACCAATAGACATCTGCAGATTTAACAAGCCGTCATATCTTACATTTAGGCGCCCCACGGCTAACTGCATTCGCCTAGGTCAACCCGACCTGCCCCGGGTAGTAGGGGCTTGGTGTAATCATAGGACCCGGAGGGGGGGGAAAACCATCACTCTTCTGCTTTCTGATGTCAAGAAGAAACTAATCGCAAGTCCCGGCCCCATCTTAACAAAGGTTGCCAGATGTCAGTCAGTGACTCCTTATTCCCCTCTTGCTCTAATCGTGCCATTGCGAATGAGGCTTTAAGCCAGTCTTCTCTATTCGGGGGGATAGAGTCTTTCCACTTTATACAAATCTCCCTCCGGGCGAGCAATATGAGGTATAGCAGCAGTCCCCTATGGATCTGAGCTAGAGCCAAGTTAATCGCATCATTACCCCCAAAAAACACCAACTGGCAGTTGATCTCAATGTTAACTTCAAAGATATTGGATAGAGAGTCTCCCACATCCTTCCAGTACGATCTTAACTCCGGACATTCAAAATCATCGGTCTGGAACCAATCTCCACTTGAGCTAAATATTGAAGATTTTTTTTTGGAGCCATCTCTTAAACTACTTTACAAATATATTAAACCAGCCAGCTTAAAAAAAAAAGAATCATTTTTTTTTGTTCTTAACAGACTTTACTATACCCCAGCCAAGATAGCCAAGTTCGCTCCGCTCCCCCGCCTAAATGTCCTAGATGTAAATCAGCAAATGCGGATGATATCCACATCTTTTTTGAATTAACACACAATACTTAAAGAAGAAATGTATACCTACAAATTCCAATTTAATCACCAGCAGTACAACCGTCTTGCTGATACTCCATAGCACTATCGTGCGCACTGCAAACCAACTCACCACTAACCCGATCCACTTCCAAATGTGACCCTTCTATTTCAACCCTCTATGGTAGTTTGAACCATCCAAGTGACTGTGAAGCCTGACTCGAATAATAAACATTAAAAAAATACGTTTCCCATGCCCTCAACTTAAATATACCCTACATACATATTTGTGAAAACCACATCAATAATTGCGTGAACACATAACATCACATTTTGCTTATAATGACACTCTTCATTTCTGTGGTAACTATACTTATCAAAAAAAGTCAATTCTAAATTGCGATGACAAGGCAGCACCCAGTGAAAGTCAAAACAGGTTATTGTTTTGACTTATACTGGGTGCTCCCTTGTGTCTGAAGGAAGTGGCCCGATTAGGGTCACCCGGGTCACTCACGCCCACCTCTCAGCCTTCCACACCAAATGAAGAGTTGGTCAGACAGTAGAGAATACAAACCAATAACTGTTTATTCAGAGTACACTCAGAGCGGAGCCAGGTCTGCCCAGTTTCTAAGGAGTGCTGCAGAGGGACTAAAGTCCACAAGCATAGAGATACATTTAGTACAATTCGTAACTGGGCTAGAACACGCCCATAGTGGAATTTTCCAGGCAGGTGCTATAAAGCAATGCAAACAAGAGAGAAAAAAAACAGTCTCAGTGCTCATATCTTACAAAGTTGCAGAGTCCAAGTCCACTGCAGGCGGGCCCATCTTCAGGCAAGTGGGAGAAGGCCTGTATCTAGTGGGAAAGGTATGTGCTAATAAGAACAGTGTATTCATTAGTGAAGGAAAACCAGCCTTGGAGAAACATAACCTAACAGAGGCCTTTTCTGGGAAATAGCGATTATGAGTTTCGATTATAAGACAAAATGGCGCCGACATAAAAAATGGCGCCGCAAATGCTAACATACATGGAACGATGGGCACACATGAATTTTTCTATTCTAACATGTCTGGACAAAGCTTTACCTCTCTGAAGAGTTCTAATGAGAGCAACACATATGTCAGGGGCTGCTTTTAAGCTTTCCAGGTTGGCTTGGATGGCATTTTACCAATCCAAAGCTGTAATTCTGGGCCCGATTCACAAAATTAATCTGAGACAAAATCCTAACTTTACGACTTTCAGTATTCACAAAAGGCATTTAGGAATAGTAAAGTTAGGATTTTGTCTTAAGTTTTGGTCTTAAGACAAAATCCTAACTTAAGTTTAACTTAAGTTTAATTTAAGACTAAAACTTAAGACAAACTTAAGACAAAATCCTAACTTTACTACTCCTAAATGCCTTTTGTGAATACCGAAAGTCGTAAAGTTAGGATTTGTCTCAGATTACTTTTGTGAATCGGGCCCTCTGTGCCTGGAGTGGTGAAAGACTTTTGTCATTTTACAGCTCGGCATGGATAGCACTTTGCTAATGCTATGCTTAAAAAGTTTGCTGTATAAATGACAAAAGGCTTTGTTCATTTCTAGCTCAGCATGGGTGGTGCTGTGCTAATCCTATGCTTAAAAACTTTGCTAGAAAAACAGACATTTGAAGTGAGCAGATTCAGAGTGTTGCTGGTGTTGCAGGGTGCTCTATATAAGAGTTGCTCTCCAACTAAATTTGGGAACTACCCAGAGTTCTGTGCTTCCTATTTTGCATAATTTATTCAGCACTCTAAGCCTGAAAGAGTATTGTTTTAAATATATATATATATATGGAGCATGTCTACGAGCGTCAAGATGACAGTCGCACTCTGAGAGTGCCCCGGACCCCTCCTTCATCTGCTTAATTCCATGCTCATCACACGAATCCTGAGCGAGATCGCGGGCTGCTATGCCCGCCGGTGAATACCGAGGAGTGATTCTGATGGTTGGCATCAGCGGAAGAACCAGCAATAGAGTTGTAGAATCACTCCTCCACAAAATGGCGGCCACTCAGGAGGGCAGACACTGAAGCCTCCTGGTGTGACACTCCCAGAGGAATAAGAGCCCGCCGAGAGTGGCGGATGAAGTGGGGACGACTCCGTGAGAAGACCAAGAGTGCAGTGCCTTGACTGGGGATTGACTGACCGATGTGGGGTGAACACCTCAGACTCGCCGCTGGTCACACCATCCGGGTCCGGACCCTGGGGCCTGGTCACTGCCACTGAGTCCTGGGGGCCGGTCCTGAACTCCGTTGCTGCCAAGGAGCTGATAGTGTGCCCCCCCCCCCCCCCCTTGGACTGTAAAAGTCTGCGTAGCTGCTACAGAGACATTGGAGAGGGTGAACAAGTGAACCGGCAGAGTGACGACACACCAAGCCGCTCCCCCGGATTGAGGTACGCAGCCTGATCGGGGGGGATAGGCAGTGGGGCTGGGGAGAAGAAGCGCTCTCCCTCCCTCCACTCCCTGCTCTGGAGAATGATGCTGCTTGGTGATGGCCCCATCATGCACTGTACCACCCAGAGGGCGGGATTCTGGGGAGGCCCGACTTTGCTGGGGTCCTTCGGGCCCTGCACTGTTCTGTCTGGAGGAGGAACCCCCTTACCACTGCTTTACTGGCCTGATTGAGGTTGGCACAGTGGAGAATATCAAGACATCCCCGCGCCGGCTGCGTGAGTGAAGAATGCTGGCCCTGAACCACCTGCTTCTGCCCGGGAAAGTGACGCCAGACCAGGCTGCTCACCCGGTCTGAGGTATGAGGTCTGATCGAGGGAAGAGAGCTGCGGAGCTGAGGAGAGGAAGCATTCCCCCCTCCCTCCCCCTTCCCTGCCCCGGAGAGCAGCATTGCAAGGTGATGGCCCTGCCGCACATCGGGCTGGAGCCACTTGGAGAGCGGAGTTCTGGGGAGATCCCAACCTCGAGGGGATCCTCCGGGCCCTGCGCTATGCTGGCTGGAGGAGGCCCCCCTATCACTACTCTGCTGACCTGGTTGGGATCGGCGCTGCACGGCAGGGGTGCCAAGATGGAGTTAGGAGTAGAGGGCTGACGGGGACCATCACACCCCCAGATAAGGCATGTGACCTGATGTACAGAGGTCGTCAAACTGCCAAGGCACCCATTGACACTGGAGGGGTGACCCCACTGCCTTCCAAGAACCTCCGCAGTGAGGCATATAGACCAGACAGCTTCAGCCAGCCAAAAGGCACCCCCCCCTTTTTCAGACTGTGACAATCATGGGTGGGTGCTTCCCTCCCTCTTCTTGATCTCCCGCTGCAGCTCCATTTGTATTTCTTGCAGAGCAGACAAGAGAACACGGAGGAGAGAGACATCCCACTGGATACAACGCTAGACCAGCCGGCAGAGCTCTGAGTCCACCCTCCTAGATGAGGAGGTGAGCCAGGAAGACGGGCGGTGGCACGAGGCTGTGGAGACATGGGGCGGGCTCTCCCCAGGGGACCCAGCACTGATTGTAGGCCTGTAAAGAAGGGACACAGACAAGCTTGAATGCTGCTCCTGCGGACACATAGACCTGCACCTGCTCCCGGGCATCAGGAGAGGGGACACCCCCGCCCATGCTGGAGAGCGGCCCTCGTCCACCTGCTCTGTGAAAAGGTGCCACACAAGCAAAGGGGCTCCCCAAAAATATGAGAAACTGTACGGATCTCACATCCTGACAACCGGTGGCTATAATCAACTAGTAGAGGTGCCCATGGAAAAGAGATTTGTGGCGTGTCCCGGGGTGCTCACAGTTCATACCTGACAGGGTTACAATCTGGGAGCAGTCCAAGAAAGGAACGGTGCGGGTGTACGACCCATGGATAGGGGGACGACCTTGGGGGCATTGGCTACCCATGGGCAGGGTTTCATCTGACAAGACATGGCAACCTGAGCCTTGCCCAGAGACGAACACAGGCGCAGCATCCCGATTCTCCAATCGGACACCTACCACAGTATCGGAACGCAACCCCTTCCTGATCCACCAGAGAAGACCCAGAGAAGACCCAGAGGGATCACATGCTTGGGACCGGAACTTGTTGATATCTCCTGTGCAGCACGAGCTTCTGAATAGACAGAACCCAGCCACTTCAGCGGTGGGCTGTCTCGGATGGAGGTGCTCTCTCCCCTCCTTCTCGCAGCTGGGGTTTCAGGCTAAGGCTGAATCCGCAAGCATGGGTAATAACAAAGTAATGAAACCATCTCCCTCCCAGACCTGCATGGAACAATTCACAATCAGTCACCCCAGTGCCAGCGGCACCGCCCAAGCCACTACACCTCTACCAGAAGAGGAACTGGCCACTATCCTTCAGGCCATACGCTCCCAAGACTCTGTGGAACACAAGATAGGGGAGGGGCGAGTTGATGTTGCACTCATTAGGCAAGATCTCCGCAATGCAATGGCCAGGATCGATGAAACCGAGTCCTGATTTTCCACCATTGAGGACGATATGGCCTCAATGAAGAGCCAGATAGCAAGTCTATTGTCCCACACGGCTGAGCTCCACAAGCGGACGGAAGATTCTGAAAATTGGTCTCGCAGAAATAATCTGCACTTTGTAAGTATAACAGAAGGAGCGGAACCTGCCCAGGAGGCCCATTTCATTGAGACCTGGATCAAGACATGGATGCCCCCAGAGCAATTGTCCCCATGGTTCAAAGTGGAACGGGCTCACCGCGCCTTGACGCCCAAACCACCGCTGGGGGCTCCACACAGACTGATAATAGCACGCATCCTTAACTTCAAGGATAGGAATGCCATTCTGCAGGAGGCACGCTCTCATCCTCACCTTTCGTGTCAAGGAAGTAAAGTGTTGATTTTTTCCAGACTATAGGAAAGAAATACAACAACAAATGAGATCCTTCACTATGGTCAAATAAAAACTAAGGGTGCTTAACCTGTCCTACCGTCTCCTGTTCCCTGCCCGCCTCCGGGTGGTCTTGCACAATATGACTCACTTCTTTAACACTCCAGAAGCGGCCTGGACATGGGCCACTGAGGAGCGACCTGTGACCTTGCCAAATGCAACCGATATGTCCCCACCGAAAGGCAACGTCGACACCGGACAGAGTAGACCATCAGGCTCCTGGCGGTGACGTACTCGCTCCCAGAGGGGCCGCAACGTTCGTCGGAAACCAACAGAGTCGCCGAGGCTAATGGGCAGAAGCACATCCATATCCCCTGCTGAAAGCAGGCAACGCAGAAGATCGCATGAATATGAACCTGGAGAGAGGGTGCCTCAGAGGGGCTCTCAGGCTCAATTGCTCCATGAAGCTGATGACACAGATCTCTCTCACAGCCCAGCGATCTAGAACAACACCTTCTAGCCCTGGAGGCCTCTAGAGTCCTTACTGTTTCATGCTCCAGAGACTTTTTAAACCCTGTAGCATGGAGGGGTCCACCACTTCGTCCTCCAACAGTAATGGTTATATTTGTTAGAACTGTTAAGGGTAGGGCAACAGATGCTTCAGGGATAGAAGTATGGGGAGGGGGGATGGTTGGGGGGAGTTCCCAGAGGGTTGTTTTCAAGTTTCTACACATTGTTCAGTTTGTTGCTACACTAGACACACATGACAGATATTCCCCATCAAGCAATCAAGAAACACTGATGAGTCCCTGTTCTTTACTTGCAATTCTGATACACCCAGACCAGCACACACTCGCGATCAACAACCAAGGCCCCCTATAGGAACGCCAGCGGCGCCGTCATCCTGTGCCCTTAATCTGATAACGGTCTAAATCCCCCCTGCGCTTATGGAGACCTCCCTCAAGGAGCTCTCAACCCTGCTGACGTCCCTTCCTCAGGGGTTGACGATAATTGGAGGGGACTTTAATGCAGTCATGGAACCTGCCAAAGATGCTACTGGAGTCCCCTCCCTGGTTTGACGTTTAGGTGCACAGCGACTCTCTGACTGGTCCTCTTGATTAGGACTCTGTGAATTTTGGAGAGTGTGGAACCCTCGACTCCACCAATATACCCATACATCCACGGCCCATTACTCCAACTCCCACATTGATATGATGTTTATGCCTGCCCCAGACTGTTGCATGGTGACATCCGTCCAAACTCTGGTTTGAGGGATCTCTGATAACTCGCCTCTACTCCTTTCTCTGGGGAGATCCACTGGCACGCTGTGAGCTATTTGGCGACTTAAAGCCTGGTTCCTCCAGAACAAAGAATGCAAAAAGGTCCTCGGGAAAAGTTCAAGGAGTACTTCCAACGTAACGAAGGTACAGTGCACTCACCGGGCACATTATGGGTGGCTGGTAAAGCCACCATCAGAGGCGTCGCTAAAGGGTGTGTCCTGGCGATGGACCAATCTGATGAGGAACGTCTTTCTTGCCTGTAAGCCCAGGTGCTCTGGTTGGAGCAAGCCACGAGAGCAACAAAAAGGACCATGGGGTCTCGCCAACTCGAGCTCATACGTGAGGAAATTCGCCATATCTCCCTAAAATCAGCCAAACAAATGTGGAGGTCCTCCACGGCATGTGTTTATGGATGGAGGGACAAAAATGGTAAACTTTTGTACTGGCTAGCATCCCGCCCTTTAGCCAATTGGATAATCACTGAGATCGTGGATATTACCAGATGTATCCAACAGACTCCGGAAGCAATAGCCCAAGCTATCGCAGAATACTACAGTTGCCTCTACTCCAATGCCCATGCTCCGAAGGTAGAAGACTCCGCTGCCTTCTTGCGAGACAGCCCCCTCCCTCGGCTATCGGGTGACGACATCCAGGCCCTTGATCAGCCAATTATAAGAGAGGAAATAGGCCAAGCCATATTAAAAATAGCTCACGATAAAACACCGGGACCAGATGGTTACCCAACGGAATACTATGTGGTGTTTCAAGAAACCCTGATGCCACATTTGCAAACTCTATATAAGGAGGCAATAGAGTGGGGAGGTTTCTCTTGAGACATTGATATGGCCACGATTGTGGTCTTACCCAAAGCGAATCCACCATCTACCTCCTGCTTGGAGTACAGGCCGATCTCTCTTATTAACACTGAGGTAAAAATAAACGCCAAGATCCTCGCCACATGCCTTAAGCCGGTACAGACTACTCTGATACACTCCGACCTGTGTGGATTCATGCCCGGGCTTAGCACGAGGCACTGCCTTAGGAGGCGGCATGTGATGCTGGCTCACCGGCATCTCCTGTTGCCATATCTGGCACTCCTTCTGATAGACTGTGAGAAGGCCTTTGATACAGTGGACTGGCGATATCTAGATGGGATGCTGGTCCAAGCAGGTATCAGCCCATACTTCAGAAGTTTGGTGCGAGTGCTATACACAAACCTCTGGGTCCGGGTGTTGATCAATGGGACCCTCTCGCAGGATTTCCCGATCCTGTGAGGGACAAGGCAGGGATGCCCCTTATCCCCCTTGCTTTTTGCATTAGCGATTGAACCCCTGGCCCAGCTTATCAGGTGTGATGCCCAAATCCAGGGCTGGCGCTGGTGCGCCTCTCATGACGACGGCATTGCGCTATATGCAGACGATGTCCTCCTGTTCATTTCGGACCCAGCCCGTACCGGCCCCAGGTGTATCAGGCTCCTCAAATTGTTTGGAGAGCCATCAGGCCTAAGACTTAATCCAGCCAAATCGCTCTTGGTTCCCCTTCATAGCTCCAGAGAATGTATTGACTGGCAATCCAGTATCCCCATCAGACGCCTTAGCTTCCGTTATTTGGGGATTCGGGTAGCGCTTCATTTGGAATTGACCTGGTCCCTCAATTTGACTTCTTTGGTTAAAAGAACTAGAGATGATGTGTGCAAGTGGCAGAAACTGCCACTGAATCCGATGGGGAAAATGGCCCTATATAACATGATGATACTTCCACGCTTCATGTATGCACTGCAGAATCTCCCACTGCACCTTCCGTGCCAATGGTTTCGGTTTCTAGAACAGCTAATGACATCATTCTTATGGGGGCAATCTAGGCCACAGGTAGCACTAGCCCACTGTCAGAGGGCACCGTATGATGGAGGGATGGGCACGACTAACCTCTTTCTCTATTATATCGCAACGCAACTTCTGATCATTAACAAGAGGTTCACTGGGGGGTGGTCGGACCCGGCCTACCAACTAGAAATGGATAAATTAGGGTTCACCTAGATTCAAGTGATGTTATATGGGTTGCCTATCCCTCGCAGTGTTCCGTCGGTTACCAGAACGGTCCTCTTGGCTTGGCGGGTGGTTCTATGGCACTCTCGATGGGACAGCAAAGTTACACTCCAGACACCGTTATGACGGGGCACGTGGGTCGAAGATGTGGGGACCCTGGAAGGGTTTCAAAAATGGGATCTCATTGGCATCTCCCAGATTGGTGATGTGTGGACAGGAGGCTATATCCGCATCTTTCAGCTCCTGCAGGGTCTCGACTCCCTCACTCGAGCACAATTCTATAAGTACTTGCAGCTTCAGAGCGCCCTGGCCCCGCTCATCCCCAGGGGCACCACACTACCAGAATTCAGCCCCTTGAAGGGCAAGCTTCTCATGGGAGTCCTGAGGAAAGGAGGAGTCTCCCAAATGTATAGATCTCTAGTAAATAACTCGCCCACTAATCTAGATCAACTGAGGTCCTGGTGGGAGAGATGGCTGGGTCCCCTGGAGGATGAAGACTGGAGAGATGCCCTCATGGCTCCTTGAACAATCACCATTTCAGTGAGGCTGCGATTAATTCAGTTTTACTACCTTCACTATGCATACCTAACCCTGGATAGGCTTCACCAAGCAGGGTATTTATAGACTCCTAGTTGCCCCCGATGCAAGGACATGCCCGCAGACTTCTATCAGATGGTATGGTCCTGCAAGGTTATAACACAGTATTGGAAACGAGTGGTTGTGGAGCTGACGGAGGCATTGGGATGGGAGGTTCCCCTTACACCTCAAGTCTTGATCCTGGGGTTGTGGGAGGGTGTGGGAGGCACGAGGGCGGACAAGGCCCTTTTGGTGACGGCCACCATGGTGGCCAAAAGAGACATTGCAACCAAATGGAAAGACTCCAGCCCGCCTACAATCTCTCAATAGCGTAGGGGACTGGATTGGTGTGCTGCTCAAGAGCGACCAGTATGTGAAGCCCGTGGATGTCCGACTGAACACAAGAAAATATGGGGCAGATGGTTGGGTCTGCTGAGCTAGGACACAAAGAGGGAAGGCATAGAGCTGGTATAGGGACTGGGCGGAATATGTGGGCCAGGTCCTGGAGGCAGAATGTGATATTTATAATGGAGAGGGGGGTGCACGCAACCCCCATGCCCATGTCCCATTTTGGCCCCGGGGAACACCACCTCCCCTGTGCAGGCCAGTAATAAGTGTGAGTGGGTTTGCATGTACCCCCCCTCCTGGGCCCTTTAGGGCCCTGAGGACCACCACCTCCCTGGGGCCAGAACAATTTAAAAAAAGGAGTAGGGGGGCCATGCGGATTCCCCCATACTGCTTTTGGTTCCAGGGACAATCACCTCCCTCTGGGGACAGGCCTTACAAATAGAAAGGTACAGGGCTGTGCAGCCCCCCCTCCTAAAGCCATTAATGGCCCTGGGGACCGCCACCCCCCAGGGTCGGCTCCCTTTGTCCCAAGGTGTCCACCCGTGGGACATAGATGTTTGCTGTTGCTTGGTGGGAGCTTTGACAGCTACCTCCAAGTGAGAGCAAACAGTAAGTCTGCTCCCAGTGGGCGGAAGCAAGAAAACTGTTGCCTCTAGCTGGGAGCAGACTTTTCATCTGTTTTCCTGCCTGCCGTAACGTGGGCAGGAAAACAGAGAAAAGAATTGCTCCTGCATGCAGAGAGCAGCATTTTTGGTGATCCCTGTGAGCAGGAGCAATGCCAGCTCTCACAGGACACTGGGAGTCGGCAGGGACTGTGGGGCATTGAGGCTCCCCACAGGTGGGGGTGGGCGAGTTATAATTTTTTGAGATAAGTATAACTTTAACTGTTAAATTTCTATGATCTTGTTCATGTAAAATTTAAAACTAACTATAACGTCCTATAACCTTTGTTTTTTTCAATGAATTTGTAAGTTTTTTTAAATTCTGTTCCCTAACAATAACCTCCCTGTAACCTTTGTTATTTTCTGTGAATTTCTAAGAATGATATATATCTATTTCCTAGCTATTATGTCCTTGTAGCCTTTGGGCACGAGTTATAGTTTCTTGAGATAAGTATAACTATAAGTGTAGAATTTCTATGATTTTGTGTGTGTAAAATTTGAACCTTACTATAACACCCTGTAACCTTTGGTTTTTTCAGTACATTTCTAACATTTTTTTTATTCTATGTCCTAACTATACCGTCCCTGTAACCTTTGTTTTTTCTGTGAATTTCTAAGGATTTTTAAAATCTATTTTCCTAACTATAACGTCCCTGTAACATTTGTTTTGTTCAGTGAATATATGTTGTGAACAAGGTTGCCGGGTGCAATCAAAACGCGTTGACAGTTACACATGAGCGCTTAATAAATACCTTTTGAATCTCACTGAGGAGTGCCGTCGTATCCCTTTTGTTGGCGAGTGGATACATTTATTGCATATATATATATATATATATATATATATATATATATATATATATATGAGAAAAATCCCTTGATGCAGCAAAAGACTCCTTAACAGAAGCGGGCACGGACTCTGATATGATGCGGTGCAAAATTACTCGTTTATTATATTGCAAGTGCTGTCCATGACGTGTTTCGGCCACGCCCAGTGACCTTGATCACATGATCGCGCTACGACAATTTCCGATTTATAAACACAATAACCACGAGATAACTGACTCACCACCCAGTGATAGTCACTGACAAAAGACTGCATGAGACCACTTGATGGACGTAGGATACCAGATATGATGCAAAATAAACAAATATCCACATGTGCACTTTTGAGACATAGATACATTATGCCATTGAAACCTTTGAAAAATATGTGCTAAAATTGATTGCTACAAAACAGATATGCCAAACAGTGAATGCTCATAATATATATGAAATTCTGAAACAAGGTATATTAATGTTAAGAAAATTCTTTTTGCCACTCCCAAATGGCATCCTTCATTAAATAAATCTAATATTATAACATGTATACAAGTGTATAAAATACCCTCTAAAACTCTGTTGGACTTTTACTGTACTAATACATTGATACCTATGCATAAATCTAATAACAGAGTAAAATTAAAGGAACAATGTTGATATTTCATTAAAATGAGAAGGTAGGGAAGTTCAAAATAAAGTGCTGTCGTGCAATCACAATCACAATAATTTTACAAACATTTCTACAAAAGAAGCATATTGAAGTGCAAAGTGCACTGATCTAAAGGCATCTCATATTATGAGAAAACAAGTATAATACTTTGAATTGATAGTACATGCTGATTTAAAGTGCAACGTGCAAAGATCAAAAGGCATTGTATACTGTGAATATACACAAGTATAGAACTACATAATGATAATCCATGCAGGTTTCGATGTGAATGTAATAATACGCTGGATAAAGTGCTGTGGTACCAAAGTGCCTAACCATCTAAAATGCAAAGTGATATATATTTAAAAAAAATTAGATAAAATAGAGAGAAATAGCTTTAGAGGAGTTGATTTAAATGCAATGACTAAAAGTATCAAAATTAATTTATTTTATAATGGCCTGGGACCAAAGCCAGATCGTTAAATATTCATTTAATTGGTGGTTGGGGCCCAAAGTATATATTGAGCTCGCCTACGTTGATGGTAATTGATATGCTGTAAAAACTGCAAAGCTATGGACCCTAACCCATAAGAGTTTAGATAATAATATGATTGTTTATCAGGAAATGACATATAAAATAATGATATATATAAAATAAAAAATAATAAAAAGTACATTTTTATAGCTTTAATTCCATTTCTCCTGACGACAGACTGGCAGGAGGATTGCGTCGTAGTAACTTTAGAACACCTCGGGTAGAAAAAAGTCTTCTATTTGGCCACACTGGGGGCCCAAGTATAGAAACAAACAGAGCTGCTACCATTGGGGTATTTTTACAAACCAGACCTTGTTGGGAGGTACATTAGGAGCACACACAAAGGTACACACACTTTGGTCGGGTTTTCTTGGATGGTAATAATGCTCCAGTTAATCAAATCAGCCCAGATGGAATACCAATGTTTAATCTCTTTGACGCTCTGGAGGGTGTGGACTGACTAACCATCCCAAGGGACACACTTCTGAGAGAGAGCCCTGCAACTTTGGAGGCTAGGGGTAGGAGGTCTATAAGTAACAAGGGAGGTAACAAGGGTGGATTGGGTGACAAGCCCCTTTTGCAGGTAACACAAGGGTTTTCAAAGAAGGGGGATCCTCCTAAGGACACCCCTCACTATGGGATCCAGGATGTAGTGGAAACCAATATATCTATGGAGCTAGCATTCTGTAGACCCTCTGGAAAACTGAGCCCATGGTGGAACAGGGACTTGGGGGAGAATGCTTTGTACATGAGCCTCTAAGGAGTACCACAGGGCCGCAGATTCCAAAATCTCCTTGGCAAACCACTTATTTGTTCCCTCCCTTATTGATGGGTCTATAACCTTTTGCCCTGATACCTGTGATGATACCATAATTAAGTCCCCTATAGACCAGGACAAACAGATATCATGGAATATTGCCGAGTTAGCCTCAGAAATTGACCCCCCAGAATGGTGCGAATTTATGGACACACATTTGATACGTTTTTTTCAAGAGACATGGTCCACCAAGTCAGTTTACCATTCTGGGTATGCTAACTTTAGCAAAGACGCAGTCCAAAGAAGCAGGGGTAGATCTTCAGGGGGCCTAGTCATTTGGGTGAGTACTGCACTCAATTTTAAGGCCCAGGAAATAATGATACCCTCACAGGACATCCTGTGCGTCTCATTAGTTTTCCCAATACTAAGAGCCTATATTTATAATGTTTACTTAGGGCCAGGGGGGATCAATAGTGACTCTCCAATCGTTGAGCAACTGAACAAGCAGATGGCTAATGCCCCAGCGGGAGTGTTGAAGCTAGTGGGAGGGGACCACAACTGTCAATTTGAGCCACTGGATGCCTGTGCTATGGCATTCACACAGGACGAGGATCGTGTATGGTCCATCCCCCATTTAGAAATCCCACCTTTTAAGAAATGGTCTGCCTTGGCATTACAAATCTATGCTTTGGAAAATTAATTAGGGATTGTGAGCAGGGAATGGTTGGACCTCATTGGATAGAGTGAGGAAACATACATTCAACCGTATCGCTGGCAGCAGTCTCATTGACTACATTTTGGTGGATGTCAGGGCGTAGCTATTTATAAAAGACATGGTAGTACTTGATAGAAAAGATAGGGATAATAATGTCCTTGTCCTTGTTGTTGAGCTTCCTGCAGGGATTGAGTGGGTTAGTGCTGATGAGCCCTTCAACTGCAGGCTACAAACTTATAGTAACAAGCATAGAGTCAAGTGGTCTACCATGGCAAGTCTAAGGAGCAGATTCAGGAGGTATATAAGCTGGTTATATGTAGTATGAAAGAGCTCCAGACACTGGATTGGGCTATGATCAGGGGGATCACTTAGAACAAGTCTGTACCATTTACAATAAGCTTTTTGCACAGTTAAAAGAGCATTTTTACGTGGCCACCAAAGGGGCATTTAAGAGAGGACCTCCCCTTCCCTGGTATAATAAGGCATGCAAGTTAGTTGGGCAGCCCTCATGTCTGCCATACAGTGCCAAGACAAGGAAGTACTAAAAGTGAAGCGGGAGGCATATAAGAGGGCCATTAAAATTGCAAAAAGAGAAAGGGACATTGAGAAATGGGAAGGCTTGCTTGTTGCAGTAAGGGAGGACAACCAGCGTGCCTTCTGAAATACTCTTTCAATGGGAACCAAGAAAGGCCACCACCCAATTGAGGTTAATGTCCCTGCTGCAGACTGGGTTGCCCACTTTTCCCGCCTATATGCTGTGAATAGAGCTGATAGCATCCCCCACCACCGTGGGAAGTTGAAGATTAAGTCAAAGGGAGTAGCAAAAGGGCCACAGAGGAAACTGTGCAGAACTCTTTGGCCAAAGTTAGATAGGAAATCTCCAAGATAGTCCCAAACAAAGCACAAGGACTTGACAAAATCCCAGTGTACTTGTTCAGGGGGGGAGGCTGAGGGTTGCTGTTCTTATTTTTTGATACCATTTAACTCCATCCTGCAAGGTGCACCTATAACGTCAACTTGGGCAGGAGCAGAAATAATCCCAATTCATTAGATGGGCTTTTCAATGGACCCATGTAATTATAGGCTAATATGTTTGATTGACTGCTCACCAAAGGTCTATAGCAGAATTCTCCTTCAACGGCTATAAGCCTAGATTGGTGACAGTGAAGTACTTTCCCCTTTGCAGGTGGGTTTCTGGGAATGTACTAGCACAGTGGATCAAGTCTTGAGACTACAGCTTGTTTTTGGGAAAATACTGACTTTGGGTGGAGGACGACTCTATGTCACATTTGTTTACTTGCACCTGGCATTTGATTTGGTCCCAAGGTTAATACTCTGGCATCTTTTGGCAGACATAGGAGTCCCCAAAGACCTTGTGACTGCCATTGCACATCTACACAATAATAATTATGCCCAAATTTGCTGTGGTTGGTTGGGCGAGATGACGGAACCATTCCCTGTCAGCTGAGGTGTAAGGCAGGGCTGGGCTGGGCTGTGAACTTGCCCTACCCTTTTCATGCTCTTTGTTAATGGCCTAATTTAATTCCTGACCAAATGTGATGGAGATGCCCCCTTCTTGCTAACATTAAGGCCCCTGCCTTGATGTTCGCAGATGACATGCTGCTATTATCAAATTCACCAATGGGGTTGCAGAAAACCTTGAATTGTTTTGATACCTTCTGCAGACTGAATGGCTTAGAAATAAATGTGTCCAAAACAAAATATGTAGGTTCTGAACCCATGCCATTCTGTAAGATCGAACACAAAGTTCCTAGCCACCCCCTTAGAACGAGTACAGATATTTGAATGTCTGGTGTTAACACTCACAGAACAGCTAGACTGGAGGCCCCATGTACATGAGTCCAGTCTTAAATTGGCACAAAACACGGGGGCTGACTAGAATGCTGAAAAGCTTACATTTCCATCCAACATCCCCAGTTATTCAGATTTCTAAGCAGCAAGCATTAAGATCAGCCCTCTATGGAGTGGCGTTGTGTGGCCACAAGGATGTGGGAAAATTACTAGTTGGGGAGATCTGTTTTTTATTACAGTTGACAGGACTCCCAACCAGCACACCACTACACCTTCTTAGGTTGTATATGGTCTTAGGCCAATTACGGAGGTGGTTGGAGTCAGGACTATTATTTACTGGAAACAAATTTGGTCGACACCAGAGCTCTGGTCTTATCGTGAGGGGATCAAGGAAGTCTTGGGCAACCCGGGTTCAGGTAAATTGGCCTAGATCAAGTACGTAAAAGACACCCTGGTCAAGATAGGGTGTGGACATTTTTAGGACAACCCTTCGGAATTCTCCACAATTAGTAAACCTCTACTGAAGGAGAAGTATAGGCAATATGTCACGAGGCAAGCACAGGCACAAGCCCCTTGAGGCACCCGTATAGATTGTTTTCTTTCTTTCAAGGATGATTATGTCTTTGAGCACTTCCTTGATGAAATCAACCCCCACAAGCTAGAAAGTTATATCTGCAGTTTAGGCACAGTGTACTACCGTTAGCATCTTTCTCCACAAAATGGGGGTGGGTATACTCAGGCAGGCCGTGTGTGCATGCCCTGTTTGTGGGGCTAAAGAGGAAACTGAAGGGCATGCCTTGTTCTTCTGTCCTGTTTACTAAGCAGGAGAAAAAGGCTTGCAACAGTTTGCCATATTCTTGGGGTAAGGAAATTTGCAGAATCCTTACGTATTTTAAAATCAGACATCAAATGATATCTAGTTTTTGCTCTGTCTTATTACATTTTATACATGTGGAGAATCAGTCAAAAGTTGAGTGGCCAGACTGATTAGAATTTTTACCTTTGTAAAGATCATGGGTTCTGTAAATAGGCAATGGTATAGGTTATATTTGATACAGTACGGCTGAGTGTCTGTGTTTAAAATATTAGTATTTTGAATTTTAAACAGTTTTGTAATTTATTCACTTTTTATCTGATAGTTTTAAATGCGTTGTCTTATTTATGCTTTTCAGGCAAAATAAAGTAGGCCACGCCCCCTTTCTCCACCACTCTGCAAGCACACCTCCTGGCGCACTATTGGTTGGGGGAAGAGGTCCCTCAGGAGTAAAATGGAATTCATTCTCCAATTAGCAGCACACCAGGAGGTGCATTTTCAACGTTGTGGAGAAAACGGGCATGGCCTTCCAGTCCTCTCAGCAATCCCACTGTCTGGGATTTACTAGAGGTAACAGAGGCAGTTCCTAGACCCCAAGGACCCTCAACATCCTAGGGCACTTCATCCCCAAACCACCACTGTGCCAGGAGGTGCGTTTGCAGAGTAGTGGAGAAAGGGGGTGAGTCCTCCCACGACTTGCAGTCCGATTTAGTTTTTCTTTATATGGAAGGGGGGCTGCATGGCCCTCCCTCCCTGGGTCGCTTTCAGCCCCAGGAACCCCATACCCCGGGTCCCGGCCTTTCTTTTAAAAAAATATTTCTTTTATTAAAGGGAGGGGGGTCAAGCGCCCCCTCCCAGGCCTATTTCAGCCCCATACCCTGGGCCTGCCCCTTCTTTATTTATTAATGTTTTTTTTGTAGGGCGCAGCCCCCCCTCCTGGGCCGATTTTAGCAACGGGGACACGATCCCCCGGGGCCCGGTCCCACCCGGGGCACCCACTTTTTAAAGGTTGGGGACTGCGGGGGGAGCCTCAAGGCCCCTGCTATCCCTGCAGGCTCTCCGCCTCATGAGGGATCTGGAATTGCCATTACACATAGGGAGCTCCTAACTTGCAGCTCCCTGTGTGTAACAGCAATTCTGCTCCGCTTCAAGTAAACAAGAGCATTTTCTGCTCTCACTTACTAGAAGTGGAGCAGCGTTTGCTAGCGCTTGGCGGGAGCAGTGCTCCCACCAACACAAAGCAAACAGCAGTGTCCCAGAGGTGGGCACCCCAGGACAGTGCAGGAGATGGCCCTAGGGGTGGTGGTCCCCAGGACCATTATTGGCTCCAGGAGAGTACCACTTGCCCCCTCCTGGTACTTAAAAGGGCTACCCCGGGAGATGGTGGTCCCTGGGGCCATGAAGGCCTCCTCCCATTTTGGTATTTTGGCCCCGGGAGGCGGTGGTCACTGGGGCCTTTGAGGGTCTGTGAGGCCCCCATACAAATATTTAAACCCCGGGAGGTGGTGGTCTCTGGGATCCAGGGAGGTCTGTGAGGACCCCCCAATTTGTTACAAATTGGCCCTGGGGAGGTGGCGGTCCCCAAGGCCTGGGGGCCCATGCAGCCCACTGTAGTGTAATAAACCCCGGGGAGGTGGATACATTCAATAGGAGGGGGGACTCGTGTGCCCTCCTCCTTTAATTATAATTTGAGCATTCCCCCGGGATTTGGCCTACCCGGGGGCCTCCTCATTAAGATGTGCAGGGAACCGCATGTCTTTTTTTTGTAAATTTTGCCCTGATTCATAGATATAGTGCGAATTTGCAGCAACATTGACAAAAAATTTTTTTTAATGCCTGGCGGGTCTTTAAGGGACCCCACCAGCATTCCTAGGGAGTCAGGGTATTCCTACCCTGCCCTCTTTCTTTATTTTTAAAACATTTTTTCTGGGACTCGTCTTCAAGCTGAGTCCCAAGATGGCTGCCAACACTCCCTTGTTTGAAGTGTTGGCAGCACATCAGCTCTCAGCACGAGATCAGGAGAGGTTGCGAATCCCCGATGTCCCTGTATATAGAACTGGAAATTTCTGTAAATTACTACAAAATTACTGTACAGATTTACACCAATTAACAAAAAAGTACATCCCGAACCACCATCTACCTTCCTGCCAAATTTGGTGTAATTCCGCTCTGCATTTCGGGCTCTAGCTGTGTCTAAAGATCTTATTGGAATTAACATGGGGAAAATGCGCTTTTAAGCACCCCCTGGTTCTCAGCCCCCACTTGACGGATCACCTTGAAACTTTCAAGATAGCAGCTGAAGTGAGCATCATATCAAGGTTCATCAAACGGTGCCAAAGTTATTGGCAAATCAAAAAACGCTCTTCCTATGGTAACTACGTCCTATCTGTAACTATCTACTGTGTTCTCTATTATAATTAAGTCTTCCAGTTTTCGGTTTTTACTGATTTTTACAGATAAATAGAGAGAAAAAACTATCTATTCTCTGCAAACTCCAGACCGTCCAGAACGCAGCAGCCAGACTGATCCTCGACATCCCACGACATGACCACATCACCCGACACCTCCGTGACCTCCACTGGCTCCCCGCTGAAAGAAGAATAACCTTCAAACTGCTCACACATGCCTACAAAGCCCTCTATAACTCCGGACCCCAATACCTCAATTAACGAATCTCCTTCCACGCCCCCAAGAGAAACCTCCGCTCTGCTGACCTAGCCCTCGCCACAGTCCCCCGCATCCGCAGGGCCAGAGCGGGGGGCAGACCCTTCTCCTACCTCATGGCTAAGACCTGGAACGAACTACCCCTCCACAGAAAGGACCTCAAGACCTGGATCTTCGAATGACCTACGGAGCTGTGTGCACACCCCCCCCCCCCAGCGCCTTAAGACCCTCAAGGGTGAGTAGCACGCTTCAAAACCCCTGATTGATTGATTGATTTCCTCTGTGCGTTTATTTTTGAAAAGTGGAAAACTACAGAAAATCGTGCTTTTTGTGAATGACTCTCCTTGTTGTCCTTAATGAATTCCAGACCAACTGCTAAGCAGATAGATAACATAGTGATTTAAAAATGGGATGAGATTCCCGTAAAAGGAGGCATATGTTAACATATATTTGGATATAATGCTCATATTTACCTGTCAATGCAGTGTTTTGTTATATTTGGCTGCCTAATTTGCTAAAACGCCACAGGCATCAAAGTATGAATGTATGTTTATGAGTTAAATTAATGTGGAAATATACAATTTTACAACTCCATTCATTCTCAAGACACAAATTAATATGGATGCCAGATTCGGTGTAGCCAATTCTGTTGAGACAGCACCCTATTTGTGCCCCAGAGAGATAAGATAGATTGATGTGCTGCCCCTAATGCCAAAGCTAGGTGTCTGCCCCTTTTTGATTTAAGTGGGCATGTCAGTGGGTTGGGAAGGCCCAGCACTACATATGAGGGGAATCTGGGGAGCTGGGTATTAACATGTGTGTCGATGTCTTCCCAAGATTGAGTTAGTTTGGGGCATTCCCACAGAATGTGTACCAGTATCCCTGGGAAGTCGCAACGCCTCCAGCATCGATCTCCGCACTTTGGATTCCCTTTTTGTAGGTGGACCAGTGTTAAGTACCAATAAGTTGTGATTTTTGTCGCAGTTTCAATACTGCATGCATTGGAAGCTGTATGGCATGCCCAATAATAAATGTCCCACCAATCCTCAGGGGACAATTGCTGCCCCAACTCCCGTTCCCATCGATGTTGAGTGGGGGACTTCGAATCCTGCTCCCCTTCAGCCAACAGCATATGCAACTTGGAGATAAGACGCCTGTCAGAGTCCATACTAAGACGCCATCTCTCGAATTTAGTCAGGTGCCGCTGCGCAGCCTCCCTCACCAACGGCTGCATCAACTAGTGTCTCATGTGAGTATAGCGGAATCGTTCACCCTCTGATATTGCATACTCAGCCCTCAAGGTCTCGAACGGGATGGGGCCCTCCTCATCAAAAAAATGGCCGATCGATCTGCATCCGGTCTTCTACCATGCCCAAAACGAGGCGCTGTCCAATCCCGGGGTGAAATCCCAGTTCTCCACCACCGGGGTGAACAATGAGAGGCCCCCTCGAGTCGCTATTGCATCCTAGACCCCCAGGGTGGGCGCAGTGATCAAAGATGAGTAGAGATTTACGAGGCGGTGAGGTTGGGCCAAGAAGAGAATCTTCCATAAGGCCGTCCCCGCTAGTGCACTACCCATGAACAACCACCCCTTTTCAGATTCAGGGTCCGACCATTTTACCTAGAACCTAAGCTTCGAGGCATGAAAGTAATGTAAGAGACATGGGACTCCCAGACCGCCTTCCACTGGAGTCCACCAGCTGCGTTCATGTCTCACCCAGGGATCGCTGACCCACCCACGCAAAGTTTTGGAAAGTGCTCTGCAGGGTCTGTAGCATCCCCGGCAGAGGCCATAAGAGTAGCGTCTGCAATATATACAGAATCCTAGGTAGGACTGCCATCATCAGTGCCATGATCCAACCCATCCACGAGAGAGAATATAGTTGCCACTGTGCTAGGTCGGATCTCAACCCCCAGACTAGATCCCGATAATTGTGTCACCAAACCTTGAATTGTCGGAGCTAGTTGGATACCCAAGTAGGTGATCGAACCCAGCGCCCATTGCATCGAGTGGGCTCGGGTTAGATACTCTTTTGTGTCGGGGAGACCGTGAGTGTCAATGCCTGTTATTTCGGCGGGTTGATATGAAAGCCTGAGACTGCCCCAAAAAGAAGCACCTCCTCAACGAATGCCGGAAGAGCCTCGCTTGGATTCTCTAGGGAAACTTTGATGTCTTCTGTATACAATGTAATGAGGTGTTCTTCTCCCCTAAAGCATACCCCTGTAACTCTCAGATCATCCTAAATCCTCTGAGCAAATGGCTCCATCTACAGCGCAAACAACAGAGGGGAAAGAGGACACCCCTGCCGTGTACCCTGCCGGATGGGAAAGCATTCTGAACTTCTACCATTAACCCTAACGGAAGCTCTTGGTACCCCATAGCTGCTGAGCACCCAGGAAAAGAACCGCTCCCCTAAGCCAAAGTGTCTCAATACCTTAGCCAAATAAGGCTGGTGGACACGATCGAAAGCTTTCTAAGCATCGAAAGAGAAGAGCGTAGTCTTGTGCTGGGAGCAAGCACCCTTATCTGTTAAGTGTAGGATCCTTTTGGTGTTGTCTGAGCAAAGTCTATTGGGTATGAATCCCGCCTGGTCACGGTCGACCAACCCCGGCATACAGGGTGCCAAGTGGGCAGCCAAAACTCCTGTGAACAGCTTCGCATTGACATTTAAAAGCGAGATGGGTTGATATGACCCACACTGTCTCCTGTCCTTGCTGGGTTTTGCACAGGGACCTCCGTCATCGAGGGAGGGAGCATCACTGAGCCCATGATCATGTTGAAGACCCTGCTGAGGACAGGGGCCATAGAGGCACAGAAGACTTAGTAAAAAGTCACTAAAAATCCATCTGGGCCGGGTGACTTATGTGGCTTCAACCTAGAAATTGCAGATATGACCTCATATCCAAATCGGACTGTCTAAGCTGGCCGCTTGATCTGCTGTTAAGCGAGTTACCTTAGCTCCTTCCAAATACTCTGAGATGTCTCGGGAGGGGGGATCTTGTGCCGGGTAGAGGTCTCTGTAGAGGGACCCAAACCTAGCTGCCACCGCCTCATCTCCCTCAACCACTGTCCTCTCTTCCGACAGCAGGGCATCGACCACGTTGGCCTGGTGCTGCCCTTTGAGTTTATTCGCTAACATCTTTCACATTTGTTTCCCACACATAAAAGGAGTGTTTAAGGTCTAGTATGGAGTACTCTGCGCTGTCTAGATCTAACCCTGCCAGCTGTTTCCTGGTGGCCTCTAGCTGTCGCCACACCCTAGGTGCCCCAGTACGGTGATGTATACGCTCAAGTTCCTGCACCTGTTGTTGTAGTTGTGTGTGCTTATCCCACCTGGCTTTATTGTCCACCGCAGAGATGGTGATAAATTCCCCCTCAATACCGCTTTCATAGCATCCCAGACCATGGCAATCGGTGCATCCATAATATCATTGAGCCCCAGGTAGTCCCTAATTGCCTTCTCTATTTGCTTAACTACCAGATGCAGGATGTCTGGTCTTGCTGTGGGAGGGCAAGGTCCAACAGGACCGTGGAATGATCAGATAAAGAACAGGGCTCTATCTCCACTGAGCATGTCACCACCTGTACCTCGCGGGATCCTAAGAAGTAATCAAGCTTGGCATATTATTTATGTGCCTGGGAGAAGAAAGTGTAATCCCTTGACTCTGGGTGTATGTCCCGCCATAGGTCCTGCAGTCCCATCTCCTGCAGCCAGAGGCCCCCCTGTACTGACGGCTCCCACTGACCCCTGTCACTGTGTCGAGTGATCCAGTTCATTGTGGAATACCAGGTTCAAGTCTCCCCCCAAGCCCACCCATCGATCCTGTGTAGACATAATGTCCGCCACTGCCCTGTGTAAGAACTGTTCCTGACCCTCATTGGGAGTGTAGATGGACCCAAGAATTATGGAGTGAGTGCCAAAGTGGATACGATATCCCAGGAGGGGGCCTTTCATTTCCGCTAACTTCATTCCCACCCTCCCATGAAAGCATCGTGAGAACAACAACACTTCACCGGCCACCTTGCGTGGCAGTGAGGAAAAGTACTGTTGGGGGAACGCTCTGGATTTGAGCCTATGCCAATGTCTAGATTGGAGATGTGTCTCCTGTAGTTGAAAAACATCCGTTTGTGAGTGTTCCAGATATGAAAGGATAGCCCTCCTCTTGACTGGGTTGTTAAGGCTTTTAACATTGAGGGTCAAGACCCTCAAGCCTTTCACTATCAATGCCATAAGGGCCTACAATCTCCCTGCTGACTTGCTTTCGGGCCCCCTCCCCTCCCATTCCCTCCTGGCCATTGTAATGCCCAGACTGACCCATGTGTAGAGATGTGCGTGAACTATGGCTTCGTGGCAGGCACCAATATTAAACCCCCCCAACAAAAACAGTGAACACCCAAAGTCCCTGGAACGGGGAAGGAGATGAAAAATCAATCCCCCGTCCAGTGGTAGAGTCTTCATATGGGATTGTGGCCAAGTCCTCTGTGTCCCACTCAGCCCCCCCACCCCCAGCCACCCAACCCCTCCACCAACACCCCCAAAATCAGTATGCAACCTCTCAGGTGGGATCATTAGTTGCTGAATCTTCTGTGAGCTTTTCCAGCAGTGCCTTCCTCTCTGATGCAATAGCCAACTGATCCGGCCCGACCCCCACCCATCCGGGGCCCTCCGCCAACTCCAGTGGCCCTCTACTTTGTGGCCTCCGGACTGCACTTTCGGTCTCACCTCCTCCTGTACCTCGATCTGTAGCAATTCGCATGATGCTGTCAGGGAGCAGAATTGATAGAGTTGGTCCTGCCAATTAAAGATCAGCCTAAAGGGGTTCCCCCAGGAGTAGGTCACTTTCTTGTCTCGTAGGAAGGTCGTGACAGGGCGTGGCTCCAGCCTCTTCTGAAGGTACCTTAACCTAGTTTTTTTTTCACTGTATTAATTTTGAAGAGATATGAAAGAAGACATTTTACATATTTGCTCGAGTGGTTATTAAAAGCAGCCTTTAATTATCTGCCACACACTCTGTTTAGGAAAATAGCATTTGTCCTCAAATAAATAATTTCAAAGAAACATATTTTAATCTTGCTAACTAATTTATTTTTCAGTAATTAAAAAAATATTTTAAAATATATTAGATAGAAATTTTTAAATATGTAATATGGATTATTTTATTTATAGGTGACTTTTACCAAGACAACGTCAAAAAATATCATTTAATAGCACACTGTACTGAAGATATACCATATATAAAAGTAAGCATTTACTCCCTAGATCTACATAAGCAGTTGCTGACTAACATTTTTAAATAAGCAGGTTTATCAATTTAATGAAGCAGAATGAATCAAAATAGAGTTGTCTTTTTCAAAAGTCCATTATAATCAACCATTTTCACCTTTCTATTTTTGTTCCAAAGCCAATTGCATTTTATTAACTGTTACACTTAGAAAAAAAAACTTGCAAACAATTAGCTTTAATTATTTAAATTGTTTTCTACATTGGTTTCAATCCCTAATGAAAACAAAACTCTAAAAAGAAGAATTTATCTTGAACACCAGGAGAGGAAATAGCAAGAAAAACACCAGAACCTCACAAAGTAAATGATGAATTTGCTAAAAAACACTTTAAAATCTTTACTGTTCTCTTGTCAACTTGGAAGTAAAACAATGGAAGTTAAATACTCTAATTAAAACAGATAACATTTAATCTAGAGCTACTGAAAACTATGCATAAAATAAAAAAAAATCAGGAAACCTTGTACTTTTTTATTAACGTATCTACAGTCAAGATATTTTTTTAACATATCCCCATAAACCTTTTTTTAGTTTATGGTAATGAGAATCCATCTAAAAAACGTAATATTTGCAACACTTCACTACCTAGTAACATCTGAAATAATGGTACTTGGATGATAGATGGGATGTTTAAAACAACACGCTATTCATTCACCCACGTAAATACTATCCATGCAAAAATTAAACAAAACACAATACTTATTTATGCTTTACTACTGACAAAGAGTCATCTAACTACTACAATTGTCTGCCTGTAAGTAAAGAAAAAGTAATGAGCAAAAGTCTAGTAAATATTATAACTGACTTAAAAGTGGAGATTTGTGCAATTAAAAAATTAAAAAACTGTGCCAAAGTACACAAATACAAGGATTTGTTTCTCATTTTTCATAGGCAATTTGGCATTAAATACAAAAAAATTCTTAGCATGGGATTACATGTTAGAGAGCAAATTACAATATTAACTAAAAAGCATTAGCTTTTGCACCCCATGACAATGTACATGATCTTTATGCTATAATTATTCAATCACGTTATTTAAGCTAAAAGTTATATTTAGAAAAAATAAATAACTTGAAAATATAGAAAAAGGGTTAGTAATGCAATAGCGTTAAAAATTTAAAAAGGCATTACCCCTAGTGAAATGATTAAACAACAATTTACTGTAAATGGTCCCAAAAACAAAGTTAAAAAAAGAATCCAACATTTTTTTCTAACTGGTGTCGTATTCTCCAATGATCTATGTGGGATTTAAAAAACATACAAAAACAAAGCACTACAACAATACTCTCGCTAGAATACCTCCCTTAGGGGCTCATTACGATACCCGGCGTAAAAAAATCCGCCAGGCATGGAAGCGGCAAAAATCCGCCCGCACACACCGCCTGAACACCGACCACGCCATTATGAGTACACAAACCGAAAACCGCCATCGGCGGAAAAATCACACAAAATACCGCCCGCCATCGACCGAGTCGGAGTCAAACCGCCCGCCACGGACGGAAACACGCACGACAACACAAAACCGCCCGCCCACACGGCCGACACACCGCACGTGAAATTACGATCGCACCGCCATGAGCGCGGAAAACAACAAATATACCGCCCGCCAGCGCAAACAACGCCGATGAGAATCGACACGGCAGAAGCCATGGCGCCCACGTACCTGCACAGAAACCATCCGCACACAAAACCAATAGCACACAACATGGCCAACAAGTCCACACAGCAAGGCACACACAAATACACAAGCACAGTACACATCCTGAAAACACCCCCGGACAAACAAAAAATACAAAGGCCAGAACCCCAGACACAACACACCTGAAAACAACAGACCATGAGGACACACCCACATAGGTGAGTACAAAAGCAGCACTCCCACAGACCACAACCCCTTGCTACATTGCAAACCAGAGAGGAGAGGAGAGGACACAGTGACACAGCAAGGACAGCAGCACACCACAGAAACGCACACATCACAACCACCACCACCACCACCAAACACCGGCACCACAAACCCCTTGCACATTACACAACACACACCGCACCAGCACCACAAACACCATGGCACCACAAAGGATGCCCAAGTTCACGCCCATGGAGCTGACGGTCATGGTCGACGAGATCATCAAGGTGTACCCACAAATCTATGGGAACATGGTCCAGCACACACCACTAGCCACCAGAAACAGAATGTGGACCCGGATCGTAGACCAGGTCAATGCAGTCGGGACCCTGCCCAGGAACAGAACCGAGATAAACAAACGTTGGAATGACGTAAAGAGCCTGGTCAAGAAGAAGGAGGGCAAAAACAGAGAGCTGGCTGCCGTCACTGGCGGAGGGAATCCCGCGCTCTTTAAGACCTTCAAAGCGTGGGAGGAGAAGGTGCGAGTCGTAATCCATCCGGAGATCCTCGCCGGATTAGCAGGGGGAGTGGAGGCTGGTAAGTACAAACTAATGTATACCAGCACACCGCTATGTACTCACATGCGCAACTACCATGCCACAGCTCCCAGGGACAAACACCCCCATGTCCAGCACACAATACACAACACATCACACACACATGCAACAGACACTACCACACACAGCCCAAACCGAACAACTGTAAGATGCGTGGGGACATGTGTACACTAAGCCAGCCACGTAACCACAAACAGGTCCCCAAATATGCCAGAAGCGCCACAACGAGCACCCACCACACCCATGTGTCCGCCACAGCTGCACTAACCGACAAGTAACAGGTAAGTGGCAGGAACACAAAGTGCAGTGGGTGGGACGGTGGACAGCCCAAGTACAACACACACCAGGCCCCAGTCCCACAGCACAGCAAGGAGGAGCATCCCCCACACCCCACAGCCACGTGTCAGCCACCGCAGTGCACAACGACAGCCGAAAGGCAGACATCACGGTCCACAGCAATCGGTGTCAGTGGGTGTACAGCCACCCCCACGACCCACTACACCCCCCACCCCCACAGACCTGCAACATGGAGCACCCCCCGCTTAGAGCCATGTGGCATCCAGTACAGTGCACGCACGAACAACTTGCAGGTGGGAAACTGGACAGGGCTGGATTACTGGAGGCATGAGGACCATAACACCACCAACACATGGGACATGTCACGTAGCACACGGACACGCAGCACCGCCTACCGTCACGAACAAGTGAACAATGTGCACACGGACATGAACAGCAGACTCACACCCCACATGACCCATCACAGACATAGCAACACCCAAGGAGCCACGTCTGCATGCACAAACCACACTGAATATAGTCCCACACGGCAGCCACTGTGCAACTCATCACACACAACCGAAACACCATTGAAGTCCTGTCCATGTAGCCCCCACTGCCTGTCAACCCCACACCCCACAACTACGCCTATGTAAGACAAACAACACTAGACGCAACAGAGCGGAACAACAGAAATGCACACGAACACCACTGAACCCATCAAACTCACAGACACACCATGTACATACAACATACCATCCATCCCATCCGTCAGCCCCAGTCTCATGAAAGGCATGTCATCCGCACAGCTGCCACACATACAGCAGTCACGCTAAGACACATGCCCATGACCAACCATGTGCCAGAAGTCAATTAAGCGCACGACACACTGTGAGCAACAACACACAACATGGGCCACACCCCCCGAGCACTGCAGTGATGCACATGGCACAGGGCAGCACGCACACCAAGGAGATGGGACAACTGCAATACGTTGGCTGGCACACAACTATCACTCACTCATAACGATGCGTCCAATGCCATGTCCAGTAACCACAAAAGACAGCAAATATGCAGGGCATGTCAGGCATGCACACACCTCAGACCATGCACTGTCATGCTGCCACAACACATGTCACGTTCGGCACCCATGGCTCACAGCATGTACCCCAAAAGCATATCCCCTCCCAAATGCGAATCTGGGGCATGGCCCCCATGTTGCCATATGCGTTCCTAAGCGTTCCATTTGAACCCCAAAAGCATATTCCATCCCAAATGCGAATCTGGGGCATGGCCCCCATGTTGCCATATGCGTTCCTAAGCGTTCCATTTGAACCCCAAAAGCATATCCCCTCCCAAATGCGAATCTGGGGCATGGCCCCCATGTTGCCATATGCGTTCCTAAGCGTTCCATTTGAACCCCAAAAGCATATCCCTCCCAAATGCGAATCTGGGGCATGGCCCCCATGTTGCCATATGCGTTCCTAAGCGCTCCATTTGAACCCCAAAAGCATATCCCCTCCCAAATGCGAATCTGGGGCATGGCCCCCATGTTGCCATATGCGTTCCTAAGCGTTCCATTTGAACCCCAAAAGCATATCCCCTCCCAAATGCGAATCTGGGGCATGGCCCCCATGTTGCCATATGCGTTCCTAAGCGTTCCATTTGAACCCCAAAAGCATATCCCCTCCCAAATGCGAATCTGGGGCATGGCCCCCATGTTGCCATATGCGTTCCTAAGCGTTCCATTTGAACCCCAAAAGCAAAGTACAAACCAGACCCAGGATGGGCCAGGAGCCCGCATACACCAGAGTCACAATGAGTAGGGGCAAAGCAACACACCCATCGGCATGGCCAATCCGTCCCATGCCACATGTGCACAGCACACAGTCCCATTGCCTAGCACACACAACTACAGATGCCACAGCCACACACTCGCCTCCGGGAAACCCATGTACGAGATTGCACGAACTGCCAATGTCAGACGACTAATACATACTTCGCCAGGTGCAACACAATAACAAATCTCATTTTCTCCACAGGTGACGAACTGCTGGACGCTGGGGATGGAGACAGCAGCCAGCACAGCCAGCCTACAAGCCCCCAACGAGGACACACGGATCTGGAGGATCTGTCCACCTCTTCGGACACGGACCACCAAGCTGGCCCATCTGGCGTGGCAGGGCCCAGCCGCTCCCCAGGACCCCTCCTACCCACCAACCCATCATCCAGGGATGCTGAACAGTCCCAGTCCCCTGCTGCCACTGTCGTTGCGGCCACACCCACGGTCATTGCGGCCACTACCACTGCCGCAACCGCCACCATCGCCGCACCGACCACCACCGCCTCCACCACCACCACGTCTTCGCTGGCACCAGCCCCAGCGCAGGTGGTGGCCCGGCCGACTGGATCCACCCTGGGAGCCACAGCGAGGACCGTGGTGAGCAATGTGGCTAGTGGGCAGGCCGGTGGCAGCAGGACTGGTAGGAGGAGCAGGGTCAGGGAAACGCCAGCCTCCCTGGGAGCCATGCCCTGCCTCAAATGGCCAGAGTCCTTGGGGCCTATGAAGAGGCCCAAGGACAATGGGCCAGGTCTGCTACTGACACGCGGGAGGTGCTGGGGGTGCTGAGGTCCATGGACGCCCATATGGGCCAATTCGTGTCCCGTATGGACCAACTCGTGGACCTCATGGGCCAGCTGGTGGTGGCGGTGGGGTCACAGGCAAGGCCAGCAACACCACCTCCGCCACCACCTGCTAGGGCGCAGGGTCGGCCAGCAGTGTCCACTTCCCCTGCGTCCACAGCCAGTGAGCACACCTCACCCACCACCAGCAGGTCGCCACCACACACCCCCTCCCAAACGTGGAAGGGGCCGTCCGAAGAGGAAACAGATCTCCCGGGAGGACTTCGCACGCTCCAGTCGCAAGTGAGGCAGCCAGCCAGCCTTCCTTGACCAGCCACTGCATTGACTTGCTCTACGATCCCACTCCACACAGCCATCTGGATGGCATGTGTGTGTTGGACTATGGACATAGAACCAGTGGGTACACCCTGATCATCACGCAGCCATGACCGACAGCTCATTGTCACTGCACGCACCACTTTTGTCATCACCTTACACACAATCACATGTCACAGTTCGTAATAAATGCACCTTTTCACTAACTGCTGTTTGTGCCCTGTGTTTTATTTGTACTGAATACAACGGCCACCTTGGGCGGAAGGGCACCTGATGCGTGGCATGGCAATGGAATCCGGAGGGCCTGTAGGGACCTAGGGGTGGGAGACAGAACAGGAGCACATTCAATGAGTGTGTCACACACCCATCACACAGTACATGTCAACAACTACAAGCAATGTACACACATCGCACAGAGCAATAGGGCACAATGCCACAGTCACCAACAGTGGCATACTACCCTGGCCATGGAGCTTTGACACACTGCACGCAGTGAACATACGGCCACCCTGACACAGCACACACACACCTGCATAGATACAGACACATCATCCGTCGTACATGGACACTCACCGTCAAGTGAAGTAGCGGGCGATGAGCTGCTGGCGCACATTCCCAGCTTCCTCCTCTCCGCTGTCCACCTCACTCGAGCTGTCCTGGTCTGCGGGCTGGGGCCCTGGTTGATCTCCGTCATCCACAATGAGGGGGATCTGCTTCCGAATGGCCAGATTGTGCAGCATGCAGCACGCCACCACTATCTGGCACACCTTCTGTGGGGAGTACGCCAGTGCACCCTCGGTGCGGTCCAGGCACCTGAACCTGGACTTGAGGAGGCCAAAGGTACGCTCGACCACACGTCTGGTCCTCCCATGTGCCTCATTGTATCGATCGTCTGCTGGGGTGCGAGGATTCCTCAATGGACTGAGCAGCCATGCCCCATTCGGATACGCAGAGTCACCTGGGTGTGAGGGACACAGAGAACCGTTGCTATTCCAACTGGACAGGGGACAGCATCGCACAACCAGCACGCTACACCACTCCACATACTCACCGACAATACAGCCACGATCCTGTTGCAGATTGGCCATCAGTCGTGGCAAGATGCTGTTGCGCATTATGTGTGCGTCATGGGCCGAGCCTGGAAACTTTGCACACACGTGGGTGATCACCATGTCCGCAAGGCACACCACTTGCACATTCAGGGAGTGCGTGTGCTTCCTGTTGCGGTACAGGTGCTCAGTGGCCTGTGGTGGAACAAGGCCAACATGAGTGCAGTCAATGGCTCCCACGACGTGTGGGATTCTGCCAAGGGCATAGAATGCACCCTTCACTGCCGCCAATTCACGAGCCCTGGGGAATCTGATGTACCTGTTCCGGTACAGCATCATGGCTGCCAGTACATCCCTCAGCACCTTGCTGAACATGGGCTGGGACATCCCTCCTCCACTGCCCACTGTGTGCTGGAATGACCCAGTGGCGAAGAAATGCATGGCGGCCATCACCTTAGCCGTGGGGTGACAGCAGTCGGATACACCCTGCGGGAACGGAGATGGGGCTCTAACATGGCACACAGTCGATGCAGAGTTGGCCTGTCCAGCCGAAACTTCCTGATTACCTCTGTATCGTCCATGTCCGCCAGCAATTGGTATGGGCGGTCAATGTTCGGTCTCCGCCTGGGTTAAATGGCAGAGGACACATGTCAAAGCAACACGGCACATAGCAATTTCGCATACACATCACTGACATGACTGAGCAAGCACATGAGCCACAGCCCAGCTGTCAAGCTGGGACGGCACGGCCACAATACACTTACACAGGTCTCCCAACAATGGCAATGGCAAGTGAGACATACCACTGCCATGTGCATGCACATGGGGATCTAGGCCCCAATGACTTGCGGGGCGTGCTGATGGGGACTGACTGCATATTCGTCAAGCGGCAACGCCACGGCAACATGAGTGTCTGCTGAGCATGGAACTGCTTCCGAGGCTGGATGAGTATGGCACACGACGACGACGATGTGGGCATGGGCTGAGCGGCCAATACAAGTGGGACCTGTGGCACGAGGGGATATGAGACAGTAGTAGGTGTCAGCACTGCACCCTATGTACAGCACTGTACGGATCACAGCTCCCGAAACATTGACTGGTGTCCACATTGACAGCCCCATGCCAAGACGGCTGTGTGCTTGCAGTCACACGTCACAGGTGAGAGGTTACATTGCACGTGCCAGGTGGCAGACGTACATAGTTGGAGCTGGCATGTGTGTGCATGTGTCTCCTGTTCAGGATCCACCAGATGGGCGCTGACTCTGTACTGACCATTGGACACAGCATGTTCCGTGGAAGGCTTGTGTGTGTGGGATGGTGGCACTGGATGTGCCTCCGTTGGGTGGGGGCCATGCACAGGGCGGGTACGTCGATGATTGCGCATTGTTGGTCACGGTGGGTGCACCAACTAAGATGTGTTGCCCTGTGTTCAATTCCTATGTCCGCATGATGATGGACTGTGGATGTGGGCAGACTACACATTGGTCGATGTGCTGTCTATATGCATGTGCCTTCACACCAGGCACAGCTGCCCCTGCACATGTGACCCCTGCTGGACTCGCTGCTGGGTCTGTGGAGCTGATGCACCTTCTGCGCGTGGGGCGGACAGCTCTCCTCACTTCCCTCATTGCGCATGTCATGTCTTTGCCGCAGGTGACATGGATCATGGAGGGCCCACATGTACGCGTGGGTAGGCTACACATGATTGTTCACTGGTCGCCACCCCCAGTCAGTGTTTCGAATGGGAAGGTTGTCGTGCTGGTGGTATGTTCGATGTGGCGGATGGGCGGGCCTAGGTGCCGGCTTACATTCCGGACATGGGGGTAGTTGGATTGGCGACTAGTTGCAGTACACACGGGACACGTCTCTTCCTTTCCACATCTGGGTCATCCCTTGTACTAACTGACAGTGATACAGTCATCTTCGCCCCAGCCCTCATGTCCTCCCCTCGCCCCCCAATATGCATGCTCACCTGCGAGGCTAGCGCTTGCACAGGCAGCCCCAAGCTCGCACCAGAGAGGGCAAGGAGTGTATGTGTGGGTCCAGTTGCACGAGTGGGCTGTCTCAGGGTATGATGTGTGGCGGGACGCCGTCCACCTGCGTGGTGCCCCAAATGGAGACCCGGCCTGCATGGACTATGCATCACAGTCTTCGCCTTCCGGATCCGCCACCTGCGACACCCAGTGGCTGTGGCTGCCCTTGCGGCCAGGCCGCGTCCGTCTGTGGCTGATGGCCCACACATTCACTCTTTGGCCTCTCTGGGGAGGGCTCGGGGGTGGTGGCGCACGCGCTTGCACTTAGTCGCAATGGCATGTGGCGTGGTTGGTATGATGGGCAATGGATGGGATGGTGCGAGCCACCTCCCGTGACGTCAGTGCTGCTCGTGCTGTGGTGCGTCCCCCTACACTTCCATTTGACTTGTGCCATGCTAGACGTTGAGGTTCTATTGCCTGCGTGATATGACCAGGAGGAGCGCGAGGAGACCTCTCACACACCATGCTCCACTGCCATCCCGTGCCCTGTATCGCCTGTGCGGATTGACTATGTTGGGGTTACACCTGGTCGACTGGGGCTGTGTGTGCCTTGTCAAGGGGCATGGCGGGCGCACAACAGGATCCAGCTTGTCCACAGAGGGTGGGCTGAGGTGCGCCTGGTACCGCTTTGTACGTGTGCCCGGCTGCTGTGCACACACGTGTTCACTCCCCCCGACAGGTGTCCTCTCACAATGCCCAGGGAAGCGGTGGTGTACTGTTCATGACCCCTCCCAACACGGCGTGCTCCAACTTGGCATGTGCGCATCTACCCGTCGCACCCACCCACCTGAGCACTGCGTCCATATGACTTCACACGACACATGTGTGTCTTCCACAGTAGTGCTACTCATTTGCGTTGACATCCAATACCAGTGGACTACATGGTCATGTCACGACTGCCGTGTACTTCACATACTCTCATCCTCTCTCATTCGTACTTGTGAAATGAGTCAGCGGAGACAGTTTTGGTTTCAAACATTATATTGAGTCTTCTGTCCTCTGTGATGCAGTATAGTGGACACTACTGGCAGCGGAATACATGTTGAGGATATACTGAGCATGATTACAAATGGGATAGGGTGTGGGGTTACATCTGCTTGGCCAAGGCTGTGCTAATGTACATTTACGTATAGCTGCAGAGCTGCGGACTTTGACACAGACGGTATACATGTAGCCTACCAGACCGCTCGGCATCATGGGCACAGTCCATCTCAGTTCCATGTGACAGGTTTGCTGCGGTTGTTCCTCATGCACGCGTGCATGTGAGATGACATCAGGGCATGTGCTTGCGTGCATGCAGCGGCGTGCCACTTGTTGTTGCACTGTGGTGGTTACTGGACATGTCACAGTCACTGGGGTCGTGTTGTTGTTGTATGCACTTGTCGTCCATGCAAAGGTCCTGGTATGGGATTCCCGGGGCGGGGGTGGGAGGGGTGCAGCACCCACAGACTCCAGGCGACCTATTCATGTCCACTGAGCGGTGTGTGTGTCCATGTGCGCTGGATCCATGTCGTGTCCTGGTTGTTCGTGCAGTTCCGTCCATGTGGGTGCGATGCACAGAGCCCATGCCACTGCCTCCCACGATGCATGCGGTGTTCCTGGATGTGATGGGGAACAGTGTGCATGTCCCGGTCATATCCGATGTCATGGCGATGTCGTTGATGGTGTGGTTACAGTTGCCGGTCGTTTGGTATGGCTGTTGTGGTGGTGACTGGCCAGTCCGTGCGGAAGCTGAGCATGGGTGCGGGGTTGGACTTCATAGGTCACTCGGGGAACCTGCGTTGTGGTCCGACGTATTTACAGGTTGTCAGGTATGCGATGCCGTCCAGCAGGGCTTCCATGTCATTGGTGGTGTACATGTTTGCCAGCCAATGAAGCGGATGGTGGCTGTCAAGGTGTTGTTCGTAGGTTGTCCCTTGGAGGACCATGATGGGGCATGCTGGGTGACATTCGATGTAGCTGTTCTCGATGATCCGTCGTGTGGAGGCACAGTGGTTCCATTTCAGTGCGCGTGCGATGTTGGCCACATACGCCATGCCCCCATAGGCAGAGCAGGCCCTGTCGTGTGCGTCCAGAGGGAGGAGTAGTGGTAGCAGGTCCGCCTTCAGACATGCCGGGTTGGAGAGGCATATCTCGACGGGATGCTGGTAGGGACACCTCCGACAGTAGAAGACGGGCATGACGCAGCTGAACAATGTGATGCGGTAAGTCAGTCGGTAACTTACGTTCAGCAGGGACAGGAGATCGCATCCCAATGTATGTATCGTGTTGGTTTGGTACAGCTTGAGCTCTTCGGCGTAGTTGGGTAGGTGTGTTGCGGTTGCCATTTCGCAGCGGTTCGTAGAGGTGGCGTGCTCCGGCTGTGTGTGCAGTCTGCAATGTGCACGCTCCGGGGTTGCTGTGAGCTCTGTGTAGTCGTGGGGAGACAGGACTTGTGTTCTGTTGGCTTGTTTGGAGGACACGGGCCCTCTTCCCACATGCTTCTCAGACAGTTCAAGGTCGGTGCTGTGTGACTCCTTCCAATTAACTTGCATGTGGCCGACATGGGGGAGTGTTTTCTTCTTTCTTCCCCGTCCGTTGTGTGCTTCTGTGATATGCGCTATCTGCCGTGTGGTCGGTCTCTCGGCATGCCTGTGTTGGTCTATTCTTGGACAATGGCTGTATTCACCGGCTTCTGTCGTAGGGCTGTGGTTTCGGTGTTGGAATGGAAGGTCATTCAGTGCTGTCTGCTCTCCCTTGTGTGGGCGGCAGGCTGCCTTTCCGCTCTGCGTTGGGCCTTGTGTGTGGATGTAATTCTTGGGCCACCTGTTGTCGGTCACCGGGCTCTTTGGTGTTCCGTTTCATGTGTCTTGTTCATATGTGCAGGGTGGTATGGGTTTTTCAGTGTGGTACTGGCGTTCCTCTTCCCGAAGGGGCCCTGCTTCTCCTAGTTGGTGTTGCCGCCGCTGTGTGCTTCGCCATGTTTGTTACACTGGGGTGTGTCCTGCTGTTGCGTGTCTTCACTGACATGTGTGCGTCGGTTGTGTGGCGTTGGGTGTTGTCCGTGAATTGGGCGTTGGGGACATGTCTGTGGCCGGCCTGTCACGTGTCATGTGCGTTCGGGGTGGGGCTGGTGTGTGTGCTGCTTGGTTGTGTCCCTGTGTCTGTGTGCGACGCATGCATGGCGCTGCGGTTGGCCTCTGCGTTGTGCGCATGTGTGGCGGCGTCATCGGCGCTTTGTGGCCGTGACGGGATGGTTGGTTCCTAGTCCCAGGTGGTGTGTACACATGTGTTCTGCGATGTTAGGATTTGGCCTGTGTGTCATATGTGGATGCAATGGTGGATGTGTAGTGTGCACGCGCTGGTGGGGGGTTGTCTGCTTTTTCCGCCCTTGCACTGTGTGCGCTGTTTGCGTGCACTTGTTGTGTGTGTGCCTACCTGCGCCTCCGCGGTACGTTGCGTCCTTGGTGGTGCATCAGCAGAAGCATGGGAAGGGCCTGCAGTGCTGGATTCATGCCCGGGGTGCCGCTTCTTCGTTGTCCGTGCTCTGCGTCCGTGTTTCCGCCTCTCTTTCACGTGCGGTGTCTCTTGGCCGCGGGAGCCGTTTGTTTGCGGCATCGTAATTTATGCGCCGGGCGGGACGTGTTTCGTCGGACGGTGTGTGTCAGTTGGGCTGCGCCGCTACGTGTGCGGGCGCACTTTGATGGCGGACGGTGTTACTGGCTTGCCGGCGGTGTTTGGCCTGCTTTTCGCATCGTAATTGGGCGGGCGTGTGGACTGCTGCGTGCCGGCAGTAACTGGTGGTTTTTGCATCCGCCAGCACGGCGGTTGTGCTTCCGCCCGCCATCGTAATGGGCCCCTTAGACTGTCCTTATAATAAACCTTCTCCCAAATATTACTTTTAAGTGAATTTAGAAAGTACGTACCCCTAGAACTCAACTGTAGGCCTCCGCTCTTTACCACAGAGTCCAACTGACTGTCGAAAATGAAACTTAAGCAGCAAAGGCATTAAAAAAATGGCCACTGTAGTGGAAACAAATGAAGAAGAATTTCCCCAATGCACTTCAATGGAAAGCCCTAAAAGATTTTAATGTAAAGAGTATAAAACTATTATTGTAGTTGTATTAAAAATGGAAATCATTTTTTAAAATATGTTTAATTAATGTTTCTAGAAAAAGAATAAGTTTATATTTTATTAAATTAAAATAAACCTATTCAAACATTTTTAAATGCAATAAATTGTTTTATGTATATTGTTCTTCTATAATAATGCATATTTTTGAATGATTTATTATTTTATTTTATGTTTGCATTTGAATTTCATTCTAGTTTAATGTAGGCATATATTCTTTTTAAATATCAGTTTTTTTAATAATACTGAAATGTAATTCTACTGAATGAACATTTAATATTGATGTATACATTTTAAGATTATATTCTAAATTAAAACCTTAGGACTAACACACTCCTGTCCCTTTTCCTCTCGCAATCCAGCATCCTGCTCCTATATTTAACATTTTTATAATTTCTAATAAATATTATTTATTAAAACTAATCAATTTGGTAATTAATAAAAATCTATAATTAATAAAGAACTATAAGAAAAGCAGAGTATAAAATATAATACTTGAGCTCTAATACACTCCCAACTGACATGACCAATAACCCTAACTTCCCCCTTTTAAGAACTGAATTTAGAAAAAATAGTTTTCTAAAAAAAGTCTAAATATTATATTTATTATTAAATAGTAAAATATTACTTAGATAAAGAAATAGAAATAATATTCAAGCATTAAAACACCCCCACCCATACCCTCTACAGCCTTACCACTCAACTCCTAAATTGTGTTAAACCTACATTAAACCTATATTATTAAAATTGCTAAATTAGTAATTCACTTTTATTTGCATTAAACTTTTGTACATTCATACCACAATATTATTACTATATTTCCTATTGTTTTGTTTTGATTCTCCACTAAAATCTCAGTTTCTTAAAAAAAAAAATTCAACTACTTAATAAACTCATTTTTAATAATTAATTTCACTAAATTAAAACCCTCATTTGTAAAATGTATTATTACAGTCATTCTTGTATTATGGTTGGTTAAAACCCCCATCTCTTGTTTTTTAAAAAGCATTAATACTCCATTAAAATTTAATAATACATTTTTACTACATTTTATCTTTGGATTTTGTAATAAGCCCCCCAAATGTATTTATTTTTAAATCAACAATTACTATTAATGACCTTTTTACCACTTATCTTTTTGGGGTTATCCCTCCAAGTCCCCAATAATTTTTAAAAAGTATATACGAAAATCCATCATCATTTACCGTACTTACAATACTTGCTCTGTAGAGTAAAGGTGCATGCGAAGTGAAGACTGAGGGGTAAAGATGACATTCCCAGACATATTCCTTGTGAAGGACTCACATCCTTCTCAACTAATAATCTACATTCATACACATCTTAATCACATGTCCACGACTTTGCATATGACCAGACATGCTGTAGTCTGATGATCTTCTTTATATAGCTGCTGTTTTGGTGGTGTCTGCTCTGTTCTAGTCTATTACACCTTTCCAAGATATTTATTCCATCGTATTCCCATTCTGTGAAAGACTTTGGGCCTGATTACTAGTTTAGCGGTCTTGGTACTGCTGTGGCATCGTCATCATATTCAACCCCACCGCTGGAGGTCAGACCGCTGTATTATGATGCATGTAGTTACATAGACGAAAGACCGACGCAGTCCTGCTGCCACTGCTAGGAAATCCTGACTGCGGTGGTGGCGGGATAATCAATGCATCTGTCGGAGGACAGACTGTCAGTGTTACCGCCGGCCCAATTACAAGATGCCTTAAAACCGACGTGAATGTGACAGTCCAACTACCACATCTGAGCTGTTGGAAAGGGTGGGATATAAGGCTCAAACTCACCTGCACTCACCTCCACACATCCTGTGCCACCATGGAGCTAATCGTACACATCCTGTTTGAAGACTTCCAAAGACAACACCATTGCAGACAAACTGAGGGTAAGCTATAACCTTACCTGTTTCCATCGACTCCTCAGCAAATAGAGGCCACGCTAAGGATCTGGGAAGAGGGTTTGGGGTCCCTAGGCCAAACATATTTTGTGGGCCCATGTTCGGAATGGATCTCAATGTATGATCCAATTACTGCTCTATGATGCCCTATTTGGCCAGGTCACTGACACTGCACAGGCACACTCTACACAAAGAGGCATGTGTTTACATCTCATAATCAGTGATAGTGATTTGTGCATTAAACTTTGTCACACAACAACACCTCCTGATTAATATCACACCTATTAGTCTCTGTGACACCCTCACATTGCCCACATCCTAGGTCCTGTTGGGCCACAGTCCACTTTGCACATGCCTTAGAACCTCTATGTGCACAGGATCTGTGGATTGAAGTCTATCAATGACAGCCAATAGTATAACCAAGCATGTGTAGGAAATATGTAAGTGTAAGTCATGAAAGCAAACATAGCACTAACAGCATTTGTCACACATTTAGATAAAGTAGGTGTAAAGTACACCGGAAAATGAACACATGTCCATACAAATTTCTACAAAGGTATGACAATTTAACACCCTCCATGTGTCGATAAGCACATATCTAACTTGAACACATCAAACACATATCAAACCTACATCATAGGGAGAAGTGCAACATAAATGATGTTGACTTTGGCCAGGCCAAACTGAGTTACTTACCATATAATATAACGCCCAATTCAATGTCAGCCCCAATTGGATTTCATCCTACATATCCATCCATTCAACATTTTGTCTTGTCCTGTGTAACTCCAGCACTGGTTCCAATGTCAGATCATACTAACAACTTCGACTGGGTCAGCAATCATGGACGAAAGAAACACAACTGTAATCACACATCACTATCTATTCAATAACATCAAATAATTTGAAAAGTAATTGCAGGACAAATGTCTTTCAAACTAAGCAAAATTTTAATTATTGGATAACCAAACATCAAGTAAAACAAAAGCCAATGGGCAGAATGTTTTTCACTATGTGCCACAGCACACTGCTGTGTCAATGAACTTCCCCTTACTGACACTGCTAGGGAACCTCCTCACAAAGGGGCATTCATTGGGCATGGCAGGCACCTCAAAGATGTTACTTGAGGGAGGGGGGTCGGTCTTGGGAGGGGTGGGTTTGGTTTTGGGAGGAGTATTCTTTGACTTCTTAGGGGTATGGCTGGGTTTAGTGGGGTGGGGGTCAGGGTTTTCAGGGGTGGATCGGGATGTGGAATGGATGGGTTGGATTTTAGGAGAGGTTTTTTGACTTTGGGAGAGGGTGTCGGATTTCACAGAGGAAAGGGCAAGGGCAAATAAGACACTTTCACTTGGAAAAAGGGCAGTATGTTCAGGAGGGAGTTGGGTTTGGGACGTAGAGGGAGTGCTAGTGAAAGGTGTGTCTGCTGTATCTCCTGTGTGTTCTGTAGGTGTCTGTTGAGTGGGTGACCATGAGTGTTTGTGTTATTTGTCTGTGTGTGATGTTGATGTGCTGAGCATGCTGGGTGTTGGGTCTGTGGATGTTGATGTGGTGTGTGCGGGGATGCTGGTGGTTGTAGATGGGTCTGTGTGTGTTGTGGTGTGTGCGGGAATGCTGGTGGTTATGGCTGACTGTGGGTGTTGGTGTGTTGTGTGCTGGATGCTGGTGGTTGGGGATGGCGTCTGTGGGTATTGGCGTGATGTCTACAGGACTGCTGGTGGCTAGCCATGGGTCTGTGGGTGTTGCGATGAGTGTGAGAATGCTGGTGGTTGGGGATGGCTCTGTGAGTGTTGGTGTGTTATCTACGGGAATGTTGGTGGTTGGAAATGGATCTCTGGGTGTTGGTGTGGTGGCTGCGGAAATGCTGGTGATTGGGGATGGGTCCATGGGTGTTTGTGTGGTGTCTGCAGGAATGCTGGTGGTTGGGGATGTGTCTGTTGGTGTGGTGTCTGGGGGTATGTTGGGGTGGCATTGGTGGTAAGGGGGATGAGTGTCTGGTGAGTAGTTGCAGGCCTCTGTCTTTTCTGCTGTTTTTGTTTGTGTGTGGTGCTCGGGTCTGATAAAGTGTATGCATGCAGATGTGTGAGTGTGCTTGGGACAGGCATGGGAATAGGGAATTTGGATGGGGAAGGAGCAGGAGGTAGAAGATTGGGGTGGGTGGAAGGCTGCCATGAGGTAGGAGGCCAGAGCCTGAAAAGACCTCTGTAGACCAGATATAGCACTGTAGATGCCTTCTAGGTAGGCCACCATCTCTGTTAGATAGCTCCCTTGCCCCGGATGGCATTCAGGAGTGCAGTCTGACCCACAGAGATGATCCTCAGGAAGTCAATAGCCTCCTCACTCAGGGCAGTGGGAGTAACAGGGGCAGGGGGTGAGGTGTCTGGAGCAAAGGAGACAGCTCTCCTCTTTGGGTAGACACCCAGCAAACTGTTTGGGGAACAATAGGGAGGGGGCAATGGAACTGGAGGTGGCAGACAAGGATGAAGGTGGAACTAATCCTGTAGGGTCCGCCACAACTCAGGAGTGTCCACTGGAGAATGACTCAGATGATGAAGAAATTGAGCTTGTTTCCTCCGTGGCACTCCCCACACCCTCCTGGTCACTGAGTCCCTTCGTGAGTGTGCTCTCACGTCTGGAACACTGTGACCAGCTATGTCCCCAGCAACGTTGGCCCCTTCTCTTTTGCTTGCCCTGGATGAATCTGAAATGACAAGCAAAATACGTATAGTGCAACTGCGTTTCCCTTCTGACCATCACATATCAACAGAAAACATGTATGGTTCACTATATAGGCTGCAAAATCAGCATGAGCACATGCATTCATGCTACACAACCTGCAAACAGTTGGTTCCACTTATGTCATAACCCCAGAAAGCTCCAAATGGATTGATGGACTTGTCTACTCTCCATCCTTATGTCCATACTAGAATAGTTGATCACCTTGTATACTTTGTCACTTGTAGTATACCCTAGTAAAATGATGTTACCAATTAGAATGGATACAATTTTTACATTTACACAATGTTCACACAAGACCGAGATTTCATAAAATATTCGTTTTTCTTATCATGATGTCATGAAGGTCATGTTAAAGACCAATGTACCATCAATATGTGCTGTAGCAGAAATCATGCAAATGCTCATTGTACACTAATGAAGCTTTTGACTTGAAACATCATCATATGTCCACTACCTGAAAAGTCTAATGAAAGCTGTACTGAAGTAGTTTAGCTATGTATCACATGTAGCATAGAAAAGTAGCCTTGGAACATTGGGGGCCAAAGTTTTAGGAGATAGATATTCCCAATTTAAACAGTATAAGACATTATATAGCCGTAGGAACATCCCCAAGCCTGCTTGGTGCAGGTGATAATGCCATTCATAGGTTGCATTCCTACAAGCCAATACACATTTGAAGGTTGTTGGGTGTCAAGACATGAAGATGTGGGATCACTATAGTCCTAATGGGATGGCACATCACAGCACTCTTTGGTATAGCAAACTCAAATTGCTGTGTACGTATGAGTGTAGACACTCACATATGATCTCTTCAGTTGGACATCTCACTCCCTGCTGCATGTCACCAGCCAGTGAATGAATTTTAAAACACTATTGCAGATGAACTAACAACAGGTAAATGTACACTGGGCAACATGTAGGCACTAATGCTGATGGCACCAGTGATGTTTGCATAATCATGTCACAGTTGAATCACAACTTACCAATGAGAAGTGTTGTATACAGCACTGCGTAAAGAGTGCACTGTATGCCATGTCACATGTAATAGGGCCGCCACCACATGAGAGACAAAACTGACTGAACAAACAAGAAAGACAAGTGACCTGTTTGGTACAATTGTTACCCAGAACATCAAAGAACATGAGATGAATTATCAGTTCACTCAGCCAGATGTCTGCTCAAGACACCAAATTAGTAGTGGACTGGACTCTGCTGTATTCCTGGTCATAAAGACAATAGGCCCGATCTTTTCGACGAAGGGCTCAATATATAAATTAGAAAGCAAGGGGGAAAGGTGACAACCCTGCCTGGTCCCTCTTGTTATCTTAAAGCTTCATGTAAGGTTACCATTCAGCAAGATTTTTGCTGAAAGTGCCCTATAAATGCCCCGTATGGCCCTGCAGAGCTTTTTACCTATATCATAGTGGCCCAGAAGAGTGTACGGATACAGCCAATTCATCCTGTCAAATGCCTTCGTGGCATCGAGCATGACAATTGCCAATGGCAGCACCTGGGGACATTAACGCTAGGTTAAATATATTCCATGAGGCCATAAAATCTGCCACAGACATTCTTGCGCCGTTAAAACCACAGCACCTCATTCCCGAAAGAAAGCACGCAGCTTGGTATACTTCTGAGCTTCGTAGGGAAAAGGCTAACTGCAAAAAATTGGAAAAGTTATGGTGTAAATCGCAAACTGAGAAGTAGAAAATAATTTACAAAAAGCTGCCTTAGCACTGTATCACAAGAATATAAGAAAAGCACGGAAAGCCCATATTACCTCTAGGTTAAACCAAGCAGGCAACTCCACCAGAGAACTATTTAAAGTCCTCAATTCCTTCACCAACTCAACTGCATGTATCAATCAGATCCCCCTCTAAAACATTATGCGACAACATTGCCAACTATTTTGAAGAAAAAAATTAACAAAATATATGATGAATTCCCAAGCGACTCTGAACCTCCAGATATTACTGCCCTATTGTCCATATCTCCGAGGGAAAAGAATACAAGCTTAGATAGTTTCCGTGCTTTACAGGTATCAAAAGTGGAAGAGATGTTGAAAACAGCCAAATCAGGCTCTCCCCTCGATATTTTTGCCAGCCAATTTGTTTGCCCTATCAGCTACGCAGCTAGCCCCCTCTATCTGCACCATATTAAATGCCTCTTTGAGCGAAGGGAAACTCCCTCACAAATGGAAGGCGGCACAAGTGCTTCCAATCCATAAGAAGGCACATGTACCTGCAACAGAGCTAGCAAACTATCACCCTATCTCACTCCTTCCACTTATGAGTAAACTTCTGGAAAGATATATCAATACTAAGCTCATGGAGTACATGGAAGCACAAAGCTGACTCAATCCCTCTCAGTATGGTTTCAGACCTAACTCCACTTAAACCACCCTTATAGGCGTTATCAGATTTGCCTTGGACAATAATAAGGCTGTGTTGTTAGTGCTGCTGGACTTGTCCACAGCTTTTGATACTGTGTCTCACCACAAGTTGCTTCAATGACTAAATGAGAATGGAATCCGTGGACTGGCGCTAAAATTGCTTGCAAGCTTTTTGAACCAGCACACTCAAATTGTTAACCTGGGTCCTTTCCGCTCCCACATCATGAAGCTCACCAAGGGGGTAGCACAGGGCTCCTGTTTAGCCCTACCCTGTTTAATATGTATGTGGCTCCTCTTGCAAAGATCATTAGAGATCAGGGGTTGACTCCCTTTTCTTATGTGGATGACACACAACTTCTTTTATCATTTGATAACAATACAGCTTCGACCAAATTGCTCTTTGCTGATGGTATGCGGGCAACTTCTAGCTGGATGACGGAGAACTTCCTCCAGCTAAATGCAGACAAAACTGAAATCTTATTATTTGGTGGTGCTCAACCCTTATGGGCCCCGGACTGGTGGCCCTCGGATTTGGGCTTAGCCCCTACCCCGAAAATAAAGGTAAAAAACCTGGGAGTCCATTTGGTCAATGCTCTTACTATGAGAGACCATGTAATGGCCACTACAGGTGCTTGCTTCCACACATTGAGCCTCCTCTGTAAAGTGTTCCATTTTCTTCCTTTATCTGTTCGTAGGACCCTGACTCAAGCTCTGGTAACCAGTCGCCTCGACTATTGCAATGCCCTTCTTGCAGCCGCAAATTAATCCTTGCAGAATAGAATGCAGGTGGTTCAGAATGCGGCTGCTCGTTTGGCCCATAATATGCCCCCCCAGAACTTCCTCCATGCCATTGCTGAGAAACCTTCACTGGCTGCCTATCCACCAAAGAATCAAAGTAAAAATGTGTTGCCTAGTCCACAAAACTCTCAACGGTAGTGGTCCTGATTATCTCGCAGAAAGACTCAATTGTTACCAGCCCGGCAGATCTCTTCGGTCAAGGGAAAAAGCCCTTCTTGTGATCCCACGCTACAGGAAACTGCGTGTGGGGGCAAAGCTTACTCTTACCTCGCCCCAAGGTACTGGAATTCTGTCCCTGGACATCTACGTAAGTGCCCTGACCTCCTACACTTCAGAAAACTCCTGAAAAGGCGAACTCTACAGTAACTGATTTTGCTTGCCTAGCTTACCCGTATCTTTAGCGCAGAGATACCCCTTCGAGGGCTATTCCGGCGCTTTATAAATTCCATCATTCATTCATTCATTCATTCATTCATTCATTCACTCACTCATTCATTCATTCACTCTATGGTCTCCTTCTCTTCCACTGAGAGTTTCCTAACAGTCTGGCTTCCCAACCAATCATTAACCTGAACTTCCGACACAATCAACACCTCAGTATATAGTTTACTAAAATTCAACAAAAGCTTGCTCCACTTACTGGGCTTCTATAAGTCTGTTCTCCATTCTTATACATTTTATTTCTCTTGTCTACATTTCTTACCAATTTAGTCTTAGGGGCCGATTACGATCTTGTTAGGAAAGCCTTCCGGATGAGTCGGTTCAGGAAAGCTTTCCATACGAATCGCACACTGGGAGTCCCAACGACCGATTATGGGGTGAGTGGGGAAAAGCGTGCACCCTGTGGCAGGCACCCCTCGATTCCCACAACACTGTGCATGCATGGAAAGGGGGGACCCATGGGTACCCCCACGGGACCGATTCGGTTGGCCCAGGGTGAAGGGGGGCCTGCCATGGCCCCCCGAAGTCAGATTCCCACAGCCGCTTCGTCCCAGCGAAACCTAGTTGGTAAGGCGGTCAGACTCGTGCATCGTACTCACTCGTTCGTAATCCGGCCCCCTTGAGATGCACGATTTGTCTTCGAATGACTCGGACTGACTGTTTCGGGTTCAGAACCGATTCGGTCGATGCGGATGGCTTATTCGCATCGTACTTGGTTGTTCGGATAGGGGGACGATTCAGTCAGAAACAGAGGCTCTGAATCGGATTTGCTTTTAGCAAATCCGGTTCGGAGCCCTTCCGAACGAGATCGCAATCAGCCCCTAAGTCTTCCATGCCTGGAGTTTTCCCACATTCTCACTATATTCGAAGTGTGCCTGTTTGCTAGCATCCCAGCGTGCCCGGACCCTCTACTCCAAAATGGTACTAAGGTAAAGTTTTTGCTCCTGAAGCTCGTTCAGCTGCCTCTCAATAGAGTCCTTGCCATCTATTTGCTCCCCACACTTTTTTTCGACCACCCCAATTTCATGCTCTAAGTCTTCAACCACTTTCTTATATTGCTCAGTCCTTTAAGCAGAAAGACAAATCAAAACCCTCCTTATATACACTTTAAAAGCGTCCCAAACTATATGTGTGGCAGCTGACTTACTATTGTTCTAAAAAAATTCAACTGACATTATTCAAAAACGTAAGGCTAAAAGTGTTGCAGGTGGTGGCCCAATTGTGGGCCCAGATTCGGCTAGCAGCAAACGTGTCCTACTTTTGTAAGTACGCCCCAATATGGGATTCTCCAGGACTTCTAGAATGTTTGAAAGTCAGGCTGGCTCTGACTCTAAGAGTTGCTGGTACTGTTGAATAGGGCCAGATTTTTCAAGAGGGGAAGCTTGTCTCATGGGAGTAGTTTCAGTATGTTACTAACAAGATGGTTTCAAATTTTAGTTTATCAAACTACAAAGTTGGTCCCGACCTTGGAAGGAGATAAAGCTGGCACAAACAACTTGGAGGAGCATTTGATTAACAGCCCACAATGGAAGTAGATGGTGGCAACCTGGTATGGGTTAATGATGGATATGTCTGAGGATGCGCAGAAACCACTTAACTCTCTGTGGGGAGAAATAGTGTTGAATAGAAGCCTCAAACAACTATGGCGAGTATCTTTTCGGTTATTATACAAGGTGGTTAAACCGGCACATTTCAGAAGGAACCATCTTTTTTCTCTCCACAGAGCCTACTGGTCACCACAATAGCTAGCAAAACTGAAGGGTTCAGATGTATTGCAAGAGTTGTGGATTAAAGAATGCCGATGACATACATATGTTTGCACTCTGTCCTAATATTCAAGACTTTTGGAAGGATGTCTGTAAGTTCTTGAATGTCCTCTTAAATACTCAAATCCAGGTAAGCCCTGAATTAATTATTTCTGGGATAGGACCAGAAACTAGACACCCCATGGGTTATGACAACAAACTGGTATTCTATCTAATTTTATTGGGAAGAAGACAGTTTTGCATGCATTGGATCAAGTCGATCTCCCCCTCAAAAGCAGAATGGCTCGACTCATCGGATGGATTTGAGTCGTACCTCCTCAAAAAAGTGGAAAAGTTATGGGCCCCACAACTACTTGGTTGGAAAGGAATGATGGAAGATAACTTGTTCATTTCAATTAGGAATGGATTGAGTTGATCTATTTTTGATTGAGTCCTATGATTACAGCCGTTTAGGGAGATGACTTGGTAGTCAAGACCCCGTTCCATAATGCCTTTTTCACAAAGGTTTCTTCTAAGGGCAGACTACCGAGACAGAGGGGAAACTTGGAAGGGTCAGCTGGCAGCAAGCATGGCATGAGGACAAAATTTGTAAAAATAAATAAATAAAAACAATAGGCACATCACATCAGCATGCTTCTACTACCAGACCTACACAAACAATAACTCTTCTTGTGTGTCGCACATGGCCCCCCCAATATTAATGGGGAAATTGGGAAAGGCCTGTCTGTAACACACAAAGTCGGCAATGTAACATGTATGACTCTGGCCAAGACTCACCCCCTTGTAGCTGCTGTTGGGCCCTCAACTGCCCATCAAGTTCCGGGTAGACTACCACCAGCATGCGGGCCATTAGGGGGTGTCAGGGTCTGGCACGCGCCCTGGCCACATTGGGAGGACTTCCCCACAATCTTTCTGTTCCAGCGCCTCAGGTCCTCCCACCACTCCAATCAATGAAAGCTGCACCGGTTAAAGACCCCTAGTGGCCACACCTTGCGGGCGATGGCTTTCCAAATGGCTTTCTTCTGATGGGCATTGACCTGCATGGATGCAATAGATGCAGGAACAGATTGCAACTGCAAGTATTTGGATATCTGTTTGGTTGATACACATTTTGTATACACCTAGATCTTATCAATCATCAACACACTACATGTGTAAATATCACATGCTAAGCACTACAAAAACATGAATACGCACTTTTGTAGTCATCTGCTGACAATCTTCAACCCTGGTCATGACCTACACTGACTAAGCCAGCCCACCAACATCCTGCATGTACTGTGATGTGAGGTACTATGACACACAACAGACCAGTGTGACCTTCTGATGGGTAAACTACTTGTGCATGACTGTACAGACACCTTTACAGTCAGGCCCATTGACTTGATGAATACAGTCCATAAATCCTGGTACTGTAGTATGGATTACATCCTAAGACTAAGGTCACAATGAAAGGGCTGGCATGTGTGTAACTGATAGCTTCCTCTCCGGGGATGTGTGGACATGTGGACTACTTAATCGGATATCATACTATGTCTGATTGAGTTTGGGTGGTATGTACTGACATCACAGGACACACCTTTTGCTATATCTGGCACTGTTATAGGGATGACAATCAACATACCATTGTATATCTTGTATGATTGGATTGAATGTAACAAAGCTGGTGATTCACATATTAAAATCTCTTGAGACGTAATCAACTATCTACACTGTTAATGTGTCACATGTGCAATAAGCCTGTAAAATACAAACATTACTTATGGAAAAGTGACAATAGACCTATGGGAGTAAGGAGCATGTCATAAGTAAATGACACACATTGACAATGTGGGTAAATGGAAAGTAGTATCCGATCAGGGGGTTACCTCAGTCATCAATCCAAATGTAGTTCATGAAAAAGCAATCAGGGCTACTATTGGTTCAGAAACCTCATTTTGGGAACATCCAAGGATCTGCAGGTCTACAGGGAGATTACTCTGTGAGCCAGTTGTATTGCCACAGTAACTCTGCTCCAGCCTGGGCCATGGTCCATAATGGGCACAACTCTTTGTCAGGCCTTGATCTCTGTAGGCTGAGCATGCTGATTCCCACATGAACATCACATTTCCACCAATTCAATACATAAAAATAAATTTTCTGGCCATCAAATACCTGACCTCAAGGTTGTGTGGCACTCTGAAGGGGTCTGTGAGGTATAATTTGCTCCCAAACAATAGTTTGGTGAAGCCTGATGTGGGCTGAGTGATATGTGGGACTGTACACATAGCTAACATCATCCTCAACTACTTCATACAGTATACAGACACTGGTCATGCTGTGAGGCCTGTACATTTCTTTGCACATTTACCATGATCTGAATAGCAAACATATCATATGTAACATGAAATGTATACATGCATTGATATGTGCATGCAACACAAATAGGATATGGGGCTTATCACACATCACAATGGTGATGTTAAGTCCGCAGAGTACAGTGCCCCATGATCCAATACATGATTGTCTTATGTAGGGACCACAACATTTAACAAAAAATTGTCTGATTTCACTCTGGGACTCAAAAGCACATTGTAGCCAATGGGAATGGAAAGGATGAAGTTGAACAGAGTAAAAAAGTATTTGAGATAGTTACCTGTTCCTCTGGTGAGCCATAGTTCTGGCCATACAGAGAAAAGACCTCTCCAACCAGGGTCTTCAGCTCCTCTGGAGAGAAGGGACCGGCCCTCTCACGTGCTTGGCCTGGCATGATTGCTCCCAGAGGTGGGAAACAGCAGCTAAAGTGGAGGAGGTGTAGATAGCAGCAGTGGAAGGAGGCAAGTGAGTTATGTTTTAAACCGGAGCGTACATGTACGACATGTACGCGGTCATCAGCATAGATGCACACAGTCATTGGACTGCAACTGTTACAATCACCAACGTTAGCCTATTGCTGTGTTCGCCGTGGATAAAACCGCCCACTGCACGGTCGACTTCCACCGGCGGTGGTCGTCCCAAATGTCCTATATGTGAGGTCAGGCATCCACCATTTTAGTGGTCGGAACTACAGTATTGGTACTGTTAAATGGGTCATCACCACCACAAATGAGGGCTAACATGTTTACATTTGAAATACTCAATTGCCATGTCATTTACAGAGCACAAATCATCTCTGTAGTGCATTACTGTGCATAAAGGTAAAATGTGTGCAGTGCACCATACACCGAAGTTGACAGTTTTTGAAATTCATCATTATTGTGCAAATTTTAAATTTCTGAATGGATAATGTGCGCATTTCTGTTACAGGCACATGTGAAGGCCACTATGGGGATAATTTAATGGATGTTGTACAGTAGACAATTGTAATGTGAATTATATGTAATGTTTTCTGAACCAGTTATGTCTTTTCACATAACGTTTGGATAATGCTACATATATGTTACTCTGGACACTGTGCTCAATGTTTTACATTGTCTCCACTAGACACATAGGTACACTGAGAGAGGAGAAGATGACAGCCTGCAGTTTCCCGCCCATTTCCAGACCTTCAGACCATGGAAGAAAGGCATGTCATCAAGAGTTTTTTTTTAAATTGGCAAACAATACAGTATTTATGTCATCATTTGAAACCTGATCTCCTTCCTCAAAACACTAATCCCACATGCATTCCATCTATTGTGAAACTTATGGCAGTATTGCATTTTCTGGATTGCCTTTTCTGGCCACAGGTTCCTTCCAGTACACTGTGGCTATATCTGGTGGCATGTCACAACCAATGTTCAGTCGTGTACTACAAGATGTGCTTTCAGCAAAGATGAAACACATTGGCAGTTACGTCCAGTTCCCCAGACGTGAGGATTTAGCCACTGTGAAGGGGTATTTCTATGAATTTGGTCACATCCCACATGTGGTTGGAGCCACTGACGGCACCCATATTGCTTTAGTGCCACAGCAAGCCAGGGAACAAGTATACCATAACAGTAAGCACTTCCATTCTATCAACGTGCAAGTTGTCTGTTTACCGGATCTGTACATCTCAAATGTCTGTGCCCGGTTCCCAGGATCAGCCCATGATTCCTTCGTACTGCGGAACATCACCATACCCCAGCTGCTGTCACAACTGCTACCGGAGAGGGTCTGGCATGTTGGTAAGTATAATCTTTCTTAACTTTATGTGGGTGATGACAGGTTGTATCATCAGAAAGTGTGTAACTTATTGTTGCACTTATGTCTGTCTTCCATCTAGGAGACTCAGCTTACCCCAACCATCAATGGTTGTTGACACCTCTGAGGAATCCAATTACGCCAGAGGAATTCCGCTTCAATGAGGCCAATGGAAGTACATGGCATCCAGTGGAGCAGGCTTATGGGCTCCTGAAGTCCAGATTCAGATGTCTGGACAAGGCTGGGGGAGCCCTCCTCTACTCATTCGGAAAGGTGTATCAAATCACCATGGCCTGCTACATGCTCCACAACATTGCCCTGTGCCGAAACATCCCTTATATTGCAGAGGATGGAGACCATGAAGTGCCACAAGGTGAGACTCCTTAAACGCCAAATGATGATAATAGTGTTAAAGAGGAAGGAGCTGACTTGCATCAAGGTCTCATTGACAACTTCTTCATATGAGTGTAAGTATGCTGTGGGATGTCATGACTTTGACTATTAAATCAACTCTTTTTGTGATTATGTGAGGAGAATGTTTAGGGGAAATATTAGGAATCTAAAGCTCTGGCAAAATCTGCTGAAAGGTGTTTGTGGAGGAAGGTTTTGACACATGCACACTTTGTTGATGTTGCTTTGTTTGGCTTAGAATTTTGTCATGGACTATGTACTCCAAAAGTTGACTATGTGATTTGTGTCATATGTATGGTCTCATAACTGATTTCTTTGTTTTGTTCTGTTTTAGGTACCTTAACCGCGTATTCTTCATTTGGACATTTCAGAAGTTATGACATTAGCAGGTATATGATGCTGTTCTGATGTACAAAGTGGACATGGATGGTTCCTGGGAATGTCTGTCACAGTCTTTGGGTGTGCAAAACCTATACCAAGAAAGCTTACACAGCGATAGGATGGAAGTTAGGAGGGATCCATTGGACTTGTTCCTTGTCATGTGGTGGTCCTAATTAAATATGTTTGCCATCACGTGCTTCAAAAAATCATGCTAGTCTCCCTTCACATTGGCTAAATCCTCATTGTGTATAAACTGTATGTAGCTGTTTATGTGTCTCCTCATTGTAGATGAAAGTGCTTGTGGCACAGCACTGACATTTGTTTGAGACATTCCACCGGATGGTGCAACACTTGATTGGAATGAGCCTATGATCAGAAACGTTTGTACTGCCTTGGGTCTGTTTATTGGTTTAAATGATGTGGAATTACTTTCATGAGGTAGGTGAAATGGCTTCAGTTGATGACATAGACCAATTTTATTTTGCATATTCAACAGGAAATTGTCTGATGTATCCCCTTCTTTCATGTTGCTAAGGTCTGCACCTGGAAATGTGATCAATGACACAGAATATTTGAGTCATGCATGATTTGCTATGCTTCTGACATCATTTCAGCGTATGATTGGAACAATGTAATAATGATATAAGACCAGACACTTGCATGTATGTGTTGGTGTGACATGGTTGTGATCCTGAGTTTAACATTGTTTACATTCAACATATCTGTGCTTACACAAGTAGCTTATTTTGGCATTATAAAGTTCACATGGGAGTACATGTATACATTGCTAGATGTGAGAGATTCTACGGGAGGCAATGAGTTTGTTATTAGTGCATTTACTGCAGTGAACAATGAGAAAATAAACAATATGCAAAACTAAACAAGGAAACCAAAATTGAAGAAGTCAGTCATGGTGAAGTGAATGAAACCATAGTTGTAGATGCCAAATTGTCTGAAGTCCAAAGTCCAAAATACTACTCCCATCAGAAATGGAAAAGTGTCCAGAAATAGTTCACAAGGTGAATGTGTTGCACACACTAGAGGAAATTAGGTGTGAGGTTTCTTACTGGAGGTGGTGGGTTTGTTGCCATCCATACCTCCTGGATGTTTGGACAGACATCCCCTCCTATGGGGGAAGGGGGATCTGCTGCTGCTGAGACAGGGGTGTCTGCAGACATGTCTTCCGCTGACAGGGCATCCCCTCCTGCCACAGATGTAGATGGCCCAGGTGTAGCTGGACCACAGGAAGGGGTAGATGGTGGTAGAAAAGCCCTGCAGAGGGGGGTGTTCATGTCCTGCAGCACCCCAATGAGTTAGCCCAGCTTGGTGTTGTGGGTGGCCAGCTCCTTGTATATGTCCCTCTGCAGCTGCTTCACCTCCCAGATTTCGTTAGTACCTGGCCCATCACGCCTTGGGAGTCCTGATAGGCTCCCAAGACTTGGTCGATGGTGGCCTGGGTGTGAGTGGCCCCAGTGGTCTCACTCAGTGGGCCCACAGTTACATTCCCACAAGATTTTAGCGACTGTGCTCAGTAAACAGGTTGGGGTGGTAGGGGTTGGCTGAGGTGTTACAGCTGGGGTAGGAGGTGTTATTGTGGGCACATTGAGACCCACTAGTGCTGCCCAGGCTGGGTAGATGTGCCATGAAGGTCATCCACATCTCCAGGAGTGTTGTCATCACTGAGGGCTTGACCTTGGGGTGGAGTGGGAGTCTGTTCAGTGGACAAGCTCTGGCCAGGTGCTAGATCGACCTGTTGAGAAATAGAGAACATTGTTATTGGTGGAAGTGTTGTATCTACATCCACATTGTTAGTGTCACAGTGAGTAGAGACCTAGGTAAAAACAAAATAGGTAGAGATTACTCTTGGGATCAATTTCTGTGGTATTGAACTTGTGTACAAGACTTGGAGCCATCCAATGCATGTAGTACAACTGAGAAGCTCATTAGTGGTGCTGATATGCTGTATTTTGGATTTAGAAATGAACATGACATCTCCCAAGTGTAGAAGTAACATGTGTATTTTACCATTTCAAGGCCTACTTGTGTACAATCCAGGTGAACACATAACTTGGTTGTATATTTAGCATTAGTCATCATGTGAGCAGTGCAGAGTCAATGGAACACCTGCGACTTCTTATCATCTGAGTTGCCTTCATGCCTTACATATATTTGAGTTCCACGTTTGCTATGGTGCCACCTATGCCCTCAATAGTTTAAGTTGAGGAGACCAGGACACCATAAAGCTAAGTGGGCAGACATATCTCTGAATAGAGCATTGTATGTGGATTGCTCAGTCCATCAGAAGTGGAAAACAGTTGTAACATAGCTGACAAATGAGTACTAGAAAACAACACTATTGCATCTTGTTTACAGTTACAGAAACAGTGCCTCTGGTTAGTTGTAGTCATTTCAATCTCTACTTCCCCACACTTGACAAATGGGTAACTTCATGAGAGGTGAACATCAGTTGTAACATGGCTGACAAGTGAGAATGGGCAAACAACACTATTGCATTTTGTTTAAAGTTACAGAAACAGGGCCTCATGGTAGTTGTAGTCATTTCTATCTCTACTTTCCAACACATGACAAATGGTTAGTGTAACATATGCAGTTGGGCTGGACCATAAATTTACATATTGACACATATCATGGGTCTTGGGATGATAATTTAATAGTAGTACACCTATAGACAGCATTGCAACATGTGACATGTAATGGAGATTGATACATGTGATTTTATATGCAACAATACATATTGAAACTGACAATCAAACATCTCTGATACTTTGAGTACTGCATGTTAGGAAAGTAGATAGAGAAAACATTAGCAAAAGCTGAGATGACAGCATACAGGACATTGAAGTGTTGTAATAGTTAGTGAGGTGTAACTTACCAGACTCCACTCCCCCAGCTATTCCTGTCAAGCCCTTAGAACGCAGGATTACGTAGACCTTCTCCTCAAAGTCAGAAGGGTATGCAGTTCCTAATCAGATGTGTTTATCTACTCAGGTCAGTCTAGTTGCACAGAGTCTGCAGGGAGAAGGAGTCTATAGGAACAAATGCCCTCACACACCTAGAGAGGTGTCATGCTTCATCATTGGGCTTTTGCTTCACGTCGGGCAAGTGCTGCAATACTTGACATGCACCCTCAATGGGGGGGTCTTTACCAGAGATCTTTTCATAAGCCATTTGGTGAAGTGTGGGTGTGTGGGTATTAATGTAGATTGGTGTATTAGGTGTATATGTGCAAATGTGAGGTTAAAAATAGGACAGGGGGTACTCCTCAGGATAATTTTAATGACAAAGTCCTCCTGCCTATGTTAAAATGCCTGGCACTATCTACTAGAATTTAGTATTTAGGATAGCTATAGGTTGACATGTTTCAAGCCCAATTTAGTCATATAGATGATCTAGCAGCTTTTCTTCAGTACCAGTGTCACCTAATCTACGTAGTGATTGGAGTTTAAATGTATAGATCCCATGTCTACTGCCAGTCATACATACCTCTCTGGGCTTCAACTTAAAAATCTATTTTGGCGATGACCTGTAGTGTAGAGACAATTAACATCATCAAATTAAATTTACTTGTGTCAAAGCTTGGAAAATGAGACACCAATGCATGCTTTGCATTGTTCTTCAATGCTCAGTCTCTAATGTGTCCCATACATTAAAAAGTGCAAGTGACAAACACCACATGGAAGACATAACATATATTATTGAAAGTCCAACACACTCTGTTGATTGTGGTAACAACTCCCCCAACTTGGGTATTGCTCAAGACTCTTCGAGCCGTGTGTGGCAGCACGCTAATTTGCATGCTGAAAAAAATCAAAGTTATAGGTCAGTAGAGAGAACAAAAAAGTCCCTATACATATGATTATAAACACTGAAAATTCAACACAGTACTGGAAGTCTGAATATCAATCAAAATTCATACACTTTACTATGCCAAAAGTATGCTAAAAAAATCCTAAAATAACAGTGGGTCAAAGCAACAAGAAACAAAAAAGATTTAAAAATATTAATATTTATTTGCAAATATATACACAATCAATATTAAAAACAATACATCATTAGAATTTAAAATTTATGCCAGTCATGATTACATTCACAAATATAAGAAAACAAAGTTGTCGACGCTGCGTGTTCGGTGACTAGACAAATGTACACCTTCTTCAGGACAGTTTTCTAAACAAAAAACATTATAAAAAACAATATATTATTATCAAAACATTTATGTTGCTGACCTATTATACACTGCTAACTAAATACCAACAGGAAATTTATTATGTTCTGACAGTTTTAACAGTTGATAAAAATTACAACCAGTCATTGAAATTATTACCCTCCACCATTCATAGAAGAAGAGTATTATTTAGCCTTATTGTTACTTAATATACTAGGAATTCATCCATCATCTTTATAAATCCTAAAGATAGTGATGTTAAAAAAGTACCACGTACCTAAAAACACTGTAGACCAATTCTAAAGTTCAGTGCTACAAAACGTTTCAATGAATCAGATTTGTAGGGGTGAGGGATTTAAAATGTTCACCTCATCGGAAACCTTGGGGTTGTAAAGGAAAAACACAAAAGAAAGATATATATATTGTAAGAGTGTTACCTCTACAACGGTATCTCCAAGTTATATCTATTTTAATGGAATATACTGAAGATCACCAAAAAGTCTACACGTACCTTGCTATTGGTAGACTTATACGTATAGGGGGTTCGTTGATGCCACCGTTCTATTCTAATGCACCAATTGTGCCAGAATCCTGTGAGGAAAGTTTATACAAAGGGCATTATACCAAAGGCACCCAATTTCAATTGTAAACTGCCCGGATACAGTAAACAAGCTTACCAGTAAAACAGATAAAAACTGGAACATCAATAGGAAGGGATACCCCGTGATCAGAGGTATCAATTCCACAAACCAGGTTCTTCGCCGGTATTGTGCACAATATCTATGGTGAATAATATAGATTAGTCCCTCTGGCGTTTAGAAAGCCGATAGTTTAAAATCTACAAGGAGACATTCTGTTATATTATTTTGATGCAGTCACGAATCTCTATCATAACTTAGAACCGCTTGTCTATAATTTTGGCTTTTAACATGTTTTTGGCAACAAAGCCCTGAAGGTCTCAATAATATGCCACCAATCACGCCACTCGAACAGAACAAAACTTTACATCACCAGGTTAACCTTAACCGAGTGAACCATGTATGCGGATATAGTCATAGGGTATATTCGTTTAAAAATCTAAACGTGCCTACTGGTTTAAGAGAAATTTCAACAGATAGTTCTCTTTGTTTTAACCCTGTAGGTATCGACAAAATATGAATATTTCAAGAACTATGAATAACGCACATTATTGTGTGCCCCTTATAATTTAAAAAAGCTTTATTTGAATTTAATTTTAAAGAACCGGGAGAAAGGCATCCTGTTCCAAATCATAACGGTACGTAGTATGTAGTATAGAACAAGGAACTCACAAAATACACATTCAACCCTGTTCCCGTTTAATTATCCATCTCTTACTTCTATGATAATTATTTAATGGACAAAAATTAGGTCCCAGGGCCTCCCCGCTTACCGTTTAAAATTAGAACGGCCTCCTTGCGATCAACATGAACGGCTTCCGGGTCAGGATACACATTCGTGCTCCTATTTGTACTAAGTTTCAGGCGATCACATGATCGATCCTATCTCAACAATCAGAATCATCGAGGGATGTTCGCGATGTTAATTACGAAAGAAAGATTCAAATATTATCGAAAAGCGCAATTAAAGACTCATGTCCTATTTTTTTATAATAAAAAGTATGAATTAGAATTGTCATATTATATGTCGTGGCGAAGAGGCAAACAGACGAAACGTAAATACAGCGGCCATTTTGTAATGGTAACACTGCGTTAAGTCGCCTGCAGGAAATCATTGCCTATTACCCTACTATTTGGGGAAATGTAAGTCTCTCACAAATACCTACGATCCTAAACAACATATAGACAACAACCTATCCATTACCGAGCGACCAAATATATAAACATGACATTAACTAGATGTATTAGTACCACGTAAATATGGCAGCCATATTGCAGAATCAATATACATAAATAAGTCTTTATACACGAAAGGAGAATTATAATCTGTTATATGTCTAAACGGGACAATGTCCTCTTGTATCACGACCATACTCGTAACTCCTGGAGTCATCTCTCGTTGGGCCATTTATATTGTTTTTTTAAAAGACATTGTGTGTCAGAAATACTTGACCACAGTCAAAAAACAGTATCAAAACGAATTGATGAAATACAGAATCTAATATCGCAATCTAGACAGGGTAAGAAGGATCAGATCAACTTCTCCCAATCTTCCTTGCTGTTTAATCCCTTTCTAAAAGTATTAAAGCGGGACATAAAGAATTGTTCGCGTTTCTTTCTTTTTAAAGTTGAGTCCCCACCCCTGAAACTCATATGGATAACTTCTAATCCACACCATTTTAGAACTTCAATTTTATGCTGTTTTTCAACCCAGTGTTCTACCAATGGGGCAGTTTTCTTTATCGTTCTTATCGCTGACTTGTGTTCGTTTATTCTTATCCTAATCTCTCTTGAAGTCTCCCCCACATATCCTAAGAGGCATGGGCACATGATAAGATATATTAAGTTTTTGGTGTGGCAATTAATAAAGTTATTAAAAATGTGAGTTACACCATTATGGACAATAGATGCACCCTTCAAGATGTTAGTGCAATTATTACACCCACTGCACGCGAATGTGCCCGTTGGTAGTGGGGCATTCATTATGCGTGGTTGACTATTGTCATTGATCTCTCTATAGGTATGTACCAGACAATTTCTAATGGTACGATTACGCCTAAATGAAAACATGGGTTTGGGTAATGAGTCTTTATTTTGATTGGTGATCAAATGCCAATTTCTATTAACAATATTTTTAATTTGATTACTAATATTACTATGATTAGTGACGAAAATCAAAGATGGATTCTCCACTACCATTTTCTTAGATTTACTCACAAGAAGAGAATCCCTATTAAAATATCTAGCTCTTTTATATGCATGTCTGATTAACCTTTTTGGATAACCCCTCATCACAAATTTTTTAGTCAGTTTTTGGGCATGTTTATCATAATCTTTGATATTTGTGCAATTCCGCCTTAAGCGTAAGAATTGTCCGAAGGGAATATTGTCCTTTTGGCAAATGGGGTGATTACTATTGTAATGGAGCATCGTGTTCCTGTCAGTGGGTTTAGTAAAGAGTTCTACGGCAAGAAGTCCATCCACATGTTTAATTTTAATGTCCAGGAATTCACATTCATCCTTATTTACATTAGAAGTGAATTTAAGATTGTCATCTCCCAGGTTAATCCACTGTATAAACTCAGCCAATAGTTCTACAGAGCCAGTCCATATAAAAAACACATCGGCTATGTATCGGCACCACTCAGAGATATTTTCAAAGAATGGTGCCGCTACATTGAAGACGTGCTTCTCCTCAAACTTCGCCACGTATAGCCCGGCCAGACTGGGAGCACAGGTAGCTCCCATGCTGGTTCCCTTGATTTGTTTAAAAACTCCTTTTCAAATAGGAAGATATTGTTTTTTAGTATAATAGTAACACATTCAACAATGAAGGTCGCATGTGGAGACAGATCTTCATCTTCAATACTGAGGAGATCCTCAATCATACGTATTGTGTTATCCTGAGGGATATTTGTGTACAAAGCCTCAATATCTAAAGTCACAAGGCTCTGTATTTCAGGATTAAATTCTAGACGTTCTATCCTCTGTATCATAGCAGCAGTAGACCCACATTTCATAACCTGTGGGAGAGTAGTAGAAATTCACCCTCTCTCGTATGTTTAAAGAAACCGGCAATGCCGTACTTACAGAATCCTGCAGACTAGCACACTGGAAGACCTACCCACACCGGCAGACCCGGAAGTGCCAGTATTTAACCTGTTTCCTGATTGATTAGACGGGAGCAGATGTTCCTGATTGTGGAAATGCCCAGATGTAGCTACTAGAGCAGGGAGGTTAAACACGGGCAAGGGTGTCCGTTTTTCATTTCAGACACAGGAGGAAGTCTTTCTCTAATGTAAATAAAAATGTGGCGGCCATCTGATCAATGGTGTGGGGATCTAAATAGTCAATGAAGAACTGTTCTTACCGATCAAGTTTTACAAAGAGAAAACGGTCGTAAAGACCGATAAGTGTTTATTAAATGATGTGAAGAAATGTATTGATTGGTTTCTTTTCTCAAACAAAACGTATAACCAATACTGCAACTTGTTGTCTGGGAAATGTTTATGGTGTACATTTCTTATTGCTGAAGGATCAAATATCTTATATCTCATGACATGGGATCTTATCATTGAGACCAGTAGTATTGGAAGAAAGATGAAATATCCCTTGTTGTTGCATTCTAAAAAGGGCTCTTTGGTTCATGTTTGGATGTGCTTCAAGCACAGTCCATCGTATGTTCTCTGGAGTAAGGCCCTCAGTCAGGAAGTGCACGCTCATTTTTGTGTTTGATTTTTTGCAGCATTTGGTGCTGCAATGTTCATTAATTCTCAGTTTTATAGGACGGGTACTCATTCCTATGTATTGTTTACCACAGGGGCAGATGATTAAATTGACACACTACTTTGAATTGCAGTTAATGTGTGGTTTTTTTTCCACACACAGTTAGTTTTTTATCATACCTCTCTAGAGCTTTCTGTGTAGGTACAGACAACGCATGATCCACAGGGGAAGTGTGCTTTTACTGGGGGGAGATCCCATAGTAGTTCTTTGATCTGCCCCTTCGAGTCTCGTGGACGTGTGTGTATTAGCATGTCCTTCAGATTGGCGGTCCATTTGAATGCGAACCTAGGTGGTGGGAAGGACAGTTGTACAGTTGGTAAGATAGACCAGTGTTTTTACTGATCTTACGGATCTTATTTGACTAGGGTGTGAAAGTTGTGACACATGTAAGAGTGTCATCTTGTTGTTTCATACGTGGTTCTAGTAATACTTCTCTATTGCAATTCCTTGCATGTTTACATGCAGTTTTCACACTTTGATGGGGGTATTGTCTTGCCTCCAAATTTTCAGCCAGCTGTTGTGCTTGTGTGTCAAAGTCCTTTATTGTATTACAATAATGTTGCAAGCGTAGAAACTGCCCAGATAAGTTATCACACAGGGCTTTTGGGTGATGACTATTGTAGAGTAGTAGTCTTTTCCTGTCTGTTGTTTTTTAATATGAGTAGACTACTAGCTTGTTGTCTTTTTTCTTGATCATCAGGTCCAGGAACAGTAGTTCCTTATCAGTGATTGTTCTGGAAAATCTCAAATAGGGGTTCAGAGTGTTAACCCAGGAGCAAAATGTCTATCAAGCGGCCATGTCTCCATTCCAAAAGATGAGTATATCATCTATATAGCACCGCCATAGAAGGATATTGGATTTGTAAGGGTTGTCGTTGCAAAAGATATGTTGCCCTCAAAGTGTGACATGTAGAGACAGGCTAGACTTGGGGGGAGGTACTCCCCATGGAAGTATCTTGTGTCTGCTGGTATAGTTGTGTCCCATATTGGAAGACATTTTCCATGAGGGCCACAGTAGCGCACTACATGATGAAACTAATGGGTGTAGGTGATGTCCACTCCTCTGCAAGTAGGATATTTTCTATTACCTTCAGAGTAGCTCCATGTGGGATATTAGTGTAAAGTGATATAACGTCCAGGGTGACCAATAGGTCTAACTGGTGTGTGTCATTGATGGATTCAATTACATTCAAAATATCACTTGTATCTTGTATGTAAGATGAAGTCTTTTTTACACAGGGTTGTAGAAAATAGTCACAAAACTTGGAGAGTGGTGCCAAGAGAGAGTTTTACCCTGAGACTGTGGGTCTGCCTGGTGGGGAGGAGATTACCTTGTGAATCTTTGGAAGGGTGTAGAAATACAAGACCCTGGGGTGTTTATTCACTAAGAAGTCTGCTTTGTTCGTTGTGATCCACCCTTGTGTTTCAGCTGCAGATACCATAGAAATTATCTGTGTTTTCAACCTTGCTGTGGGGTCCTGTTTGATGGGTGTGTAATATTTACGATCAGCAAGTTGGCATACACATTTGTACTTGTAATCTGTGATTATAGTAGACCTCCCTTATCAGCCTGTTTTATTGTGATCAGTTTGTCAACAGCCAGAGCCCTGACTGCTCCGAATTCCATCTTAGACATATTGTGGAAACTCTCTGTCTTACAGTTGTTCCCTATCACTTCGAGGACAGCCTGTTCAAACATCACAAGTTCATGTGGTATCATGGCAATGTTTGGAGTAAAGCTTGACGAATTGCGCAGACCTGAATCTGTTTGCACTGGAGCTGGTTTTTCATGAAAAAATATTTTTAGCCGTATTTTGCGAAAGAAGTTTTTTAATTCGCAATTTCTCTGATTGTGTGTCAGTCTAAGAGGGAAAACCACTTAATTTTGCAGTACAGGATTGTGAAAGGTGTGTCAAAGATCACACCTGCAATGAAGTGCTAATAAGCTACCTCCTCATGAAATCAAGTCCCACGGTTGAATGCCTTGCAAATAATATGTATCAAGAGGGAGGGCCTAAGAGCGCATAAGGTCCAGCATACATGCTCCAGGTAACTCGTCAAAGTGAGAAGGGTATGCAGTTCCTAATCAGATGTGTTTGTCTACTCAGGTCAGTTTAGTTTCACAGTGTCTGCAGGGAGCGTGACTCTGTAGGAAGAAATGCCGTCACACACCTAGATAGGTGTCATGCTTCATCATTAGGCTTTTGCTCCACGTCGAGCCGGTGCTGCAATGCCCGTTGGGCACCCTCAATTGGGGCTCTTTACCGGTGCTCTTTTCATAAGCTGTTTGGTGAAGTGTGTGTCTAAATGTAGATTGGTGTATTAGGTGTATAGGTGCAAATGTGAGGTTAAAAATAGGACAGGGTGTACACCTCAGGATAATTGTAGTGACTGAGTCCTCCTGCCTATGTTAAAATGCATGGCACTATCTAATAGAATTTATTATCTAGGATAGCTATAGGTCAACATGTTTCAAGCTCAATTTAGTCATATAGATGATCTAACAGCTTTTCTGCAGGACCATTGTCACATAATTTACATAGTGACTGGAGTTTCAATGTATAGATTCCTATGTATACTCCCAGTCACACATACCTCTCTGGGCATCAACTTAAACATCTATTTTGGCAATGACCTTCTCCTCCCAGGGAAAGAGTTGTAATGGGGCACTGGGATGACCGCTGCCAGTCTTCTGGACCTCCAGATGATGCTTGGAGGCCAGGGAACGGACCTTTGCCGTGAGGTCGTGCCACCTTGTTGTGCCCTACACCAGTAGACACAGGTAGCCATGTTGAGTTTCCAAGTCTTCTTTATTAGATCCATGTCCAAGTGACAAAAATCTTAACACTATCCAGCTCTGGTCAAGTACCAGCCCCACCAGGAGCAGCCTGCCTAGCTGCTCAGCCCATCTCCAACTGACAGCACTCATCCACTCAGGCACCCAGGCATTCCACGCATCACAGTCACACCAACATTCCGTATCCAACTCGCACTCTGGCTGAGCAGCTAGGAGCAGCTAGGCTGGATAACATGCAGATACACATTAAGAGGATACAACATTATCCCTTTCCTTTTAAATGAAAACAAAAGATAACATTACTTGAAGGGGAAAACTATGCACAAGAAAGCAGTAAAGTTCGAAACTCAGGGATGCAACGTAAAGCAAAACATCACAAGAGTGTGAACAATAAAAAACAAGGAAGGACGAGTAAAATACGACATCATAAAACATGAGTATCAATATCCCCCATCCTCCCCCACAAAATTAATTAAGGAATTTTGTAGCGTAAGCTAGTTGTAAAATATAGTAGCTTAAACAAATCGTAACATCAAGTATCGTAAAGAGATTGTAACATTTAGTGGCTGAAACACCTTCATGTGGCTGTAGTGTAACTACACCTCCAACTCACTAAAACTCTTTTGTTGAAAACAATGTGGCTGGAACACCTTCTTGTGGCTGTAGTGTAGCTACACCTCCAACTCACTAAAACTAAAATGTATATGGATCGTCACCCATGGAAACACACCAGTGTAGGGAAATACCTTAGTGCTGCAGCACATGTAAATAGGGCCAAGAGCCACAACCCAACCCAATGTAAGGGTTTATGCCAAAACATGTGTGCATGGAAACACACCCATAACCTACCCCCATGTGGAGGTCACATATCCCCTGAAGGAGTATATCTTTGTACATTTACATGGGACAAATCCCATAACCCAACCTTGTGTAAGGTTAAAAACAAAAACTGTGTGTATTGGAACACACCCATATGCCCACCCCCATATAGAGGTCACTAACTGGGACTCAAACCCAACCCCATCCCTCACGTAAGGGATAAAACTATGATGGGACAATTGCCTTTGCCCCAAACCCATCCCTCATGTAAGGGATACAACTGCAATGACCACCCACAAAACACAAGGACCAACCATACATAGAAAAGCTTAGATCTGTGGCATCACGAAATACAATAATGTTGCATAGTTAATACAAGTACACTTCCAATAACTGAAGAACACTATTAAACTGTGCCCCCCGCCGGTGAGCGACCTCTCACCCGAGTTGTCACACTATTGCCACACACTTTACAAATCTAATGCCACACAAGAATAATTTGTAACAGACCTAGAAAAACTACAAAGCATTGTGGTAATTATGCTGTATAACATCGTAAGCTAACCCACAAAATGCTGCAATCAGATGAAGCAAAAACAGGTAGTGCTGTACGTAATCTGCTTCAGGCAATCACAATGCCCAAAAACTAGCTTCCCCATAAGCAGGAAAGCTTGTATCACCATGTAGAATTTTCTGACTGCTCCACAACTGTGCACAAAGTACCTTAATGCACCTCAAAGGTTAACCAGGTAGAAAGTGCAGCCGCCTTTGTAGACCAAACAATTCTTGAACACTCCATGGGCGACAGGCACAATGAGACCTTACACCACTCCGGGATTTGCGCAGAGTCGAAAGACGAAAATGGCGGTTAATTATCTTAAATCGCGCCATGCTGTCAAAAACCGAACAAAGAAGACTTAAGCCGGACCTGACCAGGGCACAGCGACGACACCGGACTCCATTAAATTCCAGATAAAGTGGTTGGCAATAGAAAGTGACCTCGTTCACGGTTGCCGGAAGAACACTGCCAACAAACTTGCCTTGAGTAACCCAAAGATGGCGGCACATAGTAACGCCAGCGCCGTGTGGCTTGCGGTTGCGACATGCTGCTAAACTATGGATAGCAGCACTGCGTGTCACGTAGATGCAGAGACGTCACCGTGTAGACCAGGAGAACACCACGCAACTCCAAAGATAAGGTAACGGTGCTTGCATGCAATACTGGACTCGTGCCTCTGTCTTTAAACGTCGTGCAGCGGTTGAACGCAAATGTTCCACACCTTGCGCCGGTAATCTGGGATCTTTTCCCAATGCTCAATATTCCCAGCTGGGAGACGTTTCTTTAAAAAGTGTAACAGCATTAAGCGGTACGAATTAAAGTCTCCTCAATTCCTCACTACATACGTTTTGCTTCAATTAAGGGCACAGCAGAATCATTGCAAGGTACATACCACGACAAATAAACTAGACACCACTAGAATACTCCTCATACTTAGTGCCTGTGCTTGCAAAACGCATCAAAAGCAAACTTTGAACAAAACCACACCGCTCCTGTGTGGCCCCTAGGACGTCCTCACGTTGGGTCTGATTCCAACTTGCCACAGAACAAAGTTAAACACAAGTGAATTCTCCTTCTGTGCACCCACTCCAGGCAGTTTGAAGTGACCTCGGTGAAGGTGACTTTGGTGAACTTGAGCTGGATCACCCACATGTGGCAGCAGTGTTCCTTACACCACCAACTCACAATTTGTTCTTGTAAGTCCAAAGGAGCATGTCCAGGCTGGGCAATGGTGGTTGGGCTGTCCGTTGACAAGGACACTGGTGGGGCTGGCACTGGCTTGCTTGATGCTCCAAACAAGACGCTCTTTAATTTTTGCGCTTGATCTCTTCTGTGTTGGTTCACTTGTTTCTTGTAGTCTCTTGGTTTCTGTAGTTTCTTTATGTTCCAGTTGGTTTCTGTACCATCCTTAAAGACGCTTGGGTAAGTCCGCTCGTCGCCAAAATAATGTTGTGCCCTACACCAGTAGACACAGGTAGCCATGCTGAGTTTCCAAGTCTTCTTTATTAGATCCATGTCCAAGTGACAACAATCTTAACACAAGCCAGCTCTGGTCAAGTACCAGCCCCACCAGGAGCAGCCTGCCTAGCTGCTCAGCCCATCTCCAACTGACACCACTCATCCACTCAGGCACCCAGGCATTCCACGCATCACAGTCACACCAACATTCCGTATCCAACTCACACTGTGGCTGAGCAGCTAGGAGCAGCTAGGCTGGATAACATGCAGATACACATTAAGAGGATACAATACACCTCTTCCTAATTTCCTCCTTTGTGAGCAGGGTGGTACCTACAGCATTCACTTTGTTGTCTATACTGGTCCACATTTCCATTTTCCTACTGAAAGGAGTATGTTGGACTTGGGATCCAAACAATTGTGGCTGTACTCTTATGATTTAATCCACCATGACTGACAACTCAGCCTCTGAAAAATGTGTGTTTTTGTGCGTAACATAACTAGAAAATAAAGTAGGTGACAATGACTAACAAGAAAAGGGATATTAATGAAAAAGTTTAAAAAAGTGTGTGTAGGTGTGAAATTGGGATAGTGGAAAAAAGGGAAGCCTTATGTGACAAAATTTGCTGCTCTGTCTTGCTGTGCTGCAGTGTAGAAGCAAAGGATCATGATCTGGGATGGGTTGTGTTTTATAGTGTGATTTACAGGTGTGTCCTGTGTAGTTTTTGAATTCATCCAGTGGGCACTGTTGTGATGATTTGCTGCAAGTGTACCACAGAGGTCTACTGCCGTCGGGCAACTGCCACTAGGGGACCGTCAGTACAACTGTTTTTCATAATCGACTTGGTGGGAAACCACGGCCCTGACTGCTTTGGAGGACGCATCACCACCATTGCAGTCCGTGTGGCCCAGGCGGGAACCACTCTGTCGACAGCAGTCAGCAGTTCTGGCTGACTGCATCATAATACGTCAGGCGGGAGACCGCTGGCTTAGCATTCTTCTTGGGACCGCCGACGTGGCAGTACAGTGGTCAGCCCGCCAAACTCGTAACTGGGCCCTTTGTTCTTTCTGTCCTGCTCTGTCCCATTCTGTATGAGACTTGGTTCTGTTTCATCCTGCCATGTCCAGTCCTCATCATATCCTACATTGTCCTCATATTATGTTCTGGCTCTACAATTAGTTAACAACAATATTGTATTTCATTGTGTCTACCATTAGTACAAAATATATTGGGTAGGTGCTCACTTTGGGCTATTTACACTAAAATTATACTTGGCTGCTGTGGTTTCAGATGTAGTGCAAAGTCAGTGTATCATTTCTGCTTATAGCTCATGCCACATCTCCTTATGGTTTCACTGTTCCTTTTCACATCATATCAGAGAATACTTTGAAGGGATTTGTTGGTTTTGATTTGATCTCAATTGTGTCTCACAAGGCACACCCTGTGATATTTTCTTGATGCCCTGGTTCAGATCATGAATTATTCTAGTCCCAACATGGACACATGAACCCTTTGAAGTGTAACAGGGCTATTCACAAAGGTAACATAACCTTATGAGTACATTTACATGTGCAATTCACCCTTACATTGCTGAGCTTTGAGTAACTTTACAACTTTTGGCTGCTAACAAAATCCAACTGTAAAATTACTCAAAAAGAGTAACTTACATATCTCCACCCCATGAAAAAGAGGTTGGAGCCTAACTTACAAGTGTACATCACTAATAATAAAAAAATAAAAAAACAGGAGTAAGTCTAACACCGGACATGGTCAACCCCTGGAAGTGGAACACCCTCCCCTAGAAGATAATGGAGGTGGAAACTTAAAATAAAAGCCCATAGGAAATAATGTTATGTTATAGTTTTAACTATTTTAACTATTTTAATTTAAGTAAATATAATTTTAAATTAAAAATAATTAGCACATTTTGTTTATTATATTTTAATAACTTTTTTGCATTTACAAAGTAATGTAACAATGTTATTAAATAATAATTCATTACTTTAAATAAATGATATACATAACTTAATTATTAACATCATGGTCCATATTTTTTGCAATTTTGCTCTAAGTAGGACTACGGCCTGTCACTATAGTGTGTATTTGGTAGACCACGTTGGTGAATGTTATCCTTCTCAGATTAAGATATTCATTATATATTGCACCTATGTCATAAATTGGTGCACTATCTGTAACATTTCTTTTTCTACTTCTGAGACAGGCTAACTTGTGTAAAGCACTTACAAAACAGTTAAAAGTAGAAAAAAACACAACACAATAAAAATCCCACCTCAATTTATAAGAATATAGAATATTTTAATGAACAAAATTACACCAAAACACCAAAAATCTAATAAAGGAAACCGGACATATGAAATTTTAAAGTTTTAAATAAAAATAGCGCCAAAGAGCCCAACACTAACCATGGGTAACTGGTCGCGTTAGACTGGGAAAAAGGTAAAGTTTAAGGTCAACTACAATGGAGCACAGGACAGACACACAGGCCAGATTGTTCCAAGTCATAAAGTTAATTTCACAATCAGAAAAGTTCAAGAAGTTAGAGTCTGTGGCTGGGCAAGGCAACAGGTTGTATCCAAAGACGGGCTAGTCATTGACGGGCTGGCAAAGGACAAAGATTGTTGAAGCTGTTAAAGGCAAGAACAGCTCAGAGTGGCAAAAGTCCAGAGTTTAGCCCAGGAAGCAATCAACGTTGATCAGATGCTGTTCAGTGTTGAGTACAGGGAAGTTTTCTACCTTCAGACACAGAGCCTGATTTAGATCTTGCAGATGGGTTACTCCGTCACAACGGTGACAATGGGATTCATATTTCTGAGGACGGGATATCCATCACCATTGTGATGGAGTAATCTGTCCACCTAGATCTAAATCAGGCCCTCAGTCACTTGTCTGGAAGACTAATTCCTTTAGCAGGGCAAGGTTGTAGCTGGGGAGGGTTCGACATTGTCAGATACCAGTCGACATTTCTCCTCCTGAATCAGAATTTCTGATGCAAAGTAGAACGTAGTGACTCCTGCTGCAAAGTCAGGCCCACAGGCAATGCACCCTCAGCAGATTGGCTTGGCATGTGGTCCCAGTCTTCTGAAAGTTCCTCAAGCAAAAATCCTTGAAAAAGTTTCTAAGTCCCAGGTTCTGGGGTTAGGCAGGAAAAGTACACTCTGACACCGGCCAAGGGTTCCATGACCTCAGGCTCAGCACTGCAGGTTCTGGATTCACTGCAACAGTCAGCAGGGTCCAGGGTAGGCCCAGTTAAAACTGCGCAGCTGGGCTATCTCAGGAAAATGGTTTTCTTGCAGTTTGTGTTTCAGCCAAATGATTCTTGGAGTTCACATCTTTGTCATGGGTACTAGTGGGAGCAAGTCCAGCCTCTCAGGTCTCCACAGAGCACACAACATCAGGTTCAGTCCTTCTTTCTTCCACAGGGCCAGTAGTGTAATGAAGATGGTACCCAGGGGTACCACATTTGTGCCTGGCAATAGCCTGTGGGTGGGGGTAACTCCTAGCTCAGCCCTAAACAATAGGGAAAAGGTTCAGACAGGTAACCCTACCTACCCACTTTTGCAGCAGGCCATGTGTGCCTTAGAGCAAACAATCCCACAGTCTCTGCATCCAAAATGGCATAACATTTCTTCCCCTGTGCAGAGCTCCTTTGTCCATCCTAGCCGTGTGGCCAGGGAAATGAGCAGCCCTTCCTCTGTGGTCACTAAAAACCAGTTGCTCCTTGGCTACTGGGATTGATGCCTGGCTACAAGTAAGACAAAAGGGAGTCAGGCCTAGGTATGAGCTACATCTGCTAGTGACTGTGTAGGCATCCTTTGAAGATATGCAAGTGGCTGGGTACAGCTGGTACAGCTCCCAGGCCATCCTATCAGGGGAAGGTCTACTTCCCCTCAAAACCAAAGGCCTTTCTCTCAGCTCTGCGAGCCAATACACAACCAATCAAGGAAGTATTCAGCTCCTATGTGATGATTGTAAGCTCAGGTAAATGGGATTGTAGAGGCTTTAGGCAGGTTAGAGGTAGTTTTCTAAAAGTACCTTCTATAAAATATGTGTTACAAATCCGATTTTATCAATGAATTGGATTTGTAATAAATGTTTTATAAAGTCCATGAATGAACTTTATGTTCTCCAAGGCAGAAATTACATTATTTATATTTAATGATATATCCCAATGCTTGCCTATGGAACAGCTAACCCTGCTACAGGGAAATGGCTTTTAGATCATTGCCAATGTGAGGGCGTTTAACATTACTCTTACATGCTTTGCTTTTAAATATCATGCACCCTGTCTTATAGGAATTTAACGTCTACTTAGGAGTTATTTATTAATGTTCAAAAGAAGGGTTTTGACCTGTCAAAAGGGGTAATTTTGATAGATTGAATTTTGAGTTTAAACCTTATGATAGTTTTGCGTTGTCACTTTAGTGGTGGCAAAATATGTGCTGTAGTTCACCAGTGACATTAACTTATAGGCCCTGGGCACATTTTGTACCATATACTAGGGATTTATAAGTAAGTTAAATATGCCACTTAGGTCTAGTAAATACATACTTAGCACACTGGATAACTGTGCCCAGTGTGCAGAGTCCAAAAACCAGCAGAAAATCTAGCAAAACTTGGAGTGATCACACAAAAAGGGGCATTTTCTCACAGGCACTGCACAACCCGCAGCCACATTATGAGTTGTATAAAACTGTTCACCAAACACAGACTGTAACTTTTAGACCTAGTTCATGGTGGTAGATGTGTGTGGCAAACACATATCCTTGACTGCAGTCAATATTTAATACACCTATGAGATAAAGACAGACTGGAGGCTAGGAACACAGACACTGCTTACTAAGCAGGACCAACTCCTGATCATAAAGGTAAGCATATGTGATCTATCTGTAGTAGACACATGCAGTAATGTCAGGCCCGAATCTGCAGATAAAAGTGGCTTGGAAGCCGAAAAGCTCTATTCCGTTTCCCTTTCTTGTCAAAAACATTTGGTACTTCAAGGAATAATGAACAGCTTAATCAGGTGGTCCAAGCTCAAGAAGTTAAGAGGAACATGAAGCAACTTGTTTTTCGGAGTCTACTACAGGCAACATATCTATTTGTATTATTTCTGTGGTGCCACATGAGTTTTTATGAAGGGCTGTGGCTGCCATTTTATGATGGAGACACATGGAGTGCTCCTTACATCATTATCTGAAACCAGTAAAAAGTGTTCATTATCTCGTGACTCTCGAGGCAATCATTTCATTATGTATTTTGAATAGTGTTGTGTCAGTGTTGTTTTTCTTTTCCCATGGCTAGAGTTTAGCAACTCCTCTTACTTCATTAATGTTTACTCTAGGACAGGGCGAACATTAAATTACACAGACATAATTTGCATCATTTTGGGAATTTCATGTTACACTTGTAACTCAAAATTCCCGAAATGTCACCAGCACACTACTTTTAATTAATTATGTGCCAGTTGTGGTAAAAATGTACTGCAAATGGCAACATTTGTGGTCATTTGCAGTAACATTTTACCCCAAATGCACAGGAACAACAGAACATTAGTGGCAGTTGTTGTGGTGCTCTAGTTTAAATGCAACCTTGCGCCACAAATTGACATGAGGATGCATTTCACACTTTAATATAGCACACAATGACAGATTTGCATTTTGTATAATTATGAATACTTTCACGTAATTTTGCAGTGTTTTCACATAATTGCTCAATAGCAAATTATGCAAATTTCACACACCCCTAGTTTTATCCACCTGAAAGCATTATTTGTATCTAAGATTTATTTTTCTACATCAACAGAATATCAGGCAATCTATTAGGTGGAACTTATTGGCTGACGATCATACCTTATCGTGCTACATTGAAGCTTGATTACTGAATTACTTGTATGACAAACTCTGCCATGGATGTGAGGTTTAAGTATCTCTCATTTTGTTTTTATGGAAGAATGAAGAAAACTAAGGCATTTGGAAAGACAGTTGCTTGCTTTGTTAAATTAGACTTGGACAATCTGTTCTTTGACTCTACTACTAAATATAAGATGAATATCTAACTATCTGGAGGTGCCAAAGAAGACACATCTTCCTTATTTATCCAAGAGCATATTGCTGCTTCTATTAATGCTACAGTACTTCACAAAAACCATGTAATAAACACAATTCTATTAAATAAATGTCCAATAGTGATCCTGCCTTTCTTCCCAAATCTGTATCTTCCTTCACTATGAAGACACTTCTGCAGAAGAAAGATCACTAAAACTCATCAAGTTAACAAATAAAAAAATACAGATGTTTGATGATAGTTGGAAGACTGAATAAAAGAGTCATATAGAGCAACATTTAAGCATTGCACAAGATATAGTTGACAAAGTTTCTAAATTCAAGTCTGAAGTCAATTTTATTCTTAAGGCAGGCAGAAGATCTTAAAAATAGGAACAGGGAGAACAACCTTAGAAATGACGGCATACTCGAATATTCTGAGGGGGATGAGGCAGTTGATTTCATTAAATCACTTTTGCCCACACCAATAGGTTTGAGAAATTCAATTGACTTCAACATCCAAACAGCTCATGTTTTGGGTCCACGATCATGTTTAACTGGAGGAAAAGATGAACCATGAGGCACTATTGATCTCTTTCTGTTACATATTAAACTCATGAAGATCTTTATGACCGCCATGGAAAAGAGCACTTTGGTCTGGTCAGATCATAAGATGTTCATTTCTCAAAATGTTGCCAAAAGCACAACTGTTAGACGAAAGCAGTTTTTCTATCTGAGAATTTGTCTGAAACTGTTAAATGCTTTCAACCTTGTTTCTTTAAAGTCATGCGCAAAATTTAGACGGCAACACCCCATGATCCTTCAAAGATGAGAGACTACATTAAGAGCTCCAATTGTGATGAGATGAGTATTTAATGTTACTTTATGAATGCTGTTTCATGTCCATTATTCTGGGCTGCTCGCTAATCTACTGCTACTTTTTACTTACTCTCAACATTTTATTTATTCTCACTGTAGTTGATGGACTTTTTTATTTTCTAATTTATTGCTTTCTATTTTCTTGTTTTCCAGGGCTACTTGTATTCTGGATGCTCTTCAGTATTTTCATCATTCTTTCAGAGGGGGCCGGAAGGAGCGAAGATGTGTTGTCTGTCAGTGGTCCTGATGATGCCAGTGTTCATCTTGTTTTCTTTTTTATGCTATTCGCTGTAACAACATTCCAACTGATGACTGTTGTTCATGTTTAGAATAGTAAGTGCCAATTTCTATCTTATGCCTTCTCTCTTTTCTTTTAGTTGTTCCTTTCCAATCTCTTACAAGTCGTACAAACTTCCTCTGAACTCGTATATGAATTACTTATCAATTTACCAACCATTGATTTATGTAGATTATATTTCGACAACACAAATGCTTATTTTATTGGATCTCATTACATTGAAACTGGTTAGAATTGTTTTTTGAAATTTTAAGGGTCTTGACAATGCTGTGAAAAGGCAAAGGTACTTCCATACCTTGTTAGTCTTTTTGCTAAAATAGCTCAAGTACAGAAAACTCATCTTTCTGTAGAGGATGATATGAAATTCAAGAGACAATGGGTTGGTCAGGTTTTTAACCTTCACAGCTATTGAAAAGAAAATTATGTTTTGATCCTATTTCAAAAACCTCTGAATGTTAAAATACTATCTACATAGATGGCTATGGTTAGATTTCAAATTAGGTATTTGCATCTAAGGGCCTGATTACGAGTTTGGCGGTCCGACCACCTGAGAAACGCATCCACACATGCCAGTAGCCCACACCGCTGGTGGTCCAAAGACCGCCATATTACGAGTTGAACCCAGTGCTGGAAGTGTGGATGCAGAGATCTTGCGACGGTGGTGAGTACTTTTACCAAAAATAACGATCCCTTTTTGTGAATTTCGACTGCATGTGTCGGATGCACACATATGCATGATACACATGGAATAATACCATCTACCCATTGCTGGAGTCTGGCCCATATGTGAACAGTCCTGGCAAAGGGTATATGGCACGAAAAGGACTCACCTGTAGATCGTCACAAACAGGGTTGTATTCCTCAGGGTGAAGATTCTGCTGTGAAGGGGGGACCTGAAGAAAGGGATCCACATCAGAATCTGCCTGGAAGAACAAGAAAGGGGTGAGTAAGCACCCCAAATTCTTTGTGTCCCTCACCTTAAAGCAGGCGGTCAGATTACCGCAGTCAGCTCTTGGAAAAGGCAACTCATAATACGCACAGAGGTGCAGATACCCTGTACCGCCCTATGGCAGCTGCCTTTACCCAACTGCGAACCCAGCAGTCTGCTGGCAGTCTTGGCAGTCCAGCCGCGGTCTCGCAAAGGCAATCCACCCAGCTCATAATATGTCTGTCGGACCGGCGAGCTCTCCACGCTCTGACCACCACCACTGGTACGGCTGTCCATGGGACCACCAAACTTGTATAAGCATAATTTTGGATCATCCTACTTTAAACTCAGATTTTGTCTTTTCTAATATTGTAGATGGAGATTTAACACTAGCTTTTTAAATGATGTAGAGTTCACTTCTAAGTTTAAATCATTTGATCTTTTATATCAAACGCTGCTTCTTATATGTCAATACATATTTTATAGGAAGTTTTCAAAACAGCATGAAGAGATTTTATAATAAATTATTTTCGTGTAGGAAGAACTTTTACAGGAACCTATTTAACTATATGTGGCTACAATTAAAAATTTGGAATACATTTACTATTCTACAAACTTGTAGACTAATCTAGGTGCTATGGAAAACCAAAATTTAATTTAATAAGATTTCTACAGAAAGTGCACAGGATTTGCTGTTCTCAGCCAAAGTTAAAGTTTGTGCATGGTCAAAACAAGATGGACAAATTATCAGCTAATGTCCTTAAAATCAAAAAGAAGAAATTGTATGTTAATTCCATTAAAGATGGTTCTGATGGGAAGGACAGGGCAAGGACCCAGCAAGATGTGTCCTCAATGAGCTCTAGTCCGGGCCTTTGGTTGAGCCAGCTGGGTGGGTGAATCCACAAGAAAACTATGCAAGGGACCATCCACTGTTGTGAGACATCCTGGTGACGCTAACAAGATTGGGCAGAGAACAGAATCTTTGGTGGTTCGAGTAGAGAGACTGATGTTTATAAAAGTGAGGCAGGGAAAAAGACCTTAAAAGAGCAGAATTGGTGATGGTTGGAGGAAGGGCAGCTGACATTTTCAAAAACGAGGACCAGCTGACAAGATGGTGCACTCAAGGCAACCCATCTAGCTTTGGAACTGAAGAATCAGGAAGGCAAAAGGTGGAGAACAAGCTATGTACGGAGACCTGGAGACCCTTCTTATACCCATGATGGAGATAGAAGACCACCACCCACACACACAAGAAATCGCAATGTGCCAGAGCAGAGTGAAGAAGTAGGGCTTCATGCAACCAAGAGATAGCTATTGGTCTGCAGTAAATTTTCAGGTAGGGAGTGAGTGCTGTGTCTCCCGTTTTCACTCTAAACACTGTGGCTTTTACACTGCTGATCAGCTAGGCTGTGGAGGTCAACATGAAGGTGGAAGGTGCTGGTTGACTGGCAGAATTGAAGAATGACGTATCCGGAATGTGGGGTCTGGGAGCGCCAGTAGTGCATGAATAGAGGTGAGTGGGTGGTGAAGAGGGAAGCAAGAGGATGGGTGGCTAGATTGCTATAACTAGTTTAAACAGAGGAAGACCACTGTTTTCCAGTGATATGATTGATCCTGACATAAGCAGCCTTCCCTAACCAACCAAGGACTCTTTTGGAAGCTTATTGAAGAGGCCCACACCAACACTTCCTGCTGGTACTGTTGAGAACATATGGTTAAACTAATCTTCGTACACCAACTTACTTAGGTTCCCAGTGCACAGATATCCTGCTTGTGGCTGCAGGGTTTAGGAGTATGCTATATCCATTCAGAGAACCTAAAAACTCCTACAGTGACTTATTGAAACAAGAAAAGTTAATGGACAGATACAAGGTCTCCTCCAAAATCTCTCCACAATCGACATCACATTAGGACTAATGCTCATCAAATAAACACCAGCCCATATTAGAATTAACATTAAAGATCTGGTCTTTGTTGGCTTGTTTGTTTCAACTAGATCATGCTACTTAGGTGACCATAACATCCTCATGAAGAAAATAATCAATAGCCCCATCTGTTAAGCACCTTTTTGAGTTCCCCAAAGAAAGTCAAGAGAAATCTAAATGAAGAGTTGAGCCTTCCAAGAAGTAAATGATGGTGATGGCTCTTTAGATCCAATTTAATACAGCCACTAGTAACATGGGGAGTAATGCAGCTTCTGATAAGAGAATTCAAAATGAAAATGACAAGCCTCCACCAAGACATTGCAAAGTCCATCTCAGATCTGGATTATACTCTCTAAAAAGTGAAGAAGAGAAAAGACCAATTGGAAATGTTCACTGTCGAACAAGTTCACTTGAAAGACATATTAGAGGAAACGGTCTTCTCCCTCAATAAAACACTATGTCGACACGTCAGAAATGCTTGAAGAGAAAGAAAATTGTTGCAAAAGGAACAACATTAGAAATAGAGGCCTCGTTACGAGGTGGTTCTGCAAAAGGCCTCTTCGTCACATTCAATCTAAAAAAGATCTAAAAAAGAAGACTTTCTATCGATAGAATCCATCGAGTTTTCTCATCTTATCAGATCTGTCAAAAGTTGTCACCAGCTGTCCTTATGAGTTCACTTTTTCAAATTAAAAGAGATAATAATGTCTTCAAAGAGAACAATAGATGTGATACAATTTCAGCAAGGCAAAATCCAACTCTTATCAAGATTTCTCCTTTTCCACATTAACAAGGAGTAAAGAATTCAGATGTTGCTGCATATCTTTGAACAAAGCCAAATCCTTATCTTACACATGGGGTACCTTAGTGTATGGAAGGGTCAGCTTACATGTTTTGTGATCCCAAAGAAGCTCTAAAACTCCTAAGGATTTAATTCCCACAAGACACTGCTGAGATAGAAGGATGAAATAACAATCACTTTTGGGAAACTGGAGGATAATAAAATCTCATAGGGAGTGCAGGGAGGAGAGGAAACAATGACAAAGGGCCACTGCTGAGGTTCTTTACCCCTGTTCAGCTGAAGACTGATCAACCACATGACTGTTGATGCAGACTCATAAAGACCTTTAAACTGATTTTACACAGGCATTATTACCCATTTGTCGATTTTTCCTGCCTCCTGTTCACCAGGTGTTGAAGAGTATTAGTAATGACTAACGGTTGTGATCATCTAACCGGGGGCCTGTCTGAAGCCCAGAGTTGCCTACCAAATCAGGGAACACTTTACTGTGCAACATATTTTGATGTTATAATGTTATAAGATCTCTTTGGAATTTGGACCAGGGATTCCAGTATTACATGACTCATGTGAAGGAAAGGAACGTTACAGTCATATAATAACCTTCAAACTCACTTAAAGCAGATTTTGCCATAGTTTAAAAAAAAAACATTGATGGGCTGAATTTCCCCATAAATGGAAATTGTTCTTAAAAATTGTGCAACACCAATAATGGTTAAGCTTTGCTTCAAGAATCCAACCTTTTAAATATGAAATAAGGTACTGATGGAATACTAAGCACCTGACTATGTAATCATGCATCCTTGTTTGGTTGCACCCATTATATTGACAAATAAAAATAAAGTGAAGAAAAATGATCCAAACCTTTTAGAGAAATATCCCCAAGGCTTTGATCATACAGGCACCCCCAACCAATTACATGGACATGCCACTGCTAAGAGTAACAGGGTATCTGTCCTACTAAGAAGACAAAGTATAAGCTGGGAAGAATCAAATTTATAAGAGGGGTCTTAAATAATCATGACCAAACAGTTTTTAGCATTTGAGGACCCAACAATAATAGAAACAAATGTTTGACATCCCTGTTCCCTAAAATGACCACCTTCAAAAAGGGTTTTCTAGTTGTAGGCACAGACTTTAACACAGTGTTCAATGCTAATATGGATGAATGCATTAACAGACAAGGGGTTCTTCACCAATTGGCATCCCTACTAAGGAGTATTAGTGTCTTAGGCCTTCATGACACTTAGGGCCCTATTATGATGTCGGTCGGAGGCTTTCCGACAGACATCCCTGGTTTGACTTCCGACTGCCTAATTACAATGTAGGCGGCTCCAACTGCCTAATTACAATGTAGGCGGTCAGAAGTCAAACCGTCCGGTCATTCCGGCTGGCTTCCAATGGGCTCAAGGAGCCCGTCAGCCAGTCAAAACCGCAACGTAATCCCTTTAGAACGGCGTTTCCGCCGTTGGGATAATGATGTCGGTTTCACACAGCCTTTCCATACCGGCCTTTCCGACATGGAAAGGCTGTCGGAAAGCAACTTTGGGGACCCTAGCAGGGCCCCCTTGTCTCCACGGCCTACGGTTGTTGGCCTGGGGGGCACCAATTGGTATATTCTCGAATTAGGTCCATGTAGTGAAGCTGCTCATTTCTTACATTGTCCTCACAAATAACATTTCGAGCTGTAACCTTTGGCACACATTTGCACGCACAATAATGTTGGATTAGTTTCTCTGAAACTAAACTTGTTTTTGCATCTAGCTTCGCACAACATTATTACATGCCCTGAACATCATCTACAAGGTCTCGTTTCACACTACGTACAAATGTCATCACTATCTTCATCCACGGGGTGACAGGGCTATCTATATATCTATAACATCACTAATCTATGCATACATCGCAAGTCTGCTTTCTATTATAAAAGATGGGCATCCCGATAGATTAGTAGAGGAGGTGCTTCCGCTGACACCAAGGGCCCTTGCATGCTGAGAAATCACCACGCAGCGGTCTGACATCTCGTGAGGGGTGTCCTGTTCATGACCAATATGAGGTCCTTGACTCTATCCCATCAGGTAATGGGGTTGGATAGTCACTTGGGGGGATGCTTGGCTCTACACCTACACACACTCTTGGTACACTTAGAGTAGGGTTTGCATAGTAGGAGTACACTATATTACTGTCTTTTTTATATGCCTTTATATTTCTCTAAGAATAAGTAAGCACGAGTGACTGAGCAAAACATTCTGTACTGTTTCTATGATCCCTGAGGGGTCAGGGTTGTCATGTTCAGTGGTTGCCAAAAAGTATTCACTCCCTGGTAGGTTAGGGGGGCTTACAGTGGCACTGTGAGCTAGCAGGTTTATAAGCCAACATATCCTGTGGGGGTGTCCGGAATCAGTCTTGACAGAAAGCCCTTAGTTTATGTTGTCCAAAAAATGTGCAGGTCCTACGGATTGGTAGGAACTACACAACACTATGGTGCCCCCCTGTAAATCCCTGCACCGTGTGGGGTGCAGGGATTTTCACAAACTCCCATTTCTCTTGTGCTGAGGCCAGTTTCTGACAGCATCGCAAGCTCCCATAGGGAAATGGGAGTGTGCGGTCGCATTGTAATAATAATGCAGTCGGGACTGCTGAACGGAGGTCTGTTGGTCCCGATTCCGCGAAGATGTCAGTCGGAGGCAACTCTGACCGACATCGTAATCAGGCCCATGGTGTTTACACCATCCCCAAGAACATGACTACATGTTCTGCTTTCAAGTTCATAAAACATTTTCACAAATAGAGTTTTTCTTGTGAACAGAGGATCAGTTGACCTCATCCTAGAGCCTGAAATTGATGTTAACGTGTCTTATCAAATCATTCTCTAGTCATCATGCCTCAAGCCATTAAAATTCCCAAAATTTCTTACTATCAATTCTGGTGTCTTAACTAAATTGTATTTAGGGACATTGCTTTGAGAAACCCTATCTCTGAGGCAATTGTTCCTTATTTTGAGAATGACATGAGCCACTGACAATAGTATGGGAGGCATCAAAGGCCATTTTAAGAGGGGATTTTTATTATCACACATCAACTCATAGGAGACAAGTTAGAGTACAAATCAGGACCTTGAATCAAGAATACACAACCTTGAAGCACAAAATAAGCATGAATATAGCTCCAAAACATTTGACATTTTATGTAAAGCCATAGGGTAATTGGAACTTTTTCTGATTAGGGAAATGGTGAGGAGAATGCTGTTCACAGGATAGAAAAACTATGTGAAGGGTCAAAGGCTGATCATATACTAGCTGGAAGAATGAAAAAAAACGAAAAGGGTTCAAACTCTTAATTACATTGGCAGCCTTTGGAATGGGGGGTCTCCGCATGCCTCAAAATAAAATATTTTGTGCAAGGTTTGTCACATATTACACAGCCCTTTACTGGTGTGAGACCTTAGATAAAAACCTATGGAACTCTTACCTTAAAAGCAATGCTCCCCTCGAGTTTTATAGAAATGAGGTCCCCATTTCCCCTTAACAATCAAATGTGCAATTCAATTTGTGTTTAATAACAAAGTTTCAGGCACCAATGGCTTTTCTTTTTTTTGAAGGTTTTTTAGTATATATTTGCAGAACCCTTGACCAGACTCTTCATTAATATAGGGAGTGTGCGAACAGTATCAGATATTATGACAGAATCCATGGTAACCATTCTGCTCAAACCAAAAAAGGACCCCAAACTTTGCTCATCATATTACCCATTAACCCTTCTTCACTACGGTCCCAAAATATTCACCAAAATTCTAGTTTCTAGACTTTATCTGATTTGGCCATACATAATATCCTGCTTGCAATAATGCTTTGTTTATGGCCACAAAACTACCAACAATAATATGCTTGCTATCAATTTGATTAGTACAGCTACTAGAGAAAACATTCCGACAGTCCTTTGCTTGCTAAATGTGGGGAAGGTCTTCATTAGTGTGGCAGGCAATATCTGAGAAAAGTGCAATACAAAGCAAATTAAGGCCCAACAATGAATTCCTTCAGTTTATTGAATTACTTACAGATTGCAATCCTCAGCAGGCACAGATAGGTGTGTCCTCATCCACCCCTGATCTTTGCCTCAGCTATGGAGACTTTAATAGACAAAATTCAAAACATAACCTCTTAATAACAGGAATATCTATGAAAAATGGGGTTCATAACATTACCCAATTGCAGATTATATTATTTGCTTTCTGGCAGACCTGGTCTAATCTCTACCGGCTTTAATTGATAAATGCAAGAAATTCTCAAAGATATCTGGTTTTAAGAACAATTCCAAAAAGTCCCATGGTATGGGAGTTGCTGATCCTCTTCATACAACTCAACCCCATATCAATAGATGGGGGGGTGAATATGCTCCAACCTCGGTCTTTTATCAAGGTGGAATGATCCTCAACACTTATATTGCCTTATGCAGGTCGAATATCCTACTGTTATTAGATATTCTCTTCAAAGATCTATACAGGTGGGGTCACCTGGAATTGTCATGGATCTATAGGGGCAATAAATAAGAAGACAGAACACCACCAAACTGCAGACCAAAAATGCAAAAAGAGTTTAATCTAAATCCAAAGAAACATGCGTTCTCCATCTACACACCCAGAATATGGAACAGCATAACCTTCTTCCCCACCATTAAGCTTGCCTAATTGTTTCCGCGGTTCAGGAAAGAAATGAAATATATGAGGCAATAATATTTCCTTACAATCTCCCTTCTTTATTTTCTTGATATTGGTGCATTCTGACAACAGAAGGTCCTTGTAACAGAAACATTACATCACAGCTTTCTAGTTATAATTGAGCAGTGACATCACAATGATCTATTCTTCATGCAGAAACCAGCGAGTGCCCTCCTTCCCTCAGAAACTGTGAGAGAAGAAGGTGTGCAGGCTCTTGAACCCACTTTCCACACCAAAAACATCTAACTAATAAACTTATTATGTTTTCTGGCACAAAGAGACTCTGGGGGATATTCTCAAGAACGTGCAATAATCATCGCCAAAATAGGTTAACGCAATTTCTCACATCGCCGGAAAATAACTCCCTGTTAACGTTTTATTCTCAACACGACGATAACATGCAATAGTTTCCCTATAATGCGTCAAATGTCCGCGATAAAATTACCGAGACGGCGATAAAAATCTAAAGCCTAACGTGAAAAAAGCTGTGATGGGCCCAACTGCGATAAAAATCCAGCGATAAGCAGCGCCAGGCCTGCAAGACCCACAAGTCAGGCGGGAAAAACCACTATAAAAGCTGCAACAAAAAACACAAACAAAACACAAACAAGCACCATGGAGGTAGCCGGAGCAAGTACAGAGGACAACCAGAACTCCACAAGCCCCACGGAGGACCAGCCTGGGACCTCGGGGTCAGGGAAGGGCAAGGAGAAGAAGAAGAGGAACCCGCCTTTCAGTACGCAGGAAAACCAGATCCTCATTATGGAGGTGATAGAACACCACCACCAACTGTTCAACACCTCCACTGTGTCATTGGCAACTAAAAATACTATATGGCAGTCCATCTTGGCCAAGGTGAATGCAGTCGGAGTGAAGAGAAGGGAAGTGGACGACTGCAAGAAGCGCTGGACTGATGTGAAGCGCAAAACCAAGCTGAAACTCGCTGCCAACCTCAAAGCAGCAATGCAGACTGGAGGTGGGAGTCCAGTGACACACCAGGAGCTGGATGAGATGGAGGAAATGGTGACCCGAGTCATCATTGGGGAGACGGTGGCAGGAGTTGGGGGACCGGACACTGCACAACATGACCTGAGCCAACAGAAACAGGGTGAGTAACGACCACGGACTGGGGGGACGGGGGGAGATGGGCACAATGGCACACATGCACAATTAAGCATAGCACATCTGTGGACAAACCATGCCCAAGAGTCACAACTCCGACCAAGAGACCAATTTACCCAAGTCTGCAATAGCTCAGCACTGTATAAGCACAGAAGTGAAAGGCACACCGCCTGAAAGGGATAAGGGCCAGCAAAATCAGAGCTGAAGGGGCAACACACCCACAATGCAGCACACACACAGAAGAATCAGAGCACCTCAACATTGACAACAATGTGATACAAACTGCAACACCTTCACAACAGAACAGAGGACACAACTGCTGCCGCTTGTGTGCAGAAAATGGCCATTCGCATTTGGCATAGCAGGAAACTGTGAGATGATAATGTACAAGTACAACCTCACATCCCTGATGGTGTAGAAATGTCAACTGTCCTGCATCAAATAGGCATCTCCTCACAAACAGTCACAATGTACATTGTCATGCAGTCTGTATCAACACCTCCTGCAGAGCAGACCCAACAACTCAGCACTGATGATGAAGAGGACCTCCCCAACATCGACACCGATGCCCGTCAACAGCTCATGGACAGCTTCGGCACACCACCTCCAGGAGCAGGGCAGCCCAGCTGCATCGAGGAGACCCTACCCCCTGCACAGACCACACAGCAGGAAGCACCCACCACCACGGCTGTCTCCCAGGACCCCCACGAACAACACATGGCATCCCAACGCCGTGTGTTAGGTTGCCAGGAGAAGATGGCTGATCAGCTGTGGCGGGGTTCGACCTCATGGCAGCCAAACTAGATGCCATACGTGGGTGTCTAAGTCCCATTAGGGACCACTTACAGTCCCTAACGGACACCCACTGTCCGCTCCATGCACTCCAACAATCCATGGCTGACATCGCTGGAGTCGTGACTCTGAGCCAAGAACAACTGTCTAGTCAGAGTGGCTCCAGCGATGTCAGCCGTGAGTTGCGACACATAAGGAGAATGATGGAGAGCTTGGAGCGGATGCATGCGGAAAGAATGTTTGCCACGGCTGCACACCAGCGAGATGTAGCTGTGACCTTCCATGCCCTGCAGATCCTCGTCATGGCTTTGCCGCCACAAGGCCTGGCGCGGATGAATGCTGCTGCTACTACTCCATCCACATCTCCGCCCCCTGAAGTGTCAGTGCCACACAGTGCGGCAGACATTCCACCTCCGGCCCCTGATGTGTCAGTGCTGATGTGGCAGACTAAACACCACCACCCACATGTGAGGCACCTGACACATCAGAGGACGAAGATAATGATGAATCTGGCTTTGTGGTAAGAATGAAGTGGTAGCATTCATCTCCGCCATATGGCCTGTTTCAGCTTGGTTCTGCCCTCTGCATCATGCCCTAGAATAACACCTTCCACTGTCCCCCGATACACAGCGACACTCACCTTGGACCTCGACATGGACTGCCATATCTTGTTTGGTTACCAATGACACAGCAATCACACTGCGGACTGAAGTCTTCCTCTTCCGATGAACTTGTCAATCCCTAAAAGACTCTGGCTGGCCCTCCACGAGGCAACAATGTAAAGTGGGGTTTGCATGGCCCTGTACTGGTCCAGTTTCAACACTCCACTGAATGCGAATAAAACATTCTAATTCACACAGATGTGTCATGGCTATGATCAATCAAGTATGAAAGTATGGATGAATATAAAGACAGTGATTCCACAAAAAGGTACTCCCTCGGTAATGCTATCAATGTGCATGTATGGCCGTGACCCAGATCGGCAGTGAGACACACATTGTCATTCAAATCAACACTCATCACAGTTGAATACAAGTGAAGGTGCGTAGCCTTTATTAGCATATGCCTGTCACCACGGGCAAGATAAGTGCCACAACATGCAGACCAATGCAGCAGTATGTCAGAATTTTGGAACGTTGCCAATCACCACTGTCCACTCTGGGGGAGTGCCTCACCTTTCACAGGTGTGCATTAACCCGAGTTGTTGTCCGCTCATGTATTCGGAGTCCAGGCAAATGCAGCCATGTCCACTGTTGTCGTGGGATATGTGACCAGATCTCCAAGATGCAACAAGGTGTTGGGACATGTGCAATGGGTTCCAATCTGTTGTGGCTGCAGGTACGTAGTTACTCGTACATGAAAGCGATTGCAGCTTCGTAGGCTATCATTTCCAAAAATGAGGTCGTTGTCGACTTCATCAAACAGTACAGCGAGGCAATCCATTAGCAGGTCCGGACAGATGTGCTGCGTCCACCCCCTTTCACCAATTAGCACTACAGCCCAATATGGGAGCGGTTCAATGTGGTGACTGCACACGAGGAGTTGTGAAATCTCCCAGGTCCAGCTGCCAGCATGTATGCCAAGTACCAAGGCATCCCATAAACGGGTATCACAGTGACACTCCTGGTCGTGGTCCAACAGGGGGCACACACACATGTCAAAATCCAGTTCAGCTACCGTCCTGTTGGATAGGCAGACATCCATGGACCACTCGAATATGCACGATCGACAATGCAACACAGACTGAACGCAGGTGACGTTGGCAAGGCGGAAGCTTAGCTGGTAACTGATCCGCAGCACTGCCAATGGCAGTCCCCCCAGTAAATGCAGCATACGTGCACGGTACAGTTCCACGTGACAGGGGTTGTGCATGTGTCCAGGATGTTCTGCCATTGCGCCAGTGGCTCTGGTTGAAGCGGCACTGTTCTGACCTGCGCCAGTTCTGTGGATGAAATGCCACAGCTCGGATCAATGAGTTGTTTTAGTGTGCAATGGTTGTACGCCTGGGATGGTGTGGGAGTAAGTGTGAAGGCCATTCCATGCAAGATAACTTCGAGCAAGGACTTCTGTGTGTGGGGTGTGTATACGTTGGTCTTTCGTCGGGCTGTGCGTAGTGTGGGAGTCGTCATCAGCTGCTATAGTATCTGTCAGGGGGTGCCGGGCACATGCAATTCCGAGGTCGGAGGTGCAGATGTGCTTCAGCTTGATAGCTCAGACAAAGGAGCTTTCATCCCATTGTTATTTTGTCATCTGCTTGCATTCAGGAAATGTGATGTGGCTTGTTGGGGGTGGGGTGGGATGTGTGCGACTTTGGGATTCATGTTTGACATGTCTTGCATGTGGCACATGAGCGGCATCACTGTGTGTTACGTTGCCTCACAGCTGCTCCTCCCTCCCCCCGGGCCTATTTACTTGTGTGCGCTGCACGGTTGCATCACTTGCACTCCTACGGCACACCATTGTCATGCCTGTCTGCGCATGTCCAAAAGCCTGACAACGACATTGTGATGATGGCCGTTGAAGGTGGGCGGCCACGTGAGTGTAGGCCTATGGTAAGGATCGGGCGGACACAGATGTAGAGTTTGTGCCTGGCTGTACTCGTGCTGCGAATAAGGCTAGGCATTTGGCTCATGCTGCGGCAATACAGATACACACAACACTTGGCATGTATGAGCCAAGACCCCGAGCGGTCTTGCGCTCCTTCATTTCTCCGCTCGTGCGAGCCCGCCCTCCGGGTGCATGCTACATTGCAACATTGTTGATTGCGGGCCGGGTGGCGCCGACACTACAACAGAGACACACGCATTGTTAACTTCCTTTTCCAGGCCAGCACTGAACCACGCCCAGAGTCCCGGGCAAATTCTTCACACCCCTACGCTGGACTGGTGTATGCCGGCCCAGCCCACTCCGCTTACGCTTACAGGGGGGGACGAAAAAGCTACGTGTCCAAGGTCTTACCCACTGCCTGAGGTGACATAGTTGCGTCCGCTGTCCACAGCACAATTTAATGTGGTAGGGCCCTGGGCCATCATGCATACATAATGACCACACGGACACACTTAGATAGATAGTTGAACTGGCTACGGGCACGTGCGCCCGGCCCCTTTTATTACCAGGGTCACATGTCCAGTGACGCCAGTGCTGGATGGGTGTGGGGTAAGTGTAAGCCAGCCCTCAGGGAGTGGTTGGTGCTGGCAACAACTAGAACAGTGATAATCGGTTCACACACACAAGACTCAATCATGAAGGGTCCATGACTTGTGGTGCACTGAGGTAGGGGCCCCAGCTCTGACATCACACACACAAGATTAAATCATAAAGGGTCCATGACTTGCAGTGCACTGAGGTAGGGGCACCAGATCAAAAATCACACACACAAGATTCAAACATAAAGGGTCCATGACTTGAGCTGCACTGAGTTAGTGGCACCTGGAGCACTCAGCCGGTGTGCAGCCTGCGAAAATGCATCGTCCGGGCGGGCCGCACTGGAAGCAATGTCTGTTGCCTACTGGACTGCGCCATAAATAAATCAAGACTCCATTTGAATTGTGAGCCCTGCTGACCGCAGTGTAGGCTGTAGGCAGCAGTCAGAAAGGGCCCACAGCCACGTGGCGATGACTTGTGGTGCACTGAGTTAGTGGCACCTGAATCGCTCAGCGGGTGTGCAGCCAGCGATGATGGCGTGTCCTTGCAGGTCAGGATTGGATTCGATATGTGTGAGCCCTGCTGACCGCAGTGTAGGCCGGAGGCAGCAGTCATAAAGGGCCCACAGCCACGTGGCAATGACTTGTGGTGCACTGAGTTAGTGGCACCTGAAGCGCTCAACGGGTGTGCAGCCAGCAATGATGGCGTGTCCTTGCAGGTCAGGATTGGATCCGATATGTGTGAGCCCTGCTGACAGCAGTGTAGGCCGGAGGCAGCAGTCAACAAGGGCCCACTTCCACGTGGGGATAACTTGTGGTGCACTGAGTTGGTGGCACCTGTGGCTCTCAGCGGGTGCGCAGCCTGCGATGATGCGTCGTCTGGGCAGCCTGCACTGGAAGCAATGTCTGTTGCCTACTGGACTGCGCCATAAATAAATCAAGGCTCAATTTGAATTGTGAGCCCTGCTGACCACAGTGTAGGCCGCAGACAGTAGTCATCACACACATAACTCCGCGGTGCTGTGCCACTGGGTGCGCTGGGGGGTGGTGTCGCGGGAGCCAGCGATCGGCTGAGGAGGCTGGCGGGCATGGCGGCGGACTCGTGGCAGGGTGAGGGGCACCGCCCTGGCAGACGAGTTGGCCATCCCGGAAGTGAACCACGCCCAGAGCCCCGGCATATTTATTCACACTCCTATGCTGGACTGGCGTACGCCGGCCCAGCCCACTCCGCTTACGCTTACAGGGGGGGACGACACAGCTACGTGACCGAGGTCTTCCCCACTGCCTGAGGTAACATGGTTGCGTCCACTGTCCACAACACTACAAACACCAGCAGTATATGTCCACATGGACATGTCTGTGCTCTGCATACTGAAGTCTGTCCAGCACATCACCGCCACACTTGGCATTGTGTACATTCTTTTCATGGGTGACTTGCCTCCTTCACACATACTTGGTTCCCACCTCTCCTCACATTCTGCAATTGTGTGGCTGAGGGACCATGCCGCTTTCGGAAGGTCAGCTGTCTTCTTCTGCGCTGCCTAGGTGGTAGTCCTGGGGGGTTGTCTGGGGGTCCTGGGGGTGCTGGCGGTGGTTGTTGTGGCCCTCTTGGGTCTCCAAGCTGCATGATCATTGGCTCCAAGGCATCTGTTGGTCTTCAGATGTGGCTCTGGGCTGGGTTTCCTTTCATACTGCAGGTTGTCATCCTGCTTAACACCAGTAAAAGGCAGGTGTTAAATCCCTGCTACTAACACACCTTATCGCCTGTTTTTGGGTTGCTTCACCGATCTGGCTGGTCGTTGGGAATATCGCGAAGTGGTGTTTTCGTGTGTTTTTGCACGGGAACGCCTACTCTGCATATCATTAGCGTTAGTTGTCGCTCTCAACCGTGGCGATGTTTTTTGCGGCAGCTATCGCTGGAAAACTGGCAATATCGGCAGTTTGCACCAGCTTGAGGATAGGGCGATAAATCTATCGCCACTTTTGCGGCGCTAAAGTGCCGATAAATCGGCGATAAGTCCTTGAGAATATGCCCCTCTGTTAGCAACTTCAGTCTCACCAAGTCTTCTTGACTTGCATGGACAGATTCATTTGCTCAGAGAGGAGTGCTGCATTTCTGCCTCTAGAGAACAGCTAATAAAGCAGCAGCATCAACGTAGAAAACAACTGAAAGGAAAACAAGCATTTGCAATGCAATAGGTCTCACATTTACGCGAGTTTGAGCTATTGACATTGTAAATGACAATGCCTTTTATTTATGTTTTGGTTTTTAAAACATAAATAAAAGGCTTTGTGATTTACAATGCCAATATCTTAAACTTGCCTAAATGCAAGACCTATTGCATTGTAAATGCTTGTTATATGAGGTACGGGGAGATTAAGTGGTTTGCCCAGAATCACAGGATGTTTAGCGTCTGTGCCGAGACTCGAACCTGGTTCCGCAGCTCCGAGGTCGACCACCCTTGCCTTAAGGTCACATACTCTCCACAATAATTATTATTTATTATATCATTAATAAAAGAGGGTGTCACCCTCAGGGTTGACAGGCACGCAGATATGCAATTTACATTAACTGGTGTGTATGTAGCTTGTGACACCAGGTGTTGAATTAGGGCGTCGAGGGTACAACGGCGTCTGCCTAAAATTGCAAACCCTTCAGATTTCATTGGCTACGAGCCATTCACTGGCCATAATTAATACTTTATCGTAGCCAAAGCTTAAAAACTGTTCCATTTGTTAAAAAAAAATCACGTAAGGAGGTGTGAAGAACGTTCTAATGCGCATTACTTCAGATGTATGGTTCTGTCAAGGCGGCTCATAATAAGTAAGGCCAATATAGGCGTAGAATAGGAAAAGTGTGCACAGGACAAGAACAGGACAAGAACAAACATATTTTTTTTAAAAGCGCACGGCCTTTAAATGACAGATGTGCCACTCCCAGATTTTAGCAATTAATTCATGCTAGAAGTGTGTCGGGTTACACTCCCAAAACAATAGCACAACAAATCGAGAAGTTGCACACAAAAAAGAATTTGGAAAGAATATTAAATTGTATCTGCGCTGCGTCTGACTTGCCTAATAAGTAGAGCTTTCTGCCGCTCTGGTCAATGCAGGGAGAAGGGTTGGGAGATAGAGCTCAGCCGGTGAAGAGCCGCTGGGTAACTAGAAGAGAAACATGCACCCGGCTCTGTCACTGCTTCTCTAGCTAAAATGGCAGCGCTGCAGTTTACAGTTTTCAGTAGCAAAGCTCATTTTCCCAAAGATGCCACGAGGCTTGCTATAAGCAGTATTTCTTTCTCGTTTTTAAGACACCTCTATCGGCCACAGAAAGCAAGTGGAAGAGGGCGTTTATGGTGGATCAGCTGCATGTTCTGACTCAGCTCCTGCATCTGCAGTGACTTCTCCACTCAAAGTGTGATCCCTTATACTTGCATTAACCAGTTCAAGATTGATTCCACACAAAGATTCATGCGAACTCTCGCAGAAGCACCCCTTCCCGAAAACAGCCCTACACCCTTCCCGATCCCCTTGTTTCTCCCTTTCTGTCTTACTGCTGTGCCTGGGGCCCAGGAGAGGGGCGCGTGGTATGGAGCAGAAAAGCATAGCTTGCGGTGGGTGTCTGAAGCTTCTTTCACCTGTGATTGGTTTTGGTTACAGGAAATAAAAGGCGCCTGCCACTTTAGGCGTTGATTACTTTGATTCCCACAAAGTGCTCTCAAAGAGGATCAAACTACTAGCAGAACTGACGTCATGAAGCCTGAATGCATGAGCATTTGGAGCGTAGGTGATACAAGCATTGGCGAGGGAACAGGAAGCTTAAAAAAAATATTTGCAATGCAATAGGTCTCGCATTTAAATGCGAGACCTATGGCATTGGAAAGAAGTGGCCGCCATTGTCCCAGCTGCTTGAAAAGAGAAAGCATGCATGGCGCGCTGAATGCAAGCAAAGCATGTCGTGCCTGCAGTAAGAGACACTCAATAAAGCAAATAGTACTTACAGACTAAATAACACGTACTGTGTAACAACCGAAGTAAAAGGGCCAGTCGCCCTGGGAGGTTACAAATGAAGACAAGGCGGTACTAAGGAGGGACTAACAAGCCTATTTACGAATCAGAAGCCAGCATTTACGAAGGATAATGACACAAGCCAATGACAAATATGGTCGGATAGTGGGCGGGGCTTCTATTCCATACTCCAGTACAACAAGTCTCGCAGAGCAGCGCATGCGCACTGACCCTAGGCTCAACCTAAAAAACAGGATCACACTGGGCACCATTCATTGCATATAAAAAGGAAAAAGAGCACGATAGCAGTACTGATAGTCAGAATCGTTTCTCAAATGGCCATTGGTTCTTTGCAATATGTTGTTTTCTAAAGCGGTGTACTGTTTTCAACCATGAATAAGCTTTAACATCCGACATAGACAGATTTTGTTTTTCTCCATGTACATATTAAATATGAGATTGTAGACAGACTTGGCTTTTTCACTAACAACATGTTGTAGTCTGCAACTTGCAGTCTGGAGTCTATCATTGATAAAATATGTTTTGAAAAAACGCAGCATGAAAAGTGCTCTTGGTTAATAAGGTAGGTTTGGTAAAATGCCAAATAGGATAAATAGCCACATGACAAGTATTGAAACTATAAAACATGTGGGGCCATATATTACAAGTAATAAAGAACCCCTAATCATGCATGGAAAGGATAGTGCAAGTAACCTCATAGTTCTGTGGTCTTATAAGAAACTTGGCCCATGGCCTGATGCCTCTAAATTGTCGCGGAACTCCTTGATGTCTTACAGTGTCCTTAAAAGGAATGACTGCAGGTACTTTTCCCATCTACAGTTTCATGGAGCATTGTATCTGCTAATAGGAGCCATCATCCCTCTCTCGCCCAGCATATCAGTGACTCCCCTTAAACCCTCCACAGCTTTGCACGCTATCCTGAATCATCTTCACTCAGTTCTTAAACATGATGCTTTTTAAGCAGTACTATATTCTTCTCAGACTATTTAAATAAGTAAAAATAACTACATAACTTTAAAAATAGGGTTGAAGCTCCCTAATGTGATTCTTTTTGCAAGGTGAAGTTTAGTTTGATTTATAATCCTAATAGGCATTCCATCTTTCATCCCCAGGACTTCTTTAATGCCATGGGTAGCCAAAAACAGATAAATAGGTCCTATTAGTAATGTTTCATAAGCGTTCGTCGGGGGTCAGAGATTTGTTCTCTGTGTAATGCTTTTGTAATTCTTCTTTTAAATTGCCTTCCATTTTTAGCACCTCAAAATGTTTGTCCGTAATTCACTTTACCAGTTCAGTAATGCCTCATATGCAGGTCATCATTCACATTGAAACAAAATCAACGCCATGAATATTTATGTTATGTATCTATCCTGCAAACAACACATTGAGCACTTTCTTATTTGTTGATTCTCTAATTAACTTGCCTCATCACTATTACAAGAATAGAGAACAGAAAGAATGAAAAGATCACAAACAATATTATGTTAAATAATCTTTAGATGCGCATAAAGAAATATTTGCAACACAGTATTCTCTTATTCTTAGGAGTCATGGATCTGGGACACTTACCAGTGCCAGGAAGAGACATAGAAAACCACAGATTCTTGAAGTCGTTGACAATGAATGTACCCATGAATGAATATATGACGTTACAATGCAAACCATTACAACGCATGCTTTTACAACGCGGTTTTTACATCACAACTAATATTACATTTCATGATTTTACAACGCATACCATTACAACCCATTTTTTAAAACTACCATTACAACGCATACCATTACAACGCATAATACTTTTATTGCAACAGTAGGTTAAGTGTTGGATAGCGTAGGGGTAAAAATTACTATTCCCACTCCAGTGAGTGCAACAGTAGGGAAAGTGTTGGATAGCGTAGGGGTAAAATTACTATTACCACTCCAGTGAGTGCAACAGTAGGGAAAGTGTTGGATAGCGTAGGGGTAAAAATTACTATTCCCTCTCCAGTGAGTGCAACAGTAAGGAAAGTGTTGGATAGCGTAGGGGTAAAAATTAGTATTCCCACTCCAGTGAGTGCAACAGTAGGGAAAGTGTTGGATAGTGTAGGGGTAAAAATTAGTATTCCCCCTCCAGTGAGTGCAACATTAGGGAAAGTGTTGAATAGTGTAGGGGTAAAAATTACTATTCCCAACTACCCCTAAACCCATACCCACCCTAAAACTTAAAATTCTCCATTACTTACCTTATGATCCATTGTGATGACATGCGTTGTAATGGCATGCATTGTAATGGCATGTGTTGTAATGACATGCGTTGTATTGGCATGCGCTGTAATGGCATGCGATGTAAAGGCACTTGCGTTGTAAAAGTTGCGTTGTAAAGGCATTGCGATATAATGACTGCGTTGTAATGGATATTTCGCCCATGAATATTCAAAGAGACACTTTAAACATGTCTTAGGGTCTTAAACTACCATAAGACAAACTTCTAATGCTATAGCAGGCGTATGCATATTCATAGTCTCCTATTTACATGTTACCACATGGGTTACATTTCACAGAGCTTGTAACAGTTTAATTTTTCTTGAAATAAGTGGAGCTTGTGGAGTTTCACTTAGCGGAATTCTGCAGAGTTACCCAAAAACTCTGCCAAATTCCGCAGAGTTCCGTGAGCGGGTGGAGCATTGCTCGGCCACCCCTAATGAAATTCCTTAGGATGCTGAGAGTAGTTGGGGGCCAAGAACACCTATTGGATTGCTGTTCCTCATTGAAGGCCCTGCCCTCTTTCTCAACCGCTCTGCAAATGCGCCTCCTGGCACACTACTGGTTGGGAGATGAATTACCCTTGGCTGCTGAGGGGCGTTGTGGGCCAAGAAACCCTACTGTTGCCACAAGTAAGTCCCCCCAGCGGGATTGCTGAGACCTCATTGGAGGCCCTACCCCCTTTCTCAATCACTCTGCAAATGGGTCTCCTTGTGCATGACTAGTTGGGGGATTATGTCTATGAAATGCAATAGAATAATACATCTAGTAATTATGATCTGATACTCTTATTTGTCTGGGTACATTTGCTCTTGCATGAAGATGAAGGGACCCAATAGTGAATCAGAAAGACATTGTTGGTCTGGAAGTCAGTAAACCAGTCATTCATGAATTGCTATTGTCACCGGATACCTGAGACAATGTGTAAACCTTGAAACTTTCAAAGTGTTGTGCAGCAATTTGAAGGGATGAGAAAGAGATTAAGAGAAAGCCACTAGTGGCTTTCATTTCAGACCATGTTTTGTGCCAAAATCTGTGCAGACAGGGACAGGACCATATTAGGTGCGCCCTGTCTCCATCAGGCATCCCATATCTCTGCCAGATTAGTGTTAACCAGTGCCAAATGTGTAAATACTTAACAGAGCATACCTTCAGTCTAGACTCACACAATCCTCTATTTTTGGCTTCCAAAAGAGTACACCACTCCCTATCAATATAGTTTTTAGAAATGCTTATTTTGCCTGTCATAATGAGTTTTTTTTGCTGCATTAGAATGCATTTCCTCAAAGTACAATAACAATGAGATATGATTGTTTTGAAACCATATGATCTTTAGAGCTCTAAAGGCAAAGGATAGTCTTGGCTTTTAAAAGGCATTTTACTTCCCCTACCAATGTTTCAGCTAAATGTATCCCAAGGCAATATCTATTTAGATGTGAAACTCTGCCTCGAGTGTGCCAAAAGGTTTCAATGCTACATCTCGTAGATTATGTTCCTATGTAAACATGCCTTAAGATTTCAATTAATTCATTACATTTTATGTTTAGAGACCCATGGGTGTTATGTTTCTTGTAATACCAGATTATCTAGGTCTTTTGAGGTTTTCCTACTGTACAAAAATATATGGATCCAGGAAGACCTCCTGCTAGATGTCTTTCAAAGACCACCCACTCTGGAATGCCACGGGTGATAGATTGTGAGCCTCATAGAATATCTCATTGTGAGGGAGGCTAAGACCTCTCATTGTCATGGCAGCGTCTAGCTTTCACCTTTTCATATTGGCCCTGGGTTGCTCCAGACATAATCCTTAATAGTACAGTTTATAGAGTGCAGTTTTGATTGAGCAATCTGGAGTGGTTGTATGCTAAATATGTAGTTGGACTGGGAAGGGCACCACCATCTTTATTGTTTGCACCCTGCACCACAGTGCTAAATGCAATTTGTTCCATTTCACAAAGTCCAGCACTGTTTTATCCAGAAGTGAGGTTATATTGTTTGAGATCATAGGGGGCATGCGTGAGCTAAACTAAATGCCTAAATACTGTAGTTTGTCATTAACTCATGTATAAGTTAGGCTAGCTATAGAAGATTGAGAAATGTATGAGTTCATAGGAAAAGCCTTGCATTTGTCCCAATTTATCCTAGAACCTGAAAATTGAGAGCATCGTAAACAAACTCCAGTACACCCCGGAACAACAAATCCAGATATGAGAGCACCATGAGAAAGTAATCTGCATATGAAAACACTTTTGGTTCAACTGCAATCATCAGAATGCCTTCAACTTATGCTGAATTTTGAAATGCAATTACCAGGGGTTCTAGAGCCAGTAAGAAGAGGAGGGGAGACAGGAAGCACTACTTACTGCCAGGCCCCCCTGCATGTGTTAAAATGTTGAGAATTAAGCGCCACACTTTACTGATGTGGGGGTGAGGATAGGGGCTGATAGAGCAATACATCCTTTTGAATAAACTTAGGTCTTGTCCCAGCTTTGACCGCAGTGTGAAATAGATATTCCAATTAGTCACAGGCAAAGCCTTTTCAGCATCTAACGATGCAACTACTTTTTAAGTTTGTCATCTTCACCTGCCCTATATGAGTGTAATTGTATTATTATTAGAGGAAATTATTTTAAAAAACTCTTGGTATTTATTGATCAACAGGGAAATATACATCCACAATCTGGTAGCCACGATTTTTTATCAATATGTTTACATCTATGTTAATAAAGAAATACTGGCACACAAGTGTAAATCCTTACTGGGTTTTGGGATTTGTTCTGTTGAATGTGGTGCACCCTCTGCTTTGTTGCATCTTTGAAGACTTTGCAATCCATAGGGACAACCAGAGTTGCATTAATTGAGTAGAAAGAAATTGGGATCCACCTGCTGCTAGTGCTTTCCTTGATGATGTGGTCTTAAATACTTCTGAAATTTCACTTTCTGTATTATTTGAGCAAGTCAGTTGTGGTAGCTTGTAAAAGAGGGAGATCTTTGAATTCTTGTTTATGTTGTTGTGTGTTTTCAGCAAAATAAGCATAAAAGTAGATGAAGAAAGAGGCAAATGTCTTTTTAAATCTTCAAAGGATTGGTAATCAGGCAGCTATATGAGTTCATGGTGGCTGCTTCCGATCGATGTGAGACTGGTTGCATTGATTGCTGTGCCCGATGACTTTTTCACTCTGCTAATAGTGTTTTCATGTAATGCGAGACAGCCTATACCTATATAGAAGTCATTTAGTTTAAATATGGCGATCAGTATCGACCACAGAGTGGCTGGAATGGTACTGTGCCTTAAGGTTCTTGATATCCTTTTCCAGTTCCACTTATTACTTAATGGTACTCTGGTATAGACAGCAGAGTCCCTTCATGTAGGATTATGATGCAGCCCGCAAAATTTACCTCTATGTAACTAAGATTTTATCCAAAGCCATATCTATAATCTTTGAGGTACATTTTGTAACTTTTTTCTTTTCTTTGGGACACTTGAATTTCCTGGTGAGTATTCTGTCTTTAGTTTAGATGAAACAATGCTTCTAGGTTCACGTCAATCTGTTGCTGAGATTGGCCTGATATTCTTGTGTACTACTTTGCAGTATCTCATTTTAAGTAGTCAATCTGCGCTGTGGATGCAACAGAGGAATGTATACTGTCTGTCATTGGGATGGATCAGATGCCATGGATCCATTAGTGTGTGATTTCATACATCTGATATTAGGCATCTTTCACCATTTTGTCCATTCTCTGGATTTGAGAAGCAGTCAATGACAGCCTCCTATATTATATTCCAGTCACTTTTGATCACAACCATGGTCTATTCAAGCTATGATAAAATATTTTAAGAGTGGTAAATATGTCTGTTATGGGCATATATTGAGCCAACAGCAAAATAAGTGTTTTGAATGATAACGTTTGCCAAGACAAAGTTTCTAGGCAGAATGCTTACCTGCAATCCGTATCTGTAGCTACCTCTGCCTGAGGTAAGAGTGACCGTTTCCTGAAGGCACATGTCAACACACACTGGAATATGTGGTAGGCAAATGTCCTAGAGAAGCTGCCTTCTTCTCAGTAGGAAAAAGCCCAAGGCGTAAACAACCTTGCTGAATGAAGCACTAAAGAACTGAAGAAAATCAGGACTCACAAACCCAACAATGGAATTCTTCTGGACTGAAGATTCAGGATCAGCAAATGGAGGGAGCGGGGAAACAGACAAAAGAATGCAGCTTTGTTGTGATGTTCCCTCCAGCCAAACTGAAGCCCTTATATGGCACAACAACTGGAAAAGGAAATGAGATCAACCATCACATAACAGGAACCATATTAAACTGGAAATATCAGGAAGAAATAAAGGAAAGGGATTTTTTTGGGAAAAGAAAAAAAATGAAAGCCTTATCTAGAAAAGCTCTGGAGTAGCTTTAAAAAGGAAGCTGCAAACTCTCAGACAGGTGAGTGTCATTTTGGAGCTGGAGAGGCGAGGAGAAGAAACCAGGAGACCAGGAGCATGAGACAGGTCAACCCCAGGTGAGTGAGATTCACAATCCGCAAGTTGCAAGTGTTTTGCAGCATTTTATGGCATCCGAGAAACGTGGGACAACATAAGGTAGCGCAGACTTTGGATGCCCAGATGGCTGAGATGCCAAGGCTGTAACAATTTGATGGGTTCATACTGATAATTATTTGTGAACTAAGATAGCTAACACACTGTCCAATACAAAGGACTGGCTAGAGAGATCATTTTTCCCACCCAGTATCTATTCAGCTTGGTCATCTCTGATTGTGACAGATGAGTCTTGCGCACGAGTCCTACATCTGGTTCTTGGTGGCTAAATATGTGAGTACATCCTTTCATCCGATGTAACCAGAGAGGCCATTAATATTTAGAGAGAAGACTGAAAGCTTGCACACAGCAGTAATCTGTGTTGTCATAAACAAGTATCAGAAAAGATACCCTTAGGGAAAATGCTGTCCAGTGCAACCCTCTAGATCCAGAGGCTACAGGATGTAAGACGTGTTGGACCAGATGTCTGGGTGTTCAGAATTTTTTACTCATAGTGAGGTAGCTTAGCGTAAGAATCATGCAAAATGTGATACCAACATGAAACTTTGCACAGGGCTTAATAATACGGTAAAAAATGAGTGATGATATAGACCACAAAAATCGTATTGCTACTTTGCCTGTATAACGTCATAAAATAAAATAGCCAACGCTACTATTTGTATAGCAATTGTGAATCTAATGTTAGTCATCCATCACATCATTTCACACTTTTTTCTGGTTGGGAATGCCAAAAGTGGAACATATTCTGCATTTTAGCTGACCCCTGACGAAGTATAAACATTTTTTAATGGATCCCGTAAGTAAATACCTTATGATGTAAATAAAAATGTATGTTGTCCTGCCCTTGCAAACTAACAAATATTTTTTTGTTTGTTGCAGGTTTCGGAAACTGTGAAAAGATTATCCACTGTCAATGAGTAAAAGTGGTTACCAAAAGATGAAGTTAATTTGCAAATATTAATAAAGAGTTTATATCTAGTGCACAAAATGTTGGAACTGAGATTGATTGAGATCTGTGTGTATTGTGTCAACAAGATTTATCAGATGTTTTAGTGTGTCCAGCTAATAGTAAATGTTCTGATAAAGGAAATGGGTACAAAAGTTTGCTTAACGATCTGCTAGCTTTTGACAAAATAAAGAACTTCCACCAATCATAAAGACAAAATTGTTAAAAAATCTTGATGTAGTTGAACAACTGTTAAAAGAAAACTGTGGAAAATTCCATAAAACATGTAGAAACAAATTTGACAAACACAAACTTGCAAGGTTATCAAAAAGAAAAAAACTAGATCAACACAGTTATCAAGCAAGTACTTCAAGGTGTACATTCGCTTAATTTATAGTTGGTGAATTGAAATATGTGTTTCATGTGTGGCGAAGAGTCAGGGGGAGAGTTTATAAATGTGCATACTCTTGAATTGAGTAATCAAATTTGAGATGCTGCAGTTGTATTAAGTGACTCAAAAGTACTCACCTAGTTAAGTGGTGGTGATATGGTTGTGACCATAGCAAAGTACCACAAAAAGTGTCTTGCTATTTTTATAACCAGCTTCGGCATATACAGAACAAAGAAAAAAGCAAAGACAACAAATTTAAATTAATCTATGGCATGGTATTAGGTGAACTTTAAACTATCTCGAAGATACACTTCAAAATTCTGAAGTATCACCATTCTTTACTTTATCTAACATCAAATCACTTGTAGTTCGTCGTATGACAGAATTAGGTGTAGACAATGCAGACAAATATGTACACAGCACACAATTAAAATAAAAGATTTGTGCGTTCATACCAGAATTTACAGCTGAATCAAAAGGTAGAGATATTCTTCTAATATGAAAAAACGATATAGGACAAAATATATTCAGTATCTGTAAACAAAATGCTCTTCAGGATGGCATCAGCCTGGCCAATGCAGCTGCTATTATTCCAAAAGAAATGTTTCAATGTGAAGGAGATGGATTTAGGGGACAGTTAGAGCAAAATTGGCAAGAACAGTCAGTAGGGACTGCAATGCTAAATCTCATACGAATGATTATGGATGGTTGTAACATTTCAAATTACAGCACAGTAAATGATAAGAGGAGTGCAGCTTTGTCAGTCTCACAGCTTGTTTGGTATCATACCAGTAGGTGTAAGAAAACAAATCTTAAAGGAAACATCCGCCACAAAAACGAAAATTAAACTCTACTACCTCTTTATATTGGATTAATGGTGCATGCAAACTCGAAAATGGTAATTAGTTGACAAACTGTACAAATTTGGCTTATGCGTGTCATATGAACATGTTTGAGAAGTGTCAGCAACAATAGCTAACAAACAATATAAGCAGTTCTGCAATGACAGGGTTGTGTGTCCAACAGGCCTTCAACACTCCACTTTCACTTGTGCTGCAATAGACAATATTGATCACAATCCCTCATCATCTTCATCCACTCAGTCATTCCAGGGAACAGTCATATCTCTGATACCGAGAAAATCAGATGCACAGGGTGTATAATCCTTCTTAAAAATTGAAGACAATGGGTGGACCATAAAATATACTTCAATCCTACCAGAGTGGTATTTGCAGTTAGCATGTACAACAACAAAAAAACAGCCAAATGTACCTGTAATTAATATCAATGCCTTCCATCCTCCTCCTATTCATAATGAACCTATGTCAGACGAACGGCTGCAGATGATTCAAACTCTTGATCTACATAATCTAACCAATGTAAAGCACAACAGATGGGCTGATTTCCACTCCAACTGAAGTGGTTATGTCACAAAAAGCCATAGTGTATTGCTACCTTTATTAAATGAGTCAATACATTTTCTTTCTATGGTAGGCCACTGCTTTGATATACTAAAGCCTACTCTGGCCACAATTAATCCTAATCAGACTCCTGTGGTGACATGTGATCAACCAGTCTATGCAACAGCTAAACAATTACAGTGGTTACTTCCAGATTTGTATGGGAAAGACACAATGGTAGTCATGATGGTAGCATTACACATTGAAATGTCATTCCTTGCAGTTTTAGGAGATTGGCTTGATGGTAGTGGGTGGGGCGATATTTTAGTTGAAGCTAATGTAACCAGTGAGGGTAAAGTTAGACAATATCTTAAAGGGTCTCATGAAAAACGATCCAGCTACATACACGAACTTAGTGGTGCATCACTGTGAATACTTTTGAAGAAAGCTTATGATGTATCTACTGATGGGCAAATATCTACGAAAGAAGGGATTACACAGAACATTGCTGAGTCTGTTCATTTCAAATATTGGTATATTACACTTCAACTCAAATTACTGCTATTCCAAATTTCTTGATACCATTTGATCAGCAAATTTTGAGAAGTTTATTGTAACCCCACAAATGATCTGTCCTTGGGCATTTGCTATGGACCACACCCACTATGCCAGGTGGATGCCAGTGTTCATTAAAACACTTGTCAATCTGAAAACAAGAATTCCAGCAGGCCTGGGCGTAGTTCGCAGAGTTTTGCTACGCGGAACACCGCAAAGTTACAAAAAAACTCTGCGAAGTTCCGCGAGTGGCAGAGTGCAGTGCGAACTGCAGTTTGTGCTGGTATTCCTGCCGCTCAGGTAGAAATTCTACCCGAGCGGCACTCGCGCTTGCGAACTTACCGTTCGCGATCGCGAGCGGGGAAAAAACTCTGCTGCACATCGCGAAGCGGAGTTCTCTGCACTCCGCGAGCTCCGCGGAGTGCGGATTGCAGAAAACTCCGCAAACTCCGCGAACGGAGCAAATTTCACCGACCAGGCCTAAATTCCAGATGTTTATGAAGAATTTTCAAATGGATATTTTATTGCTTGTTAAAGTGGTAGACCTTATTCCTGCATATCTCATGATCAGATGCATGAGCAGTGTACCAAGGATATAAAATCAGGCAGCGGATCAGTTGGTATTAATGTTAATCCTAGTGCATTGTTGAAATGGATGGTGTCTGGACCACTAATTGCCAACCGACTGGGATAATTCGATGAAGAAATGGGATTCAGGGAAAACAAAAATAACTTTGTTTGCCATGAAGACAGCGTCTCTTGCAACACTCGATTTGTAAATGATGTTAAGGAACTTACAAAAATGTTTTTGCATAACAATAGAAATCCTTATGCCTGTGGTATTGGTGAAAATCTTATGAATATTTCATCGAACTTAATCATGAGTGATAATGCAAATAATTCTGTGTGCATTGCTGATGACGTGGGGAGAACTCAATATGGAACATTTGTTCAAGAACAACTGGTACACTGTGAAAAATCTATTTTTGAACCTATTCCTAGAAATAAGCTATGTTTATTTCATAAGGGTGTCCCAAAGTCAGTGAACCACAAAGTATCCATCTTAAAAAGTGACTGTTCGCTTTTTACTAGACTGTCAAGATAGAGAAGGAGATTTAAAGGATTTTTTTACCCATGAGAATCTTGATCACCTCCCATCACTTTCTGAGGGAGGGTTGCTAAGAAAAGGGACAAAGTCTGACATAATTTCTTGTTTGGAAAAGCTTAATGGTGCTGTAGATAAATGAATAACATTCCAGACACTGCAAGTTGTCTTGTTATGGATGGATCGGCAATAATCAATTTACACAATTTTCAAGACTACAGCTCCTATATATTTCAGCCTTATGTAATGAACACACTTTACAAATCGATATGAGTGGACATAGTATTTGACCGTTACATAGAGGGGTCTCTGAAAAAGGAAGGAAGAAATAGGCAAAGTTTTGGTCCACGCTATTGTGTAAAAGGTTCAACAAGTATACCAAAAAACTGGGTGACTTTTTTACAAAATGAAGATAACAAAAATGATTTGTTCCAATTCTTGGCTTCCAACTTTTTGAGTCTGTACATACCAGAGGGTAAAATTGCAGTCCTGACAAAGGATGATAACGTGGTGAATATTCCCAAAAATCTGAATGTATCTGAACTCAGACCATGTTATCAAGAAGAAGCTGATACCCGAATACTATTACATGCATAACATGCTAGTGAAAGTGGCCAGAAGTCTATAACTATACGTACTGTTGATTCTGATCTAGCAGTTATTGCTCTTTATACATTTAGCAGCTTAAATCTTTCAAATCAAATTTGTGGATTGATTTTTGTACTGGGAAGCATCAAAGGCTACTGCCTATCCATGAGTGAACTAATCAACTTGGCAAAAGTGTTTGTGATGATATTTTATTTTTCTGTGCATTTGCAGGTTGCGACCCCGTATCAGCATTTGCAGGTTGTGGCAAGAAAATAGGTTGGGAAATGTGGCGAAATGTTTAAGCTGTCACAGAGACATTTATTGAGCTCTCTCATTCCCCACCAGATATTTCAAATAACAGTTTCAGTCAGCTTCAGCTTCAGTGATTTGTAATTAGATTATATATTAAGAACATTAAAACAGATTAGATTAACGAGTGTTGAAGAATGATGGTGACCAAACTTAATTGCTCTATAGATAATCTGCCACCAAATGAGGCTGCTCTTTTACAGCACAACAAGAGCGCTATTTTCTAAGAGGGTTATGTGGGGTCTCAGTGGTGGAATGTGTATCCTGATATACCTGATGCAACTCAGTGGGGATGGCAGAGGGGACATTCTGGATATGAACCTCTGTGGTCACTTTTGCCTGATGCTGCAAAATACTGCAAGGAATTTGTTAAGTGTGGATGTAAAACACTGTGTACCCATGCTTGTAAATGTAAACAATTGTCTCTTCCATGTACTAGTCTTTGTGTTTGTGATTGACAATGCAATCAGGAGGACATGTTTTAGATGACTGACCTAATTGTAACCTTTAAAAAAATGTTGACTAAAACAACAATAAACATTAATAATATCATTTGTATCTTCATTCTTTTTCAATAAAAAATGCTTTAATGTTTAAATGTTACAAAATCTTTTTTTATATTATAACAAAAATATGCATTTTTAAAAAAATGTTGTAATAGACTTTTGGAACACCCTTTATGTGGGGCCCAAGTGCCCCTAAAATAGTAACAACATAAACTATACATTTTTTGATGAGCCATGATTTTTGTTTGAAATGTCTATCTTTAGCCGTGTAAAAGTTAAGGGGGAGTGAACAAGTTATGTGGAACACACTGTATATGTACAATATAGCTACATACTTATCATAGTTTACTATGTGTCGGTTAAATTGCCAATTTCTTTCAATCCTTGGCAAAAAAAACACTACAATTATGTGCTGGAAGACTAATATTACATTTATGATAATTTACTGGCCCTTGCAGTGGCCATTTTGTATATGACATCACACACCTAAAATGTGGGGGTCAGATTTTTGGGGTCTATATCAAAAATCAATGTTCATGTGACTACCTAACACTGTGCCAAGTGCCATATTAGTATCACATTTTTCACATTTCTGGTGGTTTTTGACTCTAAGCTACCTCACTATAAGTCTCTACAATGAAAAATGTGTTGCCCTTTGAGAGAAATATATACATCTTCAACAACCTTTCCAGTAGCTACCTCTGTGCAGTAGCAATACCAGCTCCCGCAGGAGGTGGAGAGCCAGCTGGGACCGCTGGGGCCTTGAGGCTCCCCCTGTGGTCCCAAGAGACATGGCCAGGCCCTGGGGGATGGGGTCGCTGGAGCCGAATTCGGCCCAGGGGGGCACATTGCCCCTCCCCTTTTTGAATAAATATAAATTAAGGCCGAGCCCAGGGCATGAGGTCCCCTGGGCCAAAATCAGTCTGGGGAGGGGGCAACCCCCTCCCATGTGCAATGGGCAGAAAAAGGAGCAGAAAAGGCAAAAGGGAGGGCCGAGAGCAGAAAGGATAAAACGGTAGGTTGAAAAAAGAACAGGAAAGGCAAAACAGAGAGTAGAAAAACAAGAAAAATAGAGTAAAACAGAGGGCAAAAAAATGAGTAGAAAAAGGAAAACAAAGGGCAGAAAAAGAGAAGGAAGGATAAAACAAAGGCATGAAAGAAAGCAGGAAAGGCAAAACAGAAGGCAGAAAAAAGAAGAAAAGGCAAAACAGAGCAGAAAAGGGCAAAACAGAGAGCACACACATACTCACGCCCCACTCACAGAACCAGTGAGACACTCATACACCCACTCAGAAACCAACTCAGAAACTCATGCACCCTCTCAGACATCCACACATCAACACACAGACCCACTTAGAAACTTGTGCACCCACTCACAGACCCAATCAGGCTCACATACCCACTCAGAAACTCATGCACTTACTCACAGACCCACTTAGAGACTCATGCCCCCACTCAAGACCTACTCAGACACTTAAGCACCCACTCACAGAGCCACTTAGACACTTACATACCCACTCACAGACCCACTCACAGATTCACACATCCACTCACAGACTCACTCAGAGACTCATGCACCAATGCACAGACCCCCTCAGAGACTCATGAACTCAGTCGCAGACCCGCTCAGACACGCATGCACTCACTCACAGACCCACTCAGAGACTCATGCACTCACTCACAGACCCACTTATACACTCAGGCAGCCACTCTCAGACCTACTCCGACACTCAGATACCCATTCACAGATGCACTCACTCAGACACTCACTGTCAAAGGTTAGTGGTTACAGTTAGGAAATAAAATTTAAAAAACCTTAGAAATTCACTTAATAAACCAAAGGTTACAGGGATGTTGTAGTTAGGAAACAACATAAAAAAACCTTAGAAATTCACTGTAAAAAGCCAAAGGTTTCAGGGACATTTTAGTTAAGAAATAGAATTAAATAAACCTTAGAAATTCACTGAAAAAACCAAAGGTTACAGGGACATTATAATTAGGCTCAGATTTCACTTGTACAAAACCAGTGAAATTCATCAGGTATAGTTAGCTATGCTAACTATTACTTACACCCCTGCAATGCACTTCTTATGACCTTACATATTACATCACTCATGACATGGTCCGTTACATCACTCATGACATCTCAAATGACATCACTGATAGCATCATCCACAGAACCATTCACACACCCACTCACACCCCTATACAACCTCTCATAAACCCACTCACACACCCATGCAACCAGTCACATACACAGTTACAGACACATTCAAGTACTCACACACTCAGTCATCCATAGAACCACTCATACACACACTCAAACAATCATACAAACACTCACACAAGCCCTAACTCACTCATACATATACTAAAAAAAACAGTCACTTACCCATACAGCCACTCATACAGCCACACACTCACCCATATAGCTACTCGCACACCCATTTATTCACCTATTCCACCACTCACACACCCGCTCAACCACCCATACAACTACTTAACACAGCCACTCGCTCACCAATACAAGCACTCACATATGAACTCACACATCCATACAAACACTTACATACCCATTCACACATCCATACATGCACTCACACATCTGCTCACTCACTCATACATCTATTCACACAGACACTTACTCTACAATACAGCCACTCACACATCAACTCACTTACCCAAAAATATCCACTCAAAGAACCAATCACTCACCCATACAGTCACGTACACAGTCTCTCACTCACTCATACAGCCATTCAGACACCCTCTCACTCACCCATACAGCCACTTACGCATCCACTCACCTACCTATACTGCCACTCACACAGCCACTAACTCACCCATAAAGCCATTGATACGCCCACTCACTCACCAATGGAGTCACTCAAACAGCCACTCACTCACCCACACATCTACTCAACCACCTACCTCTACACCCAAACAGCCACTCACACATCCACTCATACATCCATAAGGGCACTCAGACACCCACTCACACACGGATGCACACAGTCACACAGACAATCACTTGAGGTCATAAGCAGTGCATTGCGGGGGCCTAAGTTATAGTTAGCTCAGCTAACTGTAACTGCTTAATTTCATTGGTTTTTACGAGTTAAATCAGAGTCTAACTATAATGCTCCTATAACCTTTGGTTTTTCAGTAAATTTCTTAGGTGTTTCTAATTATATTTCATATTTATTAATACTTCCTAACTTTAACATCCCTGTAACATACATATATATATATATATTACCTACTGGCAGTGGCCAGTAGGTAGTTATTAGGACCTGATTTCTATCAAAAAGCTGTTTTTGATTTGCCAATTACTTTAGTGTTGTTTGATGAATCTTCGTGACATTTTCAAAACTAATTTGACGCTCACTTCAGCTCATGTCTTGGAAATGTCGGAGTGATCCGTCAATCGGGGGCTGAGAAAAAGGGGGTTGAAAAATGCTTTTTCCATGTTAATTTCCGTAGGAAACTTTAGACAGCTACAGCTCGAACTGCTGAACAGAATTACACCAAATTTGGCAAAAGGTAGCTCTTGGTCCAGAAAGCACTCTTTTGTTAAATGGTGTAAATTTGTTCAGTATTTTAGGAGGAATTTAAAGATCTCAGATATACAACTGTGGCCCTGGTGGATCTGTGACCCCTCCCAATCTCATGCCTGAGATCTGATTGGCTGCCAACACTTCAAACCAGGAAGTGTTGGCAGCCATCTTGTGACTTGGTTAAACCGAGTCACAAGAAAAAAAAAGAAAAAAAAGAGAAGGGGGCAGGGTAGAAACACCAGGGCCAAAGAAAGCATTAAAAAAAACTAATTTGGCAGTAGTCCCGCTGAAAACGAAGCGTGGGTTGCCTCGCTTTGTTTAATTAAGCCCCCAGGTGGGCCAGGTCCCTAGGGCAATTACAAATAATAATGCAGCCCCGGGAAATGCCACCTCCCCGGAACTAAATTATTGAAATGCAGGGGGCCACGCGGCCCCACAGCCGCTTCAGGGACCACCACCTCCCTGGGGCTATATTAAACTAAAATGCGTGGAGGGCTCCTGTTTTTTTCAGAAATTGGACAAGTGGCCCCCCTTCCTAAAATAAAAAAGCCACAACTCATGGGAGGCCCCACCCCCTTTCTCCACTACTCTGCAAATGCACCTTCATGGCGTGCTCCTTGTTGGGGAATGAAGTCCCCTTGGCTGCTTAGGGGTCAAGAAGACCTCCTGTTACCTCCAGTAAGCCCCACACAGTGGGATTGTTGAGAGGTTGTCAGAGGCCATGACCCTTTCTCCACCACTCTGCAAACGTGCCACTCGGCACACTGCTGGTGGGGGAATGACGCCCCGTTGCCTCCTGAGGGCCTCAGGACTAAAGTGGACTTCTTCCCCCAAGCAGCAGTGCGCCTGGAGGTACGTTTGCAGAGTGGTTGAGAAAGGGGGCATGGCCTCTGACCACCTCTCAGCAATCCAGCTATGTGGGCCTTACTGGAGGTCATGTCATGAGTGATTTAATAAGTGAGGTCATAAGCAGTGCATTGCGGGGGTGTGAGTTATAGTTAACTTGACCCAACCTATAACGTCCCTATAATCTTTGTTTTTTTTGTGGAGAAAAAAAATATATATACACACACACAAACTGGTGTTTTTGCTGCAACAGTGAAAATCAACTGCTGTTCTGAGGATTTTCACCATTGATAAAAAATTATTAACTTTTTCCTACTTTCTCTTCTCCTGCTTTGTCCCTCTTGCCACCTAATGCCTTTGCAGTTCTCTGGCTAGACAGCTACCTGTAACCCTGCTGAGTAAGAGAAATGGGATGGGGGAGGATTTAGGATGGACAGAGACATAATAAGAGCAGTATAGCTAGAAACGTGAAGTAGAAGGGGAAGGTCTATAATTAGACATGATATAGAAAGATTTGTGAGGTAGGGAGAAAACAGTCAGGTAAAGAAAGTAGTGGGGAAAAGAAAAAGGCAGAGAGAGGAGTAAACGGTTGAAAGAGGAATGCTGTGGCGAAGAGTGAAAAAAGGAAGTTAGGGGACATGCAGGAATGAGATCAAGTGAGGTGGGGATTATATAGAGGTAGAGTGATGTAACAGAAAAATATAGTGAGATAAAGACATGAATAAAGAAAAAGGGTGTGAGAGAGATTTGAGTTAAAATGGTGAGTTGAAATTGAGGAGGTCCAGAGAGGTATGTATTTGTGTGTGGGAGCGAAAGAGAGCGAGAGAAGGAAAGAGGAGCTGATGATAGAATAAAATGGGTAGATGTAGCCAGAACTGAAAAAAGGTACAACAAGAAAAAGGAAAGGAGGCGAGATGATGGATTTAACTACTGGTGAGGTAAATTGAGGGGTTAGCTTGTGAGAGAGAGAGATTGTTGGGGTAGAAAGAGGTGAAGCAGTGAGGGAGATGTGAGGTAGAGCAAGAAATGGGATAGAAAGGTGAGGGGATGGTTGTGACAGGCTGTCCATCAAGAAGCACAACCTTTGTACCATAGTGTAGATGGGAGAAATTGGGTTGTTGGTTGACTGGGGTGTAAGCCCTGGTCAAGCAGCAACCACAATCCTTGTAAGGGTAAGGCACAAGCAAACCCAAAATTAACCTGGGCTCACCTACTTGGTAGCTTAGCACTAGGTAGTCAGGCTTAACTTAGGGGTAATATGTAAAGTATTTGTGCTACACTCCAAACAGTAAAACAGTGAAAACACACCACAAAAGGAGCGCACAACAGAGTTAGGAAAATTGAGTAATTTTTAATAAATAAAACAAGACCAGAACGACAAAAATCCAATTAATAGAACCGAAGATATAGTTATTGAATTTTAAAGTTTTCAGTAAAAGCCATCCCACTTTGGGCAAAGAATGCTGTGCAAACAAATGAAGGACGGAATGCTGAACAAATCAAACATTCACCCCCAGTCAAGAGATCTGGGTTATATCCATTGTTCTTTTGCTCACCATGCCACCCCAGTTTGGACACAGACATATGCAAATCTATCCTGAGCCTGTTTCTCATGGAAACAATCCAGCCCGAACTGCCAAGTCAGGTCCTGCCTAGACTGGAAATAAGCATCCTGGTACCAGTTTTGGGGTATCCCCCCTAATCAGCCAGTCTAGCTTGAATCCAGTGGGACAGCGAGTAAGGGACTGACGTCTGGGTTTACCCATCCCACTTAGGACGAAAAATGTAGGCAAACAAATGATCGACAAAATGCTGAGCAAATAAATTATTTTCTCCCAGTCAAGAGATCTAGGTTAAATTCATTGTTCTTTTGCCCACCATGCCACTCCAGTTTGGACACAGCCATATGCAAACCAGTCTTGACCCTGCTCCTCATAGAAACAGTCCAGTTCAACCTGCCAGGCCAGGTCCTCCCTGGACCATAACAAACATCCTGAGACTGGTTTCAGGGTATTGCCCCTCATTAGCCAGGCAGCACAGTGAGCAAGAGACCCACATCTGGGCATACCCATCCCACTTAGGGCGAAAAATGCAATGCAAACAAATGATGGACGGAATGCTGAACAAATCAAACATTCACCCCCAGTCAAGAGATGTGGTTACATTTTATAATAGTGGCATTTTCAGAATTGTAATTTAAAATCCGAATTCACCATAAGTTAGGATTTTAAATTAGGATTCCAGAGACACCAAACTTGAACCAGTTATTTCTTCCCATTTGGAAATTACCCTTATAAAATGTAATAAGGTAGTATTAGTAATATCCTATATGAGATATAGGCCTTGCAGTTGTGAAAAACAAATTTAAAAGTTCTTGACCACCAAAACATGTAAAACTTGAAATTACATGTCCTTCATTTTAAGTACATTGCACCCTACCCTTTGGACTGTCCAGGGCCTACACTAGGGGTGACTTATATGACTTAAAAAAGAAGGTTTGGTTCTGGCAAAAGGTTTTTTTGACAGGTCAAAATAGCAGTTTAAACTGCACACACAAGCTCTGCAATGGCAGGCCTGAGACATCTGAAAGAGCTACTTAAGTGGGCTGCACAATCAGTGCTGCAGGCCCACTAGTAGCATTTAAATTACAGGCCCTGGGCGCATGTAATAAATAAATTAAATATGCCAATTGGGTATAAGCCAATTCTACCATGTTTTAAGGAGAGAGCACATGCACTTTCACACTGTTTAGCAGTGGTAAAGTGCACAGTGTCCTAAAGCCAACAGAAAACAAATTCAGCAAAAAGGGGAGGAGGAAGGCAATAAGTTTGGGGGCGACCTTGCAAAAAGGGCTATTTTCAACAGAAGAGATATCTGCATGCTTTCATAGGATGAGTACTAGAAGCATATCTTTGTAACTATTCTTTCAATGGGATTCTCATCTATCGCCCGCCAGGCCCTAGAACCAAATTTATACAAACTCTTGACCAGTTACTAGAGTATAATGTCAACTCTCAGGGCAGAACTATAGTAGGCAATTTCAACTTCCATTTGGATAATTTGCAGAATAAAGATTCTAGTGACCTTACTGATTTGATGACTAGGGTAAGGTTAGAACAGATTATAAGGGGCCCTACTCATACGGCTTGATGCCGTCTTTACAGACAGCCTGTTTCTAGAATCGAGGAGTGTACTTCAATTACCCTGGTCGGATCACTCTACTGTTCTGTTTACTCTATCCGTACTCATTGCCTCTCGCAATATCAGCATTTCAGCCAGAGAGTACGAGCGGTGCCAATGGCATAGTTTAGAGGCCACCGAATTCAATGCTCTATTGGAAAATAGTAGACCTACTATGTCCCGTGATCCAGAGACGGCTTCCTTGGATTATCACTCTTGGATTGGCTTGACAGTACAGACCCTAGTGCCCTCAAAAACGGGTAAGGCAAACAGAGCTACCCCTACTGACCCCTGGTTCTCAGAGGAACTTAGGCTTTTAAAAAGGCGATGCCGCCAGGAAAAACAGCGGTGGAGACAAAACTATGAAACCTCCGAGAAAGAAACTTATAGGGAGTTGATCGCAAAATACAAAGAACAGATTCACAATAAAAAAACATCTATTTTTCTGATAAAATAAAATTGGCAAATAACAGTACTAAAGAATTATTTGCCACAGTATAGGAAATGAAGACGAACCCCAGAGACCAGAAATTGGGAAATTGGCCAGACTTTTTGTAATACTCTAGCTTCTTTTTTCTGTGAAAAAGTACATGGCATCTACAACACATTCTCCTTGAGTCACTCTCTGGAAATTTGCAGTCCTTCTGCTGAGAGCATAGGGGGACTTTGCTAATCAGTCAGGCCAAAATGGCCCATCAGTAGCTAATTCAGCTCGGCTATATAATTTCTCGCTCATCTTCCATGATCAGCATTCCCAAACTATTTCGCACAGCAAAAGCTGTCTCCCCAGCAGATCCTTGCCCTCCTAGAATACCTCACTTAGCTCTGGATCTTATTGCACAGCAACTCACTGAAACTTTCAATCTTGTCCTCAAAACAAGAATATTTCCTAAAATTTGGTAAAAGGCTTCTATACTGCTTCTGTTAAAAAAAACAACCTGGATTCTCTGAACCCCAGTAATTACCGCCCGATCTCCCGGCTGCCCTTGCCGGCAAAAATCTTTGAAAAATTCATAAATCAAGAGTTGACTAATTTTATCAACAATAACCATATTTTGGATTCTACCCAGTACGGGTTCAGGAGTGAACACAGTACGGAGCTCGTCCTGATGACCGCTACAGAGGAGTTTAGACGTGCGGTCGACAATGGAGGAAATGTTGCTCTGATTTTGTTGGACCTCTCGGCAGCTTTCTATACAGTGGACCACGGCTTACTGATAAATCGTCTCCAAGAGATTGGCATAGGTGGAGTAGCTCTCTCTCTTTTTAAATATTTTTTAACTGAGCTTGAGCAATTTGTGGAAATTGACAGCTATGCATCAGATTCCTTTCAACTCCCATGTGGGGTTTCCACAGGGCTCTTCGCTTAGCCCTTCTTTTTAATCTTTATGTCACCCCTCTGACCAGGCTTATTAAATCATTTGGCTTTACCATGGTGTTGTACGTTGATGACACGCAGATTATTGTTTTTGTCACAAACAATATTCAGGTTACAGCTTCTAAGTTTCAAAGCTGTATGCAACAGGTTAGTAAGTGGATGTTGGAGAATTGCCTGAAGTTAAATTCAAGCAAAACCGAAGTATTGCTCTTTGGAAGTAACACCTCCTTTTGGTCCCCTGACTGATGGCCTCAGGTACCCAGCTCGCTCCCTAGTCAAGTAACAAAGGCAAATAACCTGGGAGTTATCTGTGACATAGCCTTGTATTTTAAAAATCAGGTAAATGCCATTACCTAATCTACTTTCTTTACATTAAAAATACTAAGGACAATCTTTCCTTTTATACCTCTTGATCTTCAAAAAACGGTTGTCTCTGCTCTCATCTTTTCTAAGTTAGACTACTGTAACACTCTCTTTGTTAATCTACAGAAGGGTCTTCTTAACAAAGTACAGGTTCTTCAGAATGTGGTGGCTCGACTACTACTAGGAATCTCCAGACATCATTCAGCTAAATATGCTCTTAAATCCTTCCACTGACTCCCTGTGGAGAAAAGGATTGATTTTAAGGCCATCTGTATTGCTTTTAAAGCCCTCCACAATCACAGACCAGAATACCTAAAGCACCAGTTCCATTCTTATGCCACGCCGAGAAACTTCTGGTCATCATCTCTAAAGTTGGTGGAGGTTCCTAGATTTCGGCTTGTGAGCTGGGTGGGCAAAAGTTTTGTTACTAACACTGCTACATTATGGAACTGCCTTCTCTCCAATTTAAAAAACTCCTCTGACTTGCTTTCTTTTAGGAAGGGCCTTAAGACCTGGATTTTCTCCTGTTAGTCCATTTTCCATAACACGAGGATTGAGTGCTGCTAGTTTTTGGTTTTCACCCTAGGTTTTTCAGCACCTAGACGCCTTCGGGTATTAGTTCGCAGTTTACAAATAAATAAATAAATGGTACAAAACCATATGCCTAGACAGTTTCTAAACATTACACACATTTAATGTGTGCTGTACAGTGCAGCACACATGCAATGTGTGGAAAGTTTGGAGAAATGAAAACATTTCCTCATTTTAGCATCTGCTTCAATGATGTGCTATTTTTTATTCAAAAATCTTAACAGATCCGGCTTTGTGGGGAAAACTATGGGTGCCTGCGCTTATCTGCCCAAGTTACACCCAAGTAATACCCCTTGATGTAAAGTGGTGTAAAGCGGCACAAAGCACTATTTGACTGAGAGACGGGCATCTTCTCAGCACAAAATGCGATGATATTGCCTTGTTTTGTGTCACTTTGCATGACTTTGCCCACGCACAAACTCTTACTAAATCTGGTCCTAGGTTTCTGCTAAGAATGCTCAGCTCTCAAATGAGAAAAATAATCTGGTTTTGTGAGCAATGTTATTATAGTAGAAATTTCAACTGTCTCCTTCACTTCATCAAGGGGGACCTTAGAAGGTGGGGGCCCTGGGCACTTGCCCACTTAACCCGTGCCTTAAAAGGTCTCAAGGGTTGGGCGCCCCCGGCCAGCCAATCGCTGTTCTGCTTTCCTCTTCCGATGACCCAAAGTCAGGCATTCTTGGATGCCTCAGCCGTAGCGAGAACCTTCGGCAAGTTGTGCTGAAACACGCTCTGCCAGCTGGAGTCTCTTCCTATTCCCCACTTTAGATATCCATGAACCTTTCAAAACCAACTAGTGAGGGCACTTTCTTTTCATTATTATGCAGTATAATCTCTCACTTCATTTATGTTTTTTCATGTTAGTCTCAGTACAGAAGACTGCACCAGAAGGACTGAATGTGACTTTCCAAACATTTGTTTACCATTATCTTACTTTTAAAAGGTCTTGTTTATAGTTTTATGTGGTTTTGTGGAAATTTATGGCACTAATACATGTGGTGGTTGTTTATGTTTTAATTCTGTTTAAAAGCATATTGTGCCCATCTGTTTCATTCATTTAGTGGCTTAGGATGAGGGTGCCGAGTGTGCTCTCATCCTATTGCTATCTCACCTATTTAAGTTCCTACCATCTCTGCTTAGAGCATTAAGTAACGGAGTACTCATTTTAGGTCATACACTTTTCAGAAGAAGCAAGTTCTGTAAGTCACATGCTTATCTCGTTTGGCCATTAATAGTGGAAGATAAACCAAATCTAGTTTCTAAAGGTCAGAGAGAGTCAGTTGTCTCGTGCTAACCGTGCGTCTTAGTGTATGTTTAACCCTTTGAAATCTGGGAGTTGTAGTTTTGATTTCCTATTATTAATTGCATGACTACAGCAAAGCAAAGGATAGAAACGGGACTGTGTAAGTCATGCATGCCTGGTATGAAAGAACTTGAAGGACTTCTACTCACCCCCCCCAAAGAAATTAGGGGTTTGCTTTGTAAACATATGTATGACATTATTGCATACATTGTTGTTCTTTATTCCCAGAAAGTGCTTTGAAGCGTCTTGTCCCCAGCACCTCTTAAGCAGTTGAAGCTGAGGTTTCCCTCAATCCGAGAAAGTCTCTCTGCTCAGAAATAAATGAATGGCCGATACTATTTACTATCTCTGCTCTCAGCCTCCCTGAAGTCACTGTAAAGTTCTACCCTGGCCCCAGCACTTTCCTGCAGTGTCACCCCTGTACTTCTTGCTTGCAATTGCTTAATGGGTAGGCAGGTCTGGCGCTCACAGGTGGCTGGATCAAGCTCTGCTGCAGTTGTCTGTGTATATAAACTCCTCGTCTGCAGCTAGCGTGCCACCGACCTGGACGTGCAGCAATGGCCTGGTGGAAGCCACACAGAGTACCAGGGGTTTGGGAAGAGATTTCTGGACAGAGAGAGACATTGAAACTGGTGTGAGCCTCTCCATATCTCTTTCTCAAGATGAATTGATTGGGATATCGATCATACTAGAGGTCTCTTCTGTGACTAAGATTTAACACCAGCTACCACTCAACCAGTAGCATTTGTAGTATGTTTATTGTATTAAAATCAAACAATTCCAAAATCCATTGTAAGTTTAAAAGCAATGTACGTATCAATAATTGAAAGCCACATAACATATAGAAACCCTAGAAAATACTGTAGCATCCTGCCGCTGCCTGCATACTTGTAAATGATCATGCCACGCACAGGGCTTGGTATTACACGTCTTTTTTCTTCAGCGTGTAATCGTGAACTGAACATTCTATATCGTGAATTCTTTGACCCACACCCACTCACTTACGTCACTGTTCTACAGAATCCATTAGGAACCAAAAGGGTCCCTTCATCTCTAACTCACAAGACACTGCATTTCCCCTTTGTTAAATAAAAAGTACCAATAATGCATATATACATTACAACTCTTCAGTAAGTCATTTTGGTTCGCGAATCAATTGCACAGATCTGGTCATGTGAGGCTGAGGAGATATTGAAGAAGGGTCAATGACTGGCATTGGAGACAGAAACATCTGTACAGTCATTGGGCTCTCTGGATTCTCAGATCAATAAGTCTAACTTTTGACCTATTGCAGCGAGCGCAAGGTAAATAGTTTTATTTATTTATTTATTTACTTACTTTACTCCTGGCCGTCGTATGTCCGACTCCATTACCCCCCACCCTGCCCCTCCCGCACCCCGCCCCACCCCACCGCCCCGCAGCACTCCCTCTGCGAGCCGCCACTGGGAGGGAAACAGTCCCCAGTGGAGGGACCAGTGGTCAGGGATTGCCAGCTCTTAGGACAGAGCTCCCCAGGACTGAACCTGGTGAGGCCACTTCTGGCCTGGGGGGTCTTAATGCTCTGTCAAGTGGACAGGAGGCTGGAGACCTGCACCAGGCAGAGTCTCGTACAACTTATGAGGAGTGTGTTTCCCTTGGGGGGTTGGTGTACTCCCCTGGAAGTCCTGGGTTGCCAGGCACAGGTCCAGCCTAATGGTACAGACCCTGGGTTGGAGGACCAGGTTCAGGGTTTCCCCCCTGACCTGGAGGAAGGGGCGACTGCTAACAGTGCCCCTACCAAGTTGTCTTCTGGGGGTACCGCTCCAGGTGGGAGTATGCAGAGCTCCAGGGAGGAAGACAGGGTGTGGGAGAGCCCACCCCAGTCTATTGTCTAGCCATAGGGTACAGACCCAGGGCTGGTGGGCCAGTGTCAGGATGCCATACCTGACTTGGCAAGAGGGAGAGTGGAGAAAAGGTGCCAGGCACCTGGGGCCACTGCCCCCCACTTTCTTATGCCACAGAGGTTAGAGAGGCCTGAAAGGCATGAGGCCTGGCTCGCATCACTGACAGCTGTCAGTGGCCACTATGGCTGGCTGTCCCAGTGGACAGAGCTGCCCCTGGGAGGGGGGCAGGAGTCACACCCTGTGGGTGGACTGGGCCACACCACTGTGTTGGCCACGTGGGTATGTCTACCTGTTGGGATTCATCTGTGAGCAAAGCAAGTTTAAGCGCTGCACAGATGGGGTCCCCAGGTGATGAGAAGGGTTCCCCCATGGGTCAGTCTAGTGTGCCCTGATAGTATGGATAGAGCGATCCAACTGGGTTCAGGAAGGTGTAGAAGGGGAATAGGCCCCTGCTGTTACAGGCCAGGGTCCATGTTCTATCGCCCCAAGCAGGGAAGCCCATCAAGGTATTGATTGATCTACCCTGGCTTTCGGCTGGAAGGGGGTTGTGTTGGAAATGACCCCTTTTGCAGGGTTATCCCCAAACGTTTTGCTTCTTCCTCCTATTTTTTCCTGAACTGCTGTTGTTCGCTGTAGGACTCTGGGCACTTTACCACTGCTGATCAGTGCTAAAGTGCATATACTCTCGGTGTAAATTGTTATTGTGATTGATTATCCATGATTGGCATATTTGATTTACCAGTAGGTCCCTAGTACAGTGCACTGAGTGTGCCAGGGCTGGTAAATCAAATGCTACTAGTGGGCCTGCAGCACTGATTGTGCCACCCACATGAGTAGCCCTGAAAGATCTCTCAGGCCTGCCACCGCGGTGCCTCTGCGCAGTTTGTTAACTGCCATGTCGACATGGCAAGTGCACCCACTTGCCAGGCCCTACCCTTCCCTTTTCTTACACATAGGACACCCCTATGGTTGGCCCAAGGTACCCCCCTGGGCAGGGTGCAGTGTGTGAAAGGTAGGACATGTACTGGTGTGTGTAACATGTCCTGATAGTGAAATACTGCCAATTTCGTTTTTCACTATTGAAAGGCTATCTTGCCCCATTGAACAGAATGGGGAATGCTTTGTAACATTTTACAAGCATATCTTCCCATAGGGATAAGATGGAAAAATGGAGTTTGGTATCCCTGTACTCAGAATTTGATAACACATCTTTAGTAAAGATGGCTTTTAAATTGTGTGTTTGAAAATACCACTTTTAGAAAGTGACTATTTTTTTGTTCAACCATCCTGTGTGCCTCTGCCTGTTTGTGGATTGACTGTCTGGTTTCAGTGTGACAGGGGATGTGCATTCCCTGTAGACAGCCTCTAGGGGGGTTAAGGTGTGCCTGGCCCTTCCTGAATGACTCAACCCTGAGCTGAATAGACCCTGGCTGCTTAGAGAGTGGTGGGTGGAGATTTAACTTGCACCTGAATGGAGCCTGTCTCCCTTCACAATGCTGTCTCCACCTCCTGTGGTCATGCTGCACCAGTAAAGGCAGAACTGGTTTGAACTGGGCTCAGAGCCCCTTGCACAAAGAGAACAAAGACATTTTGGGGTATACGTTTTAGACCTAAAACCCCTGAACTTTAGATCATTCCTGGAATTCAAGAGGAACCTTTGCCAAGGAGAAGAGCTGGAGAGACTGAGAAGTACTGCCCCTTTGCTGTGTGCTGTGTGGGGTTGACCTGCAGTTGCTGTTTCTGCCAAGGAAAGGAGAAGGACTTTGCTGTGTGCTGTGTCCCTGCTTGAAGGAGATCTCCAACGGCTGTGTGTGCTGTCCTCCTGTTCTGAAGTCTCAGGGACATAAAGACTTCACCCCTAGCTCCCCCTGAACTCTACTGCTGTGAGTTCTGACCTGTCAAGAGGTGCCTGTGCCGGTTTTTGGCCTATGGAGGTTGTTGCTGCTGTTTGGGAGCTGGAAGAAAGAAGAAACTCAAAGAACTACAGAAATCGACACATCGCTCTTCTTGCAGCTGTTTTCCCGATGCATCTTCACAGCGCAAGAAGGATTTCCACGCATCGCCGCGCCGCTGCAAAAACCAACGCAGCACCTGTCGCAGCGGCAAGAATCGACGCACCGAGGGATCGCTGCTGAAGAGGACCTATGCAGCGCCGCTCGACGCTGCTGCATCGATCCCCAACGCATCCCTGATTTCAACGCATCGTACCTGTGCGGCAAGCTTTCCCGACGCATCATCTGCGGACCGGAACCGTCACGAAGAATTGACGTATCACTCCCCATACAGACCGGATTCGATGCAACTCGTTCTCTTCGTGCCGCAGAACTGCTGCATTGCCTCCTCAAGGTCTCAGGAGTGTTGCATCTCTTTGTTTTCCGACTTTGCGGCTGTTTGGCTTGTGAATTTTGACACATCTCCAGGTACTTTGGTGTAAAATCACGCATCCATAGATTTCTATGGTACAGTTTCTTGAAACCCTTGGAAAGTCATATTTGTAACTGTGTATGTTGGATTTTTTTCGTTTTCGTTTTGTTTAGTTTAGATAAAGATATTTTATTTTTCTAAACTGGTGTGGTGTCCTTTTGTGGTGTTTTCACTGTGTTACTGTGAGTGTTGGTACAAATACTTTACACCTTGCCTTTGGGATAAGCCTGTCTGCTCGTGCCAAGCTACCAAGGGAGTGAGCAGGGGTTATCTAGAGTGTGTGTCCCCCTTACCCTGACTAGAAGCAAGGGTCCCTATTTGGACAAAGGGACCTACCTCTGCCAACTAGAGACCCCCATTTCTAACATCCGTGCTTTGCAGACTATTGCAAAATGGTTCTATTCCTGCAGTCTTTGCATACCTGTCCAATGGCGAGACATCTACACTCATGTGGAAAGGAAAATACACATTGGAAGCACAACTTCTTTTTCCTTAGAGACATTACTTTATGGCCTTCGGCCTTTGGTTCTGACTGACATTTCACACTCAGCTCTGATTCATTTTGGGGCGTTCTGGCCTCCATGTTAGCTGCCTGTCTGCCAGCTCTCTTCTTCACTCTGGCAGCCATAAGCACTCACTCCAAGCTGAGTGTCTCTTTCAGCATTTATTATTTGAAGAAATGAGAGAGGCAACCATCTATTACTCTGAGACACATAGCCTCTTCATCGTTGAACTCATTGAACTTGCCATGTTTTATGAGCAAATCAAGTCTTTCTACAAACTCCTCCATCATTTCACCAGCTGTCTGCCTTTTCTGACTGAAAATGTACCTTTCATAGTCGACATTCAGCTTTGGATTGAACTTTGTTTTTAACGCATCTTTGATTTGACGGTACGTCACTTCAACACTTTGCAGTATTTTCTTTATCACTTCTTTTACACCGTCACCTACCATATTCTTTAGGTATTTAATGATCTTCTTATCATTTGCTTCTTTCGGTGCATTAATGAAATCATTGAAGATTTAGACCCAGGCAGTCCACCTGTCACCAATATTTTGCTCTTTAGCGATGTCGAAGGTAAGTGGTGGTTTCAAGAACGAGGCGGCGCTATATATTGCTCGACTTTCAGCAGCCATTGGAAGATGTGACAAGTCCAACAGCATTTCACGGCCTTTCAGTTGGTCCACCATGATTCACCAGCCTTCGTATGCACAACCCCGGTGCTTTGCTTGGGTTGCGGCGCATGGGGCTGTGGTCAGATGACTCTCTTTACTCAAGCTCTGGTAAGTGTGAATGTATTCTCTTTAAGCTTGGTTGTCGCCTCTTGCTGCACTTTCTGTACCTGGTTGTAACTGCCTTTAACATTTCTTGATGTTACAAATGTCTCTGATTTTAGCGCTTTCTTGCACTCGGCTAGCACAGCCTCACTCTGTACCTGGTTGTCTTCTGCCTTTAGCGTTATCGCACTTTATGAATGACCATTCAGTGTACTGCTGTGTGGCAGTACCTCTTGTCTTGAATTTATCAACAGATTTCCAGCCACTGATGTTGTAGTGTTAATGTGTTTGGCCTCATAAATTTATTTTATTTAGTTTAATTTCTCTCATTCAATTCTAACCTCAGCTACCACCTCAAAATCTCTTAGGTCCTCTGAAGGATTTTGTTCTGTGCTGAAAGGGACTGGAATATTTTAGAGGTGATCAATTATCATATGAGGACCTGGAATAAGATAATTGCTAACATTCAAGGTATTCCCCCTGAACAGTTTAAGTTATCACTAACTCAAATTGAACTTAGCCACAAGAAATCAGCAGAGAAATGTACCTAAATTTGTATTTCTTCAGTTTCAAATAATTAGCATACAACTCAAATTTAAATTAGTTCAGATTTAATAAGCATTAGCATGCTCTGCAAGGTCCAAATATGAAGGAAACTATCTTCCTCAGCCGATTTTATCATAGAGAAAATGAATTAATAGGGAAATCAGTTGCGCCTCATACCAACCCTATTAGGTAAGTTCAGTAAGTTCCAAATGACCACTTTCAGTTCATGGACAGAATTGTCTACCTATATCCGCACTGGAGCGTCAATGCCACAGCTGCCCTGATGCAAACCTTTTCAGCCGAAAAGGTTCCACTACTTTAGCATACCAGCCGGCAGCAATTTGCAGTACTTTGCCACAGTTTGCGTTATTTCTGGAAGACCAAATCATCAGTCTCTGTAATGCAAGATGGGTAAAAAGGTGGTGACGCCCCTTAGTTCAAAATTTAGGCAATTATACTCCATTGATTCCAGGTTTGCACCCCTTGACATCACCAAATTTGTAGGATCACTAAGTCCCATTGGCTGCCCACGATAGGATGAGATGATGTAGTAGGTAAAAGTATACAAATCCTGAAGAATTAAGTAATCCATTACTCGCAATTTCCTTAGGACTAGTGTAATTTAGTCACATGATTGGTTGTAGCATTTGGAAAGTAGGCAATTTCATGCTCTCATCCCTTGTCAATCCATTCCCAAGCATGTGCTCTAAGAAGTAACATTTTTGTTGCAAGTCTAGTCAAATAAGCTACAAATGTGAAAGAAGATGATTGAATGTTAGAACATAAGTGGTAACTTTACGAAAGGATTCAATAGGCTTCAGACTATTCAGTTCATAAATTCGTACTAGGAAAGGAAACAAAGTTTGAGGCCTTCATGTAATACAGCTCATGCACGATGATTTTGTACTAAAATATGTCTCTAACATTACATAGAATGGTTCATTGGTTTGTCAATTAAGCATGTTAATATCACTTAATTATGAATTTCAATTAATTTATGTAAGTATAAGATACTCGTAATTTTTTTTAATATTCACTATCATTTCACGTATAATATTGTAAGTCTCTTTTGCACATTATATGTTAATACACCATACAGAATTAAAAAGCACATCAGAAATGAACTTTTACGAAGTGCAAGTCATAACATAACCTTGTGTAACACCTACTTTCTTATCAATGTCAGTGCTCACGTTACACATTCTAGTGTTATTATCTGAAGCAATTTTATTCTTACATAGAAATTCCCTGTGTTATCGTTTATTTACCAATTTTAACTAAACATAAGAACACATATTACTAAAATGTCAAATTCCACATCAGCTCAATGACTATTGGGTGTTATCAGAAATCTACATCTAACATTCTGTGTGCTTTTACGATGCAGTATCTAGATCAGAACTTTCTTTGTGTGTTTCTTGAAACATGGAACCTAACACACATTTTGTCATTATCATGTAAAATAGTGTCACAATCCATTTCTGTGTAAAATTGTCGTAATTAGATGAAAGGTAACATCTCTGCTCCACCAACGACAAACACGCTTTCTGTAAGCGCTTCACTTTCTTCACATGCCTGGTAATGGCTGGAGTGTCGCTTTCACCCCACATATGCCAACTGACGATTTTCACTTTGACTGAGGCACACGTGGCACGCGCGAGCAGTTTGCTAGACCATGCCAAACTCTCTGGGAGAGCACTCTCAGTTCTTTGGGTCACGGGGTTTACACAATACCATCCTCATTGCCAGTTCTAGTGTCTGACACCTGCCTGGGTACTTGTAAATGATCACGCCACACACAGAACTTGGCATTACATGTCTTTATTCATCAACATAAACTGTGAACTGAACATTCTATATCATGAATTCTATGACCCACACCCTCTCACTTAAGTCACTGTTCTACAGAGTCTGTCAGGAATATAAAGGGTTGAGTCATCTCTAACTCACACATGCTAAAAATGCATTAAGCATAAATTCATTCAAGTAGTCTCTCAAGTTTCAGGTTAAAGTGCAGCATGCATCAGTGGAGGTGAGCCTCTCCTATGAAGAGTAAAGGTATTTCACCAGTTTGCTGATAAAAACAGTTCGACTGTAGCAAGAAACATTTTTTTTTTGCTTCCTTGACTGATTATACTTTATTGTCAATAAAGGTTTGATGAATATATTTTCTTTTCAGGTTCAGTAAGTTAGGGTAGATACATACAATGTGCTGCAAGGTTTCTGATCTGTAGCCGCATAGCGGGCAGCCCATGTAGAAATATGAAATCAAAGGCTTGTGGCTTAAAACAGTTCCTGTGTTAGTTTAAAAAAAGTAAAGCACGTTCAGATATTTTTATTTACTCTTGCAAGCTGAAACAATTTTGCTACCGCCTCCCCTTGGGGTGTTGGATGCTTACAAGCATTTTCTTTATGTCCAACCTTTTGCCTGAGGCTGAGAAATGCTTGTTGTAGATAAGGATGCTCGGCAGCCGGCTACTGCCGCTGTTCAAACAGAGTGGTCTCTCCCAGTGGCTCCAGCCCTCTGTAAAGTAAACCAGAGGAACTTATGCCAGGGAGGGCTTAAGCAACTGCGTTCCCCGCCGCTTTATCTGATCAATACAGTCAACTTGCTTAGTTTCTATTTTTTTTTTATGTTTAGCAGAGCATGTCTAGACTGTGTCATGCCAAAATGTAGCATTCATTTTACTTTGTGAATTAAAAGTTAACCCAATTCTTAGATTTCCAGAAAACTTCTGTTTCCCTAGTAAATTGCAAACTTCACAAATACAGAACTGGCTTTTGATGTTTGAAGGGAAAATATTTCCTAACTCAAGGGTAAATACTTTTATCCCTCGCTGTTTACAGCAGTACGAAATGTAGCAGTAGCGTGTTTAACAAGTTAACATTATTTTATTTACATGTCTATTGATTTGGAGAGTGCTAAAACTTTTGCATGTATCCAATTGTTGTCAGCCTTGGTAATACTGACTTATACACATCCTCAAGCTTGAAGCTTTATTTAAAAAGTCTAGCTACCCTAGTGAAAATATCAGTTGACTGGAACTTATAAATAGTTATTTGAACTGATATTGGCATATGTGTTTAAGGTCAGTATATAAATATATGCCTTTTTGAACAGGATGTAGCATTGTGATGTTTTATTTCATGGGATATCACATTTTAAACATCTTGTTGCTGTACTCTAAATTGTTTTTTTCCTCTTTTTCTTGCAACTTGAAGCCTTAGTTATAAATGACAAAGAGTCCTCACCCGTGCCAGAATGTGAATGTCCTTTCCTGGCTGCTCTCCAGATACATTCTCTGTATAGCAATGTCCTTCACAGCCGGGTAGTCTGCGTCCTAGAGCATGCACAGAGAGATGTGACTTTCTGTACTTGGCTTTGATCAAGAAAGACACAAGTCTGGGCCTCAACTAATGGGTTGATCACCTTGAACAAACAGCCTCTGCAGTCCCACCCTTTCCTTTATCATCTACCAAAGAGCATTGCTTCAGGACGTCTAATCAGCAGTCCCTTGCTGACAAAGGGAGCCCAGTCACCGTCCTCCTCACCCCCATGTCTGGATCTTTACCTTTCAGCCATAGGAATATACTTCTGCTGTCTGGGGAAGCTGTTCTTGCCTTCCATGTTGTGTCATGCTACAGCCAAAGGGATCCTTCTTTGCTTTATAATTAATACCGTGGGCCAAACTTAGGGATGAACATCACAAGACATTCACTCTAACATTTACAGAATCTCCTTCTCAATTCTCAATATCTTTATTAGTTAGCCGTATACTTTCTCACATTGCTATGATCGTCAAGTCATTGCTTCCTTTGAGCACAGCCTAAAACTCTTGATATTTCCCAGTACATTCAGCAAGTAATTTCTTTATGCTTACACCCATGGGCTGATCAGATGACAATGCTGGAGCCGTGGTGTCACATTAACCTAGCAGTGAACAGACTGCTAGTCTGAATCTAGCGCCTATTAAAAGTACATTATATATCACCATATTTGCATGCAAATTAAGCTGTTTCTCTCTTCAGTCTTGCATCCTCAACTGGCATGCTATCTCAAAAAGCATCCTCAATAGTTCTAAATCCTGCATGAGAAACAAACATTTACTTAAAACTTCTGATTGTCGCCTCTCTTTTTTTTCTTCAAATGGCCCTCTCCTTTCCTTCGATCCCTGACATGCCTCCTCTCTCTGAGCACAACTGCTGTAAGTCATATAAACCATTACCTTAATGTCTGTTAATGTCTTTCTGTAAAGATCACTATCTCTCCTTTTTTTGAGGTGTAATCCCTGCAACCTTCCAATACCTAATCTCCTCTAGCTCATCTATTAACCCCACCAATGATCTGAATTAACTCACATACTCTCTCCCCACTAATAATCATATCCAACTCCTATTAAAGTAATCTACCACAAATAAACTGGAATAAATGCATGGAATGGATTGCTTGAGCGCACAAGACTTATTACAATAAATAATAAGCCCGGACTAACCACTAACCTTGGGTTCCGGAGCTGCCGCGTGTAAAGTGCTTTAACACCTCATCGGTGGTAGTGTTATATAAATACGAGTACACTGCTACTCGCACTCCTAATTCCATTGCATATTTTTTCCATTGCATGCTTATTCATTACAGTTCCATGTGTGAATGTTCTTCTTATTAGACAAAATATATACATAGATTTGAAGATCAGCATGTTATAGAACGAAGCCACAACCTTAACTTTACTGTCATGCTGCTGTATCCACTGAAGGTTTGGGCCACTATGCTGTACACACTGCTTTTGACACAAAACAATGGGCGAAAAAAGAACAGAAAGGCCCTTAACCCAAACTCATGGGAGATGAAAATTGTTGTAGACCGAATTCTCCAGAAGTAACTTAAGCTTTTTGAAGCATCAAGAAACCAAAGTTTGGCAACACCTTTGAGAGTCGGTATGAACATAGGAGGTCCATCTGTAGAATTCTGTGAAGGAAAATAAGTTGTAGGATAATATGAAATGATTGCCCTGCAAGAAGACAAATTTCAGACTGACATTCCAGAAAAGAGAACTGCGTCACCTTATAATTGACAATGCTCCAGTGAAGAGCAGTCTTGGCTATCACTGTAAACTAGCATGCCCATCTGCTGCTGTATGAATAAAACATAGCCCTAAGGGGGAGACAATTACTGACATGCAATTCACAGTTGCATGCCCATTCATATAAAGAGGCTTGTAGTCTCCGTTGTAAACCAGCTAAATCCAATAATTTTCACCACTGTGAACAACTAATTGGTTCACCTTCAATGTGCATTTGATGACAACCACCTGGAATAGTAAACTATTGGTTTCGTCTGAGAGAGTCGCCGTGGCATGGCTGTAACGCGCCCTCTAACCGAGTTTTCACAGTGGTAACCGAGTAAAGTGGCGATGCTCAGTCAGTTGACATAGTCTCAACATCTACTCGGCCGTGAGCGACGTCTGCCGGTTTAGGCTAAGCTCTGGTTTGAGAGGATGCCATTTTGTACCATCAACAGTAGACGAGTAAGCTCTGCAAGACCGGTCCTTCGAAGTTCCTCTCCACCAACACCCTCGATAGAAGCAAAGAAGCAGGTGGTGTTCGTTGTGGACCTTCACTCTGTCGGAACTCTGTAAAGAGTGTCTACAGGGAGCCCGTGTTTTTGTCTTCTGCCGCCCGCACTGCCAGCCTGCAGATCTCGCCAGGGGACTTCAATCCCCATAATCCCACGCGCTGGGGAGGCGCCAACATTTCACTTTCGCGCCAGGAGGCGCTCAAAAGGGGGCCTGGGCTCCCACAGCACGGGATGTGTGCGGGCTTGCCCGTGCCGTGCCTGGGCAAAGCCCGGCCAGTCTGCGCCCGTCCGCGACTGGACGTGGCTGGGCTGGGCCAGGTCCCTTTCTTGGTCTTCGGAGTGGCCGCTTGGTTTGGTCTGGTACTAACACTTGACTCCAGGTAAGGAGATGGGTAAACGTAAAACTACCATGCCTACTGGCAAGGATCGCCCGCTAACCACTACCATTACTAGCTTTTTGACGACTGTAATGGGGGATATTACTAGTGAGATTGAGTCCGTGGAGGAGAGACTGGGGGCCACAAAATGAGCATTACATAATAGTATACTGCCAGAGTCAGAGCTCGAGTCTGAGCCGGGGCGCCCAGTAGATGGTGAACACCCAGTTATAGGTACCACTGCACTGAATGGATCGGAAGTCCCCAGAAATATAATTAACACCAGTGATAATCAGCAAGGAGGGTTTCTAGACACTTTATATCCGCCACCGTCGAAAAAGACAAAGGCATGTGGTAAGCCCAAGAAAGATGTATTGCCCCCGGTAACTCGTAAGAAAACACTGGCACCCCACGCAAGGAAGATTGCAAGGGCCTCACACGCAGAAACTGCTGCAGGATTGAAAGATACCGAGCCTATAAGGGATTCATTGCTGCACACACAACTTATTAGCTCTCTCGAAGTGGTTATGAAGTCACTACTTGAACCATTCTTAGGGATTTTGAATAGCATAGATGTCTCATTAAAAATTTTGATTGGCTCAAGTCTATCCAAACTAACTCCTGGAATTTCTGGAAATTCTGACTTAAATCCTAATGCTGATGTACCGCATGTAGCACAGTCCTCTTTGGCCCCGTCTTCAGAAGATTGCCCTGTCATCACCACTGATACTTTAACACGTCCGGCTCAGCTGCAGAAAAATAAAGCCCACGCATTGGTTAGTGGTCAGCCAACTACTACTTCTGGGCAAAATGAGAAGGGAGTGTCTAAATTTGTTGACAGTTATTGTAATAACTGCCAAGTTGAGACGAGGACAAATACTGAAAGAACACTTCATCTCCCGCCCGAAGCTACCCCATATGTAATAGTACTTAAGAATGTGCCATCCCTGTTAAGTAAGAAGGAGGAAGATTGGAACCAGTTAAAGAATAAAACTGTACATTAGTTGGCGAAAGCAGCGGACTGGCCAAAAAGTGATGATTTATTTTACAATGTAAATAATGTTGAACGGGTTTCATGGGTGGGCACACAAGTCAAAACGGAGTCAGGCGATTGTATTGTAGTGAATTTTAAAAATAAGTCACTAGTTCAATGCCTTATGGATAGACTCTCCTGGTGCAATAATGTTAGTGGCCTTATTGAGGCAGTACCATTAGGGTACTTTTATAAGCCACATGCACACATAGGTCATGGGCCTGCAAGTTCTATCGCTAACACAATGTATGACTTTGCAATTTCAACGTTTAATAATTTTTCCCCTTTAGACTATGTGGATTGACTACACCCTTTGGCTACTGGCCGCCCTAGACAAATTAAGCTTGACCTAAAATATAGATTATCTAAAGGCCAAATCCGTGACTGGGTAAATTTAACATCTCCTCCTGTGCCCCATGCACTTAGTTTTAATTATCCTGGCCCAACAGAGCAAGTGTTACTTGCACCTAATGTTACTCTACTGGGAGAGGTGGCCCAATCTGTGGAATCATCTGATATGGTTATGACACCTCAAGATGTTTGTGAGTCAGCTGCCCAATGTATGGAGGAAGCGACTGGTAGTCACAGCGGTACAACTGTTTCTGGTAGCCATTTCTGGAATATTGCCGGCCTGTCCAATAAGTTAAATTCTGAACAATGGGTTGCTTTTATCCAAAAGTATAGCATAGTGTGCCGACAAGAAACGTGGCTGAGAGAGCATGCACACATTAATGGCTATGTTTCTATTCATACACCAGCTAATGCAGCTCTAGGTGGTCATGCCAAAGGAGGATTATTAACTTTGGTATCGACGACACTATCTGGTAAAGTAGGAAAGTCCGAGCTCCATTCATCACACTTTCAGATTATCAATATTCTTTTTAGTAAAACTATGACCTTGATCCTTGTTAACTTCTACCACAATAATTTTAATGTTAAGAATACCAACATTGCCCAAGAATTAGAAGATTCATTGTGCAGACACATACAGGAGGTAAATATGGATTTTATAGTATTATGAGGGGGCGACTTTAATTGTAAATTATGCCCCCTATCAAAATTGTCTGCATGCCATTTAGTAGATGGGGTAGAGATGGCGGTTGTCATTTTCAACATAACCCCTGTGTGAACATTTTTAATTCATTATTGTCTAAATTTTCTCTTTTCCTTGCACTTGATCTTACCCAATCGGAGGGTATGGAATTAATTTCATTTGTTGGGAGAGGCCAAGGGACCTTAATCAATTTTATTTCTTTATCTGATTATTTTAAACCTCAATCTGTGATTTTTGCTATACATAAGGTTTGTTTAAGTGATCACTATCCATTATCACTGGAATTGGAGATTCAAGCTGATGACCACACTATACCTACCAAATCATGTCCAATCACTTATTTCAAAAATAAGGGGCTATTGCGAAAATGGTCTACCATAGATCCTGATCTTGTCTTACAGCAGATTGTAACATCGAATATGAGGCAAGTCCTAGATTGCCTGAAAGACAGCATAAATCCATCATCCATGCTAACATCTTTTGCTGCAATAACTGAAACTATTAATGTCGCCCTAACTGGTAACCACAAAATAAGACCTCGGAGTGAAAAAAAGTGGTATAATGGTGACTGTACACACTCACATAATAAATTAATTAAGACACTGAAGAAAAAACCTCGAGATAAATTGGAGGTAAAACAGTCACGCTTTGAATATAAACAGGTGTTAGGGAGACGTAAATTACACATAAGACAAGAAGCTTGGGAACAACTCCACTTAGATTGCCAGAGTAGAGATTCTAGACTATTCTGGCTAACTGTTAATCAGGATTACTTTAATAGCTCCAATAATAGTAACATTGATGTTACAATTATGCCTGAATCTTGGGTAGAACATTTTTCTGGCTTATATTACACTGATAGTGAGCCACACTCCAATTGTAATTTTAATTATGGGGCATCAGCTTTGGCACACCCGACACTAGATGAGGTAGAAAGGGCTTTAAATCATACTATGAAGAACAAGGCCTCAGGCCCCGATGGTATCCCAGCGGACCTGTTTCTAGCTAATCAACCACTATGGCTACCACTGCTAACAAACATTCTAAGCTGTTTTGTGGCCCAGGGTCCTCCTGACTCATGGAGAACCGTGACAATAGTCCCTATTTTTAAAAAAGGGGACAGGTCTGATCCTAAATGTTATCGGCCCATCTCCTTAATCGATTGTACTTGTAAATTGATGGGCAGGGTAATATTAGAGCAGTTGGAGACCTGGGTATCTGACAGTGGAAAGTTCTCAGATATCCAATATGGTTTTAGGAGAGGCCTGGGCACGGTAGAACAATGCCTCAATCTGCACCTGGTCATAGGCAAATATACACTAGCCAAGTCAAGATCTCTTTACCTTGGTTATATGGACCTGACGTCTGCTTTTGACTGGGTGCAGAGAGGAAGGCTGTTGGAAAAGATGCTGAATATGGGCATTGAACCATCTATTGTTCATTTTCTAGCAGCCATGCATAAAGACGTGACGGGGAGAGTCCGATATGGAGTAGGTGGCGAACTTACGGCCTCAATAAAAATGAATCGAGGGGTTCGCCAAGGTTGCGTTCTCGATCTTTTTTATTCTGTTTGTATATAAATGATCTAGAAAATTATATTAAACAGAGGAGTGTGGACGTCCCCACGATAGGCCAAAGGTCGCTACCCACATTACTTTATGCAGATGATTGCGTTCTAATGTCTAGAACTGGGTTGGGGTTGCAGAGGCTTCTAACCAGGTTTAATGATTTTATGAATGACCTTGGCTTGAAGACCAATGTAGGAAAATCTCATACTATGGTGGTGGGTAAAACCCCCACCATTTAAAAATCTTGTTTTATAAATAATGAAAAATTGTCTTATGTTCCCACCTTCTTCTATTTGGGAATTCTTTTCGATCAGAAAAGCATGTGGCGTCATTTAGTAGAATCAAGGACTGGTAGTTTTAACCAAAACCTGGAGGCAATTTTTAGATTTACTAAAAAGTTAGGCTCCAAACCAATAAATGCAATCATTAATATTTATAAAGCCCGCTCATGTGCTGTCATTCTGTATGGTGCTGGAGTCTGGGGTTCTTGTAATGTAGGGGACCTACAAAGAGCCAAGAATATGTTTATGAAACGCTTGTTGACAGTTCCTAAAAGTATTGCTGCCACCATCTGTCACAGCGAACTTGGCTTGGTTCCTTTGTCTTTTCGTATCCAGCTAGCCCCGATACTACTGTGGCACACTTTTTGGGCAAAGGAAGAACCAGCCCTAAATCGTGCTATTATTCTAGATTGCCTTAAACTGGAGTGCATGACAAAAATGCCCTGGTTTAGCTATATAAAGAATCAGTTAGAGAACATGGGGTTGGTGAATTGTTTCTATAATCCGGCTAGTATCGCTAAGATACCAAAAGCGAAGTTAAAAAGAGATCTTTTAACGCATCTATATTCAACCAGAGGACGAATAGAGATGGCCAAAAAGAGTGTTGTAGAACATTCATTGTTAGTCTGCACTCCATGTATTGAGCCTTATCTTTCTTTCCATTTTAGTCACGCCAAATTGTTTTATTTTATAAGATTCAGGTTTGGCATTTCAAATTTTTTGGTTTCTTATCCACGTAAAGTTTATTGTGATGCCAAACTGGATCAGTGCCCTTGTGACTCTAAGACTGTTCAGAGTACTTTACATTTCATGTTTTTTTGTAAACTTTACATTACACCAAGGCGTGCTTTTATTATTCCTCTTTTAAAAATTTTAAATATTAGAAAGTGTCGGGCAGCATTACATCACCTCCAGCTTTTAAATGATGAATTTACTTGTCTTATGATCTACAGATATATTTCTTAGGCTGTTCGGTTACGGGACATTGTTGGTAAATGATTTTATGAATTTACTTATACCCCGGTTTTAAATTTTTAAGATGTTATTTGTGAGAATTACTATTTAGAATATTGATATCCTGAGAATGAAATTGTGATCAACATAGAATTATTATTTGTTGTTTATATTTTATTTATCTAATGTAAATGTTTTTTAATGATGTTTTCTTTTATGGCTGATATTTAGCCGAATAAAGATTTTTGACTGACTGACTGACTGAAACTATTGGAGTGGTTTGCCATTCAGAAAAAAAGCTGATACACAACAGCCTGATTTCTTCTCCAGGGTGTCACACAAATATCATAATTAAGGCCAAAAGGGCAGCCTGTGCTCCACATATGCATGAGATCTGTAATAGTTTGTTGTAACCTTCTGGATTACCTGTCCCCACTACTGTTCTAGAGATTTTAGCCAATTTGTTTATTTAAGGGATGTGTATAGTATGTGCTTAAACACAGTGGCAATGGGATGCTTTACATAATAAAAATGGAACGGTTCACACACAGAAAACAAGCTAAAAGGGGGTTTGCCTTTATGATACTAGTTTTTAACCATGTAAATATGCCATACATGAAGAAAATTGCTTTGAAAACCATTTTTTAGTGGGGGAAAATAGACTTTCTCGGACACCTCGCATAAAGCAGCTTTATTCTCTTTTATAAGTGTTTTCTGGCATATAATTAAGAAGTATGCAATTTATTGTGATAATCTCTTCTATTAAGAAATAAAGAAGAAAAATCATGTAATCTCTTCCTTGAAAAAGAATCAACTGAATACACACACGTTACTAGTTTCCTTAACATTCAAAAATGAAAGTGATGTCATGTGGTTGGATGTGGGGCCAGGAGAGCACAATAAACATCCAGACTTTAATATGAAGAGTTGAGTTTCTACAACCTTTACATTTTTTTAAAGGAAAGAAGATGATTTATAGAATTTCACTTCGTAAAGAACAACTCCCTTTCCATATTAGGGATTAGCTACAAACAGCGTTCATGGCTAGAGAAGCCTAACTTCCAAATCATGCATGTACCGAAAGGAACTAGAAGAGGGAATATTGTTCATGCACTAGGCTTATTGGGCAAATACGCCTATGGGAGATCATACCAAGGCTCAACAAAGCTGTGAGAAGAGATCCAATATAAAAAAAAAACACCATAGAGAATCATGTACACTCAGACCTTGGTGTGCAGTACACCAGTAAGACGATGTTTTAGGACGTTTATTTCTCAACACTGGAGCATTGTGATGGAGTCTGCATTAACCACTTGAATACTAATAATATGCGCTCATTATCTACAACCATAGCATTATTGCAGAACCTTTTTAAAATCAGTTAGTTAATAAACTCTTTCAGTCATTAAAAAATATATTTTCCCGTGACTAGAAGTATATTAACTTGATGCAATTTCTGATTAAGGGCCTACTTACTTAGTGAGCAGAGCAGAATCACTGAGTGGGATACCTTTCAGCCCAATTACAACTGGTCAACTGTTCTGCACACAGATGTCCCTAGTATGGGAACACTGGACCCGAATTTACAGTCTGGAAAACCTTTCTGCTAAAATCTCATTTAGATAGGGATGCAAGTGGAGCTTGGATCAGCCCCCCAGCCCCTTTCTAGGGCACAGGGAAACATACAATGCTCCATCTGCTAGGCCACATGCTACCCTTCCCTCTGCCACCCTCTCCAAATCCTCTCATTTATTGCCCAAATTAAGTGGTAAATGACAGTTCAATTCCCACAGAAAAGGAAATACCATGCAGAATTTGACCTGCAAAAAATGTGGCAACATGGTTATTTCCCATCATGTGGGGAATAACTCATAATATGTGGATTTAGATGAGGAGATATGTAGATATCATCTGGAATCATAAATGCTGTCCACTGGGAGTATCTGCACCTAAATGAGCCCTACTTAATTGAGTCCTAAGAGTGACTTGATTTCTGGTACTAATGAGGCCCACTTCACCATCCAACTTACCATTTTATGCAGATGGCTCATAGGTAACCTGCATCAGGCGTTTTATTTCCCCAGCATCTTCCATCGGCTCTTATAAGAAAAGATAGATCAACAATTGTAGTTACTCATTGACAAAAGCCAGGGCTACCTGCAAACTAACAGCCTGATTACGATCTTGGCGGACAGGGCTACTCCACCACTAACGTGACAAATATCCTGCCATTGTACAAGTCCATTATATCCTATGTAACTTGTAATATGGCGGAAGGATATCTGTCACATTTGTGACGGATTATTCCATCAGCCAAGGCCCTAAGACTCCTTGTAATATCACTGACTTTGTCAAGTACACCTCTCACGCACCTTAAAATCTCTCTGTTAATTGTATTACCTAGGCCCAGGGGTTGCCTATTTTTTTTCGATGCCTAAAAAACAATATCGTGCATTTTTTAAACAATATGCCTTTAAAAATCAACCAGTGACTTCTCAAGCAAAAATAAATAGCAGGCTGTTAGCACACCAGATATCCAGGGATAAACGTCTATGAATCCTCCCCCTTTACTACTGCCATATTTTCCTTTCTCTGTAAACGCTCCTGTGCATTCATTTTGTACTGAGATCCACTTTGTTATAGTTTGAGCTGTAACTGTGTATCCTCACTGAATTAAAAAAACGTTATAATCTACATATGGACCATATTATGCTACATTGTGATTTAATAGAGTTGACAGTGGTTTCTTTATTGTCTTATACATCGGAGAACTATTGCATGTTGTCCTAGTCTTCAAAGTTAGAAAAAATGTGATGTGATAAGCGAAGGAGTTGAGTGGGAAGAATGGCGAGCCTCGTGCGTTTGTCAATTTGAAGTAGCCTCACTGCTTAGATTTTTTACTTTTACGGTGTTCACACATATTGCACCACAATACGCCAGGGGCTCCTGTATGCTTGTTTCACTATTATAGGTGCTCTGTATTGAACTGTTAAAAGTGTACTTCAGCTTTGCATGTGCATTATATAACTCTAACCTGGATAGCCTTACAGTAAGTAATGAGGTTGGAATGTTTGGCCCCCAGTGTGAGTGGATAACTGGAATGAAAATTTAGGGCTTGCAGAAATTTACACTTCATTCCTGAGATACTTCAAATTTGCAAGACTTTTAATCCAAACAAACGTTTTTTTTAGATGATTGCCAATTATGACGTCAAGAAACGGCTTTAGACCTTCCCTTTTAATTAAATGCAGTGTTTGTGTGTTTTCGTTTAATCCTTCAAAAGCAAAGTCATTTAAAAATGCGAAAAGCTGGTATATTTTTTTTACTGGGAAAATATAAAACAGTAGCGATTCTCATGAAATATATTAATGAGGTTTCTACTCTATTATTTACCAAGTCTTATTTGAAGTCTGTGTAAAGAGAAGGGCAAGGCTTCCAGCTATGACTGCAGGCCATGATTAAGGCAGGACAGGAATAAACATTATTCAGAACTAAATTACTTTCAAAGCCTACCACATTCGTATCTCATAAGCCATCAATGTAGATTCCAAACGCAGCGCTGGCATAAGGCTTGTCTTCCCTATATTGTAAAATCAAAGAAGTACATTCATTTAGGCCCTTCTCCCTGTTACGCATACCTTCTCCATTAATGTGTACGTGAAAATACCAACAGAGGATTACCGTAGAATGTATTATTACAGATTTTCACATTGCAATATTGCCAGAGTAGGAATACGCCGTAAATATAAACTAGCAAAGCAGAACATTTTAAAATCAAGATGTCTGAAATAAATGAAGATCATTATGTACATTAATTGTTTCTAGGTACGGTCTTCTTGACTAGATTGTGAAAAGAGATGCATGACAGTACACCATACGTAAACTAGGATGTACTTCAGAGGACGACGAATGGAACCAGACGCTACTCACCCCAATCAAACGATGCACCATCACTTTACTGCCTTACACCTGTTGTTATTTACAAAGGTTGGCATTGTAAATAACAACATTTGGCTTCCACTCGAGTAAGACTCAGATCATTGACGCACTTCCCAACATCTTTAGTAGCACTGACAGCTGAACTTTACAAGTGCAGCATGGAAGTGCTGAAACGTGATTTTCAAATATTTGTGAGTATCCGCGAGGAAACGACTGACTGGGTGTTTTTAATAATATGCTTAGTTTTAAAACTGATGGTTGTCTCTTCTTATTCTAATAGCTCTAGGTGAACTGGAGTTGGGGAAATTTATTTTTATATTGACTGTTTAAAAATAAATAATATTTTCTCGTCTATTTAAAATTAATTTCCTTACAATTCCTTTTCACTTTTTATTGGGAGAAGTTCGACCTGGTGGTAAAGATCTCCACAAACAGCTGTGAAGTTACTAATAATGACCTCAAGGTTGTAAAATTGGTCGTAGGAGCTTTCACTGCTCATTTGAGGAGGTGGAGACTTGTAAGTTTACATCTAGGTGGAGATATGTATATGGAAATAGTACATTTCATCCATGACGAGATTTACACTTCAGTGTAGTTATACAACTACACATGCAGAGGTCTCCAAATGTAAACTTACCACTGTGATTAAGCCCCTAGATTCATTTTATGCCTAAGTAATTTTATGCACATGTATTTCATAGATTAATTTTTGTATTAACGCTTTTGTAGTTAGGTACAAGTATCGCATGTGTGAGTTACTCCTTTTTGGCAAAGTAATATCAGACTTTATACCTGGAAAAATAGTCATAACAAGGGAACAAATTGACTAGCATAAAGTCAAAGCAAAAGTGATCCTTCTCCTGTTTGTAGCCATCACAAGGGTCGTAAAAGTGAGCAATGGGAGAACAGAGTATGTCAGAAGTCTTTCCAAAATTTTTATAGTTCTCTTTTTGGACTTTTGTTGTGGTTCTGTGCCTGCTTACTGGGTCTCAACAATATGTGCTTTCGGAGGGGGCGTGGCTAGCAGCCAGCGAAGATGGCTGCGATCTGAACGTGCTGCGCTAGTCGCCAGCGTTAAGCCCCAGAAATCCGTCTTCATCTGTTGTGTCCGAGAGCATCAACAAGAAGGAGGCGGCTGAGGACATAGTGGGCGCCTCGATAATCGACGAGGAGCATCCCGTGACGGCGCACTGCCGAAGTAAAGGTGGGCAGCAAGGCAGACCCGGGCGGCAAGATGCGGCGTCTGGGTAACTCTGAGTGTGATGGAGGCCCAGAGCAGCGATAGAGGAGGCAGCAGCGGAAATCGGGAGGGCCAGGATGAGTGCCCTCTAGGCAGGCCCCTCTGCGCGAGGTCCACGCTGTTGAGTGGAGTCGGCCGTGGCAGCCGGCGTTGATGCTGAAGGCCCACGCCCGAGCTTGGAAGGAGTGGAGTGCGCCAAAGTGTAACGGGAGGTAGTGGGCGAAACAACAGAGAAGCTGCGCCAACTCCCCACACCCCCTGGGATCGCGGCATGCTGTGAGAGTGTGCGGAAATGTCGCTCATAAGAGGGGCGTGCTGTGAGGCCAGAGACATTTCTCCCGAGTACATAGGAGGCAATCAGAGTGCTTGTCGCTCACAGACGTCCCAGGTGCAGTGAAGAAGTTCCCTCTAAAACAGTGGCGCAGTAGTGCTTGGCCTGGACTGGCCTACGACCCCCATGCTACTTGCCAGTAACAGCGAAGACAGCTGGGACCTCCGTAAAAAGAACCAAGTGGTCTGATGGCCAGAAGTCCAACAAGCGTGCTTGACTTTGCAAAGCCTGGCTCCTGGGCGGCTAAAAGCAAGGCTAGCGCAAGAAACCAACAGTGAGGGCGCCTAGGGCTTCAGACTTCTGTACCACACAACAAACCCACCCACCCTGACGGACATCGCCTTGAGGGGGTGAGTGAGGGGCCCGGCTGTTGAGAACGTGCACAGCGGTGTGGCACACTTGCGAGTCTCTACAGCGCTGGCCAGAGGGCGAGGTCCTTTAGGACGACCGCACCTGCTGGAGCTGAAGATACCTGGTTCCTCCAGCATCACTGTTCAAGGCAAAGTCTGAGTTTGCCTGCTGAAACGCTGCCAAGCAGTTAGATCACAACTATGGGTCAGACCAAAGGTGCGGGACCGGGCCAGGCCAACCAAATCGACAAATACGCGGTGACAATGGGCCGCGTGGAGGAGGCTGCGGATGGGGCACCACCAGTTGAGTTGGATGTCCAGACCCCTGACCCCTCCCTAAGAGACAATATGCTGGCTATTAGAGACTTGAGGGGAACCCTGGAACCAAAATTAGATTCGGTTAGGGAAGAGGTTACTCTCCTCAGAGCGGATCTTCGGAGGATGACAGAAAAAATGTCTGCGGTGGAGGTAGACATAGGTGGCCTACAATCCAAAACGAAATGGTTGGAGGAGCAAGTTTCGGCACTGACAAAAATCAGACTGAAATCCTGGTGAGGCTTGACGATCAAGAGGGCAGGGCCCGCAGGAACAATATTCGTGTGGTAGGAGTGCCTGAGGGAATGAAGGGACCCTCGATGGACCTCTTCCTGGAAAATTTGATCCTAAATAAACTAAATCCTGGTCACCTGTCTGCCTTCTTCTCAGTGGAGAGGTCACACCGGGCCCTGGGAGTGTGACCTCGGCCGAGGGCACCCCCCGCACGATTATAGTGTGTATGCTTAATTTCAGAAACAGGGATGCCATCCTACAGGCGGCACGCCGGCACGGTGACCTGCAACATGAAAACACCACCATTCGATTTTTTCCAGATTTCACCCTTCAGGTTCAGCGCCAGAGACGCACCTTCAATGCGGTAAAAAGGGCCCTCCACGAGCAAAATGTAAAATACATGATGCTGTTTCCAGCGAAACGCAAAATCATTGACGATGGGAAATCGCACTTCTTCAACTCGCCAACCCAGGCAAACGACTGGCTAGAAGGCTGGCGCACAGTTGGGCGGAAAGGAGACAGAACTCGAACCCCGATCCTGAGCCACGAGCCCGGCAGCCCGACTCAGAGACAAAGATCAGATAAGTGAACAAGAGGGGGCCTACAAATGCCGGGGGTGTCCCCCTTCATACTGTATGGATCGGGGGCGGGCGATGGCCCAGGCATGAAAGAGTGGAAAAGACTGGCCTAAATTGACATTGGTATTGAACAGACACTTACAACGATCAGATGCCTGCTGCCCCCCACGTAGCTTCTGTCCAGGGCTGATAGACAAGATGACTCTCATGGGAATGGCATGGGGTTTTGCAGTATTCAACAGCAGAATTAAGTATCTTCTGCTGGAGGCTGGCTCACCACCCCTCACCAAGGGTTATTACCACACAGTTAGGGCGACCGGCACTCTGCATGTTGGGGAGGTGGGAGGTTTGTTACTCACCTAGCAGGGATGGGGGAGTTGGGTATGACGTTTAATTTTATATTGTATGTTTATATTGTTGCTCAAGACCACTTCAGCTGAATTGCCATGTATTTCTGCACGGGATCATTCAGCGAGGGGATTAGCTCTGTAATGTGTATTTATTAAGACCAGGTGCATGGGGGAACCGACTAATATACGTGTGTGGTCCTGGAATGTGAATGGACTGGGGAATAAAATCAAATGGATGCTTGTTCTTCAATGTTAAATAGGTAATTTGTAGAGAGGGACCCCTTGTAGCAAAACCAGGGGAATAGGGTACTACCGGCAGGTAAAGAGAAAATTCCCTTGGTGAACAATTGAATTTTGTACCAGGTTTCTAACACATGGGCTTTATCTCTGTTGCTGGGAACTTAGAAACCTGGTACAAAATTAAATTGTTCACCAAGGGAATTTTCTCTTTACCTGCTTGTCCTTCAATACATTAAACAACACTCCCCAGATATAGTACTGATACAAGAATCTCACCTTAAGGGGAGCCACTGCAGGGCATTGGACAGATTTGGTTACAAACTAGTGGCACACTCCGGGTATTCAACTGGCGCCCGGGGGGTGGGAATCCTAATCTGCAATACGCTACCCCTGATTATAACTAGCACATGGACCAATGATGCCGGCTGCTGCGCTGCGGTGGTGGGCAGGTGGGAAGGGCGATCAATAGCTCTATGCTCATTCTATATACCCCCAGGCTACACACTATCACCCTCCCAAAGGGGCAAACAACGTTTACCATGAAAAGTTTTCCCCGCAGGGAATTACAATTACGACCGCGTTGTAACCACGCATACCATTACTCCTCCCAAAGATTAGTGCGATCCTTAAACGACTGCCCCCAGGCAGCTTTTTGGCGGGAGGCGATGCAAATGCAGTAATAGATCCAGAGCTGGATCGATCCAGAGCACGGGTGGGCTAGCAGGGGGAACGGGACTTATCGAATTTCTTGTGAGCCATGGGCATAACAGACCTTTGGAGAACACACAACCCAACGACAAAGCAATACACATTTTATTCAGCGCGGCATGATTCCTTCTCTAGAAATGATTATCTCTTTACGCAAAATGATAAAGTGGGGGAATTTACATCCCCAATACATATGGCCAGGGGTATCTCAGACTACTCGCCAGTGGGGGTTACCATTCATGGTCAATCCGTCAATAGAGCACCATTCCCCAGTATTGACCCCTGGCAGCTACGGGACCCCAAACTCAGAGACAAAATACGGGAAGGGTCAGACTTCTATTTTAAAGAGAATGTGGGGTCGGTGGAGTTGCATCTGACTATTTGGGAGGCATACAAGGCGGTATTGAGGGGGCAGGCACAGGCACTAATTGGGGCCAAAAGGAAAGAGGAATCCCTACAAATCAGGTCACTGGAACAGGAAATACTCCAGATGGAGGCTGAGGTAGCAGGCAGTGCCAACGCCGATCAACGGTTTAGATTAGCCCTGCGCCAGCGGGAACTGCGCGCCTTGGCTGAAGAGGAAGCCAAGGCGTATGCGCTGGCAATGCAACACCGACTGTATGATGTGGGCGATAAGGCCTCAAAGCTTTTGGCCTGGCTAGAGAAGCGAGACAGGGAATGATCATAGGTGGTAGGGGTTAGAGATAAAGATGGGACACTTCGGACTTCCAGTGTTGAAATAGCGGAGACGTTCGCTACCTACTATGAAGGTATATATGCATCCAAGAGTACAAGATCTGAAAACTACTGTCAGGAATTACTGAGGGATTTCACGATGCCCGCACTAACTGAGGAGGCACGCGAGGCCCTAGAGGCTGACCTCACTGAGGAAGAGTTGGCGGAAGCACTGGGATCTCTCAAATCAGGAAGGCAGTGGGCCCGAATGCGCTTCCAGTTGAGTTGTATAAATGCCAGTCTTCCATAATAACGACACCTTTCTTAAAGATGCTATTAGAAGCGCAAGAGCAGGGGCAACTACCAGCCGACCAGCGCGAGGCTGATGTTGTAGTTATACATAAGACGGGGAAACCTCCGGACCAATGCGGTTCATATCGGCCGATCTCCTTACTTAACGTTGAGGCGAAGGTGTTGGCAAAGGCCTTAGCCAATAGATTGGTGTCCGCCATTACCGTGGTGGTTCACATAGATCAGTCCAGCATCATGCCCTCCACACAACCTGCAAAGGCTATACGGAGTGCTCCACTTGACAAGAGACCTGGTGGCCCAACAGACGGCACTGGTGTCACTAGATGCGTCAAAGACTTTCAATAGCATAAAGTGGCCCTATTTATTCATGATGCTCAATAGACTGGGCTTTGGTCCTAACTTTTGCAGTTGGGTGTGTCTCTTCTACCAGGACCCTCGGGCCAGGGTAAGAGTCAACGGGGCACTGTCGAGATCCTTCCAGCTGCGTAGAGGCACTAGGCAGGGTTGACCCCTGTCACCATTGTTATTTGCCATAGCGCTGGAGCCCCTGGCGCACTGGATTAGAATTGACCCGATGATCTGGGGCATAGAATCATCGGGGGATGGGATGAGCAGATTTTGCTTTATGCGGATGACATACTATATCTTGCAAGTCCGTACTACTCAATAGCAAGGGTACTTCACATTTTTGAATTGTTTGGGAGCTACTCCGGATATACCATTAATTGGTCTAAGTCGGTGGTGTTCCCGCTGTCCGGACTTTCGCCAAGACTGCCGGCGAAGTGTGCTACGCCGGTAGTGACGGAGGGGTTTATATATTTGGGAATTTTTCCAGAAATCACCAGGTGTTCCTGCAGATAAATTTTACCCCCCAGATTGATTGGCTCAGCACGGATGCACTTCATTGGTGCACCTTGCTGCTGTCTCTTATGGGCAGAGCAGCTTTGTTTAAAATGATGACCCTGCCGTGTCTCCTGTATGTTCTGCAAAATACCCCCTACCCAATCCCTCTGACAATCTTCAAGCACGTGGCCCAGGAGGTCCGGACGCTGGTGTGGCAGGGGGGCCCATCCAGAATAGCACTCCACAAATTACAGAGAGGAGAATACGAGGGCGGCCTAGCGGTGCCTGATAGTAAGCTATACTATTGGGCCTTTCAGATACTAGTTATAAATGAATGGGTTTATGCTGACAGCAATGAGCCGGCCTACAGAGTGGACAGGGTGGCTATGCCGAAAGGTGACTACAAACCACTCCTATACGCTCGCAAGGCATGCACAGAATGGCCTGTACATACCGCGATGGTGGTGGCATGTTGGCGGGATGCAAATAGGGGTCTGGGCTGGCAGGGGAGGCTCACCAGTCGGACACCCTTGTGGGCAGGAGACTTATTGGGGGAGATGGCCTCTCTTAAGGGCTTCAGAGGTTGGCAGACAATAGGTATTGAAAAACTAGGAGATGTGTGGAGAAACGGGGCCCCACTACCCTTTGAAGACTTACAGCGGGAATATAGCCTCTCCCCGGCACAAAGTTATCACTATTTGAGGTTAACACACACCTTACAGAGGCATGTCCAGCGGGGCACACGCATCCCTGATCACTCTCCTCTAGAAGATAGATTGTTAAATGATCCCATTCTGGAGAAGGCGACTTCGACAGTATACTGCAAACTAATAAACAATATACCAGATTCCCTGGTGACCCTAAGAGCTGCATGGGTTGACAACCTAGGCAACATCGAAGATGAAGAATGGCTAGAGGCATTGCAGAGCCCTAGAGAAATTGCAATCCATACAAGATTCAGGTTAGTTCAGCTCAAGATACTGCACCGCTCCTACTATCCCCGCACACTTTTACACAAATGGGGTAGGGCACAAACAGCACTCTGCGCTGGGGGTGCCAGGAGGAGGGCTCCTTCTTCCACATTATATGGGAATGCCCGGAGTCGCCCGGTTCTGGCAGAGGGTCCCAGCAGTGATGTCCAGGGTGTTCTGGGGTGGAGATTCCAATGGACGCTAAATGGCTCCTTCTGATTATTAAGGGAGAAATAGACAGCCCCAGATATTTCAGTCTCCGGCTGGCTCTTGCTGCAGGGATTGCCAAAAAGAGCATTGCATGGAAATGGGGGGCTCCCCAGCCACCAACTTTGAAGGAATGGGAAAAAGATCTAGATTTGTGTCAGCGAGCCGAGGAAATGGTATACAAAAGCTGGGGATGTGTCAAGAAGTGGCAAAAGATATGGGCACCCTGGTGCAAATACAGAATGTCGATGGGGGGTCCCAAACAGATGTAGTGACTCTAACCAACAGGGAAACTAAGCTGGGGCACCTATGTACCCCACCTATGTACACTTGCACCCAAGACCGGAGAGTGGTGGTTATGCGGATTCAGTCCTTCGTTGGCTCCGCATGGAGCGAGGGGCTCCATACTGCTCCCAAGAAACAACATAGGGATGACTTGTGTTAAAGATGTACATGCACATGTGCTTTTTGTATTGTATGGTCTTTTGAGCGAAGTTAATAAAAAGAGTTTAAAAAATAAAACAATATGTGCTTTCGTTAAAATTATATTGCCTTCCATGCTGTGGCAGCCACTATTGCAAAACGTCTGTCCTAACATTGGGATAAGTTAGTAGCTTTACAATACGATGTACTAAATAATTATAACCAGGGCCCCAGGTAGATTTAGCAGTAAAGGGCCTCCAAAGTTCAATTATATATGAGTTCAGTAGTATTGGTGCAGAATGGAATATTTGCAGTAAAAGACATCAGATTCATTTAATTGTCTTAAATGGAATAGCGGTGTCTAGAAACTTCACAATTGTAATGTTTTATTCAATTCAAAATTATCTTGTAGTTAAAATCAGTAAATCTATATTTACATTTGTATACTTACTGTGAGCATATATCTGGGTTTTGACATATTTATGTGTGTGTGTATATATATATATATATATTATCTACTGGCGGTCGCCAGTAGATAGTTATAGTTAGAACCTATTTTCCATAGGAAATCCGCAACATTCTATTTGAAATAACTCTTGCGTCGGTTGACGAATCTTCGCGAAATTTTCAAACTTTGTGGCCCGCTCCAGTCCGCTCCTATCCTGAAAGTCTCGGGGTGATTCGTCAAGCGGGGGCCGAGAAAAAGGGGGTCCCAAAACGTGTTTTCCCCATTCATTTTCCCATAGGAAACTTTAGCCACGGCTACAGCCTCGAACTGCTGAACGGAATTACACCAAATTTGGCAAAGAGGTAGTTCTTGGTTCAGAAAGAACCCTTTTTGTTAAATGGTGTAAATCCGTTCAGTAGTTCCTGAGAAAATCAAAAGGAAAATCACATATATATCTATGGCCGCGTCGGATTCGCGCACCCTGAGCGCACCCTGCGCGCACCGTCCCGATCACGAGCTGCATGCTAATTGGCTGTCAACACTCCAAATCAAGAAGTGTTGGCAGCCATTTTATGCCTCGGTAGAACCGAGGCACAGAAACAAGTGCGCAAAACGCACAAAGGGGGCAGGGTAGAAACACCCTGACCCCCTAGGTCTGCTCAGGGGGTCCCACAAGGACCCCCAGGGCAGAAAAAAGCATTAAAAAAAAATAATAATAAAAAATAAAAAAACGATCGTGCCGCAGGCCCCGCCCCCTTCCTTTACCACTCTGCAAACGCGCCCCCTGGCGCGTTTGCAGAGGGGGAACGAATTCCCCTTGAATACTGGGGGTCCCTGGGGGCCAACTAGCCCACCAGGAACCTCCAGTATGCGCCAGGGGCTGCGTTGCAGAGAGGTGTACAGAGGCCATGCCCCTTTTACACCTCTCTGCAACGCAGCTCTGTGGCGCTTTTTGGAGGTACATGGTGGGCTAGTTGGACTCCAGGGACCCTCAGGATTCAAGGGGACTTAATTCCCCAACTTAAAACGCGCCACGGGGCGCGTTTGCACAGTGGTGAAGGGAGGGGGCGGGGCTTCAGGTGACATGTGTGCAAACAGGCCCCGTTGCGCGTTTTAAGATGGGGAATTAAATCCCCTTCAATCCTGAGGGTCCCTGGGGCATACTGGAGGTATCTGGTGGGCTACTTGGCCCCTAGGGACCCTCGGGATTGAGGATGTCACCTGAAGCCCCGCCCCCTCCCTTCACCACTGTGCAAATATTCCTCTAAAATCAGCCGAACTACGAATTCCGATTTACTCACCTGTTATCAGGAGAGACCTCAGTGCTGCACCTTTGAGCCCAGTACTGATCCTGAAAAGTAATTTTAACCGTACTTACCAGTAACTTGAATTTCCTTCCATAGGCTAACATTGACTGGTTTCACTTGGAAATTCTTCTGTGTGTGGAGTTTTGGAACTTTATAATATTCCTCTAAAATCAGCCGAACTACGAATTCCGATTTACTCACCTGTTATCAGGAGAGACCTCAGTGCTGCACCTTTGAGCCCAGTACTGATCCTGAAAAGTAATTTTAACCGTACTTACCAGTAACTTGAATTTCCTTCCATAGGCTAACATTGACTGGTTTCACTTGGAAATTCTTCTAAGTGTGGAGTTTTGGAACTTTATAATATTCCTCTAAAATCAGCCGAACTACGAAATCCGATTTACTCACCTGTTATCAGGAGAGAACCCAGTACTGCATCTTTGTGCCCAGCACTGACCTTGAAAAGTAATTCTAACCGTACTTACCAGTAACTTGAATTTCCTTCCATAGGCTAACATTGACTGGTTTCACTTGGAAATTCTTCTGTGTGTAGAGTTTTGGAACTTTATAATATTCCTCTAAAATCAGCCGAACTACGAATTCCGATTTACTCACCTGTTATCAGGAGAGACCTCAGTGCTGCACCTTTGAGCCCAGTACTGATCCTGAAAAGTAATTTTAACCGTACTTACCAGTAACTTGAATTTCCTTCCATAGGCTAACATTGACTGGTTACACTTGGAAATTCTTCTAAGTGTGGAGTTTTGGAACTTTATAATATTCCTCTAAAATCAGCCGAACTACGAATTCCGATTTACTCACCTGTTATCAGGAGAGAACCCAGTGCTGCATCTTTTAGCCCAGCACTGACCCTGAAAAGTAATTCTAACCGTATTTACCAGTAACTTGTATTTCCTTCCATAGGAATCCATTGTCTGGTTTTCAGCAGAAAAGTTTCAAAGTGTCGATTTTCACAAACTACAAATATTCCTTAAAAATCGCCTGTATGACTTAAACGCATTATTCAACTGTTTACAGGAGATGCACCAGTGCTGGATCCAGGATCCACCACTGAGTAAGAAAAAGTAACGATAACACTACTTACCTGCTAAGTGAATTTCCTCCCATAGGATAACATTGGTGATTCTATGTGAAAAAGTTTCAAAGTGTCAACTTTTAAAATACAATAATATTCCTTAAAAATCACTACTGTAACCAAAACGCTTTTACTCAACTGTTTCCAGGAGATGTCCCAGGACTGAATCTAGGATCCAGTCCTGTGGTTAGAAAAGTAATCCATAAAGTAACTAATTGCATTTAACTAGAAATTCACATTGAGCTCAATGTTGCATTGTGTTTGAAATTGTGTTGCCCATTGCAACAACTGTAACTACTGTACTTAAAAGTCTATTGCCTATTTGCAAAGTATTTAAACTAAAGTAATTCATTCTGAGAAAGTAAATTTTGTAATGTAATGTATAATGTAATTATAATGTAATTTAAAAAATAAAATATCTAAAAATAAATAGTTTAAAAAAATGTAGTAAATCAGTATCAAAAAAATAAATATAACAATTAATACATTTAAAAATTGTCATTTACAAAACCTTTGAAATTTACTGAAAAAAACCATAGGTTTCAGACATGTTATAGTTAGGAATTAGCATTTAAAAAACCTTTGAAATTCACTGAAAAAACCATAGGTTTCAGGCACGTTATAGTTAGAAATTAGCATTTAAAAACCTTACAAATTCACTGAAAAAACCATAGGTTTTAGGGACAGTTATAGTTAGTTGGACATTGCACTCGTACAAAACCCGTGAAATTCCCCCGTTATAGTTAGTTCAGGTAACTATAACTCGCGCCCCGCAATGCACTGCTGATGACATCACATATTACATCACTCATGACATGGTCAGTGACATCACTGATGACATCACTGATGACATCTCAAATGACATCACTGATGACATCACTGATGACATCATCCATGTGATAATTTGATGCATCTTCTCACACCCTAATATAACTTTTGATACACCCACTGTAAATTACAGACTGCCATTGTCAAAACCATAGACACTCCAACACCAATTACTATATACACACTCACTGATTCTTAGGTCTACACACACACATCTACTCACTCACCCGTACAGTCACTCATTCTTATAGTCACTCAGTACAGGACTATTATATGCACTCATACACCTATATAAACACTCACACACCGCCACTCATCCATAGAGGTACTCACACACCTAGTCAGTCATGCAAAAATTAAGCACACACCCATTTACTCACCTATACAGTTATACACACACCAGCTCACTTACTCATACAAATACTAGCACATTCTTACGCTCTTATACAATCTCTGATACAAGCACACACTCATCCATACAGTCACTCTCACAATCACACACTCTCGCTTATAGCTATTTATATACTCCAACACACATATATACTGCCTTTCACATATGTAGTTACTCACACATGTACCACTGGGACATACATTCACTCACTAACACACTCTTACACACACTTACCCACCCATACAGTCTATCACAGATGCACTCTTGAAACCATCCACCCAGTGAATCACCCACTCACACATCTATGCACAGAGTCGCACACACCCCACCCACACAAACACTCAGGCACCCATACAGATACTCAGACAACCAATCAATAACTCATATAGACACTCATGTAGCTATTCTCAAACCCATACAGCCACTTACACAGCAACAGACAGACGGATACAGACATTCACCCAGTTTAGTCACTAACCCATGCATTCAGTAAGATACATTTAATCACTCACTTATAGAGTTAGTCACGCACCTACTAAATCATCCATTCAGACACTTATACACCCACTCATTCTTCAATACGCCTTTCCCTATATATATTAAACATATTTAAACTTTACAGAAACACACAGTCACTGGATGATGTCATCAGTGATGTCATTTGAGATGTCATCAGTGATGTCATCAGTGATGTCACTGACCATGTCATGAGTGATGTAATATGTGACATCATCAGCAGTGCATTGCGGGCGCGAGTTATAGTTACCTGAACTAACTATAACGGGGGAATTTCACGGGTTTTGTACGAGTGCAATGTCCAACTAACTATAACTGTCCCTAAAACCTATGGTTTTTTCAGTGAATATATATATATATATATATATATATATATAAAATGTTTTTTCACTGAAAAAAACAAAGGTTACAGGGACGTTATAGTTAGGCTCAGATTTCACGCATACAATACTAGTGAAATTCAGCAGTTATAGTTACCTGAGCTAACTATAACTAATGCCACCACAATGCACACCTATGACCTCAGATATTACATCACTCATGACATGGTCAGCGACATCACTGATGACATCTCAAATGACATCACTGATAGCATCATCCATAGAACTACTCACAAACCCACTCACCCCCATAAGATGGCTCATACACCCACTCCCACACCCACTCAGATACCCATTCACAGACCCATACAAGTACTCACATACCCACTCACTGATCTATTGAGTAACTCACACATCCACTCACTCACACTGCCACTCATACAACCACTAACATACCCATACAGCCACACATGTACCCACTCACTTGCCCATAAAGCCACTCACACACTAAGTCACTCATACAGCTACTCACACACCTACTCACTTACTTATTCTATCACTCACACTGCCACTCACTCACCCATACATATGCTAATGCAAGCACACACTCACCCATACAGCCACTCTTACATTTACTCGCTCACCTATACAGTTGCTCATACACCCACTCACTCACCCATACAGCACTTATGCACCCAACCACTCACCCATACAGCCACTCATGCACCCAGTCACTCACCTATACAGCCTCTCACATACCCACTCACTCACTCATATTCCACTGACACACCTACTCACTCACCCACACAGCCACACACACAGTCACTCACTCACCCATACAGTCACTCACGCACCTACTCACATAAAAATACAGCCACTCACTCACCTATACAGCCACTCACACTCCTGTAGAGACACTGAGACACCTAATCACACACGGATACACACAGACATTCACATAATATGTTACAAATATTATCACTCATTAGTAGTACACAAAGTTTACTAATTTAGCATTTGTAGTATCTAACTATATATCTTTAACACTCAGAAAGTTTTAGAAAATGTTCACAGTAACTGGATGATGTCATCAGTGATGTCATTTGAAATGTCATCAGTGATTTCACTGTCCATGTCATGAGTAATGTAATATGTGAGGTCATAAGCAGTGCATTGTGGGGACATAAGTCCCAGTTAGCTCAGGTAACTATAATTGCTGAATTTCACTGGTTTTGTACTAGTGAAATCCGAGCCTACACATAACGTCTCTGTAACCTTTGAGTATTTCAGTGAATTTCTAAGGTTTTTTCAATTCAATTTCCTAACTATAAAATCCCTGTAACCTTCATTTATTTCAATGAATTTCTACATTATTTAAAATTATATTTCCTAACTATTATGTCCCTGTAACCTTAATTTTTTCAGGGAATTTCAGCGTTTTGTTTTAAATTTTATTTCCTAACGGTAACAGGTAAAGTTTGAGAGTCGGTGTGTGAGTGTCTGTTCAGGTCGGTGAGTGGGTGTATGGGTCTGTGCTAGGGTGTGTAAGTGTTTGTATGGGTCTGCAAGTGGATGTGTGAGTGGCTGTATGGGTCCGTGAATGGGTGTGTGATTGGATGTGTGGGTCTGTGAGTGAGTATATGAGTACCTCTGTGTGTCTGTGAGTTGGGTGTGTGTGTTGCTATGGGTCTGTGAGTACCTGTGTGGGTCTGTGAGTGGGTGTATGAGTGCATGTGTGGGTCTATGAGTGGGTGTATGAGTGCCTGTGTGGGTCTGTGACTGGATCTGTGAGTGCCTGTGTGTCTGTTAGTGGGTGTTTAAGTGGTGCTATGGGTCTGTTAGTGGCTGTGTGAGTGTCAGTTTGAGTGTGTGAGTGCCTTTGTGGGTCTGTATGTGGGTGTGTGAGTACCTGTGTGGGTCTGAGAGTGGGTGTGTGGGTACCTTGGTGGGTCCATGTGTGTTGGTGTGTGAGTGCCTCTGTGGGTCTGTGACTGGGTTAGTGAGTAGCGTTATGGGTCCATGAGCGGGTATGTGAGTGCCTGTGTGTGTATGTGAGTGGGTGTGTGAGTTGTGCTATGGGTCTGTTAGCGGGTGTATGAGTGCCTGTGTGGGTCTGTGAGTGGGAGTGTGAGTGCTTGTATGGGTCTGTGAATGGGTTTGTGAGGGGCACTATGGGTATGTGAGTGTGTGTGTGAGTGCTGTGTGGGTCTGTGAGTGGGTGTGTGAATGCCTGTGTGTGTCTGTGATTGGGTGTGTGAGTGACACTATGGATTTTGGGCATTTGTATACTTGTTGTATTTAAAAGGGAGAACCATCGACTCTGCTCCTATCAAGAGATGACAAGAAAGAAACCTTGCATCACAGTCACTACAGATCCGATTGTGCTCCATTAGATCAATGATGCATTCACCTCCATTAAGGATATCAGATTGTTTTTCAACGTGCAATACAATAGGAAACACATTTGATTTGTGTTGCACTTGGCCCTTTTTGCAGGGTTCTCCCCAAACGTTTTGCTTCTTTCTCCAATTCTTTCCTGACCTGTGTTTGTTGGCTTTACGTCTCTGAGCACTTTAACACTGCTAATCAGTGCTAAAGTGCATATGCTCTATGTGTAAATTGGTATTACAATTGGTTCTCCCTGATTGGCATATTTAATTTACTGGTAAGTCCCTAGTAAAGTGCACTCAGTGTGCCAGGGCCTGTAAATCAAATGCTACTAGTGGGCCTGCAGCACTGATTGTGCCACCCACATGAGTAGCCCTGGAAAGGTGTCTCAGACCTGCCACTGCAGTGTCGGTGTGCAGTTTTAAACTACCATGTTGACATAGCAAGTGCACCCACTTTCCAGGCCCTAACCTTCCCTTTTCTTACATGTAAGGCATGCCTATGGTAGGCCCAAGGTACCCCAAGGGGCAGGGTGCAGTGTATGTGAAAGGTAGGACATATACTGGTGTGTGTGACCTGTCCTGATAATGAAATACTGCCAATTTCGTTTTTCACTATGGAAAGGATATCTGTCCCATAGGATAGAATGGGAGATACTTTGTAACATCTTACATGTATAACTTCCCATTGCGACAAAATAAAAGAATAAAGTTTAGGCTCTTTGAACTCAGAATTTAATAACACATATTTTAGTAAAGATGGTTTTTAAATTATGTGTTTGAAAATGACACTTTTAGAAAGTTGGCATTTTCTTGTTTAACCATTCTGTGTGCCTCTGCCTGGTTGTGGATTCACTGTCTGGCTTTGCAGTGACAGGGGCTTGAGGATGTGCATTCACTGTAGATAGCCACTGGATCTGAATAGACCTTGGCTGCATTTACAGTAGTGGGAGGAGTTTTCCTTGCACCTGAATAGGGCATGTCTCCCTTGCACAATGCTTTCTCCACCCCCTGTAGTCAAACTGCACCAGTGAGGACATAGCTAGTTTGGACTGGGCTCACAGACTCTTACACAAAGAAGAACAAAGACAAAATGGGGTATAAGTAGTAGACCTTAAACCCCAAAACTTTAGATCAGTTCTGGACTCAAGAGGAACCTTTGCCAAGGAGATGAGCTGGAGAACTGTGAGGATTACTGCCCCTTCTGCTGTGTGCTGTGTGGGGGTTGGCCTGCAGTTGCTACTTCTGCTAAGGAAAGGACAAAGACTGGAACCTTGCTGTGAACCTGCTTGAAGAAGAATCTCCAAGGGCCTGTGTGTGCTGACCTCCTGTTCTGAAGTCTCAGGGACATAAAGACTACAACCCCAGCTCCCCTGAACTCTATTGCTGAGAGTTCTGACCTGCGAGGAGGTGCCTATTCCAGTTTTGCGTACATGGAGGTTGTTCCTGCTTTTGGGAGCTGGAAGCAACTTGAAAAAAGCAAGAAAACCTATCTTTGATGCCGTCAGTGATGCCGCTGTGATGCCGCGACCTGCATCGAGGCCAGGGGCACCACTCGTGAAGTGCACGACGCACCACCCGGCCTGCTCCGCAGCTCCAACGCCATTTGACGCCTGTCACCACCTGCAGTTATCTCCATTTTCCGACACCAGTGCTTGCACCGACTCTGTCATCACCAGCATCCTGTTATCGCAGCGCCGATAACTGCCAAGGGTGACTCCCCGGAGTCGCCGACTTCGAACCGTCACTGGAACTGACGCCTCATCACCGATGCAACCGACCTCCCCTGTTCTGTATTCGACACGTCACCTCCTCACGGACATGACACCTCGCCTCCCCTGTGGCACCCAGTGAGCCAGCCTAGGCACCGACGCCTCACTTTCACAACACCGTGCATCGTCATAGTCTTCATTATCCAAAGGAACTGTTTGGGGGTCCGGGTGACTCGGTGCCCGGCCCTGCACACCTTGTGGTCGGCACTGTACTTTGGATTTTTTGCTGTCACAAAGTCACAATAGCCCCAGGTGGAGCTATTTGTTTTCTACAAGCTTTATTTTAGAAATAACATTTTTTAAGTGTTATTTTACTAGATGTATGTTGGAATTTTGTCGGTTTTGTCTTGTTGAGTTTAGATAAGATTACTTTATTTTTCTAAACTGGTGTGGTGCCCATTTGTGGTGATATCACTGTATTACTGTGTGTTTTGAGTGCAAATACTTTACAAATTGCCTTTAGGGTAAGCCTGTCTGCTCGTGCCAAGCTACCAAGGGGGTGAGCAGGGGTTATCTAAAGTGTGTATCCCTCTTACCCTGACTAGAAGCAAGGGTCCCTATTTGGACAAAGGTACCTACCTCTGCCAACTAGAGACCCCCATTTCTAACAATTTGCTTTCACCAAGACCATGAAATGATGTACGTTTATGCTTTACTGAAGTGGAGCTTCAAAAGGGGCACCTGCTATGTTTATATTTGTAAGTGCTGCCTGTTGAGGTATAATTTCTGTGAAATGTGCACCTTGGCCATACTGGAACCTTATTTTTTCCTGGAAAGGTCCCCAGTTTTGCCGAAGATATCCACCCAACTGGATTACTTTTATCTGGTTAATTAGTAAGTGCTACCTGGTTGAGTAAATGTCTCATGCATATTCTGCACTACATCTACGTAAAGGACCACGGGGGTAATGTCTCCAGTGACCTTTTGTAAATGTAATTTCGATAATGTAATTGTTCCTCAAGCGTCTTCATCCATAAATCTGCACAAAACAGGGGTACTTCCTCTTGACTAAATAAAGTAAGTACTTCTTTATTTGATGGAGATGTCATCCTATTCCTCTGCATCAGTAGCACATCACCAAAATCGGCTGGAAATGCACTCAGAGGTCTTTTGTTAAGCTGTCCTTCAATGTGGTAAAAAGCGGGAAGAACTGTGCATACTACTAAAGAAAACGAGGAGGGGTGCCACTCCGCCCTCCTCCCTGGGCAGTTGTGCCCCCAGGAACCCCATTCTCTGGGGTCTGGCCGCAATTCAATGGGGGAGGGCAACCATGCGGCCACCCTCCCTGGGCTGATTTCAGCCCCGGGTATCCCATCCCCCAGGGCCCAACCTTATTAGGCTGAGTGCCCTGGAGCCCACCCAGGTTGCACCGTTGGGGTCCGCGGGGGAAGCCTGAATGCCCCGGTCGTCCCTGCCAGCTCCCTGCCTCCAGCAGGAGCCAGCATTGCTCCCACACACAGGGAGCTGTTGAACATGCAGCTCCCTTTGTGTGAGAGCAATACTTTTGTCTGTTTCCATGCCCGCATGACGGCAGGCAGGGAAACCGATGAAAACTCCACTCCAAACAAGCTTGAGTGGTTTGACAGCTCCTGCTTGCTGGGAGCGGAGTTAGTGTTTGCTCTGACTTGGCGGGAGCTATCAAAGCTCCTGCCAAGTCAGAGCAAACAGCTATGTCCCACGGGTGGGCACCCTGGGACATAGGGATCCAGCCCGGGGGGGGTGTTCCCCAGGGCCATTAATGGCTCCAGGAGGGGGGCCAGGTGGCACCCCTCTTTCTATGTTCATGGACTGGCCCCAGAGGTGGTGGTCCCTGGGGCTGTATATGGCCCTAGAGGGAGGCTATGCGGTACCATCCCTGTATTATACATTTCATAGGCCCCAGGGAGGTGATGGTCCCCAAAGCCTGGAGGGTCCACGTGGTCCCCCTTTAATTGGTTAATTTATTGCCCTGGGGAGGTGGAGGTCCCTGGGGCTTCCACAGTGCCTGGGAGCAGGGTAAGAGTGCCCCCCTCCATTTATAAAAATAATGCCCGGGGAGGTGGTGGTCCCCAAAGTTTCTACAAAGCTCAAGAGGGGGTCCGAACGCCCCCCTTCTTTTATAAAAATAAAGCCCTGGGGAGGTGATGATTCCTGGGGCTCAAAGAGACTTGGGAGGGGAGCCCAAGTGCCCCCCTCCTTTAAAAAATAATGCCTCTGGGATCCAGCCCACCCAGGGGCTCTTTTCAAAACAAGCATGGCCACTTAGAGCGAACATATGAAACACAAGATGATGGACGGAGGGCTTAAACTTTTCAAACTCTCATCCCCAGTCAAGAGATCTGGGTTAAATCCATTGTTGTTTTGCTCACCATGCCACCCCAGGGGGTGGATGTTTGATATGTTCAGCATTCAGTCCATCATTGGTTCTTTTTGCTTTTGTCGCCCTAAGTGGAAAGGGTATGCCCAGATGTGGGTCCCATGCTCACTGTGCCACTGGATTCAAGCTAGCCTGTCTGATGAGGGGCGACACCATGAGACTGGTCCCAGGATGCTTATTTGTGGTCCGGGAAGGACCTTGCCTGGCTGTTCAAGCTGGACTGTTTCCATGGGGAGCAGAGTCAAGTCTGATTTACATATGTTTGGGTCCAAACTGGGGTGGCGTGGTTTGCAAAAAACACGATGGAGTAAACCCAGATCTGTGACTGGGGATGAATGTTTGATTTATTAGGCATTCCATCTATCATTTGATCTTTTTGATTTTTTCACCCTAAGTAGGAAGGATATGCCCAGACATGGGTCCAGTGCTCACTGTGAAACTGGATTCATGCTAGCCTGGCTGATGAGGAAAGATACCCCAAAACCGGTTCCAGGATGCTTGCCTGAGGTCCAAGGAGGACCTTGCTTGCCAGTTCAGGCTGGACTGTTCCATTGGGGAGCAGGGTCAAGGCTGATTTGCATATGGCTGGGTCCAAACTGGGGTGGTGTGGTGAGCAAAAAAAACGATGAATTAAACCCATATCTGTGATGGGGGTGAATGTTTGATTCGTTCAGCATTCCGTCCATCATTTGTTCTTTTTACTAGTGGGCCTGAAGCACTGGCTGTGCCACTTAAGTAACACCTTAAACATGTCTCAGGCTTGTCTTTGCAGAACCTGTGTGTGCAGTTTAAGCTGCCATTTTGACCTGGCCGAGTAAACCTTTTGCTAGGCTCAAACCTTCCTTTTTAATACATATAAGTCACTCCTATGGTAGGCCCTGGGCAGCCCAGAGAGCAGGCTGCAATTTATTTAAAAGGTAGGACATGTACTTTTACGTTTTACCTGTCCTGGTAGTGAAAAACTCTTACATTCCTTTTTCACTACAGCAAGGCCTATCTCTCCTATAGGATAGCGATTAGTAGCCTTATTACATTTTATAAGTGTCATTTCCAAGGGAGAAGATATAATCAGTTCATGTTTGGTGTCTCTGGAGTCACAATTTAAAATCCTAACATATGGTGAAGTCGAAATTTTAATTGTAATTTTGGAAATGCCACTTTTGGAAAGATAGCATTTCCTTGCCTTTGTCATTTGGTGCCTTTAGCCTGTCTGTAGGCCACTTGACTGGGTGTGGGTGACAGTTGTGCTTTGTGTAGTCCTCCTAGACAGCCACACACAATGGGGAGCTTTGGTGTGACTGATGGGCCATCACTGGCAGGATGGGAGGGAGGAGCTGGGGCCATTCCTACTTACACTTGAATAGTGTCTCTTCACAAAGGGCTGCATACCCTCTGTAATTAGTCTGGAGCCATGGTCAGGAAGGCAGGCCATCCGTGCATTTCAAAGGCATGTCTCTAGAAGCTTCACCCCACTTCAAAGGCACAACTGTGTATAAAAGAAGGACCTCAGACACCAACTCTTCAGTACACTTCTTGACCTGTGGATACTCTGTCAGGAAGAATGACTGCATTTCTGCCACAAGGACTGACACTTTGCTGGATTGCTGCTCTAAAGGAACTTCTACCCTGCTGTGCTGACCTGCTGTCTGCTGCCCTCTTACCTTGGGAAGAAGAACTGGACCTGCAACTTCATATTGAACCCAGGACCCCAGAGTGACTTCAAGGGCTAGTCTGCTGGCCTCCTGATCTGAGCCTCAGGGACATAAAATCTCAGGAACCAGATCCTGGACCCAGCTACAGCGAGCTTCTGACCCCCAAGTGGTGCCTCTTGTGTCCTGGACCTTTGGTGTGGCTCATGGGTTTCAAAATCAGTCTTTTGGGCTCTTAGCACTGAGGTCACCCCTCTTGTACCAAAATCCAGTGCAAGCCACTGCCATCCCATCTCTTCACACAGCAGCATCGACCGCCCATGGGGGACTGCCAACACAAAGCACCAGCCTCCTGCGACGCTCTCCTGCTCTCTGTGATCCTCTCCAATGTGAACTGGATTCTTGGCACAAAACTTGAGAAGTTAAACCTTCATAGGCTTTTAGGTGATATTTTTCACTTTTTTCCTTATAAATTCATAACTCTGGTTCTACGAATTGGATTTTTTTTGTTGTTTTATTTATTACATCTTGCTCTATTTTTAGAACGTGTCATGTGAATTGTTTGCGTGGTGTTTTCACTGTTTTAGTGCTTGAAGTGTTGCACAAATACTTTACACATTGCTTTTAAGTTAATCCTGACTGCTCTCTGCCAAGCTACCTGGAGGTTGAGCACAGGTCAATATGGGGCTTGCTTGTGCCTTACCCTGACAAAAAGTGTGGTTGCTGCTTGATCGGGGCTCACACCCCAGTTGTTGACTCAATTTCTCACAATAATTATTAAATCCATTATTAATATTTGACACCTTACAGTAACACCCTTCTTACTTAACTCTGGGCCATAGAATTACAACTTGGGCTGTACTGGAAACTTAGGCACATCTGTTTCTCAAAGGCCAGACTTTGGTGAATCTGCATCAAGAGGGACTGTACCCAGGAGTCAAACAAATTCTGTGAATAAAGAACGTGCAAGGATTGTAGGAACCCCAATGGCAGATGGTATTTCTTAGAGCTGCAATAATAATAAATGTTAACATCTTGATCTTTCCAAACATAATGCTTGATGCATCAAGTACTTTGCTCTGGTAATTCATTTAGGGTTACATTTAGCAAGGTTACAGTAAGATTAATTTTAAGTTTAGTTTAATTTATTTGTAAAGCTCAGCTCTCACCACCAAAGGAGTATCGTGCTGGAACCCAATAACCAGGTAAAAGATGCAAGATCACTAACTGAGACATGTGCCACAGAAAAGACTATTCAGGTTTAATAAGCAACCATGTCTTTAGAGCTTTCCTGATTTAAAAAAAGTCAGCCGTCTGCCCCATGTTTAGAGGCATCAACTTTCACTTTGTAGCAGTGACTATAGAGAAAGCATGCTCACCAAAAAGTTTTGCGTCGAACTCGGGGGACACTCAACAGGAGTTTATTCTTTAACTTCAGAAGGTGCAAGGGCTGATCCAAACTGAGACGAGACCTTGCATGCAAGGTGCATTGTTTTATATATGATCCAGTCTGCCACAGGAAGCCAGTAGAAAGAATCCAAAGCTGGAGTAACATGATCTCTTAACTTCAGTCAAGGTGCCAGTATGGCTGCATAGTTTAAAATAAATTGAAGCTTTAGAATCAAGATGGATTGAGTTCCAATATTTCAGGCATGCAGAGACAAATGCATTAACAATACGTACCTTATGAGGAAATATAAACAGGCAAAACATGCGTTTCAAAGTGCACGGCTGAAAATAACAACTCTTTACCACAGAGTAAACCTGGTCGACTATAGATAGGGCAGAATTAGTTCTTATTCCCAAGTTGTTCATGACGCAAGATCTATGCCTTGTTGCTGTTACATTTTAGACGGTTAACATTGATCCAATAGTCAACTTTAGCAAGGCAGCGGCATTGATGTCCCTCTAAACCTTCAACACTATCGGTGTACAGTCGACAAATAAAAAACTGTAAAAACCGCTGAAATAGAAGAGTTGGGCCAGCAGGATCATGCACAAGTTAAATAGAAAAGGAGCTAAAATGGAACCCTGAGGAGCAGCACAATCCAGGGTTCTGACTGCTGATGTAAACGAGCAAACTGAAACCTGGAATGTTTTGTCAGATAGAAAACCAAGAGAGCGCAGTGCTGTTAATGCCTATTTCAGGAAGCCTGTTGAGAATTATGTCATAGACGTCTATATCAGAGGTCATAGGGAGGTCTAAAAGAATGAATGCATCTAGCTCATCATGGTCAGCACACCAGCGAAGCTCATCCAAATCCGATACCACTGACAGATCAGCACAGAAGAAATCTGAGGTTGTATGATTTTACAACGCATGCCTTTACCACACATATACCATGCATGTCTTTACCACGCATATACATAGGCATACATTATATTAACTATTACAACACAGACTTTTACCAAGCAAACCTTTACAACATAACTTTTTGGGGAATTAAAAGAAATAGTAATGAATATGGATTAGATGACCCTGTCTTCAGGCAGGTCGCTCCCCCACGCCGCACAGCTCCACCAGTGTGACTGTGTGCCTCTGCTGCTTGACACCGCCGCTGCCGCAGGTTCGAGGCCCCTCTGCCTCGGTAGTCCGGTACTGCAGTATTCATTGTATTGCTGCCTCTTGTGTATTTTTGTCTCCCACTGACCTAACTTTGCCTTTTTTTCCTTTTGTTATCTCTGTGCCCTCCTTGTTTTTGCCTTCTGTGCCCCCTGGTGCCCTTTGCCTTAATTCACCCGTTTTTCCCGCCGCTGCGTCCCCTGCGGCCCCGCCCCCCTGCACACCCATTCGTCGCCCCGCTCCCGCCTCCCAGCTAAGGCAAGCCCGTCTGCGCCCGTCCGCGCCTGGACCGCTCCCAGCGCCAGACACCCTGGTCCCCGCGACCGCCACGACGACGACCAACACCACTACGACACCAGCACCCTCCACGCTCTCAACACCGGACGATCCCACACCTGCTTCCAGGCCACCCCGAAGCGCACCCAGGGACCCTTCTCCTGCCGGAGCTGCAGCTTCACCAGCCTCCGAGCCACCAACCCGCCCACCGAGACAGGACGCAACCACCTCAGATGCATACTACTCAACATCCGCTCTGCACGCAAACACGCCGTCGAACTCTGGGACCTGCTCGACTCATCCTCCCTGGACATTGCCTTCCTGACAGAGACCTGGATGAACGCCTCCTCGGGGCCGGACATCGCCATAGCCATCCCGGACGGCTACAAGATCACCCGCAGGGACCGCACCAACGGAGTAGGAGGAGGAATCGCCAACGTCCACAGGAACACCCTCAGGGTCTCGACCAGCACCGACGACAACCTCAGCACTGCCGAACACCTGCACTTCCAGATCCACACTGACCCCAACACCACCCTCAGAGGGACGCTCGTCTACAGACCCCCCGGACCCCGGCCACAGTTCAGCGACTCCATCGCCGACTTCATCAGCACGCACGTCCTCGCCTCCACAGACTACATTCTCCTTGGAGACCTGAACTTCCACCTCGAGAACAACAACAACAGCAACTCCACCACCCTGATCGACAACCTCGCCGACCTCAGACTCAGACAGCTCGTCACAACGCCCACCCACTCCGCCGGCCACACGCTCGACCCCATCTTCTCCGCAAGCTCCCACGTCACCTTCAGCCACACCACCGAACTCCACTGGACCGACCATCGCTGCATCCACTTCACCTTCCGGAAACCCACCACGCACCACCGCACTCAACAGATCCCCTGCCGCAGGTGGAGCAAAGTCACCGAAGACCAGCTTAACACCACCCTCGCCGGAAGCCTGCCCGCCGACCCCACCGACACCGCCGTCCGCAACATCAGGCGATGGATCGACGACTGCGCCAACACTCTCGCCCCAATCAAGAAACCCTCCAACAGACGCACTGACAAGAAAGCCAGCTGGTTCACCGCGGACCTCCAGGCCTCCAAGCAAAACTGCCGAAAACTCGAGAAGGAATGGCACCGCGAACAAACACCGGACAGCTATGCAGCCCACAAGAACGCCATCCGCAGACACCATCACCTCATCCGATCTGCCAAAAGAGCCTCCTTCAAAAACCGCCACGACAACAACGCACACAACAGCAAAGAGCTCTTCAACATCGTGAAAGAACTCTCCAACCCCAGCTCCAACACCAACGACATCCCACCATCGCAAGACCTGTGCAACTCCCTAGCCACCTTCTTCCACCGCAAGATCGCAGACATCCACGACAGCTTCAACAACGAGACCGCCCTGACAGCCACCGACACCTCAGACCCTCCAGCCAACATCCACATCGACCCCCTGCTCGCCTGGACCAACGTGAACGACGACGACACCATCAAAATCATGAGCACCATCCACTCCGGCTCCCCGTCAGACCCTTGCTCGCACCACATCTTCAACAAAGCCAGCGCCACCATCGCATCCCATCTCCGCAAGGTCATCAACACCTCCTTCGAGACCGCAACCTTCCCAGAGAGCTGCAAGCACGCCGAGATCAACGCCCTACTCAAGAAACCCAAGGCGGATCCGAGAGACCTCAAGAACTTCCGGCCCATCTCCCTGCTCCCGTTTCACGGCGAAGGTCATCGAGAAGATTGTCAACGGACAACTGACCTGCCACCTCGAGGCGAACAACATCTTGGACCCATCCCAGTCCGGGTTCCGCAGCAACCACAGTACCGATACCGCCCTCATCGCCGCCACCGACGACATCAGGGCCCTGCTGGACAACGGTGAAACCGTGGCCCTCATCCTCCTGGACCTCTCAGCCGCCTTTGACACAGTTTGCCACCGCACCCTACGCACCCGCCTCCACAACGCAGGGATCCAAAACAAGGCTCTGGAATGGACCACCTCCTTCCTCTCTGACAGAACCCAGAGTGTCCGCCTCCCGCCTTTCCGATCCAAAGCCTCCGAGATCATCTGCGGCGTACCCCAAGGATCCTCCCTCAGCCCGACACTGTTCAACGCCTACATGGCACCTCTCGCCCACGTAGCCCGACTGCACAACCTCAACATCATCTCCTACGCGACGACACCCAGCTGATCCTCTCCCTCACCAAGGACCCCATCACAGCCAAAACCAACCTCTACGAAGGAATGAAGGCCGTCGCCGAGTGGATGAAGAACAGCCGACTGAAGCTGAACTCAGACAAGACGGAGGTCCTCATCCTTGGCTCCACCCCCTCAGCCTGGGACAACTCCTGGTGGCCGACCTCTCTGGGAGCAGCACCGACACCCACCGACCACGCACGCAACCTGGGGTTCATCCTCGACTCCACACTCTCCATGACCAAGCAAGTCAACGCCATCTCATCCTCCTGTTTCAACACCCTCCGCATGCTCCGCAAGATCTACAGATGGATCCCCATCGAAACAAGAAGAACGGTTACCCAGGCCCTCGTCAGCAGCACACTGGACTACGGAAACGCCCTCTACGCAGGAACCTCAGCTAAACTCCTGAAACGACTACAACGCATACAGAACACCTCTGCACGCCTGATCCTCGACATCCCTCGCCACAGCCACATCACACCCCACCTAAGAAACCTGCACTGGCTCCACGTCAACAAGAGGATCACCTTAAAGCTCCTCACCCACGCACACAAGGCACTCCACAACACTGGACCGGCATACCTCAACAGACGACTCACCTTCTACACCCCGAACCGCCAACTCTGCTCCGCCGACCTTGCACTCGCAACCATCCCCCGCATCCGAAGAGCGACCACCGGTGGCAGATCATTCTCCCACCTTGCCTCAAAGACCTGGAACACCCTCCCCATCCACCTGCGGCAGACCCAGGACCTACTTACCTTCAGGAGGCTACTCAAGACCTGGCTGTTCGAGCAGTAGCAGCACCCTACCCCCCCCATCGCCTTGAGACCCTCACGGGTGAGTAGTGCGCTTTATAAATGCTCTGATTGATTGATATAAATATAAATACAATGTGAACTATCATATTTATTTGAAGTATTTTTATGAAAAAAACATGTAAAGGGCATCTCCACACAACAGAAAACAAAACAACACAACACATCGCATGTCAACGTAATACATCTCAACTCTACGCAAATTTCATAATACTGCGCAACACAGTGCTAAACAACGCACCAGGATACACAGTATTAACAATTAAGAAAAAATATGACTTTCTATCATTTCTACATAAACAAACACCCTGTCCTCAACCAAGAAGGCTGACAAATTCTGTGAAGAAGGTCAAAAACACAATACATTTCACCACAAATATAATTATAACTTTAGTCATGATTTACTTCAGAAAAAAAGTAGTTTCCAACACTTATTTTTATTGTCAATTATAGTTTACCGTTAAAAAACATATAAAAACAGGCGTCCACCGTTTTGTAGTCAGTGGTACACTGCCTTCTGATGTGACTAAGCACACCAGAGTGCACAGGAGATTTCATCAGACACAGTCTAAAACACTGCCATCTACCTATCCAAATAAGAATAACCTTGACATTTAACTCAATTAGAAATTACTAGAGATATGATAGAACCTTTAATTTAAAAAATGTGTACTTACTTTTTCAGACATTGTGAATTTTGTGAACACACAGAGTTTGTGAAGCTTTTCAAATTAAATAATAATGCAAGTAAAAATGCATTTTTTTAATTTATAATTTAATAGTAATATTTCCTCAAGATTAACAGCAAAGAAAAACTGCAATCTACTCAGGGAAGGTGCTGGACAGTGGCTGAGGGCAAAATTACTCTTCTAACTGCTCCTACTACTTACCTCAGCCAAGGTGCTGGGCAGTGGCTTGGGGTAAAAATTACTGTTCTAATGCCACCAAGTACTTACCTCAGGGAAGATGCTGGATTGTGGCTGGGGGCAAAATTACTATTTTAACTTCGCTAAGTATTTACATCAGGGAAGGTGTTGGACAGTGGCTGGGGAGCAAACACACAGAATTCAGAAAGCCATGAAAAGCAAAACATATTTTAATATTTTCTTTTTAAACTTAGATAGACATCCAAGAAACATGAACACCAGCAGACCTGAACACCTATTGCAATCAAACAATATCATATAAAAATTTCCAACGACAAAGGAACAAGAAATAAATCACCAGGCAATATTTGTTTTCTCAAACTTTCTTTATTAAGTTTTGATGGGCATAAATTATACTTTGGCAATGTTGATATCACAGTAGACTGTAAGTACAATCGAGCATGCTAGCTATAAAAACAGATTTGTATGAGTTAGTCTACATCTTATTTCAGAATAGAAGCAGAGAGGAAAAAAAATAAGTAATTCAAACATTATCATCCAATAAAATAAAATGTCTTCAATGTAGCACCTATTGTAACCCCACCTCCCTCAATATCACTTAAACGAAGGGATCAACCAAGGAACTGGCATGGGTGGATTGCTAGGGTAGCCATTGTCATGTGGGGAGTATGTGCTGGTCCTGTGGGAGGGACGTCGTGGATCGAACATGAGAGAGGTATAGGTCAAGCATAGGGTCATGGGGTATCAGGCCTGGAATAGGTGAAGCGCTCTTGTGCGTGTAGGACAGGAAAAGAGCAGCAGCCCTGAAGAAAGGAAATGGACCAGGGGTCCCCATACAAAATCAAAGGCTTTCCTAGTATCAGCAAGGATGTCTGCCATGCATTCCATAGTGAGGGCCTGCCAGAGGCGAGCATGCCAGTGTGACATAGAAGGTGCCTCAGGCTTCTTCCAAGCTGCAGCCAAGGCCATTTTGGCAGCCCTCAGACTCAAACACAGGATGGATTTATCTCCAGACTTTTGATGTTTAAGGGACCTTTCCCCAAATTTTGGAGTGTGAGGAAGGGGGTATCCTAACATCTCCCTCATCTGTGCAAAAATGTCGGCCCAGTGGGGTTGTATAGCTGGGCAATTCCACCAGATGTGGGAAAAGTCTCCCTATAGTCCACAGCCCCTCCAAAATTAATCAGACGTATTTGGGAATATTTTCTTGAGTTTTTCTGGGTGTTAGTACCAATCATAAAGCACTTTATGGTTGGCCTCTCTAAGACCAAGTAAAATGTAAATCCAGTATTTGTAAAGCGCGAACAGCTACCCGAAGGCATCCCGGCGCTGGGGGCCGTCAGGAAGATTAAGCAAGCTATTGCCCAGAGTCACATGGTGCTGGGCTGACCTGCCGCCGGTGCCAGGGATCGAACCGTGAGCCCCAGATTCCAGCGTCAGTCGCCCTGGCCGTGGCGCCACACCTCTTCCTTGAGCGATTAAATCTGGGGATGTATTTCCAGAGCTTGCACCATTGTTGTATAGTAATCGGTGTACCTAGAGCTTGTTCCCAGAATGTTGTGTAGCGAGGAGTAAAAGCTCAGGCCGTGGTGGTTAGAAATGAGTAAAGGAAGGAAACACAGCCTTTAGTTCCCCCTGAGTACGGCACAAACTTCTCTATAGGAGAAAGGTCCCTAGTAGCTGTAAATCTCTTTGCAGGCTGGAGTACCAAGTGTTCCAACTGCGTGTAATGTTATATTTCCGAGGCAGGTAGATGAAAGTTGCAGCAGCAGTTCTCAAAAGTAAGGATGTCCCATCCATGGAAGAGGTCCGATATGGTAAGGCATCCGACCTACCTCCGCAAGTCGAAGGGTGCCGGCAATAAAGCGGGTGGAAAAGCAGCTTTAAAATGTATAGGAGTGTAGGGAGAGGTAAAAGTCTCCAGATCATGCGAGCGAGTTACCTTGTACCAGACCTTCAGCGTGGTCCTGGTCAGAGTGCTTAAGTAGGCATTGAGCAGATGCTCAAGTTTTGATTTCCACAGTGCATCCCATATCATTCTACTGAACACTCCTCTATCCATGTGGAGCCAGTGTTTGTCAAACTCCCTCAGAGACCTCTCAGACATCACTCTTAATTGAGCTGCTTTATAGTATATTGGGAAGTCAGATAAGGTCATGCCCTCTACATCTCTAGGGAGCATCATCTTTCTGTCTTGCCTGATGAATTTAGTGATCATCGAGCAACTAGAGGAGATGAATTTCCTCTCGATTTCAATGGGGAGGCCCTGGAAAAGATACAAAAGTCTTTGTAGTACTGTCATTTTTACTGTATGAAACTAGCCTAACCAAATTCAGTATAAAGGGGCCCAGCATTTGAAGTCAGCCTTTGGTTGACGTAATAAGGGAGGGTAATTTGCTTTGTAGAGGTTGGACACTTTGGGAGTGATTTCTATCCCCAGACAAGTGATATATATTTTTGACCCATTGAAAGTGGGAAGAAGCTGCTATCTCCTCCACCTCTCTCATCGGGATGGTCAGGTTGAGTAAAAAAGATTTATGGAGATTGATAGGGAACTCAACGACTGACTCATAAGTGTGGAGTTCTGTTTTCAGGGCTGACAGCAATGCTTGGGGAGAAGTGAGAGACAGTAGGATGTTGTCCACAAACAAAGAAATGTTATGCTCTACTGAACTAAAGGACAGTCCCTGGATGGAGGGTGCCACTCATATCTTGGCTGCTAGGGGTTCAATGCTGAGGGCAAATAAGAGTGGGGAGAGTGGGCACCCCTCTCTCATGCCCTGTTCTAGATTAAAGTAGCCTGAGGCCGCACCATTTACCAAAACCCAGGATCAGGAGTGGGAGTAGTTGGCTTGTACCATGGCTATAAAGCGCTCCCTGAATCCAAAGTGACGCAGCTTGTGGGAGAGGAAGGGCAAATCCGCCCAGTCAAATGCTTTCTCGGCATCTAGTGCCAGGAGCATGGTACAGTACATTTTGTAATAACTTTTTCGACCAGGTGGATCACCCTCCTCAAATTCTCATGGGTCTGCCTTCCTTTAATGAAGCCGGACTTATCCGGACGGATCAGTTCTGGCATGACTTCCTCCAGCCTATTATCCAAGATTTTGGTGTACAGTTTAGCATCGAGGTTTAGCAGGGCAAATGGTCAGTAACAGGCACAAAAGCGGTTATCCTGTCCTGGTTTCGGGATGACAGATACCAGAGCCTCTTCCATCGATGGGGTCACTGCATGTGTTTCGGCTATGCAATTAAACAGAGCTGCCAAATATGGGGCCAACTCGGAACTGATGGTCTTATAAAAGTGGGCAGTGAACCCATCCGGTCTGGGGGATTTATGTAGTTTAAGAGCGTCAAAGGCTCTTTGAACCTCTTTGCTCATTATTAGGTCTACTAAAATATCAGTTTAGGTTGCTGAGACCCAAGGCAGGTCCACGACCTCTAAGTAGTTGAGCTGCTCCATGGTATTAGCAGGGTGTGCGATGTATAGGTGTTTGTAGAAGCCTCGTAAATGCCCCTTCTTTCCCCTCCTCTGTTTGAGCCACTTCACCAGAGTCTATCTGTATTTGACCTATGTATTCCTTTTCTTGTTTGGCCCTCAACTGTTGTGCCAAATGCACCCCAACTTTATTCCCTTGTTCATATGCGGTATTTTTAAAACGAAGTAGAGCGAGTTCGGCTCTATTGGTGTTTATGGCATTGTTTTTCCCTTGAACTGCCGTGACTTTTCTCTGGAGAGTCAGGGTGGGTGTAGCTTTATGGGCCTGTTCAGCTAAACGGAGTTCCATGGCCTTTTGCTGGGAAAGAGAAGTCATCAGTGAAATGCATTTTCCTTCGATAACGCCTTGACGGCGTCCCATGTCGTAATAGGATTCGTGTCCTGGGGATTGTTAATCTGGAAGTAGTCTCAAAGTGTTTTAGAGAGTTTGTCCTGGAAGAGACGATCCAGCATGAGGAAGTTTGAAAAGAACCATCTACGGAAGGTGGACTTCGAAGCGTACTGTTAGAAGATAACTTTCATTGGAGCATGGTCCGAAAGTGTAATAGGATGGATAGTGGCAACCTTAAAGGTATGTTGTATGGGTTGGCATGGTCTAATCTGGAATAAGTATGGAGAGAGTGGGAGAAAAAAGTGTAGTCTTGAGTGGTAGGGTGAACCACCTCCAAGCATTTAGCAATCCCAGGTGTCGAAGCTTTTGCCTTGCAGTTTTCGTGAAAGTGTCTGCGTGTGTTCTATGAGGGTGGGTACTGTCGAGGGATGATCCCATATTAGATTGAAATAATCCATCAATATGATGTCTCTCTCTGTAAAAGCACCTAACATGGAAAGGAGAAAGTCAGATTGTCCCGAGTTGGGTGCATATATATAATAATTCCACATTTGTAATGCGTGAACCTATCACCCCTAAGGGTATCCAGGCACTGGGGGGCCATCGGGGAGATTAAGTGAGCTATTTCCAAGAGTCACAGGATGCTAAGATGAGCTGGCGCTGGCGATCGAACCATGAGCCCCGCGCTCCAGATTCAGCCACTGTGGCCGCTCCACCACACCTCTCCCTCATATGGAGGCCACTGTACATTTGCTTCCTTGAAATCGCCCTTAACCATTATTATCCTCCCTTCTTTATTAGATTTGCTACCTGTGATGTGGAATTTCAGGGAGGTCTAAAAAAGGAGGTCTACTCCATTATGTTACTGGTGACCGATGAGTTGTATATTAAGGGATATGCCCTGTGTCGCAGTCTGGGATTCTCACTATGTTTGAGGTATGTCTCTTTCAGTACAATGATATCAAGGCATCGTCAAGGATATACTTCTATAATTTGTGGTGTTTAGCCAGGGAGTTGAGCCCCTTAATATTCCATGTTATGGTATTTAGTGCCATGGAAGGTGGAAGTCAGTGTAGATTGCCATAGGCTGTCGCACTTAAGCGCTAAATTAAGATCCGGTCCCCCGTGCTTTATGGTATCCACTAGTCTTGTTCTCCCTGCCCCCAACCCCCCTTTCACTTCAGGATTACATCTCCAGTCATGCAACAAATTCAAAAATAGAAACAGATTAAAACTGGGGAGTATAAGCCCTTAGGTAGGTATAGTTAGGACCATAGGAAGAGCGTTTTTTTGTCTTGGCTTTATTTTCGGCACCATTTGACAAATATTCACAACATTTTCCAAAAAGAAGTGACCCCATGATTCTAGTTGTGCCTGGGAAGTTTGGGGGAGATCCGTCAGCAGAGACCGAGATAAGGGGGGGTCAAAAAAGTGTGTTTCCCATGTTAATTCCTGTAGTGTCTTTAGACACACCTGTAGTCCAAACCGCTGGACGAATTGTCCCAAAATTTGGCAGAAAGGTAGATTGTGTTCTGGAGATCATGCTTTTTGGTATTTGGTGTAAATCCGTTCTGCAGTTTTGGAGATTTTAAAGGAAAACCAAATTTGTATACCTGGGCAGAGCCTAAGCACAGATCTCATGGTGGGATCTGATTGGCTGCCAACACTTCAACCAGGAAGTGTTGGCAACCATCCTGGGACCAATATACATGATAGCACCCAATTGAAATGGATTGTATTGAATGGCAGGTTTTGAGGACCACAAAAAGGAGAACGTAAAAAGGGTGAAAACAGATTTTAGTTACAATATAAATCATTTGTTGATGGTACCATACTAATTTTAGGAATTGTAGTGTGTTCTAAGGTAAGTTTACCCTGTGGAAAAGCCTTCTGCTGGGATTTCATGAATCATGTTTGAGAGACAACTGTTTTCTCATGATTGTCCCATGGAGGTTATGGAAGGTGCTCCAGAAGCTAGAATGAGAGCATATGTTCTGTAAATTCACACCATCTTTCTTAGTTATATGAAAATGGAGTTTGACATTCTCAGTAAATCTTGTCCTTCCAGGAGACACAGCCTGTCAATTGATTCCCTTGTGTTCTACTGCATCCTCCCAGAGTGTTCTAAAGAACAAGTAGAGCGCTAACAGTGTTACTAACGACAAAACTATGGTACACCTGAAGCCATGTTGAGTAAATCAAACTGGTGAAACTTAAAACATTTCATTTAGAAAGGAACAAAATGAGGGGGTTCAGTTTCTCATGGAAATTGTGGTTAGTGCTGTGGTACTGTAGGAAAAATTACGACATATTTTAATTGAGTTCTGAAATATCTTCCTCTTCTATTTCATTAAAACATTCTGACATGCAGGTGGAAACATGCCAGCAAAACTCCCTGGTGATCAGCAGCTTTACTGCAGTGTTATACTGAGCAACTAGAGTGCTAACATTCTGAATTTATGCCAAAAGTATGGCACATCTGAGCGCCATCTTGATGGAATTGAAGTAAGAAATGGAAAGCATTTTCTACTAAGGATAATGCAGTAAATGAGGAAATTAGGGTGCTTCATAACAAATAAGTCTCCCAAGATGGCCACCAGAGATAAAAGTGCCCAAATATAGCACAAATATGACCCAAATGTAGTCCAAGTATAGCCTACAGACAGAAGTGTGCAAAACACTTAATTTGTTTGTTTTATTGCAGTTTTATATAGCACAGACTTGACCTGAAGGTATAGGAGTGTTTTACATAAGCATCAGTTACAATACACAAGGGCACATTGATTTTGGTTTCAGGCATGGGGAGATTAAGTGATTTGCCCAGAATCACAGGATGTCGAGCTGACGCTGAAACTTGAACCTGGTTCCCCAGTTGCAAAGTCTGCAGCTCTGGCCATAACACCACATCCTCTCCCTTAAGTATAACATATAATCAAGTGACCAACTGGATAAAAAAAAACTATAAATACAGCAAACTATTTAAAAGTGCTTCTTCGCTATTTGAAAACTCAGAAACTATGTCCTCATTTTAGTAGTTTAGAGCACTAACCATAATTTCTATGGGACTAAGACCCTCTCATATAGGAGGGTGCAGAGGCAACAAGTTGGCCACGCTGTACAGGAGGGAGAGGCAGTGGCAGCACAACAGACTATGGAGGACAGGAGAAAGAGGGGCACGGGCAATAAATGAACCATGCAGTACAGGCAAGAGAGGCTGTGGCAATATAAAAGACCATTGAGGGCAGAAGGAAGAGGCAGTGGCAGTACAACCATGCATGCCAACATTCCTGATTCAGGAAGGATTCGACTGATGTCTTTAAGCCCAAAAGGACTTTATTTTATCTGTCTCTTGATTAAAATCTCCTCTTTTTTAATGTAAGTCAATGGAGAAAATCAGTTCCCCAGTTTTTTTTTCAAAATCTCCCTCTTACCAAGTTCAAAATGTTGGCAAATAAGGTACATTGGATCATGGAGGGCAGGAGGAATGGGGTAGGGACATGGACTTGGATAAGAGAGGGTAGGAGGGAGAAGGGCAGGGGTACCAAACTGACCTTACTGGGCAGGCACACGGGGTTGCAGCAGCACAATACACCATACAGGGCAAGTGGGACGGCAGTGCAGCACAACAAACTATGTAAAGGAATATGGAGGATACATGGCCATACACATGGACAACAGAGAGCAGAGGGGAAAGAGGCAAGGGCAGCAAGCTGATCATACCGGACAGACAGGAAGGACAGTTGCAGCATAACGGGCCAATAAGGGTAGGAGAGAGGGGGCATGGGCATGACAGCAGACCACACAAAGCAGGGGGAAGGGATAGGGGTCTGCACATGGAAAACAGAGGGCAGGGCTCAAGGGGGCAAGAATTTGTTGGGCAGAAAGGAGGGAGCAGGGCCATGCACACAGACATCGGAGATCAGAGGGAAGGAATATAGGGGCAGCAAGCTAAGTGCAGAGGCTAATCAGAAGGGCAATGATGGGGCATGAAATTGGGGAACGTAGGGCAGGAGGAGTGGGCAGGGACATCAAGCTAAATGGAGGGCAGTAGCAACACATAGGACCATATAGGCAGGAGGGAGGGGGCTGGTGCATGGACTCAGACAACAGAGTGTAGGGAGGAGGTGACTGTTTAGGGCAGGCGGGAATGGCAGTGGTAGAACAATGGCCACACATGGCTGCAAAGAGAGAGCAGGGCCATGGTCTTGGACATTGGATGGTAAGGAGGAGGGGGCAGGAGCAGCAAGCTTGGGTGGAGGCAGCACAATACCAGGCCAGGGCCAGCACTCAACCCCTCCAACTGTGCATTGTAATGGGCATCTTAGTTAACATTAAAAAAAACCTTAGAAATTAACTGAAAAAAACAAAGTTTACAGGGATGTTATAGTTAGGAAATAGAATTGAAAAAACCTTAGAAATACAGCGAATAAAACCAAAGTCTACAGGGACATTAAAGTTAGGCTCAGATTTCACTCATACAAAACCAGTGAAATTCAGCAGTTATAGTTACCTGAGCTAGCTATAACTTACACCACTGCAATGCACTGCTTATGATCTCACATATTACATCACTCATGACATGGTCAGTTACATCACTGATGACATCAATGATGACATCTCAAATGACATCACTGATGACATCATCCATAGAATCTCTGACACACCCACTCACACCCCCATGTAATCTTTCATACACCCACTGCAACTTCCACACTACCAGTCTCGAAACCATTGACACACTCATACCCTTACTTACATACCCACTCACTTATTAATAGGACTACACACACATCCACTCAGTCACCCAAACAGCCTCTTGTACACCAACCCACTCATTAATACAGCCACTGATATACCCACTCATACATCCATACAGCCACTCACACACTGTCAGTCACTCATAGAGCTACTCACATACCTACTCACTCACCTATAGAGTCAGACAGCCATTTACTCACCTATAAAGTTATACACATACCCACTCACTTACTCATACAGATGCTAACATATAATCGCTGACCCATACAGACCCTCACACATGCACTCACTAACCCATATAGCCACTATCACAATCCATCACTCACACATACAGTCACTGATATACACCAACACTTACCTATGCTGCCTTTCACATATCCACTAACTCATCCATATACCACTTACATATCCTTTCACTCACCGACACAGCAATAGACATACTCCATCACTTATACAACCCTTCTTACACTCACTAACCCATACATCCACTGACTCATGCACTCACTCATCCATGGAGGCAGCCACATGCCCTCTCACCCACCCACACAGACACTCATACACCCATACAGGTACTTAGACAACCGATCAATCACCCATATCCCCTCACATGGACCCACTCACCAACCCATACAGTCACTTCGACACCAACTGACAGACTGATACAGACATTCAGACAACCTAGTCAGTGACCCATACATTCACTGAGACACCTAATCACTCACTTATACAGTCAGTCACACACCTACTGAAGCATCGATACAGGCACTCATACACCCACTGATTCATCAATGCAACTTGGTATCTACATTTAACACTCATAAACATTTTTAAAACACTCACAGTCACTGGATGATGTCATCAGTGATGTCAATATGTAAGGTCATAAGAAATACATTGCAGAGGCACGAGTTATAGTTAGCTCAGCTAACTATAACTGCTGAATTCTCTGGTTTTGTAGTGAGTGAAATGTCAGCCTACCTATAACGTCCCTGTAACATTTTGTTTTTTTCAGTGAATATCTAAGGTTTTTTTAATTCTATTTCCTAACAATGACAGCCCTGTAACCTTTGGTTTTTTCAGTGAATTTCTACGGTTTTTTAAATGCTAATTCCTCACTATACCTTGCCTGTAACCTTTGATTTTTCAGTGAATTTCCATGTTTTTTAAGTAACAATGGTCTTTGCAGAATGCTGTGGAAAGGGGGCAGGGCCTCTGACCAGCTCTCAGAAATCCCACTGAGTAGGACTTATAGAAAGTACCAGGAGGGCTTCTTGGTCCCCAAGGTCCTTTAGCATCCAAGACAATTTTATTCCCCAACCAGTAGTGTGCCAGGAGACGTGTTTGCAGAGTGGTGCAGAAAGTGGGTGTAGTCTCAGAACACCGCTTAGCAAAATGACTGTGTACAACTTGCTGGAGGTAATAAGAGGGATACTTGGCCCCCAAATACCCCCAATAGCCAAGGGGACACTTATTTCTCTAAATATAAAGCAAGAGTTTTCACATACTACAGTAATAATAATCCCAAATCTTCCTCAGTGACTTCAATCTTCACTGGAACGACCATAACGACCCTACAGTTAACAGCCTAAAAACCTTCCTTACTGACCTCAAACTTGTTCAATTCTGCGATAGCCCAATGCACATCCTGGGCGCAACACTTGATCTGGTCATTGCCAGGCCAAACTCCATCATACTTAAATCGATCATCCCTTGTGACTGGACGAACCACCACAGCATCTCCTTCCTCATCACTGAACCAATGAAGACACATAAACTTCAACTTAAGAAACCCAAACAGTGGAAAAGAAACACTCCCGACATTAACCGCAATGACCTAACATCCCTCACCAACAATATTCTATCACCACTAGTGGACCTGACAGATGTCCATGACCTCACAACCCACTACAACAACTCGATGACTAACATTCTCGACACAGTGGCGCCCCCTTTTTTAGACAGAGGCACTTGCCGTCCCAGAGGCAAGACACGAGCAAAACAATGGTTCAATCCAAACCCCAACCAATATCAAGGGGAAATAACCACGAGGAAGAAGGTCTACAGATGGTAGGAAATCAGACAGGTTCATTATATAATTTGTCCAACTATGTCCTGTCGATTGATGAGATGAAAGTACTAGAAAAAGGTCTATCCTTTATACCAGTCACCAAACCTGATATGGGCAAAACAAAAATGGAGATCATCCAACTTTTTAGAAAAATGCGACTTAAAGCTTTTTTTGCTGATAATTCAGACAATATGGAACGCAACTATTCAGGCCTTAAAAATGCATCAACTTTTTTTCCCTCTACTGCTAACATGCGAATGGAACTCCTCACGTTTGAAAAGAACGTAATGAGAGATCTGGACAATTTAGACAAAAAGAAAAACTACACAAAGTGGAACTTGTCACGTAATGAAAGCAATGCACTAGAGCAACTAACAAAAAATCAAGAAATCACCATCAAGCCTGCAGATAAGGGCGGGGCGATTGTGCTTATGCAGCGTGAAAAATATGAGGCTGAAATCATCCGGCAATTGTCTAATCCCGAACACTACAGGAGAACAACTGATGATTGGGAACAAGTAATACGAGCAAAGCTGATGAACCTAATCGCGAAAGGAGAAGAGCAAGGTTGGTTATCAAAAAAAGAAGCAAGCTTTCTATTGAATGATAATCCTAGGACTCCACTGATTTATGTTTTGCCTAAAATCCACAAAGATGTGAACAACCCCCGGGTAGATCCATTATATCGGGGGTCAACTCCATATTAGAGAGGCCTGCGAAGTATGTGGATACTTTCCTCAAGCCCCTGGTTGGTGAAACTGTAAGCTACATCAAAGATACCATGCAAGCGATAACCTTCCTGGAGGGTAAACCATTTGACTGGGATAAAGAACTACTGGTCACACTTGATATTACCAGTCTGTACACAAATATCCCACAGGAAGAAGGTCTAGAAGCCCTGGAGTTCTTTTTGGAAAAAAGAACCAGACCACACACTGTCTCTACCTCGTACTTGATTGAACTTGCCGAAATTTGCTTAAAATACAATTTTTTCCAATTTAATAACGATTATTTTTTACAAATAAAAGGCGCCGCGATGGGCTGTCCCTTTGCCCCGGAGATGGCAGTAATGTTCATGGCCCTGTTTGAGAATCAATGGATTTATAACAACAATCCATATGACGGCCACATAAAAATGTGGCATCGATATATCAATGATGTTTTTATGCAATGGAGAGGCTCAGTAGAACAACTTTCGGACTTTCAAATTTGGCTGAATCAAAGAAATCAAAATATTCAGTTCACAATAAATTCCAGTAACAAAGACATCAATTTTTTAGATCTGATGGTGAAACACGAAGATGGAATCATGTACACTACACTCTTTACAAAAGAAACAGACAAGAATACTTTCTTGCATTTTTCGAGTTTTCATCAAAGGAACTTACGTGAGAATCTCCCTTACAGTCAATTCTTAAGAATTAGGCGTAATTGCTCAAAAAAGGACGATTATTTTCACAATGCTTGCATACTTCTGAACAAATTAATGGAACGGAATTACCCCAAAAAACTTTTGAAACGATCAATGAAAAGAGCGTGGTACACGCCACGTGAAACACTCTTAATTCCCAAAGAAAAGCCGAAGGAAATACCCTTGGTGTGTGTCACAACTTTCTCCGGACGAACAAATGAAGTGAAAAAAATAATCAGAAGAAATTCGACCACAGTGAAAGGACTGGAACTAATCAAAGATCTGCCTCTGTTTGCGCTAAAGAAGAATAAAATTATAAAACAAAGACTTGTGAGGGCAAATACTTCAGTAAAGAGAGAACAACCGACTCTACAAACCATGCTATCTCTACCACCGGTTAAGGGTCACAAACGCTGTGGTAACTGTGTGGCCTGTGCAAGCACAATTGAAGGCACCTCGTTCACCTATGGAAACAAGACAATAAGACATAATGAATTTACGAACTGTAATACAAAGAACGTTATTTACTGCGTCACGTGCCCTTGTCCCCAAGCGTATGTTGGCAAAACCACCCAGCCGATAAAAAAGAGGATATCCCAACATCGTTCCCGAATAAGATGCCTAGTCATGAATGCACCCATGGTGGCACACTGTAGAGAGAAGAACCATGGACCCAATGATATGAAATGGACCATATTGAAACATGTATTGGGGAAAAACATCGATAATGTGCTGTCTAAATTTGAAGCCAAGCTTATTCTGTACCTTGGAACCATAGAAAACGGCCTCAATGAAATTAATGAAATTATGTACTGTACTTAAACACATGAACTCCATTTGCAGTTGTCAATGCACATTATTTACGATGTGTTCTCAAAAATTGCTGTTTTCCTCTTTGCCATATGAAGAAAATACATCTTCCAGCAATTAGTCCGTTCAGCTCTATGTTCCCACGTTCCGCATAGAGAGGAAGCCAGGCACGGTCAGGCACGCTGAGGTGGAAGTACGTAATACGTCCTTCTCCGTTCTTTGTTAAGAGAAACACAGTACGCTTCCTGCAATAAACGCGGAAACCGGCGAGTCCGATGATCGGATCGGAATGAAGTTACGGATGCAGAGAAGCCCGATAGGAAACAGCCGAATTTGAAACAAGACTGAAGCCAGAAGCCTATGAAGGTAAAGATCGTCCGGCCTCCCAACCTAAATACCACGGGGTTTGCGGTTTTAATTGGTCTTTCATGGCACTTGTAACTCCGAAGCAAATGGATTATATGAGCACACCCATTTGTAAGCTTTCTTTCCATACTAATGAGCAACGACTAGACAGTGTAATCCTCTATTAGTTTAAGGCACTGAAGTAACCGGAACCGTGTGCCCACGTAATCCCATGGCACCAGAAAACCACTTGGTGTCCACGTGTTATGCAGTACGCCACTTACTAAGGCATGGCTTAATAATGGGATCTAATGTTATGCACGGAGTATGCTCTTGAAAATTTCCCTCACACCGGTGCCAAAATAAGTTCTCCTCTCTATATCTCCTCCCTTCAAGATAATTGATATGATGCTTCAGAGAAAACATCAATGTACCAATCAGAAGGAGTAAGACAACGTAACCTGCCGTGTGATTTATTAAATCAGCAATAGACGAGATGGCCGGTATGTAAATCCCACTGTAAATAGGATAAATAACACGCACTAGTATTCACTACTCCTTTCTAAAAAATTCACTTTTTTCTGATTTAGGAAACCTACAGCACGTCATTTGAATTTTAACCTGCCCTGATGAAGACCTTCATTGAAAATAAAATAAATCCCCTCAAATGTTTGCGCTAAAGTGATGAAGCACAAACCTAGAAGTCAGAATAATTACTCTGGCCCCCTTAGGACCCTGCAATTATAACAGCCAGGATGACTCAGTGCTAAAAGTCCCAGCTAATATAATTCACAAGACTGTAGGATAGAATGTAAAGTCTTTTTTTAAGATATCTTTCAAGTATGTGTTTGTCTTCTAAGTAGTGTGTTTTTCAATTTTGCCATCAATGTGATTGTCTTCTGTAACCATTTGCACTTTATTTTGATGGTGTTGTAAATAGTGATGCGTGTTTTTGAAGAATATTTGTGTAAATTGTGATGTATCTCTTTGGTGTATAATTTTTTCAAAAAAAGGGAAAAATATTCCTAAAATAATTCAAAATTCAAAAAAGAGATTACGTTAAGCTCAGAGTCAATAAAAAGGGACTTCTGATGTCAAATAAGTAGTGTCTGATCTATGGTTGGGGAGGCTTTACCTTTATTTTTGATATCATGTACTTGATTCCTGCCTCTCCATTCCTTAACTGAATCCACCCCCTTGTTTGTAGTACATACGTGTAGGCACCACGCCTACGAGGGCTTTTTGTATCTCTACAGAAAGAGTATCCTCAATACAGGTGGCCAGGTCTGCCATCTGTTGTACTAAGTTAGTCTCTTTCCCTTGAAATACAATGAGTGTGACTAGTATTATTTCATTATAAAATTGTTTGTCATACATAACGGCCAATAAATCACGCAGATGTCTGAACCTAAGACACTTAGTTTTAGAGAGGAAGATATAGAGGAGTTACTGAAGAGACCGTCCACATTAAATCCTGGCAATATAAACACCACTCCAGCCCAACAATCTGAAGTGGAGAAGTTGACACGACTTAAGAAAAAACAGATCCGTACAGCCTTACATGGCGAAGTCCTATTGGAACATTTGAGAGCAGGCACGATTCCAGTGGGTCTACAGGTGAAAAACATTCCTGTCATTTTTACAGACCAGCCAGAATATCTGGATGGATTCAGTCATATTGGTACAAAATGTTCCAGGGACTGGATGTTCCATTCCATTAAGACCGCTGAACGTCTGAGTCAAAAAGAACTTGAGCTCATACGAGAATTAGAAGAAGCCCTCCTGAATAACACGGCAATTGAGAACGCACAAGCATTGCTTGTAAAATTGGAAAAAGAAAACGCGACCTTCAAGAAAACTAAAGAGGATTTTAAAAGATCTAAACTCCAAAAGGATATTACAAACTTTAGTGAAAAAAAGACTTACCCTTACTTGGAGAAAGAGTATTACCAACAGCCTGCTAACATCGGATCTTTGAGTACATACGGAGGAAGAAGTAGGAGACAATTTATAACTTTCTCGGACGCCTCTTCTTACTCTGATAGCTCAAGCGATTCTGAACCCTCTACCAGCTACAGGGGAAACCAACAGCCACACTTTTTTCAGCCACAACCTTTTTAGACAGGAGGCACTGGCCGTCCCAGAGGCAAGACACGAGCAAAACAATGGTTCAACCCAAACCGCAACCAATATCAAGGGGAAATAACCATGAGGAAGAAGGTCTACAGATGGTAGGAAATCAGACAGGTTCATTATATAATTTGTCCAACTATGTCCTGTCGATTGATGAGATGAAAGTACTAGAAAAAGGTCTATCCTTTATACCAGTCACCAAACCTGATATGGGCAAAACAAAAATGTAGATCATCCAACTTTTTAGAAAAATGCGACTTAAAGCTTTTTTTGCCGATAATTCAGACAATATGGAACGCAACTATTCAGGCCTTAAAAATGCATCAACCTTTTTTCCTCTACTGCTAACATGCCAATGGAACTCCTCACGTTTGAAAAGAACGTAATGAGAGATCTGGACAATTTAGACAAAAAGAAAAACTACACAAAGTGGAACTTGTCACGTAATGAAAGCAATGCACTAGAGCAACTAACAAAAAATCAAGAAATCATAATCAAGCCTGCAGATAAGGGCGGAGCGATTGTGCTTATGCAGCGCGAAAAATATGAGGCTGAAATCATCCGGCAATTGTCTAATCCCGAACACTACAGGAGAACAACTGATGATTGGGAACAAGTAATTCGAGCAAAGCTGATGAACCTAATCGCGAAAGGAGAAGAGCAAGGTTGGTTATCAAAAAAAGAAGCAAGCTTTCTATTGAATGATAATCCTAGGACTCCACTGATTTATGTTTTGCCTAAAATCCACAAAGATGTGAACAACCCCCCGGGTAGACCCATTATATCGGGGGTCAACTCCATATTAGAGAGGCCTGCGAAGTATGTGGATACTTTCCTCAAGCCCCTGGTTGGTGAAACTGTAAGCTATGTCAAAGATACCATGCAAGCGATAACCTTCCTGGAGGGTAAACCATTTGACTGGGATAAAGAACTACTGGTCACACTTGATATTACCAGTCTGTACACAAATATCCCACAGGAAGAAGGTCTAGAAGCCCTGGAGTTCTTTTTGGAAAAAAGAACCAGACCACACACTGTCCCTACCTCGTACTTGATTGAACTTGCCGAAATTTGCTTAAAATACAGGGGCATATTATCAAGAAACGGCGTTAAATTATGGCCGCTTTAGCGGCAGAAAACTGCTGCTAAAGCGGCGATAATGGGCTTGATAATATACCCTTGAGAATTCCAATAGAAGCCCATGTTCTGGTGTTAACATGGGCTTTTATTGGAATTCTCAAGGGCATATTATCAAGCCCATTATCGCCGCTTTAGCGGCAGTTTCCTGCCGCTAAAGCGGCGATAATTTTAACGCCGCTTCTTGATAATATGCCCCACAATTTTTTCCAATTTAATAACGATTATTTTTTACAAATAAAAGGCGCCGCGATGGGCTGTCCCTTTGCCCCGGAGATGGCAGTAATGTTCAAGGCCCTGTTTGAGAACCAATGGATTTATAACAACAATCCATATGACGGCCACATAAAAATGTGGCATCGATATATCGATGATGTTTTTATGCAATGGAGAGGCTCAGTAGAACAACTTTCAGACGTTCAAATTTGGCTGAATGAAAGAAATCAAAATATTCAGTTCACAATAAATTTCAGTAATAAAGAGATACATTTTTTAGATCTGATGTTGAAACACGAAGATGGAATCATGTACACTACACTCTTTACAAAAGAAACAGACAAGAATACTTTCTTGCATTTTTCGAGTTTTCATCAAAGGAACTTATGTGAGAATCTCCTTACAGTCAATTCTTAAGAATTAGGCGTAATTGCTCAAAAAAGGACGATTATTTTCACAATGCTTCCATACTTCTGAACAAATTAATGGAACGGAATTACCCCAAAAAACTTTTGAAAAGATCAATGAAAAGAGCGTGGTACACGCCACGTAAAACACTCTTAATTCCCAAAGAAAAGCCGAAGGAAATACCCTTGGTGTGTGTCACAACTTTCTCCGGACGAACAAATGAAGTGAAAAAAATAGTCAGAAGAAATTGGACCACAGTGAAAGGACTGGAACTATTCAAAGATCTGCCTCTGTTTGCGCTAAAGAAGAATAAAAGTATAAAACAAAGACTTGTGAGGGCAAATACTTCAGTAAAGAGAGAACAACCGACTCTACAAACCATGCTATCTCTACCACCGGTTAAGGGTCACAAACGCTGCGGTAACTGTGTGGCCTGTGCAAGCACAATTGAAGGCACCTCGTTCACCTATGGAAACAAGACAATAAGACATAATAAATTTACGAACTGTAATACAAAGAACGTTATTTACTGCGTCACGTGCCCTTGTCCCCAAGCGTATGTTGGCAAAACCACCCAGCCGATAAAAAAGAGGATATCCCAACATCGTTCCCGAATAAGATGCCAAGTCATGAATGCACCCATGGTGGCACACTGTAGAGAGAAGAACCATGGACCCAATGATATGAAATGGACCATATTGAAACATGTATTGGGGAAAAACATCGATAATGTGCTGTCTAAATTTGAAGCCAAGCTTATTCTGTACCTTGGAACCATAGAAAACGGCCTCAATGAAATTAATGAAATTATGTACTGTACTTAAACACATGAACTCCATTTGCAGTTGTCAATGCACATTATTTACGATGTGTTCTCAAAAATTGCTGTTTTCCTCTTTGCCATATAAAGAAAATACATCTTCCAGCAATTAGTCCGTTCAGCTCTATGTTCCCACGTTCCGCATAGAGAGGAAGCCAGGCATGGTCAGGCCATGGCGGAAGTACGTAATACGTCCTTCTCCGTTCTTTGTTAAGAGAAACACAGTACGCATCCTGCAATAAACGCAGAAACCGGCGAGTCCGATGATCGGATTGGAATGAAGTTACCGATGCAGAGAAGCCCGATAGGAAACAGCCGAATTTGAAACAAGACTGAAGCCAGAAGCCTATGAAGGTAAAGATCGTCCGGCCTCCCAACCTAAATACCACGGGGTTTGCGGTTTTAATTGGTCTTTCATGGCACTTGTAACTCCGAAGCAAATGGATTATACGAGCACACCCATTTGTAAGCTTTCTTTCCATACTAACGAGCAACGACTACACAGTGTAATCCTCTATTAGTTTAAGGCACTGAAGTAACCGGAACCGTGTCCCCACATAATCCCATGGCACCAGATAAACCACTTGGTGTCCACGTGTTATGCAGTATGCCACTTACTAAGGTATGGCTTAATAATGGGATCTAATGTTATGCACGGAGTATGCTCTTGAAAATTTCCCTCAGACCGGCGCCAAAATAAGTTCTCCTCTCTATATCTCCTCCCCTCAAGATAATTGATATGATGCTTCAGAGAAAACATCAATGTACCAATCAGTAGGAGTAAGACAAAGTAACCTGCCGTGTGATTTATTAAATCAGCAATAGACGAGATGGCCGGTATGTAAATCCCACTGTAAATAGGATAAATAACACGCACTAGTATTCACTACTCCTTTCTAAAAATTCACTTTTTTCTGATTTAGGAAACCTACAGCACGTCATTTGAATTTTATCCTGCCCTGATGAAGACCTTCATTCCAAATCAACTTTTTGTCCTAATCTGAAGGTCGAAACGCGTTGGCTAACCATTTGCTGAGGCCAAGAGTCAACTCCATTGAAAATAAAATAAATCCCCTCAAATGTTTGCGCTAAAGTGATGAAGCACAAACCTAGAAGTCAGAATAATTACTCTGGCCCCCTTAGGACCCTGCAATTATAACAGCCAGGATGACTCAGTGCTAAAAGTCCCAGCTAATATAATTCACAAGACTGTAGGATAGAATGTAAAGTCTTTTTTTATGATATCTTTCAAGTATGTGTTTGTCTTCTAAGTAGTGTGTTTTTCAATTTTGCCATCAATGTGATTGTCTTCTGTAACCATTTGCACTTTATTTTGATGGTGTTGTAAATAGTGATGCGTGTTTTTTGAAGAATATTTGTGTAAATTGTGATGTATCTCTTTGGTGTATAATTTTTTCAAAAAAGGGAAAAATATTCCTAAAATAATTCAAAATTCAAAAAAAGAGATTACGTTAAGCTCAGAGTCAATAAACAGGGACTTCTGATGTCAAATAAGTAGTGTCTGATCTATGGTTGGGGAGGCTTTACCTTTATTTTTGATATCATGTACTTGATTCCTGCCTCTCCACTCCTTAACTGAATCCCCCCCCCCTTGTTTGTATTACATACGTGTAGGCACCACGCCTACGAGGGCTTTTTGTATCGCTACAGAAAGAGTATCCTCAATACAGGTGGCCAGGTCTGCCATCTGTTGTACTAAGTTAGTCTCTTTCCCTTGAAATACAATGAGTGTGACTAGTATTATTTCATTATAAAATTGTTTGTCATACATAACGGCCAATAAATCACGCAGATGTCTGAACCTAAGACACTAAGGGGTCGATTCCGATTCGGGCCGAAAAAAGCACCGACCGACTCGGAGCCGGAATTTATTCCGACCGACACGTACCTGTGGCGCCCGACACGCCAAGTACGATGCAAAGCGTGCAAAATCCGACCGACACGTACCGAACCCAAGCCGAACGACCGAGCCGCACGGAAAACAGCAATCCAGCCGGAAAAACACGCGAATCGAACCGACCGACACGTACCCGGAACAAATCCGACCGAAACGTACACGCGAACTCCAAACCGCAAAGTACGATGCAAGGCGCGAAAACCACGACCGAGTCGGACGGAGGACAAGCCGTACGACCGACACGCATACAAAACCGAGCCGAAGTTACACAAAACACCGCGACCGACGCGTACGCAGCATAGAAAACTGCACATACACAGCGTGAACGAAACGGAGAACACCGTACGAGACAAATGCAGGGTCCGACTCGGTCACAAGAACGTTTCCAACATGCACAGACAGTACAAAGGAAAATTAACACAAAAAAAGGCCAAACAAGCAATTACAAAGCCGATAAATACTGGGGGTGGGGGGTGGGGACAGAGAACAAAGACACACCCACAACTCCACCCATATAAAGGACACAAATCACAACCATGATCCTTTGCAAATGCCATTCCACTGCCAGCACCCAACAGACAGCAACCACACACCCACAGCTCATCCTTCACACAAGCCACACACCATCAGCACACCAACAAATACCTACCTCACATACACCCAGCAAAACACACACTCACACACCCTCACCTGCACACCAACACACACATCACTCACCATCACCACCCATCACCATGCCCCCCAAGAAGAATCACAAGTTCCTAGATTGTGAATTGGAAGTCCTGGTAGACGAGATCCTCAGGGTAGAGCCACAGCTGTTTGGCACACTGGTCCAACAGACCCCCATCTCCCAGAAAACCAAGATGTGGGAGAGGATCATCTACAGGGTGAACGCACAATCACCATGTCTGCGCACAAAGACCGACATCCAGAACAGGTGGTATGACGTGCGCAGGAGGGTCCGGGAGCTGCTCAAGAAAGACTACCTCCTGAGCCAATACACCGGCAGTGGCCCTCCTGCCAAGCCAGTATACCTCAGGCCCTGGGAGGAGAAGGTGCGGGCCATCCTTCCGCCAGTGAGCGTATATGGACTAGAGAACATCCCAGAGCCTGGTGAGTACACAACAAATGTACACAATATTCTGCCACAATACACACACACATCACTGTCAAGGGGAGAGTCAAACCATGCACTCATAGCAATTACACAGCAACAAGAACAGAATCATCCCAAAATGTGTATGTCAGTCAGAGAAACACAACACATGCCATCTCAAAGTTACATTCAACCGTGCCATCACATGTACAAACACAACTACAACTACAGCTAGGCAGTGGCACAAATAGAACTAACAAACACATCCAGACATGTAGCCACCACAACAACACCAACACACAGTGAAGACCACTGAAAGGAAGGTATCCTGTGTATGCTGGCCAAGTCAGTGTAGCCAATAGCATCATGGGAGTCGTAGTCACACATATTGCCCCCCCACAACTGTCCCATCAACACCACCATGAACCATGCGCACATCACAGGGAGTGGAGAAGGACTCACAAGATGGCTGACACTGGCTACTGCTGTGGGGAGCACAAGGCCCTGCTGGCAACTGTGCACCAACAAACAGCAGGACACCACTGACTGACATCCTGAGAGACAACTTCCACTCCCTGCAATGGAAGCACGTTCCATGGTGGGATATCTGGCTGGCTGGGTGGGAAGGAGGACTCGCACCACTGACCATAGTCACAAGCACCTCCCCTCACACACACCCTCAACACATACTCCACATAACCCACCTGGGAGAATGCATTGCCACACATCCTAACTCAAGATCCCACAAAGAACCTCCACCCTGGGTTATGTCGTGTGAAGCACAGGGACACTCATGGGACTTTCAGCCAAACAACTGCCAGGACAACACTCCCAGCCATCCTGTCAGCACAGGCAGCCCACCCCACAGGGAAGCAGAGTCAAAAGGAAGGAAGCATGGGCATGCTGGGAAGAGGGGTGCAGGCAATAGCATGATGGGAGTCGTAGTCACAGCTCTACATCCCCCACCACATGGCCCAGCAAGCTCACACCCATGCTTGCACATCCCACAGAGAGTGGAAAGGCCCATCAAAGATGTCTGACACTGTTGCTGTGTCGTGGGGAGCACAAGGGCATGCTGGGAACTGCACACCAACCAACAGCAGGACACCACTGTCAGCCATCTTGCCATTGCTCTCACACCCACACACACTGAACTCCCCACAAAACCAAGTAAGTATGGGAATGCTGGGAAGTGGGGTGGAGACAATAGCATGATGGGAGTGGTAGTCACAGATATTGGTCACCCCCACAACTGTCCCATCAACACCACCCTGAACCATGCTCACATCACAGGGAGTGGAAAACAACTGACAAGATGGCTGACACTGGCTACTGCTGTAGGGAGCACAAGGCCCTGCTGGCAACTGTGCACCAACAAACAGCAGGACACCACTGACTGACATCCTGAGAGACAACTTCCACTCCCTGCAATGCAAGCACGTTCCATGGTGGGATATCTGGCTGGCTGGGTGGGAAGGAGGACTTGCAGCACTGACCATAGTCACAAGCACCTCCCCTCACACCCCCCTCAACACAAACTCCACAGAACCCACCTGGTAGAATGCAATGCCTCCCATCCTAACTCAAGATCCCACAAAGAACCACCACCCTGGGTTATGTTGTGTGAAGCACAGGGACACTCTTGGGACTTTTAGCCAAACAACTGCCAGGACAACACTCCCAGCCATCCTGTCAGCACAGCCAGCCCACCCCACAGGGAAGCAGAGTCAAAAGGAAGGAAGCATGGGCATGCTGGGAAGGGGGTGGAGGCAATAGCATGATGGGAGTCACAGTCACAGACATAGCTCACCCCCACAACTGTCCCATCAACAGCACCCTGAACCATGCTCACATCACAGGGAGTGGAGAAGGACTCACAAGATGGCTGACACTGGCTACTGCTGTGGGGAGCACAAGGGCATGCTGGTAACTGCACACCAACCAACAGCAGGACACCACTGTCAGCCATCTTGCCATTGCCCTCACACCCACACACACTGAACTCCCCACAAAAGCAAGTAAGTATGGGAATGCTGGGAAGTGGGGTGGAGGCAATAGCATGATGGGAGTCACAGTCACAGACATAGCTCACCCCCACAACTGTCCCATCAACACCACCCTGAACCATGCTCACATCACAGGGAGTGGAGAAGGACTCACAAGATGGCTGACACTGGCTACTGCTGTGGGGAGCACAAGGCCCTGCTGGCAACTGTGCACCAACAAACAGCAGGACACCACTGACTGACATCCTGAGAGACAACTTCCACTCCCTGCAATGCAAGCACGTTCCATGGTGGGATATCTGGCTGGCTGGGTGGGAAGGAGGACTCGCAGCACTGACCATAGTCACAAGCACCTCCCCTCACACCCCCTCAACACAAACTCCACAGAACCCACCTGGTAGAATGCAATGCCTCCCATCCTAACTCAAGATCCCACAAAGAACCACCACCCTGGGTTATGTTGTGTGAAGCACAGGGACACTCTTGGGACTTTTAGCCAAACAACTGCCAGGACAACACTCCCAGCCATCCTGTCAGCACAGCCAGCCCACCCCACAGGGAAGCAGAGTCAAAAGGAAGGAAGCATGGGCATGCTGGGAAGGGGGTGGAGGCAATAGCATGATGGGAGTGGTAGTCACAGATATTGCTCAGCCTCACAACTGGCCCATCAACACCACCCTGAACCATGCTCACATCACAGGGAGTGGATAAGGACACACAAGATGGCTGACACTGGCTACTGCTGTGGGGAGCACAAGGGCATGCTGGGAACTGCACACCAACCAACAGCAGGACACCACTGTCAGCCATCTTGCCATTGCCCTCACACCCACACACACTGAACTCCCCACAAAAGCAAGTAAGTATGGGAATGCTGGGAAGTGGGGTGGAGGCAATAGCATGATGGGAGTCACAGTCACAGACATAGCTCACCCCCACAACTGTCCCATCAACACCACCCTGAACCATGCTCACATCACAGGGAGTGGAGAAGGACTCACAAGATGGCTGACACTGGCTACTGCTGTGGGGAGCACAAGGCCCTGCTGGCAACTGTGCACCAACAAACAGCAGGACACCACTGACTGACATCCTGAGAGACAACTTCCACTCCCTGCAATGCAATCACGTTCCATGGTGGGATATCTGGCTGGCTGGGTGGGAAGGAGGACTTGCAGCACTGACCATAGTCACAAGCACCTCCCTCACACCCCCTCAACACAAACTCCACAGAACCCACCTGGTAGAATGCAATGCCTCCCATCCTAACTCAAGATCCCACAAAGAACCACCACCCTGTGTTATGTTGTGTGAAGCACAGGGACACTCTTGGGACTTTTAGCCAAACAACTGCCAGGACAACACTCCCAGCCATCCTGTCAGCACAGCCAGCCCACCCCACAGGGAAGCAGAGTCAAAAGGAAGGAAGCATGGGCATGCTGGGAAGGGGGTGGAGGCAATAGCATGATGGGAGTCACAGTCACAGACATAGCTCACCCCCACAACTGTCCCATCAACACCACCCTGAACCATGCTCACATCACAGGGAGTGGAGAAGGACTCACAAGATGGCTGACACTGGCTACTGCTGTGGGGAGCACAAGGCCCTGCTGGCAACTGTGCACCAACAAACAGCAGGACACCACTGACTGACATCCTGAGAGACAACTTCCACTCCCTGCAATGCAAGCACAGTCCATGGTGGGATAACTGACTGGCTGGGTGGGAAGGAGGGCCGGCTGTCAACCAAATACAACCAATGCAGACCATGTTCACATCCCAACAAATACATAGAAATGCCCAAATAATGCAGGACAATGTGCCACACCAATATCAACCCCTGACTGTGACGACTTAGGACAATGCAATGTACAGGCCAGCACCCAGAGGCACAGTCACAACTGTCAGGTGTGTCAACCATTGATGCCTGCAGAAACATAACATACATTGTGTGTGTCTCCCAAAAACAGGTGATGATGGGGACACAGCAGCAGACGCTGAGGAGTCCCAGTCCCAGGCTCAAGAGGATGCGGAGCTCACTGGTGTCGTACAGCCTCTGCCCTCCTCGGACGAAGAAGACCAACCTGGCACATCCGGTGCAAGTCTACATGCAGCACCAGCAGGACCACCAGCTGCAGCACCAGCAGGACCACCAGCTGCACCCCTGCACCCACCCCTCCAACGACTGTCACCACAAATACCATCTCTGCCGACATGGACAGAACAAGGAGCAACACCAGCACAGGGACCCTGGACCAACCTGGGGCCATGGACACCACCACCACCACCAACCCCCAAGGTGGACCATGGTCATCTGTGCGTGCCACTGCACGCACTGCACATGTCAGCAGGGGTGGTGGGAGGGGTGGGAGACAGAGGTCGCTGCTTGCAGAGGTTGCTGGTGTGCATGATGACCCACAACTGGTACGCATAGCTGATGCGTACCAGTCCAGCACCGGAGATCTCAGCCAGGTAGTGGGGCTCCTCAGAGACATGAAACAGCAGCAGGCTGCCCATCATGCCCGCTTGGACTCTCACATGTCCCACGTGGAGTCACACATGTCCCGCGTGGACTCACACATGTCCCGCGTGGAGTCCAAGTGGGATGCACTGCATGAGATGACGGCGGTGCACAGGGACATTTTACAATGCCTCCGCCAGATGAACAGCAACCAGTCCACACCTCCCTGTGTGCCAACAACATCTGGTGCTGAACAAACTGCAACTGCCACAGGGAGGGAGGATGACTCTGGCGGAGAGTCCCCTGCACCGCAGCAGCCTGTACTTGAGGGGCCCCCCCAAAGAAGAGGGGTCGTCCGAGGAGGGGCAAGTGAGAGGCCGATGGCCAAGCGCAACTCCCAGGAAGCCTGAACCTGTTCTGGATGTTCACCTTTGTGCACAGACTGTTCACCCTGTTGACGGCAACACTACTCCCACACATTGCATGGGGAGTACAAGTTGGACCAATGTCTCAGACAACTGTGGCCCCGATACTGGGGATTTTGTCTACCAGGACTTTCAATTCACCTAGGAACTTCTGATTGCAAGATTTATGTACAGCACTACCCATCCTATGCACTATTCACACAAATGTATCACAATAAACACACTAATACACCATACTTGCCTCTGTTGTGATTCCAACGTGGGTGCTGTTATGGGGATGATGAACTGCAAAATTACACTGTGTATGCGAACTGCAACAGCAAGTACAACCCAGGCATGTGAGTAAAGGCAACGTGAGGGAGACACACCACCAGGGCTACACAACACATACACACCTAGGCCTTCTGACTCATTGCCTACACTGATGTTGCCAGGGAAGACGGTGCAATGCACAGACACCACACCCATTCCCAGTTGTAGTCAAGTAGCCCACAGGTGCAGTAAGCAAATGGCAGTCAAATGTGTGACCACAGACAACGCACATCACAAAGTGAAGCACAGGTTTATTACACAGTTGCAACATGTCGTAACCACTACAGATGCAAGGTAATCCCACCTGGCAGCGGGCACACAGTCAACAACTGTAGACGGAAGGAAGTCCATGGGTGTGGCGCACATCACCTGTAGGGACACAACAGCTACCACCCTGGAAGTGCAATCACGTCGTCGGTAGACACAGTTGACCAAACGAATCTGACAGTACCCTGTGAAGGACAGAAATGACACACAGTCAAAAGCAATGGAGAACAGGACAGAACAGCAAAACTCATGCACAATACATGTTACAAGATACCCACCCAGAACCAAGTTAGCATGTCAACACTGTTGGGGAGTACAGACCACCTGTAAGCACACATCGCAACACACATCCAGTCAAGTAGCCCATGGACACACTCCAACAGCACCAGAGCACCACCTACACATATCATGCCAACTCACATCATTGACATGACACCTCAGGATACTCACATTCAGCTAAAGAAGTTGGTGATGAGCTGTGTGCGGACATCACCCTCATCATCATCATCATCATCACTGGCATCGTGGTCCAGGCCAGGATCCTCCACAGGTGGCGGATGTTGGTCATTGTCATCCTGGATGAGAGGCAACTCCTTCCGCACTGCCAGGTTGTGGAGCATGCAGCAAACGATGATAATCTTGCACACTTTCGCAGGGGCATATGGGAGGGACCCTCCGGTCTTGTCCAGGCAGCGGAAGCGGCTCTTCAGGAGACCAAATGTCCGCTCAATCACTCTCCTGGTCCGACCATGTGCCTCATTGTAGCGCATCTGGGCTGGTGTCACAGGGTTCCTGAGGGGTGTCAGCAACCACGGCATGTTGGGGTATCCCGAGTCACCTACGGACAGACAAGTGCACATTAGCTGACTTGGAAAAGTGGGCAGAATACTACAGATCAGATCACACACAATGGCACAAAGTCAGTACACACCGACAAGCCAGGCACGCTGGTTCTGCATCTGTGCCATCATCCTGGGGATGCGACTACTCCTCATCACAAAGGCATCGTGTGCTGAACCAGGGAAACGGGCACACACGTGTGTGATGGTCATATCTGCAAGACACACCACCAGTGCATTGACCGAGTGGTAGTGCTTGCGGTTCCTGTAGGCCTGCTCCTGGGCCTGTGGTGGTACCAAAGCCACATGTGTCCCATCAATGGAGCCAATGACATGCGGCATCCTCCCCAGGGCATAGAAGTCATTCTTCACATCAGTGAGTCGTCGCAGTCTAGGGAAATAGATGTACCGGTTCAGGAATAGCAACATTGCCGCCAAAACATCGCGGAGCACACGGCTCAACATGGTCTGTGACATCCCACCAGCAGTCGCCACAGTATGTTGGAAGGTACCGGTGGCAAAGAAGTGTAGGGCTGCCATCACCTTCACCTTGGGGGTCAGCGCTGTAGGATACGGCCGGCCAGGCTGCAAATGTGGGGCCAACTGCACTGCCAAATCCTCAATCAGCTGCCTGGTGAAGCGGTACCGTCGGATGCTGTCCCGTTCCACCATCGTTGCCAGGTCTGGGAATGGTCGATGGACAGCAGGAGCCCTGCAGTGCAGAGGAGAAGTAAGCAAGATTGTCAGTCAGCCCCCATATGCGGCATTGAACACACTCAATATCCCAACATACATCATTATGAGGCACAACTACATGATGTGTGCAGTTCTGTAAGGACATGTATGGTACATACATGGCCAACATCTGTCATCACGGTCCAACAAGTGGCATCAATAAGTCCCAGGTTGGCCCATTGGATATCATGAGGCCGTGTCACAGTTCCCATCTCCTGCTGCCGTGTCACAATCACCCCCCACAGTGACATGTGAGGACAGATGTGCCCCAGGCATCACAGCTCAATGACAGGTACATTCCCAGGGACCCTGTATTGCCACATGGACACTGGCATTACATGGAGTATCATGTATACACCACAGCAAAACAACTATGACCCCCACAGGTAGTGGTCCCACTTGCCACTGCAGGACAGACATGGACGTCTGTGACACACACACGCACAACAACAAAGTCCATGCACACACAACGTGGATGTGGAGACTGCCTCCCATTGTGCACATGAAATCAGAGACATTGTAAACACTACATGCACACAGACTGTGGAGGACCATCACTATTGTGCCACTGGGACACCCTGGCTCAAACATACCGTCCCACATGGGACTCACGGGGTATGTGACATGACATACACATACACCACCGTGAAATGTGACCATGGCACATGCACAGATATGAACAGTTGCACATCACAGTGGTCATGTACACGTAACACCCAGGATCCTGTCCCCATGAACACGTGCACAGCCTGGGGGTGGCTGCCCCCAGGTGACACCCACAGGACAACATGTACACCAACATACACACAATAGGAAATGCAGCCTTACATGCCTTATCATACAGTTTGGGCAGGCTGTCGTGTTGTAGGTGTGCCCCTCACTCCCTGGGAGCTATCTGTGGCTGGCATATGTCCATCTGAGACAGGCATGGTGACATATGCCAGTCACTTGTACAGGGATGCGTTGAACAGCAATGGACCGATCGGTGCCCCCGGCCGGCCCATTGCATTCAATGTGTGCGGGTACGCGTTGTACCCCTGTACGCGTTGTACCGCAATGGACCGATCGGTGCCCCCGGCCGGCCCATTGCATTCAATGTGTGCGGGTACGCATTGTGCCCCTGTACGCGTTGTACCGCAATGGACCGATCGGTGCCCCCGGCCGGCCCATTGCATTCAATGTGTGCGGGTACGCGTTGTACCCCTGTACGCGTTGTACCGCAATGGACCGATCGGTGCCCCTGGCCGGCCCATTGCATTCAATGTGTGCGGGTACGCGTTGTGCCCCTGTACGCGTTGTACCACAATGGACCGATCGGTGCCCCGGCCGGTCCATTGCATTCAATGTGTGCAGGTACGCGTTGTGCCCCTGTAGCGTTGTACCGCAATGGACCGATCGGTGCTCCCGGCCGGCCCATTGCATTCAATGTGTGCGGGTACGCGTTGTGCCCCTGTACGCGTTGTACCGCAATGGACTGATCGGTGCCCCCGGCCGGCCCATTGCATTCAATGTGTGCGGGTACGCGTTGTGCCCCTGTACGCGTTGTACCGCAATGGACCGATCGGTGCCCCCGGCCGGCCCATTGCATTCAATGTGTGCGGGTACGCGTTGTGCCCCTGTACGCGTTGTACCGCAATGGACCGATCAGTGCCCCCGGCCGGCCCATTGCATTCAATGTGTGCGGGTACGTGTTGTACCCCTGTACGCGTTGATCAGCAATGGACCGATCGGTGCCCCCGGCCGGCCCATTGCATTCAATGTGTGCGGGTACGCGTTGTGCCCCTGTACGCGTTGTACCGCAATGGACCGATCGGTGCGCACCCATTGACAATGGCCTTGCCTGGCAACGGAAGCGTTTTCGAAATTCGAACGAGTCAGTTGCTGGAAATTCAGTTGGTCACCCACAACAATGTTGCAAAATCATGTATGTCATGAAGTTGAAGATTTGAAGGATGCCGTGGGCGTGTATTGGTGCTGCTATTCCATGGATTGGCCAGATTCAGAAGATGCAAACAACTTGGACCTATCACTTTGGACACAAGGGACAGTATCTGCCTCTCCAGCACATATATATTGCTGGCTGTTCCCCTGAGAGCTCACTTGCCTGCACTACATGCTCCAGGACGACATCTGCCACTGCACTGCTGCTGTCTCTGCCCCTCTGGACCCTGCAATGGCACGTACTGTGGAGAGAGCCCCAGCATTCAGCCTTGAGGAGAACCAGGCCCTGCTGGACAGCCTACTTCCACAGTTAAGCAAGCTGTATGGGACACCAGGGGAGCAGGTGAGTGTTCTGTGCACTGCCTTTCTGAATGTGCATTTTGTCTGACTAGCAAGGCTGAAAGTCTGCACGCCACTGGCTAGCAGGCTCACTGAGTAGTTGTCACCCCCATAGTGTGTAGTGACATGCACTGGACAGGTATGGTGCAGTGACAGTGCATTTGAACAAGGTTTTACTTCCCATGCAATGATACCATGTAGTGACGTCTGGCAAACTGTCCATGGGCAGCGTTGCACTGCCTGTGTACATCATGTGCCCCTGTGAATGAGACATGTATATACAACTGTGTCATGCACGGATATGTTGCATGTGTAGTAATGGCCTTTTCACTTTGTCATCCTGACAGGTTAATGCCCATCGGAAGCAGGAGATCTGGAAGGACATCGTCCGGGCTGTCCGGTCCGTGGGGGTCTACAAGCGCCGGATCCGCAACTGCCAGAAGAGGTGGCAGGACCTTCGGGGCTGGACCCAGAGGATTGCACGGGTCCAGCTGAAGCTGTCGCCTCCTCGCAGGAGGGGCAGAACACGGACCCTGACCCCCACATGCTCCAGATCCTGGCGGTGGTGTTTCCAGACCTGGATGGGCAGCTGAAGGCCAGACAGCAGCAAGGAGGGGGTGAGACAAAGACTGCACTGTGAACTCTGTATTACATGCTTTGTGCCCTCCTCTGGCCTGGTTCAACTGCCACAGTACAGCAGTCATGTTGTCCAGGAGCCATGTCCCTCTATTGTGCACTGCCCACTCCTCATCTGATACCCAGGTGTGGCCCTTACATTCAGGGAATTGTGTCACTTGGGACTGTGTCCTTGCAGTTTGCTTCACTAAAGGTGGGGGACAGCATCTGTTTCCTTAACTCTGTTGTGGGCATCATGGGTGGGTCCATTGTTCACACAACGTCTGTGTTCGGACATGTAATCTGCGTGTTGCTTTGATATGCGGTCCACTTGCTGAGCTGAGCCACCACATGTGCCTGGGGTATGTGGCACACACCCATGCAGCGGGTGGGAACAATGTTTGGGCCCCAGGAGTATGCAGATTACGTGTGTCACACATACATAGCCAGCTATCCACTGTCCAGGGCTCATCCCTCATTCATGTGGGGCAGGACAGTCATGCCTACTCCAGGCCATGCAATGCACTCTGTACTCCCACTCAGCTGTATCAGCTGACACATTGTGCGCAGTGATTTGACCCCTCAGGTGTCTTCCTCTGTGTCAGTGTGCTGTGGATTTGTTGCCAGGACTGCTGGGGTGTTTCTTGGTAGGGGCTCAGCATGCCACTGGAGATGTGACCATAGGGGACGATACTTGTGTGTCACATAGGTGTTTGATCAGCTGCCCGTGCAGACTGGGGTATGCGAATGTGAAGTTCAGGCAGCTGTTCCCCATTCACAGCAGATTGTGAGGGGCTCAGGTTCAGAGGGTAGTGTCACAGGTCTCCCATATGTCCAATCGGTATGACCTGGACAGATGAGGGTTAAGATGATGTGTTGTGTGGGGGATGTACATGTGCACTTGTGCAGCTCCAGGACTTGCATTCCCCATGACCTACTATTGTGACACAGTGCAGAGTGTTGTTGTCTGGCTGCCAAGTCATACATCACTGAGACAGTGATGTATGACTTAGCAGTCATGCCTCCGCCATGGCATGTGTCTACTTATTGGTGATCCTGCAGGGGAGTGACATGTGCTACATGCACACCATTGTGGCGATGGCTATCAGGACATGGGTGCATCATGGTGTCTCTCGCTGGTATTCATCACATGCATATCCTATTTGACTCTGGGCGTCCCTTTCATCCGGAAACCTGTACTGACTCAGTGGCAAGAGTTGTGATGTGTGCATGTCCACATGCTACACCGTGTCCTCTGCACTGTCCAACTACTGTGTAGTTGGTGCACGTGTCCACACTGGGGTGTTGCTATCCAACAGACACCAGACAGATGGGTGCAAAGCCATGTGGGATGTGAGTGCCATGGTTGGCATCAGACTGACAATTGGCTTCTCCTGTTCAGTTAGGGCACTTTTAGCAATGTACAACTAATGATGCCAGGGCTTGCTCTGTAATGTGCTGTGCTCACAGTGGTGTGTGCGTTTGGTGCAGGTGACTGATGTCTGTCTGTTTCCCCATTGTTTGCAGATACATCCACGGCCACGGAAGGGGACAGCTCCACGGACCAGGAGGAGCCGGAGAGCTAGACTGGGTCAGCAGCCGAGGAGTGGTCGGAGGGACCCAGTGGCACGGAGGGCGAGGGGAGCCACACCGAGGAGTCCTCAGCACCATCCACCTCAGCTGAGGACCAGAGCAACTCGGAGGATGACTCCCTTATGGAGGCGGGTGTCAGCAGCCACCACACCCCAGCTAGTGTTGCTGTCCCCGCCACCACCAGCACCACCACCGCCCTCCCATCGGCTCCCATTCCCCAGGTCCGTGGAGGCTCCCATGTTCGGGAGCGTGTCTCCTTTGGGCCAGGCACCGCACCCCCTGCCCCTGTGTCCCCTGCTTCCCTGAGTGAGGAGTCTGTGTACCTCCTTCGCCAGCTCCATGTAGGGCAGACAGCCATGCTGAGTGTCCTCCATGCGCACACCGCTCTGTTGACTCAGCTGGTGTCGTTCATGGAGGGCATCTCAACGGGCATGTCTGACCTACAGAGGGGCAATAGGTCCATGGACTCCTCCCTGACGGCAGCAGTGTCCCTCCTCAGACAGTCCCTCACCCCTCCTGCCTCTGCTCCATCCACACTCCCCAGCACCTTACCCGTCCCAAGCACACACACACCGGCACAGGCACACACCAGCACACACACATCCAGCACACAGACACACACGCCACAAACAAAACGCACACGCACGCACAGTCAGGGGACTGAAACCAGACTCACAGGGGATGGGGCCCTGGAACACACACACGCATCCATGAGCACTGCGCAGTCCTCAGTTGCCTCTCCCTCCAAAACACCCTCCCTTGCCTCACCTGCAACCCCAAAGACCCAGCGGCTCTTCCTCAGTGACCTCGGCCTCTTCCCTCCGATCCAGCTGATACAGCATTCAGGGGGAAGAGGAAGCCCACCCACACGGAGCAGAGTGCCCCTCGCCCCCGGACACCCTCCCCCAGGTGCAGACAGACTGAGGCCCCCACCCGCAAGTCCCCCCGGAGTTGTAAGAGCAAGACTCCGCCGCCGCCCTGCAGCTCAGGCACCAGGTCTCCTTCCTCCATCCCTCAGGCCCCCACTCCACAGGTGCCCCCACCACACCCTGCCCCAGGTTCCCCCACCCACAGATATACCATCCCCAAGAGTATCCGGCCTTCTCCCCCTGCCACTTGCTCTCCCGGCACCACACCCCCCGCTGCGCTTGTCTGTGCCACTGATGTGGTGAGGGTGTCCTCCCCTCTGTCCAGCCCACCTTGCCTGTTCCCCATTCTCCTCCCCTAGTGGTAGGCACTGCAGTGGAGTCCACTACCACCCTGTCTGACTTGGGCACTGCAGTGGCGGACCTGTCCACTCCATCTGCAGGGTCCACTGCAGTCGTGCCGGCACCCACAACATCTGAGTCATGCCCCCCAGTTGTGCCGGCACACACCATGTCAGACACCTCCACTGCAGTTGTCAGTGGCTCTCCAGCACCCACCACCCCTTCCCTGCTTCCTCCTGGTGAGCCCTGATCCTGTCCCTGCGGTGCCTGGCCTGCCCCCCCGGTTGCCCCTCCTAGTGGAGTGTCCCTGGTTTTGTGCAGGCATGCGTAGGGTGACATCTGCCACTGTCACCCAGTTTGGACTTTGACAATGGACTGGCCATTGGCCTTTGTGTTTTTTCTGGACTTTGTTTTCATTACACAAATATGCTGAATAAAGCAACTTTCTGTTCTCTAGTGCTTTTGCTTCTGATGTACATGTTGTTGATGATGCTAACCATGCCCTTGCTGCAGTGATGGTGATATTTGGTCTCATGATAATGAAGTGTTACTGTGCAGGAACCCATGTGGTCCAGGGGGAATGTGTCCTATCCTGTGGTGTATCCATGTCATCCATAGCAGCATCTGAGGGTGTCATGTGTTCAGTATTTGGCAATGGGATTTCCTACTTAGATTAGCTATTTCACATCTGTGGCTTCCACCCCTGCACATCTGTTGTGCCTGCCATTGTTCAATTCGTCTACTTCCCTGACCGTGTGGCCATCTCCACTGGACATGCAGGTTTGGGCATCAATGGGGAAGGACTCATCTGTGTTGTCAGTGCAACATTGCTATACAAGTGTGTTGGATCTGTGCTGATGATTTCGTTGGCACTTCCATGACCAGGCTGATGTGACAGGAGCCTTCATTTGGTGCTAATTGTTGATTGTGTGACCAAGTGCTCAGCTGACATGATAGGGCCCTACTGAGGCAATATATGGCACAGCTTTCCTCACACAGGAGTGGAGTCCCCTCATGGCAGTGTGTACTTCAGGGAAGATGCCCTAGCTATCTTAGACAAAGACTTGGCCGGTATAAGCAAGATCGCGCCCTGCGGTCAAATTCTCAGAACTTGCTCATCGCTCCTCGCTTTGTGAAAGCTCGTCTGGGCGGTAGGGCGCTCTCAGTTAGAACGGCTAAATTGTGGAATGCCCTACCAGGGTTTCTCCGCCAAGCTGACACTGAGACTAGTTTTAGAAAAGCGCTGAAGACATGGCTTTTCAGCAATTAATCAGGCCGACTTCTGAGCCTAAACTTTGTGCACGTGTTGCTTGCTGCTTAGCGCCGGGACACCTCTGTTTGAGGTAGCTGTTCGCGCTATATAAATTTCAGTATTATTATTATTATTATTACTCCTGTGACATTGCCTGCGCCCAAGGTGTGTGTTGTATGTGCATGTCTGTGTGTTCACTTCCGTTTAGCTGTGCATGCTGTGATCCCTAGTGTTGTACCTGTTTGTGATGCTTGCTGAGTTGACCTATGTTCCCCCAAAGTCTTCTCCCTGGGTTCTCTGTGATGTGGGTGCATGGCACATTACTGGTCATCAGGGTGTCACCCATAGGTGTGTTTGCTGTCAGGGCTGAGTTTGTGTGCAGACGCAGATGGGTCACAGTCAGGTTTCCCCTTGGCACTTGTTGTTTGCCCCTGTCATGTGATTTCCTGTTTGTGTATTCTTTCAGTGATTGTGACACGTTGTGTGTGTGACTGCTGCTGGCACTCCTCAGGGTCCGGGCTGCAATGTTGGTTGTTGTCTATGTGTGTTCTTTGTGGGTGACCTTGGCTTCTTCATTGGTGTGTGACTGTGGCTGGGATCCCATTGGTTGGTGTGGTATTGCCGTCATGTCCCTGTACAGCGTAGTGTGCAGTGTGTCAGACATTCAGGAGTCTTGTTGAGTGGCCATGTGTGGTGTGTTTCTGCACCTTGGTTCCCACCCACCACGCTGGAATAGTCATGGGTGCATGTGCAATGTCACCAGTGCATGTGTGCTTCACTGCTGCACATTGTTGGAGGTCGAGGGGTGTGGTGTTGAGTGTGTGCAGATGAGAGTTGTTGCCCGGCTAGGCCCCTGCCTCCATGTTGGCCTTGGCTTACTGGCCATGCTGATTGATTTGTGCTTGTGTAGGTGTGATGGTAGTTTGTTGCTCAGGACACATGACTGTGGTTCACAGTGTGAACGACATTTAGCTTTGTCATCACAGTGGGATTGTAATTCAGCCCAGGGTCACCACATTGTGGGGGCCCTGGGGGTAGTGCTGTGGTGTGTCTGTGTCTTGCTGTGTCAGTTGCTGTTCCTACGTGCCTGTGTGACATGTGTGATTTGTGCTCCCTCTCATCTGACAATGCCTGCTTGCCCACATAGGGGATTTGGATCCATGAGTTACCTTTGTGTGGCACTGTATGCACATCTGTATGATTGGTATTCAGGTCTCCTCATGTGTTGTGTGGTTGCCTGGGGACACTGGCACCCCCCTCACCTGTTGTGTATGATGTGCAGTGTGGGTCTGCCTGTTTGTGTTTGTGCATCTGCACCACTGCATTGGCATATCTTGGGTGTGCCATTGGCTGTATGTAGTTTGGTGGGTTTCCCCTGCTGTCCCTGGGACTCCTAGGTCATTGGTCAGCACAATGATCATGGTTTGTGTGTCCCATTGCTGCCATGGTATGGTATCTGTTCACCTCACATCTACAGTCTCCACAGGGTATCTGCATTTGTGTGCCCATTGGTGCAAATATGTGGGTCTGCATTCTGATGGTCACTTCTGTCATTGTGTCATTGATGAATGTTGACAGTGTCAGCCCCCATGGGTGTTGTTTGTCTGCACATGGCCAAAGGTATGTCTTATTTGCACTGCAGTATTTGGCTCCCCCAATTTATGTTGCAATGGGACACATGCACTACTTTGCCACTGATGTGTTTTTTGTTCTGTGACCAGGAATCATCCATGCAGTTTGGCAGTTGCAGCTCTTTCTTTGTCAACACTTACCTTTTGGTCACTGTGATGATGGGGGTTTGGACCCCATTGCCACAATGTTCAAAATGTGCTTCAGCTATGGACCCCACACTTACCTTTTGGTCACTGTGGTGATGGGGCGTTAGACCCCATTGCCACAATGTTCAATATGTGCTTCGGCTGTGGACCCCACACTTACATTTTGGTCACTGTGGTGATGGGGCGTTAGACCCCATTGCCACAATGTTCAGAATGTGCTTCAGCTATGGACCCCACACTTACCTTTTGGTCACTGTGATGATGGGGGTTTGGACCCCATTGCCACAATGGTCATGGCCTGCTTGCATTGTGGGGGCCACACACATATATGTGTGGCACATGTGCTAGGGGGTCACATTGTATGTTCAAAGTCATGTTCAGTGTTGTAGGCATTTGACACAGTCTACACACGCTTGTCATGGTGTTGGGGGATGTCTTTTTCTTGCATTCCCTAGGTTGTGGTGTGCTGGTTGTGTCATGCATTGTCCATCCTATGAGTGGGGGTGGTAGTGGTGGTAGGCATCCAGCCCCCCCTAGCTAAGGGTGGTAGTAGTGGTAGGCATCCAGCCCCCCCTGGGTGAGGGTGGTAGTAGTGGTAGGCATCCAGCCCCCCCTGGGTGAGGGTGGTAGTAGTGGTAGGCATCCAGCCCCCCCTGGGTAAGGGTGGTAGTAGTGGTAGGCATCTGGCACCCCCCTGGCTAAGGGTGGTAGTAGTGGTAGGCATCCAGCCCCCCCTGGGTAAGGGTGGTAGTAGTGGTAGGCATCCAGCCCCCATGGCTAAGGGTGGTAGTGGTGGTGGGCATCTGGCACCACCCTGGCTAAGGGTGGTAGTAGTGGTAGGCATCCAGCCCCCCCTGGGTCAAGGTGGTAGTAGTGGTAGGCATCTGGCACCCCCCTGGCTAAGGGTGGTAGTAGTGGTAGGCATCCAGCCCCCCTGGGTAAGGGTGGTAGTAGTGGTAGGCATCCAGCCCCCCCTGGGTAAGGGTGGTAGTAGTGGTAGGCATCCAGCCCCCATGGCTAAGGGTGGTAGTGGTGGTAGGCATCCAGCCCCCCCTGGGTGAGGGTGGTAGTAGTGGTAGGCATCTGGCACCCCCCTGGCTAATGGTGGTAGTAGTGGTAGGCATCCAGCCCCCCCTGGGTGAGGGTGGTAGTAGTGGTAGGCATCCAGCCCCCCCTGGGTGAGGGTGGTAGTAGTGGTAGGCATCCAGCCCCCCCTGGCTAAGGGTGGTAGTAGTGGTAGGCATCTGGCACCCCCATGGCGAAGGGTGGTAGTGGTGGTGGGCATCTGGCACCACCCTGGCTAAGGGTGGTAGTAGTGGTAGGCATCCAGCCCCCCCTGGGTGAGGGTGGTAGTAGTGGTAGGCATCCAGCCCCCCCTGGGTGAGGGTGGTAGTAGTGGTAGGCATCCAGCCCCCCCTGGGTAAGGGTGGTAGTAGTGGTAGGCATCTGGCACCCCCCTGGCTAAGGGTGGTAGTAGTGGTAGGCATCCAGCCCCCTGGGTGAGGGTGGTAGTAGTGGTAGGCATCCAGCCCCCCTGGGTGAGGGTGGTAGTAGTGGTAGGCATCTGGCACCCCCTGGCTAAGGGTGGTAGTAGTGGTAGGCATCCAGCCCCCGGGGCGGGTGGTAGTAGTGGTAGGCATCTGGCACCCCCTGGCTAAGGGTGGTAGTAGTGGTAGGCATCCAGCCCCCCTGGGTAAGGGTGGTAGTAGTGGTAGGCATCCAGCCCCCATGGCTAAGGGTGGTAGTGGTGGTGGGCATCTGGCACCACCCTGGCTAAGGGTGGTAGTAGTGGTAGGCATCCAGCCCCCCTGGGTGAGGGTGGTAGTAGTGGTAGGCATCCAGCCCCCTGGGTGAGGGTGGTAGTAGTGGTAGGCATCTGGCACCCCCTGGCTAAGGGTGGTAGTAGTGGTAGGCATCCAGCCCCCTGGGTAAGGGTGGTAGTAGTGGTAGGCATCCAGCCCCCATGGCTAAGGGTGGTAGTGGTGGTGGGCATCTGGCACCACCCTGGCTAAGGGTGGTAGTAGTGGTAGGCATCCAGCCCCCCTGGGTGAGGGTGGTAGTAGTGGTAGGCATCCAGCCCCCCTGGGTGAGGGTGGTAGTAGTGGTAGGCATCTGGCACCCCCTGGCTAAGGGTGGTAGTAGTGGTAGGCATCCAGCCCCCTGGGTGAGGGTGGTAATAGTGGTAGGCATCCAGCCCCCCTGGGTGAGGGTGGTAGTAGTGGTAGGCATCCAGCCCCCCTGGGTGAGGGTGGTAGTAGTGGTAGGCATCTGGCACCCCCTGGCTAAGGGTGGTAGTAGTGGTAGGCATCCAGCCCCCCCTGGGTGAGGGTGGTAGTCGTGGTAGGCATCTGGCACCCCCCTGGCTAAGGGTGGTGGTAGTGGTAGGCATCCAGCCCCCCCTGGGTAAGGGTGGTAGTAGTGGTAGGCATCCAGCCCCCATGGCTAAGGGTGGTAGTGGTGGTGGGCATCTGGCACCCCCCTGGCTAAGGGTGGTAGTAGTGGTAGGCATCCAGCCCCCCCTGGGTAAGGGTGGTAGTAGTAGTGGTAGGCATCCAACCCCCATGGCTAAGGGTGGTAGTGGTGGTGGGCATCTGGTACCACCCTGGCTAAGGGTGGTAGTAGTGGTAGGCATCCAGCCCCCCCTGGGTGAGGGTGGTAGTAGTGGTAGGCATCCAGCCCCCCTGGGTGAGGGTGGTAGTAGTGGTAGGCATCTGGCACCCCCTGGCTAAGGGTGGTAGTAGTGGTAGGCATCCAGCCCCCCTGGGTGAGGGTGGTAGTCGTGGTAGGCATCTGGCACCCCCTGGCTAAGGGTGGTAGTAGTGGTAGGCATCCAGCCCCCCTGGGTAAGGGTGGTAGTAGTGGTAGGCATCCAGCCCCCATGGCTAAGGGTGGTAGTGGTGGTGGGCATCTGGCACCACCCTGGCTAAGGGTGGTAGTAGTGGTAGGCATCCAGCCCCCCTGGGTGAGGGTGGTAGTAGTGGTAGGCATCCAGCCCCCCTGGGTGAGGGTGGTAGTAGTGGTAGGCATCTGGCACCCCCTGGCTAAGGGTGGTAGTAGTGGTAGGCATCCAGCCCCCTGGGTAAGGGTGGTAGTAGTGGTAGGCATCCGGCCCCCCCTGGGTAGGGGTGGTGGTGCGCATTCAGGCCCCTGTGTGCATATGTGGCATTGGTGATGGGCATCCCGCCCTTATGGTGCTGCTGTTGCTGGTGTAAGTATATTCTGCATCCCTCTGTGTGTGTGTGATGTGTCGTGTACGTGTTGTATGTGTTTTGTGGTTGGTGTCTGACTTACCTTCTGCGCCGTACGCGTCCGTGCCTGTTCCGGTAGTAAATGTAGAATATTGGTATGATCGGGACGAAGGGATTCATGGTTGGTTCGTGTCGTTCGTCCTTCTCGTTGCTTCGCGTCGTCCTCGTCGCTTCGCGTCGTCCTCGTCGCTGGCGTGTTCGTCTCGTAGCCGTGGATTGTGTTGTGGCGCGAATCGGAGCTTATGTGCGCCTCTCCCGGATGCTTTGACGTGCCGTGCATAGCGACGGGTTCGGCGCGTACGGAAAGAGCATCGTACTTGTTCGGCCGGACGGGGCTGCATTTTCCCTTCCGTGCGACTCGATTCTGCGTTTCCGGATTCGCCTCGGTCGGAGAACAGGACCTGGATTGGGTGAGTACGGCTCGGCCGGATTCTGTGCTGTTGTGCGCATCGTACTTACTCGTTCGGTGTGCTGTGCGGATCGGTCGGGAAACAGGCATTCGCATGGCTTTTTTCCCGACCGAATGGTATTGGGTGCGCCTCCGACCGAGATCGGAATCGGCCCCTTAGTTTTAGAGAGGAAGATATAGAGGAGTTACTGAAGAGACCGTCCACATTAAATCCTGGCAATATAAACACCACTCCAGCCCAACAATCTGAAGTGGAGAAGTTGACACGACTTAAGAAAAAACAGATCCGTACAGCCTTACATGGTGAAGTCCTATTGGAACATTTGAGAGCAGGCACGATTCCAGTGGGTCTACAGGTGAAAAACGTTCCTGTCATTTTTACAGACCAGCCAGAATATCTGGATGGATTCAGTCATATTGGTACAAAATGTTCCAGGGACTGGATGTTCCATTCCATTAAGACCGCTGAACGTCTGAGTCAAAAAGAACTTGAGCTCATACGAGAATTAGAAGCAGCCCTCCTGAATAACACGGCAATTGAGAACGCACAAGCATTGCTTGTAAAATTGGAAAAAGAAAACGCGACCTTCAAGAAAACTAAAGAGGATTTTAAAAGATCTAAACTCCAAAAGGATATTACAAACTTTAGTGAAAAAAAGACTTACCCTTACTTGGAGAAAGAGTATTACCAACAGCCTGCTAACATCGGATCTTTGAGAACATACGGAGGAAGAAGTAGGAGACAATTTATAACTTTCTCGGACGCCTCTTCTTACTCTGATAGCTCAAGCGATTCTGAACCCTCTACCAGCTACAGGGGAAACCAACAGCCACACTTTTTTCAGCCACAACCTTTTTTAGACAGAGGCACTGGAAGTCCCAGAGGCAAGACACGAGCAAAACAATGGTTCAACCCAAACCCCAACCAATATCAAGGGGAAATAACCACGAGGAAGAAGGTCTACAGATGGTAGGAAATCAGACAGGTTCATTATATAATTTGTCCAACTATGTCCTGTCGATTGATGAGATGAAAGTACTAGAAAAAGGTCTATCCTTTATACCAGTCACCAAACCTGATATGGGCAAAACAAAAATGGAGATCATCCAACTTTTTAGAAAAATGCGACTTAAAGCTTTTTTTGCCGATAATTCAGACAATATGGAACGCAACTATTCAGGCCTTAAAAATGCATCAACCTTTTTTCCCTCTACTGCAAACATGCCAATGGAACTCCTCACGTTTGAAAAGAACGTAATGAGAGATCTGGACAATTTAGACAAAAAGAAAAACTACACAAAGTGGAACTTGTCACGTAATGAAAGCAATGCACTAGAGCAACTAACAAAAAATCAAGAAATCATAATCAAGCCTGCAGATAAGGGCGGGGCGATTGTGCTTATGCAGCGCGAAAAATATGAGGCTGAAATCATCCGGCAATTGTCTAATCCCGAACACTACAGGAGAACAACTGATGATTGGGAACAAGTAATACGAGCAAAGCTGATGAACCTAATCGCGAAAGGAGAAGAGCAAGGTTGGTTATCAAAAAAAGAAGCAGGCTTTCTATTGAATGATAATCCTAGGACTCCACTGATTTATGTTTTGCCTAAAATCCACAAAGATGTGAACAACCCCCCGGCTAGACCCATTTTATCGGGGGTCAACTCCATATTAGAGAGGCCTGCAAAGTATGTGGATACTTTCCTCAAGCCCCTGGTTGGTGAAACTGTAAGCTATGTCAAAGATACCATGCAAGCGATAACCTTCCTGGAGGGTAAACCATTTGACTGGGATAAAGAACTACTGGTCACACTTGATATTACCAGTCTGTACACAAATATCCCACAGGAAGAAGGTCTAGAAGCCCTGGAGTTCTTTTTGGAAAAAAGAACCAGACCACACACTGTCCCTACCTCGTACTTTATTGAACTTGCCAAAATGTGCTTAAAATACAATTTTTTCCAATTTAATAACGATTATTTTTTACAAATAAAAGGCGCCGCGATGGGCTGTCCCTTTGCCCCGGATATGGCAGTAATGTTCATGGCCCTGTTTGAGAACCAATGGATTTATAACAACAATCCATATGACGGCCACATAAAAATGTGGCATGGATATATCGATGATGTTTTTATGCAATGGAGAGGCTCAGTAGAACAACTTTCGGACGTTCAAATTTGGCTGAATGAAAGAAATCAAAATATTCAGTTCACAATAAATTTCAGTAACAAAGAGATCAATTTTTTAGATCTGATGTTGAAACACGAAGATGGAATCATGTACACTACACTCTTTACAAAAGAAACAGACAAGAATACTTTCTTGCATTTTTCGAGTTTTCATCAAAGGAACTTATGTGAGAATCTCCCTTACAGTCAATTCTTAAGAATTAGGCGTAATTGCTCAAAAAAGGACGATTATTTTCCCAATGCTTCCATACTTCTGAACAAATTAATGGAACGGAATTACCCCCAAAAACTTTTGAAACGATCAATGAAAAGAGCGTGGTACACGCCACGTGAAACACTCTTAATTCCCAAAGAAAAGCCGAAGTAAATACCCTTGGTGTGTGTCACAACTTTCTCCGGACGAACAAATGAAGTGAAAAAATAGTCAGAAGAAATTGGACCACAGTGAAAGGACTGGAACTATTCAAAGATCTGCCTCTGTTTGCGCTAAAGAAGAATAAAAGTATAAAACAAAGACTTGTGAGGGCAAATACTTCAGTAAAGAGAGAACAACCGACTCTACAAACCATGCTATCTCTACCACCGGTTAAGAGTCACAAACGCTGCGGTAACTGTGTGGCCTGTGCAAGCACAATTGAAGGCACCTCGTTCCCCTATGGAAACAAGACAATAAGACATAATAAATTTACGAACTGTAATACAAAGAACGTTATTTACTGCGTCACGTGCCCTTGTCCCCAAGCGTATGTTGGCAAAACCACCCAGCCGATAAAAAAGAGGATATCCCAACATCGTTCCCGAATAAGATGCCAAGTCATGAATGAACCCATGGTGGCACACTGTAGAGAGAAGAACCATGGACCCAATGATATGAAATGGACCATATTGAAACATGTATTGGGGAAAAACATCGATAATGTGCTGTCTAAATTTGAAGCCAAGCTTATTCTGTACCTTGGAACCATAGAAAATGGCCTCAATGAAATTAATGAAATTATGTACTGTACTTAAACACATGAACTCCATTTGCAGTTGTCAATGCACATTATTTACGATGTGTTCTCAAAAATTGCTGTTTTCCTCTTTGCCATATAAAGAAAATACATCTTCCAGCAATTAGTCCGTTCAGATCTATGTTCCCACGTTCCGCATAGAGAGGAAGCCAGGCATGGTCAGGCACGCTGAGGCGGAAGTACGTAATACGTCCTTCTCCGTTCTTTGTTAAGAGAAACACAGTACACATCCTGCAATAAACGCGGAAACCGGCGAGTCCGATGATTGGATTTGATTGAAGTTACCGATGCAGAGAAGCCCGATAGGAAACAGCCGAATTTGAAACAAGACTGAAGCCAGAAGCCTATGAAGGTAAAGATCGTCCGGCCTCCCAACCTAAATACCACGGGGTTTGCGGTTTTAATTGGTCTTTCATGGCACTTGTAACTCCGAAGCAAATGGATTATACGAGCACACCCATTTGTAAGCTTTCTTTCCATACTAACGAGCAACGACTACACGGTGTAATCCTCCATTAGTTTAAGGCACTGAAGTAACCGGAACCGTGTGCCCACATAATCCCATGGCACCAGATAAACCACTTGGGGTCCACGTGTTATGCAGTACGCCACTTACTAAGGCATGGCTTAATAATGGGATCTAATGTTATGCACGGAGTATGCTCTTGAAAATTTCCCTCAGACCGGTGCCAAAATAAGTTCTCCTCTCTATATCTCCTCCCCTCAAGATAATTGATATGATGCTTCAGAGAAAACATCAATGTACCAATCAGAAGGAGTAAGACAACGTAACCTGCCGTGTGATTTATTAAATCAGCAATAGACGAGATGGCCGGTATGTAAATCCCACTGTAAATAGGATAAATAACACGCACTAGTATTCACTACTCCTTTCTAAAAAATTCACTTTTTTCTGATTTAGGAAACCTACAGCACGTCATTTGAATTTTATCCTGCCCTGATGAAGACCTTCATTCCAAATCAACTTTTTGTCCTAATCTGAAGGTCGAAACGCGTTGGCTAACCATTTGCTGAGGCCAAGAGTCAACTCCATTGAAAATAAAATAAATCTCCTCAAATGTTTGCGCTAAAGTGATGAAGCACAAACCTAGAAGTCAGAATAATTACTCTGGCCCCCTTAGGACCCTGCAATTATAACAGCCAGGATGACTCAGTGCTAAAAGTCCCAGCTAATATAATTCACAAGACTGTAGGATAGAATGTAAAGTCTTTTTTTATGATATCTTTCAAGTATGTGTTTGTCTTCTAAGTAGTGTGTTTTTCAATTTTGCCGTCAATGTGATTGTCTTCTGTAACCATTTGCACTTTATTTTGATGGTGTTGTAAATAGTGATGCCTGTTTTTTGAAGAATATTTGTGTAAATTGTGATGTATCTCTTTGGTGTATAATTTTTTCAAAAAAAAGGGAAAAATATTCCTAAAATAATTCAAAATTCAAAAAAAGAGATTACGTTAAGCTCAGAGTCAATAAAAAGGGACTTCTGATGTCAAATAAGTAGTGTCTGATCTATGGTTGGGGAGGCTTTACCTTTATTTTTTATATCACCTTCAACTAAAAAGGCCCTCATCTAAAGACTCCAAACCTTGGTATAATGGGAGCCTAAATGATCAACGCCGCAACCTAAGTCTAGCGGAAAGGGCTTGGAGATCCGCACCGTCCCTTGAGCACCTTAAACAACTAAGATCACGGAGGAGTAATTACAACAAACACATCAGAATCTCAAAAGCTAATTTCTTCAAAGATCAACTAAACAATGCTAGAAATCGACTAAGAAAACTATTCGAAATTATTAAACTTCAGTCCGCTCAACATCACACCGACTCCTCTGTAGGCCCCAACCCGCAACCTAACTGCAACACATTTACCGCCCACTTCTTGCAAAAATCCAAAATGATAGAAAAAGAGCTCCTTACAGCAAATGAACAACTCTCATTGTCGCCCCCATCTAACCCCAATGTGCCACAATCGGCACAAACCCCTATCCAACATGATCTTACCCTCAAAAACAATGGGTCCTGGAACACTTTCAAAATCTTTGACAAAAATGACATCCTCAAGTTAATAACAACACTCAGACCATCAAACCACTTCTGAGATCCGCTTCCAGCCAACATCTTCAGCGAGATCAAAACTGCTCTTATACCCATCTGGACAAAGATAGTGAATGCATCTTTATCGCAAGGAACCCTTCCAAGCTGCTTAAAAGAAGGACAGGTAACCCCCATTCTAAAAAAGCCCACTGCTGACCACACAATTCCAGATAACTACCGTCCAATATCCACTATTCCTACACTTATAAAACTACTGGAGAAGTGCGTCCACTCCCAACTATGCAACCATATAGCCCTATTCCACCTCATTGACCAGTTCCAAAAAGGCTTCAGGCAGAATCACAGCACGGAAACTGCCATGACCCACATTGTCGATGACGCACTCAGAATACTAGATCAAAAGGAATCCTGCCTCCTAATCCTCCTAGACCTATCATCAGCCTTCGATACGGTCAAACATATCAGTCTCCTGGAACTACTTGAACACAGAATGGGTTTATCAGGAGCTGTCCTAAAGTGGTTCGCCTCCTTCTTAGACAACCGAATTCAAAGAATCAAGATTAACCAATCGCTATCCTCGACAACGCCGGTCACACTGGGAGTACCTCAAGGTTCTGCCCTATCTCCTACCCTCTTCAATCTATTCATGGAACCCTTAACCGAAATTCTGAAACTCTCCAATATCCATTACCACATGTACGCGGATGATATCCAACTATACCTAAAAATATCATCGCCGGATGACATCTGCCTACTCAACACAACTTTACAAAAAATCCACATCTGGCTAACAAAAAACCACCTCAAACTCAATGCGCTCAAAACTGACTTTCTCCTAATCTCCCCACCACAAGGACAAGGTGACATAGTAAACTGGATGAAAAACCTAACAGCCCTCAAATGCAAACCTCACATTATCGACTCCACAAGATCACTTGGAATAATACTCAACAAGAATCTCAACATGAGGGAACACATCAGCACAGCCACCAGAGGAGCCACATTTCATATGAGCATTCTCAGAAAACTAAAACCCTTCCTCACTGACAACGACCTAAAACAGCAGTTCAATCTCTAGTTCTACCCAGAATAGACTATGGGAATACAACCCTATGTAGCTTGCCGAGATCCATTCTGGCTACTTTAAGAGCCTCACTCAACACGGCTGCAAGACTCGTCACTGGCTCCAGAAAGAACAACCACATCACCCCTGATCAAAAGGAACTGAATTGACTACCTTATGAGGCAAGAGCACAGCTAAAAATTGCGTGCATGACGCACAAAGCCCTGCACCTCAATACACCAAAGTATCTAGCCAATAAACTCAAATTATCAGGCAATAGCAGAACTCTGAGAAGCACCAACACCCTGCTATTGAAACCACAAAAATGTAGGAAAAAGAAAACCTACACACGCTCCTTCTCTGGCCAAGCACCTAGGATATGGAACTCCCTGCCCCAAGCAATCAGAACGAACCCCTCCACTACCTCCTTCAAAAAAAAAGTCAAACTACTTCTAATGAATAAAACTCTCTCCTGATCCCAGCCCTGATGCAGGTTGATACCAACGAGAAGCTGCTCATCTACCAGGATGCGTGATAATCTCTAAACAAGAACGATTAACACAATCCTGACATTCAACGAGAACTTACAACATATACGATCTCATCTTAGATACTCAGCTATATGTGGCTAACGCTCAACTTTTCTTTTGATGTAACTTTTGTAAAACGCTCTGATACCCTCATCGGGTCTAGTCCGTGCTATATAAAACTTTATAAATAAATAAATAAATACAGTCTCCTACCTAAAGTTCACATTGTTAAGTGGTATAACATATTTTGTGTTTTAAACTTGGCCTTGGAAAGATACCTAGGAATTTTCTTAATATATCAATGGATTCCCGTCTAATACTGAAAACACATTACAATTCTATTTGTCTACAGTACACTGACTACACCTTCCTTGTACCTCTTCTGCAATATCTTCTTCTACATTTCTAGATACCATCACCTCTTTTGCTATAGGACTACCATTCTTCATTTGATAACATTGTCCTCTTTAATCAATAGCATGAACTAATTTGTTATCCTGGAGATAGCTTTCTTCATTAAAGAAAGCCTTTGTACAAGAAGTATGTATCCATTGTCCACTAAAAACTGTACAACAGTTGCTTCTATTCACTAATCTTATCTTCTGGTTTTGTCTCTTTATGCAAAACACTATTTTGTCAAGATCTTCAAGATCTTCATTCTATTTAGAATCAAAATGAAAAGCTTCCTCTTCAAAGCAAAGGCCTTATCAACTACTCTCGCAACTCGCTCCTTCTGTTTTACTGCATCTCTCCTTCTTCTACACTTTTTTAAATTTAACACTAAATTTACAAGACTGTAACTATGCAATCATTATAACATTTACGCAGAACCAATGCAGCCATCTAAACACCCACTAACAACCCATGCACGCATTGAAATACCAAGGCATGTGCACTAATGAAACACTCAGGATCTACTCATGCACTCATGTAATTACGTAGAGAGTACCATTGTTGAAACCTATCTCCCACATACCTCAATGAAACTTGTAAATACATGGATTTGTTGTTAAATACATCAATACTCCCTGCATGATTGAATGAGGTCGTAGGTAGTGCCTAGGTGATTCCCTGAAGATACAAGCAGTGACCAGATGATTCCCTGACTATGTCATAACTCCATGGGTCATTCCATATCTGCATACTTACTGCCTGTGTGTTTGCATGAGCATACCACTAGTATCTGGGTGTTTGAATGAGTGCATGAGTAGAGCCTGAATGATTCGACAAGTGCGTGACTAATGCTTCAATAATGACATACATGCATAGATACTGGTAGGATGATTAAATGAGTGCAACTCTAGTACCGGAGGTTGAGGAAAATATTGAAAGGCCGAATGATAATGGGAGGACTATACAACTCAGGTCTGTTACCTCATTAAAATGTCCAAGAATGAATCATGATAAAATTGAGTGAAATCATGATGACCGAAGGTGTTATATGTAAATATGTAAATACGAGAGAAGGTAAAAAAAATATATATATATTCACATGTTAGATAAACTCCAAACTCTTAAAATTCTTAAAATCTTTAAAATTCTGAAACTTCTTAAAAAGCTTCTTAAAAACTTATAGGTTTTATAATTGCCTGTTATATTGTTAATAATTACAAAAATGCAGATACATGAATTATTCCCGTGTTAAATATGTAAATTCAGCGCACTTGCACTTTATTATGTTTCATGCACTACAGATACCACAATGCCTAGGGGCAGGGTAACAGGAAATGAGGTCATCCATGTTTGCAATTTAAACTGTGGTTTGAATCTGTGACAATTACCCGTGAGAAAGGTCTATGTGAGACCGAAACGCGTAGGGCAATTTTCATCTAAGCCCTGTAACATGGTCCCATTGATTGTGGACGAGAAAGAATAAAAAATGGTTGCTAAAACTTACTTGTGAGTGCGGACAGAACTTTTTTGTGGAGATTGGGAAACAATTGGCAGCGTGACTGCCGTTTTTTCTTCCCTGCACCGCCGCAGAATCACCATGCAATGCAGCAAATGAAGAGTCGAGTTGGGTATATGTATGTGATCAAGGACAAGTGTTGTCCGAAACGCGTCATAACCGAGGAGTAAAAAGAACTTTGCCATATTTCCCAGTGGTTCGTGTCTCTCTTCTCGCCAAGGAAGGAGGTTTGGAGAGTCAAAGTGTTTCTTGGATATATATATATAAATATATATATATATATATATATATATATTATCTACTGGCGGTCGCCAGTAGATAGTTATAGTTACAACCTATTATCCATAGGAAATCCGCGACATTCTATTTGAAATAACTCTCTTGCCGGTTGACGTATCTTCGCGAAATTTTCAAACTTCGTGGGGCGCTCCGGTCCGCTCCTACCCTGAAAGTCTCGGGGTGATACGTCAAGCGGGGGCCGAGAAAAAGGGGGTCCCAAAACGCGTTTTCCCCATGCATTTTCCCATAGGAAACTTTAGACACGGCTACAGCCCGAACTGCTGAACGGAATTACACCAAATTTGGCAAAGAGGTAGTTCTTGGTTCAGAAAGAACCCTTTTTGTTAAATGGTGTAAATCCGTTCAGTAGTTGCTGAGAAAATGAAAAGTAAAAAGTTAGTGATATCTAGGGACGAGTAGGGTCCGCGTACCCTCCCGATCACGAGCTGCATGTTAATTGGCTGTCAGCTGGCTGTCAACATTCCGATTCAGGAAATGTTGGCAGCCATTTTGTCCCTCGGTAGAACCGAGGGACAGAAACAAGTGCGCAAAGCGCACAAAGGGGGCAGGGTAGAAACACCCTGACCCCTAGGTTTGCTCAGGGGGTCCCACAAGGACCCCCTGGGCAAAAAATATTTATTTTTTAAATCGGCAGGATGCGCTCAGGGTGCGCGAATCCTGCCGAAAAATCGAAGCGCGGTCTCCGCGCTTCGATGTTAATTGGCCCCGGGTGGCCCAAGTCCCGGGGGCATGGTGGGGTGATAATTTAATGTGTGGGGGCCTCAAAGGGCTCCCAAGCCCCGGGGACCGCCACCCCCGGGGCTTTTTAAAAATGGTGCGGGAGGGCTCTGAGCCCTCCGCAGCCCCGGGGACCACCACCTCCCCGGGGCTTTTTAAAATACATTATTAAACCTGTGTGGGGGGCTCCAGCCCCCACACGCCCGGGACCACCACCTCCCGGGGCACTAAACATTTTAATATGGGGGTCCGTTATGGACTCCCAGAGGCCCGGGACCACCACCTCCCCGGGGCTGTGTACTGAATGGGAGGGGGCCGCGCGGCCCCCCTCCTGGAGCCCTTGATGGCCCTGGGGACCACCACCCCCAGGGCCGGCTCCTGCAGTGTCCCGGGGTGCCTACCCCGGGACACTGTAGTTTGCTATGGCAGGACGGAGCCTCGCGGCTCCGTCCTGCCATAGCAAACTGCTTTGAATATTGGAAGAGAGCAGGGAAACCTGCTCTCTCTTCCAATATTCAAAGCGATTGCTTTTCCACATGGGGAGCAGCATGTCAGCTGCTCCCCATGTGGAACAGCAATGCCGGCTCCCAAGGGACGTGGGGAGCCGGCGGGACTGTGGGGGATTGGGGACCCCCACAGTCCCCAACGGAGAGGGCCAGCCCCGGGGATGGGGTCCCCGGGGCAAGTAGGGCTCGGGAGGGGGCCACGCGGCCCCCTCCCCAAAAAAGAGGAAAGATTTAAAAAAAAAAAAATGGAAAGGCCGGCCCCGGGAGATGGGGTCCCCGGGGCCTTAAATGGCCAGAGGAGGGGGCCACGCTGCCCCCTCAAAAAAATAAATATAGAGGCCATGCCCCGGGGATGGGGTCCCCGGGGCCAATACAGGCCCAGGGAAGGGGGCCACGCGGCCCCTTCCCGTTTTTTTTTTAAAAGGTAATTTAAAAAAGGTGTAAGGCCCTGGGGGATGGGGTCCCCAGGGCCCAAAAAATAAAAAGGAAGGGGGCCACACAGCCCCCTTCAGGGGAGAAAAAAACGATCGGGCCCGCAGGCCCCGCCCCTTCCTTCACCACTCTGCAAACGCGCCCCTGGCGCGTTTGCAGAGGGGGAACGAATCCCCTTGAATACTGGGGGTCCCTGGGGGCCAACTAGCCCACCAGGTACCTCCAGTATGCGCCAGGGGCTGCCTTGCAGAGAGGTGTACAGAGGCCACGCCCTTTACACCTCTCTGCAACGCAGCTCTGTGGCGCTTTTGGAGGTATATGGTGGGCTAGTTGGACTCCGGGGACCCTCAGGATTCAAGGGACTTAATCCCCCAACTTAAAACGCGCCACGGGCGCGTTTGCACAGTGGTGAAGGGAGGGGAGGGGCTTCAGGTGACATGTGTGCAAACAGGCCCCGTGGTGCGTTTTAAGATGGGAATTAAATCCCTTCAATCCTGAGGGTCCCTGGGGCCAACTAGCCCAACAGGTACATCCAGAATGCGCCACAGAGCTGCGTTGCAGTGAGGTGTAAAAGGGGTGTGGCCTCTCTACACGTCTCTGCAACGCAGCCCCTGGCGCATATTGGAGGTTCCTGGTGGTCTAGTTGGCCCCTAGGGACCCTCAGGATTCAAGGGGACTTATTCCCCCAACTTAAAACGCACCACGGGGCGCGTTTGCAAAGATGTCACCTCAGGCCCCGCCCCTCCCTTCACCATTGTGCAAATATTCCTCTAAAATCAGCCGAAATAGGAATTCCGATTTACTCACCTGTTATCAGGAGAGACCTCAGTGCTGCATCTTTCAGCCCAGTACTGATCCTGAAAAGTAATTTTAACCGTACTTACACGGTAACTTGAATTTCCTTCATAGGCTAACATTGACTGGTTTCACTTGGAAATTCTTCTAAGTGTGGAGTTTTGGAACTTTAAAATATTCCTCTAAAATCAGCCGAAATACGAATTCCGATTTACTCACCTGTTATCAGGAGAGACCTCAGTGCTGCATCTTTCAGCCCAGTACTGATCCTGAAAAGTAATTTTAACCGTACTTACCGGTAACTTGAATTTCCTTCATAGGCTAACATTGACTGGTTTCACTTGGAAATTCTTCTAAGTGTTGATTTTTGAAACATACAAATATTCCTCTAAAATCAGCCGAAATCCGAATTCTGATTTACTCACCTGTTATCAGGAGAGACCTCAGTGCTGCATCTTTCAGCCCAGTACTGGTCCTGAAAAGTAATTTTAACCGTACTTACCAGTAACTTGAATTTCCTTCCATAGGCTAACATTGACTGGTTTCACTTGGAAATTCTTCTAAGTGTGGAGTTTTGGAACTTTAAAATATTCCTCTAAAATCAGCCGAAATACGAATTCCGATTTACTCACCTGTTATCAGGAGAGACCTCAGTGCTGCATGTTTCAGCCCAGTACTGATCCTCAAAAGTAATTTTAACCGTACTTACCGGTAACTTGAATTTCCTTCATAGGCTAACATTGACTGGTTTTCAGCAAAAAAGTTTCAAAGTGTTGATTTTCACAAACTACAAATATTCCTTAAAAATCGACAGTATGACTTAAACGCATTCTTTCAACTGTTTACAGGAGATGCACCAGTGCTGGATCCAGGATCCAACACTGAGTAAGAAAAAGTAACGATAACAGTTTTTACCTGCTAAGTGAATTTCCTTCCATAGGATAACATTGGTGATTCTATGAGAAAAAGTTTCAAAGTGTCAACTTTTAAAATACAATAATATTCCTTAAAAATCACGACTGTAACCAAAACGCTTTTACTCAACTGTTTACAGGAGATGTACCAGGACTGAATCTAGGATCCAGTCCTGTGGTTACAAAAGTAATCCATAAAGTAACTAATTGCATTTAACTAGAAATTCACATTGAGCTGAATGTTGCATTGTGTTTGAAAATGTGTTGCCCATTGCAACAACTGTAACTACTGTACTTAAAAGTCTATTGCCTATCTGCAAAGTATTTAAACTAAAGTAATTCATTCTGATAAAGTATTTTTTGTAATGTAATGTATAATGTAATTACAATGTAATTTAAAAAATAAAATATGTAAAAAAAAATTGTTTCTAAAAATGTAGTAAATCAGTATGAAAAAAATTAATATAACAATTAATACATTTAAAAATTGTCATTTACAAAACCTTTGAAATTCACTGAAAAAACCGTAGGTTTCAGGCACGTTATAGTTAGAAATTAGCATTTAAAAAACCTTTGAAATTCACTGAAAAAACCATAGGTTTCAGACACGTTATAGTTACAAATTAGCATTTAAAAAACCTTTGAAATTCACTGAAAAAACCATAGGTTTCAGACACGTTATAGTTACAAATTAGCATTTAAAAAACCTTTGAAATTCACTGAAAAAACCATAGGTTTTAGGGACAGTTATAGTTACTTGGACATTGCACTCGTACAAAACCCGTGAAATTCCCCGTTATAGTTAGTTCAGCTAACTATAACTCGCGCCCCGCAATGCACTGCTGATGACGTCACATATTACATCACTCATGACATGGTCAGTGACATCACTGATGACATCACTGATGACATCTCAAATGACATCACTGATGACATCATCCACGTGATAATCTGATGCACCTCCTCACCCCCTAATATAACCTTTGATACACCCACTCTAAATTACAGACTGCCATTCGCAAAACCATAGACACTCCAACACCAATAACTACATACCCACTCACTGATTCTTAGGTCTACACACACACATCCACTCACTCACCCGTACAGTCACTCATACTTATGGTCACTCAGTACAGGACTATCATATGCACTCTTACTCCTATATAGACACTCAAACAACGCCACTCATCCATAGAGATACTCACACACCTAGTCAGTCATGCAAATAATTAAACACACTACCATTTACTCACCTATACAGTTATACACACACCAGCTCACTTACTCATACAAATACTAGCACATTCTTACGCTCTTATACAATCACTGATACAAGCACACACTCATCCATACAGCCACTATCACAATCAGTCACTCTCGCTTATAGCTATTTATATACTCCAACACACATATATACTGCCTTTCACATATGTAGTTACTCACACATGTACCACTGGGACATACATTCACTCACTAACACACTCTTACACACACTTACCCACCCATAAAGTCTATCACAGATGCACTCATGAAACCATCCACCCAGTGAATCACCCACTCACACATCTATGCACAGAGTCGCACACACCCCTCCCACACAAACACTCAGGCACCCATACAGATACTCACACAAGCATTCAATAACTCAAATAGACACTCATGTAGCTATTCACAAACACATGCAGCCACTTACACAGCAACAGACAGACGGATACAGACATTCACCCAGTTTAGTCACTAACCCATGCATTCAGTAAGATACGTTAAATCACTCACTTATACAGTCAGTCACGCACCTACTAAATCATCCATACAGACACTTACACACCCACTCATTCTTCAATACGTCTTTTCCTATATATATTAAAAATATTTAAACTTTAGAGAAACACACAGTCACTGGATGATGTCATCAGTGATGTCATTTGAGATGTCATCAGTGATGTCATCAGTGATGTCACTGACCATGTCATGAGTGATGTAATATGTGACGTCATCAGCAGTGCATTGCGGGCGCGAGTTATAGTTAGCTGAACTAACTATAACGGGGGAATTTCACGGGTTTTGTACGAGTGCAATGTCCAAGTAACTATAACTGTCCCTAAAACCTATGGTTTTTTCAGTGAATATATATATATATATATATATATATATATATATATATCTATATATATATATATCCACACGCAAATTCTCCTTTATACAAGAATAATCCAGGACACTCACGGCTGCTTCATGAATTTTATTGGCAAGATTCGCTCAGTAACGATGCGTTTCGCCTTTCAGCTTTTTCACGGTATGTAGGATTCCGCCATCATGCCGATTTACATACAGAAAGTAAGTAAAAGTAAGAAAGGACAAATTTACTAATCCATACAACGCAAATACTACCATGAGCGCCATATTGGAATGTTCACTATTACACATATGGCAGTTCATTAAAGCTCATAAATACAATTGTTACATAGCGATTCTGTTCATAATACTTTACAGAGTTCATTAAATGAGACCAATCAATGATAATATTAATACTCCCCACATTCAAAATCTTTCTAAAAATATTTAGGTCCATTAGCCCCTCTTTTTCAAAACGGCTTCCCACTAAGCCGATTTTGCCACAATATATATTTGTTCCGTTATTTATATCAAAGATACATGTTGATATCAATACTCTACCCAAGTGGGCAAATACATGTGCAGCACTGTCAGCATTTAGCAGCCCCGAATCATTACTGGGCAAATTGTGACACTCAAGAGTAAAATAAGAAGGAGACAAAGAATTTTTGGTGAGAGAGTAAACAAAACAAGACAGGACAAGTGGGCATTGTTTCCTAGTATATTCATTCATGTCTTCCACCATTTAATCTAATCAATATTACATAAAGCCATCGATTGTTCTCATTGGAATTTCAAAAGTCTTCTTCCTGACAATGATGTCTCAAACTTCTGCCCTTTCCTTTACTGTTGCTACCTGTGTATGTAACAAAAAAGAAACAAAATAATAAAATTACTAACTAATTTCATACCTACAAAATTACATTAAAATGTACACAGTAATCTACTCCATACACTGTCTATTTACAACTGATTCTCTGAAAGGAAGTATCACCACAGCCTCATACCTATGCTGATTCCTCTTACAAATGTATTGCCATTTCTTCACTGGAATTTAGACCTACAGGAGCCAAGGTTTCGAAATCTATAATAAATCTCGATTTGCTTATCCTTAACTGATGCTCCCGGTCTCCTCCTCTTTCCTGTAGTTTAATTGACTCTAATACTACAAAGGACAGCAGCTTGTCATCTTGATTATGCATTTCTTTAAAATGCCGAGCCACCGGATATTGTTCATTATTACGTCGAATGGCTCGCTGATTTTCTAATATCCTTTTCTTTGCCCGGAGGATAGTACTTCCAATATAATATTTACCACACGGGCAAATCAAATGTATATATATATATATATATATATATATATATATATATATATATATATATATATATATATATATATATATATATATATATATATATATATATATATTATGTATATATATACATGTATATATACATGTACATATATATATATATATATATATATATGATTGTGTGAACAAGCCAGGCAATGGCGAAACGCGTTACAGCGTAATTTGAAATAAAGCAGAGAATGCATTGAAACTCCATCCCCTGTGTCGGTGTCTGCTTTTGAAGTTTAAAGGCAGTAATGGTTGGAATATATATATATATATATATATATATATATATATATATGTATTTAAATATAAGCACACCAAATTATTATTATTTTAGTAATACTCACATAGACTTACCAATATACTTAACAAACATGTGTGGTAAAGGAATACGTGGGAAAGCAATGAGTGGTAAAAGTCATATGCACAGTAAAGGCAATGTGTTGCAAAGACATGTGCGTGGTAGAGATTGTGTGGTAATTGTACTGCATGGAGAAGACTGCATGGTAAAGGTTGTTTCCTGCAATCTGAAAGACTACTTATGAAGAGTGTAAAACAGAATTTACAGCAACAAAGTCCTGGATTTCTGCATGCTCTCACAGTTTGGCCCAATTAATCCGGGCCCCCTGGTATACCCCCATAAAAAAATTGTTGCCCAGAGACTTTCATTTTTGATTTGTGTTTTGGGATCATTTGAGAATTAATTTAGCAGACACAGCTGATCCAGGACACATTTTTCTGGACGACATTTTTAAAAGTGGCAGATGTGTTGCAGTGATGATGTAATATTTCAGGAATCATTAGACCTATATACTTATTTTTGTGTCAAAACATAGGTTTTGGCGGTCAAGTAGTCTTATAGAGACAGAAAATAACTCCTCAGAGCAACCCTTCCGCCATTTCCCAAATTCACGGCTATAATAGAGGAAAAAGAGACATATATAGAAATGAAATAAATAATAATGGTTTTTAATCCTTTTATGTATACACCAAACAATGTTTATGATATGAATATGAAAAAAAAATAATGTTTATCACTCCTGTTTTAGACACATTTTCATAGTTCACTTCATTTATTTGTTTCGGCAATCGCTTGTGGTACAATTTCAGAATGTTGAACATTTGAGAAGAGCATATTGACAGGGACATCTTTTTAGAGCACAGGTTTTGCAAGTACATGTACATTTAAGTTCTGTGGGTAGAGGCTTTTTAAATTTCATAGGCTTCAGTACCCCATCAATATCTTCCAAACCAAATTCACACAGATCTTACTCTACACATGCATGATCCAAAACATTTACAGATCTTCTAATCAAGTAGAACTCTCTTTTAATGTGTCCACGCACAGGATATGACATCGGTGGAAGGTCACTTAGTGGGACTGATCTCTTAAACTCACTGTACAGAAGATCATCAAATGTGTGACAGTCAAAACTCATTTTCCACACATGCACAAGGCATTTTTCGACTTCTTTAAAGTTACATTCTTCTTCTGTCTCAGCGAATCCTTTTAGAAACTTCACAGGTTCAGCAGTTAAAGCTTCAAGCTTTCTTCCAATTTTGCTCATAGCGTCATCACCCGTAAGGATATGTGCCTTGACCTGGCCTGCCAGTTCGGGCTGGACTGTTCCCATTGGGCACAGGGTCAAGACTGATTTGCATATGGCTGGGTTCAAACTGGAATGGCATGGTGAGCAAAAAATCGATGGATTTAGGCCCAGATCTCTGTACTGGGGTGAATATATGACATTGTTCTGCATTCTGCCCATCAATTGTTCTTTTTGCATTTGATAAGAACACTGGGCATCTCTGGGTCAAGTTTCTTGTACAGAATATGAGGCCTGTTCCGTAGCGTATCCATAACGCTAACAATCCTTGACTTATGAACATTGTAACAAATCTAAGTAGCACAAAAATAACCTCTGTGTCATTTGACAGTGCAATGACTGGAACCATTTCAAATAGCCCATTCAACATGTGGCACAACACAAAGGTCAGCTTCCTCCAATTTGCTGTTAAGTTCTTGAACAATATGGCAGGTACCTTTTGAGTATATCTCTGCAGGCACCAACTCATTGACAATCATTTCACTTACAATAATTGGAAATTCAGTGTTCACTGAACTATCAGCCATGTTTTGGAGAGTTAACATCTCCAAGTTCATCTTGTTCGATGTTGATGACCAGAATTCATCAAGTTGCACAGGTATAGGTGTCGAGTTGTTGATGCAAACAACGTCCATTGTTCCACTTGTAGACATTCATCTGATTCTCTCACATTCTTTGACAGATAGTTCAAGATAACTGTCAACGACAATGTGCACTTCTTGCAAGGTGCACGCTGACTTTGATATCTGTAGAACAGTCTGATTGACCTCTCCAAAGTTTTGCATAGATGAAATCTTGATCATGCACAATTGTGACATAGAGTCCACAACAGCAGCGGTTTTCAATGAAGATACCTTTTTGAATAAAAATTCTTCAGGTGAAAGTTTTTTTCAAACTCTTGTGCAAGTTTGTGCTTCACTGGTTTGATTGCAGCATCTCCATCAAATAATGCGTTTGTTGGAAGAAGATCATGCAACAGAATGTCCTTGATAAATTCATCCCTTTCTTTTGCCACATCCATTCTCTATGTGCTTGGGAAAGTTTTTTTGTAACCTGTTTTGTAGTGGCTGGTTGGATGAAACTCTTACTCTTAATTTTCCAGGCAATTAAAGCATGGAAGTTTAGCTCTTTCAATACAAATCTCTCCTGCTTCAGTTCTGCGTATAGTTTCAATCCATGTTCCAGGAAATCAATTAGATGTGTCTTTATATCGTTATCCACATATTGTTTGGTCACAAAGATGTGTAGTCGCATAGTCATTTCAAAGGGATTTCCTTGCTGCTGCATGAAATGAAGAAGGCTGTCAACATGTTTACTAAAACGTTCCGCTTTCTTTCCCACAAGTTCCTTTTATGTGTCTGACCAACAATTCCCTTGGAGCTTTTCAGTGATCTCTGGATTGTCTGTTCCAGTTTCATATCTGGAGCCAGAGCATTGAACCTGCCCTCTCTGTCTTTCACAACAAAATGTCTTTATATGAATTTTCTATAGAAGTATAGTTTTTGCACCTCTGGCTTCTTCACTCTTTAAATATACCCGTACCCATATCTCAGGTAGTTTATGCAATCGAATTTGCAAAACACAGTAATCAGTGACTCCACAGTCCTCATGTGCAGCTCCCAATCACTTTCCCGATCAGCACGTTTCATGTTTTTCAATAAATCTATCATGTGTAAAACATTTCCCCAGTACTTGAAAAGTTTTGATTTTTTTGCACATTCTTTGACAAACTCCACAAACTTGGTTTTCAGGTTTTCTGATTTTGAACTGAGTGTATTGAACATTACCTGACTTTACATTATGTCTTTTGAATGAAGTGCACCCTGGGGCTTGTTCACTTCTGAGATAAAATATGCAAAACCTAATTTGTCATTCTTGTTTCAGAAAGCATTCTAATGCAATGTTTCTATAGCCTCAGATATGATAAGCATATCTTATAACAAATAATCATAATGAGTTCCGCTCAATACTGACTGGACAGTTTTGCTTCCAAAGATTTTAGCCTCAATACGTGCATTGTCTATGCCACATCCACTGAGATAACTTTCTGCACTCCACAACACAACTTTTGTCATGTGGAAAACGCCCATCATTGGATAAAGATCATCATATTCTATTGGATTGCTCATAAAAATTGCAGCTACAATACAGAAAAAACCTTCATTGCAGAAAATTGGCAGGATAGGCTGGACTTTATGCTGAGTACGCACATTTTGGAAAATCTTTAGTAAGAGATGTATATACTGTAGCGTAGTTTGTGAATGGATATGCTATTACTGGTAAAAACCCAACCTTCTTCAGTGGGACAGTATTCTGAGAGATCAGAGCATGAATTCAAACCTGTGGAGGAACTGGCTTTTCTTCATTCTTCAGTCCGCACTGAATAAGAAATACAGTTAAATCAGCTTTGTGGACCACAGCAGCAGGTAGGAGAGGATTCATGTCTTCAACTCACTTTGAAACTTTCTGGTAGACTGGAACATGTTGATGGCTTGTAGGGATTTCGCACACATTGGCAAGGCAGTTGGGTTATAAGTTTGCAGCTTCATTTGTTTATGCCTACAGCTGACACATCTTGTTTTCCAGCAGCTACTTCATTGGTACAGGCTTGAAAAACCACCATGGGAGTATCATGTGTGGTGGATGTTCCATACCAAGAAGAGCTGTCTTCAAAAGTAAAATTATCAAGAGCAGCAATTGTAAATCCTTTCCTGATAAAGTGACTTGGAAGTGGTGTGCTGTTGGAGTCACACAATTTTTTCAGCATGAGCTGTTAATTAATTCCTGCTCTGTGCTATGTCGTTATAACTTGTTGATGCACCAATTCTATCATTGAGGAGATTAGCTCTCCACTTTTACACGTGTCATAAACTGCATGGGCAGTCATCATATGTAGCAGAAATTGTCTTTTTGTTGTGATGTAATTCATAAAACTTGATTTGGAAAAGACAGTTCATTTGCACAGCATAAGCCTGTCAGTTCATGGGATTGTCTTCCACTTCTTCGCTTATATCTTCAAAGCCATCATCAATGTTGTCGGCTTCTGTTCCAAATTCAAGAACCTTAATTTGTCACAGTTTTGCTTTGCTAATATTAAAAAATGATGCAAAAAATATTAAGACAACATCAGGCATACTTGTTCATGATTTGCAGAGCTCTGTGATATCAGCAATTTGTAATTAAGTCTAAAATCTAAATCTTTCAGGATCTTTCTAAAAATGGTTCCTGATGATTTTACTGCATCCTGTGATCTTATCTTGGCAGCAAGAACTTCAGGAGTCAAATCAGCTGAGAACACCATAAATGGCTCATTCTTTTTGTCAGACTGACAAAAACGAATTCTGTCATTGTAAATTCTCCCCAGAAAAATCCAAATTTCATTATTATGGCTCAATGCAGTTTCATCAGTGTTGGCAATTATTTCTCTGATCTCACTGAGTGTGAACCCATAGCCAGCACTCAAGAGTGGCTTTAAAACTTAATTTTCTCTTTCAAAGAGTGCAAACTTAACTGAAGGCTGGCATTTATGTTGCTGCTGGGAGCTCTTTGTGCATTCATATTTTCGAATGTATGCTTGCATGCAGTTCGGGTGGGCAAACAAATCCACTGTAAATACATTCACCTCACTGTTTAGATCAGCTGCTCAGCTGAAAATGTCATCTTGGAGGAAACTAGCTGCAAATAAAAACATGTTTGCCCTTTCATCCTCGAGTACTCTCTACTTTGTTCTTTCGTCAATCCCTTTGGCCCTTGATCTGGCTAAACCAAAGCTAACACATTAAAGATCATCTGCTTTCTGATCAGTTGTTGGAGGTGGACGAGGGGTAGCCATTGATCTTCTAAGTCAATGGGCATTGGGTTCGGTTGTTGTCGCTTTCTCAGAAGACTTGGATTCTTGTTGTGATTCACCGGTTTCTGCTATTTTTTGACAATTTGTTGCAGGCTTTTTTTCATTGTATACGACTTGTAGCACTTGTTGTTACAATGATAAAATATTTGACCCTCTTCACCCAACAGTTTCAATCTTTTGTGAACTTTGTCTTGATGTATTTCTGCTGCATCTCAAACTCTAGTCTGTCCAGCCGCAGTTGATGTTAGCGTTTCCTTCGGATTAGTTTAGCATATGACACATTAATTTTTGTTGAAGAAGTCCTTAGATTTTGTAGTTAGCAACACACTGTCAGGAGGTAAAGATCCTCAGCTACCACCTGCTTCGCTTATGTTTACGAATTTGAATCAACAGATAACCTGAAACAAAAACAATATTAAACTAAAATACCAATAGGATGGCTAAAACACATCATTATAGAGTTGCCATTTTGGAAAAATGTCAATCAGAAAAATTCAGCCCAGATTAGCAATGTCTACCCAAGCGAAATTACTTCTCTAATGATACAAAAACACAAATCAAAAATGAAAATCTCTGGACAATAATATTTTTACTGAGGTATATCAAGGGGCCAGAACTAAATATGGAAGCTCAGATACAGGGTGATAATTTTCCATGGTATCAGGGACCAAAGATATTCTTTTAGGCTTGTGGTAATTGGGGTGACAAGTGCATGCTTAAAACAGCTAGGAACAATTCTTGATGACAAGGAGGCTCTATGAATGGCTTTCTGAGATAAATATTTGTTTAGGAGCAACAGTTTTGGAATTTTTGGGGACATTAAACGTTTTGCAAGAAAATAAATGCTGCCTTTAATTTTTTTGATGGACACTTTGTCCTTATGATTCAGCTTAGCCCATTCAATCTTCTGAGTGTGATTAAAGTTGTGCCACCAATGATCTTTCACTGAGCGAAGGGAATGCTGAACACAGAGAACATTTGCGAGCTGACAACTAATCCAAACCCCCCCCTCAAGAAGTGTGTCTCTTAAAACTGAGTTTGTAAATGTTTTTTCTATATTACAAACAGAGCCACTGGAATTATGTTGCAGTGGAAGACCAAATTATGTGGAAGGGTTGACTAACTTATGTGGCAATCAAATGCAAATTATGCTGCATAATGTGGCACATTTTGTGATAGTATTACTCCATTATTTAGTCGTTTTTACACCTGTTATCAGTGTCTAAGAAAAAAGTTCCAAGGATCAATTTAACATCCAAATACAGCAATAAGCAACTGAAAGATGGCCAGCCAACCTTTGTGAAAAGCCTTCAGGTATGCAGGAACCTGATTCGCCATATGTTTTGTAACCTTTGATCCGTTTGAGCTAGAAACAAGATTATATTTTGTTAAAATCTGTAGATTATGTGACAGATGATGGATTCGGGGAGAGGATGTGACCTTACAGCTAGAGCGGTGGACCTCGAAGCTGGGAAACAGGGTTCGAATCTCGGCAGGGACGCTCAACATCCTGTGACTCTGGGCAAATCACTTAATCTCCCAGTGCCCAACAAAAGTGAATGTGTCCGTCTGTAACGCAACTGGTACTCACGTAAAGCACTCTGATACCTCCGGGTCAAGTTCGAGCTATATAAAATTCTGAGAAAAAAAAATTCCTGCCAGGCAGGTACGGAAGTATAGAGTTAGTGTGCAGTTTTCTGGCGATTGAGGCAGAGGTAGAGAACTCTGCCATCCTGGTGGGCTGGCAGGCCATCTGCAATTTCATGATAAGGTCTTTTATGTAAAATACTTGTCATTTATTTCTCTAAATAACACCAAAACATGGGAAACAGAAACAATAATACAGCTACACAGCGGTTTAGGTCTAGGATCTTAAAAGAAGAATTTTACTCTAACAGTTCATAAAAGCCCAGAAATGCTAAGTTGTGTTCACAGAAATGTCAAAACGTGCTGTCAGAATTCCTCACTGGATTAAGGACGGAAAGTTACTCTCACACTGAAGTTTCTTTTTTAGTAGGGTGGTATTATAAAATTCTTGCTTTGAGGAGGAAATGCTAAATCTGGAGGAAGAGGCACTACTGGACTTTTCTACACTGTAATATTTCTACAATCTTCGGTATTCCACAAGTAGATTATCCAGATTCACACTTCCAGAAATCAGAGAATTGTCTGTCACCATCCTTTTCGAAATGAGGACCCGAGTTATTCCTCATAGAGCAAAGTTCTCTGACCTATTTTCTTGTTGGTGGGAATGCTCCTCAGAGCAGTCTCTAGTGGAGGGAATGTTGCATTTAACTAGATGGGCTCTGAAAGGTGTTCTTGGCTAGCCCTCACCTTCTTTCAGAGGTGACATTTTTATCTTGGGTGTTACTTTTTGGGGTTCAGTATCGCAAGAATCTTGTATGAAAGCACTGGCTCTTGCTAAATTAGGAAATATGGTGATACAGGGTGTCATGTTGCCATCAATGACCAAAAGGAAAATCAAAACCACCAAAGGATAAGGTGGAGTTATTACTGATATTTCCATTTCCTGATGTGATTATTTGTTTTTATTTTCACAAAGTTTTCTAAGATTCTGCCAGCGTCCATTTTCCAACATTAGAGTGCTTGAGTTAAACATAAAATGTCACATCTGAAAATTATGATTTCTTTACCTAAATGACTGGCAGACATGATTTTTCATTGCCTTTCTAAACATTTGAGGGTAAACTGATACTATGTGTTTCTGTGTCTTGCCCCACAACCACAAACATCCAACCTCTGGACCTTCCTACTCTAGTCTTTCAGTCCTGATTTTATGTGAGGCATGGCTGCATGACCACAAGTTGCACGCATCTTGTACGGCTTTATTTTGCAGCGTCTGCAGCCAGATGCAGCATTTGTCAGAATCTCCACTTCTATCTAAAGTGATGTTAAACTCTGCTCTTGACAGTTCGGGTGCTCTTCACTGTTCCTTGAGCTATCAAATCTTAACAGACTTGCTCGCTAATTGGTAGAGGGATTGTGGCACCACATCAACAAACAGAGCTTTTTGTGCTTGAAGTTACAGTGATGTCGCATAACTCAACCTTTCCATCAATCTAATTGGTGGGGTGCAGCACTAGCCTGTTTGTGAATATGAAATGAGCATAAAGACACACATTTAAGCTTTGCTTAGCACTGAATGAGTCTCTTTGGTAAATGCAGCTCTTCCCTGGATAAGGTAGCTTATGCCAGATGATATGAAAGTAAGTGAAACAACCTGGTACAATGTATTAGAAGATCTGTTAATAGCTAATGTCTTTATTTAATTTGTATGTAGGCATATGATGGGTTTGCATAAGGCGACGCCAGGAAAAAAGTGATGGAGCACTGAATAAAAGGTTTAGGCCTAGGTGTACAATTTTGGGTTGTATATCGAGAGGTAGACAGTGACGCATTTTCGTGTTTAAAATACTTTATTTAGTGCCTCTACATACAGCATAACACAAAGATGAATTGATATAATAAATTGTCAATCACCAACTAATAAACTGTATTAAGAACCTTAAAGGAAACATTAAAGTCTTTATACATTTAGGAAGGGAAGGGAGGAAAAAAAGGGAGGGTGATACATGAAAAGGATAAAAAGAGAAACATTCTATATATGAATATAATAAGAAAGAAAAACACCGTTCTCATGTACAACTTAGGGCCCGATTATGATCTCGCTAGGAAAGCCCTCCGTTCGACTCGGATCTGGAGGGCTTTCCGACCGAAACGTGCTCCGGGGGTCAGAACGAGCGAGTACGATGCAGCCGTATGCTTACTGACTCGGTTCGCTCGGACTCCAATTGAACTCTATGGGAGCCTGTGTACAGACGCGTTCACAGGCTCCCATAGCAAAAAGGGGTAGGTGGGGAAAAGCGTACACCCTGTGGTGCCCGCCACACTGTGCATGCCTGGATCGGGGGACCCATGGGCACACCCCTGTGACAGATTCGGAGGGCCCCGGGTGAAGGGGGGCCTGCTACAGCCCCCTGAAGTACGCTTTCAACAGCCATTTCATGTCGCTGGGACTGAGGCTACGAACGAGTCGTACAGACAGGTTCGGGCCCTGGAAACGCGTACGCGATCTTTGCATCGTACTTGGTCATTCGGACCTGTATACTATTCGGTCGTAAACAAGAGCTACGAATCGGATCCAGGAAAGCAAAATCTGATTCGGAGGCCTTCCGAACAACATCGGAATCGGGCCCTTGGAATAAATAAGCTAAACTGTAACTGTATAATTGGAACCACAAAATTATACTCAATTGCAAAAGAATGAAAGAGAGATAAAATGTTCATGGAGGATAAAAAATTTCAGACAGTATAGGAATAGTATTTAGCACAACACCACCAACCTGGTTAAGATATGTAGTAAGAGGTAACCCTAATAAGTGGCCATTATGAGAGGATAGACATTGAATATTATACATAGTATCAAACTTATGATGTGAACACACCGAATTCCACCACACCTTGCATGATAATTTAGATGATGATTTCCAGTTAAAAACGACATGCTGAAAAGCAATTGCTAGTAAAATATCTAATAATTTAAACTTCGGGAAATCTGAAATAAGGGAATTTGTTAATGTACCTAAAAAAAGATAAAGAATGTTAAAAGGGTGATGTAGATTAAAAATCTTTTTGATTTGGGACCAGGTCATACACCAGAAGGAAAGTGTATTGGGGCAACTAAATAACATATGCACAAGGCCTGCTTTAGGAAATTCACAGGACCAACATTTAACAGAAATATCTCAGGAAAACCTGGAGCATTGTAGAGGGGTAAAATAAAGTCTATGATAAATGAAAAATAAGGATTTTGTAATACTAGCCAATCAGGATATTTTGGAGATACATGACCATATACTATTCAAAAAAGAAACAGTCCAAGTAACCCCAACTCCCCCTCCCATAAAAGCTCAGACTTGGATTTGGTCCGAAAGGGATTTGGAAGATACAGATATTTTAAAATAACTGATGTCCTAGGACCTGTTTTTAGGAAATCAGTAAGTCCAGAGGAACAAGGAACTAAAGCAGAGTAATGCTGTAAGGAAAAATAAACATCAAGAACCACATTCATCAGTGCTAAAAAACGAGAATACAAAGATTTGGGACAGTAATGAGTATGATGAAATTGAGAGAACGATATAGGAGAATTATTAAGAAAAAGTTGAGAGACCCACATAAGAACTTTGTCCTTCCAAGCACGCCAAAAGAAAGGTCTATTATTAATTTTAATTAAGGAATTATACCATATCGGCATTCCCAGGAACACAGACAGTGTCAGGTTAATTGGGATAAACGTAGATTTGATCAATGAAACCGTCTGCTGTAAAATAGAAAAATGAAGAAATTACTTTATAGCAGAAAAAGACAACACCTCTTTAAAGGTAAAAGGAAGAAGAGACACTTTCTCAAGATCTAGCCACGGTGAAGAAAAAGATTAGGTCAATTCAGAGGTCCAAAAGGAAGCTTGATGTAAGGCAAAAGCTCTATGATAGCAATAAAAATCTGGAAAATTAACTACCCCCTCTGATTTTGTCTTTTGTAAAGTAGCTAAATCTACTCTTGATTTTTTATTATGCCATAACAATGTAACAAGTATTGAGATAACTTTAAAAAAAAGTATTTTGGAATATGAACTGGCAACATAGAAAGAAGATTCAACAAAAGAGGGGAAATCATCATTTTAATAGAATCTAAGCGTACCCATCAGCATAGAAATAAGGGATTACAAGCCGAGAGAGTATTATCAACTTTGGTTCTTATTTCCTTAAAATTCATTTTTATGGTATCTGGAATAGAGTTTGTAAACCAAATACCCAAATATTTAATTTGGGCAGAAGTAGACCATTGATGCCCAGTAATACAAAAAGAATGACTCAAAGTAATTTATTAAGTGGAAGAATTTCCATTTTATCTTTATTGATTGTATATCCATACACTCGAAAACAAGGAAATTTCCGGCAAACGAGGGGGCAAAGAATTTTCAGTAGAAGAAATAAATTAAAGAATATCATCCATATAAGCAGCAAATTTTAGATGACGTTCACCATAAATAAAACCAGAAATAGAAGAATTAAGACGAATCCGGGAGAGAAAGTGTTCAAGTGCCTGAACAAATAATAAGGGAGAAAGTGAGCAACCTTGTCATACTTCTCTATGAAGAGGGAAATAGGAAGAGACTATGCCATCAACCAACACTGACGCACGTGGCGCATGATATAAGAGGGAAACAAGAGCTATAAATTTAGGACCAAATCCATGCCAGCTTATCGTAGCGGAAGCATAAATTCCCAATTAATTCTGTCAAGTGCTTTCTCAGCATCTATTGTAATAGCTGCAAAGGGAGATTTTAGTAATGGGGCTTTACTAAGAACATTAAGAAATACTCGAGTGTTATCTGATATAAGTCTACCCTTGATAAACTCTGATTGTTCTTTCCCTATAAGATGTGGAAGAAAGGATTCCAGACGAAGTGCTAAGAGCTTAGCGAAAACCTTTTAATCAACTTTTAACAATGACATGGGTCTATAATTTTTACAGTCATGGGGTCCTTCTCATCTTTGTGAATAAGACATATTATAGCTTCTTGAAATGTTCCAGAAGTGGAAGAGGAGTCAATAAAAATTATATGAATAAGGAAGAAGAATATTAGAGAAATGAAGATAAAATTCTACTGTGAAATCATCAGGGCCTGGCGTTTTCCCTAACTTTAATGCTCATAACACTTTAGAAATGTAATCAAAAGTAAAATTATTTTCTACAGATTCAAAGTTGAAATTTGGGGGAATGTGCTGTGAACTTTGACCTAAGTAATATACAATATTAGAAAACTGAGATGCTGATTCAGGAGTATAAAAGGATTTGTAGAACTTAACAAATTCTTCCAGAATATTTTGATGAATAGTAATGAAATGTCCCTGGGGAGTTGACACCGAGTCAATGGTGCGTCATTCTTTTTTGACTTTTTTGTAATTTGCTAATATTTACCTACTTAATTTTTCCCACCACAATAGTGTGCATTTTCCCTAAGAAGTATAGAATTAGCCGCATCAGTAGAAATGGTATTAAATTGTAATTTGGCCTGTAGCAAATTTTGAAGATCAAAAGATGATTTAGAAGAAAAATATTGCTTTTCCAATGATTTGATTGAAGAAAGCAATGCCATATGCTCCTTAGTGCAACTTGTCTTTTTCCTAGATACATAGTTTAAAATAAAATCCCTTGCAGATGCTTTAAATGAGTCCCATAATAAAGAAGAAGAACTATCAGTATCATCATTAAAGGAAAGAAAATTCTGAAGCTAAGGAAATAAAGGAGCTACAAAATTGAGCATCTTGAAATAGAAAATTATGAAATCTCCATCTTTGAAAGGGAGAACAGGGAGGAACCAAATCCAAGCCTGTATTAAGCATAGCATGATCTGAGAGTATGATTGGAGTGATATGGGATTGTATGATGTGTTGCGAGAGAAAGTTGGAAAGAAAACTGTGATCTAGTCATGAAAGTGTACCGTGAGAGGATGAGTAATAAGTATAATCATGGGCTGTAGGGTTAGCCAATCTCCAGGAATCCACCAAAGCTCCTTTAGGAATGGCAGAGTTGTAATTGCTTGTACATTCTATGTGACAAAAATTGAACCGAGGATTGTATTTCTAAAAAAGGATCCATAATTTGGTTACAGTCAACACCCAAAATAAAATATGCATCATGGTATTGTGTGCATTTTCTTCCTATAGAAGGCCAAAAAGTATGATCAGGTTGTGTAGGAGCATAAACATTCAATACAGTAAGAGAAACATTATCTATGAGAAGATTAACAATAATCCATCTACGCATAACATCTGTTTCTTGTGAAACCAAAGTAAGATTAAGAGATTTTTTGCACAATACAACAACACCATTCTTTTTATTCGGTGATGGGAAACAAACACAAGTCCCACCTAACTCTGTTTGAGTTTCAATGCTTCAGATTCAACAAGGTGAGTTTCTTGAAGAAGAACTAGATCAGGGTTAAACTTACCAAAATGGGGTAATAATCTGTTATTTAACAGGATTAAGAGACCCTTTCATAGTCCATGATATTACTTGGAATTATGCAAAATAAGTAAATAATAACCTGCTGAGAACGTTAAGACATATAAGAAAAATCCAATAGAGGTCAAAAGATAGAAAAAGAATACTGAAAGAAAGAAAAAAGAAAAACAGTTAGCAAGGAGAAGGAAATGGAAACAGAGGACAGCAAGAAAGGAGGATAAGAAAAGGAAACAATGAACAAGAAGAAGAGACAGTACATGTCCAAAAAAGACGACTGAAAAGACATGGCTGAACAAATAACAAAAGGAAATTGGGTGGTGACGACACATGAACAGGTGAAACACCCAAAAGGAAAGAGTCCACACCACATCAGGACCATATATAATCAGTAGGAAAATCGCACTATGCAAACATAGATGACAAATCTGTGGGAAAAAATACATTAAAAAAGGGAAAAATGGTGAAATATTTAAACACTACAATAAAATGCATGTCAAATATGATACAACTTCATAAAGAACACAGTAAACCATCTGAAAACAAAATCAACGTGTAGAAAGACCAGCTGTATCCAAGGTTTCTGACATATGAGATTGTATGAACTTTTTGAGTTCAGCTGGATCTTTAAATTTATTAGTATGGTTCTGATATGTACCTTTAACAATGTAGGGATGAAAAAACCCATATCTGTTGCCTAAAGATTGTACAGAAGATTAAAGATTGGGAGAGGAGTTGGCCTAACAGCTAGGGCGGTCGATCTCAAATCTGGGGAACCGGGTTCGAGTCTCGGCAAGGACGCACAAAATCCTGTGATTCTGGGCAAATCACTTAATCTCCCCATGCCTAAAAAAATATAAAAAGAATAAGAAAAGTTTTCCTTCTGGCAGCTGTAGCATTGGACACATCCTGACACAGCAACATTCTTTGATTCAACCACATGACTTGACGTTTAGTCTTAGCCGCAGAAAGAACTGCCAATAGATCAGTAAACTGCAGAAATAGTATGATAATGCCTCTTGGTTTAGCAGGAGATGCAGACGAAGTAAGGCGAGGACCAAGCCTATGAGCTCTTTGAATATTTAGCGAGGTGGAAGATGGCAGGTCTAGCAGTTTTGGAAGGAAGGGGGGAAAAAAGGAAACAGGATCATTGACTTCTATTGATCCAGGATGACCATAAATACATAGATTATTCCACCTGTTCCTATTTTCCAAATCCTCTGTGTGCTGTTTAAACTGAAAAACCTCCTTTTCTAGTCGCTGAATTTTATCTACATCATCATGTAAGTCCACAACTTGCTATTCCACCACAGAAATACGCTTATCCATCAACATTCATTTTTCATCTAGTTGTTTTATCCCTTTTATAATCTCTTCAAAAAAGGGATGTAATGCTTGTATTTCTTCAACAATAACTGCATAGAGAAGGAGATGAAGATTTTTCAGCAGACGGAAGATCTTGTTTTAGCCTTTTAGAAGCTGAAGATGACATTTGAGCCTTACTTGCAGAGGGCTGCATGGATGAAGTACGAGGAGCAGTGGGATTAACCTTCTCTTCAGAAGAAAATGGTTTATTCATCAGCAATTGCTTTGCAGTATAACTAGTACAAGCAGTAGTAGATTGCGATCTAGGAGTAAAAACAAACTGCGGATTTCCTAATATTCTCATATAAAATACAAAGTATGCACTATTGGAAGCAATTACAGTACATAGGTATTTTTTTTTTTAAAAGTATAATTATGGCACTGCTATATTAGGACACACCTAATTAGCCAAATGCCAAAACCATACATTCAGTTTTTGCTATACACCTTTCAAATGTCACAGGTGTCAGACAAAAGAGCCCACTAAAAGTATATGCCTGCATAAATGTAAAAATAGCACAGTCCTTTTTTGAAATAGTTACATTCCTGAAATGCCTAAATTCAGCAACATAAAGTCAGAGTTAACCAGCTGACCACAGTCATTAAATCTCATAGTGCTGAATTACTTGTATTCCACAGCTGAAGAGCTTTCAAGATGGCGACCGTTCCTGAAGAAACACCTGCGGCAGCTAAAAGAATGCCAAACAATCCTTATCTCAAAAAGGAGCGGCACCACAGCCTCCAGCCATATTCTGCTCTCTATCCCTCTGTAGACCACCAATGGATCGGTTCTACCGATGCAGAAAAAAAGCATCGGCAAGTCCGTGACGGGCAAAGCTCTGTCCTCAGGCGGTCATCTGAGGTGGCACCGAAGCCATGTCCAAGACACATTTTTATTAAGTAGTAGGGGAGATTTTCTTGGAAGGATGAGCGTTTGGCTTCTTTCAGAATTGCATGAGGGTTGGAGCAGGTCTGATGTTGGTGGGGATGCTGTTTCATATCCTGGGAGCATAGAACAGTGACGGTCTCTGACTTTTCCTTTTCCGCTTTAATTTTTTTCTTCCCAGTGCTTTGTTTTGTAGTGATGTCTGTTTGTAGTATCAACAACCTCCTTGGTAATATAGTAAGTGATGAAGCTGGTCTTAAAGATGATACAGTTCTGTTCAATATAGTTTCTTTATTTTTGGGGATATGTAATTGAATTTCTTTGAGCCATTGATGATTTGTGATGAGATGTGTAAGATGCCACTCAGAGGTGTTGCCAAGTGGGACATTGAGCTGTGTTGCCTCCGCCAGAGAGTGAGGGTACCCGGACTTGCACTGTTTTTCTACTCACTCATGTGTCCAACCATACAACATGTATCTATAGATATAGAGGATAAATCAAATAAAAAATGCTAGCAGCAACTAGGCTAATTCTTGCTCACAGGAAACACAATTGTTTTGCTATTTATATGTTGTCTAGGTTTCAAATCACACATTTTGGACTGCCTTTAAGAAATAAGGACTGTGATGGGAACAACGCTTCTGTCGAATAGAACTTACAGGCCCTCACAGTATAATTACAGTTAAACATCACAATAACGATGATGAAATGGGGCCCACGAGTAAAGCAGAAGAGACCTAGTACAGTCCTGTGTATTGTTACTGTTGGAACTCCCTAGAAGTAAGCCTGGGCGAAGTTCTCGTAGCGGTGCTACGTGGTACTCCGTAAAGCGATTAAAATTCTCTGCCACGCTACGCGAAGTTCCACAAGTGGACGGAGTTGCTTGTCCCGGCCGTTCGTGTGATGTTTCCCGCCGTACGGCAATGCGGATTGCGTGTTCGTGGGGAAATATCATGCAAACTGCACCAACGGTCGCGCATGGGCGCGGCCATCTTGTTTTCTTCTCTGTTATGGTGCTGAGGCCTACTTTTCAATCCTGCTTTCATCTCTTCAATCCTTCTTTCACAAAACTTTTTTTTTGATCTTTTTTATTTATTAGCTTTCCTTCGGTCTTCTTAAGTGTATATTTTGTGTTTTCTTCTACTTTTTGTGTGTTTTTTAGTGAGTTTTGCACTGTTTTTTATATTACTTGCTTTATATTTTTTACTTCCTTTCTTCTTCTCCCTTAATTTTTTACTTTTTGCATTTTCTTTTCTACCCCCGCATCATGGCAGAGAGTGTCACCCAAGTAAAGAAGAGCCGTCTTCCTTGAGGAAGGGGGTGCCCGGAAGGGGTGCAGCCCCGGGCTTTGCTTTCCGAGGTGGAGGTGGCAGCACTTGGTTTTTTTGTGCAGCACCACTTCCCCTCCACCCTGGCAGCAGGTGGCAGGCCTGGGTCCGGGTACGGGCTCCGGGAGTGGCATCAACGGTGGGCAAGGGTGCACCAGGCAGTGTATCGCTGCTCTGGGTTCCAGGCGCACCCACAACCAGCTAACGCACTGGTGATCTGACATCCTGGACCGAGAGCAGGACCTGCTGGACCTGCTAGGGGTTGAGGTTGCAGGGCTTGCTGAGTAGCTAATTATTATTATTATTGTGTGTTCTACGTTATTGCTAATATTTTTTCCCAAATATCAAGCATGCTGCTGCTCACATGCACGTAACAAGTTATGTTTAAAAAGCTTATATTATGTGATCATTAATTCGTTATTCCAGACAGAATCGTACTTGTTTGCAACTTAGTTTGCGATCGCTTGGGCTGATTATGTAAGAGAACTTAAGTTAGGTAATGCAGGATAGAGAGACTCCTTTCCTTTGTCCTGTCACTAAGATAGTGGTAGTTAGTTAGCTAGTTAGTATTAGTAATTTAGCGGCCTGCGTCCTCTCGCTTCAGTCCTTAGTAGAACCTTTTTTGTAGTTCGTATAGTGAGTGACTAGCAACCAACCAATTTGGTGTATGCAATATGCATGCATCCATCTATGCCTTTTAAAGACTAAATGAATACTTAGTGAATTGGCCCGTCAAAGGAGGTGAGATGATTGCGAATGAGAACAGAACTTAGGGCCTGATTACGATGGCGGAAGGCCCGCCACCGACAGGCTGTCGGTGGTGGGCCCTGCGCCATTGCACAGTGCTTTTCCACACGCTATATCATGGTGCCTGCAATGTAGTGCAGGGAAATGTAAATAGTACCCTATTTACATTGCGGCGGGTGCTGCAGCCAGCAGCACCTGCCACAATGTAAAGTATGGCCGGTGCGATCGCCGCGGTGGCGGTCGCATTGTACTGCGGTAGGTGGGTAGGCCGCCTCGTAGGCAGCCGCTCCCACTAGCGCTGCAATGGCAGTCGGACAAAAGTCCGACCGCCATTGTAATGACCCCCTTAGTTAGAAGTTGAAGCAAATATCATTTTTTTTGCAATTCATTCCAAAGTCTTTGGAATAGGCGGGCTAGGTAGGTTTAGGATTCAGGGATCGGACTGGAACTATGGCTTAATAAAGATAGGACGGTCTGCAACCACAATACTAGTCTACTACTTGTCCATCTGATTTAGGAAAGATCAATGTTATTGCAATTGCCATTTCCTGTCAAAAAATCTTTTTGGAGCGATTATTTAATATTTATTTAACACCAATAATTTTTTGTCTCTTTAATTATGTCTTACGTGATCATCAGCATCCAGGGGCAAGACGAGGTCATTGGAGGTGGGTGCGGGAGCTGGAGGTGCCTCCCAAGAACGCTCCTCATCTGATGGCTCTGCTGGCCCCAGTAATTCCTCCTGTTGTTAATATTAATATATATTTCCCTAACTTTTACCACTCCTTATTTTGAACTATTATTTCCATTTCCTAAGTTTATTTTTTCCCAACTCCTCTTCGATCTATCTATTTCTAAATTCTTGTTATCCCTGCATTATCCTATTTACTAACTTAGTTATTTATATTTCTAGTGTCTGTATTTTTTTTTTGCCTCAAACTGCCTCTGTCTGACTCTGTACTAGTCTGTCTGTAGCTTGCTTTCTTCTGGTTTTTCAGTCAGCTTTCCCTCTTTCCTTATTTTGTGGACTGCCTAGTGGTGGTACTGTAAGACTCAGAGAACCCATTGGTCCTTACTACTACTAGTACTAGCACTACTACTCTGTCGTGCAGATTGCATGCCCAAGTAAGGTATTCTACGCATGTTTGTTGAGATGAGAAGGCTTTCTTTTACTTTCTCATGCTCAATCAGTAAATGATGGTCACGTTGGAAATCCCCAAAGTTGCGTCTTCTTCTCGTCTAGGCCTGGTAATATTATTAGCAGCAGTTGATGGTGAACTGATTACCGTGTACCATGGCTGGAAGGAAGTATGAGGTGGAGGAGGATGGCACCATTACATTTTCCAACCAAGAAGACCTTTAGTCCGATTGTCCACCCAGTTGGCTACTCTTTTTCTTTTCAAAAACTCAGATTCACCAATAGCTCTAGCCACTGAGTCCAATCCTTCACAGGTTGTCTTCTTGAGAGGCTTTTCAAAAATTGCCACCAACAAAATGCCCAACTGGATATTTTTGATTATTTTTGATAGGATATTCTGTCTGTACCCGAATTGTAGTGATGTGTGTGGTGTATGTATTTTCAATCTTGCTAGTGAAAAAAATAAATAAGGGGAGGCGTAAATGGCATCTAAATAATGTGTAATGTATTTTCGAGCCATACTGACCACCAGCGCCGGGGACATCAGGGATGGCGAGGCCAGCCAGCAGGGAGCAGATGTGGCAGATGCATGGGGTGAGCCAGCAGCAGTGGCTCGTGGTGGTAAGTCAGATTGCTTGCTTGTTGACAATTGAATTTATAGACTCGCTGCAAGGGTGTACACTGTACACTTGAGACTCAGGGGCCTATTAGGATGGTGGGTGGACTTTCGTCCGCCCGCCACCCTAGCGGTGCTGGGAACGGCCACCAGTGGTGCAGCGGTCCCGCACCGGCCATTAGGGTGCCACCACCACCGTGGCGGTGGCATCCTCCATTCCCAGCATTGTGGCGGGCGGTGCGCACAGCACTGCCCGCCACAATGCTGGGAATGCACTGTGTGCATTGTCATGCACAAGGTGACAGGCACCGCGAGGTGCCTGCCACCATGTCCATCACAATGCAGGGGGGTACCATAGGTACCCCCCATGTGCACCCCTCACCCCCCCAACATCTTGGGGGCCCGCAACGGGCCCCCGAAAGTGGAATCCGCCTGGCTTTCCATGGCGGAGTCACCGCCATGGAAAGCCCTGCACCGCCGCCCATCGTAATATGGATGGTGGTGCCTGCAAGGCACCACCACCATATTGCAGGCCTTTTCCACCTGGTAGGCAATCGGGCCGATTGCCTACCGGCGGAAAACTGGCGGACGGTCTTTCCGTCCGCCTGGGTCTTCACCGCCATCGTAATATGGCGGTGGGGAAATGTCAGGCGGCGGTGGAAAATAGCGGGCGGATCGCCACCGCCATACGGGCGGCGCGATCCGCCCGCTATCATAATGACCCCCCAATTTGTGAACAGTTGAAGACACCCTTTACTTAGCATTACCATATACAGTGGAAGTTGAGTAACTAATGGCCTCTTCTATCTTCAACTCAGCAGAGAAAGTTTTATGAAGAAGAATCAGACCTTGATGGGTTGACGGAAAAGGGAAAGAAGGATGGAAGGAGGAAGGACGAGTGAAATGTAATATGACTGTCAGAGAAGAATGCGTGGGTAAAGGCCCGGGATATATAGGTCTGCTGATAGGATGCGTGGGTGGTTGAAAGATGGGTGAAAGGAGAAAGAAAGGATGCCTGCCTGCGTGGGTGAAAGTGTATGGGTGAAAGGAATCCTCGGGGTTTGATTGATCAAAGGCAAGCAAGGAAGCATGGATGGTAAATGACAAATGTATGTTGGTGAAAGGTTTGTTGAGCATGATAGCCATGTTTGGGATGGATGGATGGTATTCAATCATAGGTGAAGACTGGATGAAGAGAATGCAAAAGAAACTTAAACCATGTCTGAGTAGAAAAGCCAAGGGTGAAGACTAAAAAATAATGCTAGAAGAACAATGCAATGATAAATGGAAATATCCCTGGGAAAAATCCCTGGGAAGAAGAATAAACAAGGAAAGTTTTTTTATCAAGGTTTTTGATTCAAAGGTTTGAGGTTGTAGTTCAGACTACTTCCTTGACTCACAATAGTTTTCAAGCACAACCTATATATTATGTACCAACCCATCATCAATTGCCTCCCTCCGAGGCCCACTCCCTACCCATAGCATTTCGACAGTGTCAGCCATGGGTGGCCTATCGGCTGCATGGTTACAATAGTAGTACCTCACGTGACGTTGTGCCTTATATCATCATTCATATTACTAACTATTCATGTATTCATCTGCCTTGTTGTAGTCAGGGTGAAAGTGAAATTGAGCATTTGCCTTTTAACAGAGCATGGCCATAATAGAAAAAGAGATAATTGTGTAGTACAGCTGCCCCACCTGCAGACAGTAGTAAAGTAATGCGAGTCGGCGACACGAGTATGTCTATCTAGAGCGCAAGCTGAGCTGGCCTACAAGATTAATTTAGCTAAACAAGAGAGAGAAGAAGAATACTTGTCTACTCCATAGTGCCTAATGCCTCAAAGTCTAATCACATCCAAATCTTAGGGGCTGAGGAATCGAGGATACAACAAATGTTATGTACTGCTAGTGCTACTGTGCCACTATATTTTATGTGTTACCGTTTTGCTAAGAGTATTGGTTACAATTGTCTTTTTTCTTTCTTGATATAGCTACTCCTTCCCAACCCACCAGGCAGGAGATACCAGCCAAGATCCGGCAAAGGTAGCTGGAGGCCATCAGGGCAGAATATCGGTGGCTGGTGGCCTTGGAGGAGGAGGAGAAGGAGGAGGCGGCAGCAGCTGCAGCCTCCAATTCCCCAGGCCCCAGTCAGGCCCCTCCAGTGCCTCCGGTGGTATGGCGCCATATTCCAGCAGCCGCCCACCGCCATTCTACAACTACTACTGCTCTCCCCTGTACACTTCCTACCTTTCGGCGCCACATGCTCCTCAGGATGGCGCGCCTTGAGGCCAGGATGGAGGAGCATTTTGACCAGCTGGAGAGGAAGATCCAAGTCCTAGCCCGCTGCTAGATAGACCCCTCTTGCCCCTTTTTTAATCTTGTTTGGTGGGTGGGACTTGTTGTGGCGAGGGTGGGAAAGTGGGAGTTGGGGAAAACTTGGGTGAATAGTATTTTTTATGGACATTTGATTTATATGGACAATTTTAATTTTGGACTTGCTTTACTGGACATTGTTGGGGAGAGGGGTGGGTCAGGTGTTGTGGGTTTCTTTCCTTCGAGTTAATATTTGTTAGGGGAATACATTTATAGTTTTACATATGATGTAAATCTTTTTTGGGGGTTACTTTTACTTTACACTGTTTCCTTTGCTGCAGGGCTGCAGCTAGTTTTTTTAAATCTGCCGATAGTGTAACACACCAACAGATAGATGCGGTACCCTCACTGGTCCTACTACTGTCAGTCTTTCCTCCTTGTCTTTGCAGTCTGCAGCTAGATTAACCCCTATGGACTCGGAATGGTGTGGGTGTGTGAATTAATTTCCATGCTGTATAGATTATTGCATCTTGAATGAATCCCCCCACAGTTCTTCTATTACCTGTGATTAGGCGAAGCAATGGCTGCATGGTGATGGTTTCCCATGGTGGTGGTAGTAGTAGACAGTAGCAGCATGCTAGCGGACTACTCGAATTCTAGTGAAAGCACCAGATTCGGCAGTGAGGTTCCACTCCCTCCTAGCTGAACTCAAACTGTAAGATGAGGAATATTTATCGCAGGAAACTAATCAGATTGACAAACTGAGTTAATGCAGTTTTATATGCAAAGAATGAGACAGTTACCTGAGGGAGACTAGAGTACGACTAGTAGTACACAATAAGAAGACTGCCAAACAATAAAACATGATAAGCAATGCTAAAGTAAAATGAAAAATAATCAGAATGATGGGCTAGTACAAGTTACAAACTGAAGCGACTCGAGCTACGAAGTGGAGTGGACAAGCGTAACCTTTAGTGTTGGAAGGATGATGATTCGGGAAATTATGATGGATTATGTTCCTCAGAAAAAAATTTGAATATCGAATACTGTGCATGGGTGGGCAATCTAATATATGTAATATTGCCAGTGTGGGCTATACTTAAAGTAGAAGAAGATCCTCGCCCTGCCTTAAGTTGGTATTGCTTTTGCCACATCCGTCCTACCAAGTGTGTGATCAATTAATGATGTAAATTTAGATTAGTCACACCTCAATAAATCGCACAGCTCAGGGGAAGAGGGTTAGGGGTTTGATGACTGGATGGGAGGGGGGATTTGATGGAAAAGTTTGACAAAGACAAACACTACTACACAATGACAACACATTCATTTTGGCAGCAGACTATCATAAATCTGTTATGGGAGGAAAAGGAAATGCATGCATTACAGGTAAATCAAATTGTCCGTTTGCCCCCAGAGAGGCCCAAGTTACATTATGTTCTGTTGTACCGGGCTTTGAAAGATAGCAAATAAAATTAAAATATCTGTAGGAGTCAAGTAAACAAACATAAACAACACACACAATTGTAATGATTGAAGAGAAAAAATGATACTGTATTGCCAAATTGGGAGTTGCATCTCTGCATTCCTTTTGGACTGTCAGTTATTCTAGGGTGCGTGGCTGATGCGGTTCGGTAAGGTAAGTGTGAGTTGTTTTTCCAGTATGGCGCAGGGCAAAGGGCCTATAGATGGAAAAACAAAACAGATTTTGAAGAATCAAGGAATTAAACTGCAGCAAGGAGTGCAAGAAGAAGAATTTCAGAGGCAGCATGGCTAAATGTGTGTTTTCGGCAGTTACCTCCAACAACAGGCCCCCCACCCAACTTCCACTTAGCTTAAATTTGAGTCAGACAGCACTGAGCACACACACAGCAACATAGCATTTTCCCAATTAAGTAAAAAAAATCAATGCACCGCTATCAGTCAGTCACAGCACACTCACCACTACCACTACACAGACATGTGTAGGTCTGGTGTTGTTGTTTACCTTTAGGCCACTTCAAAGTCATCATCATCGAAATCGGTTGGTTTCAGTGAATTTGAAATCTTCCATCTTCTTCTGGTAGCAGTTCTCAAGGTAGTCACACTCACTCCCACGCCTGAGTCATTCCATCATCTCTGATCCTTCTGAGTCTGACTCCGACTCTGAGTATGGTGTCCGAGTCTGTACCAACAGTGTCCCGAGTGAGTCCCGACTCGTCCCGACTCCCGACTAAAAATGCAATGGATCGGCCTGTAGAAGAACAATTTTGTTCTTAAACAACAAGAAGGGAAAGATTGACTTGACTAATTCACTTTTTGTGTGTAGAGTAGACTAAATTTGTGTTTGCAAGATCTGCAATGCATTAACTAAGTGACTGGTCAGGTCTGAGTCTTTGAGGAATATAAAGTAAGCATAAAACAATAAAACAAAGCAGTGTGGACAGTGTGGAGTGGACCTGGTGAAGGAATCTCGCTAGCTGATCTCTCAAAGGGGAAGGTAAAAAAATAACCTTCAGGGGAAAATTATTGATCAGCCGTGGGTAGGCCACCAACATTGTGAATCCCAATCATCATCACTAACACATTAACGTAACAAATAAACACCCAGTCTCACACTGCCTGCCACCACATGAATCATCTCTTCATCTCAAGTCTCAACTCAAGTTGACACATGATGATGACATATCATTCACAACAAGTTCACATCACAACAAACAACAATCACTCAGCATGCAATGGATGCCATCATCATTTACCTGTCCTTCCAGTGTGTTCACCGTGATCGATTGGTGGCACATTGCAGAATGCAGATCATCCATTCCTTCGCTGTACATCGAAGTATATAATAAAGTCACATGTGGGGCAGTCCCTCTAGGCTAGGAGGAAAGGATAGATGGATAGATAGTCAGGGCCAGGGTTGGAGGCAGAGCAGGCACACATTTGTTTGTATTCTCCATCCAATATCTGGCTTGAGGGAGATGGGTGGCTTTAGGGCGAGTCGAGACGTCTTCACTGCACACAGTTGCAACTCCAATCTGGCAATAAAATGTGACTAAGAGTAAGACGGTGGGGATTGTCATATGGCCTATGGGGACATTGTCGTCTTCCCTATGTTAGCATGAGCACGTTGCAGACTGTCCACTGCTTTGTGCACGTTACTGCATTAGTTTATTTTGCAAGTGCCGTTCTGAAACTTTCACATAGAACCTACAGTTGTTTTCAAGCTTTGCAGACTCCTGGGATTTACTCTGAACATTATGAACAAGGTGGAACAACAATGCCCCTTGTTATTCTGTTCTGGTCAGGCCCAAGCACTTAGACAAAACATGCAGATGCAGCTGTTGTTGGGAACATGTACTTTGGTCTTATTGGAATACACAGACAGGTAGCACACACTTGGAGAGGGACCTTTCCAGGGAGAAGAGCATGACAGCACCTATGATGTAGATCTATCATCTATAAACTGAGGTACTGGGTCTGCAGATAACACCCAGAGATCTTCTAATATATAATTATCTTGCTTCTATACAAGGGGAGGGAGGTTAGGCTACACTGTCATTTACTATGACAGCTCCTTATATGATTTATGGACTACTAGCTAAGCTGACCGTATTTGTGTTATGCATTTTTCTGCTGATTGTGGCACATATACTGCATACTAGAGCACGTTAGTCAAAATAAATATTTTAAACTTCTTCATGTCTCTGTCAGGTCTTATTGTGGACGAGTACAAGAGTGTGAGCAAAAGGGTGTGTCTTGCAACAGCGATTCCTGAGAGATTCAGGATTGTTGTGTTCTGGGGTGTCTAATCACTTGTTCCTCTGTGAGTGAGTAGGAGGCAAAGTGAGACACTATAGCTAGTCGGTCCAGGGCTCATGAGTATTAAAGTTATAGTCCCTACATACTAAGGTCCCATAATCTCATGCATAGTTCTGTGTATGCGCAGAATCCCTGCAACAGGATGGATTGGTCAACCAGACACACACAAATATAATAAAGTAAATAATGTTCCTTAGCTATATCTTTTTTTGGAGGGTGGGGTTTGGGGCATCAGAGAAAGAAAGAAACTAGAAAAGCCTAGTAGTCAGGGAAGTAGAGCTCATCCTCAAGCTCTGGTGGTTCACCCAGAAGTAGGTAATCTAACACACTACTTCCATGACCTGAGTCTCCGTCATCTTCCACCTGTGGTACTTCAGGTATGGTGTAATCCAGTGGTATAAAGTGCTGATTCATTTTGATCATGGTTAATCTCTCCACTTTTGGGGTGACTAGTCCTTCTCACTGTCAGAATGGCACCAGCAGCACTGAAAACACGCTCAGAGGAGACACTGGCTACGGGGCAAGCCAGATAGTTTATCGCCAGCCTGCTGAGCACTGGCCATTGGCGCCTCTTCCCATACCAATATAGCAATGGGTTTTGATCAAGGTAGACCTCTGTTGGGTTATCCAGATAGGCCTGGAGCCGTCCGCTCAATGGTCATGGGTGCTCCGCCTAGCTCAGCCTATTTTGCCTTTGCCTCAGCACTGGGTTTAAGCCATGCCAGTAGAAACCATTCCTTTGCCGATTTTGGGGCTGATGCTCCTGTTCTTGTTGATTTTGTTCTTGCGGATGGTGGTTTTGGCTGCTGTGAGTCAACCACACTTCATTCAGGCTCTGAAGTTGAACTTGAAGGCTGCCCTGCAGTACTTTGTGCCCTGGAGGAGCGGGCCTCTATTTCCCAGATGTTCTTTTTCTAGCTGACTGGCTTGCACACCTATCCAAGTTTTGCAACATCCACGTCAGAAAAAGGAATGAAAGTGGCCAGTAAGGGTTTGTACCGTGGGTCAAGAATCGTGGCACAAATGTAATGGTTGGATGACACAATGTCTCATGGCACCCTTGTATTTGCAGATAAGCGAAGGATTAAGATCTCCAACAAATCATATGCTTCTTTTTTTCCTCCACACCTGTGTACATTGCAAACACCTCCTTTAGCTGTTCCTGTAGCATGTGCAACAATGGGATAGCTTGGCCCATGGTACTGTCCTCCTTGCTGACTTCACTTGTTAGCACCTAGAAAGAAAGCAGCATCTCTGTCAGGCATTTAACTAGGCCCCATTAGTCCATCTCAATGATCATGCCTGTCACAATTGCATCCCCTCTTTGGATGACATATTCCTTGAGTTGTCTGTACTGCTCAAATAGACGTTCAAGCATATAATAAGTTGAGTTCCAACATTTTGGCACCTTCTGTATGAGTGCTTTAACTGGCATTTTATTATCATGTTGAATGATCCTCAGCTGCTTCCGGGTTTTAAAAGAATGGCTGAAATGTGTGCAGATTCGTCTGCAGGTGGACAGTAAGTTGCTGACTCAGTCTTCTTTTTTGAGAAAGTCTTGAACAATGATGTTAATGCAGTGCACCAAACACAGGACCCTGAAATAGCCACCATCAGCCATGGCCTTAACGATATTACTGTGTTAGTCCGTGGCAACATAACCAATGTTAGGCCCTTTTGGTCGCAGCCATTCAAAGACCTTAGTGCTAAAGTCTTCCAAAATGCTTGCAGCAGTATGGGATTTCTCCATGGCAAACATAGCTACTGTTGCATGTTTCCGAGCGCCATTAAAAATCTCAGCAGTGTCAACACCTGCAGATGTCTTTTCTCTAACCCCCACAAAAGAGATCCTGTGTGCACATGTAATCAGTGGCTTAGCAACTGGTCCAAAAGTCTGTCCTGTTGCAAAGCTTGTCCAAGCAATTCCAGCACTTCGTGATGTAGTGCTGGAACAGCAACTCTGGCCAAATAGGACTGGCTGGGAACCTTCCATTTTGGGCAGATGGCTGCCACAAATTCAAGAAAACCCACCCCTTTCACAAAAGAAAAAGGGAGGAGGTCCAGCACCAGCATTTTAGCCAGCTTCGCTTTGTACAAACATGTCATTGGGTGGTTGCGTTCGTACAGACCTTACGGCCTAAACATGACGAGAATGGTAGCCTGGATTTTTTTCTTTTCTGGTGCCACTGATGCAGGTGACTTCTTGAGAGCAGACATTGGTAGGCTCAATGCGCATTTCGGTGAGGCAATCATTGTACTCGCTTGCCTTGGAGCCCTTGGTGTTTCGACCTGACTCTTGTGCCATTGCGAGGTTGCTGATGATGATGATGTGGGTGATACCGCTGCACTGCTGGGGACAGGGCTGCTTTGTGTACCCGAGAAAATGTCTTCCTCTTCTTCACCTTCCACCGTGATCGGATCTGATTCCCTGCTCAGCCTTTCACCCCCTCCACCAACAACACTTGCTGTTTTTTGCCCGTTAAGGTGCACCTCCCACTGGATCAAGTGGTGTTTTCTCAGATGGGTTATTTGGCCTCTGGTACAATAGTTTGTGCCAAGCTTACCCCGACTAACACTTGCTCCACAAATGGAGCATATAGCAGTGTTCACCTCCTTCTGGCTAACCGAAAAGAAGTCCAAAACTGGGGAGGTCAACTCTCTGACGCTGCTCATGCCACTTGCAATGTTGGATGAACTGGTAGGTGGGTGTGACGTTTGACCCTCTGCAGTACCTATTTCTACTGAGGTGGTTGTGGTGGATGTAGGTCACTGCCGGGACTTTGTAAATATGGCAGCTGGAGGTGGTGTTGGTGGCATCTCTGTTGGTTGTATCTGTGGTGCCACTGTTGCCAAATCCCTCACAGCAATTTGGGATGGTGTAATGGTCTCCAGTGTGGCGGGGCTATCGTCCATGATGACTGGCTCTTCATCATCCTCCTCTTCTACATCTACCTCCATAACTCTAAGGCTTTCAGGAACCTTCCTTTTCCCTAGCCTTGTCTTGTGGCGTGCCTCACTTTCAGACTGAGCGGGATCCAAGTGGTATCTAAATCATCAGAAGGGGGGCTTGGAGAAGAAGTTGATGGACTAACCCTCTATTTTCTTGGTGAGGATCTGGAATACAATGGATCTTCTGAAAGAGTGGCTTGCTCTTCTTCCTCAACAGGAAGCTCGATCTCCTGAACTGCCCCTACTTCGGGAGGAACTACTATTGGTGGTGGTTGCGGCTGTTCTTATCTAAGTTTCCTGCAATGATTGGGTACTACTTTGCGATAAGGATAAGTCAATTTCAACGTCACTGCTCGTCAGTGTTGCCGTGATTAGACTGGCTGCCTCTGAGGCAGACATGGGCTTGAACCTAGGTTGGTGGGGTGGGTACATTGATGCGGGGGTGCTGCTTCCAGCTTGCTCCCCAGTCACCCCTGCTGCAGGCGCAATGTTTGGTTTCCCAAAAAAGGTCTTGGGTGACATACCGGTGGTGGTAAGTGGCAGTGCCTTCTTCTTCTCACTGGCAACTTTGACTTTTTTGATACTGGTACCTTTCTTTGGGGCCATCTTGAAGCTGTCAGTGAAAAGCTGCACTTGTTCTAGAGTCACAAGTTGAAGAGATGTCTCTGGTCACACGTCAAGTCGTACCCAGGCCTTCTGTCTGTGGGTGATGTTGTCTCCTCCTCTTGTGCACCTAAAAGCAAAGAAGCAAGAAGAACATCAGTGAAATGTGGCATTGTTGTAGTTCAATTACTAGTACAAACAAATATAATATAATTTAGTGTGTGGTCACACTTGTTACCTCAGGTATTAAAAAAATTAACAATACAGTGTAACCATTTGTGAGACTTTGACAACAACATAAGCTTTCATGGTGTACTGTAAAGTACACTCAGGAAGGATAGGAAAGAAGAAGAAGAACAACAAAATGCAAATGTAATGGTTTGCTTTATGTGCATTGTGCATCACGTGGGATGCAGCACTCAGGGAGCTACAGCTGACAAATGCCAATGGAACAATCCCTAGACAATGAATACTGTTGTGCACGTCATATAGCAGACATCGGGTTAAGGTTTATTGATGCCAAGTCATCTTACTTATAAAACAGAAACAAAAGAAAATTGAAAAAATAAACAACAAGCAGGAGTCCTTAAATACAATGAACACAAGCAGGCCTAAGGACACAGACTTTACAAAATGGCCCCCGTCACATGGGGAACCAAGGCAAATGCATTGCTGGCCTACTATTGCAATGCAAACACACTCACACACTGGCCAGACAAAGGAAGCATGCTAAACAACACATCTTTAATGCAATGATGCCAAAAACAAAAATCCACGGGGCTAAAAAGGTTTGCAAGTTATAACCACACACATCCAACAAAGGCATTAACACACATAAAGAAAGTGAAATGCCACAAAAAAAACCACATATTGTATTTCAATCCAATGCCATCCATGGCCTAAATGATGTTTAAATTCAACGGACACCACAGAAACAGTTGTTTCATGTACCCATGAGCAGCTCTGGGCCTATTTGCTGGAAAACCCATTGGCAGACTAGGCCACATAGTGAGTGAATCAATTCATATCAATCCTGCCAATTTATTAAAAAACATTGAGAAAATGTAGTGAACTGTTCTACATTTATTTTTGCTGAACAAAAGAAGAAAAAATTGCATGCAAAACTACAACCAGCATGAAGACATGGCCACAACAAAGAAGGCATGCAGGCCTATGGCAGAAGCACACTGGCTGCCTTCACAAAATGGCCACCAGCCATATGGCCAGTCCACAACAAGAAGCAATAAGCCTACAAAGGGAAGACATGCGGACCTATGTCAAACGCACACTGGCTGCCTTCACAAAATGGCTGCTAGCCACATGGCCAGGCCACAACAAGAAGCAATTAGCAAAGGGGAACAAAGGGAAGACATGCAGGCCTATGGCAGAAGCACACTGGCTGCCTTCACAAAATGGCCACCAGCCATATGGCCAGTCCACAACAAGAAGCAATAAGCCTACAAAGGGAAGACATGCAGACCTATGTCAAACGCACACTGGCTGCCTTCACAAAATGGCTGCTAGCCACATGGCCAGGCCACAACAAGAAGCAATTAGCAAAGGGGAACAAAGGGAAGACATGCAGGCCTATGGCAGAAGCACACTGGCTGCCTTCACAAAATGGCCACCAGCCATATGGCCAGTCCACAACAAGAAGCAATAAGCCTACAAAGGGAAGACATGCAGACCTATGTCAAACGCACACTGGCTGCCTTCACAAAATGGCCGCCAGCCACAAGTCCAGGCCACGATAAGAAGCAATAAGCCAAGAGGAACAAAGGGAAGAGATACAGGCCTATGGCAAAAGCACACTGACTGCCTCCGCAAACTGGCCGCCAGCCACATGGTCACAATAACAAGCAGGAGGCCTGGTAAACAATGAACACAAGCAGGCCTATGGACACAGACTTTACAAAATGGCCCCTGGCTACATGGGGAACCAAGGCAAATTCTGGCCTACTACTGCAAACACACTCATACACTGGCCAGACAAAGGAGGCATGCTAAACAACACATCTTTAATGCAACAATGCCAAAAACAAAAATCCACAGGGCTAAAAATGTTTGCAAGTTACAACCACACACATCCAAGAAAGACATTAACACACATAAACAAAAGCGAAATACCACAAAAAAAACACATTTTGTATTTCAATCCAACGCCGTCCATGGCCTAAGTGATGTTTACATTCAACAGACACCACCGAAACAGTTGTTTCATGCACCCATGAGTAGCTCTGGGCCTACTGGCTAAAAGGCTCATTGGCAGACTACTAGACTACATAGTGAATGAAATCAATATTGCAAATTGATTTCAAAACATGTAGAAAATGTAGTGAACTGTGCAACATGTTTCCTTTATAAAGAAACAACTAGGCCCCTACTGAAACTACAGGCTACCCACCACAATACATTTAAAAAAATCTATGAAAAGTACAAATAAATCTAGGTGCATGGCCCCAATCAAACAAACAACACCAGCTTTCCAACTTACTTCCGAATTCTCAAGTTTAAAGTCTTCAAATCCAATGATATATTATGCATCAGACACAAAAAGTGATCCTTCCAGCTCCAAAAAGTGACCAGGAGATGGACAAAGCACTTGGAGGAGCCTGCTAGACAGGAATAGGAAGTTGGAGACTCTAGGGCACTTCCTTTCTCTTGAAAAAAAGTAAAAAATGAAAGAGGACTCCGTGCACAAAAAACTCATTTTGTCAATTTGAGGAGTTTTTTTTTACTCCAAATCGTTATTTCGAGAAGGTTTTGATGCTGCTCGGGGAGACAACCTTCTCCAGAGTGCAGTCACGGTAAATCCTGCACATTCGAGATCTTGTTCATCACAAAATCCCTGCCGGAACTCCGCTGCCGCCCTAATGATGTGTTGGCAACTGCAAACTCTCGCAGGACCATGCGACTGACTAGCAAATCTCGTGGCGCTCGCGAAAGGCTCGGAAATCTCATCTGCGATTGCGGGCACCCGGTAAGTCGCTCTCGCATGCGCAAAAACGTATTTTGGGCACGCCAACACTCTCCGTTGCAGAGTGTGGAGTATATCAGCAACTCCTCGTTCTACACAGAGTTGCCAAAACTCCACAAACTCCGCGAGCAGAGTGGAGTTTTATACCCAGACTTACATAGAAGACAGAGTGATGACTCCTGATGACTCATGACCTGAGGCAGACCATGACATGGTTACTCAGGAGAGAATGGGTCTGGCACATACGCGACTGCCACATGTGATAATGAAGGAAGCTCTGATTGCCACATATGATGCACATCTCAGGAAGACCTTACTGTTTGATGCCCTGAAGGAGGATTCTGTGAAAGTGAACTGTGGTGCTACACAGATTACTTTTTCTCCCGTGATTACCACGAGGCCTTTAACACAGAGTTTGTTTATCTAAATATTTGTGACCGCAGCAGGGGAGGCCTAGAAGGGATAATGGAGTGCTGATGACAAGGGTGAGGGTGAGCTGGCCGAGGGTGCACCAGGGGGCTTCTGTATTGTGGAATCTTAGTACCATGACTATTTACGGTTATGTGGAGATGAGATCACCACAGACATGTTAGACATATTCAGACACTGGGTCTGAAATACCATTTGGCAGTGTGTTGGATTAGAGGCTGTTGGGTGTGCCTCCTCTTTTGTTTAGTAGTTGGAAGAAGGTCAGCTTAAAACAAGCTGTAGCACTAAAGGGCCTGTACGAGGAGTGGAGGTGGTTACACAATTCGAAAGACAGGTTGAAGCAACCAAGCAGGACCATGGAGTGACAAGTTGTTTGTTCTGAGCATCCTGTACAGTTTTTGGTGCTTTACTGGAAATACAATAAAAACTGGGACCTAGTACAGGGGATGAAGTGCACATAAGAGACACTCTGGGGACGTTGAACCATGGGCAGATCTGAATGTTATATAAGCTGAAGTGTTTGGTCTAGTGGGCGGCAGTAGTGACGGCCAGATACCAGCACAAGCAGTTTGTTGGCACTAAGTGAAGAGGGAACTGTGAGAAGAATCTCAGTGCTGGGTCTCAAGAAAAATGTACAACGGCCTACCTCCAATACTTCTCCCTAAGGACTACTGTGAAGCGGTGATGGCTGGTAGTGATGTGTGGGTAACACCCACAGCACTGTCACAATTTGATCTGGGGGGTTGATATCCAAACAAAGTGTCTCTGTAGAGTAGCAAGGGGAGAGTGTCTGTGGTCATGCGTTGGGGCTTAAGCATTCCATAAATAGCTTAAAAACATGAAGAAACAGGGTAGTCCTGTTTGGTACAGAGAGTAATACTAAAAGTATTAGATGTATGGTAAAATAAAGTGACCATTTCTGATGGATCGTGATATGTCTTATATCCACTTGATTGCTATCTCTGGAACACAACTTGCTCCATGGCTGCCCAAAATACTGACCACTACACTTAGTAAAATGCCTTCTTGGCATTTAAGGATATTAAAGACAAAGGGTGTTGGGTATTTTCTTCCCAGTCTATTAATATTGCTTCTAATTTAGTATGAGTAATTGTATCCCTACTGAGTTAAACCCATGTTGGCAACGATTGACTAGTGTAATGATCACCTGATTAAACCTCAGTGCAAGTGTTGGACCAGGCCCTTTCTGCAGAGTCTCCCCCCAAATGTTTTGCCTTCCTCCTCCTACTTTTTGCTGAATTTGTGTTTATTCTTGTTAGGATTCTGTACACTTTACCACTGCTAACCAGTGCTAAAGTGCTTGTGCTCTCTCCTTAAAATATGGTAACATTGACTTATTCCCAATTGACATATTTCATTTATCTATAAGACCCTAGTAAAGTGCACTACATGTGCCCAGGGCCTGTAAATTAAATTCTACTAGTGGGCCTGCAGCACTGATTGAGCTATGCACTTAAGTAGCCCTTTAAACATGTCTCAAGGCCCAAACCTTCATTTTTAATACACATGTCACCTGTAAGGTAGGCCCTAGACAGACAATGGCAGAGTGCAGTGTATTTAAAAAGTTGGATATGTACTTTTACCTTTTAAATACCTATAAAATAAACTGCTAATACACAGTTGTAAGGGAAGGTGAGTAGAGCTTGTGATTGAATTTGGGGAAGGCATGAAAAAGTGTACTGATGTAACTACTCCCATTCTTACCCTGAATCTTTAAAATAGTTTGATTTTCTGTACCCATGTTTGGTCAGCTGTCACAACCCTATATTAGGAAGTGCAGCATATTGAGATCAAACCCTCCTTCTCCCCTAAGAGCTGTCTCTCCTTCCTAAACCTTTTGAAGGCTGAAGGGAACACCTTGTGCAAGAGAACAAGAGGGTTTTGTGTGAGAGAGAGCAAACACCTGCTACAGAAGGTAGATTATTTGAAAACCTGGACTATGCTTACAAGACCAAAAGTAAAGGCACAGCATCAAGGACCAAATGTACGGACTGTGATTTCTCTGCTAAAAGAGGGATAGCACAAGGTAAGTAAGGAAGCACAAGTAAGTATCTATATGGAGTAGATCCAACATTTAATGAATTGGCTTAGTTGGTGCAGAGTGCCGTTAGTGTGTGACTTGCCCTCTAGTCACACCAAGAATCTTGCTCAAGAAGTAAAGTCGAACATAAGCATTTCTGCAGCACTGGCAAATAGAAGTACACAAGGAGGCAAGAGCAGCAAAGATATGACCAAGATGTAGGTCCAAAAAAGGATGGGGACCAAGGTCACCAATGAGGGAGGAAATTTACAAAGATGCATGGATGAGCATCTGGTTTAGAACCGCAGAGAAAGCCAGATAGTGGCAAAAACAGTTTTTGCCAGGCACCTGCTTAGAGTAAGTGTGTGGGAGTTCTTCATACTACTCTGGCTTAGAAATTCTCGTCGCTAAGGTCAACTTTAAAGTGCATGGTATGGCGTATGGAACTACACTGTCCTGCAAGTGTTTATCCTACATGTTTGTGGTTTCCACTGTTCCATTTTCCATTTCCTCCACATATAAAGCATTTTGCGCCTCTTTTGTATTTAATCTCTGATGACCTGATAGCAGCCATCAGTTATCCAATTTTAACTCCATGGTCGAACTGAAAATACATTTAATTCTGTATATGTTGAGCCATAGCCCTGGAACTTACTGATTTAATATATTACCAGATTACTAAAATATCTTTCAAATTAATTATCTTGGGGGTCATTGGCTCTTATTATATCAGCATGCATGTTTCACTTTCCTCCAGCCTGTTCTTTAACTGTTGCTCTTCTATTGCAGCAGATTTACATTGCTGAGGCAAATATTATTTAGTAGGTCTATGTATTTCAGCTTTCCTTGCATCTCAGACTTTATTACAAGGAGCAGTGTTCTTATTAATAGATACAAATTCTTTAACAACGTTTTTAAGTTCCTGTATATAAAGGTTGTATTTCAGTGTGATTCTGGGGAATGCCCATCTGGGCATATATCTAGCATTAGCATTAGCTCTATTGTTAGTGATAAAGGTGCTTGATGAGAAACCCAGATTGAATGGAAATCTATATTTGTGTTGCCAACTAGGTAACGTTCTGCTGACTAGAAAAATAAAATCCATTTGGGAGTTTTGGCAATGCACGGGAGAATAAAAGATAATGGCGCTGCATTCTGGGTTTCTCCAACTCAATGGCTAAATCAAATCAAGAGCATCTTAGTGAGAAAATAGCATGTCATGATGGGGCACAGTATAGAATGAAAACATTGCCAGGATAGCTTGTAATTTTTCCCTAATCAGATATATTATACACAACTTGGTACTTGGGGTTGAATACTGACATAGCTGTGCATTTAGAGAATAAGCATATAATCATCTTGCATCTAATATCAAATAGGATGTCCCATCCTCAAATGCCACTCTAGCTTCCGGTAGGCATGTAATACTCTGCTTTAAATTTGCCAACTGATGCTTTACCCTGTTGTGTTTAGCCCAAGGTTTTGGTCCTGTGTGGTGCAGCCCATTTTTTGCCACTTGGGCGCCTACCGTGCACCTCTTGCCTCCAGCACTCCTCATCCACCCAGCCTATCTACCATCCCTCCACCCCTGTAGATCTACCCTCCTAGTGGGTAGTTTAGTGTCTTAAGATGAATGAGCACTAGGACCCTGTGGTTCTGGGTGGACTCAATGAAAGAATTATGTAACTATTTGGGAGGTATTAAGGGGTGGCTATTAACAGTTATGAGATAATGAGAAGTTCAGTTGAATGTTGTATGCTGACGAATAAAGATGTCAGTTATGAGCTCTGTGTGTGGCGTGTTCTTTTTGCATGCTGCTAGGCTGCGGAGGATGCAACAACTGACAATGAGGGTGAGATATATGCCCTGTAGAAACTAGACTGCTCTCCCTGAGAGTTTGCAAGGATACAGCAAACTGCTTGTACGTTCCAGGTGCGCCCCAAGCTGATGCAAAGGAGTCTGCAGTTGGTGTATTTAGAGTTCATGCCCCACTCCAACCCGTACGAGGCCTTGGGAAGAAGTTGAAGGCCTAGCAGAGAAGCAGCATTGGAAAAGCCCACCAAGACTTGATGACCAGGCTGAAAAGGGACTACTGTGCTGTGCCATAACACAGAGCCATCATTCATATAAAGCAAACACTAAAGACAGCGACGACCAGGTATGACACCACAGGCAGCGACAGCCAGGTACGAGAAACAGAAATTTCTCACCAGCAAAGTAAAAAGCTCTATGATTATGACGCGGGACGTGACAGCCTAGACCTGGAGAAGCGGGCAATTTGTGCAAAGCAGCAAGTAGCATCCACCGCGCTCTGAGTCTCAATTCAAGCGAGGTGACTCAAACGCACAGCCCGCCGTTCTCGAAGAAGCAGGTTGGACTGAGAGTGGTGAAAGCTTTCGGAACAGCATGAAGAAATTACTTGAACGAAACAAAAAGACGAAAGCAAAGACTACAGGATGCAAGAAACCGAAAATTCACTTACCGTCAAAGATGTGAGTGGGCCAGGTGACCGGAGCTAAAGCACAAAGCTGGTACTTCCAGAAGGAGTGGATTCTGGAGCACAACAGAGAGTATATGGTGTCTGAAAAGCATATACTCTCAACCGTGGTATAAAGAAGCACAAAGTACACAGCAGCTGCTTTCCTAAAGCCACTGCTGCCATTCGATGCTGAAAACAGCAGAATATTGGTGCCAGATGGACCATATGGATCAAGACATTCAATAACTTCATAGATGCTCTGGAAGAAGTAAATGATGATAATCATTAAATATTTAAAGAATCTTACTGGTGATGGGATAAAGAAAATCTCACAGCCTGAGACAATCTTGTACCATCAAATTAAAGAAGATTTGGGAGCCAAGGTCAATTCAATGCCTAATGTTGACTATGAAAGGTACATTTTCAATCAAGTGAGACAAGAAGTTGGTGAAATGATTGATGACTTTGTTGAGAGACTTGACGTGCTTATAAAGCATTGTAAATTTAGTGAATTTAATAATTAGGAAGTCATGCACCTCAGAGTCATAGATGGCTGTCTTTTGGACTCATTTAGAAGATGCGTGTTGAGAGAGACAGCTAGTTTAGAAAAAGTACTAATGGCTGTAATAGCCGTGGAAAGAGTAGATCGGCAAGCTGCTGACATGGAAGCTAGAACAGCAAAGAGTGAATCGGCGTTAATCATGGAGAGCAAACACAAGCCCAAAGTAGATACAAGTAAGTCGACCTTCTCAAAGAAAGGAAAACTGTGTTTCTGATGTGGATTTTCAGTTCAACATGAAAGTAAATATCCAGCCATCGGGCAGATGTGCAAAGGTTGCAGAAAGGAAAACCACTTCATAATGGTTTGCAAGGCAATCTCAAGATAATAAAATAGACACCAGAAAGTTCCAGAAGCAGTCTTGCCATGCCTACAAAGACAAAAAGCAACCTACATGAATGAATGAATGAATAGTTTTATATAGCACAAATGCCTGGGGGCGTCTTGGCCCTGGTATCTGCTAAACATAAACACTGATGTAAGAACATTTATTCCCTCTGTCTGGCCCCCTTACCCAGTGCAATTCGAGCAGAAAGCATTGCAACAGGTGGAAACTAAACAATGTCGATCATCGTCAGGTTCATCCTACAAAAGCTCTCTGATGTCACAATTAAGCGACAGTGAAGAGGGTGAATGTGCGATGAACATATCCGCCAAAAAGTGACATGCACATGTGGTTCTTACTGCTTGCAAAGAAGACAAATGAACATCAAAAACAAGGAAATCAAGAAAAGAAAATAACAAGATTACACTAAAGGTCAACGGTTGCCCTATAACCTTTATAATTGACAGCTGTGCATCGATCAGCATCATGCCAGTTGAACAGTTCAATAGTTTGTCACCTGTATCACGACTCAATGCGTCAAACACGAAGGTGTACACATTGGCTGCTTCCAAACCGTTACAGAGTCAAGAACCATTCACAGTGACCTTACATGATAAAAAAACGTATTTGCAAGCCCCAATTCACGTTCCTCAAGGTACTTTCTCCAGTGCATGTCTACTTAGTTTTGCAACTGCTGCTGTCATGGGACTAATATTTATCAATTACAACCTACATACTCAATCTGAAATTGTGAGGCAGGTCCCATCATTATTTCATGGCCTAGGAGAGCTGAAGACAATGAAGGTACACTTTCACATCAATGAAGACATCTGGCCTGTTGCACAGCGGCACCACAGAATATCATTTCACCTGCAATAAGTGGTAGAAAAAGAACTAGAAATGCTGTTGAAGCTCAGCATCATTGAGCCCTCTATTGTCCCACACCATTGGTATCTCCCATAGTAGTAGTGCCAAAAAAGGACAGTGGAGGTGCAGTGCACATTTGCGTGGATATGCTCCAGGCCAACATAGCAATGGAGAGAGTAAGACATCCTGGTCCCCACATTTTCAGACATGATCATACAGCTGAACGGAGCCATAGTATTACCTCGTCTTGACCTGATCAAGGGATACCATCAACTCGAATTGGAAGAAAACTGTAGGTACATTACAGCTTTTTCAACTCACATTGGTTTGTTCAGATTCAAAAGGTTGAGTTTTGGAGTGTCATTTGCAGCAGAAATTTTTCAAGATGTTATACATAGAATAATTCAACCTGATATGCATGCTTTCAATTACAGTGATGACATACTGGTATTTGGGACAACACAGAAGGAGCATGAAAACACAAGTTCTTTAGGCACTTATTCTCTGAGGGGGGAATGACTCTTGACCCAGATAAAATACAAGCACTGTCAGCCACCATTCATTTTTCATTCAAAAAGATTGTTTATTTAGACCTTTGGTCTTTAAACATGAACAAACATACAAACATAGCAATCTTCGATTTAAAAACCAGCTCAAGTAAAAAACTTTATAATACCCGTAAAACACTTCAAATACATTAAAAACTCTTCTTAAAGAAATATATTCTATCTAACAATTATTTAAATGTCAAGTATCATTAATACAAACTGGTGTATATTTCATCGAATCCATACTAGTGATAAAACATCCACTCTACACATTTTTAAAAACTTTTTTAACTTCAAGCATAAACTTCCCTATTGCACATGCTACATCTAATGAGTGCATTTCAGTTAACAGGTCTACTGCCTGTGCACGATTCCTAACCTCATATTTTAGGAAGATGGGCGTAGCCACAGTTTTTGTGCATCAAGAACATTTAGACAATCTAATAAGATTTGCAAAATATCGCATTTTGTCCCTATGTTACAGGTAGACTTCCCTTCGAGGTCGATAATAGCCCTCTTAATCCTATCATTCTCATAACATGGATTAATCCCAATCCTTATTTTTAATAGTTCTCTCCTTAACCAACGATTGGTAAAAATATCCATAATTGGGAATTTTTGGACGTTTTGCCAAGATTTCATCATAAAACATACAGATCTTTTGCCTTCCAAGTATTGCCTATCCAGGTCCCATGATATTTCTTTCCCTACTGTCCTAAATTCCTTCCTACTTATGGTTGTAAGAAAGTTCTGCTGGCATATGTCAGCCCTCAATTCCCTACACACCATAGCAACCGTTTCTCTGACCCCCCTTTGCCCACTTCATTTCACTCTGTAGGATCTCACATTTACACCAAAAGGAAACGTTTTGCTTCTCTTCACAACCCAGGCGTTGCCAGAATCTTATTAGTACCATGTTTGCCATTTTATTCAATGAGACCATTCCAGTTTCTAATCTTATTGCCTGGATCATGGAGGATCTGGGTAGGGACAGTAATTTTTTATGCATTTCCCTTCTTCAACATCCCACTTCCTCTTACCACTTAGGAATAGCAGTTCAGCGCCATATAAGAACTGAGGAGGTACCATGGCCATGTAAGCTTCCAGGACTGGTCTATCCGTCATTTCTCCATAGATGTTATTACATTTTTTCATGCTACTAACCGAGGATAGGGCCCGAATTCTTAGTGCATCCAGGTGTACTTTCCACTTCATAAATTTCTCAAACCAGATTCCTAGGTATTTATACTTCCTAACTTTCTCCAGTTTTATGGAGCCTAGGACCCAGTCGAAAATCTTCCTCTTTTTGTTGAAGCAGAGAATCTTTGTTTTTTCCAAGTTTACTGTTGGTTTCTTACGATTGCAGTAATCACCAAACACTTTGAGCTTTCTTTGCAGACCTATCTCTGTTTGGTCCACAATCACCAAGTCAAGCATAAAGTTAGCTTGCAATATGTTTCCCATCTATTTTGGGCTGGCCCCCCACATCGTTCTCAAAGTGGCGGGCAAATCTGCTATAAATAAAGAGAAAAGCAACGGGGCCAATACACACCCCTGTCTTAGCCCATTTTGAATCAATATCTTCTGTGACAGTGTACCCTCTGTATCGAGAATAACCTGGGCCCAATTCTCACTATGTAGCCCTTGTATTATAGACAGGAGGCTTTTGGGGATATCTAAGTCCCCCAGCATTTCCCATAGCTGTTCTCGGTCTACCAGGTCAAATGCGGCCCGAAAGAGCAGAACAAACTACCCCCCTGTTCCATCGACTTCCGAGCCTTTGACCATAACGAAAAACAGTGATCAATTGTAGAGTGGCCCTCCCGGAAGCCACCCTGTTCTGGAGGCACAACTTGATTATCCTCAGCCCACTCCTTCTTCAAGATACATTCATGACTTCGCCACAGTTAGTCCCCCATTGAGAGATCTGAATAAATGAAATGCCTAGTTCCGATGGTCCTTTGACTGCGACCAAGCTTCAACAGGATAAAGCATGCAATTGAAAATGCAAATGAGATTTCTTACTTTGATCCTAAATTAAATAGCGAGATTACTGTTGATGCGAGCCTGGTGGGGCTGGGAGCAATTCTTGCTCAGCGCAATGGGCATCCAAATGCTCAGAGACACATTGTGGAGTATGCCAGCGAAGTCTGTCTGACACAGAACTTGCCTATTCTCAGCCAAAGAAGTAGAGTGTGGCTGTGGTGTGGGCCTGCAAACACTTTCATGTGTTTCTTAACAGAAAGCATTTCATGATTGTTACACACCACCAAGCCATGCTCACTATATTCGGAAACCCAAAAGCCAAGATGCCCCCTTGCTTTGAGAGATGGGGATTGCGTTTACAAGAGTATGATTGTACAATTATACATAAGCCAGGCAAGAACCAAAACCCTGCAGATTACTTCTTACGAGCACCATAACATCAGCAGGGCTCAACATTGAAAACAGCTGAAGAGTACATCAACTTCATTGTAAGGTCAAGCACACCAGCAGACTTATTATCCATTGAACAGACCATTGCCGCTAAATTGCCTATAAAGGCATGCTTGCTCTTAAGAAAATGATTCAGCGCAGTCATGGAGACAAAGTGTTCGACCTTTGAGTGACGATGTTGAATTTCATGTGCAGGATGAACTATCTGTGACTAAGGAAGGCATTGTGTTAAGAGGCTCAAGGATCATCATACCCGAGAGTCTCAGGCTCGCTCAAGAAGTAGATTGCGGCATATTCACTCCGAAAAGAGCCCTGAGAGCTCGAGTGTGGTTCCTGCACCTGGATGAGAGAGTTGAGAGGAAACTAAAGGGGTGCCACTTATGTAACTGCCTTTCCTCTAAAGTGACACAGCATCTACCAACCATGTCTTATCTTCCTGCACGTGCATGGGAAAGAGTGGCCGTTGATTTCTTTGGGCCCTTAGTGAATGGGCATCATCTCATGGTAGTCATTGATGAGTATTCTTGCTTGCCTCTGGTGGAGGAAATGTCATCAACAACATATGACAAGGTCATTGAGCGGCTGGACGATATCTTTGCAGCATGGGGCATTCCAGACATCCTTAAATCTGTCAATGGTCCACCGTTTAATAGTAAGGAGTTTAAGAAGTTTCTAACTAGACTCAATGTCAAGCATCAAAAAAGTACACCCTTGTGGCCCCAAGGTAACGGTGTCGTGGAACAATTTATGGGCACCCCTAAAAAGAGTGATCCAACATGCATCGATGGAGGGAACTGAGCTGAGTCAGGCCTTATGTCAAGCCCTCCGTACCTATTGTTCGACTCCACCACCGATGAGAGTCCTGCCACCTTGCTGTTTGAGAGAGCTTTTAGAACCAAACTACAGCAGTGGACCACTGAATGAATTTGGAATGCTGATGAAGTTTGTGCATCTGACTGTCAGGGGACACGGCAGCCTCGTTCGCACAAGCAAGCGCTGAGACTAGGGAATGACTACAATTCCCAGCGGCCTTAGCGTGACGTCTGGTGTCGGACGCCACGCGTCACGTGAGGCGGAAGCGAGTGAAGTAGCGAGGATGCGGGGCAAGACGCTGCCGATTATTCGCTGGTCCCTGGATCCTTGTTGGCAGTTCCAAGTTGCGCTGGGTCGGGTAAGGGTGCCGCTGGCACCGCTTGTTCCATTCTACCCTTGTGATAATCCTGGTTATACTCTTGAAGCCTATCTCTGCCGTTTAGGATATCCGGCATAGGAGTGTGCTGAAGCTTACTTTTCCCTGCGTTGGTGAACTCTTCCCTGAATCTCATACGAGGAGTTCATGCGAGGGAAAAGCGCTTTGCTCACTTTTGGTGCCTAATTACTTTGGAGGTTTATTTTGGGTGTACAGTTCTTCATTACCCTGCGTTGGCGAACTCTTCTCTGAATCTTAAGAAGAGTTCATGCGAGGGAAAAACGCTTTGCTCACTTTTGGTGCCTATTTACATTGGAGGTTTATTTTGGTGCACAGTTCTACATTTCCCTGCGTTGGCGAGCTCTTCTCTGAATCTTGGGAGGAGTTCATGCGAGGGAATACTTTCATGTGCTTTTCGAGTTCGGGGGTTGCTCTACCACTAATTATCTAAGTGAGGTACTTCCTCTCGTGAGAGTGACGTAACTCTTCACCTTCTGAGGGGTACCTGCATCTATAGGAAATCCTGGAGTAGTGGTCTTGAATGCAACTTAGTGTTTCATACATTGTATTATTCGTTCTAACCTTATGTGACAATTACAGCTACTCTTATATTTTGGCTTTCGCTGTTTTCCTTTTTTGCACAGGGGTGTCCTGGACCAAGGGGCATCTTGAGCGTCAATGTGTACCTCGCAATCGCAGGTATAAGCCTTATGCATGAGATATTTATATCTGTATCTATCATCGGAAAGAATAGGGTTTTGCTCATATGGTCCTATGTGTCTTCCAGCATACTGTATGAATTGGAGGTTACAAGCTCAACACCCCTGTTGGTCGGCACTCTTTAATTTTCTTTACAGGTTAGTGGAAGTATGGGTAACAAGGGAGGTGTAGAAAGAGAGAACGGTGAAAGGTTCCCATAGTAAAAATATTTCTTCTTTGTGTTTTACTACAGGTCTCCCTCCCTGCTGTCCCCATCCTTCCCTTCCCCCGCTTAACCACTCTTTAGTCTGTGTATTATTATTATCCAGACTTGGGGCTGTTGAGAGGTGGACCCCTAAGAGCATCGGTTCGATCCTGAGGATACGTTCAGGCCTGGGACAGAATAATCGGCCCACGAATAGCTTTATCCTCCCGGTCGAGCTGATACTGGTATGGCCACGTTAGATGATGTCATGGCAGCCCTTGCCTTAGTGCAGGTAGAGCTGGCGGCTTCACGTAATGAAACCGCTGCTTTACAAGCAAGGGTAGACAGACTACAGCGAAATCCGTTTGACTTCGGCAATCCTGCACAACCCACAACTAGCTCCATTGTAGTAGAAATCCCAACACCTATACCTCTTGCCCCACCAGAAAAATTTTCAGGAGACATACATAAGGTCCAGGTGTTTCTAACTCAGATTTTACTGCACTTCAATTGCAAGCCTAAGTTATTTTCAACTAATCAGGCAAGAGTGTCTTTTCTCATTTCCTACTTAGCTGGAGATGCAGCTCAATGGGCAGTCCCTTTTGTCAGAAGAGATGATCCGATGCTACACGATTGGATCGCTTTTAGGGAGGAGTTTGAGAAAACTTTTGACCGCAGGGCAGACACCTTTTCAGCGGATAGAGAATTACTGGAACTGAGGCAAGGGAACAAAGACCTATTGGGATACTTGAACACTTTCCGACGGTTGGTAGCAGAAACTCAATGGCCTGAAAGCAAACAGTCCGCGATTTTCTATCAGGGCCTCAGAGAAGAATTAAAGGATGTGATTGCACAAGTGGATCCCCAACCTCAGACGTGTTCTGCGTTAATCGAATTGACCATGCGATTGGATCATAGATTGAGGGAACGTAGAGGGGAAGGCAAGAAAAAGAGAGATACCCCCTCGTTTTGAAAGAACAAGGTCCTCGGAACCTGGAATCTCCACCCCGGAACCCATGGAAATCGGAACGGTGAGAGCCTCATTGACCGTGGACGAAAGAGATCACAGGAGAAAAAACGGGTTGTGTTTATATTGTGGGAAGAAGGGCCATTATCTGAGAGAGTGCCCAATAAAACCCAAGTTCAGTCGTACACGCCTGGGAACATCTATGGTGAATGATCTGAAGCCTTTAAAGGAAAACTGAAGAGCTCGAGACGTATAGAAGGGAGTCTTCGAGTGTAATGTGCATCCCTTCACTTAAGAAAGAACATGTTGTCAGCAAGGAACATTTCTTCGTACCCATAATTGTGTATATCAACCAAGAACCCTGTACCACACAAGCCATGGTGGATTCTGGAGCTACAGGTTGTTTCATGGATACTACAGAAGCCCACAGATTAGGGGTCCATCTTGTCTCCAAAACCATACCGGAGGCGGTATTTGCAGTGGATGGTAAACAACTGGAATCTGGTCCCATATGCCAGGCCACCGAACCGTGTATTGTGGAATGCATAAAAGGACATCAAGAACTCATAGCTTTTAACATCATCCAAGCCCCATTCTATGGTGTGATATTGGGGTTGCCTTGGCTCTCCACTCACAACCCCGATATTGACTGGAATCAGAGAACTTTGAGCATGACTTCTGAATATTGTAAGGAACATTGTTGGAAACTCTCTGAATCGCTTACTCCCCTCGAAGAAAAACATTTGCACATTGCCACTGCTGCTGAGAAGGAGATTGAACTGCCTTCATGCTATCAACAGTTTGAAGATGTCTTCAATGACCAGAAGGCGGAAGTACTGCCTCCCCACAGGCCCTACGATTGCAGGATCGATTTGAAGCCAGGTTCAGTGGTACCTTGTGGCAGGGTTTATGCCTTAACCGAGCCCGAAAACAAACATCTGCGCCAGTATTTGGATAAGTACTTGGCCTTGGGGTTTATCCGTCCATCCAGTTCTCCAGCGGCTTCCCTCTCTTTTTTATACCCAAAGCGAACGGAGAGTTAAGGACATGCATTGACTTTCGTGCCTTAAATACCATTACTATACGGAATCAGTATCCACTCCCGCTGATTTCTGTATTATTGGAGCAGGTGAAGGGAGCCGTGATATTCACTAAATTGGATCTTCGCGGAGCATACCATCTGGTACGGATGCGTCAGGGAGACGAATGGAAGACTGCATTTAAGACTAGGTATGGGCTATACGAGTACCTAGTCATGCCTTTCGGCTTATGCAATGCGCCTGCGGCGTTCCAATTCTTCTTAAATGATGTCTTACGGGAATACCTAGACCGGATAGTCGTAGTATATATTGACGACATCTTGATTTACTCTACACAAGAAGAAGATCACGTGAGACATGTGAGTTTGATATTACAGGCTTTGAGGGAACACCATCTTTTTGCAAAATCAGCAAATGTGAGTTCCATGTCTACACAGTAGAATTTTTGGGTGTAATGCTCACACCATCAGGTCAGGAAATGGCGGAGCGCAAGGTGAGAGCTATTACTGAATGGCCTTGTCCAAAGAATGTCAAAGACATACAGTGTTTTATGGGATTCGCGAATTTTTATAGGCGTTTTATATCCCAATTTTCCAACAAAGCAGCACCACTTACTCGCCTAACTAAGAAGAATGTATCGTTTCAGTGGACACAGGAAGCCCAGAAAGCATTCGATGTACTGAAAGAAGCATTCGTTACCGCTCCCATTTTAACGCATGCCAATCCCAACTTGCCATTTATACTGGAAGCGGATGCCTCCGATGTTGCAATTGGAGCCGTACTTTCCCAGCGAGACACCACCACAGGACAAATGCATCCGGTTGCTTTTATGTCAAAGAAGCTAAACAGAGCAGAACAAAACTACACCATAACAGAAAAAGAATTACTTGCCATCAAAGAAGCATTTGGGGAATGGAGGCATTGGCTGTTAGGAGCACAACATACTGTTACAGTATATACGGATCACCGTAATCTCCAATTTCTAAAGACCGCTCGCCAACTTACTCCTCGCTTACTAAGATGGATGACGTTTTTTGAAGAATATGACTTCATAGTAACATTCCGTCCTGGAAGCCTGAACAAAAAAGCGGATGCCTTGTCCAGACAAGATTCCACAATAATACCCTGGACCTGCCCAGAAAGAACTATCCTTGATCCTCAAAAGGTTATCGGAGTAGTACATATTGACCCGTTCATACGAGACGTTAAGAAAGGACTCCAGACCTTTCAATGGAAGGATTGGTTGAAACACCATCCAGAATGGACAAAGAAACAAGGTGTGGTCATGAAAGGGACTCAGGTTCTTGTTCCCACTTTGAAATTGAGACAAACCGTCTTTCAGTGGTGCCACACAGACCCCAGTGCTGGTCATCATGGCAAGGATAAAACTTGTGAAAAATCTTGCGCCAGTTCTGGTGGCCTTCTCTCAGAAAAGATATACCTGAATGGATAAAAGCTTGCATTGTGTGCGCTCAAACCAAGACCATACCAGGAAAACCACAAGGGCTATTGCAACCCCTACCCACTCCGGATGTTCCCTGGGAATGGTTTTTGTTGGATTTCATAGTCGGGCTTCCATCAGATAAAGGACATACCGTGATTCTGGTCGTTATTGACTTTTTAACAAAGATGGGGCATTTCGTGGCCTGCAAATCAATTCCTACAGCAGGACATCTAGCCAAACTTTTGATGGAACATGTAGTGAGATTCCATGGCTTACCTAAGGTGATTGTGTCAGACCGTGGGACCCAGTTTACAGCCAAATTCTGGAAAGTATGGTGTTCAGCGTTACGTATCTCGTCAGCCTTGTCAACCAGCTTTCACCCCCAAACTGACGGACAGACAGAAAGACTGAATAGAACATTGAAACAATACTTGCGTAGTTATGTTGACCATAATACGGACACCTGGGTGGAGTGGTTATGGTTAGCTGAAATCGCATATAACAACGCCCAACACAGTTCTACCAAACACTCTCCTTTCTATAGCACCTACGGTTATCACCCTCGTTTTATACCATTCAGTACGCCAGGCAGGTGTGAACGTATTCCAGAAGTACAGGAAAGAATAGTGCAGATACAAAATGTCCTACAACACACAAAGAAACATTTGATTCATGCTAAGGTGTTGTATAAAAGACAGGCTGATAAACATCGCAGACCAGGGCCCACTTACAGGAAAGGGGACTTAGTGTGGCTATCAACCCGTAATATCCGATTCAAGAGATATAGCGTGTTCAATCCCCGGTATATAGGCCCCTACAGAGTAGTGAGACTTATTAACCCGGTGGCAGTGAAGATAGCTCTACCCTCTCATATGAGAGTTCACCCTGTGTTCCACGTCTCCTTGTTGAAGCCTGCTTACGGCCCTGCGCAGGCTAGACCGGCGCCAGTATGGATAGAGAAGGAGGAGGAATATGAGGTCGCTAGAATCCTTGATTCCAAGATCTGTCATAACAAACTCTGGTTTTTGATTGCATGGATGGGGTATGGTGCTGATGAGAACTCTTGGGAGCCCGAATCATCGGTGCATGCCCCTAGATTGGTTGCTGCTTTTTACAGACGACATCCCAACAAGCCTTGCGCCTGCCTGTGCTCTCCGGGAGGGGGATGTACTGTCAGGGGACACGGCAGCCTCGTTCGCACAAGCAAGCGCTGAGACTAGGGAATGACTACAATTCCCAGCGGCCTTAGCGTGACGTCTGGTGTCGGACGCCACGCGTCACGTGAGGCGGAAGCGAGTGAAGTAGCGAGGATGCGGGGCAAGACGCTGCCGATTATTCGCTGGTCCCTGGATCCTTGTTGGCAGTTCCAAGTTGCGCTGGGTCGGGTAAGGGTGCCGCTGGCACCGCTTGTTCCATTCTACCCTTGTGATAATCCTGGTTATACTCTTGAAGCCTATCTCTGCCGTTTAGGATATCCGGCATAGGAGTGTGCTGAAGCTTACTTTTCCCTGCGTTGGTGAACTCTTCCCTGAATCTCATACGAGGAGTTCATGCGAGGGAAAAGCGCTTTGCTCACTTTTGGTGCCTAATTACTTTGGAGGTTTATTTTGGGTGTACAGTTCTTCATTTCCTGCGTTGGCGAACTCTTCTCTGAATCTTAAGAAGAGTTCATGCGAGGGAAAAACGCTTTGCTCACTTTTGGTGCCTATTTACATTGGAGGTTTATTTTGGTGCACAGTTCTACATTTCCCTGCGTTGGCGAGCTCTTCTCTGAATCTTGGGAGGAGTTCATGCGAGGGAATACTTTCATGTGCTTTTCGAGTTCGGGGGTTGCTCTACCACTAATTATCTAAGTGAGGTACTTCCTCTCGTGAGAGTGACGTAACTCTTCACCTTCTGAGGGGTACCTGCATCTATAGGAAATCCTGGAGTAGTGGTCTTGAATGCAACTTAGTGTTTCATACATTGTATTATTCGTTCTAACCTTATGTGACAATTACAGCTACTCTTATATTTTGGCTTTCGCTGTTTTCCTTTTTGCACAGGGGTGTCCTGGACCAAGGGGCATCTTGAGCGTCAATGTGTACCTCGCAATCGCAGGTATAAGCCTTATGCATGAGATATTTATATATGTATCTATCATCGGAAAGAATAGGGTTTTGCTCATATGGTCCTATGTGTCTTCCAGCATACTGTATGAATTGGAGGTTACAAGCTCAACACCCCTGTTGGTCGGCACTCTTTAATTTTCTTTACAGGTTAGTGGAAGTATGGGTAACAAGGGAGGTGTAGAAAGAGAGAACGGTGAAAGGTTCCCATAGTAAAAATATGTCTTCTTTGTGTTTTACTACAGGTCTCCCTCCCTGCTGTCCCCATCCTTCCCTTTCCCCGCTTAACCACTCTTTAGTCTGTGTATTATTATTATCCAGACTTGGGGCTGTTGAGAGGTGGACCCCTAAGAGCATCGGTTCGATCCTGAGGATACGTTCAGGCCTGGGACACTGACATTGCTCAAAAACTTCAAATGGAGACACATGCTGATCAACTTCGGCGAACTCAGGAGATCGTCTTTGACAAAGGTGACTGGGTTCTTGTCAAACAAAAACAGACCTGAAAACAAATCCTATGTTTGCTGCTGAGCCTCTGAGAGTTGTGACATGCAAGGGACACATGATAACGTTCCAGAAAATCCATCATAGGGACTTTTCACTTTTCAGACATCTCTCTCAACATTCATCAGCCCCTGTAATCATAGATGAGGCTGATCCCCCTGACGGCCTAGATCAAACATCATCTCCTGTACTCTTGTTGTTGACTCAGGGTGCAGCTCATTTACCTCATACCACATGATTTGGCTAAACAATACGAGCACTAGATGACTTATTGAAGAACTATAATGCTGTTACTGTTTACACCTTTTTATTGAACAAGAGGGGAGATGTAGTGTCTTAAGACTATGAGAGCTAGGACCCTGTGGTTTTGGGTGGACTCAATGAAAGAATTACATACCTATGTTGGAGATGTTATGATGTAGTTATTAACGGTTAGGAGATAATGAAAAATTCAGTTGAATGTTGTAAGCTGATGAATAAAGATGTCGGTTATGAGCTCTGTGTGTGGCGTGTTCCTTTTGCATGCTCCTGAACTGGGGAGGACGTGGCATCTTTCCTTCCTTTCCCCTTTTAGATGTGCTGTAAAGTATCCTGAAGCATGGTTAAACCCACCCCTGATAATTCCCCCTCCCCTGTATCATGTCTACTATTTTGTTGGATCACTTTGCAGATCATTCTAAACAACATGAGTCTATGTGCTCTTTTTCTGTGAGATAACCTGAACTAGTGAAGTCTCAGTGGAAAAGCCTGGAAGGAGTCTTGCCGGCTACCTGCCACTTAACTTTGAGTGAAGCTCCATCTATTATTACAGCTGGAACTGAAGAAGCTCACAACTCAGGGATTATTGCTTGCATTTCACACAGGCTTTTAGTCGTATCCCAGGCCATGTCAGGAAAAATGGAAAAATCGAAACCTTGTTTAGAGGCAGTACATCTTTCAATCGGGCCAAAAAAGTGCATCCCTTTATATTGTAATTTTGTAAATAGTCAATTATTGTCCTGGGTTTGGTTCCAGCTATCGGAAAGACAGTAATAACTCTATGAGTAGATGCAACAAAGAGATCTGGTAATGTAGAGGTAATTGATATTTCCTTGCAAAGCTTTTCTTTCAGTAATGCACTTATCCATTGGATATTTCACTGCCGTTGCCCTTAACTTCTTCCTATACTCAGACTATACATAAGTTGGAACATCTAGTAATCAGGTACTCTCACTTCCAAATAAAAAATGTAGGATGTGTGTTATGCTTACATTCTCCTGATTTCAGTGCTTTTTCAAAGGTCTTGGCTGCCTGATGTGCTTCCATGAAGGTGATTAGCCTCTCATCCATAGCATCTACCTTTGTCCCTAGTACTTCCATCTTTGGGTATTGTTCCATTTGGGATTTCTTGATTGATCCGTTCTCTCTCCATATACATTTAAGCATGCCTTTAGTTGTGTAAAATGGCGAATGAGAGCTACCGGACTCTCTTGATCATCAGTGTCAGTTATCTATGTAGTCCTCTCAGAAAGCCCCAACAGAAGTGCTTTTGATGCCTCTTTGATGTGATATCCTGCCAGTCTCTCTAGATTGCTAGTCTCTAAAAGACTCTGGAGAGATGGCAACTGAGCTAGAACAGTTGGAACGGCCATCAGCAGACCCAAATTGCAGTTTCACCTGCTGATGTCAATGTATATGTAGCATATTGAAGTTGAGATAAGGGATGGTGGGTGTTGGTCGGATATGCACATACTTTTCTTTGCAGCCATTATTAGTTCTTGCTGCTGACCCCTGGACAGCATGCCGTGAGCTCAAGAAGGTCCTTTGCTAAATGTCCCATGTCCATGGAGTATGACCGCCTAGGCTGAAGGGGAAGTCTTAAGCGCCCTTTATGTCAAACTCGAGTATATCATCTTATGAAATACAAAGAAAAACATGCACTGCAATACTGCTTTCTAATATAGAGCCCAGAGGAGATAGATAACTTAACTTGTAGTCTACTTCACATATATTGCATCTGCAGATACATTCTAAAATAATAAAGATTACTCCTCATTTACTGGTTTCCAAGATCTATTGTTCTAAATGAATGTAAAGGGAAGGTGAACAGAATCTTACATTTATCTCTTTAGGTGGCTCAGTCCTCTGGATGCTCATAGCAAGATGGTTGTTCATGAGCAAAAATATCTGCAACGACAGGGATTTTAAACATATAACTATTTGTTTCATAGGTTGCATGTGTGTTAAGCTGGGCAAGAGAAACTAGCACTGTAGTGACCCATGGCACCACCTATACTTACTTGGTCTGGCCTTGTGAAAACCCAATCACAATGAAGGATAGCAGCTTAGTGCAGCTCAACTACAGTTCGAAGTGAATACAGCAGCAATACAATTAAATTAAAAGAGTGCTGGACAAACCAAAATATAGATGATAAATTGGGCTCCCGGTTTTATGGTATTTATTTTCTTATCATTTTCATCTGTATTTTTACATATTTACTTTTTGACCATTTTATTGCTATTCATCCATATTTATTTTATATTTTGAGAATGAATGGAGCCATAATATAGTATATTTCCACATGTATTTACCTGATAAATATGAACTCAGGCCTGTTTACCTTTTAGCAAATTAAGCAGCCAAATATAACAAAACACCACACAGACAGGTAAATATTACCATTACATACAAATATATGTTAACATATGCCTCTATTTAAGGGAATCCGATCCTATTTTTAATTTCCCATAGTGTCTATCTGCTTAGCAGTTGGTCTGGAATTCATGAAGGACAACAAGGAGAGTCACTTACAAGAAACACTTTCTGTATTTTTCCCCTTTTCCAGCTAAATACAGACAGGTAATAGATTGTTTTCTGTCCGTATTTATCTGTAAAAATCAGTAGAAACAGAAAACTGGAAGCCTTAATAAACTACCAATGGTATACAATTTGGGTCATACTAGAAAAATCACTTGGAATGTTTGTGGTTTAATACAATCCATCCTATATGTTAAAGAACATACTTGACTACTGCATTATCGAGTACTCATATGTTATATATATCACATATATCAGAAAGTTCATCATGGGAATCAGATTGTAGTAACACTTGTGAGTTTATCAAAGAGTTTATACTTAGGGCCTGATCACGATGGCGGTGGGACCGCTACCGTCAGTTCGTCGGTGGTGGTACTACTGCCATCCAGCCCATTGGATTCGACCGCCGCATTAGGATGCAGGCGGTCGGATCTCGGCTGGCGGGGGGAAAGACCGCCATGTCCGACAGCATCAAGGATCCCGCCATTGTGGCGGTCGGACTCCTATTCCCTACAGTGGGGCGGTGCCTGCTCAGGCACTTCTGTAGGGATTAGGATGTCCCTTTCTGCCAGCCCTTTCATGGAGGTTAACCCGCCATGAAAAGGCAGGTGGACAGTGACATTGGGGGCCCCTAGCAGTGCCCCCTTTCCCCCTGGCCCTCCCCTATGGGGCCTGGCGGGCACCTATGGTGCCTCCCTAAACATCCCTGCACCATGCAGTGCCTGCCACATAGTGCAGGGATGTTTGGAATGTGTAAATTTTGTACTGCGGTGTGTGCTGTAGCCCGCAGCACACGCCGCAATGCAAAGTATGCACATTGCAACTGCGAAGAAAGTGGTCGCATAGTAATACGGGCAGCTGGACCGCCGACTTCTAGACAGGCGGTCCTGCTTCCGCCACGGTGGGCATAGTAATCAGGCACTAAGTTCAGCAGTCTAATAAATTTACCTCTAAATGTGTTAATTATTTGTTTAGTAGGGCTTCTTGTCGATAAAATTGTCTCTACATTATCACGTGTGATGCCTTTCTTGGCAGAAACCTACACTATCAATGAAACATCATCCACTGGGCAAAATATATCTTTCAGCTTGTGCTATGTAAAACTCTTGGTAGGGGTGGAGCATTCCATATACTATGCTTTTGATGTTGCAAATAAAAACATTTGCAAGGCTTATCTTGTTTCCATTATGTTAGATCAATTTCAGGACAGTGTATTTGGCCTATGCTGTGTGATCCACATCTGTGCAGGCCAATGCAGTCTGGGAAGTGTAATAGTTTCAACCTGTACCAGTTTCATTTGTGCAATGTTTTGAATGTGGTGACACACTTTTACCTGCTACATCATTTTATCCTATTAAAACTGACCAATGGGACGGAGTGGTTCGACAAATTTGGTGATATCAAAGGGTGTAAACCTGAAATCGATGGAGTATAATTGCCTAGAGCTGTGGATAAGGGCGATTCCTATACTGTCCCTCTCCCCTCTACCCATCTTGTGGTCCAGAGACTGATGATGTGGACGTCCAGAAACAATGCGAACTGTGACGAAATACTGCATTTGCTACCGGCTGCTATGCTTGCGTAGTGGAACATTTTCGCTGAAAGGGTTCCGACAAGCCGCTGTGGCATTGACGCTGCATTGCGGACAGGGGCAAGCAATTCTGTCCATGGACTGGAACTGGTCATTCGGAAATTTACTGAACGTTCATTAATTGAGTTGGTATGAGAAACAACTGATTTTCATATATATTTACTTTCTTAGGATAAAATCTCCCTCGGCTGAGGAAGATAGCTGCCTTCATATCTGGATTTTACAAGCTTGTTAAGGCCTATTAAATCTGATCATATTTTAAAATTAGATCGTATGGCAATTATTTGAAGCTAGATGAAAATACAATTTAATATAAAATATTATGCTGATTCTGTATCATTATTTGCTGTGGCTAAATTAATATGATTTATGGCTAACTGACCTAGAGGTAGAATTACCTGCGAAAACTTCATTAGAAATAATTGAATGTTAACAATTATCTTTTTCCAGGTCCTCATATGATAATTGTTCATCCCCTAAGTATTCCTGTCCCTTTCAGCACAGAACAAGATCCATCGGAGGACCTAAGAGACTTAGGATGGTAGTTGAGGTTATTCTGAGATAAATTAGTTTAGATATAATTTGTGAGGCCCAACACGTTTATGCTACAACAGTTTTTCTGGTAGCTCGTCGGATGGTTTACTGTCTGACAAAATTGGGATATAAGGGGGATGTGTAATGAGGTTACCACAAATTTGCCCAAGCCCAAGTTCAGTGATCCCTGACCTGAATGCCAGTTCTGAAGACATGTTTTAGTGTTTAATGTATAATAGAGTTGTTGTATTTAAGTTGTTATCAGGTCAGAAGAGGCTTAAGATCCCGGGATAATCACCTAAGGGTGGTCTCAGTGTGGCATACGCTGAGTACGTTTGTCGGCTGTTTTGAAGGTGCTGTACGTGAGACGTCATCGGCAGTACCACCAGAAAAAGAAACTTTGTGAGCGTGTGGAAAGATTCAAATCGTTGGGATTTCTCTCAAGTGCACAGAGATTAATCGTAGGGATTTTTCAGGTGAAGTTGCACTGGTCGAGATTTTGCTTAAGTTGGATGAATAATTATTGGTTGTGTGGAGAGCTATCATTTCTTTTAGTGGAGCAGACAAGAATTCATTTGTGTTCGATAGATTGTTTAAGATTGGAGTTAAAAAACGTTGGATTGTAAAGGGAGGGTCAGTTGCTGCGAGGAGTTGGTTTGACATCATAGAGTGCCACGTTGAGATAGGATGGTTGGTGTAGAGCCTAGCTGGCATTGGATGAAAGTGTTGGAGAAAGCCGCGCAGTGATTGGAAGCAAGAACGATAATAAGGAAGTGCATTTCAACTGTATAAATTGTAAAGGACATTAAAAAATATTTATATATATATATTCCAAAGATCCTCCTTTGCACTTAAAAAAGAGTCCTGTCACTCAAGAGAGGGTGGGGCTGAGAACTTTATTAACTGCTGTTGGCCAGAGACGCGTTTCAGCCATTTGCAGCCTTTTTCAATCTGGTTTGAAAAGACATGTTCATGAGTAATTTAAAAAGCACAGTAAGCCTTTCATTTCTGTTAAAATGAAAACAGCACTCTCCGTTTGGGATATTTTTGACACGCTGGCGTCCTGGTAGACATTAATACCACAGCCTGCCCGGTGAGTGATGTAACAATGTTCTGGTAGTGCAAACACCAACATGCTTTCAGTAATAAAGTTCAATAACAGCACTGATGATTTTACTGTTCTCCTCCAACCTTGGCTCGCCTCACCCTCTTCCTCACTGCTTATACAACAGTGCCCTGGTCCGAAGTCCTCACACACACGAGCCTCCCCAGGAAACAGGCTCCGGTCCAAGGTGCCTGCACATCTCGCGGCGAGCACCTCTGGCCTCTTCCTTTAGGGAAGCCACTGTGCAAGGTACGGGGGCTAATCGGTATGCTAATCTGCCTTCTCCTCAAGTTGCGGTCTGCCGATCAGCGCCTGAACGCAGGTGGTGCTCTGGCTGACGCTACCGCTGACACGCCAATAACTTCCAAAGATCCTCCTTTGCACTTAAAAAAGAGTCCTGTCACTCAAGAGAGGGTGGGGCTGAGAACTTTTTTAACTGCTGTTGTCCAGAGACGCGTTTCAGCCATTTGCAGCCTTTTTCAATCTGGTTTTAAAAGACATGTTCATGAGTAATTTAAAAAGCACAGTAAGCCTTTCATTTCTGTTAAAATGAAAACAGCACTCTCCGTTTGGGATATTTTCGACACGCTGGCGTCCTGGTAGACATTAATACCACAGCCTGCCCGGTGAGTGATGTAACAATGTTCTGGTAGTGCAAACACCAACATGCTTTCAGTAATAAAGTTCAACAACAGCACTGATGATTTTACTGTTCTCCTCCAACCTTGGCTCGCCTCACCCTCTTCCTCACTGCTTACACAACAGTGCCCTGCTCCAAAGTCCTCACACACGCGAGCCTCCCCAGGAAACAGGCTCCGGTACAATGTGCCTGCACATCTCGCGGCGAGCACCTCTGGCCTCTACCTATATATATATATATATATATGCTTGTTTCCGGTCCAGGAAGGACCTGGCTTGGCAGTTCGGGCTGGACTGTTCCCATGAGGCACAGGGTCAAGACTGATTTGCATATGGCCAGGTCTAAAATGGGGTGGCATGGTGAGCAAAAGAATGATGGATTTAACCCATATCTCTTGACTGGGGGTGAATGTTTTGATTTGTTCTGCATTCTGTCCATCAATTGTGTGACTTTTGCTTTCTCACCCTAAGTGCGCTGGGTATGCCCAGACGTGGGTCCCGGGCTCACTGTGCCACCGGATTCAAGCTATCCTGGCTGATGAGGGGTGAAACCCTGAAACCGGGCCTAGGATGCTTGTTTCCGGTCCAGGGAGGACCTGGTTTGGCAGTTCGGGCTGGACTGTTCCCATGAGGCACAGGGTCAAGACTGATTTGCATATGGCCAGGTCTAAACTGGCATGGTGAGCAAAAGAATGATGAATTTAAACCATATATCTTGACTGGGGTGAATGTTTTGATTTGTTCCGCATTCCGTCCATCAATTGTGTGTCTTTTGCATTGTGATGGGCCATCCATTGAAAGTGCATGTGCCGCACTCTGTTGAGATTTTTCTCACTTGTACTCGAACACAACATCTCACAAGTAGCCAGTTAACCAAGTACTAGCAAGTGATATTTGGTGCTGAGAATGTGTCATTGGTGGGATGCACAAATCTAAACCCAGCTACATTAATGCCCTTACCAGGAAATTAAGTGGTGATTGATGAAGCTGATCATGATTGCTTGAACGTGACTGAGCTGTGTGCAAAACCTCTTCCGGATATCATGGATGTTCCATTGCCTGAGTCAGATCATGAGTTATTTGTGGATGGATCATGTTTAAGAGATGCTGGAGGAAACTTGAGAGCTGCATATGCCATCTGTACGGTTGTAGGAGTCGTAGAAGCGTCATGGTTGGCAAGGAGTGTTTTCAGCACAGGTGGCTGAACTAATTGTGCTAACCAGTGCTTGCAGCATTATTGAACAATTGAGAGTTACCATTTTCACAGACAGCCAATATGGATTTACGGTTGTCCATGATTTCTGGCACTTGTGGTCTCAGCGTGGGTTAATGACCTCATCGGGTTCACCCATCTGAAATGGAGAGAGCGTGATAAACTTACTGCTGTCATTGCAACTGCCAGCCCAAATTGCAGTGGTAAAGTGTTCAGCCCATTGACAAGGAAATGATTATGTGATGGTCGGCAACCGCTAAGCTCATGAGACCGTGCGCTATTGCGCCTTTCCACACAAGCCCAAACAGGTTATATGATGCAGAATCAGCAAACTCAAAGATAGAAACATTAAAATTTTGCCATGCCACAAGCCCCTATGCCCGAGTTGAATGGCCAAGGGCAGAAATCTAATGTGAACATGGGGTTTCATACAAATGATCAAATTGATACAAATCCAAAGGAAACCCCGTAATACCTCATACAGATTGATGACAGTGATTCTGATTTTTCCCAATGATGGTGCCTGAGGGGGGAAGGTTCTTTGTTCATGGCATTCATGGATTTAACAGCAGCTTTTGACTGTTATACTCGGAGTCTAAAGCATGTGGCGGTTATGGAAGCAATGGTGGGTGCATGGATCTGTTTAGGATAGAGCAAGGAGTGAGGCAGAGCTGTGCCCTTGCCCCTTCCTCTTCTCTCTGTACACAAAACTTACTCTGATATCTAGAGACACTCCCCATGTGGGAACTCATCCCCTGCCAATCCACATATATAAGGACAAAGCTGTTTTAATCGCAAGAAGTGGGAGAGCATTGCAGGGGTTAATCTATGATTATATTAGCTTCATGACGGACCTGGATTTAAAAGCGAATTAAAGTAAAGCGCTTATTATGATGTATGGGAGGAGAGCCAAGACAAGACCTTCAATTTACATTAATAACATTAGAGAAGCTGGGACAGAGTCATTTTCCTATTGTGTTTGGGAGCAAGATGGTGCTCGTTTAGTATACCGCATTAGCTGTCCCTTCTAGCTCCAGCCTTAGTAGCTAAATGTAGGTGAAGAGATCGGTTTTGACTACGGGCTAAGGAGTTACAGCATGTGGAGATTGGTCTGCACGATAGTGTGAGCAGGAAGCAAGTAGCTGAAGAGCCGAGCAGAACCCGGGAGGTTGCTGCAGCAATATGAAGGTTGGCCGGCAGTATTCTTGGCATCGTCAGCTGCACACTCAAGCAGAATACCTGTTGGGATATGCCGCCAAAGTTGAATAAACTATCGAAGGAGCAGACTGATGCCATGGTGCCGGTGCATACATCGATTCAGCCCTGACAGGCTGCCGCAGGGAAAAAAGCAGAGGATATGGCTGTTATTGAGGAGGAAAAACACAGACCAAGAGCCGATTATAGAAAGCACGTGATGCAAAAGGAATCGTGGTCTAGTTCAGGACCAGCGGGGCAGAAGCAGCCTTCATTTCCTGAGATCTTTACGGTAGCCACTATGGGCTCAAGGCAGCTCCCGAAGGGATCAGAGCTAGTGACTATGCCTGCACCCACCCAGCCGGCAGAACCCTCAAGTGAAGTACAGATTGATACTCCACCAGAAGCTGTAAGTAAGTGCACAGCCTTACTAGTACCAAAGGGGCAAGCTCTGGGGGAGGTGATAAATCAGATGATTGTGGGTAGCCCACTCTGGGGGCAGCCGACATACTTGGTGGCCACACTGGCTCTGGGTAGTCTGACAGAAGGGAGAAATTTGGGAGTTGCAGAGGAAGCTGTTGATGCTGCAACCGGTGAACTCCCACCTCTGTGTGCCGATGCAAGTCTGACATTAGCTGACAAGGCCAGGGGCAGGCTTCATTCTTTGATGTACAGTGGGTCCTCCGAGTTAGGGGATAAATTATTTTCATTAATGGCTGTCTCAGATCTCTCAGGTTCAAGTGGTAGACTGACGGATGTGGAGTCTATCTTAGGAGCTTCTGGAGCCAGTGTCAGTAGCAGCCTGGGCAAACCAACCAATACAAAATGAATGCAACCTCATAAAAAACAGATAGAGAAAGTAAGGGCCAGCGGAAAAGGGCAAGAATCAGATGCAAGCATTGCTTGTAAATTAAAGTGGGACTACTCCGCTACCTGACAGATCTACAATGAGGATAAAACTGTAGTAGGTAGCACACCTCAAACATTGACAGCGGGCAGATCAGGAAGTTCAGATATGCCCTCCATCGAGTTTATCTATACTAAATAAAGCAGATGCAAGGTGAAGCTCAGTCTGAGAACCAGTGGGCCCACTTGGCTACCAAAAACTACAGGGGGCAATTCGTAAGGTCAATAAAACATGCTCTAAAATGGTTGAAAGAATTTACTCTGTGGAAGAACTGACTGTGGTGTTGGAAGCTGATGTTGGAACTTTGAAGAATCATAATGATATGCATGAGTCCCAAATGGTCGCTGTGATGTGGAAATTAGAAGACTTTGAGAACCTCCAGAGCAGAAATAATTTAAGATTCCTAGGTCTAGCAGAAAATGTGGAGAGGAATGACATCAGATCCTTCATGCTTGGCTTGCTAAAGGGGGCTTTTCACGATCTCTCCCACTGGGACTGGGAATCAGAAGTGCAACGAGTTCATCGTTTTCCGTTGATATTTAAGATAAACCAACAAGCTGAGCAATCAGAGAAACCTAGAACAATTATTGTCTACGTTGTCTACTTTGCCAACTTCCGTCTCCACCAAGCGATATTTGATAAGACTCGGCTAAGTAGGTTTACCTATCTCTTCAAGGGTGCGTGCTCTTTTTTTTCTCATTTTTACACTCCCTCTTTACGCTCTTTACACTCCCTCTTTACTACTTATTCCACAGTCATTTCTTTTTGGGTTTTGGCTGGAGTGGGGAGGGGTGGGGAGTTGTGTGTTAGTGGGTAGCATCATCAGGTTCACTCTTGACCTGTTTTCTCAGTGGTGGGGTTGGTGGCGGGATGTTTGGGGGGTTAAGTCCTGGGGTAGGATGAGCTTGGAGTGGGGGGCAGAGGGTGGACAGGCCAAACAGTTAGTAAGTTTTCGGTGCAGCATTTGGCAGGTAGATTATTTTATGGTACAGTAGACAGTTGACAGGTTGTGGTATGCTTTTCCTAACTCAATGAGTAATTTACGAATAGCTACAGTAAACATTTGTGGCCTCAATAATCAGTTGAAAAGACAAAGGGTTGCCCTCGATATGCAATTCATAAAAGCTGATTTAATCTGTTTGCAAGAGACTCATATTGAGGGACAAGACATAGGGGCCGATTCCGATCTCGGCCGGTAGGGCTCCAAATCGGATTCGGCTTAACCGGATCCGATTCGGAGCCCTATTTCCCGACCGATTCGTACGCGCGTCCGGGCGAGCGAGTACGATGCGAAATCGCCGACCGACTCGTCTGGGCATCCCGACCGCTCCGACCGACTCGTTCCCGGGTCTAACCGCACCGACCGACTCGCCCGGACTCGACTCGCACCGCGCAATGGAGACGTTCCCCGGCCGGGTAAGTACGATGCGCGCCGCGAGCAGTCCGACCGAGCCGCGCACTCCGGCTCCAAAGAGCAGTCGGAGCCGTACTTTGGGGGTCCGTGTCGGACCCCCTGTATGCGTAGCCGCGCGAGTCGCACACAGGGGGACCCATGGGTCCCCCTACCTGTGCGTGTACGGCGCGAGTCGCTCGCCGCGTACACGCTGTAGGGGGCGCCCTTGTCCGCCTCACACCCATTGAGTCAATGGGAGCCCGCGTACGCGTTGTACGACCGGCTCCCATTGACTTCAATGGGAGTCCGACCGACTCGAGTACGATAGCATACGGACGCATCGTACTCGTTCGGTCGGGCTGCACGGGTCCGATTCGGTCGGAAATCTCTCCGGGTCCGGCTCGGTCGGAGAGATTTCCGGCCCGAATCGGAATCGGCCCCATAATGTTTTTGATTTTATGGGGTATCACATAGTGTGCTGTGCTTTACAAGGGACGCACACACGGGGTGGCAATATTGGCGCTGGGAGGAGTTTGTAGCTTCCCGCGTTTCAGCACAGATAGGTATGGTTGATGGGCAATTACTGTGTGCTGCTATCCCAATGGGACCATTACTCTCTCCCAGTAGAGGCCCGTGGTGGGAGTGCTGCCGGGTGCTGACGTGGGGCAGGGCAGGGTGGGTGGTAGTAAACTACGGATTAGAGGTAAGTAAACATATAAATAAATAAAACGAATTTCGTTGCGCGCGCTGCATTGCATTTGGCGATGCAGCGCGCAACGAAATTTGTTTTATTCATTTATATGTTTACTTACCACTAATCGGCCGTAATCCGTAGTTCACTACCCCCACCCTGCCCCTCCCCCGCCCCACATCAGCGCCTGGCAGCACTCCCACCACGGGCCGCTACTGCTCTCTCCTCTTTATATGGGTAAGTAGCGGATGATCAAAGGTTCTATCAGCAGATGTATCCTGAAGAAACAGAAACTGTGGATGGGGATATGTCATCGTACCTTGACATGGTTTCTTATAAAAAAGCTAGATGCTGAGGACTATGATTATCTAGATCAACCCTTTCTGTGGGACACAATTTTAGTGGCTATCTCTAGTCTACCGTCAGGGAAAGCAGTCGGTATGGATTTTATTCACGGCAAGTTTTATAAGACATTTTCTGCTAGCCTCGAAGCATACATGCTTGATGTTTTCTTGCAAGTTCAGAGGGGCTCGGATCCGCCTGAGTCTTGAGCTTCTGCAAGTATATTAGTCTTTCCTAAGAAAAGTAAACCTCTGCAGGAATTAGGTTCCTATCGGCCTATCACATTAATAAATAGAGACACCAATATATATTCTAAAATATTGGTGACGCGGTTGTCGGGGGAAATTAGTAAAATAGTGTCCCCATACAGCATGGATTCATCCCCGGGAGGGGTACGCCGGGTTACTATCCTCTTCTACGCGGCTACAATCACAGGAGACCCTATGGCTTTAAGTACTACTTGACGCAGAAAAAGCGTTTGACAGAGTCTTCTGGCAGTACCTCTTGATAGTAATGGAAAAGATGGGAGTAGGGACAGGGCTTATTAAGTCAGTAAAAATGCTATATTGTAATGCTATATTGTAATCCAAAGGCTAAGATCTCATTGATGGGGGGCACTCAGAGCCGGTCATGATACAGTGGGGGACCAGGCAGGGATGCCCATGTTCTCCATTATTATTTGCTCTCGACATCAACCCCCTGATTAGGAGGATAGAGATTAAACCACTAATCCCATCATTAAGTTTTCGGGGATGGGAAACTAAAATCTTGGCATATGCCGATGACCTGGCAGTTGTTACCCGGGATCCAGGGACTGCATTGAAAGAGATTGAAAATGAGGCTAGCAGTTTGGTTGTTTCTCTGGATATCTATTACATCAAGATAAAACTCAAGTCATCATTAATAGAAATGCACAATTCATTGATAGGCGGATGGTCAACTGTGCAGTCTATCTTGGAGTTAATATTGCAGCAGAGATAGAGAGAATAGTGGAGATTAATTTAGATCCTTTGATCAGGAAAACTAAAACAGATTTTGGAAGAATGAATAATTTATGGTTATCCCTAATAGGCTGAAGCACCATAGTTAAAATTAATCTTTTACCTAAAATTCGATATTTGTTTAGGGCCATCCCCCTTGAGGTGGGGAATCAATGGTTTAAGGCAATCAACAGCATGGTATCAAGATTTGTATGGGCATATTCTGAGTCCAGAAGGGCGTTGAAGTATACTTGACCCTTCCGAGAGAGCGAGGGGGATAGGCTGTTCCGAATTTTAGATTAGATTATTGGGCTGCTGCACTCTACCATATGGCTATTTTTGTCAGGTCAAAGAAGATCAGGGGGCAGCAACTAAGACTTTCCTACTCCATATAAACTACTGATAGGGGAAGAGGCGTGGGGTGCCTTTTGCGGAAAAACAAATTTGGCTATTTTAAGAGTGCGACTTGAGACTCTTCGCTGTGCATATAAAATATGGTCGGTCGTCTGGAAAAAAGTGGGTATCAGTCGGTTGAATTTTTATACTATGGCCCAAAGAATCACATTCTTATGGATATTTTTTGAGATGTATATGTCAGATGATGGAAGGAGCAAGATTCTTTTAGACTAGGAGATTTTTTCTCAGATAATTGTATAACCACGTTTGAGGCCCTTATGCTCAACCATAACCTTGAGCAAAATGATTTTTTTAAATACTAGCAGATACGGGTATTCCTTGGTAAAAAAGGAGGAGGTTTATCTGTGTTTTCCAGGGTGGAGCTCGTAGAGAGGATTACTGGAAAGAAGACCTCGATAGGGCTACTATATCAGGCCTTGAATAGTCTGATGCAGCATGATGTCGATAAGCATGCTAGTCGGTGGCATGAGAAGCTTCAGTCAGGGAACAATGTTTTTATTGATTCTCTTGATTTTGCTCAGTCCATATCAATGTTGGCAAACTTGCAAATCTAACACTTTTAAACCAGTTTTAATCTATATTATACCCCGTGAAAAATTGTAGAGTGGGGTGGGTCCACTAGTACACGCTGTTCCCGATACCAACTTTATTGTGGCGATTTGATACATATGTTTGCAGGGTGTCCTTCTTCGGTAGGGCTAAAAAAGAAATATTTTTGGAGAAAAAACTGAGTTTAAAAACTGCGGTAACTTCCCAACTCATTTTGCTAGGAGTACATAACGAAGTAGTACCAAGTCACGCTTAGCTATTTATGTTTTTTGTAATGTCAGTATTGAGATTGTGTTAAGCATCGTCATGACTGAATTGTTCTCCCCCTTTTTACATCAATGGTTAGCGCAGCTCTTAGCCACTTATTACACAGAAATTGCTGTGTATGCACGGAAAGGCAAATCAGCTACGAACAAAGGACTACGGGTGTGGGCTTCTATCGTGGATTGGATTTCTTTAGTATCAGAGGGTCAACAGCAGGGGAACAACATGGGAGCAGGAATATGATCTATGGTTGGTGAATTACTTACATAGTATTAACAGATTATGGTCACTAGAGTCACTTTATGGCATAACGTTTGCACAACATTTGATGAATTGTCTACTGTTTATATTTGAGTTTTTGAATGCAATATCTAGATGTTTTGGAATTTTCTTTTTTGTGTTTTACTACTTATATGAAGAACGCATTACGAATTTTCTGCCGGGCTTGGGGGTGGTGGACTCAATTAAAAAATAACATTAGAGTAGCTGATACAGAGTCCTTTTATTATTTAAGCATCCTTTTTTATACCAAATATAAGTGGAACACTATGGTCTCTAATAGAATTGCGAAGTTTGAAAAGATGTTAATAGGGACACAGAGTTTCTGTAAGACGTTAGGCACCAAAGCTGTGAAGAAGCTGCTGACTATGTATTCAGCAAGGTCAGTGTCGACTGCCACATATGGGCGAGGTGTTTGGGGTATGGTTGATTGCTATGGTATACAGTGGGCCAAAAACTCCTTCCTCAAAAAACTCTTAGCAGTTCCGCATGGCTGTCCAAACTCAATATGCCATGATGAGCTAGGAATCCCATACATAGAGGATAAAATTAAGTTGGCCCCACTTTTGCTCTTCGATCGATTTGGGTCAGGGATTCTGTCCCACTAAATCATCTTGTCATTGAGGATTGTCTAAAACTCCATTCAGCCCTCGAGATACCTTGGTAATTGTATGTTAAAACAGACCTAGAGCAGATTGGCCTATTAGGCATATTCACCTCTCCCTCTGCTTGCGGGAGCTGCCCAAAGGCTACTCTGACAAAAAGGTTTTTGGCCAAGGTTAAGTCAAATAGAGTAACTGCTGATAAATATAAGACCGCCAGGTCCTTTTATAAGTTGGTTCCCACACAAGAAGGCACTCGATTTTATTTATCTTTCATTCAAAACTAACATCATAGTTTTGTATTAACAAGATTTTGTTTTAATTATCTTCCTCGTATGGTGGGATATCCCTCAAACTGCTATTCGATATCTGAGTTGCGGAATCCATCCAATCGAATTTGCATATTGTGTTTTCTTTCATTTTTATGAAATTCAAAAGGAAAAAGGTGATTTTACGACTTTTTAAACTATTAAACTTTTTGTCAGTGCAGGCCAGCGCTACTGTTTCTTCAGCAGCTGCATTGTCCTCTGATATGTCATTCTATGGCGTCTTTTATATGGCAGATTTTGAATTTCTGAAGGAATGCAGTTTGCAGCTAGGCAATGGGTCAGTTTCGCACTGGTTTATGGATTGTGTTGGATTTTTCTTTTATTACTGATTTTAACTTTTTATGACTTGCCAGCCGAATGGACAGAAGGAAGGGGGGCAATCTTAGTTTCATATGCACTGTTTGTTTTTATATTTAATCCTTGCTTTATTTCTTTTTATTATGATACTATGAGCCTTGAGACGATATTAAATGTATTTTTATGTTTTCGCATTATGATTTCATATTTGTGATGATCATGGAATGTATTTTTATTCTCTTGTTTTTATTTTGAGCTGTGCTTTTAAGCTGCAGAAGTGCAGCAAATAAAGTTATTTGGAACTTGAATATCTTTAATTGTGTATGTTGGGTTTGTGTTGTTTTGGTCTTGTTTTATTCAAAGAAATATTAGTTATGTTTCTAAACTGGTGTGGACTCATTTTGTCATGTTTTCACTGTGTTACTGTGTGTATGTACAAATACTTTACACATTGCCTCTGAGTTATGGCTAAGTTCTAGTGCCAAGCTACCAAGGGGGTGAGCAGGGTTTATCTTAGCTGTGTAATCCTCTTACCCTGACTAGAGTTAGGGTCCCTACTTGAATATGGTGCAAACCACTGCCAACTAGAGACCCAATTTCTTACATTATCCATGCCAGAATATTGGTACTTTAGGTATCAGTGATTTGTACCATAACACTGATAAATATTGCACTACAGAAGCCACCATATCTTTTTGAGTTTTGGAACTTTTACTTTGGGAGGATATGTGGTGGTGTACACCCCCCGTTCTGAATAATTTATTGTGTCCATTTTTGGCTGTGTCAACTTTAGAAGTGCAATGTGTGAATAGCAACAAGCTTACTCTTTTTTGGGTGGGTGCATGTCTCTCTCTAAACCCCCCCTAACCGTTTCTAAACTCCTCTTTACTCATCACTAAACCCTTCCTATTTAGAAATAAGTGTGTCCCTTTTTCCAGCCACTCCCTCTGTTCCTCCGATGTTCACAGTATGCTTACATTTGTAAGGATCTCCCCATAGAAAAGATAGGAGAGTTGGAGGAGGAAATTTACTCTGGGAGATTTGTGAAAAGCTTTTTATAGTACTTTAATTGTAGTATTGCAGTACTACTGACCATACTAAAAAATGCAGTTTGTAATTAGGCTCCAATATCTGCAGCAAGTTAAAAAGGAACTGAAATCTCTAGGATCAAGGCATTTTTAGGTTCCCAAACAAACTTAGAGTTCAGTACAGAGGGAAGACTTACGTATTTTTGAGCACTGGCACTGTCATCAAATATCAGGATGGTAAGAGAAAGGCTAACGGTGGCATGGATGGCATATAGATATGCCCTCCATGAGGTGAACCAGTAGATCAATTGTAATGTGTATTACTTCAGTCTGTCCGTGTGAAATTTTAAATCTGTGCTTGACGAGTGAAGACGTTTTTGTGGACTCAAGCAGTTGCTGCTGCATCTTAGAAATCCAAGAAATCATCGAAGCCGAACATTTTGCTGGGAAACTGAATTGGAGTTGTGACCAGCACCCCTCAATCTGAATCCATTTACTGGTGTCCAAGAAGTGAATATTTTCCCAAAGGTTTAGTGACTTTTGCAGCACCATGAAAAAGTTACTAAACTTTTATAAGTACGGAGTCTTCAATTTGTTTCTCTGATGAGAGGGAAAAGATGCCAGGCCTCTGCCAAAAAAGTTGTAATCTCCCAGACAACATTCTTGTGCTCATGATATTTAATGGTGAGGTTCAATGGTGCTGCAAGAAAATAAAGAAAGGAGTAACTGGAATTGCGGAGCCCTCTCAAATGTAAACTTTTTGACAGGGCCATAACGCCCAACTGTGCTCCATTCCTGATTAGCTGCAAAGGATGTCTCAGCTACAGTATATTACACTGTATGGACCAACACTGATTGTTTCATTTCTCATTGTTTTTTATGGAACCTTTTTTTTTTTGCAATAGCGCCCAATCTCTACATTCCATTGTTTTATTTTGTATCATTTTACCTATTAATTTATTCTCATTACAGTTCTAGGAATATCCCCACAGAGGAACTCAACATTACATCCAGAGCAAAAGTGTGCTTCCAATGGTGTATTCCTCTTCAGTTTTTTTTTTTTTATATTTGTGAGGGTCCCAGAAAGTAAGTGGGCTCCAAATGTAACAACCAGGGTCATTTCCTTCTAGTGCCCTCGGGCCCCTGTACTACAGACTCCCAAAATGGGAATCAAACACGTCTTTTCGCATTTGATGCTGAGAGTAGGAAGGCATTGCAGTCCAAGGCTTACTTTAGGGGGTGCTACGGCTAGAAAGTTAGGGCCATATTTATGACAAAGTAACTCAATGCAGCACCTCAAGTCAACTTGCTGCGCTGCATTACAGGGAAAGGGCAGGAATGCTCCATATTTAAAAGAATACGATGCATTTCTGTTGTTGTCCCTGCATTGGCTACCTAGCGTCAATGCAGGCACCCATGCACTATGGTGCAAGGGTGTCTGCTTTACAGACAGGATTGTTTTTGTGCAGGAAGGTACACCTTCCTGCACAAAAAAAATCCTGAGAGGCAAATTTCTCTTTCTATGTGTACTGCAGAATGCAGCAGACATAGAAACAGAAAGTATTGAGGAGAAATAAAGAACACCCACCCAACACTCATTGAACAGCTTCATAGTGCAGGTTAAGGCAATGCAGCAATTTGTGCTGCATTGCTTTACTCAAAATTTACGAAGCCACTCAGGGCCATACAAGGTGGTCTTGCTTGGCTTCATAAATCTCTTTTTTGAGTTGAATTGCTCCTGCACCACGTGTGTGCTGCATGAACGATGAAACAGGGATCGTAGAACCCAACAATACTCAATGCATCAGTGTTCAGTAAGTATTTTTTCTTTGCAAGGAAAAGGGGCCTATTCACAAACTGCATTTTTAGGTATGTTTAGTACTACTACAACATTACTAATGCACTACAAAATGCTATTCACAAACTTACATGTGGAGGATACGCCTCTGCATCTCCTATAATTTCAGTGCAGAGGTCAACTCCTCATCACCTACATTTTGAATGGGGACATGGTGAAGCTGAGAAAGTGGCCTTCTTTTTCTAGAACATGCAGAAGAAGAAGACATTAAAGATAAAGCACCCTGCACATATTCCTCCTCTGCTCTTACCTCAGGTTTAATAACTCATTGCATTTCTTTTTGCTGTGATTACATTTTCAATAGTCTAACTACGACTGCCGTCACTGCATCACTGAGAAAAATGTGCATAAAACAGAGAGAATTCTGTTCTTCAAAAGCGAATAATGCTGAATGTTGGAAAGTGGATTATTGGTAGGAGCAAATGTAGGTCTGCCACTGGCAATAAGGCAACTAACACATGATAGGACTTAGCATAGGTCTTAGAAAATTATTCCCATGCTCAACCCTTGGTAGCTTGGCTGCGAGCAGGCAGGCTTAACTTCAAAGACAGGTATGTAAAGCATTTAAAAACACCAATTCAGTAAATAATTAAGACACAATGCATAATAAAAATCCAACATTAATTTATAACAATAGAAAATATTTTTATCTTTAAAATGACACCAAAACGACAAAAATCCAATGTAGGGAACCGGAGATATGAATTTTTAAAGATTTATCACTTTATAGCACTTAGAAACTTATAGCACCTTATTGGGATATCTGGTCGCGATAGACCGGCTCAAAGTCAAAGTTTCAGGCCGACCGCGATGGAGCCCTGAGCGGCTACCTGAGCGGTAGGTCCCGGTCACAATTTTTACCTCCGGACTTAGAAACTTTTCTGGAGCTTTTTCTCGTGGGGTCCCTCGATGCTCTTCACCAGGCCAGATTCGGTGAGGGTTCGCCGGCCTTGGATTTCTTCCACTCCCGGTCAAACTCCGGAAGTCGGACTTACGGAGCTTTTAGCGGGACGAACCTGGATGGCTTGGCCGGTTCGCGGTTGAAGGCAGGCGGCTTGGCTGACCAGGTTGAGTCGGTCCCCCTATGGAGCTTTTTCTAAAGTTGCTCCAAAGTTCTCCAAACTCCTGGAACTTCTTCCTGAAGTTCCCCAAAGGGTCCCAAAGTGTCTCAAACTCACTCCAAGGGTCTGGAATCTCCAAGATGGTCCTTGAAAGTTGAGGACTTCAGTTCCCACAATCCACTTGGACAAAACCCTTACAAATCCACTAGTAGTTTTCCAGGTTGCGGATTCTTGGTGGTGATGATCCAGGTGAGTTCTGTTAACCTGTAGCTTGCAGGGAGTCCACTCTTTACTCTTTTTCACAGCACGGTAGTCCACAGGGCTGTAGTTCCAGATGGTGCAGTCCACAGAGGGCAGGCCTTAGCAATTGCACATCCAACTTCTCAGCATGGCACAACGTCTTGCTTTCTTAAGTTTCAAGCAGCAGATCTGAGGGGCTCTGCCCTTCTCAGATACTTATGCCAAGTTCTCTGGGTCATGCAGGAGGTCACTCCTGACCAATGGGAGCAGGGCAACTCCCCAAGGATATGACCACATCCTGTAGAGTGTGGCATTATTTTGTCCCAGAGTGCATCAAATCTTCCAAATTCATAATGGCTGATTTTCCAGCAGGGAGGTAAGAGCTGGCTAAACACACCCCTAGGATGGCTACTTTCCATAGACTCTCCCCCTTGCATCTGCTCATTCTTGCCTTAATCCTAGCTCTGGCTTTGGGTCAAAAGAGTAGAGTCGTAAATGACACTGAGGCCGTCCCCTTCCGTTTGAAGACCATGGTTTACGACTCCTCCCCCTGCTCTGGCATTCCTGTGTAGCAGCACACTGCCCTCCCAGCAGAGCTGGTTAACCCCAGGGGCTCTTTATCACCTCTTCAAGGCAGCCTGGCTAATCCACTTAACTCTGACCAATCAGGACAGACCACTGGAAGGCTGAATCTGGACCTACAAACAAGAAAGTCTTATAACTTCTTGTCTGTACATTTTAGGAGAAATTCAACAATATCATATTGTTGGATTTATCACTACCATTCTGGGAAGTCTTTGAATGGAAGTTCTATCATTCTCCTATCAGAAGTTATTAGTTAATAACTTCTTGCCATGTTAACCTATTTGGCATGGGATTTGCAATGGGAAAAATGACTTGGGCCATTTTTCCAGCACCAGGACTTACAAAAACATATTTTATAAGTACTCCGCCTATATCTACAGGTCCCCCACCCCATGGACCACCTAGGGGACATTTTAGGTGTTCTGAATCTGTAGAAATATTACAGATCTTCCCTCCACAGTGCTCCTAGCATCAAAGTCGAATTTGGGCAGCACTTTATCACAATGTGGGGAGCGAAATGTGAACTTTCACTTAACCCAGGGCATATACAACTCATTTTATAAGGGTCCACCTTATAAATACCTGACCCCCCACCCCTGGGACACCTAGGGGAGACCCTGGGGGTTCCTAATATGCCAAAACATTGTAGGTTATCCATTTTTAAGTGCCCCAAACACCAAAGTCGAGTTTGGGCACAATTTACTTTTTAAAAGCAGTCATGGAACCCAGGGCTGCTTTTAAACTGACCTCAGGCTTCAGCAGTGCACACATGCAAGTGCAGAAAAGGCTGCTGGCCTCTAAACTGCCATGCCCTACTATATACTAGGGACTGATAGGTATTTTCAATCCCCCTGCCCTATTATGTACTAGGGTCTTATAGGGTAGGTCATGCCAATCACAGGGGTACCCCAACCCATAGTGTACCCTAGTGTATGTAGGTGTTTTAACTGTATTCTAAATGTGTCTCTTTCAGCATAGCACTGGCCCTGGGCCTGGTTAGGCAGAGCCCAGGGTCAGTCAGAGTCAGTTACCACCAGTACCAGTCAGCAAAAAGTTGGGGGGTGCCCCGGGCACAGGATGACTTTGCAACACTGACACAAAATCAATAAAATTACATATAGTATCTGGGAGCCAGTGATGCTCCTTTGGCCTCTGGGACTGAATCTAAAAGACTGATACTGAGAAAATGGCACAAAAGTCTGCAAGAATAACAAAAATAAAAATATCCACATAACACGATGCTCCCACACACCAGGGCATGTAGTATTTATTTATTTTTTAAATGGAAAAAAGTAATAATATCTGTGTGGCAGCCAATGATACTGAGTCCCTAACACTGTTGACTGGCAGCAATTGGTTACATTAAAAATAATAAACATGGCCTTCAGACAGCCACCAATCCTCAAGCACAACAGATATATCATTAAAATCAACAATGTGAGCCCCATTACATTAAAAGCTTCTGATAGCTGCACAAATCGATTACAGCGACACACACAAGCATACAAAGACAGACACACACACACACAAACGGACATTAACTATCTATAACACACATACAGACATAGACAAACACAGACACACTAGCTTCTAGCATTGGCACACAATCACATGGTTTAGCAGGGAAGAAGGTGGCATGGAGGGCAAGGGAAAATGGGTAACTATATGGAAGTTCTTTCAAATGCAACTTTAGGTAACAAATAACTTGTGCATGCTAACTAATGTTATGATGAATATAGTTGCAACCACTTAATAAATGATGCTGCACTTATAACAATTTCATTATAATGTTGGGAAGATGAGATTATTAACGTAGTTTTGTTATGCCACATTTACATGAGTACACCATTTTATTTAAATGAATGCAGTTTCTGGTGCTTTGCTCAACCTGCTCATTCCCCCTCCCAATCAATGCACCCCTCCAAGCAAGTCTTCTCTTGCTACAGTTTTCGCGGATCACGGGACACTGTGATACAACTGGTTATTTTCATTAGACAGCATGTATTATAGGTTAGTGTACACTTTTAATGACGATCACACTTCTGAGCTGTCCAAAATGTGCTATCGCTAGTCAAGCTATTCTGAATCTGCAGTTTTGCTCATTGTCTGTGTGAAAATGTATTAGAAAAACCTAGTTTTGGGAGTGAGTGTGAAGACTTTTCAGTTTCCTCCGAGAACTCTTTCCAATTATTTAGAGATTTTTTCTTTTCCTTTAAGATGCTGTCAATAGTCCCTATGAGTCTGACATTGAGAATTTGGAGAGTCTATACTACTTATTTGGTTTAAATAATTTCTGATTTCTATGTACTTTGTATCTGAACCTTCATTGCATTTACTGCATTTCTCTGTATCGCCTCTTAAAATGTTTGTCATGAAATTATTTAACCTTTTATCGATTTAGAGCTCAGTTATTGAGTGGTCCCAGTCACTATTTGACTTACTTTGCTAATTGCTTGGGCCTGATGTCCTTGATGGTGGTGACTCTCATAGCTAGATCAAGAGTGCTGGAGCGGAATTGCCTGAGTTAAATTTTGGTGTGTTCAGAACATTGCAGTTCATTAACTTATTGGGGTTCAGGCTCCCGCACCTGCTTTGGCTTCTTTTCTTCTCCCACCAACACATCAAGTGGAATTGCAGGGCAATGATTGTATAAATATTCCAAAAAATCAAGCTGGGCCATCCATAGCCCCTAACATCCCATGGCAGTGAGACTGAGAAAAAAATATTGAATTAGGAAATATAAAACATCTGTTGTCCGCACAACTGTCTCAGTCAGCACAACAAAAGAGGAATAGGTCGAAATGATTAAAATTAAAAACGATCCTAACTTCACCAAAACCCTAGTAGAAGACTTACTTTTAAAAATGATAGAAGTTGAACATGGCTCAACCAAGAAACGAAAACACAGGTTTGACAAAACTGCAGATGGCATAATGGGCATAGTGGGCAAGGAAGAAGAAAGCATGGACATCATGAACCACATGCAGTAGAAGGACTGTACAAAAATACCTCAAATTTGGCTTGCGAGGGAAATCTTCCAGGCCCCCTATTGACCCCAGCACAACAGCAGTGAGAATATAAAAAAAGAATTACACTCAAAAATAACTTTCATGGCCTACAGACTTCCATTAGGCGCCCGGTCCCAAGCACAATAGATTAAAGTGTTAACAAAAACCCGAAAATTATTATGAATACTTGAGAACTCCAATGTAATAACAGCCCAGTGCTCCCAGTAGAAGATTTTTGATAGTGGCACAAAATGGACTTTTATTTATTATTACGTCCAACACATAAACGCATCCTTACAGTATTTCCAAAATAGTGGACTAGGACATGGCAAGTAAGACATAGGCTGAGAACAATAGAAAATGAATGTAGTTAAGTACAAAATATACAGACTTAACAAAGAAACATGGAGGAATCTGGAGGCCATTGAGAGGAACTTTTACTTAATATATACAGTTGCCTCTATGGCACATCCAATGTAAAAAATAATGAATGAAAATAACCAGACTGTTTTATTTTTTAGATTTTGCACAGTTAATTAAAACCATTGCAATGGAGATGCCTCCGTAACGTCTTTGCATCATTAAGGGCAGGGCAAAACTGACCATCACATTTAAAACTCATTATTCAGACAAGGCAACCTTATACAGTGGCCTTAACGACAGATAAAAAACGTTAAAATCAGAGATAAAATGAACATTATGACTTAGTGTAGTGAGAAAACACTAGGACATACTGTAAAATAGTCAGTAATAAGTTTTTGAGGAGCAGGGACCAGACTGGGAGAGGCAATAGGGGGTGAAAGTAGATTTTCCAAGATTCTCACATATTTTCCGGACCTTGCGAGCGTTTGAGTGTCTGTTCGTGCAAAGCAAAGTGCAGATGCCTCCAAACATGTATTAATGCCCCTTTTTTGATATAATGGCTTTAGGAGAACTCTTCTAGGGGCATCTAAAACAGGACAGCAGCACAAAAGATGAAGCCATGATTCGGACCTGTAGTTGCACAATCTGCAAGCCCCCTCCTCTCCACGTGGGACCCATCGGTTAAAAGCAATGGATCGCAGGCCTAGGAGATGCATAAACATAATGTTTCTGCGGGCCAATGCGTTTAAGCTGTCAAAAAGGTATGGTTGCGGTAACCCTGGGAGGTATGATTCATTCAAAGGAAGCAAGGTAGTGGACGATTTTAATGCCGAAAGTCCATCTGATAGGAGATTTGTCTTGCCTGCTTGTTTATGGCCCTTTTCCAGACTGCGTAGGGAATAGAGTCTGCTGTTAATGTTGATTCATCAATTTGTAGGGATCTTATAGCCTTTACAATTTGACGAATGAATAACCAGACTGCACGTGATAAAGTTCCCTGAATAAGGCTTTCAAGCAAAAGTTCACTTGAAATAATTTTCAATCATTATTGAATGTAGATACCATGTGAGACAAAATGACTGTCCTGCCCTGGCTAAATATAATCGTTTCCATGTAGAATTAGTAATGATGACACTCAATCTGGAAAAAATTACACTTAATTTGCATACAATATTTATTAGCAGCAGATACGGGAGATTGTAACCAGTGCAAAGCAATACCCACATTGTAATCTTTTATGAAGTCTAAAGATAAGCAGTAAAGATGGATAGCTTATGTTTATTTTGCCAGTGATGTTTGCGGCAACAATAATAATTACAGCAATGGCTCTTGGGAGCCCTACAGTGCAGAGAGATTCAGCCAACAGCCAGGATTAGCTTTAGGGTCGAGTGTTTGGCACCGCAGATCATGTACGCAACTGAGACTCAAAGTGCCACGGAAGAGTTCACATTTTATAGTGCATTTTATTTATTTAGAAGTTTAATAAAGCGCTCAGCTACCCCCTTGGGGTTTCCTGGCACTAGAAAAAACAGGTCAGGTCTTTCCCGGTCTCAATACATTCAGAACAGCCAGGACTTCAGCTGTCTTCGCAAGATCGTCAGTGACGAACAATTTCTCAGAGATTCTGGGAGAGTTTTCCACAGCTTTGTGCCCTGAAACGCAAAATCTTGGCCACAGCTAATGTACACATTCCACGAAACTTGGGAGAACATGTGATCTCAAAGTCCAAATGTCCGCTTAGTGCACTGGACTTGAAAATTACTACTGATTATGAGCATATTTGCCGCCTTCTTGCTGCAGGGTATATTAAATCAATCTCTCATTTGGGAAAAATGTTAGGTATTTTCTCAAACACGCTCCCTTTTGAAGGAGTTGGAACAACAGTCTAAATGAGCTATTCATGGCCTAAATCTGACAAAAATAATATAAAAGTCATCAAGCAGTACATTATTGCTTGTGTCATTTAAAATGACATTTACGAGGAAGCTATCATATCTAAAGTGTTGGCAATATGTTATTGTTTTGTTTGTTCAAGCAAGCTAGCAAAATATCGTCAGGTGCATTAGTTGTAAATATCGCTAAAGATCCCTAAAACTAGGTTCCACATACAATATGTATTCCTTACTTGAAACTGTTATATTCTTCTCATGTATTGCTTGCATATATTGTATTCTCTGTGTCATGTCCTTGGAATGCCTTCTTCTCCCTGGCAACCTGTCCTCTCTGATTCTAGAATGTAATGCCAGAGGGAGACAGAGAAGCAGTTGCTGGGAGAGTGGCTGGTGCTTTCAGGGGTCGTTCCTGTTATCTCATTAAACTCCCTCTTATCATCCCAATTGTGTCGTGCCTCCTCAAAACTGGCGACGAGGATGGGATGTCTTTAATAGAAGGCTACCAGCTGTGGAGGACATTCTGGTCATCATTACTGGAGTAAGGACCATTTGTGGACGGTAGGCGACCCCTGAAAGGTCTTTTTGTAAGATGTTTTTTGGCACTTGAGGACTGCTAGGTGCCCATCTAGCCACTAGATAACAGGTACAACCTTCCGCTATAATTTTCTTCAGAAATTAACTGCATGGTTTACCTGTGTATGCAACTGTCAAAAGCGCTGCGCGCTTGGTTTGCTTCAAGTTGTGGATACTTGAGTGTGGTTCCCCGTGAGTTCTTTGTTCGACGCGCTGTGAAGACGCGCTGCCATCGCCCATCTTGGAATCAGGCAAACGTCCTGACCCGTTTTGCATCACGCACGTTGTGTGCGTAATAAACGTACCACCAATTTGGAAGTATCAATCTCCGGTGACACGCACACCAAGAATCTGCGTGTTCATCCCAGCGGTCAAGTGTTACAATACCAGGAAGTGCGAGTGTTTTAACATTCGTGTTTTTCTATTTTGAAGCGCATTTCAGTGTTGTTTACACACTTGGCATCGGTGACACGCTCACCTTTTGTTATTTTACATGGTTTCCAGCATTCAACCAGCGTGTTGAAGAATCAATCCTGCCTTGTTTCAAGAGCATCGGTGACACGCACATCTCTCGTTATTCTGCATAGTTTCCAGCATTCAACTAACGTGTTGAAGATTCTTCCTGCATTGTTTTAAGGGTACTGTATCCTGATTTCTTTTACATAAAGCGTCAGACAGTGACATTGTGCTAGCGTCAACTCTATACAGTGCTGTGGACAGTGTCATAATTTATAAATTTATAAATTTGCAGTCACTCTAAAAGTTCAGTTGAACGCAGAGGAACTATACATCTTAATTATGACAGCACAAGTCATTCCTGCGCCACCTTATTTTCTACAAAGTCCAGGTCAACCTTGCATGGCCTGGGAAGACTGGAAGGAGACATTCGAAACCTATTTAGAAGCCATAGGTGGAGATGTATATGTATCAAAGAGGAAATTAGCGATTTTAAAACAATTTTTAGGATTAGAGGGCAGGAATGTTTTAAAAACCTTACCCATGGTGGAGGCTATCAGTGTTGAGGAGAGTACTGAAGGTGAGGCTGGGGGAGCAGGTGATAGCAATATTGATGTGTATGAAATTGCTCTGAAGGCCTTAGAAGAAAATTTTGGGAAGAAAGTCAGTGTAGTAGTGGAAAGGCATACATTCTTTTCACGCACGCAATCTCCAGGAGAGTCTATTGAGCAATATGTGGCTAACTTAAGGATGTTGGCGGTCACTTGTAAATTTAGAGATATGAGAGATGAAATAATTAGGGATCAACTAATTAATAGAATGTCAAATCTTAAAATGCAAGAAAAATTACTTGGTATGAAGGATCCCTCTCTAGAAAAAATATTGTTAGTAGCTAAAAGAATGGAGAATACCTCCAGATATGTGAAGGAGTTAAGCTCAGTTCCCAAGAAAGTCAGTCAAGACGAAACAGTCCATAGCATCAAGAAGGGTGTTAAGAAAATTGATGAAAAAGTAACATCTGAAAAGAAACCAGAAGTTGTAAAATTCAAGTCCAAATCATGTTTTAGGTGTGGTAGTTCAAGACACACTGCGGACGCCAATCACTGTCTGGCGGTTAAGAGTAGATGTTACAAGTGTAGAAGGTTTGGCCATTTTGCGAGATTGTGTAAAAGCTCTGAATCTCCGATGTTTTCTAAGTCTATCAATCTGGTAAAGCAGATAGATCCATCTGAAAGAGAAGATGTTTCATGTGAGAGTGATGATGACAATGTAGAGGTGATGGTGATAGAGACCAACCAAGTTCTTAAGTGTGAAGGGAACAAGCATGATAGTTATCGCCCTCCCAAATGTGTAATCAAAATTAAGGGCAAGGATGTACATGTCTGGGCGGATTCTTGTTCCCCATTCACCATCATTGACAAATTCGTTTGGGAAGAATTGGGTGGCAATCTAAATGATTTACAGCCCACTGATGTCATCCCTGAAGGGTATTGTGGTGTCAAATTACCTGTTATGGGTTATATAGAAACAGAAATGTGCTTTTTAGACAGGAAAACTACTGCTAAACTGTACATTGTAAACAAAGGAAGATCTCTTTTGGGTTGGAAAGAACAGAGGGCTCTTGATATCGTGTTAGATCCAAATCATCCGCAACAGGTACTGCTGACATCATCTGTGGATACTTCTGTTTGGATCACCAAATTTCCTGAACTGTTTAAAAAAAAGTTGGGATGTTTAAAAAAATTCAAACACCGCATTATATTGAAGGAGAATGCAGTACCTAAGGTACACAAAGTTAGAAATGTCCCATTAATGCTAAGAGACAAACTTAAGGTTGAATTGCAGAGGCTTTGCAAGGAGGGGGTGATCGAGCCCATTGAGGCATCTGAATGGTTGAGTCCAATTGTTTTGGCCAAGAAACCCAATGGCAATATCAGGATGTGCATAGACTTGAGAGACTTGAATGACAACATCTGGATTGACCGGCATCCTCTTCCCCGTATTAGTGAGATGTTGGCAAGTGTAAAAGGGGGTGTATATTTCTCCACGTTGGATTTATCCAATGCCTACCACCAAGTGTTGTTGCATGAGGATTCGAGACATGTTACGTCTTTCATCACTCCTGAAGGAGCATTTCAGTTTATTCGAATGCCATTCGGTTTGGCCTCGGCTTCTGCCGTTTTCCAAAGGGTTATGCAAGCTGTTTTGTCTTGTTTGAAAAACGTATTAGTGTTTCAGGATGATGTTTTGGTGTGGGGGTGTAATAAGACCATGCATGATGAGATTTTGGAAGTGGTTTTGAAAAAGCTATCAGATGCTGGTCTCACTATAGCTTTGGAAAAGTGTAAGTTTGGTTTAAAAGAAGTTGAATATTTAGGTCACATTTTGACCTGTGATGGAGTCAAGCCCAAGCGGAGTTTGGTGGAAGCCATAGAAAGAGCACCCGCTCCGTGTGACAAAGATCAACTCAAGTCCTTCCTCGGCCTTGCAGAGTACTATTCTAAATTTGTGCACCATTTTTCAGAGAAAGTACATGATTTAAGGAATTTAATGAAAAAAGGGGTCAAGTTTGAGTGGTCTAAGAATTGTCAGATTAATTTTGAGGCGATAAAAAAAAACATTGCAAGCGCAGTCACTCTTAAACCATTTGATCCTGAAGATCAAACTATAATTTCTACTGATGCTAGCAACCATGGTCTTGGTGCAGTCCTCATTCAGATACACAAGGGGAATGAGAGAGTGGTAGCATTTGCTTCCCGCACATTAAAAGGTGCAGAGCACACTTATTCCACCATTGAGAAGGAGGCCCTGGCATGTTGGTGGGGTGTGCAATATTTCCGCATTTTTGTGTGGGGAACCAAGTTCCAATTACGCACGGACCACAAGCCTTTGGTGGATCTTTTCTCCACAAGAGGCGCGGCCAAAGCAACACCTAGGATAGCCAAATGGTTGTATCGTCTTCAGGAGTATGATTTTGAGGTAAAATATATTCCGGGTGCCAAAAATGTTAATGCTGACTGTATTTCCAGATTACCATTGGATAATGTGCAAGATGAGGATGATGACGAATGGATGGTGGCGGAGGTGAAAGATGTTTGTAGTGCCATTAGCGAAGAGGATTGGAGAAAAGCGGTTACTGAAGATGTTGTGTTTATAAAAATCAGTGAAGTTTTAGGATGTGAACAAGGATGGAGGTTGCACAAGGAATTGGAGTCTTTCAAGTTAATTTGGTCTGAGTTAAATGTTGTGGATGGTTTGTTGAGGAGAGGATGCAGGTTAGTGGTTCCTGAGGTTTTGAGGGAAAGATTATTGAATATCATGCATGAAGGACATGGTGGTATGTCTGCCATGAAAAGGAGAATCCGGGAGGATTTCTGGTGGCCTGGGATGGACATCCAAATCGAAAGATATGTTCGCGACTGCATAGCGTGTGCATGTAGTGACAAGACTCATTCTTCTCAAGAAACTACCATTGTTTCTTCACCTTTACCCAAGGGTCCTTGGGATAAACTGGCCATAGACATTTGTGGACCATTTGACACCTTGAATGTGAGTGAAAGGTTTGCCATAGTCATGGTCGACTATTTTTCTAAATGGCCGGAGGTAGCTTTTTGAAGGAGGTCAAATCCAGTGGAGTCATTTCTTTTTGTGAGGACATCTTCAGGAGGGAAGGTTGCCCTGCTGAGATTATTACGGATAATGGTCCCCAATTTGTTTCGGAGGAGTTTGAAAGATTTTTAGTTAGATGGGGTATCAAACATAACAGAACCCCTGTCTATCATCCCAGGGGAAACGGCCTAGTTGAGCGCTTTAATAGAGTTTTGGTGGAATGTGTTCAATTAGCATGCATGAGTGGTGAGTGCTGGAAGCGACAGGTCAAAGACATGTTATGGTCATATCGCACCACTCCTCATTCCGTGACTAAGGAGACACCTTTTTCTTTACTCAAGGGCAGAATACCATGTTCTGTAGCGGTACCAGCTTGGATGAACAGAGCAGGGAAATGTGACGTTGATTTAAAGGGTGTACAATGTAGAGTGGATAAGTACCAGAAAGCTTATTGTCAAAGGCACAACAAGAAGGCTGTGAAACCCAAGCGCCTTTTCACTGAGGGCATGTTTGTGAGAGTGTTTTTGGGTGACAAGGCAAGAAAGGGTTGTTCGAAATGGTCGTGCCCAAAAAAGGTAGTTCTTGTGAAAGGAAATTGCGTGAAAGTATCTGATGGCAAATGGTGGAACACTAGAAAACTAACGCCATGCTCTAGCACTGAAGTGGCTGTGTCATTGAAAGTCCAACAGAATGAGGACGAACATGAAGTTGAACCTCACTCGGGGAATGCGCCCTCGCCTAGAGTCAAAAGTGGTTCTGGACGTGTTAGAGTGATGCCAAAAAAATATGACGATTTTATATGTTCATAATGTTTCTTATTTGTGTTTCAAAATTTTCCTAAGAGGGGAGATGTGTTATATTCTTCTCATGTATTGCTTGCATATATTGTATTCTCTGTGTCATGTCCTTGGAATGCCTTCTGCTCCCTGGCAACCTGTCCTCTCTGATTCTAGAATGTAATGCCAGAGGGAGACAGAGAAGCAGTTGCTGGGAGAGTGGCTGGTGCTTTCAGGGGTCGTTCCTGTTATCTCATTAAACTCCCTCTTATCCTCCCAAATGTGTTGTGCCTCCTCAAAAGAAACCATTGAATGTATTCATGTTTCCACAAAGGTGCTCTCTTCTTGATCATTCTGCTGTAATTAATTGTTCGTTCCCTCTAGGACATCACTCTTGCTCTGCAAGCAACCGGCTCTGTAATGAAACCACCCAAATTCTCCATTTAGCTTTTATTAGAACATTTTTACTGGGAACACAAAACTACTTAATTATGTTTTGTTGTATTAAGAACATTTTAAAGAGTGCACATTTACCAATGGTCTCTTGGCTCTAACAGTAATATCATGTCTGAATTGAACTCATAATTAGCATACTAATTCTCATAAGCCTGTTTAAACAATCAAGTTAAGGAAGGAACTAAACTCTGTTGCATGGCGAATTTTCTCCGACAGAGAGTTCCTCATGGCGGGAGCCCTCACTGAAAAACTGCTACCCCCTGAGCTGCTCTTCTGAAATTTGGAAACTTCCAAACGATTTGCATATGCATAAGATGAACTTACATTTTATGATGTGCTAGCTTCTTCATACTTTCAAACATCATGCAACACACCATGAATTGCATGTGTTCATTCACGGGCAGCCAATTGAGTTTCTGTTACAAGGGTGTAGCATGGGTTTTCTAGGTAGTAGGAAAATCAGCCTAGTAGCCTCCTTCTGAATAGCTTGGAGTTTATGGTGACTGGAATTAGGCAGGCCTGCATAAATCTCATTCACATAATCAAGCCTTGACGTGATAGAGGCTATGACTATCAGCTGCTGTGCATCAATAGAGAATAGTGGCACAATTTTCCTCAGCATTTTTAACAGGAATATCCATTAAGATACCAAGAAACCCACTTGAGCCTACAGTGAAAGATTTCCATCAATCACAATGCTTAGGCCGAGGTTGATGGGGTTGGTAGTGAGCCTAATTCGCTTGGCCAATACAGATGGTTCCAAATGGGTCACATGGGCCTCTAGAAATGTTGCCAGAAAAAAGGAGCAGTGAGGTAGGTCTATAATTTTTGGAAACTGTTTGGTCCGCCCATTATTTTTTCAGCAAAGCAATAACTTCCACAGGTTTAAAGGTGCTCAGCACAATGCCTTCTTCAAGAGATTGACTGAGTTAAACAATCAAAGTAGATTGTGTTATTGCTAGGGGCGGACTAAACTCGCAAAATTTCACTCTGCGGAATTCCGTGGAGTAACATAAAAACTCAGTGAAAAACTTTGCGCTGATTTTTAGTGCAGCGAGCTTGTTCCACACTGCAAAATCAGCGCAAACAGTACCATGTGGCACGGCAGAGGGCGTTGCTTCTGTGCTGCCACTCAAGTAGATTTTCGACTCGAGCAGCAGCTTTCTCACTGCGAACGGTCGTGACTGTCTGCGACCACCCTCATTGAGAAGATCTTGCTGGGTGCCATCCTAGCACCTGAAAATCGTGCTAGGGGATCCCAATTCTCGCTCACACTTGCCACCTTAATGTTAGCGAGCTGCGCATGAGAAAAAACTCCTTCACGCATTGCAAGTGTAATTCAGAGTGGCTAAAACTCTGCTGGTGCAGCAGAATTTATCACCCACTGCTAATTATAGCAACAAACTCTTTCAAATAGGCATGTTAACAAGGATCCCTTAGCGTACCTCATTTAACTGTGGCTAGTAAATCACCTAATCGCTTTTCATCGATTTACAAGAAATTTGTCAATATTGTACTATTCCTCTCCATGTTAAGTTCCAATCATCTTGAATAGCAGGTAGTGATACGATCTTTAAATATCTGTATTTTATGAATAAAAAAATCATTACGTTTATCACAAAGTTGCTGAGAAGGAGTCACCTTAAGCAGAACCTTTCCTGGGGAAGTTAGCTCCTCAGTAATCTTAAAAGTTTCATTTTCTTTATTAGAACATTGGAATGTTGGGAGCTCCATTGAAAACAATGGATTGCTGTGGGTTTCTAATGGCCGGTAGAAGCTCGAGCTCCAACATTCCAATGTTGTCGTTCACAGCTGTGAACAAAGGCCTCACAGAGCCCGCGGGGATTTATATCCCCCCGGGCTCCGCGAGGCCTTTGGTTTTTTTGTTAGAACATTCTGCCCTCTAGCGGTGGAATGTTCTAATAACCTTATAGCCCTCCGCAGCTTGGGCCTTTAATGCTGGAGTGGGCCTTGAATGGCTGGTATAGCCCTCTACGGTGGGCTATAAGGCTATATTAGTAGCTTTCACTATCCTATTAGCTTGGTAGTTGGATTTAGTTAGCATTAACAGCGCTTTGTATTCGGCTAATCCCTTTTTAAATTTGACTCTTAGGGCCATATGTAGGTAATTTCTATTTACCGATTCCTAAATACCGAATTTTATTGATTCGGTATTTAAGAATCGGTAAATAGAATGTAGATAAGCATTCGGTAAATTTTACCGATTCGGTAATATTCGTTATTACCGATTCGGTATTTACCGAATCGGTAATAAGGAATACCTTCCCATTCATTCCTATGGGCCTGGAGGCCCTTAGGAATGAATGGGAAGCCATTCACTATTACCGATTCGGTAAATACCGAATCGGTAATAGAGGGAGCATATTCAAGGGTGGCAGGGTGTCAAATTGACACCCTGTTGCACCCCTGAATCGTGCATGTGTGCACATGTGGCGCACATACATGCCCTAAGGGCATGTATGTCTGCCACATGGCACTTTAAAAAAGCACAAAATTGCTTTTTTAAAGGTATTCGGTATTTACCACCAACTTGTAGTTGGTGGTAAATAATGAATCCTTAAACCAAAAATGCACTCACTTGAGTGCTCCCTACATAGGATTTAAGGAATCGGTAATTTACCAATTCCTTAAAATAACGAATCGGTAAATTACCGACTCCTTAAATCCGGCCTCCTACATCGCAAAGGGCTAAATACCGGTCGGTAAAGGGAAATTTACCGATTTTCGGCCGTTACCGACCGGTATTAGCCCACCTACATATGGCCCTAAGTTCTTTAGCTTATTCCCTGCTCCACTGTTGCACTGTCTCTGTAGCTGCATATGTGGATCAACCGCTGTTATCAAACAATTTGTGAACTCTCATTCAGACTCAGGGACTGAATCACTAAGCGTGGGTATGGTCTGTTGAAGTGTAGTCGCTATCTCATTCATCTTGATTCCATTTTCATGTAATTCTAATTTTCTATGATTGCATGTAAGAGACCTACCATATAGGAATAGTGAACTCTATAAAGTTGTGGTCTTACCATATAAGTGGATATACATTAATATTTGCTATCTCTATGTTTATAGTCCAAATTAAATGCTAGTGTCTATCTCTGAGAGTAGACTCATTTACATGCTGTTGGAAATTTAGAGCTGTCATTAAGTCAATAAACCTCTGACCTTTCCGATCTTATTTCAAGGAGTCGACCCAGAAGTTGAAATCACCTTTGAGGAACATTTGTGAACACTGACAAGCCATGGACTCCAAGCTATCAATGAATGGCCAAGTGGACAAACTAACAAGATTAAGCTTCGTTACTATAAAAATTCTGCTACGCATCTTCCCCCACCTGGGATTTCCACACAAGGTCCAGACTGCTATCTCTCTTGTTCTGTCTAAACTCGATTACACCAATAGCCTCTATCATGGATCACCTTTAACAACTATGAAAAGTCTACAATGGGTTCAGAACTCTGCTGCCAGACTACTCTTACATATAAAGTCACAAGTTCAAATCTCCCCTGCCTTGAAAGCCCTAAATTGGTTACCGGTTGCCAGAAGATCTACATTTAAGCTGCTTTGTATCACCCACAAAGCAATTCGTGAAACAGGACTGCTCTTCATCAGGAAAAAAATCACAAAATACATTCAACAAAGGACCCTCTGCTCTAGATTGGTACCTCGCCTCAAAATCCCACCATGCAAGAAAAAAACCATAGGTCGCACATCCGTCTCTGTTCAAGCAACCAAACTATGGAACTCTTTACCCCCAAACATAAGATCCACAGATAACTACCTTATCTTCAGAAGACTACTAAAGAGTTGGCTCTTCCCCACATAACCACCGTATTCAAACATAAATATACAGCATATCCCTCTGTATATAAGCTTTTATTTGGACTATAGATGTGTACCTACATATGTGTATTGCTTTGCATAAATCTGTATAATAATTAACCCTGGACGGTGAACTCCGCTCGCGGAGTTGGCAGAGTTTTCCGCACTCTACGTGACATGAAGCTTGGTGAGTTCCTCGCTTGTGGTCGTCAACGTCAAGTTGGCGAGCACAAGCAAGGAAAATACACCTCCTGGCAAGATTTCTCAACGCGGGCTGTCGGATTTCTCATTGCGAGTGGTCGCGAATGCTCGTGACTGCTCACGTTGAGAAACCGTCTGTTCGCATTGAGAAAGCTGCTGCTCGAGTAAAAAAATCTGCTTCAGCGGCAGAAAAGAAGCAACTCCCGCTTGCGCTGTGCATGATGCCATTTGCGATGATTGCACAGTGCGGACAAACACCAGGTGCTGAAAATCACTGCGAACAGCATTTATCTAATGCACTCCGCCACTTGTGGAGCTCCGCGTAGCGCGGCGGAGTGATTTTTGCACTTTGAAACTCTGCGAACTCCGCCCAGGCTTAATAATAATAATGTTTTTTAAATATATAGATATTCGTTAGTTCTGCTTAACAAATGTACATGTTACTTATAATTATATTATTCTATGCTTAACATGTATATAGATGACTGCATAAATACGTAAACCTTTTATCAAAACTATTTATCTACAGTTGCTTCACTATTGAATTACAAAAAAAAAATAACTTGAAGTACAGCAACACTTGAAAGTCTGAGTTTATTAAATACAACTTAAATCTACATATATTACCTTCCTTATACATATATACTTCCATGTACTTATGCATCTTAATGTTTATTACTTTGCTTCTAATTCAGCATCTCCAATGCATTACCCTATTTCTCACCCTATACCTCTCACAATATATACTCTACCTCCAATCTGAGTCATCTCAAGCCTCATTATACTACTCTTTCTAATGCACTACCCTATTTCTCACCATATACCTCTCTCAATATATCCTCTACCTCCACTCGCTCACTCATTCCAAACCCCATTCCACTACTATGATCCCCAAAATAACCCTTTCTAGACTCTTCCCCACTCTACCCCCTTTGCTATTCAGATCTCCCAAACAAGCCTTTCTAAACCCTTCCCTCTGCCTCTTCCAATACCACCTCCGCTTTAATCATCCCAAACCTCCTCCTACTGCTATGAACTCAAAAAAGAAAAAAATCTAGGGGCATATTATCAAGGAATAGCGATATTTATCGCTAACCGCGCTTAGCGCGACTTTGGTTAACGCCGCCTATCGCTGGAAAATATCGCTGAGATAACACCCTATTAACAAGGTTTATCTCCATCGCGATAAAATTTCCAGCGATAGCGGCAAAATGTGAGAATATCGCTGGAAAAGCAGCGATATTCTCGCATTATCGCTAAGGTGGATTCAGCATTAGAATCCACCTCCTATACTTTAAACAGGTAAGTCATCCTCACTAGCAGGTGATAAAATCTAGCCATAAACGCGCTTAGCGCGAATTATTTTATCGCTTCGCCTGCCTTGCTAATAGGGGGTAGTGGTGTTAGCGACTGTTTTCAGTCGCTTTAAGTAGGGAACGCCTTCCTTGCATGTCATTAGCGATAATTATCGCTGACATGTAAGGCGATGGAAAACGCGGCCTCTAACACCTGAAAGCTGTCGCTAACGCCTGTTAGCGACAGCTTGCTAATAGGGCGATAAAATTATCGCCGCTTTAGCGGCAAAAAGTGCCGCTAAAGCGGCGATAAAGCCCTTGATAATATGCCCCCTAGACCCTTCCCTCTTTTATCCCTTCACTATGCCTTTTCATTCCAAATAACAGACTAACATATCCACCGCTCAGATTAATTTCCTATTTCCCAATACTAATTCCCCACTAATCCTGTTTGGGTTCCGGAGTAACGTGCTACCTGCCAAAAAGCACTTCAACACCTTATCAGGGGTAGCAAGTGCTATACTAATGCAAACCCTTCACTCTTCTGTCCCTCCACTATCCTTTTTTCAATACCAATAACAAATTCACATGTCCACCCCTCTAATTAATTTCATATTTCACTATTCTAATTCACCACTGATACTTTTTGGGTTCCATAGTAGCATGCTACTCATGGAAAAAGCACTTCAATGCCTCGTAGAGGGTAGGAAGCGCTATATAAATTCAATGACAATTACAAGTATAATTTGTTGGCCATAATTTGCCATGTAGAGATGTGAGGGCGACATACAAGCAGGCATACAGTAGTGCTCTTATTAACCCCTTCGCTGCTAGGCCTTTTCCCCCCCTGTGCTAAGCCTTTTTTTGGCTAGTTGGGGTACTTTGCGCTTAGGCCCCTGTAACTTTTTGACCACATAAGGTATCCACGCCAAATTTGCGTCCTTTTCTTACAACATCATGGGGATTCTAAAGGTACCCAGGGTTTGTGGATTCCCCTGGAGGGGACCCAGAAATTAGCCAAAATACAGCTAAATTTTGTTTTTTTGGGGAAAAATGGGAAAAAAGGGCTGCAAATGAAAACGTCTGGGTTTTTTCCTGCAAATGGTATCAAAAAAGGGTTTGTGGGGCTGAAATCACAATTTTCCCAGCTTTTAGGAAATGACAGACTTTTGTCAGCGAAACCAACATTTTTTACACAGTTTTGGCATTTTTCTGGGACATAGCCTATATTTGCTATTTTTTGTGCTTTCAACCTCCTTCCAGTTAATGGTAGAAATGGGTATGAAAGCAATAATGGATCCTGGAAAGCTATACATTTTAGTAAAGTAGACAAAATTCTGAATTCAGCAAGGGGTCATTTGTGTAGATCCTTCAAGGTTTCTTTATAGAAACTAACAGTTAAATATAGGAAAATTGAAAATTAGTTGAAAAAAACAGCCTTTTGTGTTAACGTTTTCACCTGTAACTTCTTCTAATTATGACAGCTCTTTGAAAGCAATATACCCTTACATCCGTGGGACCTTACTGGATGTGGCGATATATAGGACTTGTAGGTTCACCAAGAACCCGACGAACCCAGAGCCAAAAACTGAGCAGCGACTTGCAATGGTTTTTTATTATGTACCGGGTATATAGCAATTATTCTGGGAAAATGTATACATGGAAAAATCGGAATGAAAGACACCTATATATTTCTGAAATGGGAACAAAATATAGAGTATACAAACAGTAGATATTTGCACATTTCCGAAATTGGGTATACTCATACTAGCATGAGAATTATCGGGCATTTTTCAAAATTACTTCTTTTTTACATAATGTCTTTCATTTGGAAGGCAGAAATGCATTGAAAGTCAATAGGTAATAACAGTTACTTTACAAATATGAATTACCCTAAGTCTCTAGATAAAAATGGTACCTCACTTGTGTGGGTAGGCATAGTGCCCACGTTCAGGAAACGGCTCAAAACGCAACGTGAACACACCACATTTTCACATTGAAAAATTACCTTTTTTATGCAAAGTGCCTAGCTGTCGTTTTTGAACCCTAGCTCTGCCGGCACCTAAGGAAACCTAGCAAACCTAACCATTTTTGAAAACTAGACACCCAGGAGAATCCAGGATGGGGTGACTTGGCTGGCTCCCACCAGGTTCTGTTACCCAGAATCCCTTGCAAACCTAAAAAATTGTCAAAAAACACATTTTCCTCACATTTCTGTGGTGTAAAGTTCTGAAATCTGCGTGGATCCACAAATTTCTACCCACCCCGCGTTCCCCAAAGTCTTCCGAGAAAAATTGTACCTCACTTGCGTGGGTAGGCCTAGTGCCCGCGACATGAAACGGCGCAAAACGCAACGTGGACACACCACAATTTCACAGTGAAAATTGACCTTTTTTGGCAAAGTGCCTAGCTGTAGTTTTTGAACCCTAGCTCTGCCGCCACCTAGGCAAACCTAGCAAACCTATACATTTTTAAAAACTAGACACCCAGGGGAATCTAGGATGGGGTGACTTGACTGGCTCCCACCAGGTTCTGTTACCCAGAATCCCTTGCAAACCTAAAAAAGTGTAAAAAAAAAACACATTTTCCTCACATTTCTGTGGTGAAAAGTTCTGGAATCTGCGTGGATCCACACATTTCTACCCACCCCGCGTTCCCCAAAGTCTTACGAGAAAAATGGTACCTCACTTGCGTGGGTAGGCCTAGTGCCCGTGACATGAAACAGCGCAAAACGCAACGTGGACACACCACAATTTCACAGCGAAAAATTACCCTTTTTTGGCAATCAAATTGTCCATCTTTTGTAAATAATAAGATGGCACCAACACAAAGTTGGTTACCGAAGAAACCGTTAGGCTTCTACAAATGTACTACATGCAATATTTGCCAGTTTGCGATGAATAAAACCACCAGCTTCAGTTACAATACGGGGAAAACACATAAAATCTGTCATTTTATGAATTGCAACACTAAATTTACAGTTTATTGCATCATCTGCCAATGTGGCTTGATCTACGTTGGCAGCACGATTCGGCCGCTTAAAGAACGTGTACAAGAACACATTAGGGCCATTCGTAACAACAATACAGACTATCCACTGGCGGTCCACTACAACAGTGTGCACCAAGCCTTGGAATTAGTAAATATAAGAATCCACGGCATTGCACTAGCAGAAGAAAACCCCAGGGGGGGCAATCGTACGCTAGCGTTGAGAAAATTGGAAACCAGATGGTTGATTAAACTAAGATCTGTAGATCTAGGATTGAATACAAACAGAGAGCTGCATGTCTTTTTACAAGACTGAAACCTACTTGATGCTCATTTCCAATCAACTGTCTAATATGGAGGAAATAATACAAGATATAAGAAGCAATTGGTTATGTATACTATAAGTTATTTTCTATTGGTCTGTGTAATGTATATGCTCTGTTACCACACTGACAACTCAGATAGATTTTATGATTGTATATGTTGACTTGTATTATCTATGAACATATAAACTACTCCTATGTAAACAACCTATGTATCATTTGGATTTGCCTGTTGCAATAGGGAACAAAACTTCATAGAATCGGGTGCAAGATGAATTCACCTAATGAACAGAGAGTTTTCCTTCTTCCGCGCGCTCTCTCTCTCATATTTACCTGTCTCTCTCTCGTATTATTCGGCGATGGTTTTAAGGCAATCATGACAAAAACTTTCCTCCAAGTTGGATCACTATGTCTTGAGATTCAATGCAGGCACAGATATGTATGGCGGATAGGGGTTGGCATATATCCACCATGTTTACATTGAGTGTTTAGACTTGCCAGGTTAGACCGATTGTACAGATTTGCCTATAGTGCATTGATTTTAATTTTTACCCTGGTAATTTGTGACATTTAACCGAATCTGCCCCACATGGCTATTTAGTAAATATATTGTGTTTGGTTGCCAACTATTTTTGCCTATGATCTACTCCCTTTCAAGATGGCGATAGCCATCGAAATGACGTGCAATTATCGTCACACTGGTAACATGATCACGTGCTAAGTCAGCTGATGTTTTGACATCCCTGACGCTCCTTCACGCTAACTTCAGCTCTCCGTTTAAATTGAGAATGGCGGCTGCGTTTTTGGAACACGCCACAGCGAAGAGTAAATGCAAGGTGGATGACATACTTCCGCCTTACTGCGGTGAGTTTCTGTTTTTTGAGTTCTAGTGGCCCAAAGTAGTTATCTTAAGTATCGCGCTTTTCTTTTTGTTTGTTCTTTGGTTAATTTAACTAGGGAGTAATCGTTGATACAACTTTCTCCCTTATAGGAGTGAAACTTATCAGGGCTCTCCTCCGACATTTTAAAAGGTCTTATCATGACATGAAGGAGAAGGACTAAGACATTCTCCTTTCTGGATACCCACACACCCGCTTTTATCAAACACGAGGTGTGCTAGCATTACCAGCAAATAAGGCTGTGATACGTACATCTGGCAGTCGATATTATCAACAAGGTAACTGTGGCATTGTTTTTATCATATACGATTCGCTGCTCGCACTTTTAGTGTTTTTTAATACATCACTCATAATTGATAATATTTGTGTGATTTGGAATCTCAGGGAAAAATTGTGTGTTTTTCTTTGGACTGCTAGGAGGCATTAAATGACTTGCCAACATTTACTTGTTGGAAGGTTAAGTGTGCGCTTTTTAACGTGATTTTTTGTGTTTCTTGGTACAATTCATTTTGCTCGTTAGAGTTTTATAATTGGCCTACACCATTAGGATGCCTTTGCTGTAATATCAGTGTTTGGACATGTATATTTAGGCGTGTTATACTAAGGTGCAGGGCTTTCTTTGGCTTTTTCTCCAGGTGGAGAAGGGACCGTTTGACACAAATATTGTGTTTTCTTCATACAGCATTGCAGGTTCTGGTTACAACAAGGGACACGCACCTGCCGTCCGTATAGACATGCTGGACAACATAATTTTCGCCAATCGGTGGGTCTATTGCCCAGTCATTATTTTTGGGATATTTTTCATTCTGGTCCAGGGTTGTACTCTTTCTGAACACGATATTCGGGTGTTTCTTTTCAATGCACCGAGCAACTTCCTTCATTAAAGATAATCTTTTCTCGGGGATCTATTGGCTTTGTCTTTTTATCATTATAAAAAAAAAAAAAAAATTCTTTATCTTTTCTTTTCCCTCCACGAGATACTTTTCTTGGAACATGCAACTTTTTAGTTTTGTGTCACATTTCTAAGGCATGTAACAACTGTGATAATGCTCAAGTCATCACCTTTGTCTGGCTTTCTTGGCCTATGTTGTTGATTACAAATTGAGATAACTAATGTTGGCATGTGTTAAGATCAAGTATTATAACAATGCCTTAATATGTATTGTTCCAGCCTTGAAAAAGTCTAAGGGAAGACGAAACACGTGTTGGCTGATTCTTCGTGCTGGATTTTATGAAATTGAGAATAAAGAATCTTATTTTTGAAGAAATTTGAACATTGTGGACTCTGTATATCTTGTGCAATCAGGAGCAGTGTGTGATTATATTGAACATTGCCATCTAAAAACTGATACGTTCCTGCTAATAGACATTTAGAACAATTTTCACTCTACCAGTATTCTGGGTGATCTTTTATTAGAAAAGGGTGTGCTTATAAATGCTCTCTTCTTGCAACCTAGGCAAACCTAGCAAACCTATACATTTTTGAAAACTAGACACCCAGGGGAATCCAGGATGGGGTGACTTGTCTGTCTCTCACCAGGTTCTGTTACCCAGAATCCCTTGCAAACCTAAAAAATTGTAAAATAAAAACACATTTTGCTCACATTTCTGTGGTGGAAAGTTCTGGAATCTGCGTGGATCCACAAATTTCCACCCACCCCGCGTTCCCCAAAGTCTTACAAGAAAAATGGTACCTCACTTGCATGGGTAGGCCTAGTGCCCGCGATAGGAAACGGCGCAAAACGCAACGTGGACACACCACAATTTCACAGCGAAAAATGACCCTTTTTTGGCAAAGTGCATAGCTGTAGTTTTTTAACCCTAGCTCTGCCGGCACCTAGGCAGACCTAGAAAACCTATAAATGTTTGAAAACTAGACACCCGGGGGAATCCAGGATGGGGTGACTTGACTGGCTCCCACCAGGTTCTGTTACCCAAAATCCCTTGCAAACCTAAAAAAGTGTAAAGAAAACCACAATTTCCTCACATTTCTGTGGTGGAAAGTTCTGGAATCTGCATGGATCCACAAATTTCCACCCACCCCACATTCCCCAAAGTCTTCCGAGAAAAATGGTACCTCACTTGCATGGGTAGGCCTAGTGCCCGCGACAGGAAACGGCACAAAACGCAATGTGGGCACACCACAATTTCACAGTGAAAAATGACCCTTTTTTGGCAAAGTGCCTAGCTGTAGTTATTGAACCCTAGCTCTGCCGGCACCTAGGTAAACCTAGCAAACCTATACATTTTGGAAAACGAGACACCCAGGGAAATACAGGATGGGGTGACTTGTCTGGCTCCCACCAGGTTTTGTTACCCAGAATCCCTTGCAAACCTAAAAAATTGTCAAAAAAAACACATTTTCCTCACATTTCTGTGGTGGAAAGTTCTGGAATCTGCGTGGATCCACAAATTTCCACCCACCCCACATTCCCCAAAGTCTTCCGAGAAAAATGGTACCTCACTTGCATGGGTAGGCCTAGTGCCCGCGACAGGAAACGGCACAAAACGCAATGTGGGCACACCACAATTTCACAGTGAAAAATGACCCTTTTTTGGCAAAGTGCCTAGCTGTAGTTATTGAACCCTAGCTCTGCCGGCACCTATGGAAACCTAGCAAACCTATACATTTTTGAAAACGAGACACCCAGGGGAATCCAGGATGGAGTGACTTGTCTGGCTCCCACCGGGTTATGTTAGCCAGAATCCCTTGCAAACCTAAGAAATTGTCAAAAAAACCACATTTTCCTCACATTTCTGTGATGGAAAGTTCTGGATTCTGCGTGGATCCACAAATTTCCACCCACCCCGTGTTCCCCAAAGTCTTCCGAGAAAAATGGTACCTCACTTGCATGGGTAGGCCTAGTGCCCGCGATAGGAAACGGCGCAAAACGCAACGTGGGCACACCACAATTTCACAGTGAAAAATGACCCTTTTTTGGCAAAGTGCCTAGCTGTAGTTTTTGAACCCTGCTCTGCCGGCACCTAGGGAAACCTAACAAACCTATACATTTTTGAAAACTAGACACGCAGGGGAATCCAGGATGGGGTGACTTGTCTGGCTCCCACCAGGTTATGTTACCCAGAATCCCTTGCAAACATAAAAAATTGTGAAAAAAACCACATTTTCCTCACATTTCTGTGGTGGAAAGTTCTGGAATCTGCGTGGATCCACAAATTTCCACCCACCCCGCGTTCCCCAAAGTCTTCAGAGAAAAATGGTACCTCACTTGCGTGGGTAGGCCTAGTGCCCGCGACAAGAAACGGCGCAAAACACAACGTGAACACACCACTATTTCACAGCGAAAAATGACCCTTTTTTGGCAAAGTGCCAGCTGTAGTTTTTTAACCCTAGCTCTGCCGGCACCTAGGCAGACCTAGCAAACCTATAAATTTTTGAAAACTAGATACCCAGGGGAATCCAGGATGGGGTGACTTGTCTGGCTCCCACCAGGTTCTGTTACCCAGAATCCCTGGCAAACCTAAAAAATTGTCAAAAAAAACACATTTTCCTCACATTTCTGCGGTGGAAAGTTCTGGAATCTGCGTGGATCCACAAATTTCCTCCCACCCAGCGTTTCCCCATGTCTCCCGATAAAAATGGTACCTCACTTGCGTGGGTGGGTCAAGGACCCGCAGCAGGCAAGGGCCCAAAACCTATTGAGGCGACATCAAAATTACCTGTCACAAACCAACCTGGTTTTGCAAGGGGGGTCCCATGAGTTTTTGGCCCTGGGCTCGGCGGCCATCTAGGGAAACCTACCAAACCCACACATTTCTGGAAACTAGACACCCGGGGGAGTCCAGTGAGGTATGGCTTGCGTGGGTCTCCCAACATTCTCCTACCCAGAATCCCCTGCAAACTTCAAATTTCGCTGAAAAAATCACTTTTTTCTCAAATTTCTGTGTGGGAAAGTTCTGGAATCTGCGTGGATCCACAAATTTCCTCCCACCCAGCGTTCCGCCAGGTCTCCCGATAAAAATGATACCTCACTTGCATGGGTGGGTCAAGGACCCGTGGCAGGCAAGGGCCCAAAACCTATTGAGGCGACATCAAAATTACCTGTCACAAACCAATCTGGTTTTGTAAGGGGGGTCCCATGAGTTTTTGGCCCTGGGCTCGGCGGCCATCTCGGGAAACCTACCAAACCCACACATTTCTGGAAACTAGACACCTGGGGGAGTCCAGCGAAGTATGGCTTGCGTGGGTCCCCCAACATTCTCCTACCCAGAATCCCCTGCAAACCTCAAATTTTGCTGAAAAAATCACTTTTTTCTCAAATTTCTGTGTGGGAAAGTTCTGGAATCTGCGTGAATCCAAAAATTTCCTCCCACCCAGCGTTCCCCCAGGTCTTCCGATAAAAATGGTACCTCACTTGCGTGGGTAGGCATAGTGGCTGCAACAGGAAATGGCTCAAATCGTACTGTTGAGATTTCAAAATTACCTATAAGAAAACAACCTGGTTTTGGGGGGGGCACCTGAGATTTTGGCCTCGGGCTCGGTGGCCATCTTGGGAAAGTACCAAACCCAAACATTTCTGAAAACTAGACACCCGGGGGAGTCCAATGAGGTATGGCTTGCATGGATCACCCAACGTTTTCCTACCCAGAATGCCAGGCAAACCTCAAATTTAGCTGAAAAAAACACATTTTCCACATATTTTTGTGTGGAATCACCGTGCCGGCACAAATGTCCTACCCCACAGCGTTCCCCTGAGTCTCCCGATTAAAATGATACCTCACTTGTGTGAGTGGGGCAAGGGCCTGTGACTGGGAAGAGCCCAAAACATAGGGAATAAGGGTATAGCACCGAGAATTCTAAGCACTACATTTTTTAAAAAATACGTTTTTAGCCAATTCTGCATTGGACAGCCACACAAGTAAGGTATCATTTTACTCAGGACACTAAGGAGAACGCTGTGGGGTAGGACATTTTTGCCGGCATGGTGATTCCACACAATAATATGTGGAACATTTGGTTATTTCAGCTAAATTTGAGGTTTGCCTGGCATTCTGGGTAGGAAAACGTTGGGGGATCCACGCAAGCCATACCTCATTTGACTCCCCCGGGTGTCTAGTTTTCAGAAATGTTTGGGTTTGGTACTTTCCCAAGATGGCCACCGAGCCCGGGTCCAAAATCTCAGGTGTCCCCCCCGAAACCAGGTTGTTTTCTTATAGGTAATTTTGAACTCTCCACAGTACGATTTGGGCCATTTCCTGTTGCAGCCACTATGCCTACCCACGCAAGTGAGGTACCATTTTTATCGGGAGACCTGGGGGAACGCTGGGTGGGAGGAATTTTGTGGATCCACGCAGATTCCAGAACTTTCCCACACAGAAATTTGAGAAAAAGTGATTTGTTTCAGCAAAATTTGAGGTTTGCAGGGGATTCTGGGTAGGAGAATGTTGGGGGACCCATGCAAGCCATACCTCGCTGGACTCCCCCGGTTGTCTAGTTTCCAGAAATGTGTGGGTTTGGTAGGTTTCCCTAGATGGCCGCTGAGCCCAGGGCCAAAAACTCATGGGACCCCTCTTGCAAAACCAGGTTGGTTTGTGTTGGACTTGGCCCTTTTTGGCAGGTTCACCCCTAAACTTTTTGCCTTGTATGTTAGTAGTTTTAAGTCTCTGGGCCCTTTAGCACTGTGGTCCAGTGTAAAGTGCGTGCGCGCTGAGTGCGTGTGGTGAGATTGGCCTGCCCTCCCATAGGAATGCATGGGGGATATGTGTGTCCATGGTAATTCCTGGTATGAGGGGAGTGCAGGGTCGAGTTTAGTATGTGGAAACTTGTGAGAATAAATGCTGCGCAATGGTGTGCGCAGATTTATGGTGACTGGTAGAGAAATGCCACTTCTAGAAGTTGGCATTTCTGTGTGCTCTGTGTCTGCCTGCCTGATGTGAATTGCATGTCTGGCTTGTGAGTGACAGGGGACTGGGAGGTGTGTGTGGCTCCAGGAGGGGCAGGGTGAGTCAGCGCAGGGCTGAATGGAGAGATCTCCATGTAGATGGGTGGGAGGAGTTGCACCTGGGACCTGAATAGGGCTGTGCCTCCCCTCTACAATGCTGGCTCCACCTCCTGTGGTGCGTCTGATGTCCCTAGCCTACACTCTGAAAAGGAAGAGGAGCTTGCCCAAAACAAAGTGCTCCAAAGCTCCCCTAAACCAGTTCTGACTGGTATCCCCAAGCCCTGTGCTGTGACACAAAGGGATTTTGTGTATAAAAGAAGGGGCTGTGACCCCAGAAAAATGTTCTTGTTCTTGGACTCAAATCTGCCGGGGCTTGCTGCTGCTGCTGGGGCCCAGGAGGACCGCCATGGGGGCTGCCTCCCTGCTGGAGGGCCCTGTGTGCTGGCCCCTGGGCTCAGCTCTGCCCCATAACCCCTTCCTGGGACTTTGGCCTCTAGCGCCCTGTGAGCGCTTTACTTTTATTTCTTAGAAGCGCTTTTCATAGCGCTGTGCTCCCTGCAGCTGAGGAGGAGCACTTCTACCTTCTACTTTGCAGCGCGGAGATGCGATCCCTTTTAGAGGGAATCCCCAGCATAGGGATTCCCCCGCATTGTGGGGTTCTGGCGGGTGCCCACCCTGCTGTGTATGCCGCAAATTAACTTTAGTCTAATGCGGGAGCCCACCCCGCGTTTCACCGCCGCAGCCCGAGCCGTTATCAAAGCCTTCTCCGGGCCGCTATCGGCGCGACCCGGAAGTCAAGCAACCTTGCCTGTGACGTGGGCGGGGCCGGTGGGCAGGACCGGAAGTTAAGGCTGTGCCAGTGCGGGGCTCCCGTGAGCCGATAGGAGCCCCGGTGTGCAGAGCGAGGGAGAACGGGAGACCACCCCGCCTCCCGGAGCACCACAGAGAAGTCCCAGGTCCCAGGAGGGGGCCCGGGTGAAGAGTAAAGGCGGCCGAGGCCGCTGATGCCAGCGAGGCTCTCAGGAGTGAGAGAGCCCCGCCTGCCGCCCTCGGTGTCCGGAGTAAAGAGGAGCGCCTCCCCAGACCAGCCCGGTGAGTGGGGCTTCCTAGTGGGTCTCTGTGTGTGCCAATCAAGGCACAGTGCCATTTCCATATTTCGAGCGGCCCCGCCTGGCAGCGGGCCGCTCCAACGAGGCGGGCATGTTTTGTTTAGAGCCCGTGTGGCTCCCACGAGGGGCATATCCATCGTTTGAGGGCCCGGGGGGGTCCCGGTCTTTGCCCCGCATTGGCCACTGTTCCTTCCCCAGCTGCCCCAAGAGTGAGCGGGCAGCTGCAACCTTGGTTGCGCATTGATTCAGAGGGCACATTGAGTGTCCAGGCCTCAATTGATACTTACAGCTGCCCAGCAAGTAGTGGGCAGCTGCACCGTTTAGGTTATTCTTTCTTAGGGGGACACGTCTTTTAAGTTAGTAGTGAGATGCACTCCTTGGCCCCCCTTTTCTTCACAGCTGCGCAGCACTTAGTGCCAGCTGCACCGTTTAGGTTTGCGCAATGGCGCAATTTGATTCAGCTGCTTGGCAGCCGCCCTGACTTTTGGACATAGGGCATTGGAGCCCCTTTTGAGATGGCCAGTTGGCCAGGGGGACTGTTAAGTTTGTAGGGCGCCAGGCCCTAGTGTGATTTATGCCTCTGCTATGGGTCTTTTTACTAGGAGGTTATGTGCAAATTCGATTTATGTGGTGCTAGGAAATGTGATGCATTTACTTTCATTTACGCACCCTGTTTATGCCTCTAATGTACTTTCATGATTATGAGGTTTTGCATAATGTGTTTATGCTTGTGATTTTATTATTACCTAATGCGTTTAGGTTGTGAGTTATTCTCTACTGTGAGTTATGCCCCTAATGTGAGTTATGCTTAGGAGGTTCTGGTCTAATGTGTTTAGGCTTATGAGGTTGGCGTATAAGGTATTTTGCGCCTAATGTGATACTGTGCATAATGTGGTTTATGTTACAGGATGATGCTGAGTACAGTGGTTACCAGTGATTACTGGTTGTACGTTTATGATATGTCCTACATTTATGATATGTTCACTAAGTGCTGGTTCTGACAGTGGCCCACGTGGCCCTGTCATGTGTAAATAATCCCTTGTAGATATTGCCCAGTGCCAGTTGGCACCATGTGTATTATGTGATTACTATTCTAATGTGTTATGAGAATACAAAGGCTATTTTTGATAGAACCTTGTGTGGAGTTCCTTTTTGTAGTGTGCCTGGTATGTTGTTGCTGTGTGCGTGCGCAAACGCTTTACACATTGCCTCCGGGATAAGCCTGACTGCTCGTGCCATGCTACCAAGGGGGTGAGCAGGGGTTATCTTTGGCTTGTAACTCCCTCGCCCTGACTAGAGTGGTGGTCTCTGCCTGGCTTTGGCGCAAGCCTTAGCCAACCAGAGATCCCATTTCTAACAGTTTGTGACAGGTAATTTTGATGTCGCCTCAATAGGTTTTGGGCACTTGCCTGCCGCGGGTCTTCGACCCACCCACGCAAGTGAGGCACCATTTTTATCGGGAGACCTGGGGGAACGCTGGGTGGGAGGAAATTTGTGGATCCACGCAGATTCCAGAACTTTCCCACACAGAAATTTGAGAAAAAAGTGATTTTTTCAGCGAAATTTGAGGTTTACAGGGGATTCTGGGTAGGAGATTGTTGGGGGACCCACGCAAGCCATACCTCGCTGGACTACCCCGGGTGTCTAGTTTCCACAAATGTGTGGGTTTGGTAGGTTTCCCTAGATGGCCGCCGAGCCCAGGGCCAAAAACTCATGGGACACCCCCTTGCAAAACCAGGTTGGTTTGTGATAGGTAATTTTGATGTCGCCTCAATAGGTTTTGGGCCCTTGCCTGCCGCGGGTCCTTGACCCACCCACGCAAGTGAGGTACCATTTTTATCGGGAGACCTGGGGGAACGCTGGGTGGGAGGAAATTTGTGGATCCATGCAGATTCCACAACTTTCCCACACAGAAATGTGAGAAAAAAGTCATTTTTTCTGCAAAATTTGAGGTTTGCAGGGGATTCTGGGTAGGAGAATGTTGAGGGACCCACGCAAGCCATACCTCGCTGGACTCCCCCGGGTGTCTAGTTTCTAGAAATGTGTGGGTTTGATAGGTTTCCCTAGATGGCCACCGAGCCCAGGGCCAAAAACTCATGGGACCCCCCTTGCAAAACCAGGTTGGTTTGTGATAGGTAATTTTGATGTTGCATCAATAGGTTTTGGGCCCTTCCCTGCCGCGGGTACTTGGCCCACCCATACAAGTGAGGTACCATTTCTATTGGGATACTTGGAGAAATGCTGGGGGGTTGGAAATTTGTTGTTACTTTATGCAGCGTGAAAATTTGAGCACAATAATGCAAGGAAAATGTCACAGTCGCATTTTGAGGTTTGCAGGACATTGTGGGTAAGATAACTTGTTGGGATCCACAAGAGAGACATCACCATGTACTCCCATGGGTGTTTAGTTTATGACAAAATCTACAGTTGGCAGATTATTCTTAGATGAAATGTACACCTTGGCAGAGAGACAAAAAAGACAAAGATTACTGCACAGCCATCTATTCCTCAAGCACACACACATACTGGTTGTATTTGGCACGAGGGCGAGTGATGGTTCAGTATATAAAATTTTATTAACAAGAGATTTCACAAAAATTGAAAGGACAAAAAACTGAACCAATGACTCGCAGCTCGTGAGCTGTAAAGCCACGTCAAGGCACGAACCGCTTTACAGGCCATTTACACACCTTTCATACATGATACACACAAGACCATTCACACCACCAGGCACAAAACCAACACATTACAACATTCACAAAAAGGGACAAGGTACACCCTGCTTGACAAAAACAGAAAAGAAAATTTTTTCTACACAACCACCTATTCCTCAAGCACACATACATACTGGTTGGATTTGGCACGAGGGTGAGTGATGGTTCAGTATATATAGTTGTATTAACCAGAGATTTCACAAAAAAGAAATCCACTGTTAATAATTGAAAGGACGAGAAACCGAACCATTGACTCACAGCTCGTGAGCTGTAAAGCCACGACAAGGCACCAACCTCTTTACAGGCCATTCATACACCTTTCATACATGTGACACATACAAAACCATTCACACCGCCAGCCGCGGGCCCAGCACATTACAACACTCACACCAGCAGACAGCGCCATTCAAGGGCCCATCACTTTCACACGCCCACATTCCTGACACAGCAACCACACCAGCTCACGGATTGCGTGGAGTGGCGTTTGGCTAGCAGTGTGTGTAGTGACCAGCAGCAAGTCACTACTCACACACCGCCAGCCAAGCGCCCATCCACGCACACCGCCAGCCAAGCGCCCGTCCACACACACCGCCAGCCAAGCGCCGGTCCACGCACACCACCAGCCAAGTGCCAGTCCACGCACGCCAGCCAAGCGCCAATCCACGCACACCGCCAGCCAAGCGCCAGTCCACTCACTGCCAGCCAAGCACCAGTCCACACACACCGCCAGCCAAGCGCAAATCCACACACACCGCCAGCCAAGCTCCAGTCCACTCACCTCCAGCCAAGCTCCAGTCCACTCACCGCCAGCCAAGCGCCAGTCCACGCACACCGCCAGCCAAGCACCAGTCCACGCACACCGCCAGCCAAGTGCCAGTCCACGCACACCGCCAGCCAAGCACCAGTCCACTCACCGCCAGCCAAGCACCAGTCCGCGCACACTGCCAGCCAAGTGCCAGTCCACGCACGCTGCCAGCCAAGCACCAGCCCACGCATACTGCCAGCCCACGCACCAGCCCACGCACACCGCCAGCCAAGCGCCAGTCCACGCACACCGCCAGCCAAGCGCCAGTCCACTCACCACCAGCCAAGCACCAGTCCACGCACACTGCCAGCCAAGCGTCAGTCCACGCACACAGTCAGCCAAGCGCCAGTCCACGCACACCGTCATCAATTTTTTTAACAAGAATAAAAATACAAACAAATTGCAACTAGATACAAAACTATAACTACAAAAACAACAGCAGTAACTAAAGACATCATTCTAATGCCAACAGTGAAACTAAACAACAACTATATAAAACCATACAGACCAGGCAGTACACTATTAGACTCACGGTTGCTCCCAAAAACTCTTTCGAGTGTGATACAATCTGAAACATGTGGGCACCCACAGCCCAGGATTAGAAGGACAATCGGCACAGTGCATACGACTCTCCTTCCGCATACCTATTCGCAAACAGACTCTACATCTCTTACAGGGATTGGTTTTTTTGGGCGTGGGAGGAATTAAATCGGGAAAGTGGCGCTCTTTCAATCTAGCCACATCCTCCACCACTCCAACTCTAGGAACACTTGCCTGTTCCACAACAACAAGGCTGCTAATCACAGACTCCTGAAACTGAACAAAAGTCATCTTTGACGCAGGAGAACTCTCCTTGAACACAACAAAAGCATTAAAAGATGCTAAATTGAAGAGATGGATGGCCAACTTCTTATACCAAATGTAAGCCTTACGAACAGCAGTGTAAGGTTCCAACCTCTGATCTACTCTATCGACACCACCCATGTGCTTATTGTAGTCTACAATGCACACAGGTTTGCGCACTTCAGCAACCTGACCCCAAACAGTCACAGGTGAAGTACTCTCATCATGGATGGTAGTCAGCGTGTACACATCCCTCCTGTCCACAAATTTCACAGCTAGCAGTTCCTCACTACGCAAGGCACTGCACTGTCCCCTCTGAAGCTTTTTGCAAACAAGCTCTTTTGGGTAACCTTTACGGTTAGAGTGGATTGTGCCACAAGCAAAAGTGTCCACTTTAAACAATTCCTTAAACAATGGCACAGCAGTGTAGAAGTTATCAAGGTACAAATGGTAACCTCTGTTAAACAGTCCTCTAGCAAGTTCCCACACAATTTTCTCTGAAACTCCTACTAAAGTGGACGGACAACCAGGGGGGTCAATAGTGAAATCCTTACCAGTGTACACCCAGAACTTAAAGACATATCCTGTCCTACTCTCAGACAACATATACAGCTTAATTCCATAACGTGCCCTCTTGCTAGGAATGTACTGCCTAAAAACAAAACGGCCCTTGAACAGGACCAAAGACTCATCAATAGATATTTCTTTGCCTGGAGTATAGATCTCTGAAAATCGATCTACAAAGTGATCAAGAACAGGCCGAATCTTAAAAGACGGTCACAGTCAGGGTGATCTTGTGGCAACGCCAAAGCATTATCAACAAAATGCAGCATCCGAAGCAAAAGTAAATACCGATCACGACTCATAATTGCAGGAAATATGGCCGTTGCCATCAACGGACTGGTAGACCAATATGAAGCCAGGGACGGCTTCCTTATCAAGCCCATCAAAAAAGTCAAACCCAAAAACTTCTTCATCTCATCCAGATTTGTGGGAGTCCACCGGGTAGCTCTAGAGCGGGGCCTAAGTCTGGCACTGTTGTCCCTCAAATACTGTTCTGCATACAAATTAGTCTGCTCAACTATCTCAGCCAAAAATACATCATACATAAACAACTGAAAAAACTGTATAGGCAAAACATTTTCACAATTCACTCTACACCCTGCATCACCACTAAAGGCAGGCAACACCGGCTGCACCATGTTTGGATCAACCCAGAGTCCAGCACTACCAATGGGAAGCCTTACAGCCCCAGGCTACAATCCAGATGCCTCTTGCACCATCGGCACATCAGTGCCCTCCTCTAAAACAGGCACTTCATCCGCACTGAGAGTAGCTTCATCCACACCGAGAGTAGCTTCATCCGCACTGAGAGTTGCTTTATCCGCACTGAGAGTAGCTTCATCATCCGATGATTCCACGTGGAGAGAAAACTCACTGCCTGAATCTTCCCCTCCCTCCTCTCCCTCAGACTCACTGTCAGTCTCATAATCATGGTCAGAGGAAGATTCAAAAAGCATACCAACCACCTGCTGAGCAGTAATTCTACGGCTAGCCATAATCCTTACTAATAAAGGTAACTGGTCAAACAAGTCAACAACAACAAACACTTTGTAAAATAAGAAATAAACAAAATGCGTCTTTATCACAAAGACCTATATACTCCAAAACTATACCACTCACTTGCCAGAAGGAGCTAGACTCACCACCACCTACTCTGCACAGACACAGTAAGGATCAACAATATCCCACTAAAAATGAAAAATAAAAAAGAAAAGTACACATAAGACAATGCAAAATACATCGCAAAGAATTTCATGCTCAAAACACTAACTAAATATGCTGCCATTATCACACCCCTTACAAAAAAATTCATTCATGCATGACAATAATACTCATTTGGAGTAAACACAACAAAAATGTTTTTCTTACCAAATAAATGCAACTACGCAAAACTGCAGAACAACCACTGCCGAAACCGCAAACAAGAATCAAAAGCTTTACACTAGAATAAAAAGGAGAAAAAAACATTACAATCACATATGCAAATATGCACCAGCCAAGCTAAGGGATAGGTGGGCCTAAGAGTATAAATAAAATATTCACCCCCGTAAAAGGGGAGCAACCCTTGCCCAAGGGGCCACTCCCCACAGTTAGTCCCTGGTGGTCTAGTGGGCATCTAAAATAACATTACATGGTGAGATCTGCCCCCCCAGGGGGACAGACAGCCAAAAACATTGCCCCCAATAGGGAGTGACCCTTGCCCAAGGGGCCACTCCCCACAGTTAGTCCCTGGTGGTCTAGTGGGCTTTTAAAATTAAATAAAGTGGCGAGATCTGCCCCAGTTAGTCCCTGGTGGTCTAGTGGGCATCTCAAACAAAATTGCATGGCGAAATCTGCCCCCCCAGGGGGGCAGACAGCCAAAAACATTGCCCCAGTGGGGAGTGACCCTTGCCCAAGGGGCCACTCCCCACAGTTAGTTCCTGGTGGTCTAGTGGGCTTTTACATTTTTAATTATTGGCGAGAGCTGCCACCCCGAGGGGAGCAGACAGCCAAAAACATTGCCCCCAATGGGGAGTGACCCTTGCCCAAGGGGCACTCCCCACAGTTAGTCCCTGGTGGTCTAGTGGGCTTTTAAATTTTAAATTATTGGCGAGATCTGCCCCCCCCCAGGGGGGCAGACCACCAAAACATATGGGCCCCAAAACGGGAGCGACCCTTGCCTAAGGGGCCGCTCCCCGCACGCTGTATTGGCTTTTAAATTTAAAAAAAACATTGCCCCCAATGGGGAGTGACCCTTGCCCAAGGGGCCACTCCGCAGTTAGTCCCTGGTGGTCTAGTGGGCTTTAAATTTTAAAATATTGGCGAGGGGGCAGACCGCCAAAACATATGGGCCCCAAAAGGGGAGCGACCCTCGCATAAGGGGCCCCTCCCCGCAAGCTGTTGCAGGCATTTAAATAACAAAAAAAACATTGCCCCCAATGGGGAGTGACGCTTGCCCAAGCGGCCACTCCCCACAGTTTGTCCCTGGTGGTCTAGTGGGCTTTAAATTTTAAAATATTGCCGAGATCTGCCCCCCAGGGGGGCAGACCGCCAAAACATATGGGCCCCAAAAGGGGAGCGACCCTTGCCTAATGGGCCGCTCCCCGCAAGCTGTTGCAGGCATTTAAATAACAAAAAACAAAAAAATCCCTGGCGCTAGTGGGCATTCCTGCTGCACGATCGCACGATCGTGCAGCAGGAATGCACAAAGAGGCATCGGGGAAAGGAAAACCCTTTCCTTTCCCCCGATGCCTCTTTGTTTAAATCCCCCTCCCCAGAGCCAAAACTCACCTTTGTTCCCCGACGCGATGGAAGCAAATCGCTTCCAGCGCGTTGGGAAACAAAAGGAAACCTCCAATGACGTCAGCGCGTGAGGCGCGCTGACGTCATTGATGACGAGGAGGGGGGCGGGGGAGGCAGGGGAAGGGCTTCCCCTGCGTTCCCCGGTTGAGGCACGTAGGAGGGCGGCCCACGGGGGAGCGCCAGCGCTTCCCCCGTGGGTGGGTGCTAAGAAGGCTGGGAGCCACCCGACGCACACGCCCACCGTGACGTCGGACGGCTCCCAGCCGTCCGACGCACGGAAGGGGTTAAATTCCATTTTAAAAAGCAGTAATTCCACTTTTTTCAAATAATTGTCATTGAACATAGCTACTCTAACAGAAGACTGATATATTAATTGTATCCCACGGGAGTCACTGTTCCTGTAGTAGAGAAGTAGGAGAATAGACTGCGGTCGTTCTTATACTATAGTGGCTGGGGACAGTGTGTCCTGATCTTGGTGCCCTCACACACCCCGAAGGATATCATGCTTCATCATTGGGCAGTGCTCCTCGTTGGGCCGGCGCTGCAATGCCCTATGGATCCGCCGAAGGGTCACTTTATCAGAGATCTTTTTAAGATAAAGCTGCAAAGGTGCATGAGGGTGTGAGTGGCAGTGGTCTCCTAATGTGGGGTTAAAAGATGGCTGGAGGGGTAGTCAGTAAATTTAATAGGAAGTAACCCCTCTGCCATCGGTAAAAAACCAGAAGGTTGTGCTGCTTGAGGGAGAGCATGGCCCTCTGTAGCTAAACAGAAAACATACCCCTAATGGGCATGTTAGAGGTCGACATGTTTCGCGCAATGAATGGTCTCAGGTGGAGATCCCAAGCGCTTCTTCAGGACCAAGGTGAATGTTCAATGAGTGCTAGTGCAGTGTAGTGGCCTATCTCAGTAAATGTAATGCCACTAGTATGAGGAAATAGAAATCTGGAACGACCAACAGCAGAAAAAGGCAGAGAGAGTTAATACATATGAACCCTCATCGTAGGGTAACGTTAAAAAAGGGGCCTGAGTCCCCATTGGTAAACATGTGCTCGTGGTATCTTATCATCTACTGTTATATTACAGTAAGTGATTCCATATGTGGGCTATAGAAATGTAGTAACATATTAGACGAACAAACAATTAGGAATACGTGAAATATATACATTTAGCCCATGGCGTGGTCTTGAATTCGTGGCATAGACAAACACATATTAACATTATCAGGCATGGATGATGGCCCATGGCCCAGAACCTCTGTAAAAACGCCATGGAGAGGTAGGTAGCGCAATATAGGGTGCATAAATACACACAACTATTCTAGGTTACACCATTGATGGCTAGCCTCAGGTCACTGTGTTGACATAGCACATGTAATGCAAATTGTTAGCTTACCCAGATAAAGCAGGGAAATATCCCCATGAGAAGCAGCTGTGAGTCTCCCCGAGATGTATGAGGAGTCATAGTGTTAGGCAAAAGTAGTGCATCTTTGGAAAAAAAGAAAGGAGCGGCCATCCGTAATGGCCGCAAGGAAAGAAATGCCTTTACTTACAGTTCTTGTAGGGAAAGGAAGTCTGCTAACCTACCCGACCTCACGCCATCTCAGTGAAGGGCGCTGTGCGGCTGCCGCTGTTTATCTGCAGTGGCGAGGGGGGACTCAGGCCCCTTTTTTAATGTTACCCTATGATGAGGGTTCATATGTATTAACTCTCTCTGCCTTTTTCTGTTGTTTGTCGTTCCAGATTACTATTTCCTCATACTCATACTAGTGGCACTACTATTGAGATAGGCCACTACACTACACTAGCACTCATTGCACATTCACCTTGGTCCTGAAGAAGCGCTTGGGATCTCCTCCTGAGACCATTCATTGCGCGAAACATGTCGACCTCTAACATGCCCATTAGGAGTATGTTTTATGTTTAGCTACCGAGGGCCATTATCCCCCTCAACCAGCACAACCTTCTGTTTTTTTACAGATGGCAGAGGGGTTACTTCCTATTAAATTTACTGACTACCCCTCCAGCCATCTTTTAACCCCACATTAGGACACCACTGCCACTCACACCCTCACGCACCTTTACAGCTTTATCTTAAAAAGATCTCCGATAAAGTGACCCTTCGGGGGACCCATAGGGCATTGCAGCGCCGGCCCGACGAGGAGCACTGCCCAATGATGAAGCATGACATCCTTCGGGGTGTGTGAGAGCACCAAGATCAGGACACACTATCCCCAGCCACTATAGTATAAGAACGACCGCAGTCTATTCTCCTACTTTCCTACTACAGGAACAGTGACTCCCGTGGGATACAATTCTAGTTTTCAAGAGGACGAGTCACTGGACCTTTATTTAGCTCCTTGTCCCCCCTCCCCCTTATTGTTGTGACTGATATAGTAAAACATTCTTCCAATTCCTGTTGCCCGAGTGGTGAACTTTGCAATGGCAATCCAGGAAAGACACATTCAGTTTCACATAGTTCTCACAATACGTTTGAGCTGAACCAAGCTTCATGCATTATCATTTAACCGCTTAACCGCGGCGGCAATTCCGCCGCGGTGCGGCGGTTTTATTGAGTGGGCGGGGCCGCGTAGGCCAACGGACGTGCGCAGCACTACGGAGGTAGTGCTGGCGACGGCCATTGGCCGACAGAAGCAGTGAAGGGGTTAAACAGGAAAATCTATCTCTATCAAATAACACTGAATTCCTGCTTTACGTGAGATCATGCACACATAATAAGAATTGCTCATGGGACTCTTTTTTAGCACTAATGTGACTGTAGCAATTTAAGCTGTGGTAATAGTCACTTGTACCTTGTTAAATGGCAGGGGTTCAATACAGAGTTGTCAGAGTGCCTAGCATTGATGTGTCACAGACACCATTGTATACCATGATATCCCTAAGGTTTTGTGATAAGACATCCAACCCATCACCATTTGTGTCATAGGGGCAGGCTGTGCAGCTGTGCACCCGTTTTCCCAAGCATGGTTAGAGAGTCAGCCAGAAGATCAAAAGAAATACACACCCATCCACTCAAGCAGCTATTAGCAAAGGGAATCAAAAATGAATGTACTGTAATTACAGGAGACAGTGCATTAGCAAGTACTAAATGTCATTTCTATTGCACATGGGTTAGTGTTTATTTCCGAGTCTGTGATATAGTGGGAAGAATATGCTCCCTTGTACATCTGCACGATCCTAAACATGTCTTTTACTATGACTAATGTAAAGCACAATGGGGGATATTTACTAAGATTTTAAACTGTGTTTGAATCACAAAAGTGATGCAAATCGGCGCAAAATCTTTTTTTTCTGATTTACTTTCCAGCGCTAAACATGTTTAGCGCTGGAAATAACGTGAAGTAAGACAAAGCAGTGCATAGTGCTGCTTTGCATTAGTTAGCGCCAAGAGGGCGCACCATGGGTGGAGCATGGGCATTCCAATGCAACCACCCAAGGTTTCTGACGCTAAACCCTATTTACTAAATAAAGTAGACAGGGTTTAACATCAGAAAACTGCGCCCTTTTGAAGTAAGTGCAAGGAAGGAAGAAATGCTTTCATTTCTCCTTGCTTTTCCGACTTTGTATGTGTGCTACACTTTACAGCACACATACAAAGGGAAAAGGGTTAAAGTCAGTCTATGCATAGTATTTTGCACTGGAAGGGTTCCATCTCTGTACAAAACCTATGCTAGACTCATGGAGATATTGTTGCACAATGGCGCAAAGGTGTCTCCGTGGCGCACATCAGCTGATTTCAGCACTGGAACTAGGGAAATGGGAGGAGAGTGCCATATTTCTGTAAATATGGTCCTCTCCTCCTCTCTCCTTTTAACGCAGCGCAGCGCAGCATTTGTAGCTGCTGCACTGCGCTGCGTGATTAAATGGCAAATCTGCCCCCAAGTCTTCAATATTGTATAACTGTAAAAAATTAGGTAAACAAAATTTTACAAATATTTGCAACATATTCACAAAGTTCATTATCATTAAATCTTCATTCGTTGAATATGCATAGTAAACCACAAAAGAACAGCCAACATAAAATACAGAGATAAAATACCTCAATTTTAACTTGATTAGACTCAATTAAAAGCCAAGCAGTAAGTCCTATCCAAGAAAAATATTACCGAAGCATATTATGTCAAAAGTTCTAAATGTACTAGATGTTTCCTTTCATGTTTGAAGTGAATAATGAACGTAGCAACTGCATTACACACTAAAACATCAACTAATTTAGAAAAATACATAAACGCCTCATGATAACTATTTAACTTACTTCTTACAATTATTGGTTTTAAAAAGTGTTTCCTTTGTATAATGTATAATTTGCAAACAAATGGCTAGTACAGTCAGACTCAAACAACTTCCCATCTCTAGGGCAGGTCAGCATATCCGGATCCAAATATCCCGTTTTCTTGAAATAAATTAAGTAATGGTCAATTCCTATACGAAAACAGGTCAGAACATCCTTGTGAAATGTATTAACACAAATTGATAATATGGTGAAGCCCAGAAAGACTTTAGCACTTTTGATGCTAATAATGTCGATACTACGACAAGAAGGCCCCCTTTAGCCTTTCCTGCACTGGACAGAGATGCCGTACTACAAAAAGATAAAAAGTTATCGATATGTATCTTATCTGACAAATCTTATCTTATCTTATCTTAGCTTGCAAATATAGAACCAGGGCTAACTTAATACAATTATACCGGTCCTTGGAGGAAAACTTGCTAGCCAAGCCTGTGACATTTACACAATATTGCTGTGAATTCAAAATTACCCTAGAGATTAACACGATGCTTGTATATGGCCAAACAATGTTGAACATTGTGATAATTAAAATGGGCGGTATTTCCTCCTTCTGAGGGAGGTTGTATATTTCCCTATCTAAAGTGGGGAGTCAATCTTTTTGCTGTGGTGGATCAAGGGGGCAACCCAGTTGTTAATGGCAAAACTGTACCTTTGATCTTGGAAACTCAGGTAGAAATCTTGAATGGGTGAAGGTGTGAAAAGTTTCTGCCCGACTCTGTCTGCCATAAAATTGTAATTTAACCACCAGAGATTTTCCTGCCAAAACCAAAGTTTCACAAGTACATCATCCAATACTACAGGGGCGGCCGGCATGGTTCGCGAGTGGGGGGGGGGCTCGTGAGCTGCTTTAAAAAAAAAAAAAAAAGAATAAAATAAAACATTGGACACAGGAGTGTCTACCACTCCTCCCCTGCAGCTCCGCCCTGCATCCTCACACACTGCCGCATTCCGTTATTATCATTTTATTTTTTCCTTTCTTTGCTGCTCCTGGCAGTGGGGAGACGCACCTCCGCCTTAGCGGAGGAGTCACCACTGCAATACTATATGACTTAGAGAAAACTTTGATGGATACAGCCTTCACCTTTGCCTCTTGGAAGCATTTCGACTTCGAATTCAGAGAATAAATCAGAAAGTAAAATCTTTGACTGGGACAACCTGCTTTGTGTGTCTGACCTCTGATCCACAGTGGCCAGCCTGGAATTGCAACTAGGTCTCAGTTAAGTTCGTACATTGACTTCTGATTTGCACTTTATTTTTTATTGGCACTTATTGCCCTAAATCTGGAAAAAACATTTCTTTGGTTCCCTCCACTGTATTGTAAGAATTTTGTGGCATTCTCCTACTAAACGTTTCTCAAATTTTAGAAAGTCGTTGTGGGATTTTTATTGTTTTACGTCTTGACTTTTTAATCATTTTGGTACTGCTAAATACACATTTACTTAAGTTAAGAAATTCTGCTCTTCGTCATAAATAAACCTGAGTTGAGTCTAGGTTTATTTTTAGAACATTTGTTTTGGACATTACAAGATTTTGAACTTGTTACTTAGGAATGACTCACATCCTCTCCAACTAATAACCTATTTTCCAACAGCATGTGTCTATGGTGTCAGGTGTGTGCAATGTGCTTCAAATGTGGTTGCTTATCTTATTCCTATAATTCCTTGATTGATTTTATGTAATATTACATAGTATATGTGTGATTTAATTCATATGCAAATCCTTTTGCGAATAATTAAAGTGTATTTATGATTGTATAAATACACAGTTGTAGATCTAAAATTGAAAAACCAAATGCCCCACACAAAAACCTCATTCACAACTTCTCTGCACATATATGGCTCAATTCACAAAGATTTTGCTGTGACTACTGCTGTAGTACTTCTAAATGGTATTTGAACAAACTATTGATTTTTTTATAACCGAGGTAAAAATATCAGAAAAATAATATTGTGATACAAAAATATTGTGATGCAGAACTATAGTTGTCAAGAATATCGTTTTTTCCAAGTAAGTAATATCATTATTAATAATATTGTTGTTGTTAATATCGTTTTCAATTAAATAGTTATAAAATATATCGTTTTGTAATTATCTTAATGTGTTTTATGGCATATTTTTATATTACATATCATTACTTTTTTATGATTTTAAATATAGTTTGTAATTTTAAGTGATTTATACATTTTTATATAATAGTTAATAGTAATTTATAGTGTTGTAGCAAGTTGCTAGGTTTGTAGGGGCATAGGGAGGGAAGTTAATTGTTTAATTATTATGTAATTTGTTTAATTGTTTATATATATAAAAAATATATATATGCATAAATATATTTATATCTTTGTCGCCGTTTGACGAATCTTTGCAAAATGTTCAAAACTAATGGCCCACTCATTTCAGCTGCGGTGTTGAAAGTTTTGGGGTGATTCATCAAGCAGGGGTGAGAAAATTCCATAGGAAACTTTAGACACGGCTACAGCCCGAATTGCTGAACGGAATTACACCAAATTTGGCAAAAATGTGGCTCTTGGTTCAGAATGCGCCCTTTTTGTTAAATTGTGTAAATCCGTTCAGTCGTTCCTGAGAAATGTAAAGATTTCTCAGATATACAACTGTGGCTGCGAAGGATTCGTGAACCATCCCGATCTAGTGCCTGAGATCTGATTGGCTGCCAACACTTCAAACCAGGAAGTGTTGGCAGCCATTTTGTGACTCGGTTAAACCGAGTCACAAGAAAAAAGGTAAAAAAAGGATTAAAAACAAGAAAAGGGGGCAAGGTAGAAACACCCTGCCCCACCAGGCCTGCTTAGGGTGTCGCACAGCGACCCCAGGGCCCAAAAAAGCATTTCTTTTAAAAAAATCAGCGGGATTCGTGCTGGCTGCATGATTCCGGCAGAATTTTTTTTTAAATGAAGCACGGGCTCCCGTGCTTCGTTTTCTTTAAGCCCCTGGGTGGGCCAGGTCCCGGGGGCAATGCCTAATATGAAGTGGGGGCCTTTGGGGGCCCGCTGCCCCGGGGACTGCCACCTTTCCGGGGAGATATTCAATAAATGCGGGGGCATGTGGCCCCCCACAGCCCCGGAGACCGCCACCTCCCTGGGGCTTTTTTTATTTAAAAGGCATGGGGGGCTCCTGTCTGCCCCCATGTCTGCCCCCATGCTGTCAGCAGCTCCCTTTGCCCAAAAGCAATGCCGGCTCCCGCAGGAGGCGGGGAGCTGGCAGGGACCGCAGGGGCATTGGGGATCCCCCTGTGGTCCGCAACGTGAGGCCAAGCCCTGGAGGATGGGGTCCCCGGGCCCCAAATGATCCGGGTAGGGGGCTGTGCAGGCCCTCTACCCATTTTTTTATAAAAAATAAAATAAAGGATTGGCCATGCCCCAGGGGATGGGGTCCCCGGAGCTTTATCGGCCTCAGGAGGGGGGCCACGTGGCCCCCCTGCAAATGTTAGTTTTTTTAAATATAAGGCAGGCCTCGGGGAAACTGGCCCAGTGAAGGGTGGCCATGCGGCCCGCGGCCCCCTTCCTTAAAAAAAGGAAAACATTTTTTTTAAAAGGCCGGGCATCATGGGATGGGGTCCCCAGGGCTGAAATCGGCCTCAGGAGAGGGGCGGTGCACCCCCACACTTTTCATTTTATTTTAAAAAAAAAATGCCCCGGGGGATGGGGTTCCCGGGGCCCAAAAGTGTAAAAGGAAGGGGGCCACACAGTCCCCCTTCCTAAAAAAAAAGAAAGCGGCAACTCACCGGAGGCAACACCCCTGCCTGCACGATTCTGCAAACGTGCCTCCTGGTGCACTCTGGGTTGGGGGATGAAGTTCCCCTCACTGGTGAGGGTCCTTAGGGGCCAACTAGCCCACCAGGTACCTCCAGCAAGCCCCACACAGTGGTATTGCTGAGAGGTGGTCCTAGGCCACACCCCTTTTTAAAACACTCTGCCAAACGCACCTCTTGGTGCACTGCTGGTGGGGTGGTGAGGCCCCCTTGTATCCTGTGGACTTCAGGACTAAAGTGGACTTCATCCCTCAACCAGCAGTGCGCCAGGAGCTGTGTTTGCAGAGTGGTGTAAAAAGAGGGTGTGGCCTCTGACCACCTCTCAGCAATCGAGCTGTGTGGGCCTTATTGGAGGTAACAGGAGGGCTAGCTGCCCCCCCAGGGACCCTCAAGAGGCAAAGGGACTTTATCCCCCAACTCAGAGCGCACCAGGAGGTACGTTTGCAGAGTGGCTGAGAAAGGGGGCATGGCCTGTGACCAATTTCATCAATCCCACTGTGTGGGGCTTACTGGAGGTAACAGGTAAGCTAGTTGGCCCCTAAGGACTCCCAGCAGCGAAGGGGACTTCATTCCCAAACCAAGAGCGCATCAGGAGGGCGTTTGAGGAGTGGTGTGCAAAGGGGGCCTGGTCTGCTATCAGAACTTAGCAATCCTGCTGTGTGAGACTCACTAGAGGTAATAGGATGGGTAGTTGGCCCCCAAGGATTTCCTTGGGGGCCAACCATCCCATCTGTTACCTCCAGTAAGTCCCACACATTGGGATTGCTAAGAGGTCTTTGGAGGCCACGCCCCCTTTGTCCACTACTCTGCAAACACGCCTCCTGGCACACTACTGGTTGGGGGATGAAGTCCACTTTACTCCTGAGGGACTTTGGGGGCCAAGAAGTCCTCCTGGTGCCTCCAGTAAGTCCTACACAGCAGAATTTCCTGAGCGCTGGTCAGAGGCCCAGCCCTCTTTCTCCACCACTCTGCAAACGTGACTACTAGTTAAAGAAGCATTTGCAATGCAATAGATCTCACATTTGCGAGAGTTAGAGCTATTGGCATTGTAAATGTAAACGTTTTTTACTAATGTTTTTTGGAGTGAAGTGGATGTACGTTATACGTAGTGGAATTACGTGGTATGTTGTGCAGTGAAATTATGTGGATAGAAAGTATGTAGTATTTAGTGTGTAGGAATTATGTAGCTTTGGATATTGTGTTATGGAGAGTAATTATGTGGTATGGTAGTCTGTGTTGTGGTATAATAACCTCAGGTTTAGTCTTCCTCGTTTCCATATTAGCTAAACTATAAACTCAATGAGACACAAAAAAAGAAGAAATCACTGAGGAGCACTTCTGGACCTAGTCAGAGTAGGGCCACTGGAATTATGCGACTGTTCGGCCGCACCGATTTTCTCATGATTATACATTTTCCGCATTTGCCACATAATCCATCATCTGCCGATAATCTGCAGATTTGAACAAAAAAAACCTTGTTTCTACATCAAACGGCTCAAACGTTACCAAAAATGCAGCAACAAGTGTTATAGCATGGTGGAAGGCAAAGCTGGAATGGTCACCTGTTACTTATTGCTAAATGTGGGTGTTAAATTGGTACTAGTGGTGCGCAAACTACTCTTGCTTCTTTCTGCACCTATCTTGCCTCTTTCTGCATTTCTCTTGCTTCTTTCTGTACCTTTCTTCCTCTTTCTGCACTTCTCTTTCCTCTTTCTGCACATCTCTTCCGCTTTATGCACTTCTCTTGCTTCTTTCTGCACCTCTCTTGCTTCTTTCTTCTGCACCTCTCTTGCCTCTTTCTGCTCATCTGTTGCTTTCTGCACTTCTCTTGCCTCTTTCTGCACCCTCTTCCCTCTTTCTGCACCTCTCTTGCCTCTTTCTGCACCTCTCTTGCCTCTTTCTGCACTTCTCTTGCCTCTTTTTGCACCTCGCTTGCTTCTTTCTGCACTTCTCTTGCCTCTTTCTGCACATCTATTCCGCTTTCTGCACTTCTCTTGCTTCTTTCTTCTGCACCTCTCTTGCCTCTTTCTGCTCATCTGTTACTTGTTTCTGTGCTTCTCTTGCCTCTTTCTGCACCCTCTTCCTTCTTTCTGCACCTCTCTTGCCTCTTTCTGCACCTCTGTTGCAACTTTCTGCACTTCTCTTTCTTCTTTCTGCACCTCTCTTGCTACTTTCTGCACCCCTCTTCCTGCACCCCTCTTCCCTCTTTCTGTACCTCTGTTGCCTGTTTCTGCATTCCTGTTGCTTCTTTCTGCATTTCTCTTCCCTCTTTCTGTACCTCTGTTGCTTCTTTCTGCACCCTTCTTGCCTCTTTCCGTACTTCCCTTGCCTCTTTCTGCATTTCTGTTGCTTCTCTCTGCAGTTCTCTTTCTTCTTTCTACACTCCTCTTGCCTCTTTCTGTACCTTTCTTGCCTCTGTCTGTACCTCTTTTGCCTCTTTCTGAACTTCCCTACCTCTTTCTGTACTTCTCTTGCTTCTTGCTGTACCTTTCGTCCTCTTTTTGCACCTCTCTTGCCTCTTTCAGCACTATTCTTCCTCTTTCTGCAGTTCTCTTGCTTCTTTCTGCACCTCTCTTGTCTCTTTCAGCACCTCTCTTGCTTCTTTCCGCACTTCCCTTTTTCTGCACCCCTCTTGCATCTTTCCGCACCTCTGTTTGTTCTTTCTGCACTTCTCTTGCTTCTTTCTGTACCTCTCTTCCTTCTTTTTGCACCTCCCCTGCCTCTTTCTGCACTTCTCTTGCCTCTTTATGTACTTGTCTTGCCTCTTTCTGCACTTCTGTTGCTTCTTTCTGTACTTCACTTTCTTCTTTCTGCATATCTCTTGCTTCTTTCTGCAACCCTCTTGACTCTTTCTGCACTCATCTTCCCTCTGTCTGCACCTCTCTTGTCTCTTTGTGCACCTCTCTTGCCTCTTTCTGCACTTCTGTTTCCTCCTTCTGCACCTCTGTTGCTTCTTTCTGCACTTCTCTTGCTTCTTTCTGTACCCCTCATGCTTCTTTCTGCACCCCTCTTGCCTCTTTCTTCACACCTCTTCCCTCTTTCTGTACCTCTCTTGCCTCTTTCTGCACCTCTCTTGCCTCTTTCTGCACTTCTCATGCATTTGTCTGTAACTCTGTTGCTTCTTTCTGCACTTCTGTTGCTTCTTTCTGTACCTCTCTTGCTTCTTTCTGCACCCCTTTTGCCTCTTTCTACACTCCTTTTCCTTTTTTCTGCACCTCTCTTGCCTCTTTCTGCACTTCTCTAGCCTCTTTCTGAACATCTGTTGCTTCTTTCTCCACTTCTCTTGCCTCTTTCTGTATCCCCCTTGCCTCTTTCTGCTCCTCTCTTGACTCTTTCAATACCTCTTGCCTCTTTCTGCACTTCTCTTGCCTCTTTCCATACCTCTCTTGCCTATTTATGCACTTCTATAGCCTTTTTCTGCACCTCTGTTGCTTCTTTCTGCACATCTCTTGCTTCTTTCTGCACCCCTACTGCCTCTTTCTGCACCCTTCGTCCCTCTTTCTGCACCTCTCTTGCCTCTTTCAATACCTCTCTTGCCTCTTTCTGCACTTCTCTTGCCTCTTTCTACACCTCTCCTGACTCTTTATGCACTTCTCTTGCCTCTTTCTGGACCTCTGTTGCTTCTTTACGCACTTCTCTTGCCTCTTTATTCACTTCTCTTGACTGTTTCTTTACCTCTCTAGCCACTTTCTGCACCTTGTTGCCTCTTTCTGCACCCCACTTGCTTCTTTCTGCACCCCTCTTTCCTCTTTATGCACCTCTCTTGCCTCTTTCGGCACTTGTCTTGCCTCTTTTTGCACTTCTGTTGCTTCTTTCTGCACTTCTCTTTCTTCTCTCTGCACCTCTCTTGCTTCTTTATGCACCCCTCTTGACTCTTTCTGCATTTGTCTTTCCTCTTTCTGTACCTGTCTTGTCTCTCTGTGCAACTCTATTGCCTCTTTCTGCACTTCTATTGCCTCTTTCGGCAACTCTGTTGCTTCTTTCTTCACTTCTGTTTCTTTCTTTCGGTACCTCTCTTGCTTCTTTCTGCACCCCTTTTGCCTCTTTCTGAACTCCTTTTCCCTATTTCTGCACCTCTCTTGCCTGTTTCTGCACCTCTCTTGCCTCTTTCGGCACTTCTCTAGCCTCTTTCTGCACCTCTGTTGCTTCTTTCTGCGCTTCTCTTGCCTCTTTCTGTACCCCTCTTGCCTCTTTCTGCACCTGTCTTGCCTCTTTCAACACCTCTCTTGCCTCTTTCTGCACATCTGTTGCTTCTTTCCACACCTCTCTTGCCTCTTTATGCACTTCTCTAGCCTCTTTCTGTACCTAGCTTACCTCTTTCTGCACCTTTCTTCCTCTTTCTGCACCTTTCTTCTTCTTTCTGCACCTCTCTTGCCTCTTTCTGCACCACTCTTGCTTCTTTCTACACATCACTCGCCTCTTTCTGCACCTCACTCTATTCTTTCTGCACTTCTCTTGCTTCTTTTGTTATACCACTCTTTCCTCTTTCTGCACTTCACTTGCCTCTTTCTGCATCTCACTTCTGTCTTTCTGCACTTCTCTTGCCTCTTTCAACACCTCTCTTGCTTCTTTCTGCGCCTCAGTGGCTTCTTTCTGCACCTCACTCTCTTCTTTCTGTACCGTTCTTGCCTCTTTTTGTACCTCTCTTGCCTCTTTCTCTACCTCTCTTGCCTCTTTCTGCACCTCACGTGCCTCTTCCTGCACCTCTGTTCCCTCTTTCTGTATCCCACTCTCTTGTTTCTGCTCCTCTCTTGCCTCTTTCTGCACCTCACTTGCTTCTTTCAGCATCTCTCTTGCCTCTTTCTGCACTTCTCTTGCCTCTTTCTGTACCTCTCTTGCCTCTTCCTTTACTTCACTTGCCTCTTTCTGCACTTCTCTTGCCTATTTCTGCACCTCACTCTCTTCTTTCTGTGCCTCTCTTGCCTCTTTCTGTACTTCTCTTGCTCTTTTCTGCACTACTCTGGCTTCTTTCTGTACCTTTCTTGCCTCTTTCTGTACTTCTCTTGCCTCTTCTGCACCTCTCTTGCCTCTTTCTGCACTTCTCTTGCCTCTTTCTGCACTTCTCTTGCCTCTTTTTGTAATTCTCTTGCTTCTTTCTGCACTTCTCTTGCTTCTTTCTGCACCTGTCTTGCCTCTTTCTGTACATCTCATGCCTCTTTCTGCACATCTCTTGCTTCTTTCTACACTTCTCTTGCTTCGTTCTGCACCTCTCTTGCCTCTTTCTGCACCTCTCTTCCCTCTTTCTGTACCTCTCTTGCCTCTTTCTACACTCCTCTTCCTTCTTTCTGCACCTATCTTATCAGTTTCTGCACCCCTCTTCCCTATTACTGCACCTCTCTTGCCAGTTTCTGTACCTCTCTTGCTTCTCTCTACACTTATCTTGCTTCTTTCTGTACCTCCCTTGCTTCTTTCTGTACCTCTCTTGCCTCTTTCTGCACCTCTCTTGCCTCTTTCTGCACTTCTCTTGTTTTTTTCTACACTTCTGTTGCCTCTTTCTGTACTTCTCTCGCCTCTTTCTGTGCTCAAATGGGAAGTGCAAGCTGTCAAGTTTAAAGGTCTGACTGCTGTTGTGACTGAGGTATATGTCTACTTGTACATGTATATGTGTTATGCATCTGAAGATGGTAGCTTAAAAAGCGGGTATTTTCTCCTATTTATGGTCAAATCTTATCAGTTCTGCTCTGTCATTCGATTGCACAGGCAGACATGTCTTAAGTATGTAGGTGTAATAGAGCCCCTCAAATATACTATTGAATACCCAAGTGCCCTGTATTATGAGCAGAAAGAAATACATACACCTTCTTGTACACAAATTTACAGAGTATGCTGCTTGAAACACAGGTATTCAAGGATTTGTATGTTTATTTTTATGTAGCATGCCACTAGGGAAAAGCACAAACACATGCATGCATATCTTCACAAACTTGGTGAGACTTGCAACAGTGATATGGTTAGGATTGCTGTTTTACATTTGGTAGGCCTCACATTCTGAGCAGTCGATGAATAGTGAACCTTCAAGAGAAAAGTGAGGTTTAAGACATCTTGGGAGAAGGATTAGTGATTAGGCTACTTTGTATGAGTCTGTGGAAAGGAACATTTGAAGTAGGCCTCTTTCTGCACCTCTGTTGCTTCTTTCTGCACTTCTCTTGCTTCTTTCTGCCCTTCACTTGCATCTTTCTGTACTTCTCTTGCCTCTTTCTGTATCTCTCTTGCTTTTTTCTACACATTTCTTCCTCTTTCTGCACCTCTCTTGCCTCTTTCTATACTTCTCTTGCTTTTTCCTACACCTTTCTTCCTCTTTCTGTACATGTCCTACCTATGTAGTCATAGTTAGAAATTAGCATTTAAAAAACCTTAGAAATTCACAGAAAAAAACCACAGGTTTGAGGGACGTTAAAATTAGAAATTAGAATTTAAAAACCTTAAAAATTCATTGAAAAAACCACAAGTTTCCGGGACGTTATAGTTAGAAATTAGTATTTAAAAACCTTGAAAAATCACTGAAAAAAACTGAGGTTTCAAGGACATTATAGTTAGTAATTAGCATTAAAAAAAACCTTAGAAATTCATTGAAAAAAACCACAGGTTTCATTGACGTTATAGTTAGGAGTTAGCATTTAAAAAACCTTGGATATTCATGGAAAAAAACAGGTTTCAGGGACGTTATAGTTAGTCTGACATTTTATTCGTACCAAACCAGGGAAATTCAGCCGTTATAGTTAGCTGAGCCAACTATAACTCGCGCCTCGCAATGCACTGCTGATGACGTCACATATTACATCACTCATGACATGGTCAGTAACATCACTGGTGACTTCTCAAATGACAATCCTGATGACATCACTGAAGACATCATCCACTTGATATCTGATGTACCTCCTCACACCCTAATATAACCTTTCATACACCCACTCTAAAATACAGACTACCATTCTCGAAACCATAGACACACCAATACCAGTTAGTACATACCCACTCACTGATTCATAGGTCTACACACACATCCACTCACTCACCCATACATTCACTCATCAATACAACCACTGATATATGCACTCATACACCCATTCAGACACTCACACACCATCACTCACCCATAAAGTAACTCACACACCTAATCAGTCACCCAAAGAGTCAATCACACTGCCATTTACTCACCTATACAGTTATACACACACCACCTCACTTATTCATACAGATACTGACACATACTTACTCTATTATATAATCACTGACACAAGGACACACTCATCCATACAGCTACTCTCACAATCTCTCACTCTCACATACAGTCACTTATATACTCCAACATTCACACATACTGCCTTTCACATATGTACTTACTCACACATATATCACTGAGACATCCATTCACTCACAAACACAGCCATATGCACACTCACCCATACAGCCCCTCACAGATGCACTCATGAAACCATACACCCAGTGAATCACCCACTCACTTATCCATTCAGGGAGTTACACCCCCTCACCCACCCACACAAATGCTCAGGCACCCATACAGGTACTCAGACAACCAATCATTATCCCATATAGATACTCATGTAGCTACTCACCAACCCATGCAACCACTTACACACCAACTGACAGACTGATACAGACATTCACACAGATTAGTCATTCACTCATGCATTCACTAAGACATGTTTAATCACTCACTTATACAGTCAGTCACTCACTCACTAAATCATCCATTCAGACACTCATACACCCAGTCATTCTTCAATACACCTTGGTGTGTGTTTATATATATATATATTCACTGAAAAAACCACAGGTTTCAGGGACGTTACAGTTAGTTGGACATTTCACTCGTACAAAACCAGAGAAATTCGGCCGTTATAGTTAGTTGAGCTAACTATAACTCGCGCCCCGCAATGCACTGCTGATGACGTCACATATTACATCACTCATGACATGGTCAGTGACATCACTGATGACATGTCAAATGACATCACTGATGACATCATCCAGTGACTGTGTGTTTCTAAAAAGTTTAAGTATGTTATATATATATATATGCCAAGGTGTATTGAAGAATGAGTGGGTGTATGAGTGTCTGAATGGATGATTTAGTGGGTGTGTGACTGAATGTATAGGTGAGTGATTAAAAGTGTCTTACTGAATGCATGGGTTAGTGACTAAACTGTGTGAATGTCTGTATCAATCTGTCAGGTGGTGTGTAAGCGGCTGCATGGGTTGGTGAGTAGCTACATGAGTGTCTATATGGGTTATTGATTGGTTGTCTGAGTATCTGTATGGGTGCCTGAGTGTCTGTGTGGATGGGTGGGGGTGTGTGACTGTGCATAGATTTGTGAATGGGTGATTCACTGGATGTATGGGTTCAAGAGTGCATCTGTGAAGGGCTGTATTGGTGGGTGAGTTTGTGCATGGGTGTGTTGGTTAGTGAATGGATGTCTCAGTGGTACATGTGTGAGTAACTACATATGTAAAAGGCAGTATATGTGAGTGTTGGAGTATATAAATGTCTATATGTGAGAGTGAGTAATTGTGAGAGTGGTTGTATGGATGAGTGTGTGCTTGTATCAGTGATTGTATAAGAGAGTAAGTATGTGTTAGTATCTGTATGAATAAGTGAGGAAATGTCAACCTAACTATAACGTCCCTAAAACCTGTATTTTCTTCAGTGAATAAATATATATATACACATACACACATACATATATACATATATTGATATACACATACATATATAGACTCGTGAGCAAGGGAGTGTTTCCCGAAATGCGTCGAGCTGGTGATTGATTTGTATTAAAGCTGCTTTCAAAAGGAAACTGTGTCCACAGTAGCTGTTTTTTATCGTAAACGGCGTTGGTTTGGATACATATATACATATACACATATATAAATATACTCATACATATATATACATATGTATATATGCAAAAAAAGAAGCAGAGAACTCTGGGTAGTTCTCAAGTTTAGGTGGAAAGCAGCTCCTGTATAGAGCACTCTCAACACCAGCGACTCTCTAGATCTGCTCACCTCAAATGTGTGCTTTTCTATCAAAGTATTTAAGCATAGGATTAGCACAGTGCCATCCATGCCGAGATAGAAAGGGACAAACTACCCAGAGTTCTCTGCTTCTTTTTTTGCATAATTTATGCTTCACTCTATGCCTGAAAGGGTATTCTTTTGACTTATACTGGGTGCTCCCTTGTGTCTGGACAAAGATATACCTCTCTGAAGAGCTCTAATTAGAGCGAAACACTGTGTCAGGGGTTGCTTTTACTCATTTCAGGCTGGCTTGGATGGTATTTTACCAATTCAAAGCTGTAATACTGTGCCTGGAGTGGTAAATGGCTTTTGTCATTTTACAGCTCGGCATGGACAGCACTGTGCTAGTCCTGTGCTTAAAGACTTTGCTGAAGAAATGGCAAAAGACTTTGTCCCTTTCTATCTCGGCGTGGATGGCACTGTGCTAATCCTATGCTTAAATACTTTGATAGAAAAGCAGACATTTGAGGTGAGCAGATCTAGAGTGTTGCTGGTGTTGAGAGTGCTCTATACAGGAGCTGCTTTCCACCTAAACTTGAGAACTACCCAGAGTTCTCTGCTTCTTTTTGCATAATTTATGCATCACTCTATGCCTGAAAGGGTATTCTTTTGACTTATACTGGGTGCTCCCTTGTGTCTGGACAAAGCTAAACCTCTCTGAAGAGTTCTAATGAGAGCGAAACATTGTGTCAGGGGTTGCTTTTACTCATTTCAGGTTGGCTTGGTTGGTATTTTACCAGTTCAAAGCTGTAATACTGTGCCTGAAGAGGTAAATGGCTTTTGTCATTTTACAGCTCGGCACGGACAGCACTGTGCTAGTCCTATGCTTAAAGACTTTGCTGAAGAAATGGCAAAAGACTTTGTCCCTTTCTATCTCGGCGTGGATGGCACTGTGCTAATCCTATGCTTAAATACTTTGATAGAAAAGCAGACATTTGAGGTGAGCAGATCTAGAGTTTTGCTGGTGTTGAGAGTGCTCTATACAGGAGCTGCTTTCCACCTAAACTTGAGAACTACCCAGAGTTCTCTGCTTCTTTTTGCATAATTTATGCGTCACTCTATGCCTGAAAGGGTATTCTTTTGACTTATACTGGGTGCTCTCTTGAGTCTGAACAAAGCTATACCTCTCTGAAGAGCTCTAATTAGAGCGAAACACTGTGTCAGGGGTTGCTTTTACTCATTTCAGGTTGGCTTGGATGGTATTTTACCAATTCAAAGCTGTATTACTGTGCCTGGAGTGGTAAATGGCTTTTGTCATTTTACAGTTCGGCATGGACAGCACTCTGCTAGTCCTATGCTTAAAGACTTTGCTGAAGAAATGGCAAAAGACTTTGTCCCTTTCTATCTCTTCATGGATGGCACTGTGCTAATCCTATGCTTAAATACTTTGATAGAAAAGCAGACATTTGAGGTGAGCAGATCTAGAGTGTCGCTGGTGTTGAGAGTGCTCTATACAGGAGCTGCTTTCCACCTAAACTTGAGAACTACCCAGAGTTCTCTGCTTCTTTTTTTGCATAATTTATGCGTCACTCTATGCCTGAAAGGGTATTTTTTTGACATATGTATATATATACACATACATATATATATTACCTACTGGCGGTCACCAGCAGGTAGTTATGGTTAGGGCCTAGTTTCCATAGGAAAAGCGTTTTTTCTTTTGCCAATATCTTTAGCGCCGTTTGACGAATCTTCATGAAATTGGCAAAACTAATGGCCCGCTTCGGTCAGCTCCTGTCTTGTTAGTTTCGGAGTGATTCGTCAAGCAGGGGCTGAGAAAAAAGGGGGGTCCCAAAACGCATTTTCTCCATGTTAATTTCCATAGGAAATTTTGGAACAGGTTACAGCACGAACTGCTGAACGGAATTACACCAAATTTGGCAAAAGGGTAGCTCTTGGTTCAGAGAGAGACCTTTTTTTTTAAATGGTGTAAATCTGTTCAGTGTTTCCTGAGAAATTAAAAAAGAAGGATATCGATACCACTGAGGAGGAGTCGTGACTCCTCCCGAGCACGAGCTGACTTCTGATTGGCTGCCAACACTCCAAACCAGGAAGTGTTGGCAGCCATCTTGTGACTCGGTAACCGAGTCACAAAAAAACTGGAAAAAAGGTTGAAAAATAAGAAAAGGGGGCAGGGTTTAAACACCCTGACACCCTAGGCCTGCTCAGGGGGTCCCACCAGGCACAAAAAAAGCATTTAAAAAAAACAATGGCAGAATTCGCGCTGGGTGCGCAAATCCGGCTGAGAAAACAAAAAAATAAACGATGCGTGGGCTCCCGCGCTTTGTTATTCTTAAGCTCCCGGGTGGGCCAGGTCCCGGGGGCAATGTTGCTTTATGTAGCAGGGGACCGCCACCTCCCCGGGGCTTTATAATTTATGCTCGGGGGGGCACGGCCCCCCCGCAATCCCGGGGACCGCCACCTCCCCGGGGCTTTATTAAAATACGGTGGGGGGCCTCGCGGGCCCACCAAGCCCCGGGGACCGCCACCTCCCCGGGGTTGAAATAAATAATGTGTGTGGGGGGCTTGAGCCCCCCCACACTGCCCCGGGGAACACCACCTCCCCGGGGCTTTACAAATGATGGGAGGGGGGCCGCGTGGCCCCCCTCCAGGAGCCCTTGATAGCCCTGGGGACTGCCACCCCCCAGGGCCGGCTCCTGTAATGTCCCGGTGTGCCCACCCCCGGGACTTTGCTGTTTGCTATGGCAGGGTGGGAGCTGTGCGGCTCCCGCCCTATAATAGCAAACTCCTGCTTTGGTTTTGCACAAGGGGAGCTGCATGTCAGCAGCTCCCCCTGTGCAAAAGCAATGCCAGCTCCCGCAGGAGGCGGGGAGCCGGTTGGGACTGTGGGGGCATTGGGGCTCCCCCCACGGTCCCCAACGGTGAGGCCAGGCCTTGGGGATGGGGTCCCCGGGGCCAAACGTGGCCCAGGGAGGGGGCCACCCAGCCCCCCTCCCATAAAATAAGAAATATTTAAAAAAGAAACTGGCAACTCACCGGAGGCCCCTCCCCCTCCCTGCAGCACTCTGCAAACACACCCCCTGGTGCGTTCTAAGTTGGGGAATTAAGTCCCCTTGAATACTGAGGGTCCCTGGGGGCCAACTAGCCCACCAGGTACCTCCAGTAAGCACCACACAGCTGGATTGCAGAGAAGTGGTCCAAGGCCACGCCCCTTTTTACACCACTCTGGAAACACGCCTCTTGGCGCACTGCTGGTGGGGCGATGAGGTCCTCTTGTGTCCTGAGGACCTCAGGACACAAGTGGACTTCATCCCCCGAGCAGCAGTGCGCCAGGAGCTGCGTTTGCAGAGTGGTGTAAAAAAGGGGGCACGGCCTTTGAGCACTCTCAGCAATCCTGCTGTATGGAGCTTACTGGAGGAAACAGGAAGGCTAGTAGACCCCCAGGCACCCTCAGGAGGAAAGGGGACTTCATCCCCCAACCAAAAGCGCGCCAGGAGGCTCGTTTGCAGAGTGGTGGAGAAAGGGGGCGTGGCCTGTGTCCACCTCTCAGCAGTCCCACTGTGTGGGGCTTACTGGAGGTAAGAGGTAAGCTAGTTGGCCCCTAAAGGACCCCCAGCAGTGAAGGAAACTTCAATCCCCATCCAAGAGCACATCAGGGAGCGCGTTTGCAGAGTGGTGGGCAAAGGGGGCGTAGCCTGCTATGAGAATTTAGCAATCCTGCTGTGTGGGACTTACTGGAGGTAATAGGAGGGGTAGTTGGCCCCCAAGGATGTCCTTGGGGGCCAACTATCCCTCTTGTTACCTCCAGTAAGTCCCACAGAGTGGGATTCCTAAAACGTCTTCGGAGGCCACGCCCCCCTTTCTCCACCACTCTGCAAACGCACCTCCTGGCAGACTACGGGATGGGGGATGAAGTCCAATTTACTCCTGAGGGACTTTGGGGGCCAAGAAGCCCTCCTGGTACTTCCTGTAAATCCTACGCAACGGAATTCCTGAGCGCTGGTCGGAGGCCCAGCACCCTTTCTCCACCACTCTGGAAATGCGACTACTAGTTAAAGAAGTGTTTGCAATGTAATAGGTTTCGCAGTTGCAAGAGTTAGAGCTATTGGCGTTGTAAATGTAAAAGTTTTTTACTAAGGTTTTTTGGAGTGGAGTGGAGTGGATGTACGTTGTGTGTAGTAGAATTATGTGTTATGTTGTGCAGTGAAATTATGTGGATAGAAAGTATGTTGTATTTAGTGAATAGGAATTATGTAGAGTGGGATTATGTGTTATGGAGAGTAATTATGTGGTATGGTAGTCTGTGTTGTGGAGTGGTACTGGTAACCTCAGGTTTAGGCTTCCTCGTTTCCATAGAAGCTCAACTATGAACTCAGTGAGACAAAAAAAGCTGGAATCACTGAGGAGCACTTGTGGACCTAGTCAGAGGTATGAGCAGGGCCACTGGAATTATGCGAATGTTTGGCTGCACTGACATTCACACAATTATACATTTTCTGCATTAGCCACATAATTCATTATCTGCTCCCTAATCTGCAGATTTGAACAAAAAAAGCCTTGTTTCTAGCTCAAACGGCTCAAACGTTACCAAAAATGCAGCAAGTGTTACAGCGTGGTGGAAGGCCCTTTGCAAACCTAGAATGGTCACCTGTTACTTATTGCGACCCCTGACCTTGACTGGTAGGTCGCTCCCCCACCACACAGCTCCGTCTGTGTGCCCTGCTGCTGCCCCTGATTGTGATCGTTTTTTCCTTTCTGTGCCCCCTTGCTGCCCCTGATTGTGATCGTTTTTTCCTTTCTGTGCCCCCTTGCTGCCCCTGATTGTGATCGTTTTTCCTTTCTGTGCCCCCTTGCTGCCCCTGATTGTGATCGTTTTTCCTTTCTGTGCCCCCTTGCTGCCCGTGATTGTGATCGTTTTTCCTTTCTGTGGCCCCTTGCTGCCCCTGATTGTGCTCGTTTTTTCCTTTCTGTGCCCCCTTGCTGCCCCTGATTGTGATCGTTTTTCCTTTCTGTGCCCCCTTGCTGCCCCTGATTGTGATCGTTTTTCCTTTCTGTGCCCCCTTGCTGCCCCTGATTGTGATCGTTTTTTCCTTTCTGTGCCCCCTTGCTGCCCCTGATTGTGATCGTTTTTTCCTTTCTGTGCCCCCTTGCTGCCCCTGATTGTGATCGTTTTTTCCTTTCTGTGCCTGCTTCCCGCTGCTGCGCCCCTGCGGCCCCGCCCCCTCACTGCCCATTCGCTGCCCCATTCCCTGCTACTCCCTCCCACCTCCCCATTTATGGCGGCTGCTGAGCGCCTAAGGCAAGCCCGTCTGCGCCCGTCTGCGCCATGGCCGCGCCCAGCGCCAGACCCCCTGGTCCGGGCATCCCCCGCGCCCACCACATCAACAGACGCCGATACGACGCCAGCACCCTCCATGCACTCAACCCCGGAAAAGATCACGCCTGCTACCAGGCCACCCCGAAGCGCACCCAAGGGCCCTTCACCTGCCAGAACTGCAGCTTCGCCAGCACCCGCCCCGCCAAACCACCGCCCAGGAAAGAACCCAACTACCTCAGATGCATCCTCCTCAACACCCGCTCCGCCCGCAAACACGCCATCGAACCCTGGGACCTTCTCGACTCAACCTCCCCAGACGTCGCATTCCTGACGGAGACCTGGCTGAATCCCGCTTCAGCCCCCGACATCCCCATTGCCATCCCGGACGGATACAAGATCACCCGCAGGGACCGCACCAACGGAGTCGGAGGAGGCATCGCCATCTTCCACAGGAACACCCTCAGAGTCTCAACCAACACCGACGACACCCTCAGCACCGCCGAACACATGCACTTCCAGATCCACACCGATCCCAACACCACCCTCAGAGGAACCCTCATCTACAGACCCCCGGACCCCGACCACAGTTCAGCGATTCCATCGCTGACTTCGTCAGCACACACGCCATCGCCTCCACGGACTACATCCTCCTCGGGGACCTGAACTTCCACCTCGAGAACAACAAGGACACCAACTCCACCACCCTGATCGACAACCTCGCCACCCTCGGACTCAGACAGCTCGTGACTACACCCACCCACGCCGCCGGCCACACGCTAGACTCCATCTTTTCCGCAAGCCCACACGTCTCCTTCAACCACACCTCCGAACCCCACTGGACTGACCACCACTGCATCCACTTCACCTACAGGAAGCCCACCACGCACCACCGCACCGAACAAATGCCTCGCCGCTGCTGGAGCAGAGTCACGGAAGACCAGCTAACCACAACCCTCGCCCTGAGCCCACCCGCCGAACCCTCCGACCCCGACACCGCCGCCCGCAACCTCAGACAGTGGATCGACGACTGCGCCAACACCCTCGCCCCGCTCAAGAATCCGCCCAACAGCCACACCAGCAAGAAAGCCACCTGGTTCACCGAAGACCTCCAGGCCTCCAAACGAACATGCCGAAAACTGGAGAAGATCTGGCTCCACGAACGGACAGCGGACAGCTATGCCGCCCACAAGAGCGCCACCCGCAATCACCATCACCTCATCAGATCCGCCAAAAGGGCCTCACTCAAAGACCGCCTAGACAACAACGCACACAACAGCAAAGAGCTCTTCAACATCGTGAAGGAACTCTCCAACCCCAGCTCCAACACCAACGACATCCAGCCGTCGCAAGACCTATGCGACTCACTGGCCACCTCCTTCCACCGCAAAATCGCCGACATCCACGACAGCTTCAACACCACGACCGCCCCGGCAACCACCGAGACCACTGCCCCCACAACCACCAACCGCCTGCTCTCCTGGACCAACATCAATGACGAGGACACCAGCGAGATCATGAACACCATCCACTCCGGTTCACCGCTAGACACGTGCCCTCACCACATCTTCAACAAAGCCAGTACAGCCATCGCGCCCCATCTCCGGAAAATAATCAACATCTCCTTCGAGACAGCAACCTTCCTGGAAAGCTGGAAGCACGCCGAGATCACCGCCTTACTCAAGAAACCCAAGGCAGACCCCAAGGACCTCAAGAACTTCCGACCCATCTCTCTGCTCCCGTTCCCAGCGAAGGTCACCGAGAAAATCGTCAACAAACAACTGACCCGCTACCTCGAGGAGAACAACATCCTGGACCCTTCCCAGTCCGGCTTCCGCAGCAACCACAGCACCGAAACCGCCCTCATCGCCGCCACCGATGACATCAGGACCCTGCTAGACAATGGAGAAACAGCAGCCCTCATCCTCCTGGACCTATCAGCCGCCTTCGACACGGTCTGCCACCACACACTACGAACACGCCTTCACGACGCCGGGATCCAAGAGAAGGCCCTGGACTGGACCACATCCTTCCTTTCCGGCAGAACACAAAGCGTCCGCCTCGCCCCTTCCGATCCAAGGCCACCAAGATCATCTGCGGCGTACCCCAAGGCTCCTCCCTCAGCCCAACGCTGTTCAACATCTACATGGCACCCCTCGCCCACGTCGCCCGACAGCACAACCTCAACATCATCTCCTACGCCGACGACACCCAGCTGATCCTCTCCCTCACCAAAGACCCTCACACCGCCAAAGCCCACCTCCACGAAGGAATGAAGGCCGTCGCCGAATGGATGAGGACCAGCCGCCTGAAGCTGAACTCGGACAAGACGGAGGTCCTCATCCTTGGTTCCAACCCTTCAGCCTGGGATGACTCCTGGTGGCCAACATCACTGGGAACAGCCCCGCCACCCACCGACCACGTACGCAACCTAGGGGTCATCCTCGACCCCACCCTCTCCATGACTAAGCAGGTCAACGCCGTTTCCTCATCCTGCTTCAACATCCTCCGAATGCTCCGCAGGATCTTCAAGTGGATCCCCACCGAAACAAGAAAAACAGTCACCCAGGCCCTCGTCACCAGCAGGCTGGACTACGGAAATGCCCTCTACGCAGGAACGACGGCTAAGCTCCTGAGACGGCTGCAACGCATCCAGAACGCCTCTGCACGTCTTATCCTCGACATCCCCCGACGCAGCCACATCACACCCCACCTGAGAGACCTGCACTGGCTCCCTGTCAACAAGAGGATAACCTTCAAGCTCCTCACCCACGCACACAAAGCACTCCACAACTCCGGACCAGCCTACCTCAACAGACGACTCAGCTTCTACACCCCCACCCGCCAGCTCCGCTCGACCAGCCTCGCCCTCGCCACAGTCCCCCGCATCCGGAAAACGACCGCCGGCGGCAGATCCTTCTCCCACCTCGCCGCCAAGACCTGGAACACCCTCCCCACCAACCTCCGACAGACCCAAGACCTACTGGCCTTCAGAAGACTCCTCAAGACCTGGCTCTTCGATCAGTAGCAGCACCACCCCCCTCTTCCCCCAGCGCCTTGAGACCCTCGCGGGTATGTAGTGCGCTTTATAAGTGACATGATTGATTGATTGATTGATTGCTAAATGTGGGTGTTAAATTGGTACTAATGGTGTGCAAGCCACTCTTGCTTTCTCCGCCTCTCTTGCCTCTTTCTGCATTCTGTTGCTTCTTTCTGCACATTTCTTTCTTTTTCTGCACTTCTCTTACCTCTTTCTGCAAATCTCTTCTACTTTCTGCACCTCTCTTCCCTCTTTCTGCATGTCTGTTGCCTCTTTCTGCACCTCATTTGCTTCTTTCTGTACCCCTCTTACGTCTTTCTGCACCCTTTTTGCCTCTTTCTGTACCTCTGTTACTTCTTTCTGCACTTCTCTTCCTTCTTTCTGCACCTCTCTTGCTTCTTTCTGCACCTCACTTGCCTCTTTCAGCACCTCTGTTGCTTTTTCTGCAGAACTCTTGCCTCTTTCTGCACCTCACTTGCCTCTTTCAGCACCTCTGTTGGTTCTTTCTGCACTGCTCTTGCATCTTTCTGCACCTCACTTGCCTCTTTCTGCACTTCTCTTGCTTCTTTCTACACCTCTGTTGCTTCTTTCAGCAATTCTCTTGCCTCTTTCTGCACTTTTCTTCCTTCTTTCTGCACCCCTCCTGCCTCTCTCTGTACCTCTCTTGCCTCTTTGTGCTCTTCTCCTACCTCTTTCTGCACCCCTCTTGCCTCTTTTTGCACCTCTGTTGGTTCTTTCTGCACTGCTCTTGCTTCATTCTGCACCTCACTTGCCTCTTTCTGCACTTCTCTTGCTTCTTTCTAAACCTCTGTTGCTTCTTTCAGCAATTCTCTTGCCTCTTTCTGCACTTCTCTTGCTTCTTTCTAAACCTCTGTTGCCTCTTTCTGCACCTCTGTTGCCTCTTTCTGCACTTCACTTGCTTTTTTCTGCACCTCTCTTGCCTCTTTCGGCACCTCTGTTGCTTCTTTCTGCACCTCACTTGTCTCTTTCTGCACTTCTCTTGCTTCTTTCTACACCTCTGTTGCTTCTTTCCGCAATTCTCTTGCCTCTTTCTGCACTTCTCTTCCTTCTTTTTGCACCCCTCCTGCCTCTTTCTGTACCTCTCTTGCCTCTTTGTGCACCTCTCCTACCTCTTTCTGCACCCCTCTTGCCTCTTTTTACACCTCTGTTGGTTCTTTCTGCACTGCTCTTGCTTCTTTCTGTCCCTCATTTACTTCTTTCTGCACTTCTCTTGCTTTTTTCTAAACCTCTGTTGCTTCTTTCAGCAATTCTCTTAGCTCTTTCTGCACTTCACTTGCTTCTTTCCGCACCTCTCTTGCCTCTTTCAGCACCTCTGTTAATTCTTTCTGCCCCCCTTCCCTATTTGTGCAACACTCTTGCCTCTTTCTACACCTCTCTTCCCTCTTTCTGCACCACTCTTGCCTCTTACTATACCTCTGTTGCTTCTTTCTGCACTTCTCTTGCCTCTTTCTGCACCCTTTGTGCTTCTTTCAGCACCTCTGTTGCTTCTTTGTGTACTTCTCTTCCTTCTTTCTGCACCCCTCGTGCCTCTTTCAGCACCTCTGTTGCTTCTTTCTGCACTCTTCTTCCTTCTTTCTGTACCCCTCGTGCCTCCTTCTGCACCTCTGTTGCCTCTTTCAGCACCTCTGTTGGTTCTTTCTGCACCTCACTTGCCTCTTTCTGCACTTCTCTTGCTTCTTTCTAAACCTCTGTTGCTTCTTTCAGCAATTCTCTTGCCTCATTCTGCACTTCTCTTGCTTGTTTCTGCACCTCTCTTGTGTCTGTCTGCACCTCTGTTGCCTCTTTCTGCACTTCACTTGCTTCTTTCTGCACCTCTCTTACCTCTTTCGGCACCTCTGTTGCTTCTTTCTGCACCGCTCCTGCCTCTTTCTGCACCCCTATTCCCTATTTGTCCAACTCTCTTGCCTCTTTCTACACCTCTCTTCCCTCTTTCTGCACCACTCTTGCCTCTTTCTGTATGTCTGTTGCTTCTTTCTGCACTTCTCTTGCCTCTTTCTGCACCCTTCATGCCTCTTTCAGCACCTCTGTTGCTCATTTCTGCACTTCTCTTCCTTCTTTCTGCACCCCTCGTGCCTCCTTCTGCACCTCTGTTGCATCTTTCTGCACTTCTCTTGGTTCTTTCTGCACTGCTCTTGCCTCGTTCTGCATCCCTCTTGCCTCTTTGAGCATCTCTTTTGCTTCTTTCTGCACTTCTCTTGCCTCTTTTTGTACCTCTGTTGGTTCTTTCTGCACTGCTCTTGCTTCTTTCTGCACCTCACTTGCCTCTTTCTGCACCCCTGTTCCTGCATCTTTCCTGCCTGTTTATGCATTTCTCTTGCCTCGTTCTGCACCTCTGAGTTAGAGATAGTTTTAATCCCCCTGCCCTATTATGTACTAGGGCCTTACAGGGGAGGTCATGCCAATCACAGGGGTACCCCAACCCATAGTGTACCCTAGTGTATGTAGGTGTTTTCACTGTATTCTAAGTGTCTTTCAGCATAGCACTGACTCCAGGCCTGGTTAGTCAGAGTCAGTTACCACCAGTACCAGTCAGTAAAAGGTTGGGGGCACAGGATGACTTTGCAACAAGGCCTTTTTCTGCACCTCTGTTGGTTCTTTCTGCATATCTCTTGCTTCTTTCTGCACTTTTCTTCATCTTTCTGGACTTCTGTTGCCTCTTTCTGCATTTCTCTTGCTTCTTTCTGCGCCTGTCTTCCTCTTTCTTCACATGTCCTACCTCTGTAGGTAGATTTAGAAATTAGCATTTAAAAAACCTTGGAAATTCACTGAAAAAACCATAGGTTTCAGGGACGTTATAGTTAGAAATTATCATTTAAAAAACCTTTGAAATTCACTGAAAAAACCATAGGTTTCAAGGCCGTTATAGTTAGAAATTATCATTTAAAATACCTTTGAAATTCACTGAAAAAACCATAGGTTTCAGGGACATTATAGTTAGAAATTAGCATTTAAAAAACCATAGAAATTCACTTAAAAAACCATAGGTTTCAGGGACATTATAGTTAGTTGGACATTTCACTCGTACAAAACCAGAGAAATTCAGCCGTTATAGTTAGTTGAGCTAACTAAAACTCGCGCACCCACAATGCACTGCTGATGACGTCACATATTACATTGTTCATGACATGGTCAGTGACATCACTGATGACATCACTGATGACATCTCAAATGACATCACTTATGACATCACTGATGACATCATCCACGTGATAATCTGATGCGCCTCCTCACACCCTAATATAACCTTTGATACACCCGCTCTAAAATACAGACTACCATTTTCGAAACCATAGACACACCAATACCAGTTACTACATACCCACTCACTGATTCCTAGGTCTACACACACGTCCACTCATTCACCCATACAGTCACTCATACATGCAGTCACTTATCAATACAGCACTATCATTTGCACTCATACACCTATACAGACACTCACACATCGCCACTCATCCATAGAGTTACTCACACACCTAGTCAATCATGCAAAGAATCATTCACACTCCCATTTACTCACCTATACAGTTATATACACACCACCTCACTAATTCATACAGATACTAACAGATACTTACTCTCTTATACAATCACTGATACAAGCACACACTCATCCATACAGCCACTCTCACAATCACTCACTCTCACATATAGTCATTTATATACTCCAACACTCACATATAGTGCCTTTCACATATGTAGTTACTCACACATGAACCACTGAGACATACATTCACTCACCAACATACCCATACACACACTCACCCACCCATACAGCCCTTCACAGATGCACTCTTGAGCCCATACAACCAGTGAATCACCCACTCACACATCTATGCACAGAGTCAAACACCCCCACCCACCCACACAGACACTCAGGCACCCATACAGATACTCAGACAACCAATCAATAACCCATATAGACACTCATGTAGCTACTCATCAACCCATGCAGCCACTTACACACCAACTGACAGAATGTTACAGACATTCACACAGTTTAACAAGGAAAAAAAACAAGGGAGGTACCCTTACAATCCGATCAGGGACAAGGGAAGCATATGTAAGAAACAAGTGAGTCCCTAAAAAACAGTGAAAATAAATCACAGACTTTTAACAAGTGCTAGTGGTCAGAGAACTCCAAATTTGAGAAAACATAACAATTATCGGAAAGTCAAAATAACAATTGTTAAGAAAACCAAAAAAACATATATTGACATTAAATATTTATTAAACACAGATATATACACAATATCATTTAAAAACATATTCATTAAAAATTACATCATTGTAAGAAAACAGTTGTCGATGCTGCGTTTCGGTGAGTACGTGAATAAATACCTTCTTCAGGACAGTTTTCTAACCACAATAGAGATAGTGCTAGAATTCAATTTTACTAACACATCTGGCGATTAAAATCTTGTAGAGAGGGGGGATTGACGATCTCCACCTCGGTTAAAAACTGGTTCAAGGTATTCACAGTGCAGGTATGTATATTGGTGCCACCGTTGTATATTAATGTTCAGGTGCTCAGTGATAAAAACCGGAAATCCGATCCACCCACCGATGTATTGTGATTGGAGTTCAAATAATGGCTAATGTGCCAGGTTTATAAGTGATATAGCAGGCGAATTTATACACGTCCGTTCAAACAGGCATCCGGATAACCACCTGATCAAGTTAACACGGCCTCCCTGCAACCAATATACAGCTTCCGGGTCATCCTGACCACTAGCACTTGTCAAAAGTCTGTGATTTATTTTCACTGTTATTTAGGGACTCACTTGTTTCTTACATTCTCACAGTTTAGTCACTAACCCATGCATTCAGTAAGACACGTTTAATCACTCACTTATGCAGACAGTCATGCACCTACTAAATCATCCATTCAGACACTTATACACCCACTCTTTCTTCTATACACCTGGGCATATATATATATATATATATATATATATATATATATATAACATATTTAAACTTTACAGAAACACACAGTCACTGGATGATGTCTTCAGTGATGTCATTTGAGACGTCATCAGTGATGTCACTGACCATGTCATGAATGATGTAATATTTGATGTCATCAGCAGTGCATTGCGGGTGCACAAGTTATAGTTAGCTCAACTAACTATAACCGCCGAATTTCTCTGGTTTTGTACGAGTGAAATGTCCAACTAACTATAACGTCCCTGAAACCTATGTTTTTTTCAGTGAATTTCTATGTTTTTTTAATGCTAATTTCTAAGTATAACGTCCCTGAAACCTATGGTTTTTTCAGTAAATATATATATAGATATACATATACACACACACACATATATATATATATTCACTGAAAAAACCATAGGTTCCAGGCACGTTATAGTTAGAAATTAGCATTTAAAAAGCCTTACAAATTCACTGAAAAAACATAGGTTTTAGGGACAGTTATAGTTAGTTGGACATTGCACTCGTACAAAACCCCCCGTTATAGTTAGTTCAGGTAACTATAACTCGCACCCCCGCAATGCACTGCTGATGACGTCACATATTACATCACTCATGACATGGTCAGTGACATCACTGATTACATCACTGATGACATCTCAAATGACATCACTGATGACATCATGCAGTGACTGTGTGTTTCTGTAAAGTTTAAATATGTTTAATATATATAGGGAAAGGCGTATTGAAGAATGAGTGGGTGTATAAGTGTCTGAATGGATGATTTAGTAGGTGCGTGACTAACTCTATAAGTGAGCGATTAAACGTATCTTACTGAATGCACGGGTTAGTGACTAATCTGGGTGAATGTCTGTATCCGTCTGTCTGTTGCTGTGTAAGTGGCTGCATGGGTTTGTGAATAGCTACATGAGTGTCTATATGAGTTATTGATTGGTTGTCTGAGTATCTGTATGGGTGCCTGAGTGTTTGTGTGGGTGGGGTGTGTGCAACTCTGTGCATAGATGTGTGAGTGGGTGATTCACTGGGTGGATGGTTTCAAGAGTACATCTGTGATAGACTGTATGGGTGGGTAAGTGTGTGTAAGAGTGTGTTAGTGAGTGAATGTATGTCCCAGTGGTACATGTGTGAGTAACTACATATGTGAAAGGCAGTATATATGTGTGTTGGAGTATATAAATAGCTATAAGCGAGAGTGTGTGATTGTGAGAGTGACTGTATGGATGAGTGTGTGCTTGTATCAGAGATTGTATAAGAGCGTAAGAATGTGCTAGTATTTGTATGAGTAAGTGAGCTGGTGTGTGTATAACTGTATAGGTGAGTAAATGGGTGTGTGCTTAATTGTATGCATGACTGACTAGGTGTGTGAGTACCTCTATGGATGAGTGGCAGTGTGTGAGTGCTTATATAGGTGTATGAGTGCATATAATAGTCCTGTACTGAGTGACTATAAGTATGAGTGACTGTACGGGTAAGTGAGTAGATGTGTGTGTGTAGACCTAAGAATCAGTGAGTGTGTATATAGTAATTGGTGTTGGAGTGTCTATGGTTTTGACAATGGCAGTCTGTAATTTACAGTGGGTGTATCAAAAGTTATATTAGGGTGTGAGAAGATGCATCAAATTATCACATGGATGATGTCATCAGTGATGTCATTTGAGATGTCATCAGTGATGTCATCAGTGATGTCACTGACCATGTCATGAGTGATGTAATATGTGACGTCATCAGCAGTGCATTGCGGGTGCGCGAGTTATAGTTACCTGAACTAACTATAACGGGGGAATTTCACGGGTTTTGTACGAGTGCAATGTCCAACTAACTATAACTGTCCCTAAAACCTATGGTTTTTTCAGTGAATTTGTAAGGTTTTTTAAATGCTAATTTCTAACTATAACGTGCCTGAAACCTATGGTTTTTTCAGTGAATTTCAAAGGTTTTTTAAATGCTAATTCCTAACTATAACATGTCTGAAACCTATGGTTTTTTTCAGTGAATTTCAAAGGTTTTGTAAATGACAATTTTTAAATGTATTAATTGTTATATTTATTTTTTTGATACTGATTTACTACATTTTTTTAAACTATTTATTTTTAGATATTTTATTTTTTAAATTACATTGTAATTACATTATACATTACATTACAAAATATACTTTCTCAGAATGAATTACTTTAGTTTAAATACTTTGCAAATAGGCAATAGACTTTTAAGTACAGTAGTTACAGTTGTTGCAATGGGCAACACAATTTCAAACACAATGCAACATTGAGCTCAATGTGAATTTCTAGTTAAATGCAATTAGTTACTTTATGGATTACTTTTCTAACCACAGGACTGGATCCTAGATTCAGTCCTGGGACATCTCCTGTAAACAGTTGAGTAAAAGCGTTTTGTTTACAGTAGTGATTTTTATGGAATATTATTGTATTTTAAAAGTTGACACTTAGAAACTTTTTCACATAGAATCACCAATGTTATCCTATGGGAGGAAATTCACTTAGCAGGTAAGTAGTGTTATCGTTACTTTTTCTTACTCAGTGGTGGATCCTGGATCCAGCACTGGTGTATCTCCTGTAAACAGTTGAAAGAATGCGTTTAAGTCATGCAGGCGATTTTTAAGGAATATTTGTAGTTTGTGAAAATCGACACTGAAACCTGTCTGCTGAAAACCAGACAATGGATTCCTATGGAAGGAAATACAAGTTACGGGTAAGTACGGTTAGAATTACTTTTCAGGATCAGTACTCGGCTCAAAGATGCAGCACTGAGGTCTCTCCTGATAACAGGTGAGTAAATTGGAATTCGTAGTTCTGCTGATTTTAGAGGAATATTATAAAGTTCCAAAACTCCACACTTAGAAGAATTTCCAAGTGAAACCAGTCAATGTTAGCCTATGGAAGGAAATTCAAGTTACTGGTAAGTACGGTTAAAATTACTTTTCAGGATCAGTACTGGGCTCAAAGATGCAGCACTGAGGTCTCTCCTGATAACAGGTGAGTAAATCGGAATTCGTAGTTCGGCTGATTTTAGAGGAATATTTGCACAATGGTGAAGGAAGGGGGTGGGGCCTGAGGTGACATGTCTGCAAACTCGCCCTGTGGCACGTTTTAAGTTGGAGAATTAATTCCTACTCAATCCCGAGGGTCCCTAGGGGCCAACTAGCCCACCAGATACCTCCAGTATGCGCCAGAGAGCTGCGTTGCAGAGAGGTGTTCAGAGGCCACGCCCCTTTTTACAACACTCTGCAACGCAGCTCCGTGGCGCTTACTGAAGGTACCTGGTGGGCTAGTTGGCCTCAGAGACCCTCAGGATTGAAGGGGATTTAATTCCCCATCTTAAAACGCGCCACAGGGCCTGTTTGCACACATGTCACCTCAGGCCCCGCCCTCCCTTCACCACTGTGCAAACGCGCCCCGTGGCGCGTTTTAAGTCGGGGGATTAACTCCCCTTGAATCCTGAGGGTCCCTGGGGTGCAACTAGCCCACCATGTACCTCCAAACAACGCCACAGAGCTGCGTTGCAGAGAGGTGTAAAAAGGGGCATGGCCTCTGTACACCTCTCTGCAATGCACCCCCCTGGCGCATACTGGAGATTCCTGGTGGGCTAGTTGGCCTCAGGGACCCCCAGTATTCAAGGGGAATTACTTCCCCTTCTTAAAACGCGCCAGGGGCGCGTTTGCAGACTGCTGCAAGGAGGGGGCGGGGCCTCCGGCACGATGCCGGCCTTTTTTTTTTGTATGGGAGGGGGGCTGCGTGGCCCCCCTTCCCTCGGCCACTTTTGGCCCCGGGGACCCCATCCCCCGGGGCCTGAGGATTTTCTTTTTTTTAATAAAAAAAAACAGGAAGGGGTACGCGCGGCCCCCCCTTCCCTGGGCCTCTATTGGCCCTGGGGACCCCATCCCCTGGGGCATGCCCTCTTTTTTTTTTTATTAAAATCTTTGGAGGGGGCTGCGTGGCCCCCTCCCGGGCCACTAATGGCCCCGGGGACCCCATCCCCGGGGCCTGGCCACTCGTTGGAAACCGTGGGGGTCCCCAATCCCCGCACGGTCCCGCCCGGCTCCCGCGTCCTGCGAGAGCCGGCATTGCTTTTCCATAAGGGGAGCTGCTGACATGCAGCTCCCCTTATGGAAAAGCAATTCTGCTTTGCTTCATTGAAGCGAGAGCATTTATGCAGCACACAAACTATAATAAAGTGAAAACACAACATAAGAAAAATCCCACACCAATTTAGAAAAATAGGATACATTTGAATAAGAACAATTACACCAAAATGAATCCGAATCAAGTTATGAATTACATTTTTTTGTGTGATATCTAGCGCCTAAAAGATCCAAGCACCAATCACGGGTATCTGGTCACGAGTTAGATTGGGCCCTGTCTTGGCTTGCCTTCGGACTTAGAAGAAATCTCAAAGAAAACTCTTGGAGAAGGTAGAGTTAAATGGGGGAAGGCAGCAGACTGTGTCTGAGGAGGAGCCGTCGATGCCGTGAAGCCAAAGGATGAAGTCTTGATGAAGCCATCAATGGTGGGAAAAGCTCCAAGTGGGAAAAGCTGAATTTCCAGGCCAAGGAGATCTTCGTCAAGGGAAGTCTCTTGCCGTCGATCCCATTGAAGATTTTTACTTTCGGACTTAGACAACTTTTTGGAAATTGAAACCTCCAGCGGGACAAAGCATCAAGCTGTAGCTAAAGAGGTCTCCACAAGGCCAGATATCATCACTGAGAGGTCCCACTGAACCAGATTTGCTTCTGCGAAAAAGAGCGTAGTGGTAACTACCGCAAAGACAGGCCGACTGGCGAGACGCCTTGGGCCAATCGGCTGGCAGGTAGGTCCCGGTCTCCTGTTGGTTCTTCTGCCATTTTTTGGTGAAAAACTTTCAAAGTCCCAACTTTTAGGGTTAGACAGGAGGAGCACCTTAAACACCACGTTCAAGGGTCAAGGATTTGATGGGTTCCACTTGGCGGGTTAGGATGTCATTGACACTGGTTCTTCAAATGATAAGCAAGAATGTTTCTAGGTCAAAGGTAGGCTGATGAACAGGCAGAAAATGGAGTCTTAGGGGGATATTCACAAGAACGTGCGCTAAACATCTCCAAAAAATGTTAACACAACTTTACACATCGCAGTCTATCGCGGAAAATAACCCAGTGTTAACGTGGAATTCACAACACGGCGGTACCATGCGATAGTTTGCCGAAAACGCAGCCAATGTCCATGATACAACCACCACGATGGAGATAAAAACACAAACCCCAACACCAAAAAACGTGCGATGAGCCCATTCGCGATGAGGAAAGCAGCGCCAGGCCCGCGACACACACACGGCAGGTGGGAATAAGCACAACAAAAGCAGGAAAAAGGAAGACAAACCAAACAGAAAACAACAGCGAAGCACAATGGAGGCAGCCGGAGCTAGTACACAACCCCACAAGCCCCATTGGCAACAAAACATTGTACATGGCAGTTCATCGTGGACAAGGTGAATGCAGCCGGAGAGCGGAGGAGGACAATGGAAGAAAACCAGAACAGCTGGAATGATGCGAAACACACAAACAAGCAGAAACACGCCAACAACCAGAAGGCAGCAATGCACACCGGAGGTGGGAGTCCAGCACCACACCAGGAGCTGGATGACATGGAGGAAATGGTGTCCACCACATCAGTCTGGAGATGGTGGTAGGAGTCGGGGACCGGAAACTGCTCAAAATCAACAGACACAACAGCAACATGGAGAGGAACGACCAGGGACTGGGGGACGGGGGGAGATGGGCACAATGGCACACATGCACAATTAAGCACAGCACAACTGCAGACAAACCATGCCCAAGAGTAACAACACCAACCAAGAGCACAAGTCACACAACTCGGCAATATCACACCACTGAACAAGCACAGAAGTGAAAACCACACTGCCTGAAAGGGAGAAGGGTGAGCCAAATCAGAGCTGAAGGGACATCTCACACACAATGCAGCACACACATAGGAAGCAGAGCACCCCAACATTGAACACAATGTGGCACAAACAGCAACATTTGCACAACCGAACACAGGACACAAGTGCACCCGCTTGTGGCCGGTAAATGGCCATACGCATCTGGCAAAGCACGAAACAGGGACATGATAATGCACAAGTACAAACCCACATCCCTGATGGGGCAGCAATGCATGTATGGCAGGGACCCAGATAGGCCGTGACACACACATTGGCATACAAATCAACACTCATCACAGTTGGAGACAAGTGAAGGTGCGGAAACTTTATCAATAATTGCGGGTCAGTACGGCCAAGAGAAGTGCCACGACATGCAGACCAATGCAGCAGCATGTCTGAATGAGGAACGTTGGAAAGCGCCCATGTCCACCCCGGGGGAGTCCATCAACCACACGTCAGTGCCAACCCGCGTTGGTTGTCCGCGCATGGATCCGGAGTCCAGGCCAATGCAGCCATGTCCACTGTCGTCTTGGGACATGTGACCAGATCCCCAACATGCAACCAGGCAGCGGGACACGTGCAATGGGTCACATTCAGTTGTGGCTGCAGGTACGTTGTCACTCATCCATGAACGCGAGTGCAGCAGTGTAGGCCAACATTTGCAATGAGAGCTCGTTGTCGACTAGATCTAACATGTCGGCGACGTAACCCATCAGCTGTCCCAGACAGATGTGCTGACTCCAAACCCTGGCCCCAATTGGCACTAAAGCCCAATAGGGCAGCGGCTCAATGTGGTCACTGCACACGACAAGTCATGCAATCTCCCAGGTCCAGTTGGCAACATCCATGCCAATCATCCAGGCATGCCATAAACAGGCATCACGGTGACACTCCTGGTCGTGGGCCAACATGGGGCGCACACACACGTTGAAATCCAGGTCAGCTACCGTTACGTTGGAGAGGCAGACATCCATGGTCCACTCGAATATGCACGAGCGACAATGCAACACAGGCTGAACGCAGGTGACGTTGGGAAGGGGGAAGCTTAGCCGGTAACCCAGTACATGCAGCAGACGTGCACGGTACCGGTCCACGTGGCTGGAGTCGTGCATGTGTCCGGGATGTCCTGTCATTGCGTCAGTGGCTCTGCTTGAAGTGGCACTGTGCTGACCCGCGCCAGTCCTGTGGATGAAATGCCACAGCTCGGATCAATGAGCAGTGTCTGTGTGCAACGGGTGCAGGCCTGGGGTGGGGTGGGAGTACGTGTGAAGGCCATTTCACGCACGCTAACTACGACCAAGGACTTCTGTGTGTGGGATGTGTACACGTTGGTCTCACGTCGGGCAGTGCGTAGTGTGGGAGTCGCCAGCAAATGCTATCGTATCTGTCAGGGGGTGCTGGGCACATGCAAGTCCCAGCTCGTAGCTGCAGATGTGCATCCGCCTGATAGTTCAGACAAAGGACCTTTCATCCCTACAGTAACCCTACCATCTGCTTGCATACAGGAGATGTACAGAGGCCTGTCGTGGGTGGGGTGGGATGTCTGCGACCCAGGGAATAATGGATGATATGCCGAGCATGTGGCACATGAGCGGCCACACTGGGTGTCACATTGCCTCACAGCTGCTCCTCCCTCCCACGAGCCCCCACACTTGTGTGCGCTGCGCGGTTGTATCACGTGCACTCCTACGGCACCCCATTATCATGCCTGTCTGCGCATGTACAGCGGCATGCCAACAACACCGTGAAGCTGGCCGTTGAGGCTGTGCGGCCACGTGAGTGTAGGCCAATGGTCTGGACAGGGCGGACACAGGTGTACAGTCTATGGCTGGCTGTGATCACGCTGCGAATGAGGCTAGGCATCTGACTTATGCAGCCGCACGACTGATACACATAACACTTGGCATGTATGAGCCAAGACCCCGAGCGGTCTTGCGCTCCTACATTTCCCCGTACGTGCGGGCCCGCCCTCCGGGTGCATGCTACATTGCAACATCGACTACTGTGGCCCCGGTGGTGACAACACTCCAACACAGAGACACGCTTACCGCACTTCCTGCTCAAGGCCAGACCAGAGCCACGCCCTGATCCCCCTGCCAAATCAGCACACCCCTGCGCTGACCTGATGTACGCCGCACCAGCACACGCCGCTTGTGCATGCAGGGGGGGCGGGCGAAGCTACATGTCCAAGGTCTCAGCCACTGCTGAGGTGACATGGTATCGTCCGCTGAAGACAGCACACTGTGATGTTGCAGGGCTCAGGCCCATTTGCTGACATAATGACCACACGGACACACTTGCTTAGATGGTGTGAATGGCTACGGGCACGTGCGCCCGGCCACTTTTATTAGCAGGCTCACATGTCGAGTGACACCTGTGTTGGATGTGTGTGGGGTGGGTGTACACCAGCCATCATGGAGTGCCTGGTGCAGTCAAAAAACGACAACAGTGTACATCGTTAAAGACATAACCATTCAACCATAAAGGCCCCATGACTTGAGTTGCACAGAGTTAGTGGCCCCGGATGCACAGCGTCCTGCACGGGCCTACCGCCACGGGCCGCTGACTTGCGCTGCACTGGGGCAGGGTCACGAGAGCAGAGCAGGTTCTCGTAGATGACAAAGGGGGTTGTCGCGGAGTGTCTCGGTGGACAGTGGAAGGTGTACCCCCAGGGCATGATGCAGAGTGCAGAACCATGCAGAAACAGTCACTATGGTGGAGATGAATGGAACAGACACATGTCGAACACCAAGTCCGGCCCAGCCAGATGAAGATGAAGACAACCCCCAGGCCATGGACTCATACACCACCAAAGTCCAACCAGAAAGTGCCCATGACTCATTGCGCACAGAGTTAGTGGCACCAGTGCTGATAGGGGATGACGCCTGCGATGAGGAGTGTCCAATGGTGTGGACTCCTCCATATCTTACCCAAGACACAGTTCCACATGTGTGACCTACTGGACCGCAGTGTAGGCCTGAGGCAGCGGTCAGCAGGGGCCATTCACTGAGTGTCGCCAGCTTACGTTGGATGGTCCCACCGGCCTGCGTAGTTCAGGTTCAGTGGCACCACGGGACGCGGACTTGCGGTGAACAGGGTTGGTGGCACCAGGTCAGTTGTTGCTAGTGTTCGGTCACTTCCGTGACAAGGATCCGGCTTTCATCCGGACTGAGCCGCATCTTCCTCTTACTCCTCTCCGTGCGTTCACTGGTATGGACTCTGCCATTCATGAATCACGACTAAGTGTTGGATGTGGGACCTACTGGACCGCAGTGTGGGCCGGGGGCAGCGGTCAGCACGGGCCCACAGACACGTGTCGTGTGCTTGCGATGCAGACTTTGGCTTCACTGATCAGAGGGAGTATAGTGATGTGGACGCTGCCACAGACTTGGGGTCACTGCCATTCTTAACTCACGACTCAGTACAACATGTGCCAACAACTGGGCCAAAGAGTACTCCGGTGGAGTATGTCAATGAGAAAGGAGTACTGTGGGCCAGCGTCGTGGAGGCCAGCGATGGTCTGCGGAGGCTGCAAAGGTCGCGGGACTGGGGCTGGGAGCTTGCACCGGCACGTGGTGGGCCCTCTTTGACACACGCCGGTGTCGGCAGGTGAGCGGAGCCTCCTTGGTGCGCTGGGGCAGGCATGATGGGTCTGGGGACCAGCGGCCCGGGGTGCAGCAGGTGCACAGGGACGCAGGCCCCGCCGCGCACGGCGCCGGCCTCGTGGTGGGCTGAGAGGTGCCGCCATGGCAGACACGTTGGCCATTCCGAAAGAGAACCACGCCCAGTGCGACGGTGTTTTTATTCACACCCCTACGCAGGCCTGGCGTACGCAGGGCCAACCCACTCCACCTGCGCATACACATGGGGAAATAACGTGTGACATTTCCGTATTCTGCCCCACAGCCCGTGGGGACATGGTAGCGTCCACTGGCCACTACACTCCATGCACCAGCAGTTAATGTCCACATGGCCATTTCCGTGGTTTGCACATTGGAGTCTGTCCGGCACCTCCATGCCACACCTGGCATTGGGTAGGTTCTCATTCATTAGTCACTTGCCGCTCTCGCACATGCCTGCTCCAAGCCTCTCCTCACATTCTGCTATTGTGTGGCTGTGGTGCCATGCCATGGCTGGGTTGTGTGCATGGCAAGCCCAGGTTCCCAATGGAGTTGTGTTGTTGTGTCTGGTCGGTTGGCATGTTGTGTGGCATGTTGCATGTAGTTCTGCTGCGTGCCCATTGCCAGTGTCGTGAGTTGCATGACTGTGGGGTGGAGGTGTGTGGTGTGTTCATTTGGTACTTACCAACGAGCACTGCATTTCCATAGGTGCCATCCTGGGAGCGCTGGTTGATGTTGGACTGTCGGGCGATGTAGGAATCATGCACTCTGCCTGGGGAGTTGGCCACGACATTGTTGAGGAGTCCCCGGTGGTCCACTAGTGCCTGCACATTCATGGGATGCTTGTGCTTTCTGTAGCAGTAGTTGTGTGCAGTGTTGGCAGGGGGGACGAGGGTACATGTGTGCAGTCGATTGCCTCCGACACGTGAGGGAATCCAGCTATGGCGTAGGAGCCTTGCTTGGTCTCCAGCTGCTCCTGCGCAGTGTGGGTGAAGTGGAGGTGCTGGGGTACCAGGCTGATGATGGCATCCAGGACAGGTGTGATGAACTTGGATGGGGCTGGCTGTGAGACTCCTCCAACTCTGGCAGTTGTGGGTTGGAAGGTACCAGAGGCCAACATGTGCAGCACAGCCGGCAGCTTTGTCTGCGGAGGGATGTTGGTTGTCCGCTTTGTTGGTACCATCAGCAGGTGGGCGATGTGGGTCAGGATGCGGGGGATGGTTGTCCTTTTGGGCCTGTAGTGGGCAATGTCCTCCTCTGGCGTTCGGTCTGTGCGGCTGGTGCGTTTAAGGTGGGTCCGCTGTCTTTGTGTATGCTGCCTCTGTGGTGGTCCGGGGGGGGGGGCGGGACGGGTCCTGGGGGTGGTGGCGGGCCTTGGGGTGGTGGCGGTGGGTGAAGTGGCCCTAATGGGTCTCGGAGCTGCATGATCATTGTCTCCATGGCATCTGTGGGTCTTCAGATGTGGCTCTTGGCTGGGCCCCCTTTCATGCTGCAGGTAGTCGTCCTGCTTAACACCAGCAGAAGGCAGGTGTTAAATCCCTGGTGCTACCGCGGCTTATCGCCTGTTTTTGGTTCACATCGCAGATCTGGCAGTTCGTTGTGAATGTGGTGTTTTCGTGAGTTTTTGCATGGGAATGCCTACTCTGCATCTCATTAGGGTTAGTTGGTGGTGTCACCCGTGGAGATAAATTTTGGGGCAGTTATCGCGGGAATACTGACGATGTCTGCAGTTTGCACCCGCTTGTGAATGGGGCGTTAAATCTATCTCCACTTTTGATGCATTAAGGTGGCGATAACTCGGCGATAAGTCCTTGTGAATATGCCCCTTAGTCTGACAAAATGGAGTCTGGTGTTATGGTCTATAAAACAAGTTGGAGAGAAATTAGTTTCAGATAGTGCCTTAGATATCTGGGCTAGCGACACAAAGAGTAATCATGAGACCTGGGATTATTAGGCACTTATTGTTAGTCATAGGATGGTGTTGATGAGGGTGTAATGAATATGTTTTCAGTTTACATGCTATGTTTTTTTTTAAAATAAAACTTGCGCAATTAAAGGAATTTAAGTGTTGCATAAGTGCACAGGAAGAAGTGATTTCCATTAAGCACAAATTTATATGTGTGTCTTTAAGTGTCAGGAAATAACTTTTTTGAATTTAAGTGGTACCCCCACTGAAGGACAGAGAGAAGGTATTCTTCATAGAAATGTGTGATTTTTAGGTTAAGTTTGTTAAAGGGTTAACTTTCATCACAGAACCAATGAACAGAGTTTGAAAATGGGACCACATTTGCGTGGAAAAAAAAAGAACAGGACTCAGCTTTTAGCAGTGGCATTAGGAGCCTGATGCAAGTCCCACCATTGCATGCTGATGTTCCAGTTTTGTGATGGTTGATGACAAAGAGTGCAGATTGGAAGCTATCCTTTTCTAATGTTAAACAGAGAAAAGTGCATCGTAGACAAAACGTGATTTTGTCTGCCTTTCCCCCCCATTTCCTTTCTGTGCCCCCGCTGCCCCTCGCCATTCCCGCCGCTGCGTCCCCTGCGGCCCCGCCCCCCTGACTGCCCATTCGCTGCCCCTGCCTCCCAGCTGCTCCTCCCTCCCACCGCCCCATAAATGGCGGCCGCTGTGCGGCCGCGCCGCTGGCGCGCCGAAGGCGCGCCTAAGGCAAGCCCGTCTGCGCCCGTCCGCGACTGGACCGCGCCCAGCGCCAGAACCCCTGGATCCCACCGATGCAACACCACTCGACGGACCTACGACGCCGCCACACTCACCGCACTCAATGCCGGCCGGAACCCTGCCTGCTACCGAGCCTCACCGAGACGCACCCACGGACCCTTCACCTGCCAAACCTGCCGATTCACCTGCCCCCGGACGTGCACCACCTCCGCCAAGTCGAGCACCAGCAGCAACCACCTGAAATGCATCCTGCTGAACACCCGCTCCGTCCACAGGCACGCCGTGGAACTCTGGGACCTGCTCGACGCAACAGCACCGGACATCGCCTTCCTCACCGAAACCTGGATGAACGCCTCCTCAGCGCCCGACATCGCCATAGCCATCCCGGACGGATACAAGATCACCCGGAGGAGACCGCGTCAACCAGACGGGAGGAGGCATCGCCATCGTACACAAGAACACCATCCGCATCTCGACTAACTCCGACGAGACCTTCACCGCCGCCGAACACCTACACTTCCAGATACACACTGACCCCAAGACCACCCTCCGAGGCACCCTCATCTACAGACCCCCGGGACCACGCACACTATTCAGCGAAGACATCGCAGACTTCATCAGCCCGCACGCCATGCCCTCCGCCGACTACATCCTCCTAGGGACCTCAACTTCCACCTGGAGAACAACAACGACAGAAACACCACCGCCCTGCTGGACAACCTCGCCAACCTCGGACTCAAGCAACTGGTGAACACGCCCACCCACTACGCCGGCCACACGCTTGGCCGTCTTCTCGTCCAGCAAGCACATCTCCTTCAGCCACGCCACCGGACTCCACTGGACCGACCACAGCTGCGTCCACTTCAGCTTCAGAAAGACTGCGACCCACCACCACCCGCAACAGGCTCCCCGCCGGAGCTGGAGCAAGATCACCGCCGAGCAGCTCACCGCCTCCCTCAGCCAGAACACACCCACCAACACAACGGACCCAAACGAAGCAGCCAGCAACCTCGCCAAGTGGCTGACCGCCTGCGCCGACGACCTCGCACCACTAAAAACCCTCCCAGCAGACCCGGAAGCAAGAAAACCCCTTGGTTCACCAACGAACTCAAGGAATCCAAGAAGAACTGCCGCACTCTCGAGAAAACCTGGCGACTCGACCAGACCACAGACAACAGGACCGCCCTCAGGCACGCCACCCGCAAACACCACCAGCTGATCCGTGCCACCAAGAAGTCGGCACTCAAAGAACGACTGGACAACAACGCCCATGACAGCAAGGAACTTTTCAGCATCGTCAAAGAGTTCTCCAACCCCAGCGCCGGAAACAACGACATCACCCCCTCTCAAGACCTCTGCAACTCACTCTCCACGTTCTTCCACCGCAAGATCACCGACATACATAACAGCTTCGACGCACAAACCACGCACCCTACCGCCGAACCAACGCCAGCCACCACCACCCTCTGCAACTGGACCCCGATCAGCACCGAAGACACCACCCGCACGATGAACTCCATCCACTCCGGATCACCAACCGACCCCTGCCCACACCACGTCTTCAACAAAGCCGACGCCACCATCGCACCCCATCTCCGGGATATCATCAACTCCTCCTTCCACACCGCCACCTTCCCGGAGAGCTGGAAGCACGCCGAGCTACCGCCCTCCTGAAGAAATCAACGGCGGACCCCACCGACCTCAAGAACTACCGTCCCATCTCGCTCCTTCCGTTTCCGGCCAAAGTCATCGAGAAGACCGTCAACAGACAGCTTGCCGCCTTCCTCGAGACGAATGGATCCCTCGACCCCTCGCAGTCCGGGTTTCGGGCCAACCACAGCACCGAGACCGCCCTTATCGCAGCCACCGACGACATCAGAACCCTAACCGACAACGGGAAACAGCTGCCCTCATCCTCTTGGACCTCTCCGCGGCGTTCGACACCGTCTGCCACCGCACCCTAGTGAAGCGCCTCAGCAACATCGGAATCCGAGAGAAAGCACTGGAATGGATCATCTCGTTCCTCGCCGGAAGAACCCAGAGAGTCCGCCTCCCCCGTTCAGATCCGAAGCCACCGAAGTCATCTGCGGCGTTCCACAAGGATCTTCACTCAGCCCAACCCTCTTCAACGTCTACATGAGCCCCCTCGCAGCCATCGCACGCCAACACAACCTCAACATCATCTCCTACGCCGACGACACCCAGCTGATCCTCTCCCTCACCAACGACCCCACCACTGCCAGAGCCAACCTACACGACGGGATGAGAGACGTCGCCGACTGGATGAGGAACAGCCGCCTTAAACTGAACTCAGACAAGACGGAAGTCCTCATCCTGGGCTCATCACCCTCCGCCTGGGACGACTCCTGGTGGCCCCCGGCCCTGGGCACCGCGCCCAAGCCAACGGACCACGCACGCAACCTGGGCTTCATCCTGGACTCCTCCCTGTCGATGACCAGACAAGTCAACGCCGTCTCATCTTCATGCTTCAACACCCTGCGCATGCTCCGCAAGATCTTCAGATGGATCCCCACTGAAACCAGGAAGACCGTCACCCAGGCACTCGTCACCAGCCGACTGGACTATGGGAACACCCTCTACGCCGGAACCACAGCCAAACTTCAAAAAGACTCCAGCGCATCCAGAACGCCTCCGCACGACTCATCCTGGACATCCCCCGACACAGCCACATCACAGGACACCTGAAAGACCTGCACTGGCTCCCCGTCAGCAAGAGAATCACGTTCAGACTCCTCACCCACGCACACAAGGCCCTCCACGACCTGGGCCCAAAGTACCTCAACGACCGCATGACCTTCTACACGCCCACACGCCAGCTACGATCAACCAGCCACGCCCTCGCCACCGTACCACGCATCCGCAGAACCACCGCCGGAGGAAGATCCTTCTCCTACCTGGCAGCCAAGACCTGGAACTCCCTCCCCACTCACCTTCGGCGAACCCAGGACCATCTCTCCTTCAGGAAGCAGCTCAAGACCTGGCTGTTCGAGCAGTAACTTACCCCCTCCCCCAGTGCCTTGAGACCCTCCCGGGTGAGTAGCACGCTCTATAAATGCCGTGATTGATTGATTGATTGAGCATTTGCTTCACATATGTTAATGCAACAAAAATGGCAGTATTCTGTACTAGATAAGACCTGTTTGCATCCACTTTGGTTGGTGAGCAATTTAAGTCTTACACCTGGAGCACCAAGTTCGATATCCAGGAAGATCATTAAACTCTTATTTACGTTTGGAACGGATAATGTACACAGCAGTGGGTCACCTGGCAGATTCTCAAGGCTGGGGCAAAAGTACTTGAGTAACGTTTTAAGGTCAAGCATCAAAGAATAAAAAAGATTAAGCTTGTCTATTCAACACTGTGAGGAGGCATTGGCTGTAGATATGGAAGAGGATCTTGAATATTTTGCAGCAAGCACTGATTGGTGGGATAGACAGCATCTCAGAAGAAGAATAGAGGACGGCTTTGGGAGCGATAAGGAATTGGAAACCTAATTCGCTACATGTAGAAGGGGTAGCCTAGGAAAGGTAATTACCTGGGTCTTTATTCAGTACAATTATTTAAAGGTGAAAAACATCCCACCAGGAGCTGCTACATACATTTCTGGAACTCAGCCATGCAAGTCTGCTGGGTACAACACTTAATAGATAGCTTTGTGAAAAGTTCTGGTGACCTTGCTTGGATTGAAGTGTTGAGAACAAAACTGTCCAATGTCAAGTTTGAAAGGCCAGCGATAAAAGATTAAAGCTCAATATAGTACCTATGCAGAAGTTTGATTTTTCAGAGAAGGCATGGGAAATGTTTGGAATAGATTTGCTGGGACCGTATCGGGTATCACTGGCTGAGAACAAATTTACAACAGTGCTAGTCGATTGAGTAATTGTTTATACCAATCTTTGCCAGTATTGGCAATTGCCAATATCTTTTTTACAGGATGGTTACCGCATGAAGTTTTTGTTGAGCAATGATGAACACTTATCCTTGTAGTATATGCAGATTTTTTTAAGGAGCTGGCATGAAACATAAGACTTGTAGTTTGTACCACCCACAAGGTGATGGGATGGCGTAGAGAGCCAGTAGGATGGGATGAGATTGTGTGAAGTGAGCTGTAGCTTGTGGGGTTCCACTGTAGGGTGCCTTGCATATCATGATATAGTCATTTCAAAACACACCTCAGAGATGAACATGTGCTATGCTTTATAAGGCATTGAAAGGCAGGGAAACACACAGTTATATCTCTTGTGGTTCAGTAAGTCAGTGTGATTAGATTGGAGGAAATTAGGCAGATCAGACACAAAGTAGCACATGAGAAGGCTAAGGCTAGGTATGGCAGACTATTATGCATGAGGAGTTCAATATTAAAAAATGAGATGTGGTCAGGGTGAAGCTACCGGCAGGATAAGATGATATCTGGTCTGGAAGTAGTTGCCAAGGATGTCAGACGGAATGCCTTTGAGTTCAGAAGTTGACAGTGGAGGATTCTTTAGTGTATTACCAAGGTTAACAAGTTCAAACAGACATCTGACAAAGTAAAGGATGGTAGTTGTTGATCGAGTACTTCTTAGATGCAAAAGAAAAGCATAGACAGGATTGCGTTTGAGGGATCGGTCAAGATGAGCCCTAGAGGTGTCTCGTGTGACACATTCCAGAAAACGTTTTTTTACTTTTTTCTTTCAAGCACCTAATTTGTTATTGGTTCTCTTATGGTTATTGTTTGTTATGCTTCTGTTAGGGGTTATTTGTGTTGATGTTGTCTGGAAATCTTTATTTATCTGTGTGTTTGTGAAGTCAGTAAAATAAAATGAGGCATGTTATGTCTTGTGTTGTCTTGTAGAAGTTCTATGCCTGGTGGGTCTTATAGAAAATGTTATTCAGAATGTTGATGTTGAAACCCAATAGCTGCTGGAGAGAGTGCTTAAGAGCACCCGTTCGCCCTCTGTGTGGTTCCAATGAAGTGTTAACCTACAACACTATCTCTGTGGCACTTATTAATTGGCTGCTTTTTTTCCTCCTTGCAGCCTTCAAAGAGCATACAAACACTCTCCGCCTCTCAGTGTCTCCCTGTACTAAATGGGGATTAATCTTATCTAATCCCCATTTAAGTACTACACAATAGATGATCAGCAGCTCCTTGAGGTCTTCGGCTCCAAGAAACAGAGAGTAGTGATGAAAGGCAGTATTTCATAGTGAATCCTTTTCTTCACAAACGTGTGCAATCAGCTACCGAAAAGGTTCCCTGAATGACATTAGGACCATTCAACTATGTGCTGCATACATTTGGCAAATATCATTGTTTTGAGCTCGGCTGAAGTAATAAAGCTTATTTTGGTTGTGCTGTGCTTCAGCAGTTCCTTATCTGACACCCCAGTATAATGTTCCTCTGACTATCATGCTTCAATCTTCCTGCTTTGGAAGCCCTTCAAAATAATAGGAAACTGAGGAAAGAATTATCCATTAGAAGATCAAATTACTGAAGGACCTTTGGTAACATATTATCTCAACTACAAATTCCTCAGCAACATTCCTGCTCTCCTCTCCAGAGTGTTGCTGGGATAATTTTTGTTCTGTTTCTTTTTGTGAATTTTCTCTTTTGGATTGACTCTGTCCTTCTTGGCCTTACCTCTGTGAAGTGGTGATACTAGGCAGACCCAAAGACATTCCCAGTGTCTTTAAGAAGCTGTGGCATTACTTTTAGACATCTCAGCATGGCTCTCTTACCAAGTTCTATTTGTTGCCACCTAGTGCCCTTTTGTGCATGTGGAGTATCAAAATGATTTTCGGCCCACTCTGACACTGGGACATATCTTAAAAGTTGGCTCATATCTGAGATAGTAGATTGTCAATAAGAAAACAATTTGGTATAGGTACAGATCTAACTTGCATAACTTGTGGAAAGGGACCCAATCTTTAACTTGGCTTTGTGTGAACTAAGCAAAAATAAGTAATACTGATATCTCTGTTTGGAATTAAGTCATGCTTGTTTCTTTCTTTAACATTATGTTAGAAATAATTGTAAAGAGAAATGTATTTATAACTATAGCAGGTTTAAAAAAATATTTGTTTCAAACTCACTGCTTATTTTGTTTACAGGGAGTCCATATAGCAGGACTTGGAACATTCACACTTTCAAGACAGAAAATAGATGTTGGCAATAATAAATGTATTCTGCCTCAAAGGCCTGTCTTTGTTGTGTCTGAAAAATGTGCACAGACTCATGGACTTAAGCATGCAGAAATCTATGCCACAGGTAAGTGATTTTTAGCACAGAGGCCTTGTACGTGTTTACATTATTTGCTCCCACTAGCCAGAATGCAAATTTAGTTAAAAGTGATTAATAATATTAATATGTTTGTGTTAGTAAGATCTAAAATACTGTTTTCTTTCCCTCATGTGCATTGTCAAATCAAATCAAATCAAATCAAACAAAGCTTTATTCGATTTCTATAAGGAAAAAATCATAAAAGCACAAACAGTACATTAAATCACATTTCATTTTAACAGTTGAGGTCAATTTTCTTTACACCCTCTTACATGTTTACTTTGTTGAAAGATTAAAACTGTCACATTAAAATTGATTTCCTGCATTTTACTACACTTTTTAAAAACATTGATAAAATCCAGGTTACATATTCATTTTCTAAAAACTGTAGTGCTAGAAATGCAGGGCGACATTGTCTAATACCAAACTTTTTAAAAGAGGTAAAATCCATATTTCCTTTGAACATTATAGAATTTACAAAATAAAACCACGTGAAGTGTTGTTTGCTCCAAGCGATCATCACAAAGGCACAATTGCATAACTTTTGACCAGTCGTTCATGTTTGGGAAACTGGTTATTCTATGTAATATCCCAAGTCTAAATCTTGTCAATAAAAATCTATCGTATAAACCACAGACACGTAAAAGATAAGGTTGCATACTATAAGTAATTAGAATCGTTTGATTATACAATACTGTGGGCTTCATTATTTCTTCCGATAGTCTAAGAGTTTCGAGTAAATTCAAGCCTTTTGCCTTTAACATTTTTCTTGTCCAACTAGTCATTGTATTCAGCTCGGTAAAAAACTCCAGGTGGCCTAAATCAAGCATAAAATCCTGCACATACTTTAGCCATGCGATTCTTAAAGCACTTTCCAATTTAAAAATATCTTTAAAAATGTCCCTATTAAGATTCGTTTCTTCAGATGTCCATATCCTATGCCATAGTAGGATTGGTTTCACTTTTATGAGATCTGTTAGGTATGAGACCCCCAATTCAGAATGGCAAACATAAGAGGAGGTGCTACCCGGGACTGCCAAAATATATTTTAAAAGCAGATTTTCAATAACTTGCAATGCTTGAATATCAGAATATCCCCATACCCCTGCACCATACAAGGCCGTTGAGATGCACTTGGCCCTATATATTTGTAGCAGCTCATGTGGAGGCCTCCTGCCCAACGTTTTTGAAAAATTTACTAAGACGGCAGTCGTTTTCATAAAAGCCAGTTTTCTTGCATGGACCGCACGAGTCCATGTGGCTTTATAATCAAATAAGATGCCCAAATAGCTAAATCTGTTTATAAAATCTATTTTTTGTTTGTCAATGTACATATCTCTACACCTTTGGCTGCCAATACCACATCTCATAACAAAAGTTTTTGTCGTGTTTACCCTCAGCCCTAGATCATGCATAAATGCCGAAAAGCTGTTTAACAATCTTTGTAGGCCCTCTTGGGTACGGGACATCAAAACAGCCGCGTCCGCGTACAATAAAGCTGGTATAGGCTGTCCTTCTATTTGGGGGGGGTCTTGACATATGTTCGCCAGTGCTTGGCCTAAGCCATTTATATAGAGATTAAAAAGAAAAGGGGCCAGCATGCAGCCTTGCCTTACCCCCTTGTTGATTTGAAACGGGGCTGTACATTCTCCATTGGTACTATATTGTACCCTTGCCTTGGACTTCCTATACAGTTGTCTTAAAAAAGAATGATGGTGGGCTCTACTTCTAAATCCTGGAGGATCCTCCATTGCTTGTCATGCCTCACGCAGTCGAAGGCTGCAGTGAGGACAACAAAGGCTAGGAACAACCTGCCCTTTTTTGCGATGGTATACTTCCCTATGATAATATTCAGGCTTAAGCTTTGTTCAACAGTTCCTAGCCCCTTGCGAAAACCAAACTGTAATTCAGAGATGATCTTGTTATCCTCAGCCCAGTCCTGCATTCTTTCAAACATGATACGCCCAACTACTTTTGCCAAGGAATCCAGCAGCGATATCGGCAGATAGCAGGCGGGGTCTTGATGATTTCCTTTTTAAAATATTGGTACTAGAATCGATTCAGTCCACGTCTCTATTAAATGGGAGGAACAGCTAGCTGTAATTACCTGGGTTAACAACGGGCCCCATACCGCAGTATTATTTTTATATAAATCTACGGGGATCCCGTCGGGACGGTCTGTCGCTGTTATTAGAGGTGCCATGTCGTCGTCACCTACTGGTTGGCTTTCTGCAGTATTGTTCGACAGGCTGCTATTAAATATGTTCGCAAAATGTGCATTGTCATTTCTAAGAACATTTTCTGAGCACGCAAATTATTTGTTAAGTGATAAGTTCATATCTATAGACATGGCTGTTAGTCATATGGGTTTTAGTCATCTGGCGTTGAGAATTGTTGGGAGAATCTCAAAGTGTTCTTTAGTGGTTCAGTTTAATGTACAAACAATAAAATGTAATAGGAGATTTCTTTATTTTATTGTCTAATAAAGCATGGATTAGGTTAATTTGATCATTAAAGGATGTGATATTTTGATGATGGTTTGAGCTGTGAAGATTGAGGAATAAATAAATGACTGAATAAAAGGTGGCTGTGTGAAAGATGGATGTCTGAATAAATAGATGAAAGAGGAAGTGAGGTGCATTGAATAAATAGAAATATGAGTTTAAAGATGGGTATGTACATGAAGAATTTAATAAGAGTGTGGGTATAGATGGTGATACATGTGTGGACATATGGATGAAAGTGTAACAGTAGATGGATGAATAAGAATGTAGAGATGGATATTTGAATGCATGTGCAGATAGAGGAAGGAATGAGGATTAATTTACAAAAAAGAATGTGAAAAGATGTGTTAATAAAAAAAAGACAGATCGATGGATAGATAATGGAGTGTGCGAATGGATGGATAAAGTGAATGTGTGGGTGGCTGAAAGGGAAACTCCTTAGTGTGCCTTTACAAAGATACATGAAATTAATTTTTTACGTAACTACTTTTAAGACCCATGACTAGAGACCTTGCAGGTGGTATGCATGTTAGATATGTACTGACTCAGTCAGCCAGTCAATAACTGTGAGTGTGACTAAGGATGTATAATCAGGAATATAGACAGGGCAAGAAATGCAGCAAGATATCCAAGATTAAAAATGCAGACTACCTCATCTAATCCAACCAAACCTTGCAAAATGTTTACCATTCTAGACAGGCGCTGGTACAAATTACAGTATTTTCATTTTAGCTAAGGTTGCTTCTGAAGCGTTTTTCACTAAAGTAAATAGTAAAATAGTAATAGTAAAATAATAGCAATGCCCCGGGGACCACCACCTCCCCGGGGCATTGCTATTATGTGGGGGGAGGCTTGCGGGCCCCCCCCAAGCCCCAGGGACCGCCACCTCCCCGGGGCTTCAATAATTAAAAAAATAAGTGTGGGGGGGCTCCTGCCCCCCCTACACTGCCCCGGGGACCACCACCTCCCAGGGGCATTAATACATTAAGTTTGGGGGTCCGTTGCGGCCCCCCGGCCCCAGGTACCATCACCTCCCCGGGGCTTTGCACATGAAGGGAGGGGGGCTGCGCGGCCCCCCTCCTGGATACCTTTACGGCCCTTGGGACTGCTACCCCTGAGGGCCGGCTCCGGCAATGTCCCGGGGTGCCCACACCCGGGATATTGCAGTTTGCAATGACAGGGAAGGAGTACGGCTCCACCCTGTCATTGCAAACTCTGCTTCGCCTCATGGAAGAGAGAGCAGAAAACCTGCTCTCGCTTCCATGAAGCGAAGCAGATTGCTTTTGGACAAGGGGAGCTGCATGTCAGCAGCTCCCCTTGTCCAAAAGCAATGCCGGCTCCCGCAGGAGGCGGTGAGCCGGCTGGGACCATGGGGGCATTGGGACTCCCCCCGCAGTCCCCAATGTGTGGCCAGGCCCCGGAGGATGGGGTCCCCGGGGCCAATAGTGGCCCAGGGAAGGGGGGACCCCCTCCCGTACTATTAATTAATTTATTTTTAATTAAAAAGAGGCAATGCACCGGGGGATGGGGTCCCAGGGGCCATTATTGGCCTCAGGAGGGGGGCTACACGGGCCACGCTGCAAATTAAAATAAATAAATAAATGCTGGCCAGGCCCCGGGGGATGGGGTCCCCGGGGCCAATAGTGGCACAGGGAAGGGGGCCACGTGGCCCCCTCCCGTATTATTAAAAAAATAACAGAGGTAATGGGGTCCCCGGGCGAATACTGAATAATAGAAGTGGGGCTTTTTTATTTTTTTCTATTTTGGAGTCGCGGCTCTCAGCGCAGCCCCCCCCCGTGTAACGTCGCGTTGGATTCGGGGATCCACCTCAAATAAATAATTTAGTAGTATATAATTTAGAAGGTAGTGCTGCATTTGTGAAGTTGTTTTTAAGAGGTAGTGTGATTGAAGTTAATGATAAGATTAAAATTGATAGAGTTAATAAAAATATATAAAATTAAAAATGAATAGTTAAACCTGAAAAGTGTATTGTGTTGTACATTGAATTCATGCTTTTGCAGATTCGCGAAGGGTGCGCGAATGCAAAAAAAATTAAAAAAGAGTATGTATGTGTTAAAAAAAATAGATTCACTATTGTGTTATAGGGTGGCTCTAAAAAGAGCCATTGTTTTTATTATGAGTTTTTTGTAGCTACATGTAAGTGTGTATGCGCAGCTTTAGGTTGTTGAGAAAGACTCTGTTTCCTTGATCTGTGAAGTGTACTCCATCACTTCTGTAGATGTCATCCATATCAAAACGTAGATTGTTGTTATAGATAGAGCCCATCCTATGGTCTCTGAGGTAAGCAGAAACAGCTTTATTGACATTCTTCCTAGCTTTCTCAATCTGTGGACAGAATTCATTTGACCACTTCAATTTCTGTCTTTGGCATTTATTAGAGTATACAAAGACAGTTTGAGGCAAAAGCAACATCAATTGTGCAAAGGTGTCCTTCATTAGCATTTCCACACCTACACCAGTCAATGTGCCTCGGTCATTGCCACTACAGTGCACAATCATGAGGTCAGGGGGTTGGAGATGCAAAAAGGTTTTAACCAAAGGCATCAATTGGTGCCACTTTAATCCCCTCCGTGCAATCCATTTAATATCCACATTTTGCAAAGCTAGGTCTTTGTCAATACCATTTGCACCAGAAAACATAGCTGTGCCCAACAATCCATACTGTAAGCATCTTGAAAGGATGTCTGGAAGTAATGAAAAGCTGTCTGTAGCTGAGATAGTCAGGTAGTAGAATGAGAGGTATCTAAAATGGTGGACAAGATGCAGTTTTTCAAAAAGTAGATAATTGATTGCCTGTTTATGAACATTGTACACTCAAAAATAGGGTGCATTTACTTTCTTTAAAAAGCATGTTTCTTATTGGTTATTAAAAAATGTTTGAAAGGTACAGTAGATAGGATAAGGTAATATTTTGCAAAAGTCAACCACTCCTGCTGTTTGCATTTGTAACCTTGTGTGCTGAACTTGAAAATATGGTGAACTTGTGACCTGCCTGTTCAGTTGAATGTTGCAGAAACTGTTACTATGGAAACTGGGATTAAGCAGAATGGGGGAAGGGTTGAATCTTAACTGTGGTTTTAAAATATGGAATTGTAATTTATATATAAGTGATATCTTATTAAAGTAAGATTTCCCAAGTCAGTACTATATTTAGAAGTGGTGTGTTCTTAAAAAATAGTGCTATTATTATTAGTAATATATTTTTTAACTCCCGTATGGATTCGCGGCTCCATCGCGATGGTGCACGGTGGAGTCGCGACTCCAGAAAATTCAAGAAGCAGTTTGGGCACTTTTAGAAGTCAGTTGGTAAGGGTTAATATGTCTAACCAATAGAAATGTGTTTTATAATTTGAAATTATGTAGAAAGTAATGTGATTTGTTACTTACATTTATTTGTGTGGAGAAAGAGAGGGAAAGTTTGGTTTTACCTTGTTGAGAGTGGTGCATTACACTGATTGTGTGCATAAGAACATGTTTTATGAGTTTCTAATATTTCATATTCTACAAATCTATTTGGAAGGTGAGTTATAAATTTGTGAGGTGTATTATGTATTAGCTTTATTTTTAAACTTTAAAAATTAATCAAGAACTGTGATGTTTGAAATATATTATTAAATGTAGAGATGTGTATTGTAGTTTGTTTTATTGTACTTAAATGTTGTTTGAAATAGATTGTGTATAGTAATATGTGTATATTGGAAGATGGATTAGTGATTATGGTAGTTTGTTTTAGTGTGTGGAAAGGTACAATTGGAGTATACCGCATAATTTTAGGAGTCACTTTCAAATTGGAAGCGCAGTCTGTCAAGTTTTAAGGTGTGCATGGACTTGTGACTGAAGTATGTCTCTACTCGTATATGTATTTTCATATGTCTTATACATTTGAAGGCGCATGATGTATAACAAAGAGGTGTTGTTGCTTTGTATGTGGTAGGCTCAAGACTGTGAGTAGTAGTAGAATGGTGAAGATGCAGCACAAAAGTGTGGTTTAAAAGATGTTGACATAAGGTATTAGTGATTAGGCTACTTTTTATAAGTTTCTAGAGAGGTACAGTTGAAATATGCCACATACTTTTTGGTGTTTGCTTGAAATTGGAAGTGTGTTCTGTGAATTTTTCAGGTGTGCATAGTGTTGTGATTGAAGAAAGTCTCTACTAGGAGATATATTCTGATATGTGTTATGTATCTGAAGATGCTAGGTGTATAAAACACATGTATGCATCTATTTGTATATTTCTTTTATATATGATGCTGCTAGCAAAAGGTACAGACATATGCATGCATGCTTTCAGGAATATGGTGAGACTTACAGCAGAGACTTGTGAAGGGTTTCTGCTTTGTATTTGGCTAGGTGTAACATTCTAAGTAGTTGTAGAATGGTAAAGCTGCAGCACAAAAGTGAGGTTTAAGACATGTTTGAAGAGAGATTAGTTATTAGACTAATTTGTTTGAGTGTGTGGAAAGCTACACTTCAAATATACCGCATAATTTTCAGTGTCTGTTTGAAATTTGTAGTGTAGTCTGTGAAGTTTTAAGCTGTGGATGGTGTTGTGACTGAGGTATGTCTCTACTTGCACATATATTATGGTACGTGTTATGCGTCTGAAGATGATAGACGTATAAAACACAGGTATACATCTATCTGTATATTTCTTTTATATATGATGCTGCTAGCAAAAGGCACAGACATATGCATGCATGCTTTCAGGAATATGGTGAGACTTACAGCAAAGACATGTGAAGGGTTGCTAGTTTATAGTTGTCTAGGTCCAACACCATAAGTAGTTGCAGAATGGTGAAGCTGCAGCTCAAAAGTGTGGTTTAAAACATGTTGGCAGAGGAATTAGTGATTAGGCTATTTTGCATGAGTCTTTTGAAAGGTATGGTTGAAATATATCACATGATTTTAGGTGTCTATTTGAAATGAGAAGTGCAGCTTCTTAAGTTTTAAGATCTGCATGGTTTTGTGACTGAGGTACGTCTGTACTTGCATATGTATTTTCATATGTGTTATGCATCTGAAGACACTAGATTTATATAATACAGGTATACATCTATTTGTATGTTTCTTTTATATATGATGATACTAGGAAAAAGTACAGATATGTGCATACATGCTTTTAGAAATATGGGGAGACTTTCAACAAAGATAAGTGAAGGGTCGCTGCTTTGCTGTTAGCTATGCTTAATGCCTGATTAGTAGTAGAATAGTGAAGCAGCAGCAGTAGAAAAGTGATGTTTAAGATACGTTGGGAGAGGAATTAGTGATTATGGTACTTTATAAGAGTCTGTGTAAAACTTCACTTGAACTATGCTGCATAAATCTAGGTGTGTGTTTGAAATGTTATGTGTAGTCTGTCAAGAATTAAGGCCTTTATGGTCTTGTGAGTGTGGTTATGTTTCTACTTGCACATGTATTCTGATATGAGTTATGCTTTTGGCAATAGGTACAGATACAAGCATGCATGCTTTTAGGAATATGGCTAGAGTTATGGTAGAGACATGGGATAGGCTGCTGCTTTTTATTTGGCTAGGCCCAATATTCTGAGTATTCATAGAATGGTGAAGCTGTACAGTAGGGAGACAAGATGGCGACTGACTGAGTCGGCCGCGCTGGTCGCCCCTTGTTGCCGAGAATGCTATACCAGACAAACATATTAAATCCCCCCCATGACTCACCGGTTGGAGGTGAACGACCTTAACCCCCTTCTGCCCCTTGAGACACTTCTGACGCTGGTTTTGGCGGCCGTCCGGGAGACACGGAGAGCGCTCGAAGTGATTGCTGCTGAGGGCTGGTGCTGATTAGGGGTGGAGAGACAAGAGCGCCCGCAGGGGTCGGGTGGCTCACAGCGCAAAGGAGCACCAACGGAACAGAGGAAGCGAGGATGCCTCCTAAGCCCAGCCGGGTGACACGCCTGAAAGTTCCCGAAGCGCAGGCGAGTGCAGAGCCAAACACTAGCATCATGGTACATCGTACTAAGTGAGTCAAACCGGCAGGCTCCGCGAATTCCAACGCCAGGATATCAGCGAAGGGGAAACTAACCCAGGACGGCTCAAAGAAAAGTGAGATCCAGAAGGCTGAGAAGCAATATGAATTAAATGACAGTAATGCGGGGGTTAAGGGAAAGAAAGCGTGTCCAATTGATCCCATTGCATATGTACAACCACAGTTGCATTCACATTCACAGCCACATCTTGCACTTCAAGGGCAAGTGGGACAACACAGAATCACAGATTTTTTCACCAAGACCCCCCAAGCCGATGTAATGACTTGTTGTCCAACCACAAGGAAAAATTGAATAAACAAGCTGACACAGACAATACTGGGGAGCAGTTGAACTCTTTGCACACGGGGGTGCTACTTGTAGCAAATATACAGCTGGCAAAGAGACAATCCTGACGGAAGAGTGCTGTGGCGAGATTGCAATGGAAAGTCCTGAGGATGTCAACAATCATAGACCTCCTTTGTCTTCTGAATCTGGGCAGACAGTCCCAACTTGGGGGGATGAAATGAAATGAAATGAAATTCGTACTTGTAAAGCGCACTGCTGCCCCCAACAGAGGCGTCCTGGCGCTATACGCATACTGCTGTGGAACCCTTCCTGGCTATTCCCTGTGAGATGTCCACTCCTGGGCACCCCCAAGGTGAAGCCAGGCATCCCAGCGCTGGTGGGGCCGTTTTGGAGATTAAGCAAGCTATTGCCCAGAGTTGCAGAGTGGGACCCATGATTAGAATAGGCACCGAGGCGAGAATTATCAGGTCCGAGGAAATTGAGCCCAAGACCCGCCGAGGCGGGAATTGAACCCTGGTCCCGGGCCAGATCTCTGCATCAGGGTCTGCCGCTCTAACCATTGAGCCACACTTCTCCACAGGGATAATCCTGCTAGTGTAGACCACTCCTCCCTGGCACAGGAAGGGTCAGCGGGCACTGTAAACCATCTGGACACTAGCCTGCTAGTCGAGGAGGCAACTGGTTTTAAGGAGGACACTTTGGATCTAGGGGACACATTTTTTTCTGTGACTGATGGCTCCGAAGTTAGCTCCTCTGAGATGGAAGATAGCAGCAACGTGCAGCTCTCCAGCTCTAGTCTCAGTATTCTGCAGAAAGACACGTTTTTCAGGAAAAAGAGGTTCCTGAAGAAACAAAGAGATTCTCACACATTGGGAAGGGAAGCGGAAGACAATATCAGATCCAATGCAGACCCTAACCTAAAATGGGACTACTCGGCAACTAGCAGTGTTTATCCAGATCTCTCGGGGCTGGAAGAGGACGCTGCTCCCTCTTTGAAAATGATTTACGAATCTATAAGCAACTACAGGAAGAGAATCGAATGGATGGAAAAAAAGAAAAATAGACTGGCAACAAAGAAACTTCAGGGCGCGGTGAGGAAAATGTCTAAAGCTTGCACTGATATAAACTCAAGACTGACGCACGTTGAAGAGAGAACAAGTACACTTGAAGATGGCTTGGCCAAAACTCAGGTTCAGTCAGAAACGTATGCAACGCAATTCACGGATCTTCAATGGAAAATGGAAGATTTTGAGAACAGGCAAAGGCGCAATAACCTCCGGATACTTGGTATTGAGGAAGGAATAGAAGGGGACGACTTACGGGCTTATATACTGAGAATGATGAAGGGAGCCTTTCCAGAACTCCAGCACTGGAATTGGGAAATAGAGCTACAGCGGGTTCACCGCTTCCCGATGACCCTGAAAAAACCTCTACAACCTGCTAGAGAAGGAACTGCGATGCCAAGGGCAATACTATTTTATTTTGGAAACTTTCTTCTCCGAGAGGAAGTATATGCTAAGGCCCGCCTGAATGCCAGACGGACTTATGAGAATCAGTCCTTCTTTGCGAAACCAGATTTTTGCCACGCTACCGTGGAACGACGATGGAGATTAAGAGAACTGATCCAGCCCTGCCAAGCTTTGGGAGCACAAGCGTACTTCATGAACCCAGCACGATTGAAGATTATCCACAAGAACAGTACTAGAGTCTTTACCTCGGAGATCCAAGCTAAAGACTATATTGAAAAACTAAAAAAATTAAATGATGCTTGTGAGGGTAGCTAGATTAGTCTTGGGATGCTCTCAAGCCTGGTATCAGGGGGAAACCCTGAGTTACTCACTGAACCGGAACAAAAAGGAAAAACAAGAGATTAAGACCAAGCATAGAACAATTATAGACTTGGAAGAAGAACTGGTTAGGGCTATTGCCACTGGCTCAAATACAGATGAGACCCTCCAGAAATTAGCGGTAGGAAAGGCTGCAGCAGTGAAAACATGGCAGCAAGAGCTGCAGGAAATGTTTTGGCCTGGAGGCAATCCTGCTATGAATTCAGCGAGCAAGTTGGGCACGTTAGCTGTAAAGACTAGACAGAAAGCTACCGGGGGAGACATCTTAGAGATCAAAAACTCAGAGGGGGAAGTAGTCACAATACCTAGTGAAATACGTAAGGTTTTTCATAGCTATTATGAAAACTTATATAGGGAAAACGCGCTTAGGGAACCCAAGAATATAATAGAATATATAGCTTCGCTCACTGTCGAGACATTTTCAGCAGAAGATTCAAGGGCTTTGGAAGATAGGTTCTCAGACGAAGAAATTCAGGAAGCCTTAAAGGAATTGCCAGCAGGCAAGGCCGTAGGCCCCAACCAAATTCCACTAGAATTTTATAAGGTTTTTTTTTCAACTTTGGTAGGAGATTTAAGCTTTGTAATGCACCAGGCAGAGAGTGGGGAAACACCTCCAGAGTCAAGGGCAGAAGCTAGTATGGTTATTTTTTTAAAGAAAGGAAAGCCCCCTGACGAACCTGGTTCTTATAAACCGATTAGTCTCTTGAACAGCAACGCAAAAATGTATAAAAAAATCCTAGCAAATCACTTTAGCACCATGATCGGGAAGGTGATCTCGCCCCGTCAGCACGGGTTTATCCCAGGCAGAGGCACGGCCGAACATATTCGTAGAGTCTGTACTCTGATGGTACGTCTGTCACACGAGATCCTATGGCGCTTATCCTGCTGGACGCAGAGAAAGCGTTTGATAGGGTCTCGTGGGGCTATCTTTGGGCTGTACTTGAGAGCTCGGGGGTAGGGAAGGGGTGTATTAAAGCAATACAGACACTATACAGGAACCCTAAAATTCGACTCCGGTTGATGGAGGGGCAAAGCGATTCAATTGCAATTACGCGAGGGATGAGGCAGGGGTGTCCTTGTTCTCCCCTCTTATTTGCTTTTTATATTGATCCTTTGATTAGGAAAATTGAGGCAAATAAGAACATCCTCCCCATTCGGCTGAACGGATTTGAAACTAAGATTTTGGGATATGCAGATGACCTGGCAATAACTGCCGCAAATCCATCTGTGGCTTTAACCGAAATAGAGCATGAGGCGGAATGTTTTGGGGTGGTCTCTGGTTATCGACTTAACCGCGGAAAGACGCAAATCATAGTTAATGACAGGCTCTCTATCTCGGATCCAAGAGTGACTGAACACGCCACCTATCTTGGGGTTATTATAATATCAGAATTAAGCAAACTAGTCAAAAAGAACCTTGTCCCCGTGATTCAAAAATCCAAGAGAGAATTTGACAGGCTGAATAATTTACTTCTTTCGATTGTGGGGCGACACAATATCATCAAAATGATATTCCTGCCAAAAATGTTATATCTATTCAGGACGATACCCCTGAAATTCGAAAATCATTGGTTTAAGGAAATGGAGAGAATGATTAACCGATTTATTTGGGCTCAAGGGAAGACGAGAAGAGCACTTAGATATATGTCCCTATCTAGGGAGAGAGGGGGCTGGGCGGTACCTGATTTAAAAACATATTATTGGGCCACGGTGATCCAATATATCCGAGGGCTATTGGGGGGAAAGGTCATCGACCAGTGGAGGGATGATGCTCCTCCGGATGTATATGAACTACTTTTAGAAAGAGAAGCCCCTAACTGGCTTTTGAGGTTTAGTGAAGCCAGCTATTATAAAAAAGTTAAATTCAAGACCCTTGGTGCAGCAGCAGCGGTATGGACGGGTGTCAGGAAAAAGTTGGGGTTAGGAAGAATGAACTATTACACTACTCTATTTGGGAATCCGTCTCTACCTGAGATCTTTCACAATGGAATTATGCGGCGGTGGGATGCTTTAGGGGTGAAGACAATGGGAGATCTCTTTGACTCAGATGGTTTAATCTCATTTGAGAAAGCCCAATCCCTTTTTAACATAGATTGCAGGGAGTTTTTTTAATTCCTCCAGATTCGGTCTTCTATCTTAAGGAAGAAGGGGAGCGAGAGCTTTCTCTAGAGATCCAGTTATGGAAGGGGTCCAAAACTCTGATGGGTGTACTATTGCCCAGATTTATGGAGAGCTGAGACAACTACAGGGCGATGATTTAGAAAAACACTCTGAGAAATGGCAGCGGAAGCTGAACATTGAAGGGAGCGAGTTTAGGGCTTTGCTTAAGCTTGGCTACACCGTATTAAGAGTAGCGAGCCTCCAAGCACAACATTTTAAAATGGTTTTTTCGCTTTACTACACCCCAGCTAAGATAGCTCAATGGGGTGGGACTGAGGGTGCTCTGTGTCCCCGCTGCCAAAGTGACGAGGCAGATATTGTTCACATGTTTGCCTCTTGCCCTACTTTGGAACCTCTTAAGAGAGCTATAGAGGATTTTATGGGGCAAACTCTGAGGATTCAAATAAAACTGTCTGCAGAGCTGATGGTTTTAGGTGTGGCCAGAAATGGAACTCTGGCAACTCACTGTGAATTTGTATTTCTTGCAATGGCTGTGGCCAGAATCTGTGTGTCATCTGCATGGGTGGACCCTAACCCCCCTACATTTCAACAATGGATAACTCGACTCTTAGCTATGTTCAATTTGGAAAAGGGTCTGTATGAGAAGAAAGGGTGGAAGGCTAAGAAATTAGGGAAACTTATTTGGGCTCCAGTAATAGATTGGAAAACCAGAATGAATACATCCCAGGTTTAAGCCAAGGATTTAAATATTTCGGAGTAATCTTCTTTATTGTTTATGTCTTGACCCTTTTTCTTTGGACAGCATCGGTATATTCTGTAATTTAGATATAATGGTACTGTATTGCACATTTTTTCTGTTTTTGTTAGCCTTCAGGATTTGCTTTTTTTTAATGTTTCCTTTTCCCTTCCTTTTCCTTGTTTAAGAATGTTTTATTATTTACGGATGCTTTTTGTATTGATGTATCTAAACCGATGGTGGAATAAAAAATAAAAACAGAATGGTGAAGCTGCAGCACAAAAGTGAGTTTTAAGACATGTTGGCAGAGGGATTAGAGATTAGGCTACTTTCTATGAGTCTGGGGAAATGTACACTTGAAGTACACCGCACATATGTAGGTGTCTCTTTCAAATGTAAAGTGCAGTCTGTCAAATTTTAAGTTTAAGGTCTGCATGGTCTTGTTATTGATGTATGTCTGTACTTGCACATGTATTCTCATACGTGCTATGCATCTGAAGATGCTAGACGTATAAAATAAAGGTATACATCTATTTGTTTATTTCTATTATATATGATGATGATTTCAAAAGGTAGACACATATGCATGAATGCTTTCAGGAATATGATGAGACTTACAGCTGAGTCATGTAATAGACTGCTGCTTTATATTTGGCTAGGCCCAACACCCTAAGTAGTTGCAGAATGGTAATACTAGTAAAAGGTACAGACACATGCATACATGCTTTCAGGAATATGGTGAGATTTATAACAGACTCATGTGTAGGTATGATGCTTTATATTTGGGGGAATTTCACTATTCTGCTACTACTCAGGATGTTGGGAGTAGTCAAATATAAAGCAGCAACCCATCACATGTCTCAGCTGTAAGTCTCCAATCACCCAGGCACTACCGATGCACTCATCCATGCACTGAGGCACTATGTATGCAGTCCTTCAATCAGCCAGGAACTACCCCTGCACTCATGCAATCACTCAGGCACTACCTATGCACTCTTTCAATAACCCAGACACTACCCCTGTACTCATGCAATCACCCAGGCACTACCTATGCACTCCTTCAATCACCCAGGTGCTACCCATGCACTTATAAAATCACTCAGGCATTACCTATACACTCCTCCAATCACCTAGGCACTATCCCTGCACTCATGCAATCATTCAGCCACTACCTATGCACTCATGCAATAACACAGCCACTACTCATGCACTGTTAAAATCACCCAGGCACTACCTATGCACTCATGCAATAACCCAGGCTGTTAGATTTCATATAAGTACCCCGATATAGGTCAAGGTAACATCATAACCCTTCACCTACTTTCTCTCCTATACTACATACATAACAGATTTGAGGGACTGACATTTTGCCTAGTTACAATACTATACATAGTACGTAGGGTTTTCCCTGAACACTGGCCTCATAATTTATGCATGAGGATTCTTAGTTTCTTGGAACACAGCAGGACCACCATCACCTGCATAATAACTGTGTATAAAGTTCATTCCTGACGTCATCCTAAGTCCGACACTGGCACAGCAAGGTAGAACCCCTGGGGATACCTTAGGGTATATAAACCTCACATCTTACCGGGATAGAGAGAGGAGATCAGGACTTCGCGGCCGACACACTGACGCAAGACACTGAGGTTCCTGCATGCAAATACTACAGCTCACAGTGGTCTGACATGCCTTGCGGGGTGTTCAGCTCGTGACCAGAACAGGGTCCCGCAGTCTCACATCAGGTAATGGGGTTGGCTTTATCCTAGAGGGATTCTTGGCTTTACACCGACTCACATGCTAGGTACACTTAGGTACATCTAGTTAGGGTTGCATCGTAGGAGTAAGCATTCTATTGCCATGTATTTTATATACTTGCCTGTAGTTATGATTTTAGCAAAATGGTAGAAACCTACCATCTGTTTACTTTCTTAGTGCTGCTACTCATTTATATATACTACTGTCTACTGGTGATTTCAGTGCACTTATTTTACACTAGAATAACGACTGTTCAATAGATGCTTATTGAAAACGGCCCAACTGTTTATTCTGTGTATCTCTCTGAAAAAAGGTGAGCACGAGTGACTGAGTGAAAAGTAGGTTACTGTTTCCACGGTCCTGAGGGATCAGGGTTGTCATGTTCGATAGTTGCCAAGAACTATTCTCTCCTTGGTAAGAGGAGGTTATAGTCGCATTGCGAGCTAGCTGGTACACAGGCTAACATACCCGGTGGGGGTGTCTGGAATCAGTCTGGACATCAGTCCAGCAGTGTATGTTGTCTAAACGCGCATATCCTATATAGGTCTTATAGGAACTACACGACATGGCGCCGCCAACGTTGGTATTGGCACTTATTTAACAGTCAAATCTGAGTAGTTCAGTCGTGCTATTCTCAGAGACCCCTACTCACATTTCCCCAGAGACGTCTGGAGTGGGAGGGAACAAAATCCGCTGCAGCTGAGTAGAAAAATTCCTATGTATTGGCTGTTGGTTTAATCAAGCTTGAAGGATACAGTGTTCCTAATTGTGCATAACACCTTATCTCAGTTCCCTTGAAACGCTCTCCTTTCTAAAAATAATGACTGAGCAGGGAGACGTAGATGAAGGGAATGCACTAAACTTCACAACAGAGGAAGATGATGCAGATGCAATACACATTGCAGACAATGTTAAAAATGCCGTCACCCTTAAACTAGTAGCATATGGTGTTGCAATTAGGGGTGGGCAAGTGACCTTCGTGATTGAGGCACACGAATCATATAGAACAGAGGTATTCTATTCATAGATTAGATACCCACAGGCAAATGCTTTAACAAAAACATTTCACTACAATGTCGAACATGACATACCGAACGAATACAGTCCATATGAGGACATTGAAATTCCACTCACTTACCACGAACATTTTTACTGCTTTAAAGGCGCCCTCCCCCATACAAGAAATAGAGTAAGACTCGTTCCGCTCGGACGAGACGGAGCAATATGGCCAGTACTAGCGGCCTACACACCACATCCTGACATTGATACAATGCCAGGAGGAGACTTATTAGTACAGCATAAAGAATTAATAAGACTTTACAGAAACATGACACAGTTTGTGATGAGAACACTCACACTTCAGCCAACACCGGCTACACAACCAGGACCAGTCCAAAATAATACAACCAAAATCACACCACAAACACTACACGCAGTGATGGGTAAAATGCCTACTAAACGTGAACAAATGCCCTTCTGGATAGCACAAAAAATAACACAGCTGGAGGCAGTGTTTCCACACACTGCTCCTAAGGAAAAGCATAGAATACTGACGATTTGCTTGCCAATGGGGATAGCTCCCGCTATAGAAGATTGTACTTCTTGGGGTACAGTTTTCGCTGCAATATATACCAGTACTCACGGTATCCCTTCTTTAGCGGTAATACCAGATGTATTAAGACAAATACAGAACGAGTATGGAACAGAACCAGCTCTGAACTTAGGGATGAAGTTGTTAAATAACTTTGCCCAGGTATCTGCGGTAATATTAGCAAATATTAAAGGGGAAGCAGCATCAGTGGCAATACGCCAACGTCTGAGAGATTTCACTCCATTACAACAGGAGACAGAGCTACCTAAAATAATTGAAACTGCTTATGCAGAATTAGGTAGAGACAGTCTGGGAGCTAGACCTGTAAAACCTCAACTAGTGGGAGGTACAGATAAAGAACTGGCAAAGCAAACACCGGTTTCTTCAAAGAAGAAATGAGACAATAATAAACAGCAAAAGAACAGATCTCACTCCAGGGGAAGGTCTCCTTAACAGGAGCCCCCAGAAAGGAGATATAATCTTAGGAATAGAGATAACATTAAAAAAACCTGACAGGTATCAGGACACTGATACACGTTCCTCTCGTTCCTTTCAGGGTTCATCAAAAACTCAGAGAGGGAAGGACGGTCAGAACAGAGACAAGAAGAGCGTACCAAGCCCAGAGACAGGCAACGCACTTCGGACTACGCTTCAAAGAAAGAAGAAAATCCCAAAGCAAAACCTCGATTTAAAAAGAAGAAGGTAGCAGGTCTCAAAGTTAGACATGCCCAGAATTCTGAGGACTCAACTACTGAACGGGGAATGGGCTCTGACGATGCTAGACAGCGCAGCAGAAGTAACAATAGTTCGCCGGAACCTGATGGAATTTCTGGTGACAGCGGAGTTGAGTGAGTATATCACGGTGGAAACACCGGATACTAGGGTGAGTGTCCCACACAAATTACATGAAATAACACTCCAAATGGAGGGGGATAAGCCCAGACAAGTGAACGGTCTCGTTTGGGAGTACCTGACTTCTGGCTACGACATCCTATTAGCAGAAAAAGATTGGCCGCCCACTATTGTTATGGAATGCCCAAAGGGAGAAACTGTAATTTTTCCAGCTTTCTCTGACCTAGTCCTCGTACACCTAAAACATACATATGCACAGGAGTGGGCGGTAGCCCTTGCTCCAGCATTATACCGCAACCACGTTGGGTGGGATGAGGAGTCACCCCACCATTGACTTCTGGCAACGACATCCTATTAGCAGAAAAAGATTGGCCGTCCACTATTGTTATGGAATGCCCAAAGGGAGAAACTGTAATTTTTCCAGCTTTCTCCGACCTAGTCCCCGTACACCTAAAACATACATATGCACAGGAGTGGGCGGTAGCCCCTGCTCCAGCATTATACCGCAACCTTGTTGGGTGGGATGAGGAGTCACCCCACCACGTAATTCCAATTAAAACAAACCCAACTCCACAAAGACAGTATCCTATAAAACAGGAAGCAAAAAAACAGGTCAGGGAGATCCTAGATCAACTTGAATACCAAGGTGTAATTGAACCTTGCACCTCGTCAATGAATAATCCTTTGTTTCCCGTAATGAAACCCTACAATTCATATTGTCTAGTTTTAGATTATAGACACTTGAACTCGTGCACGAAAACATTTGCAGTTCAGAATGCACAGAGTGCCACATTAATGAATAACATTGTGCAGAAAAAATATAAAACAACATTAGATATCTCAAATGGATTTTTCTGCCAAAACATAGCGCCTGAAAGCAGATATTTGACAGCCTTCTCAGCGGTAGGGTCCCAGCGTCAATTTTGTCGACTCCCCCAAGGGTATAAGAACAGCCCGGGGTTATTCTCTAGGAGGGTAACAGAGTTACTACAGAATTTGGATGAGGAAGCATTATCCTATGCAGATGATATTTATCTGACGGATGATGACTTAGACGAACACTTGACCAGGGTGAGCACCATAATTTTGGGTTTCTCCTCTGAGGGCTACAAATTTAATTTAAAAAAATCCAAAATAGCCCACCTCAATGTCCTATTTTTGGGATATGAGCTTTCAAGTGAAGGCAAAAGACTAGCAGCCCATTTTTCAGAAAAGCGCGCGCTGCTCCAGCCTCCAAAATCATTGAAAAATTTACAGTCCATACTGGGATTTCTGAATTTTGCCAGAACATACATTTTGGATTACGCAGAGAAAATAAAACCTTTCTACGATCTCATAAGACCTGACTTTTCAGTTAGACAATGGACACAGGAACACACAAATATACTTCGTTCCCTACAAGCTGATATAATATCATCAAAACACTTACAGACACTTGTAAACGTACGCAACCTGTTGATCCGCGTACTCACAGGTCAATCAGGGTACACTTACTTAACCTTCAATGAAGGCAAAATAGTACCAATTGCATATAAATCGCATTTGTACACAAATGCTGAAATGCGTTTTGCACCCACAGAAAAAATTCTGACAGCAGTACAGACTGCTGTAGTGAGAGAAAGAGCACTGGCTCAGGGGAAACGAATAATTGTCGTAACCCCGGTACCGGCCTTAGAGGCTGCCACAAAGGCAAGTGTCCTAAATGTGAAAGCATTACATCCAAGATAGATACAGTGGGCTAATTCTCTCACTGCAACAGATGTAGAATACAGATATGACCCTAGTCTAAAAATACAAGCATTCCTGCAATACGAACAAGAATATCTTCTACCAAATGAAATAATGCCTCTAGATTGGTATGAATACATTATTTACACCGACGGATCTGCTCAACCGGCCATTGGAAGTAAGCAACAATACAGTGCAGCATGTGCTATTGTAAAAGGTAGGATGCAGGATGGCAAGTTCCATCCAAGCTGTACAAAAACGCAGTCTCTCGGAGACTGCACGGCTCATTTGGCAGAATTAAAAGCACTACTCCTGGCACTGATGAATACGGATCCAGAATTCCCCTCACTGATAGTGTGTGATTCCTTTTACTGTGTCCAGTCATACAACGAATACCTCCACTATTGGGGACAAAATGGGTTCAGGGATTCAAAAGGTGGCACAATCAAACATAGGAAACTATGGGAACAGGTAGCAGAGTTGAAGAACGAACTACCAAGAGCTCACGTGATACACATGCTGAGTCATCAACGTGATGGCGTTCACGTTGAAGGAAATTCATTGGCTGATGAAGCCACAAAGGGGGAAGTACGCACTGCATCCGTAGCTGCAATCACTCGTTCAAAAACGAGGGTAGACGGTAGTACAATGGTAGCCGTGATTGCTTCACACAAAAACAGCAAAGCACTACCTAAAGGTTTTCCACTCAAGTACTCCTACAAGTTAGATGCAAACAACGTTCCATTTGCTCAGATTCCTGGAGTGGGGGATAGAGTAATACAAACATGGATCGCAGGTTAGGTTTAATCTTGGTTGCACACGAGGGTCTGGGTTCTGCACATGCAGGAGTTACGGCAACAGTTTCTTTACTGAAACAACGCTATTGGTGGCCAGGGTTCACAATGCAGACCAAAGACTTTGTCTTAAAGTGTAATATCTGTCAACAGATAAAAGGGTCCACCGTAGCTCATCCCGCGCAGACTCCTTTGTTAAAATCCTACAGACCACTCGTGTGTGTTTACCTGGACCACTGCGGCCCCTTACAATCTAATGGGGCTTACAAGTATATCATGGTTGCAGTGGATTCCTGTTCAAGATTCTTATGGGTATGGCCTCAGCGCTCGGCTGATGCTCGAACTGTTATAAAAGATTTGCGAGTCGTCATAGGGACATACGCAGTTGACGCATTACATTATGACCGTGGTCCTGCATTCAGCTCTCGGGCTTACATGGAAGCCATGGAAAGTTTGGGTGTAGCATTGCGGTACTCCTCTCCGTACCATCCCGAGGGAAATTTGGTTGTGGAGAGTAAAAACCGGGACATAAAGCAATCTATAACAGCTAGGGTATTAGGCTTGGGTGGTAGTTGGGTCGGTCATCTATATGGGGTCCAGCGGGCCCTTAATAACCAGCCAAGAAGCTCTCTAGGAGGTGCCACTGCATACGAGGTCCTATTTGGGACAAGAATGTGGGTACCTGAGCTCGATTGTGAAGGCACAGTGGCGGATGAAAAACCGTTTGACATCAATAAACGTTTGGCTGTTTTACAAGATCCGAATGAATCCAGAGCCTCCTTAAGTAACATCGAGACAAAGAAAACCGCCACTGGGGAAGTCAAGTCAACCACGGCAAGACCTGCTTGGATTCCTAAAGTTGGGGATCTACTCAGAGAAAAGATTGTGGACAAGAAAGAATTCGGGCCATCCTATCGAAAGCCTGTACCTGTCCTGGCAGTTGAAGGATAAAGAACTGTACTTCTACCGCCTCTTGCCGGAAAAGAAAAGAGATTCGTCTCAATCGATCTGATCTGTGGCCGATACTGAATAGTAGACCTCGTGGGCTCCTGAGTAGCCGACGTCCTCCTCTCGCTACAATACAGGAAGTTCAAACAGAAAGACTCATAACATTTGAAGAGTCACCTTTACAAAGCAACGGAATAGATAACAATGCAATGGAACTAGTTCCCCTTGACACAAACTTTCCAAATCAAAATGAAAGACAAATTTCAATTCAACCTAACAAGGATGTTTATGTCAACATGCCTCAATAGGAGCAATCTACAAGTTCAACAAAACCTGCTGAGCTACCTAAAATAGATCGAACTGCATCTGGCTATTTCATCGACCTCGATACCTTTTCATTGGATCCAAGTGAACCTGAAACGACACCATCCTAAATTTCTCGCAAACAACGGATCTAAGACTTTTTTAACTTTCTCAGAAAGACTTATTTAGTATCACCTTGGCTAGAACTTTGGATAATCACCGGTATACTATTTCTTCTTTTTTGGATAGGATCTGTAATTGTTTTCCATTTACTCATCAATGGAACTTATCTTCAACAGAGCTCTGCAACGTCAAAAGTAAACTTAATTTTGAAACCTCATGTTTCATCCCATCGTGAACAAAGAGACTTGTCCTTCGTGAACATTTCAGCAGTTCCTATACCGGATGGTATAGTGTGGGACAAAGTAAATTATGATATATTTGGACCGACCGAGCTTTTAAAGATTCCGCATTTGTTTAAAATTTCATTGAACGATATCATTACCTCCAGTACATTTTCTGATGATTGAGATTTTGAAACTGTTAACAACTTATTGTCTGATTTAGAGCAATCTGCCGCATTTTCTAGCGCGGAAATGTTAGAAAACACATCAGATTTTGACAAAATGTATTGTTATCAATATTATGATCATCATTTTTTGCATAAATCTAGCAAACCTAGAAATGTTTTCACATACCACCAGTGGGAACATTGCCCTACACCACCGAAAAGTAGTTCAAAAACGTTTGCACAGAAGTTCTCATATTTTTCAGGGTTTAACACTTCTGACCCGACCTCGTATTATTATAAGGTGGCACCTATATCTGCACAGAAAAATATATTAACAAACACCAAACAGATTTATTCTGCTTCCTTTATTACCCAGCTGTCTGAACATGGTTTTGACTTATGGATGGACACTGTAGATTTAAAATCGATCTGGGGTTCTAGAGACTGGCAACTCCAGGGAACAGAAGCACTATTTAGAGCATTCCTCATTCCACAGTAGATGATTTTTTTGAATGACACTGTGCAACAGACTTCCTGTCTTGGACTAGCCAAGAGTAAGGACTTGAACACGCCTCAAATTCCAACACCGTTAAACACCGAGGGGTATTTTACATCAGATAGAGGGGCTAAGATGGATGACATATTGCAATACAATAGATTAGACCCCAAGTGGAAGGGATGGTTGGTTTGGCCCACAGACACAAACAGATGTCAGGAAAGATTCAGGGGTACCACCGAAGGGTTTAGTATCCATAGGCCAGACCCACGATATGTGCAACGAGAACATCCGGGGGTAGTGACATCATATAGTGTTGGGAAGTTGCGCATCGATTGGCTAAAGACCTCAACACTACCCCAGGTGAAACAACTCTTGTCCTTACTCACAGAGGATGTGGACCTACGGGACTTTTTATTAGGTCCCAGAAAACCACATCAAAAACCTTTTTTATATGCTGTCTATAACAAAATCTGGAAAATCTCACAACCAGAAGCAGCAGAGAGATTAAGAGAAATAGATAGAATTAACCTAGAAAAGGCGTTAGCTGTAGTTGATAATGGCATGACTACATTAACATCCAGGATATATTCACTAGGCAACATTGTATCTTCTGCTATCGAAGTATTACAACAGAATTTGTCCATATTGCAACACGGACAGTCACAGTTACTTTCTATTATTTTGCTGAGCTGGACGCTGCAGTCATTGCGCGCCGGTTATGTGCCTTGCCGTTTTATCAACAGTACGTCCTTGTTTTCTGCATACAATCTAACAGAAAAACAGATGAAAACAGCACAGAGGGGAGCAAAATATACAATGCTGCGTATTGAAAAGCTGGATAGGTTACCCTTTACTGTGGCAGGGTCACCGTCCACAGAGTGGTTAATCCACGGCCATATAACATTACCGGTCGCAACTTTCTAGTTTCAGTATTGCCTAGAACAGCAACAGGCAGGCAGATATGAGAAAATGGGCAAGGAATTCATCAAGGAATCCTGGGATTTACCACACAGATTTCGATGCAGGAGTGGGGATCTGGAAGTGCTTCTAAGCGGAACTAACTGCGAGAACGCGTTAAGTGGATCTCTCATATGCCAGGATATTATGCTACATGGGGCTTGTAATGAGTCTGTGGCAAACTTGTCCTGTCATTTAAGAGGTACCTCGGCAACTGTGATTAATCCGGGGTTCAAGCTTCTCTCGAATGGGAGTTACTTGATGCTGAATGATCAAGGTTGTTGTGGGATGCGTCCGGGCATCGCATATCTAGTCACCGTGAGCTCCAGGGTTACTTGCTGTATGCAAGTATTCTTTCCATCAACACATACAGTCAGGGAGGCGCTGTTATGGCCTTCGCTAGGTGTTTCCTTTATACGGTTTGATACTCTGAGCAGAAAGAATGAAAGCCATGCTTTTACAGCAAACCGTGCCCTTACCCTCCGCCCGGGAGACTTTTGATCTCCAGACCGCAAGGTCCGCGGCAGAGATACAGGCACTTATACGTACAAACTGCCCCTTCCATTTCACAGAAATGGTAAGTCGTATCTTTAACATGTCTGATACGGCGGGTATTGTACACCTAATTAAGACCATAGGTTCAGGAATGTTAAGCACCTTTCAGACGGTCCTCGGAGTTATACCAAACTTTATACATTCCGTCTTTGGAAGCATTTTTGGAGGGCTTCTGCTGATCCTGTTTCTAATAGCAGGAATCCTGACTGTTACCTTTCTGCTACGCAATGGACATCCCAGCCACCAAGGAGATAGCAACAGCTCTCCTGAAGCACAAATACCATGATCGCATGGTACAACATCTGGGCACACCTCGCCTGCGGGAAACTGAGCACCTTTTGGTTCCTGTCATTTAGACCAGTGTGGATGGACTGTGTCCTATCTGTTCTCCAATGCCTGTTCTGCAGAGAAGAATGCTTCTTGGACCTCTGTCTCACACTTCCATCGGTTGCGCCACCGGACGTTGATGCTTTACTAGACCCGATAACGCCCCATGTTCTGCAGTGTCCTCAGCGCATTCCCAAGTTGTTTGCAGCATTCTTAGAGCCACCACAGGTAGTTTGTGCTCCTGTTGGTATGGACACCGGCTCCTCCAACACTCAGGCCTTGGATGTGGCACAGGCTGCCCCGGCATCTGCTGCAGGCAGTATGGAAGATCATCTGTGCTCAATTGACATTCTTTGTGAGGTGTTACAGGGATCGTCAGCTGCGTATGCAGACAGCAGCAATGTTGTGTCTACCAGCAAGGACACTTAAGCATTTGGCATGTCGCACGCTGGGAAGATTTGGCTTTTTACCTTTTTTCGAAATTCCAAATTGAAACCTTTTGACCTGCATAGCTTTCAGATGCTTGTAGTTGTTCGGACTATATAAACGGACACTTTAGAGCCACTACTTGAATGATTTTTATTGTAAAACACTTTTAAAGGGTTTTTTAACGTTTTTTAACTTCTCTTAAAAATGTTTTTATTATTTGTTGCGTACAAACCTCTAGACGCCTTGGGAGTATACTAAAATTTAGTTATGTCATCCAGTCGGATGCGGAGTGGGTGTTATATTTCATATAGGTACCCTGATATAGGTCAAGGTAACATCATAACCCTTCACCTACATTCTCTCCTATACTGCAAACATAACGGATTTGAGGGACTGACCTTTTGCCTAGTTACAATACTATACACAGTACGTAGGGCTTTCCCTGAACACAGTCCTCATAAATTATACATGAGGATTCTTAGTTTCTTGGAACACAGCAGGACCACCATCTCCTGCATAATAACTGTGTATAAAGTTCATTCCCGACGCCATCCTAAGCCTGACACTGGCACAACAAGGTAGAACCCCTGGGATACCTTAAGGTATATAAACATCACATCTTGCCAGGATAGAGAGGGGATCAGGACTTCCCGGCCGACACACTGACGCAAGATGCTGAGGTTCCTGCCTGCAGATACTCCAGCTCACAGTGGTCTGACATCCCTTGCGGGGTGTTCAGCTCGAGACCAAAACGGGGTACCGCAGTCTCACATCCTAGAGGAATTCTTGGCTTTAGACCTACTCACATGCTAGGTACACTTAGGTACATCTAGTTAGGGTTGCATCGTAGGAGTATGCATTCTATTGCCATGTATTTTATATACTTGCCTGTAGTTATGATTTTAGAAAAATGGTAGAAACCTACCATCTGTTTACTTTCTTAGTGCTGCTACTCATTTATATATGCTACTGTCTACTGGTGATTTCAGTACACTTATTTTACACTAGAATAACGACTGTTCAATAAATGCTTATTGAAAATGTCCCAACCGTTTATTCTGTGTTTCTCTCTGAGAAAAAATGAGCACGAGTGACTGAGCGAAAAGTAAGTTACTGTTTCCATGGTCCTGAGGGATCAGGGTTGCCATGTTCGATAGTTGCCAAGAAGTATTCTCTCCTTGGTAAGAGGAGGTTATAGTGGCATTGAGAGCTAGCTGGTACACAGGCTAACATACCCAGTGGGGGTGTCTGGAATCAGTCTGGACATCTGTCCCGCAGTGTATGTTGTCTAAACGTGCAGATCCTATATAGGTCTTATAGGAACTGCACGACAAGGCACTACCCTTGCACTCTTCCCAGGCACTATCCATGCACTTCTCCAATCACCCAGCCACTACCCATGCAATTATAAAATCACCCAGGCACTACTTATGCACTCCTCCAATCACCCAGGCACTACCCATGCACTCATGTAATCACTTAGGCACTACCCATGCACTCATAAATGCACTCAGGCACTTCTTCTGCACTCATGCAATCACCCAAGCACTACCCATGCAGTCTTACAATCATCCAGGCACTACCCGTGCACTCATGCAATCACCCAGATACTACTGATGCACTCCCACAATCACCCAGGCACTACTTATGCACTCCTCCATGTACCCAGGCACTACGCATGCACTCCTCCTTGCACCCAGGCACTACCCATGCACTCCTCAAATCACCCAGACATTACCCCTGCACTTATGCAATCACCCAGCCATTACCCATGCACTCCTTCAATCACCCAGGCAGTACCCTTGCACTCATACAATCACCCAGGCACTACTGTTGCACTCATCTATTCACCTAGGCACTACTCATGCACTCATCTGTGCATTCAGGCACTATTCATGCACTCAAGTTCTACCTCTGCACTCATGCAATTAGCCAGTCACTATCCATCCTCTCCTTCAAATACCCAGCCATTACCCTTGCACTCATACAATCACCCAGGCACTACCCATGGAGTCATGCAATCACTCAGGCACACCCATCACATGTCTCAGCTGTTGTCTCACCATATTCCTGAAACGATGTATACATATGTCTGTACCTTTTGCTAGCAACTTCATATATAAAAGTAATATACAAATAGATGCATAGTTGTTTTTTAAATATCTATCAACTTCACATGCATGACACATCAAAATGTATGTGCAACTAGAGACATACCTTAGTCACAAGACGATAAAGGCTTTACAACTTGGCAGACTGCACTTCATATTTCAAACACACACTTATGTGGCATACTTTAAGTGAACTTTTCCTCAGACTCTTACAAAGTATCCTAATCACTAATTTCTCACCAAACTTATCTTAAACATCACTTTTCTGCTGCTGTTCCTTCACTATTCTACTACTAATCAGGTATTGAGCATAGCTAAGAGCAAATCGGCAACCTTTCACATGTCTCTGCTGTAAGTCTCCCCATATTTCTAAAAGCATGCATGTATGTATCTGTACATTTTGCTAGTGACAACATATATAAAAGAACTATGGAAATGGATGTATACTTGTGTTTTACACATCTATCATCTTCAGATGGATAATACATATCTGAATATATGTGTAAACAGAGATATACTTCAGTCAGAACACCATGGAGACCTTAAAACTTGAGAGACTGCAGTTCATATTTGAAAAAGGCAACTACGTTTATGTGGTGTACTTTAAGTGTAGCTTTCCACACACTCATACAAACTAGGTTAATGACTAATCTGTTTTCTTACATGTCTTAAACCCCACTTTTGTGCTCGAGCTTCACCATTCTGCGACTACTTATGGTGTTGGGCCTAGCCAAATATAAAGTAGAAATGTATCACATGACTCAGCTGTAAGTCTCTCCATATTCCTGAAAGCATGCATGCATATGTCTGTACCGTTTGCAAGCAGCATCATATATAAAAGAAATATCCAAATAGATGTATACTTCTATTTTATACGTCTAGTATCTTCAGATGCATAAAACGTATCAGAATACATGTGCAAGTAGAGACATACTTTAGTCACAACACCATGCAGACGTTAAAACTTGACAGACTGCACTTCACATTTGAAGCAGATAATGAAAATGATGCGGTATATTTGAAGTCGAGCTTTCCACAGACTTATACAAAGTAGCGTAATAACGAAACCATCTCCTAACATGCCTTAAACTTCACTTTTGTGCTGCTGCTTCACCATTCTATGACTACATATGGTGTTGGGCCTAGCCAAATATAAAGCAGCAATCCATCAGATGTTTCTGCTGTAAGTCTCGCCATCTTTCTGAAAGCATGCATGCATATGTCTGTATCTTTTGCTAGTAGCATGCTTTATCAAACAAACATACAAATAGATGTATACCTGTGTTTTATGTGTTTAAGACCTTAAAACTTGAGAGAATGCACTTCATATTTCAAAGAGAGACCTAGATTTATTCAGCACACTTCAAGTGAACTTTTCCAGAGACTCTTACAAAGTACCATAATCACTAATTCTTCACTCAACATATCTTAAACATTACTTTTCTGGTGCTGCTGCTTTACCATTCTACTAGTAGGTAGGTATTGAGCATAGCCAAAAACAAAACAGCAACCTTTTAGATGTCTCTGCTTTAAGTCTTGCCATCTTCCTGAAACCATGCATGCATGTGTCTGTACCTTTTGCTAGTGCACCATATATAAAAGAGGCATACAAATAGATTTATACTTGTGTTTTACACATATACCATCTTGAGATGGATAACACATATCAGAATACATGAGTAAATAGAGACATATCTACATAGACACCTACATTTATGCGGCATGAAAACATATGCATGCATGCTTTCAGGAAGATGGTGAGACTTACAGCATAGACATGTGTATCCAATCTCTCCTCCAATTATACAGACACTACCCTTGCACTCAAACCCAGGCACTACCCATGGAGCCATGCAATCACTGAGATACACCCATCATATATCTTAGCTGTAAGTCTTACCATATTCCGGAAACCATTTATACATATGTCTGTACCTTTTGCTAGCAATATAATATATAAAAGTAATATACAAATAGATGTATACTTGTGTTTTATATGTCTAGCATCTTCAGATGCATAATACGTATCAAACTACATGTGCAAGTAGAGATATACCTTAGTCCCAACACCATGCAGACCTTAAAACTTGACAGATTGCTCTTCACATTTGAAGCAGATAATGAAAATTATGTGGTATACTTGAAGTGTAGCTTTCCACAGACTCATGCAAAGTAGCGTTATAACTAATCCTTCTCCTAATATTTCTTAAACCTCACTTTTGTACTGCTGCTTCATCATTCTACGACTACATAGGGTGTTGGGCCTAGCCAAATATATAGCAGCAATCCTTCACATGTCTCTGCTGTAAGTCTCACCATCTTCCTAAAAGCATGCATGCATATGTCTGTACCTTTTGTTAGTAGCATCATATATTGAAGAAACATACAAATCGATGTATACCTGTGTTTTATATGTGTAGCATGTTCAGATGTATAAGACATATCACAATACATGTGCAAGTTCATACATATCTCAATCAGAAGACCATGAAGAGCTTAAAACTTGAGAGAGTGCACTTCAAAATTCAAAGAGACACTTAGATTTATTTAGTGCACTTCAAGTGAACTTTTCCAGAGACTCTTACAAAGTACCATAATCACTAAATCCTCACCCAACATATCTTAAACATTACTTTTCTGGTGCTGCTGCTTTATCATTTTACTAACAGTTAGGTATTGAACGTAGCCAAAAACAAAGCAGTAAGAAACTAGGGAAGTGCAGAAAGAGGCAAGAGGGGTGCAGCAAGGTACAAGAGAAGTACAGACAGAAGCAACAGAGGTGCAGAAAGAGGCAAGAGCAGTGCAGAAAGAACCAACAGAGGTGCAGAAGGAGGCAATGGGGTGCAGAAGGAGCCAAGAGAGGTGCAGAAAGTTGCAAGAGGGGTGTAGAAAGAAGCAACAGAGGTGCAGAAGGAGACAAGAGAACTGCAGAAAGAGGCAAGACAGTTGTAGAAACAGGCAAGTGAGGTGCAGAAAAAGGGAACAGGGGTGCAGAAAGAGGCAAGAGAAGTGCAGAAAGAGGGAAGAAGGATGTAGAAAGAGGCAAGAGGGGTGCAGAAAGAAGCAAGATAAGGGCAGAAAGAAGCAAGAGAACTGCAGAAAGAAGCAATAGAGGTGCAGAAAGAGGCAAGTGGAGTACAGAAAGAGGCAAGAGAAGTGCAGAAAGAAGCAACAGAGGTGCATAAAGACGCAAGAGAGGTACAGAAAGAGGGAAGAGGGATGCAGAAAGAGGCAAGAGGGGTGCATAAAGAAGCAAGAGTAGTGCAGAAAGAACCAACAGAGGTGCAGAAGGAAGAAAAAGGTGTGCCAAAAGAAGCAAGAGGGGTGCCAAAATTTGCAATAGAGGTGCAAAAAGAAACAAGAGCAGTGCAGAAAGAACCAACAGAGGTGCAGAAACAGACAAGAGGGGTACAGAAAGAGGCAAGAGAAGTTCAGAAAGAAGCAACAGAGGTGCAGAAGGAGGTAAGAGAACTGAAGAATGTGGCAAGAGAGTTGCAGAAACAGGCAAGAGAGGTCCAGAAAGAAGCAAGAGCAGTGCAGAAAGAACCAACAGAGGTGAAGAAACAGACAAGAGGGGTGCACAAAGAGGAAAGAGAAGTGCGTAAAGAAGCAACAGAGGTGCAGAAAGAGGCAAGAGGGGTGCAGAAAGAGGCAAGGGAGATGCAGAAACAGGCAAAAGAGGTGCATAAAGAAGCAAGAGCAGTGCAGAAAGAACCAATAGAGGTGCAGAAGTAGGCAAGAGGGGTGCAGAAATTTGCAAGAGATGTGCAGAAAGAAGCAACAGAGGTGCAAACGGAGGGAAGAAAACTACAGAAAGAGGCAAGAGAGTTGCAGAAACAGGCAAGAGAGGTGCAGAAAAAGGGAACAGGGGTGCAGAAAGAGACAAGAGAGGTGGAGAAAGAGGGAAGAAGGGTGCAGAAAGAGGCAAGATGGGAGCAAAAAGAAGCAAGAGAGGTGCAGAAAGAAGCAAGAGAAGTACAAAAAGAAGCAACAGAGGTGCAGAAAGAGGCAAGAGGGATGCAGAAAGAGGCAAGAGAGTTGCAGAAACAGGCAAAAGAGGTGCAGAAAGAAGCAAGAGCAGTACAGAAAGAAACAACAGAGATGCAGAAAGAGGCAAGAAAGGTGTAGAAAGAGGCAAGAGTAGTGCAGAAAGAAGCAAAAGAAGTGCAGAAAGAGGCCAGAGGGGTGCAGAAAGAGGCAACAGAGGTGCACAAAGAGGGAAGAAGGGTACAGAAAGAGGCAACAGGGGTACAGAAAGAAGCACGAGAGGTGCAGAAAGAAGTAAGAGAAGTGCACAAACAAGCAACAGAGGTGCAGAAAGAGGCAAGAGAAGTACAGAAAGAGGCAAGAGAGTTGCAGAAACAGACAAAAGAGGTGCAGAAACATACAAGAGGGGTGCAGAAAGAGGCAAGAGAAGAGCAGAGAGAAGCAACAGGTACAGAAGGAGGCAAGAGAACTGCAGAAAGAGGCAAGAGAGTTGCAGAAACAGGCAAGAGAGGTATAGAAAAAGGGAACAGGGGTGCAAAAAGAGGCAAGAGAGGTGCAGAAAGAGGGAAGAAGAGTGCAGAAAGAGGCAACAGTTAGGTATTGAGTATAGCCAAAAAGAAAGCAGCAACCCTTCACATGTTTCTGCTGTAAGTCTCACCATCTTCCTGAAACCATGCATGCATGAGTCTGTACCTTTTGCTAGTGCACCATATATAAAAAAGCATACAAATAGATGTATACTTCTGTTTTATATGTAAAGCATCTTCAAATGCATGACACATATGAGAATACATGTGCAAGTAGAGACATACCTCAATCACAAGACTATGCAGGCCTTAAAACTTGACAGACTGCACTTTACATTTCATTTGGGTAGCAGCAGGGAAATCGTTTAGTTGTGCTCTGTCATTCTGTTGTGGAGGTTGTGATGTCTTCTAATTGTAGGAATTGTGCAGTGTCTGACATAGCTTTGCAATGCAATTAAAAGTATTTCTTTATTTATAGATGAGAATATTTGTATATAAATATTATAATAATATAAAATTATTTTTAGAAACAATTTAAACTTTTCTTTTTTTCAGATATTCACCATTATTAGTAATAAAGATTGAGTATGGCAAGAAAAGATCAAAATAAAATAAAATAAAAAAACAGTACTGTTTAAAGAAAAGAGAAAAGCAGAAATTAGATGAAGTTCAAAATGTGACATTGAAGAAAAAGAATTCCAGTAAGAGAACTAAAGAATTTGTTAAAAGACTTTTAAAGAACGTAATGAATTTTCAAAATGTGGAAAAGAGAAAGAAAAGTTATACAACCAATCAGAAGGCATTACCCCTGCAGTCCTCCAATCACCCAGCCTGTACCCATACACTTATAAAATCACCCAGGCACTACCTCTGCACTCATGCTATCACCCAGGCACTACCCCTGCACTCATGCAATCACCCAGGTACTACCTATGCACTCATGCAATAACCCAAGCACTACTGATGCACTCCTCCAATCACTCAAACACTTCTCATGCAGTCATGCAATCACTCAGGCACTACCCATGGACTCATACATGCACTCAGGCACTTCTGCTGCACTCATGCAATCACCCAAGAACTACCCATGCAGTCTTTCAATCATCCAGGCACTACCTGTGCACTCTTCCAATCACCCAGGCACTACCCCTGCACTCATGCAATCACCCAGGCATTACCCATGTACTCCTTCAATCACTCAGGCAGTACCCTTCCACTCCTCCAATCACCCAGACATTACCCCTGCACTCATGCAATCACCCAGGCAATACTCAGGCACTCCTTCAATCACTCAGGCAGTACCCATGCACACCTCCAATCACCCACACATTACCCCTACGCTCATGCAATCACCCAGGCATTACCCATGCGCTCCTTGAATCACCCAGCCACTACTCATGCACTTATATCATCACCCATGCACTACCCTTGCACTCCTCCAATCACCCAGGCACTACCCCTGCAATCATGCAATCACCCAGGCACTACCAATGCACTCATGCAATAACCCAGACACTACCCTTGCACTCCTCCAATCACCCAGGCACTATCCATGCACTCCTCCAATCACCTAGCCAGTACCCAAGCACTTATAAAATCACCCAGACACTACCTATGCACTCCTCCAATCACCCAGGCACTACCCCTTCACTCATGCAATCAGCTAGACATCACCCCTGCACTCATGAAATCACCCAGGCATTACCCATGCACTCCTCCAATCCCCCAGACAATACCCCTGCACTCATGCAATCACCAATGCATTAGCTATGCACACCTCCAATCACCCAGGCACTACCCTTGCACTCCTCCATTCACTCAGGCAGTATCCTTGCACTTATAAAATCACCCAGGCACTACCTATGCACTTATGCAATCACCCAGGCATTAACCCTGCACTCATGAAATCACCCAGGAACTACCTATACACTCATGCAATAACCCTGGCACTACCCATGCACTCCTCCAATCACCCAGGCACTACTCATGCAGTCATGCAATCACTCAGGCACTACCCATGCACACATACATGCACTCAGGCACTTCTGCTGCACTCATGCAATCACCCAAGCACTACCCATGCAGTCTTCCAATCATCCAGGCACTACCCGTACACTCTTCCAATCACCCAGGCACTACCCCTGCTCTCATTTAATCACCCAGGCATTGCCCATGTACTCCTTCAATCACTCAGGCAGTACCCATCCACTCCTCCAATCACCCAGACATTACTGCTGCACTCATGCAATCACGCAGGCAATACTCATGCACTCCTTCAATCACGCAGACAGTACTTATGCAGTCCTCCAATCACCCACTCATTACCCCTGCCCTCATGCAATCACACAGGCATTACCCATGCACTCCTTCAATCACCCAGCCAGTACCAATGTACTTATATAATCACCCACGCACTATCCTTGCACTCCTCCAATCACCCAGGCACTACCTCTATACTCATGCAATCACCCAGGCACTACCTATGCACTCAGGCAATAACCCAGGCACTACCCTTGCACTCCTCAAATCACCCAGGCACTATCCATGCACTCCTCCATTCACCCAGCCAGTACCCATGCACTTATAAAGTCACCAAGGCACTGTTGGACTTGGCCCTTTGTGAAGGGTCACCCCTGAACATTTTGCCTTTTTCTCTGACATGGTGTTGGTGGTTTTAGGCCTCTGGGCACTTTAGCACTTTGGTCCAGTGTAAAGTGTGTGCGTTCTCTGTGTTACATTGGTGAGCTTGGCCTGCCCTCCCATAGGAATGATTCCCTGATCAGTGTGTCAGTGGTAATTCATGATATGGGAGGAGCAGCATGGTCGAGTTTGGTATGTATGAAATTGTAGGAATGAATGCTGCGCGATGGTGTGCGTAGATTTATTATGACTATGGGAGAAATGCCACTTTTAGAAGTTGGCATTTCTGTGTGCTGTGTGTCTGCCTGCCTGATGTGAATTGCATTTCTGGATTTTGAGTGACAGGGGCTGGGAGGTATGTGTGGCTCCAGGAGGGGCAGGGTGAGTCAGCACTAGGCTGAATGGGACATCTGTGCTGGGAGTAGTGGGAGGAGTAATCCCCTGACCCTGAATAGGACTGTGCCCAGCCTGTACAATGCTGGCTCTGCCCCCTGTGGTGTGTCTGATCACCTAGCCCCCACCTGACAAAGGGGAAGAGGAGCTTGGAAAACAAAGTGCTCCAAATCCCCCCTGAACCAGTTGCATCTGGTTCCCCCATGCCCTGCACTGCAGACAAAGGAATGCTTGGTATAAATGTAGGGGCTGTGACCCCATGAAATTGTTCAGTTCTGTTCTGTTCTGGGCTGTTCCTGACCTTGCTGGGGCGTTCTGCTGCTGGGGCCCAGGAGGAATCGCCATGAGGGCTTGCCTCCCTGGGCCCTGCATTGCCCCCTTAATCTTCAGGACTCTTCTGCATCTGTTCTCTTCATTTGCCATGGACTTCAGGGCTTCTAGCGCCTCGTGAGCGCTGTGCTTAATTTCTTTGTTTGCCCCAAGAAGGAAGAGAGTGTGGGCTTGGCAGCGGGATTCCCCGTGATGCAGAGGAGCGGGTGCCAACCCCACGTTGGGAATTGTTGGCGGGTGCCCACCCGCGTTCTGAGTTATTGGCGGGTGCCCACCCCGCTTATGAGTTATTTTTGATGCGGGTGCCCACCCCGCGTTGGTTACCTTAGCGGGAGCCCACCCCGCGTTCTACCTTCGTGAATCACCGCCGCGGCCCGGCGAGACCAGGAAGACAGGCGCATACGCCTGATTCTGGGCGGGGCCTGCGGCGTAGGGCCGGAAGAGGTGTCAGAGTGGCAAATCCGAGCGGGGCTACCGTGAGCAGTTGGGAGCCCCGGCGACAGAGGGAGAAGATGTCAGCAGACGGGAGCCCACCCCGCCAGCGTGGATGCGGCCGGATTCGAAGCGGGGCTCCCGTGTAGCTGAGGGAAGCCCCGTGCACACCAAGAGCACTGGCGAAGTGAGGAGGATCCCCGGTGCCGGTCCGGAGTGAAGAGAGGAGTCCGGAGCAGAGAGTACGGTGAGTGGAGCTGGTGGGGAGGGAGTGTGTGTCGAGGCATGCTATTGGTGCCTGCCCCCGCAGTTGCTCCCCCGAGGCACAGAGGTGCCAGTGTCTCTTTTGCTCACAGCTGCACCCCACCAGCGTGGGCAGCTGCAATGTTTTGCCATAGTTGTTTTAGGGCCCCAGCGGGGGTCCAGAGGGCCAGTGGTGCCCGTGCCTTCCTCCTTCTTGGTTCTTTGCGCAGTCGCCCCGCTTGACAGTGGGCAGCTGCACCGATGGGGGCAGTGTTTGATTCAGAGAGCCCCAGTGGGGCCCCGAGGGCACAGTCGTGCCAGGGCCCATTTACGTCTTCCCAGCTGCGCCGCACCAGAGCGGGCAGCTGCAACGTTTGGCATATTTGGTTGGAGAGTCCCAGTCGGGCTCTCAGGGCACAGTCGGTGCCAGTGCCTAATTTTCCTCATCACAGCTGCACGGCAATTAGTGGCAGCTGCAACGTTTAGGCTCACATTTCTTTGTGGGCATTTTTGACTGAGATAGGAGTGAGATACACCCCTCTGCCCCAGCGCATTTGCGCACGTGGATTCTGCTGCATTGGCAGCCGCCCTGACATTTGGGACATAGGGCATTTAAGCCCTCTGAGAAGGCCAGTTGGCCAGGGGGACTGTTAGGTTGTTAGGGCGCCAGGCTCTAATGTGATTTATGTGGTGCGCAGGAAATGTGATTCATGTAGTGTGATTTATGCACCGTGATTTAAGCCTCTAATGTGGTTTATGTATGAGGTTATTTGCATACTGTGGTTTAGGCTTGTGAGGTTATCCTCTACTGTGAGTTATGCCCCTAATGTGAGTTATGCTTAGGAGGTTATGGCATAATGTGTTTATGCTTATGAGATTACAGCATAATGTGTTTATGCTGGTGAGGTTATGGTCTCATGCGTTTAGGCTTATGAGGTTATGGCATAATGTGTTTATGCTTATGAGGTTGGCGCAGAATGTATTTCACGCCTAATGTGATGCGGATTGCATAACATGATTTATGTTGCAGGATAATGCTGAGTACAGTGTGTGCCAGTAATTACTGGTTGTGTTCTACGTTTGTTATATGTTCTACATTTACTATCTTTACTAAGTGATGGTTCTGACAGTGGCCCAATTGGCCCTGTCAGGTGTATATAATCCCCTGTAAATATTGCCTAGTGCCAGTTGGCACAGTGTATATTGTGTGATTACTATTCTAATGTGTTTATGGTAATACAAAGGCTATTTTTGATATAACCTTGTGTGGAGTTCATTTTGTGGTGTGCCTAGTGGGTTGTTGCTGTGTGTGTGTGTTGCGCAAAAGCTTTACACATTGCCTCCGGGATAAGCCTGACTGCTCGTGCCAAGCTACCAAGGGGGTGAGCAGGGGTTATCTTCGGCGTGTAACTCCCTTGCCCTGACTAGAGTGGTGGTCTCTGCCTGGCTTTGGCGCAAGCCTTAGCCAACCAGAGATCACATTTCTAACATTGGTGGTCAGCGGTGAGGATAGGACTTGCATCTGCGCAGTACCACAGCGACAACTGGTTGCACTACAAGCTCTGTATTTTAGATAGTCACATGTTTGAGGATTATTGTTTCTGATTTTGTTTTAAGTCTCATTTCGTTGAAATGTGTTTTATTGTTGCACTATGAGTTGGGGGTCCTGCCAAGGACAGAAACCAGAGAATCTGAAGGAGGATACTACCCATATGCTGCGTGTTGTTGGGGTTGGCCTACAGTGGTAACTTAATTGGCATGGAGTAACCAGCACGGGAGGGTAGATTATCCCCTAAGTGCAGTTTTAGTTTTCTGGAATCCCCAGTAAGGGTGGGATCCAGTGGTGGCAGCAATATGAAGTCCAGTGCAGGAAGTCCCATTCCCAGTTCCCAGAGTATGGTACCTGTTTCCCAGTTAAGAGGGATACAGGTTGAGATTCAGGGGCAGTAATAAACTGTCTCACCAGTCTTGTGGGGGAGTGTGGATGAGTGTTGTGATGCACTGGACGATTGGGTGTGAGTTCTCTGATCCCAGGGAACTTGCACGGGAGGCAGACCTCTGGCTGCGTGTTAGAGGATCTGAAGAGGCATTTGGGAGTGATCTTAAAAGGAGTGGCTCCGGTATCTTCTGGACCTGCGGGGTGGAAGAGGTTCAGAGTAGCCCAGCTAGGTTCCAGTGTAGTGGGAGGGGTGTAGGGGCTCACGTCCTGTCTCTGCGGAGAAGGAGTGAGTGTGGGGCTGTGTGTCCCAAGGTGCCCGAAACCCAGTCTCAGGGCCTGGAGGGTTCCTTAAGGGAACAACAGGTTGGGGACCTAGGCTGTATTGGTAGGTCATTCTGAGGGGGGATCTCCCAGTGTCTAGAGAACCTGGGGGGGTACAAAAGGGGATGATGGACGGAACGTTTGAGCCAATCAAACACTCACCCCCAGTCAACTGATCTGGGTTTAATCCATCATCATTCTTTAGCTCACTCCACCACCCCAGTTCAGACATGGCCATATGCAAATCAGTCTGACCCTGTGCCTCATGGGAACAGTCCAGCCCGAACTGCCAAGCCATGTCTTCCCTGGACCGGAAACAAGCATCCTAGGACCGGTTTCTGGCATTTCAGCCGTCATCAGCCAGGCTTGCTTGAATCCAGTGGCAAAGTGAGCAAGGGACCCACGTCTGGGCATTCCCCCGCCAACTTAGGGCGACCAAAGCGATACAAAAGGGGATGATGGACGGAACGTTTGAGCCAATCAAACACTCACCCCCAGTCAACTGATCTGGGTTTAATCCATCATCATTCTTTAGCTCACTCCACCACCCCAGTTCAGACATGGCCATATGCAAATCAGTCTGACCCTGTGCCTCATGGGAACAGTCCAGCCCGAACTGCCAAGCCATGTCTTCCCTGGACCGGAAACAAGCATCCTAGGACCGGTTTCTGGCATTTCAGCCATCATCAGCCAGGCTTGCTTGAATCCAGTGGCAAAGTGAGCAAGGGACCCACGTCTGGGCATACCCCGCCAACTTAGGGCGACCAAAGCGATACAAAGGGGATGATGGACGGAGCGTTTGAGCCAATCAAACACTCACCCCCAGTCAACTGATCTGGGTTTAATCCATCATCATTCTTTAGCTCACTCCACCACCCCAGTTCAGACATGGCCATATGCAAATCAGTCTGACCCTGTGCCTCATGGGAACAGTCCAGCCCGAACTGCCAAGCCATGTCTTCCCTGGACCGGAAACAAGCATCCTAGGACCGGTTTCTGGCATTTCAGGCGTCATCAGCCAGGCTTGCTTGAATCCAGTGGCAAAGTGAGCAAGGGACCCACGTCTGGGCATACCCCCGCCAACTTAGGGCGACCAAGCGATACAAAGGGGATGATGGACGGAACGTTTGAGCCAATCAAACACTCACCCCCAGTCAACTGATCTGGGTTTAATCCATCATCATTCTTTAGCTCACTCCACCACCCCAGTTCAGACATGGCCATATGCAAATCAGTCTGACCCTGTGCCTCATGGGAACAGTCCAGCCCGAACTGCCAAGCCATGTCTTCCCTGGACCGGAAACAAGCATCCTAGGACCGGTTTCTGGCATTTCAGCCATCATCAGCCAGGCTTGCTTGAATCCAGTGGCAAAGTGAGCAAGGGACCCACGTCTGGGCATACCCCCGCCAACTTAGGGCGACCAAAGCGATACAAAAGGGGATGATGGACGGAACGTTTGAGCCAATCAAACACTCACCCCCAGTCAACTGATCTGGGTTTAATCCATCATCATTCTTTAGCTCACTCCACCACCCCAGTTCAGACATGGCCATACGCAAATCAGTCTGACCCTGTGCCTCATGGGAACAGTCCAGCCCGAACTGCCAAGCCATGTCTTCCCTGGACCGGAAACAAGCATCCTAGGACCGGTTTCTGGCATTTCAGCCGTCATCAGCCAGGCTTGCTTGAATCCAGTGGCAAAGTGAGCAAGGGACCCACGTCTGGGCATACCCCGCCAACTTAGGGTGACCAAGCGATACAAAGGGGATGATGGACGGAACGTTTGAGCCAATCAAACACTCACCCCAGTCAACTGATCTGGGTTTAATCCATCATCATTCTTTAGCTCACTCCACCACCCCAGTTCAGACATGGCCATATGCAAATCAGTCTGACCCTGTGCCTCATGGGAACAGTCCAGCCCGAACTGCCAAGCCATGTCTTCCCTGGACCGGAAACAAGCATCCTAGGACTGGTTTCTGGCATTTCAGCCGTCATCAGCCAGGCTTGCTTGAATCCAGTGGCAAAGTGAGCAAGGGACCCACGTCTGGGCATACCCCGCCAACTTAGGGCAACCAAGCGATACAAAAGGGGATGATGGACGGAACGTTTGAGCCAATCAAACACTCAACCCCAGTCAACTGATCTGGGTTTAATCCATCATAATTCTTTAGCTCTCTCCACCACCCCAGTTCAGACATGGCCATGTGCAAATCAGTCTGACCCTGTGCCTCATGGGAACAGTCCAGCCCGAACTGCCAAGCCATGTCTTCCCTGGACCAGAAACAAGCATCCTAGGACCGGTTTCTGGCATTTCAGCCGTCATCAGCCAGGCTTGCTTGAATCCAGTGGCAAAGTGAGCAAGGGACCCACGTCTGGGCATACCCCGCCAACTTAGGGCGACCAAAACGATACAAAGGGGATGATGGACGGAACGTTTGAGCCAATCAAACACTCACCCCCAGTCAACTGATCTGGGTTTAATCCATCATCATTCTTTAGCTCACTCCACCACCCCAGTTCAGACATGGCCATGAGTGTTTGATTGGCTCAAACGTTCCGTCCATCATCCCCTTTTGTATCGCTTTGTTCCCCCTAAGTTGGCGGGGGTATGCCCAGACGTGGGTCCCTTGCTCACTTTGCCACTGGATTCAAGCAAGCCTGGCGGATGACGGCTGGAATGCCAGAAACCGGTCCTAGGATGCTTGTTTCCGGTCCAGGGAAGACATGGCTTGGCAGTTCGGGCTGGACTGTTCCCATGAGGCACAGGGTCAGACTGATTTGCATATGGCCATGTCTGAACTGGGGTGGTGGAGTGAGCTAAAGAATGATGATGGATTAAACCCAGATCAGTTGACTGGGGTGAGTGTTTGATTGGCTCAAACGTTCCGTCCATCATCCCCTTTGTATCGCATTGTTCACCCTAAGTTGGCGGGGGTATGCCCAGACGTGGGTCCCTTGCTCACTTTGCCACTGGATTCAAGCAAGCCTGGCTGATGACGGCTGGAATGCCAGAAACCGGTCCTAGGATGCTTGTTTCCGGTCCAGGGAAGACATGGCTTGGCAGTTCGGGCTGGACTGTTCCCATGAGGCACAGGGTCAGACTGATTTGCATATGGCCAGGTCTGAACTGGGGTGGTGGAGTGAGCTAAAGAATGATGATGGATTAAACCCAGATCAGTTGACTGGGGTGAGTGTTTGATTGGCTCAAATGTTCCGTCCATCATCCCCTTTTGTATCGCTTTGTTCGCCCTAAGTTGGCGGGTGTATGCCCAGACGTGGGTCCCTTGCTCACTTTGCCACTGGATTCAAGCAAGCCTGGCTGATGACGGCTGGAATGCCAGAAACCGGTCCTAGGATGCTTGTTTCGGTCCAGGGAAGACATGGCTTGGCAGTTCGGGCTGGACTGTTCCCATGAGGCACAGGGTCAGACTGATTTGCATATGGCCAAGCCTGAACTGGGGTGGTGGAGTGAGCTAAATAATGATGATGGATTAAACCCAGATCAGTTGACTGGGGGTGAGTGTTTGATTGGCTCAAACGTTCCGTCCATCATCCCCTTTTGTATCGCTTTGTTCGCCCTAAGTTGGCGGGGTAGGCCCAGACGTGGGTCCCTGCTCACTTTGCCACTGGATTCAAGCAAGCCTGGCTGATGACGGCTGGAATGCCAGAAACCGGTCCTAGGATGCTTGTTTCGGTCCAGGGAAGACATGGCTTGGCAGTTCGGGCTGGACTGTTCCATGAGGCACAGGGTCAGACTGATTTGCATATGGCCATGTCTGAACTGGGAGTGGTGGAGTGAGCTAAAGAATGATGATGGATTAAACCCAGATCAGTTGACTGGGGGTGAGTGTTTGATTGGCTCAAACGTTCCGTCCATCATCCCCTTTTGTATCGCTTGTTCGCCCTAAGTTGGCGGGGTATGCCCAGACGTGGGTCCCTTGCTCACTTTGCCACTGGATTCAAGCAAGCCTGGCTGATGACGGCTGGAATGCCAGAAACCGGTCCTAGGATGCTTGTTTCCGGTCCAGGAAGACATGGCTTGGCAGTTCGGGCTGGACTGTTCCCATGAGGCACAGGGTCAGACTGATTTGCATATGGCCATGTCTGAACTGGGGTGGTGGAGTGAGCTAAAGAATGATGATGGATTAAACCCAGATCAGTTGACTGGGGTGAGTGTTTGATTGGCTCAAACATTCCGTCCATCATCCCCTTTTGTATCGCTTTGTTCGCCCTAAGTTGGCGGGGTATGCCCAGACGTGGGTCCCTTGCTCACTTTGCCACTGGATTCAAGCAAGCCTGGCTGATGACGGCTGGAATGCCAGAAACCGGTCCTAGGATGCTTGTTTCCGGTCCAGGAAGACATGGCTTGGCAGTTCGGGCTGGACTGTTCCCATGAGGCACAGGGTCAGACTGATTTGCATATGGCCATGTCTGAACTGGGGTGGTGGAGTGAGCTAAAGAATGATGATGGATTAAACCCAGATCGTTGACTGGGGGTGAGTGTTTGATTGGCTCAAACGTTCCGTCCATCATCCCCTTTTGTATCGCTTTGTTCGCCCTAAGTTGGCGGGGGTATGCCCAGACGTGGGTCCCTTGCTCACTTTGCCACTGGATTCAAGCAAGCCTGGCTGATGACGGCTGGAATGCCAGAAACCGGTCCTAGGATGCTTGTTTCCGGTCCAGGAAGACATGGCTTGGCAGTTCGGGCTGGACTGTTCCCATGAGGCACAGGGTCAGACTGATTTGCATATGGCCATGTCTGAACTGGGGTGGTGGAGTGAGCTAAAGAATGATGATGGATTAAACCCAGATCAGTTGACTGGGGGTGAGTGTTTGATTGGCTCAAACGTTCCGTCCATCATCCCCTTTTGTATCGTAGAGAACCTGGAGCATCTGTAAATGGAGCTCCAGTGGTTCTTGTGTCTGGCAGTGCCACTCCTAAGTGGAGGGTGCAGAAGTCCAGATGGAGGGGTGAGAGGGGGAAAGAGTCCCCAGTGGAAGAACCAGTGGGTCAGGGGCCAGCCAGAAGGGCTGAGTCACCAATGATTGACCATGGTGATGCCACTTCTGTCCTGGGGGATCTTCACGCACTGTCAAGTGGACAAAAGGTCGGGAGATCTGCGCCAGGCAGACTGTCACACGACACATGAGTCATGTGTCACCCTCAGGGGGGGCATGCGTGCTCCCAAGGAAGTCCTGGTGCGCCAGGCGGGTGCTCAGCCAAAGGGTTTCGTCCCTGGGTTGGGAGGCCAGGTTCAGGGTATGCCTGACCTGGAGGGAAGGGCAACTGTAATCAGTGTCTTGACCGGTGTACCTTCTAGGGGTACCACTCCAGTTGGGAGGGTACAGGGCTCTGGAAGGGGGTGCAGAGGGAGGGAGTCCTCGCCTCCGACCCCAGTGCGCATCGCATCGGATCGCAGTAAGAAACCGGTGCGTCAACTCCCCACACAGTAAGGAAGCGAGCGTCAACTCCCCTGCGCACCAGTAAGGAACTGACTCATCCACTCCCCTGAGTGTAAGGAACCGATGCATCACCTTCCCTGCGACCCTTTTGTTTGTTTTGCGTTAGATCCCAGGTGGGTAGACCAGTTGATGGAGAGAGGTCCTTAACTGGTGGGAGAGTTGTGTTCTGGGGGTGCTTCTCCTAGGAGAGTGCGGAACCCCAGAAGGGAGGTAGGGTGAGGAGACGCTTCGCTCGTGACCTCTGGTCAGCCTGAGGGTGCGGACCCTAGGTTGGAGGATCAGTGGCAGTTTGGAACTACACTGAGAGGAGGAGTGGAGAATGGCTACTATGTGCCAGGGGTTACTGGACCCCACTCTGTGGATTGGCAAGGACCAGTGACATCTGGGTGGCCTAGGGCCTGGTCCTGGCCGTGGACAACTAGGGAGTACCAGTGGGGTAGCCTAGTTGGGCCTGAGAGTTTTTTTTCAGAGGGAACCACATGGGTTCAGAGTGGCGTAGAACCGGAGGGTGTCCCTGCAGTTGCGGGCCCGCGTCCGTGTTCTATCGCCCGAAGCAGGGAAGCCCATCAAGGTAGTGATTGGTCTACCCTGCATTTTGGCTGGAAGGGGGTTGTGTTGGACTTGGCCCTTTGTGCAGGGTCACCCCTGAACTTTTTGCCTTTTTCTCTGACAAGGTGTTGGTGGTTTTAGGCCTCTGGGCACTTTAGCACTGTGGTCCAGTGTAAAGTGCGTGCGCTCTCTGTGTTACATTGGTGAGCTTGGCCTGCCCTCCCATAGGAATGCATTGGGGATTCCCTGATCAGTGTGTCAGTGGTAATTCAGGATATGGGAGGAGCAGCATGGTCGAGTTTGGTATGTATGAAATTGTAGGAATGAATGCTGTGCGATGGTGTGCGTAGATTTATTATGACTATGGGAGAAATGCCACTTTTAGAAGTTGGCATTTCTGTGTGCTGTGTGTCTGCCTGCCTGATGTGAATTGCATGTCTGACTTTTGTGTGACAGGGGCTGGGAGGTGTGTGTGGCTCCAGGAGGGGCAGGGTGAGTCAGCACTAGGCTGAATGGGACATCTGTGCTGGGAGTAGTGGGAGGAGTAATCCCCTGACCCTGAATAGGATTGTGCCCAGCCTGTACAATGCTGGCTCCGCCCCATGTGGTGTGTCTGATCACCTAGCCCCCACATGACAAAGGGGAAGAGGAGCTTGGAAAACAAAGTGCTCCAAATCCTCCCTAAACCAGTTGCATCTGGTTCCCCCATGCTCTGCACTGCAGACAAAGGAATGCTTGGTATAAATGTAGGGGCTGTGACCCCATGAAATTGTTCAGTTCTGTTCTGTTCTGGGCTGTTCCTGACCTTGCTGGGGCATGCTGCTGCTGGGGCCCAGGAGGAATCGCCATGAGGGCTTGCCTCCCTGGGCCCTGCATTGCCCCCTAAATCTTCAGGACTCTGCTGCATCTGTTCTCTTCATTTGCCAAGGACTTCAGGGCTTCTAGCGCCTCGTGAGCGCGGTGCTTCATTTCTTTGTTTGCAGCAAGAAGGAAGAGAGCGTGGGCTTGGCAGCGCTGCGCTGCATGAGGAGAGGGAGGGATTCCCCAGCGTAGGGATTCCCCCGTGATGCCGAGGAGCGGGTGCCCACCCTGCGTTGGGAATTCTTGGCGAGTGCCCACCACGCGTTCTGAGTTATTGGCGGGTGCCCACCCCGCTTATGAGTTATTTTTGATGCGGGTGCCCTCCCTGCGTTGGTTGCCTTAGCGGGAGCCCACCCCGCGTTCTACCTTCGTGAATTACCGCCGCGGCCCGGCGTGACCAGGAAAACAGGCACGTCTGCCTGACTCTGGGCGGGGCCTGCGGCGTAGGGCCGGAAGAGGTGCCAGAGTGGCGAATCCGAGCGGGGCTCCCATGAGCGGTTGGGAGCCCCGGCGACAGAGGGAGAAGATGTCAGCAGACGGGAGCCCACCCCGCCTGCGTGGATGCGGCCGGATTCGAAGCGGGGCTCCTGTGTAGCTGAGTGAAGTCCCGCACACACCAAGAGCACCGGCGAAGTGAGGAGGATCCCCGGTGCCGGTCCCGAGTGAAGAGAGGAGTCTGGAGCAGAGAGTCCGGTCAGTTGAGCTGGTGGGGAGGGGGTGTGTGTCGAGGCACGCTATCGGTGCCTGCCCCCTCAGTTGCTCCCCCGAGGCACAGAGGTGCCAGTGTCTCTTTTGCTCACAGCTGCACCCCACCAGCGCGGGCAGCTGCAATGTTTTGCCATAGTTGTTTTAGGGCCCCAGTGGGGGTCCAGAGGGCCAGTGGTGCCCGTGCCTTCCTCCTTCTTGGTTCTTTCCGCAGTCACCCCGCTTGACAGTGGGGAACTGCACCGATGGGGGCAGTGTTTGATTCAGAGAGCCCCAGTGGGGCCCCGAGGGCACAGTCGTGCCAGGGCCCATTTACGTCTTCCCAGCTGCGCCACACCAGCGCGGGCAGCTGCAACGTTTGGCATATTTGGTTGGAGAGTCCCAGTCGGGCTCTCAGGGCACAGTCGGTGCCAGTGCCTAATTTTCCTCATCACAGCTGCACGGCAATTAGTGGCAGCTGCAACGTTTAGGCTCACATTTCTTTGTGGGCATTTTTGACTGAGATAGGAGTGAGATACACCCCTCTGCCCCAGCGCAATTGCGCACGTGGATTCTGCTGCATTGGCAGCTGCCCTGACATTTGGGACATAGGGTATTTGAGCCCTCTGAGAAGGCCAGTTGGCCAGGGGGACTGTTAGGTTGTTAGGGCGCCAGGCCCTAATGTGATTTATGTGGTGCGCAGGAAATGTGATTCATGTAATGTGATTTATGCACCGTGATTTATGCCTCTAATGTGGTTTATGTATGAGGTTATTTGCATACTGTGGTTTAGGCTTGTGAGGTTATCCTCTACTGTGAGTTATGCCCCTAATGTGAGTTATGCTTAGGAGGTTATGGCATAATGTGTTTATGCTTATGAGATTACAGCATAATGTGTTTATGCTGGTGAGGTTATGGTCTAATGCGTTTAGGCTTATGAGGTTATGGCATAATGTGTTTATGCTTATGAGGTTGGCGCAGAATGTATTTCGCGCCTAATGTGACGCGGATTGCATAACATGATTTATGTTGCAGGATAATGCTGAGTACAGTGTGTGCCAGTAATTACTGGTTGTGTTCTACGTTTGTTAAATGTTCTACATTTACTATCTTTACTAAGTGATGGTTCTGACAGTGGCCCAATTGGCCCTGTCAGGTGTATATAATCCCCTGTAAATACTGCCTAGTGCCAATTGGCACAGTGTATATTGTGTGATTACTATTCTAATGTGTTTATGGTAATACAAAGGCTATTTTTGATATAACCTTGTGTGGAGTTCATTTTGTGGTGTGCCTAGTGGGTTGCTGCTGTGTGTGTGTGTTGCGCAAAAGCTTTACACATTGCCTCCGGGATAAGCCTGACTGCTCGTGCCAAGCTACCAAGGGGGTGAGCAGGGGTTATCTTCGGCGTGTAACTACCTTGCCCTGACTAGAGTGGTGGTATCTGCATGGCTTTGGCGCAAGCCTTAGCCAACCAGAGATCCCATTTCTAACAGGCACTACCTATGCACTCATGCAATCACCCAGGCACAACCCCTGCACTCATGCAATCACCCAGGCATTGCCCATGCACTCCTTCAATCACCCAGCCTGTACCCATACACTTATAAAATCACCCAGGCACTACCTATGCACTCATGCAATCACCCAGGCACTACCCATGCACTCATGCAATCACCCAGGCACTACCTATGCACTCATGCAATAACCCAAGCACTACCGAAGCACTCTTCCAATCACCCAAACACTACTCATGCACTCATGCAATCACTCAGGCACTACCCATGCACTCATACATGCACTCAGGCACTTCTGCTGCACTCATACAATCACCCAAGCACTACCCATGCAGTCTTCCAATCATCCAGGCACTACCTGTGCACTCTTCCAATCACCCAGGCACTACCCCTGCACTCTTGCAATCACCCAGGTATTACCCAGGTACTCCTTTAATCACTCAGGCAGTACTCATCCACTCCTCCAATCACAAAGACATTACCCCTGCACTCATGCCATCACCCAGACAATACTCATGCACACCTTCAATCACTCAGGCAGTACCAATGCATTCCTCCGAATCACCCACACATTACCCCTACACTAATGCAATCACCCAGGCATTACCCATGCACTTCTTCAATCACCGAGCAACTACCCATGCACTTATATCATCACCCATGCACTACCCTTGCACTCCTCCAATCAACCACGCACTACCCCTGCACTCATCCATTCACCCAGGCACTCCCTATGCACTCATGTAATAACCCAGGCACTACCCTTGCACTCTTCCAATCACCCAGGCACTATCCATGCACTCCTCCAATCACCTACCCAGTACCCATGCACTTATAAAATCACCAAGGCACTACCTATGCAGTCCTCTGATCACCCAGGCACTACCCCTCCACTCATGCAATCACCCAGGCATTACCCATGCACTCCTCCAATCACCCTCTCAGTACCCATACACTTATAAAATCACCCAGGAACTACCTATGCACTCATGCAATCACCTAGGCACTAACCCTGCACTCATACAATCACCCAGGCATTACCCATGTACTCCTTCAATCCCTCTGGCAGCACCCATCCACTCCTCCAATCACCCAGACACTACCCCTGCACTCATGCAATCACCCAGGCATTACCGAGGCACACCTTCAATCACCCAGCCACTATCCATGCACTTATATCATCACCCATGCACTACCCTTGCACTCCTCCAATCACTGAGGCACTACCCCTGCAACCATGCAATCACCCAGGCCCTACCTATGCACTCATGCAATAACCCAGGCACTACCCGTGCACTCCTCTAATCACCCAGGCACTATCCATGCACTCCTCCAATCACCTAGCCAGTACCCAAGCACTTATAAAATCACCCAGACACTACCTTTGCACTCCTCCAATCACCCACGCACTACACCTACACTCATGCAATCAGCTAGACATCACCCCTGCACTCATGCAATCACCCAGGCATTACCCATGCACTCCTCCAATCCCCCAGACATTACCACTGCACTCATGCAATCACCAATGCATTAGCTATGCACTCCTCCAATCACCCAGGCACTACCCTTGCACTCCTCCAATCACCCAGGCAGTATCCATGCACTCCTCCAATCACCCAGCCAGTACCCATGCACTTATAAAATCACCCAGGCACTACCTATGCACTTATGCAATCACCCAGGCACTACCCCTGCACTCATGCAATAACCCAGGCACTACCTATGCACTCATGCAATAACCCAGGCACTACTCAGGCACTCATGAAATCACTCAGGCACTACCCATGCACTCATACATGCATTCAGGCACTTCTGCTGCACTCATGCAATCACCCAGGCATTACCCATGCACTTCTTCAATCACCCAGCTACTACCCATGCACTTATATAATCACCCATGCACTACCCTTGCACTTCTCCAATCACCCAGGCACTACCCCTGCACTCATGCAATCACCCAGGCACTACCTATGCACTCAGGCACTTCTGCTGTACTCATGCAATCACCCAGGTATTACCCATGCCATTCTTCAATTACCCAGCCACTGCCCATGCACTTATATAATCACCAATGCACTACCCATGCACTCCTCCAATCCCCCAGACATAACCCCTGCACTCATGCAATCACCCATGCATTAGCTATGCACTCCTCCAATCACCCAGGCACTACCCTTGCACTCCTCCAATCCCCCAGGCAGTATCCATGCACTCCTCCAGTCACCCAGCCACTACCCATGCACTTATAAAATCACCCAGGCACTGCCTATGCACGTATGCAATCACCCAGGCACTACCCCTGCACTCATGCAATCACCCAGGCACTACCTATGCACTCATGCAATAACCCAGGCACTACCCCTGCACTCCTCCAATCACCCATGCACTACTCAGGCACTCATGCAATCACCCAGGCACTATCTATGCACTCATGCAATAACCCAGGCACTACTCCTGCACTCCTCCAATCACCCAGGCACTGTCCATGCACTCATCCAATCACCCAGCCAGTACCCATGCACTTATAAAATATCCCATGCACTACCTATTCACTCCTCCAACCACCCAGGCACTAGCCATACACTCATGCAACCACCCAGACATTACCTCTGTACTCATGCAACCACCCAGGCATTACCCATGCACTCCTCCAATCACCCAGGCACTACTGAGGCACTCATGCAATCACTCAGGCACTACCCATGCACTAATACATGCACTCAGGCACTACCCATGCACTTATATAATCACCCTGGCACTACTCTTGCACTCCTCCAATCACCTAGGAACTACCCCTGCACTCATGCAATCACCCAGGCACTAGCCATGCACTCCTACAATAACCCGGCGTTGGCGGGGAACATGGCGGCCGCTAGCTAGAGCGGTCGCGGGCTCTCTCGACATTCTAGGCGGATACCTACGGCTTCTTGGATGTAGCCGCTTCTGATACCGGTGTTTTGGACTGGTGGTTGCGGGAGAGACGGGATGGGGGCTCGCGCCAGTTGACTCTTTTTCCTTGTTTTCCTGTTCTTCTCTGTGCTTCCGCTCTCAGCCGGCACGGGACTTTGGGCGGCGAGCCGCGGTGGCAGCGGCAGTAGCGGGACCGCCGCGAGGCGGGAATTGGGTGGAGGCTGCACTACGGGTCGCCAGAGGCCGGCTTGTAGCAGCGAGGATCGGCTTCCAGGGAAGCAGAAGCTTTCTTTCAGCTCCGCTGTTTCTGAACAGGAGAGGGAGCAGAGAAGCAGTACTGGGTTGAACTCAGGTAATGCAAGGTCCCCCTCGATGACCCCGGTAAGGAGGAGGAAAAAGGGGGCGCGGGCTAACTCCCAAAGGGGGGGGAAGCAACCTTAAAGAGCAGCAGCCCTTGGGAGATCTGGGGGAATTAGGAAAAAACATTAAGCAAAATAGATACACGCTAAGAAGCAGGGGTCTTTGGGAGCAGGATTTGTCCCCCACGGAAGTTTCATCTGAGGCAATTGCTCCACTAACTTTGTTGCCTCACCAAAGGACTACAAGTTCCGGCCCTTCTGGTTCTATATCTCAAAAGAAAAAGTTGTTAGCGGATAAACTACAATTAACAGAGGGGAAACAAGTCATTAAAAGCAAACAAATTAAATCAACTAAATTGGCCAGTTCACGTATCACCCCCTCTCTCCGCACATATTTCAAGTTGCAAGCACAGGCACTGTCTCAAAATCCCATTGTCTCCACTGCCCTAACTCTAGAGAATAGCATCAATTCTACCCATAAGCCTCAAGTTAGCTCTGGTGACTCTATAACACACAAACAAACATAAGAGTAAAGGAGAATAGAAATGACTCCATACCATTGGAAAATAGATTTTCCCCTTTAATAGAAACCGAGCTTACGTCTACACCGGGCTTAATGATTAGTGTTTCGGCACAGGGGTCATTAAACCCCAGTTTAGATATTACACAGAGTTTACCACCCGTGCAGGAAGAGGTTTCGAAGAGACAAGATACAGGTACTAGCCCCTCAAAGCAGTCCTCCGCAGAGTCCCTGTTATCCACCCTAATATCTGAAATGAGAGAAAAGTTTGCAGTATCAGAGAGTAATCAGCATAAGATCCAAGGGGTATGCGAAACTCTCGAACTCAAAATAAATTATATTATGGGAAGAGTAGAAGTAGTGGAAGCAGCAGTAGAAGACCTTTCAAAACAAGTGGAAAAAAATACATCAGAAGTCTTGAGATTAAACCAGAAGGAAAGAGAATTGACTGATAAGCTTGAAAGCTTAGAGAACAACGCGAGAAGAAATAATATCAGGATTTTAAATATCCCAGAAGATCTTGAGGGGGAGACATAAGGTCCTTTGTTATCAATCTCCTTAACGAGTTAAATCCAGAACTTGAGAAACAGTCCTTGGAAAGTGATGTTCAAAGAGTACATCGAGACCCCTTTACCAAAAGACCCGGTAAAAAAACCCTAGAAAAACTTTAGTAAATTTTAAAACTTACAAAATAAAAGAAAAGATTCTGGCAGAGGGTCTCAAAAAGGAGTCTACAATAAAGTAGACTGGTCCTTCCGTATTAGATCCGATATTTCACGCACCACACAGGATAGGCAGTGGGAGTTGGGAAAACATATACAAGAGCTGAAGAGCCTGGGTGCAACTGCAAAACTCCAATTCCCTGCCTCCCTGAAGGTGATGTGGAAGAATAAAATGTATAACTTCAGAGATCCCTCTGAAGTTAGCTCTTGGATTGATCAAATTAAAGGTACATCCAATTGATTTTTTTATTTTTTTATATATCCGCCTAGAAGAGAGAGAGTCCGAAACGGAGGTACTCCAGTATACCTCTAGAGTTGAGGGAGTGTTCCCCAGGGTGGGTAGGGCTGGGTGGCTCTAAAAATGAAAATAAAAATAAAAAATATAAAGCACAGGGGTTGTTTTTAGGCACATGGTGGGGAGCATGAGGGGGAACAAAACTAAAAAAATGTCCTCTTTTATGAAAGAAATCACTGAAATCATAATTTTCTTATTGGAGAGAGTCACAGGAAGTGTGTTTAAACAACTTATTTTCCCATGACAGATTTGGGTAGACCAAAAAACTTGAAAATTGTATCCTGGAACGTGAATGGGCTTAGGTTTCCCCAAGAAGAAGAAAAATCTTAGAATACCTGCGCCTTGGGAATTATGATGTGTTGCTTATTCAGGAGTCACATCTCTGTAAAGAAGATTGGGTAGGGATACTCAAAAACCAAAAATGGATAGAACATTGTGTTTACACAACACAGACCTCTCCCACGAAAGGAGTCGCTATTATTTTCAAAAAAACATCACAAGCAATCTTAGGGAATGTTATAGTAGACTCACACGGTAGATGGATAATTGCCAGGGCAAAAATTAACAGTTCTTGGTTTACTTTCGTGGGATACTATGGTCCTAATATGGACGATCCGACCCATTTATAATCTCTGTTTCTCCATTGAGTTGACGTCAACGATCCCATTATAATGGGGGGGGAATTCAATGTCGTGTTGGATCCTAGGCATGACTCCACGTCTAAAAGAGCTGCAGGGGCCACACAAAGTACACGAAAAATCCTGAAACAACTGATGTCAGATATAGGACTTCTAGATATATGGGGAATAAAGAGACACGACCCGCAGACACTAGGGGGAAAGTTTACTTTCCACAATAAAAAATGCGGTCACCGATCTAGGATCGATTTCTTTTTGGTTGACCACACCACCAGTAAAAACACGGTAAAAATCACTCATCTCCCAGAACATTTGTCCGATCATTCAGCTGTTCTTCTGGAAATTGTTTTACCAAAGAGTCCCCCCAGCGTAGATGGACATTAAATCGTTCAATACTCTTTGAACCACTAATTATTGATAGGCTAAAAAAAGACACTAATGAATTATTTTTATTCAATACAAACTCCGCATCTCCACACATAGTTTGGGATACATATAAGGCCTTTTTGAGAGGTTTATTAACCTCTCTTTCAATAGCCCAAAACAAAAAAGTAGGGGAGGAAATCAAAACGTTAGAAGCAACAATACACTTAAAGCAGGCGGCGTTAGAACATGCGCCGAATGACGTAAATAACATACAAAAACTCTCCATGGCCAAAAAGGAGCTAGTGGTTTATTTAGAAGCAATAACTAAAAGGAAATGGGAAGCAAGCAGGTTATCTCATCACGAATATGGAGAGGGGTGCGGCAAATTCCTCGCGTGGAAAGCCAAGGCGGACTACTCCAGAAACACGGTGAAAGATCTTAAGTGCCCGGCTTCTGGACGAATCATTTCAGAGGATACAGAGATCGGGGAGGCATTTGCTCTTTTCTTCCAAGATCTCTACGCGGAAGATTTAACCCCGAGTAAAGAGTATATTGAAAATTTCTTCACAGGCTTGCAATTTTCCACACTTTCTGACCTTGATAGAGACAACTTGAGTAATCCAATCACTTTAGAAGAAGTTCTACACACTATTAAAACCCTGAAGAAAGGAAAAGCCGCAGGTCCTGATGCCATCCCGAATGAATTATATAATATTCTTATAGAAGAGTTAGCTCCAATTTTGCTTCAACTATTTAATTCTGCTTTTTATCTTCTCAAGATCTCCCCCATCCTGGAATGAAGCCACTATTACTATCATCTTGAAACCAAACAAAAATCCACGGGTTTGCGAATCGTACAGGCCTATCTCTCTTTTGAACAGTGATCACAAAATTTACACTCAGATCCTAACGAAAAGATTAGATAAGGTAGCAGATCTATAATTCATCCTGATCAGAAGGGATTTATGAAGGGGAGGCAGCTTCATGAATTAACTCATGATTTAATCAGAGCAATTGACCTGGCGAACTTATATGAGACCCCATTGGCGATTATGACTTTTGATGCTGCAAAAGCTTTCGATAGGGTCAATTGGCCCTATTTACTCCAAGTGATCCAACGTTTTAATCTAGGAGAAACCTATTTAGCAGCAGTGAGGGCTCTTTATAAAAATCCATCTGCCAGGGTACTGGTTAATGGTAACCTAACAAAACAAATAAAAATCTCTAGAGGCACTAGACAGGGATGTCCCCTTTCGCCCCTTTTGCTCAATATGTATATTGAACCACTAGCATGCAAACTAAGATCTTGCCAGGGCATCTCTTCTTTTAACTGTGATGGCTGGGAAAAGACGATAGGCCTGTACGCCGATGACCTCATGAATTTGACGGGGGACCTAGAGCGCTCACTCCCTGAGATATGGAAGCATTTGGAGAATTTTGGGAGGGTATCTGGCTACTTAATTAACCAGCAGAAAACAGAGCTAATGACATGGAACACCCACTACAAGAGTGATCTTTTAAAACACCAAATAAGATATCTAGGGGTTCAAATAGTTAACGACATAGATAAGATAGCACAGGTAAACTTCGATAAAATAACTGCCAGCATGAAACAACAGTTACAGGCATGGGAGACCCTTCCACTTTCTATTTTGGGTAGGTCTAACCTGCTTAAAATGTCAATTTTACCTAAGTTCACGTTCCTATTTGATTCCATACCACTAGAATTCTCAAAAATTTGGTTTAGGAAAGTGCAAGGACTTTTCTCTTCTTTTATCTGGGGTAGGAAAAACCCAAGAATTTCTCAAAGGAAGCTCAGGAGGAAAAAAATCCATGGTGGCATAGCCACCCCGGACCTTTATATATATACTATTGTGCCTTCCATTTGAAAAACTCATGTCAACTTTTAAAGGACAGCTCGGCTTTCTCCCCACTTTTTAAGGCTTTAACAATGATACAAAGGAATCAAGCAGACTTTTTTCTCTTAAAGTTTGGGCATCCCAAATTCTTTAAAAAGGTTAGGTTGAAGACTCTCCTCTCCGCAACTAGAGTTTGGTCTCAGGTAAGGGCAATGTTGCACATACCTTATTATAATGACGAAACACCTATATGAGACTCCCCAGGCACCCCGGCATGTCTATAGTACGCACTTGCACTCCCTCTGCGTAAATCTGAGATACTTAAGTGGGGGCAATTAATTGTGGACAATGAGCTGATTCCTTGGCAATGCCTTTCCGATTTATCAAACAACTCGGTCTCAAAATTCAAATATTATCAAATCTCGAGTTGGATAAAATCATTAGGAACAGAGATAGAGGGCAATCGTGACCTGGTGCACAAGATATGTACAAGATCTACAACACGGAAAGAGGTAGCAGCATGGTACTGGTTGATAATCGAGACAGGGGAGGACACTCGGAACCCATTCACTGAGAGCTGGAAGAAGGACCTGCCGGGTGAAGACCTTGAAACTTTAGGGCAAGTATCACTGTCTATATTGTGGTCATATGTGAAAGCTGCACCTTTAAAGAGAAACCATCTTTTCACTATCCATAAAGCATACTGGACGCCGCTGAAACTGTCAAAGATGGGGAATGGAGTGACAAAGAAGTGCCCGAAATGAGATGAGAACAACGTGAATGAGCTCCACATGTTCTGGCAGTGTCCTTCAATCCAGCCCTTCTGGAATCATGTGGGTAAGATCATTTCCGACATTATGGGAAGAGAAATTGGGGTGACCGGTACCTCAGTTATTTTTGGGGTGATCCCAGGTGGGTTAGAAAACTCCACTTTCTCTAAAATTCAGAAGGTGCTCTTTTTTGTTTTGATACTTTTGGCGCGAAGGGAGTTTTTAACTTCTGTTTCTAGTTTTTCTTACAATATTATTCTCACTACTCCCATTTATAGGTTTCAACCTATTGACAATTCTTCTAGGTGGGGTTTGAAAGAAATATAATTTGAGCACTCAATGGTCCAATGATTACTAATTCGCTCTATCGGCCGTCATGATGGTGGTCTGGTTAAGCCAGGCCACACAGGCCTGTAAAAGTATAGAGGCCATGGTCAACACAATGAGGTTTACTCAGATAATAGACCCCAGGGGTAAAATCTACCCATCCTCTGATATTGAGTGACCGGGTGCCTTTCTGTTTCTTATTGGTCTAACTGGCTTTATCTTATTTGAAATCAGAGCATCCTTTCGTAAAATGAGGACAAAAAAAATAATTATATATAAATATATAATATCAACAAGAGAGAGAGGAGAGGGTCACTCTTATTCCCCCTAACGTATGAATTCAATAACAACAAAGAGTGAGTAGAAAAGGGACGATGGGGAACGTAGCACGAGGAAAAACCTCTTATTTAAAAGAACCCTCACTCACCAACCTAGTTGGTGACATGCTTCATCATTGGGTTCCCACCAGAGAGGCCGAGTGCCTCCCTGGTGTGCTACGACGCCTGAATTACAGCGGAGCGGGTATTTTGTTGGGGTAGTGTCAGTGCAACAGTGAAGGTAGTGCAAGTTAAAAGATATCTGGTTTAATCCCAAATCAATTTTATTGGTGGAAAACCAGGTAACATTAAAAACAAGTGAAATGGACACTAGGTGCCTAGCTAAATTGACCAGGCGCATCCAAATAGATTTAAAAGTGATCAATGGTCAACATGTTTCTGCTTATAATGTGTAATTTACAAAGCTTTCATCAGGACCAGGCCTCCACGGCGGTGTACACTCGCTAAGGTGTACCCTAACCAGTGGAGGTATATGGATGGTAAAACTCACGGTTTTACCATAGGGCCTTCTGGGATTCCAAAAGCCAAAGAACTCTGTAAGAAAACATAAATACAACAGTTTTGTAAGTTCAGTGGTATTTCTTGCCAGGTATTCTGGAGGTCTAAAATATTTAAGAAACCTTGTGCTATTAATTGCCACAGCGTGATTGTATCACGTACACCTTTCAATCAGGCAAGCGTGTCAGACATACCGCCACTCCGTGTCTATTTGGCTCCGGAGGGGTCATTATTACTAGATAAATACTAGTAACATTTAACGCTTTACTTAGTGAGCGTAATAGACGCATTCTCAATTATGCAACAAACTTGGAATATAGTGACAAACCCGTTAAAAACGCAGATAAAGTGTGCACGCGTTTGTTAAAATCCAAAGGCAGATTTTCAAAACATGGAGAAATTAAGGCTTACGTGAAGAAACTACTAACTTCACGTCATGGGTCCGGGAGGGAGTTAGAGATGCTGGTGGAATCTATACAAGATAAAAGGAAGTAAGTATCCAGAGAATCTCCGGTGAGTTACCGGTGAACCTCGTGTCAAAAGTAACAAACACCACCCCGGAAACCTCCCAGCCTACTTACTTCCAAAACAGCACTCTCCCGCACACAACCTATCGGTGCCAAACCTCGGACCCGAATGTTACTACGATGTTTCAGCTGGAGCAAGAAATGCCGATTCTCAATCACGTGACCCGTGCGTCAACCACCGAACGCGGACAGTTTCAAACCCAGCCACCGAGGGAGAGGTAGGAATAGAAGGCAACAATACCAGCAACCATGGCAACCTTTTCCGCTGGCTGGGGGAGGGGGTTTTCAGAATCCTTTCCAACCACCACAGTTCCAGCAGATGATGGGTTGGAATCCAAATTTTGTGCCACATCCACAATTCCAACAAAATCTGTATCGCCCTCCTTTTTTAGAGAGAGGCCGGAGAGGACGCGGCAAAAGAAGAGGTACGAACCAAGTGCACTGGGAACACGAAGTAGTGGGCGACAACACACGGAGCAAGGCGCGGGAGCAGCAAGCAGGCCCCAGCAACCAGAGAGTTTAATCACCAACCTCTCCTCTGTCGTCCTTACAGAAGATGAAAACTCAGTCTTAGAGAAGGGTTTAGGTTTTGTACCCACGGCACGCCTCGATCGTTTTAAGCTCCATTGTGAAATGGCCGGTTTTTCCGTAAATTGAAACTCAAGAGTTTTTTGAGAAACAAACCATGGATGGTACCCAGGTTTCCACTGGGGATTCAGGCCTAAGGTTGAAATCAACTTTTACTCCTCCACCTCATGCGGTTCCACCTGAAATCACAGCCTTTGAACAGGCTGTGTTTAATGATATTGAGTCTTTTCAGGAGACGGTCGTCTTCAAGAACATGCGTGCAGAAGAATTTCGTGCACTTCAATCATTACAGTCCAACACCACCATTGTCATAAAATCAGCAGACAAGGGGGTGGTGTTGTGATTCAAGATGCGGCAGCATATGATACTGAGTGTAGACGACTTCTGAGTGACCAGGCCAACTACACTCGTCTTGATACGGATCCCACTCCACATCTAAAATCTATGATTACAGACTTGGTAGAGGAGGCTGAAACTAGTGGACACATTACCAAACACGAAGCTGATTTTTTGACAACAAGCAGGGGTGTTATTCCATACTTCTACACACTGCCAAAACGCATAAGAACAGAATGCCCCCTCCAGGACGTCCAATTGTGTCGGGCATTGGCTCCCTCCTCGAACCTTTGTCGCGGTACTGCGATTTTTTTCTGAAACCCTTGATCCAGGCAACTAGTACTTACCTTAAAGACACTAAAAACTTATTATCCTTATTACAGGATATTGACATTACCAACGAATCTACTTTCCTGGTCTCATTAGATATCGAAAGCCTCTATACCTGCATTCCGCAGGATGACACCATCAAGGTTCTCAAAGAGGTTTTGGAGACAGCACCTTGGGATTTTGTAACCCCGAAGGAATTCGTGATCGCTTGTGCCACCCTCGCCTTGAAAAGGAATTACTTTGAATACAAGGGAGAGCTTTATTTACAGTCTACGGGCACTTCGATGGGCAGTACATTTGCCCCAAGTGTAGCCGGGCTGTATGTGCACGATTTTGAGTGTAAATACATCTTTTCAGCCCATAATCCTTACGCGTCCTTTGTTTCCTTTTGGAAGAGGTACATAGACGACGTGTTTATCATCTGGCACGGGACTGAAGATGCCCTTTTGGAGTTCTTTGGGTGGATAAATACATGCGATCCGAACTTAAAATTCACCTACTCTTATAAGAAGGATGAGATGGTCTTCCTGGATGTAGTGATCATGAAAGTTGGGAACCAACTACAGACCAAGACACACCACAAACCGACAGCAAAAAACAACTTGCTGCATTTTTCCAGCTTCCACCCGCGACCACTGCGGGAAAACCTCCCCTTCGGTCAATACCTCCGCCTCAGACGCAATTGTAGCGAATTGACGAATTTTAGATCCCAGGCAGAGGACCTTACAATCAAACTCCAGAAGCGGGGTACCCCGACAGTATTTTAAAAAGAAGCTGCAAGAGGGCCAGGAACCAACACAGGGAAGCCCTTCTGGAGGAAAATCCCAGAAGTTCAGTGGAAATACCACTTACATGCGTTACAACGTACAATGTGGCTTCTAATGCTGTCAGTAAATCAATTAGGAAGCACTGGAGAATCCTGGAGAGTAATAATCACAAGTGGGAAAAACCGCTCTTCTCTTTCAAAAGAGCAAGGAGCATTAAGGATACCGTAGTACATACGCGGCCTAGCTTACCAGAAAGGGAAGAAAATCGTTCAGTCCTGAATGCCTGGGGACTTCCTCCTGTGACAGGTCATTTCCCATGTGGGCGTGCAGTGTGTGCCATTTGACTATCGCTACCAAGTACCTGGAACTTGAAACTGGAAAAATATGGTCACAAAAGGCCCATACCAACTGCAATTCCACAAACGTGGTTTATTTGATTACTTGCCCGTGCGGTTCGAGGTATGTGGGTATGACTACGCGTAAGATTAAACAACGAATATGTGAGCATAGGAGCAATATCCGATGCCGGAAAAACACTACAAAACTTACTGATCATTTTTTACAGCAAAATCACACTACAAATGATTTGAGTTGGACAATTATTGAGCAATTGAGGCAAGGTCCTACTATACAGCAAGCGCTTTTCGAGAAGGAACAACGTTGGATTTATCGCCTTTCTACACATAAGATAGGGCTTAACGATAATATCCCTTGGGGTTCAGTAATGAAACGTTGATACCACTCGATTATAGTCTCAGCCCTTATTCCTGACCAATGACTCAGTCCCTTGAGCATGGAGGGTTACCCCCCTTTTTCACCTTTATGCCTACTTGTGTCCTCACTGTCTGATTTGGGACCACCATTGCCCTCTAGACACGCTTTTAGGAAGTTACTGACTTATAGTGTAATGAATGTATACATAGTAAATGGTTGATTAGCCCACACCATTAGCATCTGCTATGTATATAGATTTCAATAGGGTTATTATGCTCAGAGTATAGTGTCTTTAATGTTTTCCGATACTCGTGTGTCGTTAATATTTTCCGATACTCGTGTGTCATTATTGGTTTCACAAGTACCATTTGACCCCATACTTTATCTATTTCTATCAAAGTTTACTTAAATTAGCCATTCAGAATTCATATCCTTTCAGTACAGAGTGGTTTCAAGCAAATAACTACTTTATTACTAAGCGCTTTAAGTCCCGACTTTTGCAGTCTAGTCTTTGAAGTCACGTGTCCTGGGCGCACCGCGTTCGGTGGTTGACGCACGGGTCACGTGATTGAGAATCGGCATTTCTTGCTCCAGCTGAAACATCGTAGTAACATTCGGGTCCGAGGTTTGGCACCGATAGGTTGTGTGCGGGAGAGTGCTGTTTTGGAAGTAAGTAGGCTGGGAGGTTTCCGGGGTGGTGTTTGTTACTTTTGACACGAGGTTCACCGGTAACTCACCGGAGATTCTCTGGATACTTACTTCCTTTTTATCTTGTATAGATTCCACCAGCATCTCTAACCCCCTCCCGGACCCATGACGTGAAGTTAGTAGTTTCTTCACGTAAGCCCTAATTTCTCCATGTTTTGAAAATCTGCCTTTGGATTTTAACAAACGCGTGCACACTTTATCCGCGTTTTTAACGGGTTTGTCACTATATTCCAAGTTTGTTGCATAATTGAGAATGCGTCTATTACGCTCACTAAGTAAAGCGTTAAATGTTACTAGTATTTATCTAGTAATAATGACCCCTCCGGAGCCAAATAGACACGGAGTGGCGGTATGTCTGACACGTTTGCCTGATTGAAAAGTGTACGTGATACAATCACGCTGTGGCAATTAATAGCACAAGGTTTCTTAAATATTTTAGACCTCCAGAATACCTGGCAAGAAATACCACTGAACTTACAAAACTGTTGTATTTATGTTTTCTTACAGAGTTCTTTGGCTTTTTGGAATCCCAGAAGGCCCTATGGTAAAACCGTGAGTTTTACCATCCATATACCTCCACTGGTTAGGGTACACCTTAGCGAGTGTACACCGCTGTGGAGGCCTGGTCCTGATGAAAGCTTTGTAAATTACACATTATAAGCAGAAACATGTTGACCATTGATCACTTTTAAATCTATTTGGATGCGCCTGGTCAATTTAGCTAGGCACCTAGTGTCCATTTCACTTGTTTTTAATGTTACCTGGTTTTCCACCAATAAAATTGATTTGGGATTAAACCAGATATCTTTTAACTTGCACTACCTTCACTGTTGCACTGACACTACCCCAACAAAATACCCGCTCCGCTGTAATTCAGGCGTCGTAGCACACCAGGGAGGCACTCGGCCTCTCTGGTGGGAACCCAATGATGAAGCATGTCACCAACTAGGTTGGTGAGTGAGGGTTCTTTTAAATAAGAGGTTTTTCCTCGTGCTACGTTCCCCATCGTCCCTTTTCTACTCACTCTTTTGTTGTTATTGAAGACAAAAAAAATAACCCAGGCACCACTCTTGCACTTTTCCAATCACCCAGGCACTATCCATCCACTCCTCCAATCACCCAGCCAATACCCATGTACTTTTAAAATATCCCAGACACTACCTATGCACTCCTCCAACCACCCAGGCACTACCAATACACTCATGCAACCACCCACACATTACCTCTGCACTCATGCAACCACCCAGGCATTACCCATGCACTCCTCCAATCACCCACACATTACCCCTGCACTCATGCAATCACCCATGTACTCCTTCAATCACCCAGCCACTACCTATGCACTTATATAATCACCCAGGCACTACCCATGAACTCCTCCAACCACACAGGCACTATGCCTGCACTCATGCAATCACCCAGGCACTACCTATGCACTCATGCAATAACCCAAGCACTACCCATGTACTCCTCCAATCACCCAGGCACTATCCATGCACTCCTAAAATCACCTAGCCAGTACCCACACACTTATAAAATCACCAAGGCACTACCTATGCACTCATGCAATCACCCAGGCATTATCCCTGCACTCCTCCAATCACCCAGCCAGTACCCATACACCTATAAAATCACCCAGGCACTACCTATGCACTCATGCAATCACCCAGGCACTACCCCTGCACTCATGCAATGACACAGGTACTACCTATGCACTCATGCAATAACCCATGCACTACCGATGCACTCCTAGAATCACCCAAACACTACTGACTATGCACTCATGCAATCACTACCCATGCACTCATAGATGCACTCAGGCACTTCTGCTGCACTCATGCAATCAACCAAGCACTACCCATGCAGTCTTCTAATCATTCAGGCATTACCTGTGCACTCTTCCAATCACCCAGGCACTACCCCTGCACTCATGCAATCACCCAGGCATTACCCATGTACTCCTTCAATCACTCAGGCAGTACCCATCCACTCCTCCAATTACCCAAATATGACCCCTGCACTTATGGAATCACACAGGCATTACTCATGCACTCCTTCAATCACTCAGGCAGTACCCATGCACTCCTCCAATCACCCACACATTACCCCTGCACTCATGCAATCACCCAGGCATTACCCATGTACTCCTTCAATCACCCAGCCACTACCCATGCACTTATATCATCACCCACACACTACCCTTGCACTCCTCCAATCACCCAGTCACTACCCCTGCACTCATGCAATCACCCAGGCACTAACTATGCACTCATGCAATAACCCAGGCACAACCCTTGCACTCCTTTAATCACCCAGGCACTATCCATGCACTCCTCCAATCACATAGCCAGTACCCTAGCACTTATAAAATCACCCAGACACTATCTATGCACTCCTCCAATCACTCAGGCACTACACCTGCACTCATGCAATCAGCTAGACATCACCCCTGCAATCACCCAGGCATTACCCATGCACTCCTCCAATCCCCCAGACATTACCCCTGTACTCATGCAATCACAATGCTTTATCTATGCACTACTCCAATCACCCAGGCACTACACTTGCGCTCCTCCAATCACCCAGGCAGTATCCATTCACTCCTCCAATCACCCAACCAGTACCCATGCACTTATGCAATCACCCAGGCACTATCAATGCACTTATGCAATCACCCAGGCACTACCCCTACACTCATGCAATCACCCAGGCGCTACCTATGCACTCATGCAATAACTCAGTCACTACACATGCACTCCTCCAATCACCCAGGCACTACTTAGGCACTCATGAAATTGCTCAGGTACTACCCATGCACTCATACATGCACTCAGGCACTTCTGCTGCACTCATGCAATCACCCAGGCATTACCCATGCACTTCTTCAATCACCCAGCCACTACCCATGCACTTATATAATCACCCATGCACTACCCTTGCACTCCTCCAATCACCCAGGCACTACCCCTGCACTCATGCAATCACCCAGGCACTACCTATGCACTCATGCAATAACTCAGGCACTACCCATGCACTCCTCCAATCACCCAGGCACTACTCAGGCACTCATGAAATCACTCAAGCACTACCCATGCACTCATACATGCACTCATGCACTTCTGCTGCACTCATGCAATCACCCAGGCATTACACATGCACTTCTTAAATCACCCAGCCACTACCCATGCACTTATATAATCACCCAGGCACTACCCCTGCACTCCACCAATCACTCAGGCACTATCCATGCTCTCCTCCAATCACCCAGCCAGTACCCATGCCTTAATAAAATCACCCAGGCACTACCTATGCACTCCTTCAGTCTCTCAGCCAGTACCCATGCACTCATGCAATAACCTAGGCATTACCCATGCACTCCTTCAGTCACCCAGCCAATACCCATGCACTTATAAAATATCCCAGGCACTACCTATGAACTCTTCCAACCACCCAGGCACTACCAATACACTCATGCAACCACCCAGGCATTACCCATGCACTCCTCCAATCACCCAGACATTACCCCTGCACTCATGCAATCACATAGGCATTACCCATGCACTCCTTCAGTCACTCAGGCAGTACCCATGTACTCCTCCAATCACCCAGACATTACCCCTGCACTCATGCAATCACCCAGGCATTACCAATGCACTCCTTCAATCACTCAGGCACTACATATGCACTCCTCCAATCACCCAGGCACTACCCCTGCACTCATGCAATCACCCAGGCATTTCCCATGCACTCCTTCAATCACACATCCACTGCCTATGCACTTATATAATCACCCAGACACTATCCTTGCACTCCTGCAATCACACAGGCACTATGCCTGCACTCATGCAATCACCCAGGCACTACCTATGCACTCATGCAATAACCCAAGCACTACCCAAGCACTCCTCCAATCACCCAGGCACTATCCATGCACTCCTCAAATCACCTAGCCAGTACGCATGCACTTATAAAATCATCAAGGCACTACCTCTGCACTCATGCAATCACCCAGGCATTACCCCTGCACTCCTACAATCACCCAACCAGTACCCATACACCTATAAAAACACCCAGGCACTACCGATGCACTCCTCCAATCACCCAAACACTACTCATGCACTCATGCAATCACTCAAGCACTATCCATGCACTCATAGATGCACTCAGGCACTTCTGCTGCACTCATGCAATCATCCAAGCACTACCCATGCAGTATTCTAATCATTCAGGCACTACCTGTGCACTCTTCCAGTCATCCAGGCACTACCCCTGCACTCATGTCATCCCCCAGGCATTACCCATGCACTCCTTCAATCACTCAGGCAGTACCCATCCACTCCTCCAATCACCCAAACATTACCCTGCACTTATGCAATTACCCAGGCATTACTCATGCACTCCTTCAATCACTCAGGCATTACTCATGCACTCCTTCAATCACTCAGGCAGTACCCATCCACTCCTCCAATCACCCAAACATTACCCCTGCACTTATGCAATCACCCAGGCATTACTCATGCACTCCTCCAATCACCTAGCCAGTACCCATGCAATGATAAAAACCCCCAGACACTACCTATGCACTCCTCCAATCACCCAGGCACTAACCCAACACTCATGTAATCACCTAGACATTACCCCTGTACTCATGCATTCAGCCAGGCATTACCCATGCACTCTTCCAAACCCCCAGACACAACTCCTACACTCATGCAATCACCCATGCATTAGCTATGCACTCCTCCAATCACCCAGGCACTACCCTTGCACTCCTCCAATCACCCAGGCAGTATCCATGCACTCCTTCAATCACCCAGCCACTACCCATGCACTTATAAAATCACCCAGGCACTACCTATGCACTAATGCAATCACTCAGGCACTACCCCTGCACTCATGCAATCACACAGGCACTACCTATGCACTCATGCAATAACCCAGGCACTACCCCTTCACTCCTCCAATCACCCATGCACTACTCAGGCACTCATGCAATCACCCAGGCACTAGCTATGCACTCATGCAATAACCTAGGCACTACTCCTGCACTTCTCCAATCACCCTGGCAATATACATGCACTCCTCCAATCACCAAGCCAGTACCCATGCACTTATAAAATATCACATGCACTACCTATGCACTCTTCCAACCACCCAGGCACTACCCATACACTCATGCAACCACCCAGACATTACCTCTGCACTCATGCAACCACCCAGGCATTACCCATGCACTACTCCAATCCCCCAGACATAACCGCTGCACTCATGCAATCACCCATGCATTAGCTATGCACTCTTCCAATCACCCAGGCACTACCCTTGCACTCCTCCAATCACCCAGGCAGTATCCATGCACTCCTCCAATCACCCAGCCACTACCCATGCACTTATAAAATCACACAGGCACTACCTATGCACTTATGCATTCACCCAGGCACTACCCCTATACTCATGCAATCACCCAGGCACTGCCAATGAACTCATGCAATAACCCAGGCACTACAGACGCACTCCCCCAATTACCCATGCACTACTCAGGCACTCATGCAATCACTCAGGTACTACCCATGCATTAATACATGCACTCAGGCACTTCTGCTGCACTCATGCAATCACCCAGGCATTACCCATGCACTCCTTCAATCACCCAGCCACTACCCATGCACTTATATAATCTCCCAGGCACTACTCTTGCACTCCTCCAATCACCCAGGAACTACCCCTGCACTCATGCAATCACCCAGGCACAAGCTATGCACTCATGCAATAACCCAGGCACTACTCTTGCACTCCTCCAATCACCCAGGCACTATCCATGCACTCCTCCAATCACCCAGCCAATACCCATGCACTTATAAAATATCCCAGGCACTACCTATGAACTCTTCCAACCACCCAGGCACTACCAATACACTCATGCAACCACCCAGGCATTAACCATGCACTCCTCCAATCACCCAGACATTACCCCTGCACTCATGCAATAACATAGGCATTACCCATGCACTCCTTCAGTCACTCAGGCAGTACCCATGCACTCCTCCAATCACCCAGACATTACCCCTGCACTCATGCAATCCCCCAGGCATTACCAATGCACTCCTTCAATCACTCAGGCACTACCTATGCACTCCTCCAATCACCCAGCCACTACCTATGCACTTATATAATCACCCAGGCACTACCCTTGCACTCCTCCAATCACACAGGCACTATGCCTGCACTCATGCAATCACCCAGGTACTACCAATGCACTCATGCAATAACCCAAGCACTACCCATGCACTCTAGAATCACCCAGGCACTATCCATGCACTCCTCAAATCACCTAGCCAGTACGCATGCACTTATAAAATCATCAAGGCACTACCTCTGCACTCATGCAATCACCCAGGCATTACCCCTGCACTCCTCCAATCACCCAGCCAGTACCCATACACCTATAAAATCACCCAGGCACTACATATGTACTCATGCAATCACGCAGGCACTACCCCTACACTCATGCAATGACCCAGGTACTACCTATGCACTCATACAATAACCCAAGCACTACCGATGCACTCCTCCAATCACCCAAACACTACTCATGCACTCATGCAATCACTCAAGCACTATCCATGCACTCATAGATGCACTCAGGCACTTCTGCTGCACTCATGCAATCACCCAAGCACTACCCATGCAGTCTTCTAATCATTCAGGCACTACCTGTGCACTCTTCCAATCACCCAGGCACTACCCGTGCACTCATGCAATCACCCAGCATTACCCATGTACTCCTTCAATCACTCAGGCAGTACCCATCCACTCTTCCAATCACCCACACATTACCCCTGCACTCATGCAATCACCCAGGCACTACCCATGCACTTATATCATCACCCATGCATTACCCTTGCACTCCTCCAATCACCCAGACACTACCCCTGCACTCATGCAATCACCCAGGCACTAACTATGCATTCATTCAATAACCCAGACACTACCCTTGCACTCCTCCAATCACCCAGGCACTATCCATGCACTCCTCCAATCACCTAGCCAGTATCCAAGCACTTATAAAATCTCCCAGACACTACCTATGCACTCCTCCAATCACCCAGGCACTACACCTACACTCCTCCAATCCCCAGACATTACCCCTGCACTCATGCAATCACCAATGCATTAGCTATGCCTCCAATCAACCAGGTACTACCCTTGCACTCCTTCAATCACCCAGGCAGTATCCAAGCACTCCTCCAATGACCCAGCCAGTACCCATGCACTTAGTAAATCACCCAGGCACTACCTATGCACTTATGCAATTACCCAGACACTACCCCTGCACTCATGCAATCACCCAGGCCCTACCTATGCACTCATGCAATAACTCAGGCACTACCCATGCACTCCTCCAATCACCCAGGCACAACTTAGGCACTCATGAAATTACACAGGCACTACCCATGCACTAATACATGCACTCAGGCACTACCCATGCACTCATACATGCACTCAGGCATTACCCATGCGCTCCTTCAATCACCCAGCCACTACCCATGCACTTATATCATCACCCACACACTACCCTTGCACTCCTCTAATCACCCAGGCACTACCCCTGCACTCATGCAATCACCCAGGCACTAAATATGCACTCATTCAATAACCCAGGCACTACCCTTGCACTCCTCCAATCACCCAGGCACTATCCATGCACTCCTCCAATCACCTAGCCAGTACCCACACACTTGTAAAATCAGATAAACATCACCCCTGCACTCATGCAATCACCCAGGCATTACCCATGCACTCCTCCAATCCCCCAGACATTACCCGTGCAATCACCAATGCATTAGCTATGCACTCCTCCAATCAACCAGGCACTACCCTTGCACTCCTCCAATCACCCAGGCAGTATCCATGCACTCCTCCAATCACCCAGCCAGTACCCATGCACTTATAAAATCACCCAGGCACTACCTATGCACTTATGCAATCACCCAGACACTACCCCTGCACTCATTCAATCACCCAGGCTCTACCTACGCACTCATGCAATAACTCAGGCACTACCCATGCACTCCTCCAATCACCCAGGCACTACTCAGGCACTCATGAAATTACTCACGCACTACCCATGCACTCATACATGCACTCAGGCACTCCTGCTGCACTCATGCAATCACCCAGACATTGCCCATGCACTTCTTCAATCACCCTGTCACTACCCATGCACTTATATAATCACCCATGCACTACCCTTGCACTCCTCCAATCAACCAGGCACTATCCCTGCACTTATGCAATCACCCAGGCACTAGCCATGCACTCATGCAATAATCCAGGCACTACTTTTGCACTCCACCAATCACCCAGGCACTATCCATGCACTCTTCCAATTACCCAGCCAGTACCCATGCATTTATAAAATCACCCAGGCACTACCTATGCACTCCTCCAATCACCCAGGCACTACCCCTACACTCATGCAACCACCCAGACATTAACCCTGCACTCATGCAATTACCCAGGTATTACCCATGCACTCCTCCAATCACCCAGACATTACCGCTGTACTCATGCAATCACCTAGGCATTACCCATGCACTCCTTCAGTCACTCAGGCAGTACCCATGCACTCCTCCAATCACCCAGACATTACTACTGCACTCATGCATTCACCCAGGCATTACCCATGCACTCCTTCAATCATCCAGGCACTATGCCTGCAGTCATGCAATCACCCAGGCACTACCTATGTACTCATGCAATAACCCAGGCACTACCCTTGCACTCCTCCAATCACCCATGCACTATCCAGGGGAGAGGTGTGGCGCCGCGGCCAGGGCGACTGATGCTGGATGCTGGGGATCACGGTTCGATCCCTGGCTCCGGTGGCAGGGGTCTGCCCAGCACCATGTGACTCTGGGCAATAGCTCGCTTAATCTTCCCAAAGGCCCCCAGCGCCGAGATACCCCTTCGGGGGTGATTCGTGAACTATACAAGTACTGGATTTACATTTACATTTACATGCACTCCTCCAATCACCTAGCCAGTACCCATGCACTTATAAAATCTCCAAGGCACTAACTATGCACTCCTCTAATCACCCAGGCACTACCCCTGCACTCATGCAATCACCCAGGCATTACCCATTCATTCCTCCAATTACCCTTTAAGTACCCATACACTTATAAAATCACCCAGGAACTACCTATGCACTCATGCAATCACCCAGGCACTAACCCTGCACTCATGCAATCACCCAGGCATTACACATGTACTCCTTCAATCACTCAGGCAGTACCCATCCACTCATGCAATCAGCTAGACACTACCTATGCACTCCTCCAAACACCCAGGCATTACTCATGCACTCCTTCATTCACTCAGGCAGTACCCATGCACTCCTCCAATCACCCACACATTACCCCTACACTCATGCAATCACCCAGGCATTACCCATGCACACCTTAAATCACCCAGCCACTATCCATGCACTTATATAATCACCCATGCACTACCCTTGCACTCCTCCAATCACCCAGGCACAACCCCTGCAACCATGCAATCACCCAGGCACTACCTATGCACTCATGCAATAACCCAGGCACTACCCTTGCACTCCTCCAATCACCCAGGCACTATCCATGCACTCCTCTAATCACCTAGCCCATACCCATGCACTTATAAAAACACCCAGACACTACCTATGCACTCCTCTAATCACCCAGGCACTAACCCTACAATCATGTAATCAGCTAGACATTACCCTTGCACTCATGCAATCACCCAGGCATTATCCATGCACTCCTCCAATCACCCAGACATAACCCCTGCACTCATGCAATCACCCATGCATTTGCGATGCACTCCTCCAATCACCCAGGCACTACCCTTGCACTTATAAAATCACCCAGGCACGTTCTATGCACTTATGCAATCACCAAGGCACTACCCCTGCACTAATGCAATCACCCAGGCACTACCAATGCACTCATGCAATATCCCAGTCACTACCCATGCACTCCTCCAATCACCCAGGCACTACTCATGCAGTCATGCAATCACTCAGGCACTACCCATGCACTCATACATGCACTCATATATGCACTCAGGCACTTCTGTTGTACTCATGTAATCACCTAAGCACTACCCATGCAGTCTTCCATCATCCAGGCACTACCCCTACACTCATGCAATAACCCAGGCATTGCCCATGTCCTCCTTCAATCACTCAGGCAGTACCCATCCACTCCTCCAATCACCCACACATTACCTCTGCCCTCATGCAATCACCCAGGCATTACCCATGCACTTCTTCAATCACCCAGCCAGTACCAATGCACTTATATAATCACCCACGCACTACCCTTGCACTCCTCCAATCACCCAGGCACTACCCCTGTACTCATGCAATCACCCAGGCACTACCTATGCACTCAGGCAATAATCTAGGCACTTCCTTTGCACTCTTCCAATCACCCAGGCACTATCCATGCACACCTCAAATCCCCTAGCCAGTACCCCTGCACTTATAAAGTCACCAAGGCACTACCTATGCACTCATGCAATCTACTAGGCACTACCCCTGCACTCATGCAATCACTCAGGCACTACCCATGCACTCATACATGCACTCAGGCACTTCCGCTGCACTCATGCAATCACCCAAACACTTCCCATGCACTTTGCCAATCACCCAGGCACTACCCCTGCACTCATGCAATCACCCATGCATTACCCATGTAATCCTTCAATTACTCAGGCAGTACCCATCCACTCTTCCAATCACCCATACATTACCCCTGCACTCATGCAATCGCCCAGGCATTACTCATGCACTCCTTCAATCACTCATGCTGTACCAATGCACTCCTCCAATCACCCACACATTACCCATGCACTCCTCCAATCCCCCAGACATTACCCCTGCACTCATGTAATCACCAATGCATTAGCTATGCACTCCTCCAATCACCCAGGCACTACCCTTGCACTCCTCCAATCACCCATGCAATATCCATGCACTCCTCTATTCACCCAGCCAGTACCCATGCACTTATAAAATCACCCAGGCACAACCTATGCAATTATGCAATCACCCAGGCACTACCCCTGCGCTCATGCAATCACTCAGGCACTACCCATGTACTCATACATTCACTCAGGCACTTCGACTGCACCCATGCAATCACCCAGGCATTACACGTGCACTCCTTAAATCACCAAGCCACTACCCATGCACGTATATAATCACCCATGCACTACCCTTGCACTCCTCCAATCACCCAGGCACTACCCCTGCACTCATGCATTCACCCAGGCACTAGCTATGCACTCATGCATTACCCCAGGCACTACTCTTGCACTCCACCAATCACCAAGGCACTATCCATGCACTCCTCCAATAACCCAGTCAGTACCCATGCATTTATAAAATCACCCAGGCACAAACTATGCACTCCTCCAATCACCCAGGCACTACCCCTACACTCATACAACCACCCAGACATTACCCCTGCACTCATGCAATCACGCAGGCATTACCCATGCACTCCTCCAATCACCCAGACATTACCCCTGCACTCATGCAATCACCTAGGCATTACCCATGCACTCCTTCAGTCACTCAGGCAGTACCCATGCACTCCTCCAATCACCCAGACATTACTACTGCACGCATGCAGTCACCCAGGCATCCCCATGCACTCCATCAATCACTCATGCACTACCTATCCACTCCTCCAATCACCCAGGTACTACCCATGCACTCATGCAATCACCCAGGCATTACCCATGCACTCCTTCAATCACCCAGCCACTACCCCTACACTCATGCAATCAGCCAGACACTACCTATGCACTCCTCCAAACACCCAGGCACTAACCCTACACTCATGCAATCAGCTAGAAATTACCCATGCACTCCTCCAATCCCCCAGACATAACCCCTGCACTCTTGCAATCATCCATGCATTAGCTATGCACTCCTCCAATCACCCAGGCACTACCCTTGCACTCCTCCAATTACCCAGGCAGTATCCATGCATTCCTCCAATCACCCAGCCAGTACCCATGCACTTATAAAATTACCCTGCCACTACCTATGCACTTATGCAATCACCCAGGCACTACCCCTGCACTCATGCAATCACCCAGGCACTACCTAGGCACTCATGCAATAAACCATTCAATACCCATGCACTCCTCCAATCACCCATGCACTACTCAGGCACTCATGCAATCACTCAGGCACTACCCATGCACTCATACATGCACTCAAGCACTTCTGCTGCACTCATGCAATCACCCAGGCATTACCCATGCACTCCTTCAATCACCCAGCCACTACCCATGCACTTATATAATCACCCAGGCACTACCCTTTCTCTCCTACAATCACCCAGGCACTACCCCTGCACTCATGCAATCACCCAGGCACTAGCAATACACTCATGCAACCACCCAGACATTACCCCTGCACTTATGCAATCACCCAGGCATTACCCATGCACTCTTCCAATCACCCAGGCATTACCCCTGCACTCATGCTATCACATAGGCATTACCCATGCACACCTTCAGTCACTCAGGCAGTACCCATGCACTCCTCCAATCACCCAGACATTACCACTGCACTCATGCAATCACCCAGGCATTACCAATGCACTCCTTCAATCACCCAGCCACTACCTATGCACTTATATAATCACCCAGGCACAACCCTTGCACTCCGCCAATCACCCAGGCACTATGCCTGCACTCATGCAATCACCCAGGCACTACCTATGCACTTATGCAATAACCCAAGCACTACCCTTGCACTCCTCCAATCACCCAGGCACTATCCATGCACTCCTCAAATCACCCAGCCAGCACCCATGCACTTATAAAATCACTAAGGCACTACCTATGCACTCCTCTAATCACCCAGGCACTATCCCTGCACTCATGCATTCACCCAGGCACTAGCTATGCACTCATGCAAACACCCAGGCATTACCCATGCACCCAGGCACTAACTATGCACTGTTCTAATCACCCATGCACTACCCCTACACTCATGCAACCACCCAGACATTACCCCTGCACTCATGCAATCACGCAGGCATTACCCATGCATTCCTCCAATCACCCAGACATTACCCCTGCACTCATGCAATCACCTAGGCATTACCCATGCACTCCTTCAGTCACTCAGGCAGTACCCATGCACTCCTCCAATCACCCAGACATTACTACTGTACGCATGCAATCACCCAGGCATCCCCATGCACTCCTTCAATCACTCCTGCAGTACCTATCCACTCCTCCAATCACCCAGGCACTACCCCTGCACTCATGCAATCACCCAGGCATTACCCATGCACTCCTTCAATCACCCAGCCACTACCCCTACACTCATGCAATCAGCCAGACACTACCAATGCACTCCTCCAAACACCCAGGCACTAACCCTACACTCATGCAATCAGCTAGACATTACCCCTGCACTCTTGCAATCACCCTGGCATTACCCATGCACTCCTCCAATCCCCCAGACATAACCCCTGCATTTTTGCAATCATCCATGCATTAGCTATGCCCTCCTCCAATCACCCAGGCACTACCCTTGCACTCCTCCAATTACCCAGGCAGTATCCATGCACTCCTCCAATCACCCAGCCAGTACCCATCCACTTATAAAATCACTAAGGCACTACCTATGCACTCCTCTAATCACCCAGGCACTATCCCTGCACTCATGCATTCACCCAGCTATGCACTCATGCAAACACCCAGGCATTACCCATGCACTCCTCCAATCACTTATATAATCACCCAGGCACTACCCTTTCACTCCTACAATCACCCAGGCACTACCCCTGCACTCATGCAATCACCCAGGCACTAGCAATACATTCATGCAACCACCCAGACATTACCCCTGCACTCATGCAATCACCCAGGCATTACTCCCAGGTCCCTTATGTCCTCGTCCCATTCATTACAAAGTGGAGATAACCATCTCCCGACAGAAAAAAAAGAGGAATGCTGGGACCCTAATACTGCCCCTCCCACCGGGAGTACATAAGCAGTACTCACCCAGCATCCCACCTGTTCTTTTTTCTGTCTGTCGACAGATTGGACTTGACTGTGCTGGTGCTGCTCCTGCTGGGCTGGAGTGGCGGTGCTTCTCTTCTCCCTCCGACCGGCTGCCTGGCTGTGCGGGCGCGGGGTTCCCTGGGCTGTCTCCTGGCCTGCCGGGCTTGCTGGGAGTCAGCCGCTGTTGGAGCCGGTATCCTGCTTGTTCTACGTGTCCTCCCGGCCCTTTGCGGTTGGGGCTGGATTTCCCGGTTTTCTTCCGGGTCACGGACTCGTCTTCCCGAGCCTGGCCGGGTGAGTCGTTCCACGTTGGATTGGCTCCTGCCGGTCTCCTGGATGTGCTGGCGTTGGGAGTGGGGGCCTTGTTCCTGGGGTTGGCCCCCCACTCCGGGTGAGTGCCGCTTGTCGGCTTTCCTTTCACTGTTCCTTCCCTGTGCGGTGCTTCGGCGCTACTTGCTGCAGGGCTTTTGTCTGCTGGGGCCGGCTGGGGCGTGTTCAGCTGGCGGCTCTTGTGCTCTGCAGGGCGGATGCGGGGATGTGACTCTGTGGTACAGCGCTTGCTTCGCATGTATGGGGTCCCGGCTTCAGTCCCAGGCGTCTCCAGGGGTCTCTGTATTGCATGGGTTCGGCTCCTTTCGAGCTCTGCTCCGCATTTCCGCGTTCCTGGGTTGGTTCCTGGAGTGCCCTTCCTTTGGTGCATATGCACCTGCTGTTTTGCTGGGCTTCCGATCCTGTGTTTGCACGCTCTGTTGTGTGTTGTGTTCACGTGGGGTCTAAAGTGCTGCATGCGATGGCGTGTCTTGCTGTCTGCGTGGTTGGGATCCCGTGTCGCTAGCTCTCTGCTCCTGCCCGTGGCTCCCACCCTCTTCCACTTTGGGGCTGGTCGTCTGGAGCGGTCACTGTGGGGTGACGGTGTGGCCTGCCTGGTTCTAGGGCGGCTCTGCGTCCCTCTGCTCTGTGGGGCTTCCTTCTGTCTTCTTTTTATGCTCCGGTAGCCAGGTCTGTGCGCTAGCAGTGGGGCCTTGTTGTCTGGTGGCCCCCTCTTCCTCTTGGCGGCTTCCAACCCCCGGCCTGTGGTGGCCGTTGCTGCCTCTTTCCGCTTGGTTGTGCTGCGGGAGGCTGGGGCGTCTGTCTTTGGTGCTGGGGTGCCCGGTTCTTGTCTCGGGTGCCTCGGTGCGGTGGCTCGCTGTTGGTGCTCTCTCCGTGCATGCCCTCTGGACTTCTGTTCCTTGGGGTTCCTATGCCCGTCGGGCGGGCCTCTGATTGTGAGAGCGGTCGGGCTCTGTTCCCTCCTGCTGTGCTCTCGGGCCTTGTCGGTGCTTCCTTTGGGGTGCTCCGGGGGCTGTGCTGGGGTCCTTGTGTTGTGAGCTCTGCTGCTCCCTTTGGCGGCTGTGGCTCGTGGAGGTGCCGGTTTTGTCCCGGGGCCTCCTGCCTGCTTGCTTGCGTTCTGCCCTCTGCTGCTTGCTCTGCGGGTCAGGGTCGCCTCTCGCGTCCTCAGTTGCGGCCTGTTGGGGTGCGCTTCTGGTCCTCTGTGCTCTGGGCTCCTCCGGGGCTCCCTGCCCCCAGCTGGTGGTGGGACGATGTTCCTACTCCTTTGGCGGCTGCAGGGGGGGGGTCCTGTTGGCTCCCCTTTGTTCCTGTTGGCCTGCCTCGCTTTTCTTGCTGCCCCGCTTTCCTTGCTGCTCCTGTGCGTCCCTGTTTCTCGGGGTGTCGCGGGTGCGGGTGTTGTGGCCTGGCCTTGGGTGTGCTGGGTCCGTCTGTCTGCCCTCCTTTCTCGGGGGGCCTTGCCTCCGCTGCGGGCGGCCTGTTTGGTTGTGGCTTTTGCTCCGCTTGGGTGTGCTGGGTGTTCTCCTCCGCTTCCTGGCTTCTGCGGGGTTGGTGCACGAGGGCTCCTGGTTCCTGGCTTTAGGTCCTCGCGTCTCTTGGGCTGCGCCTGGTTCTCCTTGTGGCTTCCTGGTGTCGTGCCTGGTGATCTAGGGGGCTCTCTGCCCCCTCTGCCTGCGGGTCCGGTTTCGTTTTTGTTTTTCCGGCTTCCGTTCCGTTCTGTGGGTTGGCCTCTGTGTTCCAGGGTTGCTCGTGCTGCCTCGTGTGCAGCTGTTCTGTTCTCCTTTGCTCCGGCCCGGGGCTTTGGGTGTTTGTCCCGGGGCCTTCTGTGTGCTTGAGTTGCTTTCGGGGTCTGGCTGGTTGGTGCTGTCTCCGGCTGCTTGCCTCTTCCTTGCTGGGTGCTTCTGTCTTTGGTTGCTCCTGCCCTGGCACTCCCTGTGCTTGCCCTTGGCTTGCTTCGGTGCTCCTGGCCGCCCCTCCTGGTTCTGCCGTCATTCCTGCTCTAGTCTGGTCTCTGGGGTTCCGCTTGGTCGGGCCTGGTTTGTTCCTGGTTGGGGCCGCCTGCGGGTGCCTGGTGTGGGCTTCTCAGGCTAGTGTGGTTGGGTGACTGCTCTTCCTTTCCTTTGCGTCCCCCCCCGGGGTTTGTTTCCGGTGGCGGTTCGCCTTTGGTCCCTGGGGTTCGTGCTGCTGCTGTTTGGGCCTGGCTGTCTTTCGCTGCTGCTGTGTCCTTGGCATGGCTCCTGTTTCCCCTCTCCTGTTCTGCGGTTCTCCTGGTTGGGGGTCTGTCTGGGCTCTGGGTGCGTTTGCTCCCTGGGGGGTCCTGTTCTCGTCTGGTTCCCGTCGTGGGTGCCTGGCTGGGTGTCTGCTGGGGCTTTCCCGCTCCTGCGGGTTTTGAGCGCCTGTTGGTCGCCTTTTCGGCTCTGCATCCCTGCCTGTGCTCTCTTTGTGTGTCCTGGCGGGGCTTTGTGCGGGTTTGTGGCCGTGTCCTGGTGGGTCCTTCTGGGCCTGCTCCTGCCGGCGGTTCTCTTCCCGGGCTTGGTTCGCCTGTGGTTGGGTTTCCCTTTTTTCTGCCTGGTCCTGGGGCTTCTGCTGGGTGCTGTTGGGCTTCGGGTTTCCCCTTTGCCCCGGTGCTCCTTCTTCGTTGGGTTGCGGTTCCCCTGTTCGGGCCTGTGTGGGGTCCTGGTGTTCGGTGCTTCTGGGTTGGCGTGTCCTGGGTTGCCTCCTGTTGCTCCGGGTCTGCCGGCTTCCTGCTGGTTCGGGGTGGCCTCGGGCTGTGCCTCCTTGGCTTGCTGGCTGTGCTGTCACTTTTCGGCCGGTTTTGGGGTGTGTTTTGCTGGGCGTTCCTGGTTCTGGTGTCCTGGCTCGCTCCTGTCTTCCCTTGCTTCCCCGGGCTCTGTTCCCGGTGTGTGTGTCTGTTTGGGTGCCCCCCCTTCTCTGGTTGGGATGCGGTTCTGTGGTGTTCCTCTTGCCTCTGTGGGGTCCGCCCTCCTGGCTGCGGGTTGTCTGGGGTTTTGCTGCTGCTTGGCCCTCTGCCTTCTCTGCTTCCTCCGGTTTCCGCTTTGGCGGTTTCCTCTGTTTCTTTTTCCGGCCTTCTGTGTGGTCCGGCTGTGGGGTGCTGGGGGTCTCTGTTCCTCCCTGCCTTTTTGCTTTGGCCTGGGCATGGCGTGGGCTCCGTCCGGGGGTTGGTTGGGCCTGTGGGTCCTCCTGTGTCGGCTGGTTGCTTGGCTCCGGTCCTGGCTCATTGGTTCAGTGGGTTCGTGCCTGGTTGTTTCCTGGTTTGGGGGCTGCCGGGGGTTCCCGGTTGCCCTGGACTCCCGTCCTGCCTTGTTTCCCCCCCCCTTTTGGGGTTGGGGTTTTTTGGGGGTTGTGGCCGGTGGCCCTGTCCCCGCCCTTGCTGGGCTTGTTCGTTGTTGGTTTCTGGTCTTGGCTGGCCTCCCCGTTGTTGGTCGGTTTTCGGCTGGTTCTTTCTGGGGGCGTCTCTGGCCTGTGGTCTTTGGGTTGTCCTCCTCTGCCCTTTCTGTTCTGGGTTTGGTGGCCTTCCTGGTTTGGTTTGCGGCCTCCTTGCCTGTGGGATTTTTTCTTGGCTTCCTGGGGTTTCGGGTATCTGTCTCCTTCCCTATCCTTGTCGGTTTGGTTGGGGTCTCGCTCCTGTTCGGCCCCTGGGCTCTTGCTGCGGCTCCTCCCTCTGGGCTTGGTGCTTGGTGGTTGTCGTTTGGTGGCCCTGGGGGTGCTGGTTTTTCTTCCTGGTTCCTGGGCCTCCTCGGCGGGGTTTTGTTGGCTTTCTCCTCTGGGCTCTCTGGGGCCGGGTCGTTCGGTTTGGTGGGGTGGGCCGGTTTCTGGCCTGTGCTTTCCTCCTTCCTTGTTGGTCTGGGTGCTTGTGCCTGCGCTCTGTTGGCCGGTCTTGGCTTCCTTCTTCGGGCCGGTCCCTGTTTGCTCTGTTCTGTGTGGCTGCCGGGTCCTGTGTGCCCTCCTGGTGGTTCTGGGCTGGGCGGCCTTGTCCGGTGGGTTCCCTGGCCGTGTCCTTTGGGTCTTGGTCCGGGTTGCCCTGTCTCCGGTTTCTCTGGTTGTCGGCCTCCTTGTTGGGGCCCTGGCCTTCTGTTTCTCTTGGTTGTCTCCGGTCCTTGTTTGGTCCCTGCTGTCCTGTTCTAGGTTGCGGGCCGGTTGCTTCCTGCGGTCCCCCTCTCCCTCCTTCTCGGTGCTCCCTTGGGTTGCTGCTTTTGTTGTGGTTTCCTGGGTGTGCTTGTGGGTTCGGAAGGCCGGTTTTCTGCTTTGGTATTCTCCAATTTGTAATGAATGGGACGAGGACATAAGGGACCTGGGGGTAATGCTCTATTACTTACCGGTAATCTTCATTACTCCAGGTCCCGTTGTCCTCGTCCCATTCATACATCCCTCCCTCCCGCCCGGGCGGCCGGTCTTCCTGTTTGGGCTTGGTTGTGCAGGCGGGATGCTGGGTGAGTACTGCTTATGTACTCCCGGTGGGAGGGGCAGTATTAGGGTCCCAGCATTCCTCTTGTTTTTTTCTGTCGGGAGATGGTTATCTCCACTTTACAATGAATGGGACGAGGACAACGGGACCCTGAGTAATAAAGATTACCGGTAAGTAATAGAGCATTACCCATGCACTCTTCCAATCACCCAGGCATTTCCCCTGCACTCATGCTATCACATAGGCATTACCCATGCACACCTTCAGTCACTCAGGTAGTACCCATGTACTCCTCCAATCACCCAGACATTACCACTGCACTCATGCAATCACCCAGGCATTACCAATGCACTCCATCAATCACTCAGGCACTACCTATCCACTCCTCCAATCACCCAGGCACTACCCCTGCACTCATGCAAACACCCAGGCATTACCCATGCACTCCTTCAATCACCCAGCAACTACCTATGCACTTATATAATCACCCAGGCACAACCCTTGCACTCCGCCAATCACCCAGGCACTACGCCTGCACTCATGCAATTACCCAGGCACTACCTTTGCACTTATGCAATAACCCAAGAACTACCCTTGCACTCCTCCAATCACCCAGGCACTATTCATGCACTCCTCAAATCACCTAGCCAGCACCCATGCACTTATAAAATCACCAAGGCACTACCTATGCACTCCTCTAATCACCCATGCACTACCCCTGCACTCATGCAATCTCCCAGGCATTACCCATGCACTCCTCCAATCACCCAGCCAGTACCCATGCACTTATAAAATCACCCAGGCACTACCTATGCACTTATGCAATCACCCAGGCACTACCCCATCACTCATGCAATCACCCAGGCACTACCTATGCACTCATGCAATTAACTCATTCACTACCCATGCACTCCTACAATCACTCATGCAATCACTTATGCATTACCCATGCAATCACTCAGGCACTACCCATCCACTCATACATGCACTCAGGCACTTCTGCTGCACTCATGCAATCACCCAGGCATTACCCATGCACTCCTTCAATCACCCAGCCACTACCCATGCACTTATATAATCACCCAGGCACTACCCTTTCACTCCTACAATCACCCAGGCACTACCCCTGCACTCATGCAATCACCCAGGCACTAGCAATACACTCATGCAACCACCCAGGCATTACCCCTGCACTCATGCAATCACCCAGGAATTACCCATGCACTCCTCCAATCACCCAGACATTACCCCTGCACTCATGCAATCACATAGGCATTACCCATGCACACCTTCAGTCACTCAGGCAGTACCCATGCAGTCCTCCAATCACCCAGACATTACCACTGCACTCATGCAATCACCGAGGCATTACCAATGCACTCCTTCAATCACTCAGGCACTACCTATCCACTCCTCCAATCACCCAGGCACTACCCCTGCACTCATGCAATCACCCAGGCATTACCCATGCACTCCTTCAATCACCCAGCCACTACCTATGCACTTATATAATCACCCAGGCACAACCCTTGCACTCCCCAAATCACCCAAGCACTATCCTTGCACTCCTCCAATCACCCAGGCACTATCCATGCACTCCTAAAATCACCTAGCCAGCACCCATGCACTTATAAAATCACCCAGGCACTACCTATGCACTCAAGCAATCACCCAGGCACTACCCCTGTACTCATGCAATCACACAGGTACTACCTATGAACTCATGCAATAACCCAAGCACTACCGATGCACTACTCCAATCACCCAAACACTACTCATGCACTCATGCAATCACTCAGGCACAACCCATGCACTCATACATGCACTCAGGCAGTTCGGCTGCACTCATGCAATCACCCAAACACTACCCATGCAGTCTTCCAATCATCCAGGCACTACCTGTGCACTCTTCCAATCACCCAGGCACTACCCCTGCACTTATGCAATCACCCAGGCATTACTCATGCACTCCTTCAATCACTCAGGCAGTACCCCTGTACCCACACATTACCCCTGCACTCATGCAATCACCCAGGCATTACCCATGCACTCCTTCAATCACCCAGCCACTGCCCATGCACTTATATCATTACCCATGCACTATCCTTGCACTCCTCCAATCACCCAGGCACTACCCCTGCACTCATGCAATCACCAAGGCACTTCCTATGCACTCATGTAATAACCCAGACACTACCCTTGCACTCCTCCAATAAACCAAGCACTATCCATGCACTCCTCCAATTACCTAGCCAGTCCCCAAGCACTAATAAAATCACCCAGACACTACCTATGCATGTAGGAGAGTAGGATCTGCTTCACATGGGTACCCCCACTTTTTGCTGATGCTTCACTGTTTTTGACTTTAGTCTGGCTGGGGCTCTGCTAATCAGAACCCCAGCCTAGCTGGTTCCTCTCTAAAATGGTTTCCATGTACCTTAGGTACATCTTTGATTGGATTCTGGAGTGCCCTTATATGTCCCTAGTATATGGTATACTATGTACCCAGGGCATAGGTACCCCAGAGGCCTACCAGGGGCTGAAGCATATATTATGCCACCCCTGGGAAGCCCTCCAAAAAGACACCACATGTCTGCTACTGCAGCCTGGGTAAGGTGGTGCATGCACCCCTTACTGTGGTATAGGCTACCTATATCACTACCAATGCACACACATACAAACCTATAAGTCACTCCTATGGCAGGCCTTAACAATCCTGAAGGCAGAGTGCTTGGTTTTTATGTGAGAGGGTGCCCCTGCATGAGCAGAGCCCCTCTGCAGCGTTCGGAGTCAATCCTCTGGTGCTGCTTGTGGTGCAGCCTGACCATATACTCTTAAGTGCATTATAACCTCGCGTTAAATGCTAACTTTGGGATGGCTGCACGGAAACATGTCGTGTTTGGTGTCAAACACCTTGGAATACTACCCCCCGCCAGTTCTGGCGGCGGGGTAGCATTCCACCCTTCTAGAGGGAGAGACATGTACACACCGGCATACCCGGTATTAACTTTTCCGAGCCCTGGCATCACAAAATGGATGCCGCTGCCTCAGACACGGGTCTGGCCTCCTGCTGCTGAACGAAATCCGGCAGGGGAGGCCTGGACAATAGGTTTCCTGTCGCAGGGAGGTGTAACCACCTCCCCAGACAGAATAGTGTGTATTGGGGCTGGGCGGGAGCACTCTCTGGTGCTTTGAAGTCCTGCACTGGGGGCACATTTGGTGTCCCTGTGCATAGTCCAGTTCAAACCGGTTGCAGGGGCTACCTGCCCCTGCTCTGGTGCGAAACTGGACAAAGGGAATGGGTGTAACCACCCCTCTTCCCTGACCCTCCCATAGGTGGGTCCCCAGAGTATGTCCAAACCCCTAACTTAGTATAAGTATGGGACCCCAGTCCTTAGGACTTTAGATTATCCCTGGATGAAACTCTGAACATGAATCCTGGACCTTCGACGCTCTACTTGAAGATTAGAGAACTGAAGAATCTCCCTTGGGGTCAAGTAGTGACTCCCCTGCTTGGCAGGCACCAAAGAAGCAACTCTCCGGTCTGCATCGCTGCAGCTCCCGCCGGATGCCGAAGTCTTTGCATCACCAGAGGTGGATTTCCAGACTTCCCTGAGGCTGCCCTGAGACTCCAGTGAAGCTGAGGCACGTAGCTGTCGTGGGTAACGTGGAACCGTGACCCCTGGACACCGAGAACTTTTGCAAGTGCATCCTCTTCCTGGTCTCCCTCGAAGTTGTGCTTTGGGCTCTGAGTAGCCCCCGCCACGAGCACAGACTGCACCAAAGATCACTGGCCTCCACTCCACGAGTGTCCTGTGAGCCAGCTCCAAGTGCGTCCACTCGAGGCACCTTCGCGATCGCTAGTCCATTGGCTAGTGGGTCCTCCCGAAGGCAACTCTTCTTCTGCTTGGGCTTTCCTGGTTGCTCCAGACGTGGCCTGACTTACCCTTGCTGGGTGAGTCCCTCAGTCCATGCTGGTCTGCACCAACGTCCTTTCTCTGTTTCTACGTGACTTGCCATTGCCAAGGCTTGTTGGGTCCAATCTGGTCGCAGACACCCCAGCACTCGACAGACGTTGTGGACAGCTCGAATCCAGCTCCTGGTCATCGTCGACACCTCGTGGACCTTGTGGCTGAAGAGTCAAGACACCCGTCAACCTTCCTGAAGCACCCGACATCGGTGGGCATCTGCTCATCACCTTCCTGGTCACTGGCTAGTGACCCAGACTCTGTCCCCTCTGCTTTCAGGTTCTTCAGATCTCCGATCCATCCTTGGATCCACCCGGACACTTTCGACTTGGTCGCCAGCAGCACTTTGCATCAGATCGCCATTGAAATCGACGACGAAACCTGACTCCAAAAGACACCTATGCTCCCAGCTTCCCTGGGTGAGGTAACTCAAGTACTCCGGTGCTCCCGTGGGTATTGACTATAGAACTGCCTAGTTCTAAAGGGTTTGCTCCAAGTCCTCTTCTAAGTGTCCTTTTCTTTTAAAAACCTAACCGCGACTTTCCCCATAGAAGTTAACGGTGATTCGCGGCTGTGTTCCCACACTGCACGCGTCCCCCGTGGGTCCCCTGTGTCACTACCTTGGGTGGTTCCTTGTGGTCCAACCACTTCTACAGGCTCTAGGCCTTGTGTCTAGCTCAGTCGTGGTTCTTATACCACTTTTTTGGTATATGGTTTGGTAAGCCCCTAGGGCCCAAACGTGTATTTGTGCTATTACTGTTGAAAACTGACTTGTAACATATGTACTTCGAACTCTAGCCTCATAAAGAGACTAGAGGGGTGTGTTTAAGACTAAATACATATATTTTATATATATACCTGGTGTGGTCCTCTTTCATTTGGTCACTCAAGAGATTATAGACTGGTAAAACAAGCTGCATTACATTCCTTCAAGACTTAGCCTGAAGGCTGCTCTCCATAGCTACCACTAAGATAGCTTTCAATAAAGGTTGTCTTTAACCTATCTCCATAAGGGGTTGTTTGGACTGGTGCAAGGTGCCCACTTTAGTTAGTGGACAGCATATACCAGGCCAACTTCTCACAATGCACTCCTCCTGTCACACAGGCACTACCCCTATACTCATGCAATCAGCTAGACATCACCCCTGCACTCATGCAATCACCCAGGCGTTACCCATGCGCTCCTTCAATCCCCAGACATTACCGCTGTACTCATGCAATCACCCATGCATTAGCTATGCACTCCTCCAATCACCCAGGCACTACCCTTGCACTCCTCCATTCACCCAGGCAGTATCCATGCATTCCACCAATCACCCAGCCAGTACCCATGCACTTATAAAATCACCCAGGCACTACCTATGCACTCATGCAATCACCCAGGCACTAACCCTGCACTCATGCAATCACCCAGGCTTACTCATGTACTCCTTCAATCACTCAGGCAGTACCCATCCACTCCTCCAATCACCCAGACATTACACCTGCACTCATGCAATCACCCAGGCATTACTCATGCACTCCTTCAATCACTCAGGCAGTACCTATGCACTCCGCCAATCACACACATTACCCCTGCACTCATGCAATCACCCAGCCACTACCCATGCACTTATATCATCACCCACACACTACCCTTGCACTCCTCCAATCACCCAGTCACTACCCCTGCACTCATGCAATCACCCAGGCACTGCCTATGCACTCATTCAATAACTCAGGCACTATCCTTGCACTCCTCCAATCACCCAGGCACTACCCCTACACTCATGCAATCAGCTAGACACTACCTATGCACTCCTCCAATCACCCAGGCACTACCCCTACACTCATGCAATCAGCTAGACATTACCCCTGCACTCATGCAATCACCCTGGCATTACCCATGCACTCCTTCAATCCCCCAGACATAACCCCTGCACCCTTGCAATCACCCATGAATTAGCTATCCACTCCTCCAATCACACAGACATTACACCTGCACTCATGCAATCACCCAGGCATTACTCATGCACTCCTTCAATCACTCAGGCAGTACCCATGCACTCCTCCAATCACCCACACATTACCCCTACACTCATGCAATCACCCAGGCATTACCCATGCACTCCTTCAATCACACAGCCACTATCCATACACTTATATCATCACCCATGCACTACCCTTGCACTCCTCCAATCACCCAGGCACTACCCCTGCACTCATGCAATCACAAAGGCACTACCTATGCACTCATGCAATAACCCAGGCACTACCCTTTCACTCCTCCAATCACCCAGACACTATCCGTGCACTCCTCAAATCACCTAGCCAGTATCCATGCACTTATAAAATCACGAAGGCAATTCCTATGCACTCCTCTAATATCCCAGGCACTACCCCTGCACTCATGCAATCACCCAGGGATTACCCATGCACTCCTCCAATCAACCAGCCAGTACCCATACACTTATAAAATCACCCAGGCACTAACTATGCACTCATGCAATCACCCAGGTACTACCTATGCACTCATGCAATAACCCAACCACTACTGATGCACTCCTCCAATCACCCAAACACTACTCATGCACTCATGCAATCACTCAGGCACTACCCATGCACTCATACATGCACTCAGGCACTTCTGCTGCACTCATGCAATCACCCAAGCCCTACCCATGCAGTCTTCCAATCATCCAGGCACTACCTGTGCACTCTTCCAATCACCAAGGCACTACCCCTGCACTCATGCAATCACCCAGGCATTACCCATGTACTCCTTCAATCACACAGGCAGTACTCATCCACTCCTCCAATCACCCAAACATTACCCCTGCACTTATGCAATCACCGAGGCATTACCCATGCACTCCTTCAATCACTCAGGCAGTACCTATGCACTCCGCCAATCACACACACATTACCCCTGCACTCATGCAATCACCCAGCCACTACCCATGCACTTATATCATCACCCACACACTACCATTGCACTCCTCCAATCACCCAGTCACTACCCCTGCACTCATGCAATCACCCAGGCACTGCCTATGCACTCATTCAATAACTCAGGCACTATCCTTGCACTCCTCCAATCACCCAGGCACTACCCCTACACTCATACAATCAGCTAGACACTACCTATGCACTCCTCCAATCACCCAGGCACTACCCCTACACTCATGCAATCAGCTAGACATTACCCCTGCACTCCTTCAATCCCCCAGACATAACCCCTGCACCCTTGCAATCACCCATGCATTAGCTATGCACTCCTCCAATCACCCAGGCACTACCCTTGCACTCCTCCAATCACCCAGGCAGTATCCATGCACTCCTCCAATCACCCAGCCAGTACCCATACACCTATAAAATCACCCAGGCACTACCTATGCACTTATGCAATCACCCAGGCACTACCCCTGCGCTCATGCAATCACCCAGGCACTACCTATGCACTCATGCAATAACCTATTCACTACCCATGCGCTCCTCTAATCACCCATGCACTACTCAGGCACTCATTCAATAACTTAGGCACTACCCATGTAGTCATACATGCACTCAGGCACTTCTGCTGCACTCATGCAATCACCCAGGCATTACCCATGCACTCCTTCAATCACCCAGCCACTACCCATGCACTTATATAATCACCCAGACAAAACCCGTTCACTCCTACAATCACCCAGGCACTACCCCTGCACACATGCAATCACCCAGGCACTAGCAAAACACTCATGCAACCACCTAGACATTACCCCTGCACTCATGCAATCACCCAGCCATTACCCATGTACTCCTCCAATCACCCAGACATTACCCCTGCACTCATGCAATCACATAGGCATTACCCATGCACACCTTCAGTCACTCAAGCAGTACCCATGCATTCCTCCAATCCCCCAGACATTACCACTGCACTCATGCAATCACCCAGGCATTATCAATGCACTCCTTCAATCACTCACGCACTACCTATCCACTCATCCAATCACCCAGGCACTACCCCTGCACTCATGCAATCACCCAGGCATTACCCATGCACTCCTTCAATCACCCAGCCACTACCTATGCACTTATATAGTCACCCAGGCACTACCCTTGCACTCCTCCAATCACACAGACACAACTCCTGCACTCATGCAATCACCCAGGCACTCCCTATGCACTCATGCAATAACCCAAGCACTACCCTTGCACTCCTCCAATCACCCAGGCACTATCCATGCACTCCTCAAACCACCTAGCCAGTGCCCATGCACTTATAAAATCACCATGTCACTACCTATGCATTCCTCTAATCACCCAGGCACTACCCCTGCACTCATGCAATCACCCAGGCATTACCCATGCACTCATCCAATCACCCAGCCAGTTCCCATACACCTATAAAATCACCCAGGCACTACCCTTGCACTCCTCCAATCACCAAGGCACTACCCCTGCACTCATGCAATCACCCAGGCACTACCCATGCACTCATTCAAAAACCCAGGCACTACTCTTGCACTCCTCCAATCACCCAGACACTATCTGTGCACTCCTCAAATCACCTAGCCAGTACCCATGCACTTATAAAATCACGAAGGCACTTCCTACGTACTCCTCTAATCACCCAGGCACTACCCCTGCACTCATGCAATCACCCAGGGATTACCCATGCACTCCTCCAATTAACCAGCCAGTACCAATACACTTATAAATCACCCAGGCACTACATATGCACTCATGCAATCACCCAGGTACTACCTATGCACTCATGCAATAACCCAAGCACTACTGATGTACTCCTCCAATCACCCAAACACTACTCATGCACTCATGCAATCACCCAGGCCCTACCCATGCAGTCTTCCAATCATCCAGGCACTACCTGTGCACTCTTCCAATCACCCAGGCACTACCCCTGCACTCATGCAATCACCCAGACATTACCCATGTACTCCTTCAATCACTCAGGCAGTACTCATGCACTCCGCCAATCACACACACATTACCCCTGCACTCATGCAATCACCCAGCCACTACCCATGCACTTATATCGTCACCCATACACTACCCTTGCACTCCTCCAATCACCCAGTCACTACCCCTGCACTCATGCAATCACCCAGGCACTGCCTATGCACTCATTCAATAACTCAGGCACTATCCTTGCACACCTCCAATCACCCAGGCACTACCCTTGCACTCCTCCAATTACCCAGGCAGTATCCATGCACTCCTCCAATCACCCAGCCAGTACCCATGCACTTATAAAATCACCCTGGCACTACCTATGCACTTATGCAATCACCCAGGCACTACCCCTGTACTCATGCAATCACCCAGGCACTACCTAGGCACTCATGCAATAACCCATTCAATACCCATGCACTCCTCCAATCACCCATGCACTACTCAGGCACTCATGCAATCACTCAGGCACTACCCATGTACTCATACATGCAATCAGGCACTTCTGCTGCACTCATGCAATCATCCAGGCATTACCCATGCACTCCTTCATTTACGCAGCCACTACTCATGCACTTATATAATCACCCAGGCACTCCCCTTTCACTCCTACAATCACCCAGGCACTACCCCTGCACTCATGCAATCACCCAGGCACTAGCAATACATTCATGCAACCACCCAGACATTACCCCTGCACTCATGCAATCACCCAGGCATTACCCATGCACTCTTCCAATCACCCAGGCATTACCCCTGCACTCATGCTATCACATAGGCATTACCCATGCACACCTTCAGTCACTCATGCAGTACCCATGCACTCCTCCAATCACCCAGACATTACCACTGCACTCATGCAATCACCCAGGCATTACCAATGCACTCCGTCAATCACTCAGGCACTACCTATCCACTCCTCCAATCACCCAGGCACTACCCCTGCACTCATGCAAACACCCAGGCATTACCCATGCACTCCTTCAATCACCCAGCAACTACCTATGCACTTATATAATCACCCAGGCACAACCCTTACACTCCGCCAATTACCCAGGCACTACGCCTGCACTCATGCAATCACCCAGGCACTACATTTGCACTTATGCAATAACCCAAGCACTACCCTTGCACTCCTCCAATCACCCAGGCACTATCCATGCACTCCTCAAATCACCTAGCCAGCACCCATGCACTTATAAAATCACCAAGGCACTACCTATGCACTCCTCTAATCACCCAGGCACTACCCCTGCACTCATGCAATCACCCAGGCATTACCCATGCACTCCTCCAATCACCCAGCCAGTACCCATGCACTTATAAAATCACCCAGGCGCTACCTATGCACTCCTACAATCACTCATGCAATCACTTATGCATTACCCATGCAATCACTCAGGAACTACCCATGCACTCATACATGCACTTAGGCACTTCTGCTGCACTCATGCAATCACCCAGGCATTACCCATGCACTCCTTCAATCACCCAGGCACTACCCCTGCACTCATGCAATCACCCAGGCACTAGCAATACACTCATGCAACCACCCAGACATTACCCCTGCACTCATGCAATCACCCAGGCATTACCCATGCACTCCTCCAATCTCCCAGACATTACCCCTGCACTCATGCAATCACATAGGCATTACCCATGCACACCTTCAGTCACTCAGGCAGTACCCATGCACTTCTCCAATCACCCAGACATTACCACTGCACTCATGCAATCACCAAAGCATTACCAATGCACTCCTTCAATCACTCAGGCACTACCTATCCACTCCTCCAATCACCCAGGCACTACCCCTGCACTCATGCAATCACCCAGGCACTAGCAATACACTCATGCAACCACCCAGACATTACCCCTGCACTCATGCAATCACCCAGGCATTACCCATGCACTCCTCCAATCACCCAGACATTACCCCTGCACTCATGCAATCACATAGGCATTACCCATGCACCCCTTCAGTCACTCAGGCAGTACCCATGCACTTCTCCAATCACCCAGACATTACCACTGCACTCATGCAATCACCGACGCATTACCAATGCACTCCTTCAATCACTCAGGCACTACCTATCCACTCCTCCAATCACCCAGGCACTACCCCTGCACTCATGCAATCACCCAGGCATTACGCATGCACTCCTTCAATCACCCAGCCACTACCTATGCACTTATATAATCACCCAGGCACTACCCTTGCACTCCCCAAATCATCCAGGCACTACGCCTGCTCTCATGCAATCACCCAGACACTACCTATGCAGTCATGCAATAACCCAAGCACTACCCTTGCACTCCTCCAATCACCCAGGCACTATCCATGCACTCCTCAAATCACCTAGCCAGCACCCATGCACTTATAAAATCACCCAGGCACTACCTATGCACTCAAGCAATCACCCAGATACTACCCCTGTACTCATGCAATCACACAGGTACTACCTATGAACTCCTGCAATAACCCAAGCACTACCGATGCACTACTCCAATCACCCAAACACTACTCATGCACTCATGCAATCACTCAGGCACAACCCATGCACTCATACATGCACTCAGGCAGTTCGGCTGCACTCATGCAATCACCCAAACACTACCCATGCAGTCTTCCAATCATCCAGGCACTACCTGTGCACTCTTCCAATCACCCAGGCACTACCCCTGCACTCATGCAATCACCCAGGCGTTACCCATGTACTCCTTCAATCATTCAGGCAGTACTCATCCACTCCTCCAATCACCCAAACATTACCCCTGCACTTATGCAATCACCCAGGCATTACTCATGCACTCCTTCAATCACTCAGGCAGTACCCCTGTACCCACACATTACCCCTGCACTCATGCAATCACCCAGGCATTACCCATGCACTCCTTCAATCACCCAGCCACTGCCCATGCACTTATATCATTACCCATGCACTATCCTTGCACTCCTCCAATCACCCAGGCACTACCCCTGCACTCATGCAATCACCAAGGCACTTCCTATGCACTCATGTAATAACCCAGACACTACCCTTGCAGTCCTCCAATAACCCAAGCACTAACCACGCACTCCTCCAATCACCTAGCCAGTCCCCAAGCACTAATAAAATCACCCAGACACTACCTATGCATGTAGGAGAGTAGGATCTGCTTCACATGGGTACCCCCACTTTTTGCTGATGCTTTACTGTTTTTGACTTTAGTCTGGCTGGGGCCCTGCTAATCAGAACCCCAGCCTAGCTGGTTCCTCTCTAAAATGGTTTCCATGTACCTTAGGTACATCTTTGATTGGATTCTGGAGTGCCCTTATATGTCCCTAGTATATGGTATACTATGTACCCAGGGCATAGGTACCCCAGAGGCCTACCAGGGGCTGAAGCATATATTATGCCACCCCTGGGAAGCCCTCCAAAAAGACACCACAGGTCTGCTACTGCAGCCTGGGTAAGGTGGTGCATGCACCCCGTACTGTGGTATAGGCTACCTATATCACTACCAATGCACACACATACAAACCTATAAGTCACTCCTATGGCAGGCCTTAACAATCCTGAAGGCAGAGTGCTTGGTTTTTATGTGAGAGGGTGCCCCTGCATGAGCAGAGCCCCTCTGCAGTGTTCGGAGTCAACCCTCTGGTGCTGCTTGTGGTGCAGCCTGACCATATACTCAACCTCGCGTTAAATGCTAACTTTGGGATGGCTGGACGGAAACATGTTGTGTTTGGTGTCAAACACCTTGGAATACTACCCCCCCCCCCGCCAGTTCTGGCGGCGGGGGTAGCATTCCACCCTTCTAGAGGGAGAACCATGTACACACCGGCATACCCGGTATTAACTTTTCCGAGCCCTGGCATCACAAAATGGATGCCGCTGGCACAGACACGGGTCTGGCCTCCTGCTGCTGACCAAAACTCCGGCAGGGGAGGCCTGGACAATAGGTTTCCTGTCGCAGGGAGGTGTAACCACCTCCCCAGACAGGATAGTGTGTATTGGGGCTGGGCGGGAGCACTCTCTGGTCCTTTGAAGTCCTGCACTGGGGGCACATTTGGTGTCCCTGTGCATAGTCCAGTTCAAACCGGTTGCAGGGGCTACCTGCCCCTGCTCTGGCGCGAAACTGGACAAAGGGAATGGGTGTAACTACCCCTCTTCCCTGACCCTCCCATAGGTGGGTCTCCAGAGTATGTCCAACCCCCTAACTTGGTATAAGTATGGGACCCCAGTCCTTAGGACTTTAGATTATCCCTGGATGAAACTCTGAACATGAATCCTGGACCTTCGACGCTCTACTTGAAGATTAGAGAACTGAAGAATCTCCCTTGGGGTCAAGTAATGACTCCCCTGCTTGGCAGGCACCAAAGAAGTACCTGTCTGGTCTGCATCGCTGAAGCTCCCGCCGGATGCCGAAGTCTTTGCATCACCAGAGGTGGATTTCCAGACTTCCCCGAGGCTGCCCTGAGACTCCAGCGAAGCTGAGTCACATAGCTGTCGTGGGTAATGTGGAACCGTGACCCCTGGACACCAAGAACTTTTGCAAGTGCATCCTCTTCCTGGTCTCCCTCGAAGTTGTGCTTTGGGCTCCGAGTAGCCCCCGCTACGAGCACCAACTGCACTGAAGATCACTGGCCTCCACTCCACGAGTGTCCTGTGAGCCACCTCCAAGTGCGTCCACTCGAGGCACCTTTGCGATCGCTAGTCCATTGGCTAGTGGGTCCTCCCGAAGGCAACTCTTCTTCTGCTTTGGCTTTCCTGGTTGCTCCAGACGTGGCCTGACTTACCCTCGCTGGGTGAGTCCCTCAGACCATGCTGGTCTGCACCAACGTCCTTTCTCTGTTTCTATGTGACTTGCCATTGCCAAGGCTTGTTGAGTCCAATCTGGTCGCAGACACCCCAGCACTCGACAGACGTTGTGGACAGCTCGAATCCAGCTCCTGGTCATCGTCGACACCTCCTGGACCTCGTGGCTGAAGAGTCAAGACAACCGTCAACCTTCCTGAAGCACCCGACATCGGTGGGCATCTGCTCATCACCTTCCTGGTCACTGGCTAGTGATCCAGACTCTGTTCCCTCTGCTTTCAGGTTCTTCAGATCTCCGATCCATCCTTGGACCCACCCGGACACTTTCGACTTGGTCGCCAGCAGCACTTTGCAGCAGATCGCCATTGAAATCGATGACGAAACCCGACTCCAAAAGACACCTATGCAACCGGCTTCCCTGGGTGAGGTAACACGAGTACTCCGGTGCTCCCGTGGGTATTGACTATAGAACTGCCTAGTTCTAAAGGGTTTGCTCCAAGTCCTCTTCTAAGTGTCCTTTTCTTTTAAAAACCTAACCGCGACTTTCCCCATAGAAGTTAACGGTGATTCGCGGCTGTGTTCCCACACTGCACGCGTCCCCCGTGGGTCCCCTGTGTCACTACCTTGGGTGGTTCCTTGTGGTCCAACCACTTCTACAGGCTCTAGGCCTTGTGTCTAGCTCAGTCGTGGTTCTTATACCACTTTTTTGGTATATGGTTTGGTAAGCCCCTAGGGCCCAAACGTGTATTTGTGCTATTACTGTTGAAAACTGACTTGTAACATACGTACTTCGAACTCTAGCCTCATAAAGAGACTAGAGGGGTGTGTTTAAGACTAAATACATATATTTTATATATATACCTGGTGTGGTCCTCTTTCATTTGGTCACTCAAGAGATTATAGACTGGTAAAACAAGCTGCATTACATTCCTTCAAGACTTAGCCTGAAGGCTGCTCTCCATAGCTACCACTAAGATAGCTTTCAATAAAGGTTGTCTTTAACCTATCTCCATAAGGGGTTGTTTGGACTGGTGCAAGGTGCCCACTTTAGTTAGTGGACAGCATATACCAGGCCAACTTCTCACAATGCACTCCTCCTATCACCCAGGCACTACCCCTATACTCATGCAATCAGCTAGACATCACCCCTGCACTCATGCAATCACCCAGGCGTTACCCATGCGCTCCTCCAATCCCCAAACATTACCGCTGTACTCATGCAATCACCCATGCATTAGCTATGCACTCCTCCAATCACCCAGGCACTACCCTTGCACTCCTCCATTCACCCAGGCAGTATCCATGCATTCCACTAATCACCCAGCCAGTACCCATGCACTTATAAAATCACCCAGGCACTACCTATGCACTCATGCAATCACCCAGGCACTAACCCTGCACTCATGCAATCACCCAGGCATTACTCATGTACTCCTTCAATCACTCAGGCAGTACCCATCCACTCCTCCAATCACCCAGACATTACACCTGCACTCATGCAATCACCCAGGCATTACTCATGCACTCCTTCAATCACTCAGGCAGTACCCATGCACTCCTCCAATCACCCACACATTACCCCTACACTCATGCAATCACCCAGGCATTACCCATGCACTCCTTCAATCACACAGCCACTATCCATGCACTTATATCATCACCCATGCACTACCCTTGCACTCCTCCAATCACCCAGGCACTACCACTGCACTCATGCAATCACAAAGGCACTACCTATGCACTCATGCAATAACCCAGGCACTACCCTTTCACTCCTCCAATCACCCAGACACTAGTCGTGCACTCCTCAAATCACCTAGCCAGTACCCATGCACTTATAAAATCACGAAGGCAATTCCTATGCACTCCTCTTATAACCCAGGCACTACCCCTGCACTCATGCAATCACCCAGGGATTACCCATGCACTCCTCCAATCAACCAGCCAGTACCCATACACTTAAAAAATCACCCAGGCACTAACTATGCACTCATGCAATCACCCAGGTACTACCTATGCACTCATGCAATAACCCAAGCACTACTGATGCACTCCTCCAATCACCCAAACACTACTCATGCACTCATGCAATCACTCAGGCACTACCCATGCACTCATACATGCACAAAGGCACTTCTGCTGCACTCATGCAATCACCCAAGCCCTACCCATGCAGTCTTCCAATCATCCAGGCACTACCTGTGCACTCTTCCAATCACCAAGGCACTACCCCTGCACTCATGCAATCACCCAGGCATTACCCATGTACTCCTTCAATCACTCAGGCAGTACTCATCCACTCCTCCAATCACCCAAACATTACCCCTGCACTTATGCAATCACCCAGGCATTACTCATGCACTCCTTCAATCACTCAGGCAGTACCCATGCACTCTGCCAATCACACACACATTACCCCTGCACTCATGCAATCACCCAGCCACTACCCCTGCACTTATATCATCACCCACACACTACCCTTGCACTCCTCCAATCACCCAGTCACTACCCCTGCACTCATGCAATCACCCAGGCACTGCCTATGCACTCATTCAATAACTCAGGCACTATCCTTGCACTCCTCCAATCACCCAGGCACTACCCCTACACTCATGCAATCAGCTAGACACTACCTATGCACTCCTCCAATCACCCAGGCACTACCCCTACACTCATGCAATCAGCTAGACATTACCCCTGCACTCATGCAATCACCCTGGCATTACCCATGCAATCCTTCAATCCCCCAGACATAACCCCTGCACTCTTGCAATCACCCATGCATTAGGTATGCACTCCTCCAATCACCCAGGCACTACCCTTGCACTCCTCCAATCACCCAGGTAGTATCCATGCACTCCTCCAATCACCCAGCCAGTACCCATGCACCTATAAAATCACCCAGGCACTACCTATGCACTTATGCAATCACCCAGGCACTACCCCTGCGCTCATGCAATCACCCAGGCACTACCTATGCACTCATGCAATAACCTATTCACTACCCATGCGCTCCTCTAATCACCCATGCACTACTCAGGCACTCATTCAATAACTCAGGTACTACCCATGTAGTCATACATGCACTCAGGAACTTCTGCTGCACTCATGCAATCACCCAGGCTTTACCCATGCACTCCTTCAATCACCCAGCCACTACCCATGCACTTATATAATCACCCAGACAAAACCCTTTCACTCCTACAATCACCCAGGCACTACCCCTCCACACATGCAATCACCCAGGCACTAGCAAAACACTCATTCAACCACCTAGACATTACCCCTGCACTCATGCAATCACCCAGCCATTACCCATGTACTCCTCCAATCACCCAGACATTACCCCTGCACTCATGCAATCACATAGGCATTACCCATGCACACCTTCAGTCACTCAGGCAGTACCCATGCATTCCTCCAATCCCCCAGACATTACCACTGCACTCATGCAATCACCCAGGCATTATCAATGCACTCCTTCAATCACTCATGCACTACCTATCCACTCGTCCAATCACCCAGGCACTACCCCTGCACTCATGCAATCACCCAGGCATTACCCATGCACTTCTTCAATCACCCAGCCACTACCTATGGACTTATATAGTCACCCAGGCACTACCCTTGCACTCCTCCAATCACCCAGACACTACTCCTGCACTCATGCAATCACCCAGGCACTACCTATGCACTCATGCAATAACCCAAGCACTACCCTTGCACTCCTCCAATCACCCAGGCAATATCCATCCTCAAACCACCTAGCCAGTGCCCATGCACTTATAAAATCACCATGTCACTACCTATGCATTCCTCTAATCACCCAGGCACTACCCCTGCACTCATGCAATCACCCAGGCATTACCCATGCACTCCTCCAATCACCCAGCCAGTACCCATACACCTATAAAATCACCCAGGCACTACCCTTGCACTCCTCCAATCACCAAGGCACTACCCCTGCACTCATGCAATCACCCAGGCACTACCTATGCACTCATTCAATAATCCAGGCACTACCCATGCACTCCTCCAATCAGCCAGGCACTACCCCTGCACTCATGCAATCACAAAGTCACTATGTATGCACTCATGCAATAACCCAGGCACTACTCTTGCACTCCTCCAATCACCCAGACACTATCTGTGCACTCCTCAAATCACCTAGCCAGTACCCATGCACTTATAAAATCACGAAGGCACTTCCTACGTACTCCTCTAATCACCCAGGCACTACCCCTGCACTCATGCAATCACCCAGGGATTACCCATGCACTCCTCCAATCAACCAGCCAGTACCAATACACTTATAAATCACCCAGGCACTACATATGCACTCATGCAATAACCCAAGCACTACTGATGTACTCCTCCAATCACCCAAACACTACTCATGCACTCATGCAATCACTCATGCACTACCCATGCACTCATACATGCACTCAGGCACTTCTGCTGCACTCATGCAATCACCCAGGCCCTACCCATGCAGTCTTCCAATCATCCAGGCACTACCTGTGCACTCTTCCAATCACCCAGGCACTACCCCTGCACTCATGCAATCACCCAGACATTACCCATGTACTCCTTCAATCACTCAGGCAGTACTCATCCACTCCTCCAATCACCCAAACATTACCCCTGCACTTATGCAATCACCCAGGCATTACTCATGCACTCCTTCAATCACTCAGGCAGTACCCATGCACTCCGCCAATCACACACACATTACCCCTGCACTCATGCAATCACCCAGCCACTACCCATGCACTTATATCATCACCCATACACTACCCTTGCACTCCTCCAATCACCCAGTCACTACCCCTGCACTCATGCATTCACCCAGGCACTGCCTATGCACTCAGTCAATAACTCAGGCACTATCCTTGCACTCCTCCAATCACCCAGGCACCACCCCTACACTCATGCAATCAGCTAGACACTACCTATGCACTCCTCCAATCACCCAGGCACTACCCCTACACTCATGCAATCAGCTAGACATTAACCCTGCACTCATGCAATCACCCATGCATTAGCTATGCACTCCTCCAATCACCCTGGCATTACCCATGCACTCCTTCAATCCCCCAGACATAACCCCTGCACTCTTGCAATCACCCATGCATTAGCTATGCACTCCTCCAATCACCCAGGCACTACCCTTGCACTCCTCCAATCACACAGGCAGTATCCATGCACTCCTCCAATCACCCAGCCAGTACCCATGCACCTATAAAATCACCCAGGCACTACCTATGCACTTATGCAATCACCCAGGCACTACCCCTGCACTCATGCAATCACCCAGGCACTACCTATGCACTCATGCAATAACCTATTCACTACCCATGCGCTCCTCTAATCACCCATGCACTACTCAGGCACTCATTCAATAACTCAGGCACTACCCATGTAGTCATACATGCACTCAGGCACTTCTGCTGCACTCATGCAATCACCCAAGCACTACCCTTGCACTCCTCCAATCACCCAGGCACTATCCATGCACTCCTCAAACCACCTAGCCAGTGCCCATGCACTTATAAAATCACCATGTCACTACCTATGCACTTATGCAATCACCCAGGCACTACCCCTACACTCTTGCAATCAGCTAGACACTACCTATGCATTCCTCTAAACACGCAGGCACTAACCCTACACTCATGCAATCACATAGGCATTACCCATGCACACCTTCAGTCACTCCGGCAGTACCCATGCACTCCTCCAATCCCCCAGACATTACCACTGCACTCATACAATCACCCATGCATTACCAATGCTCTCCTTCAATCACTCAGGCACTACCTATCCACTCCTCCAATCACCCAGGCACTACCCCTGCACTCATGCAATCACCCAGGCATTACCCATGCACTCCTTCAATCACCCAGCCACTACCTATGCACTTATATAATCACTCAGACACTACCCATGCACTCCTCCAAGCACCCAGGCACTACGCCTGCACTCATGCAATCACCCATGCACTGTAGGAGAGTAGGATCTGCCTCTTATGGTTACCCCCACTTTTTGCCGATGCTTCACTGTATTTTGACTTTAGTCTGGCTGGGGCCCTGCTAATCAGTACCCCAGCCTAGCTCCTTCCTCTCTAAAATGGATTCCATGTACCTTAGGTGCATCTCTAATTGGATCCTGGGGTGCCCTTATAAGTCCCTAGTATATGGTATACTATGCACCCAGGGCATAGGTACCCCAGATGCCTGCCAGGGGCTGAAGCATGTATTGTGCCACCCCTGGAAGGTCCTCCAAAATGACACCACAGGTCTGCTACTGCAGCCTGGGTAAGGTGGTGCATGCACCCCTTACTGTGATATAGGCTACCTATATCACTGCCATTGCACACACATATAAACCTATAAGTCACTCCTAAGGCAGGCCTTAACAATCCTGAAGGCAGAGTGCTTGGTTTTTATGTGAGAGGGTGCCCCTGCATGAGCAGTGCCCCTCTGCAGCATTCGGAGTCAATCCTCTGGTGCTGTTTGTGGTGCAGCCTGACCATATACTCTTAAGTGCATTATATCCTCGCGGTAAATGCTAACTTTGGGATGGCTGCACGGAAACATGTTGTGTTTGGTGTCAAACATCTTGGAATACTACCCCCCCCGCCAGTTCTGGCGGGGGGTAGCATTGCACCCTTCTAGAGGGAGAGACATGTACACACGGGTATACCCGGTATTGACTTTCCAGAGCCCTGGCATCACAAAATGGATGCCACAGACACAAGTCTGGCCTCCTGCTGCTGACCGAAACTCCGGCAGGGGAGGCCTGGACAATAGGTTTCCTGTTGCAAGGAGGTGTAACCACCTCCCCAGACAGGATAGTGTGTATTGGGGCTGGGCGGGAGCACTCCCTGGTGCTGTGAAGTCCTGCACTGGGGGCACGTTTGGTGTCCCTGTGCATAGTCCAGTTCAAACCGGTTGCAGGGGCTACCTGCCCCTGCTCTGGTGCAAAACTGGACAAAGGGAATGGGTGTAACCACCCCTCTTCCCTGACCCTCCCATAGGTGGGTCCCCAGAGTATGTCCAACCCCCTACCTTAGTATAAGTATGGGACCCCAGTCCTTAGGGATTTAGATTACCCTGGACGAAACTTTGAAGCCGAATCCTGGACCTTCGATGCTCTACTACAAGATTAGAGGACTGAAGAATCTCCCTTGGGGTCAAGGAGTGACTCCCCTGCTTGGCAGGCACCAAAGAAGAAATTGTCCAGTCTGCATTGCTGAAGCTCCCGCCAGATGCTGAAGTCTTTGCATCACCAGAGGTGGATTTCCAGACTTCCCTGAGGCTGCCCTGAGACCCCAGCAAAGCTGAGGCACGTAGCTGTCGTGGGTAACGTGGGACCGTGAACCCTGGACACCAAGAACTTTTGAAAGTGCATCCTCTTCCTGGTCCCCCACAAAGTTGTGCTTTGGGCTTCGAGTAGCCCCCGCCTCCAGCACCGACTGCACTGAAGATCTCTGGCCCCCACTCCACGAGTGTCCTGTGAGCCAGCTCCAAGTGCGTCCACTCAAGGCTCCTTTGCGGTCGCTAGTCCGTTGGCTAGTGGGCCCCTCCGAAGGCAACTCTTCTTCTTCTTGGGCTTTCCTGGTTGCTCCAGACGTGCCCTGACTTACCCTCGCTGGGTGAGTCCCTCAGACCTTGCTGGTCTGCACCAACGTCCTTTCTTTATTTCCACGTGACTTGCCGTTGCCAAGGCTTGTTGGGTCCAATCTGGTCGCCTACACCCCAGCACTCGACAGACGTTGTGGGACAACTAGAATCCAGCTCCTAGCCATCGTCGATGCCTCCTGGACCTCGTGGCTGAAGAGTCAAGATGACCGTCAACCTACCTGAAGCACCCAACATTGGTGGGCATCTGCTCATCGCCTTCCTGGTCACTGGCTAGTGACCCAGACTCTGTCCCCTCTACTTTCAGGTTCTTCAGATCTCTGATCCATCCTTGGATCCACCCGGACACTTTCAACTTGGTCGCCAGCAGCACTTTGCAGCAGAACGCCATTGAAAACGACAACGCAACCCGACCCCGAAAACCACCTATGCACCCGGCTTCCCTGGGTGAGGTAACTCGAGTACTCCGGTGCTCCAGTGGGTATAGACTCTAGAATGGCCTAGTTCTAAAGGGGTTTGCTCCAAGTCCTCTTCTAAGTGTCCTTTTCTTCTAAAATTCCATCAGCGACTTTCCCCATAGAAGTTAACGGTGATTCGCGGCTGTGTTCCCACACTGCACGCGTCCCCCGTGGGTCCCCTGTGTCACTACCTTGGGTGGTTCCTTGTGGTCCAAGCACTTCTACAGGCTCTAGGCCTTGTGTCTAGCTCAGTCGTGGTTCTTATACCACTTTATTGGTATATGGTTTGGTACGCCCCTAGGACTCAAACGTGTATTTGTGCTATTACTGTTGATATTCGACTTGTAACTTATGTACTTCGAACTCTAGCCTCATAAAGAGACTAGAGGGGTGTGTTTACTACTCAATACATATATTTTATATATATACCTGGTGTGGTCCTCTTTCATTTGGTCACTCAAGAGATTATAGACTGGTAAAACAAGCTGCTTTACATTCCTTCAAGACTTAGCCTGAAGGCTGCTCTCCATAGCTACCACTAGGATAGCTTTCAATAAAGGTTGTCTTTAATCTATCTCCAATAAGGGGTTGTTTGGACTGGTGCAAGGTGCCCACTATAATTAGTGGACAGCATATACCAGGCCAACTTCTCACATTGGTGTGCAGCGTGTGGGATTCCAGCTTGCTATTGTTTTACCAGATAATCTCAATTGAATTGATCAACTGAAAACCACTAAGGGTACCTTAGGTACATATAATTCAAGCTTAGGATACAGTAAGTTCTACTGAACTTAGAGTTGTGTGTTAAGGGCTAGCACACCCTTTCTACAACTCAAGAGAGTTTAGTAGGCCACACTAGAGTAGATAGTGCATACACCACACCACACTAGTAATGTCTTCAGGGCCAGGAACCAGTGGGTCCCTGCCAGAAGCCAATGGGCTTCTTCCCTCCAAGTATGATAATCTCCCATTCTTGGAATTGAGAGCATTAAGCACTGCTAGGAAGTTGAAGACAGGCAAAAGTGCCAACACCCAACGCCTCATAGAGGTACTCCTGTTAGATGATCTCAGAAGACCCTTAGGGTCTGAAGGGGTAAGCAGAGAGGGTGGGGCAGAAGTTGAGGAAGGGGCCAGGGATGAACCAGCCCAGGACCTGCCCTCTGAAACTGGCCAGGAAGGTGACAATGACCTTGACCTGGACAATCCAGCTACTCCTGCAGAGGAAGAGGAGGATCAGACTGACCTCCCCTTTGTCCCACCAGGAAGAGTTGTGAGTGTGCCTAGAAGGGCCAGATCTTCCTCAGGGGAATCTGACCACTCTAACACCTCAGTAGGGACCTCTGTTTCCTCTCATAGGAGGGAATCCTCTCATGAAAGGAAAAAGAGACTGCTTCAGTATGAACAAGCCCAGCTTGAGATCAGAAAACAGCAGTTGGCTATAGACAGGGAGTCCCTAGATCTTTTTAGACAAAGAAAAAGTTGGGACTAGAGTCCCATGGTGGCAGCAATTTCCCCAGAGATAGGGAAAGGTCTTATGACCATAGAAACCTGAATAAGATTGTCCCTCCATACCAGAGTGGGGATGACATCCACAAATGGATAACTGCACTGGAAAGGGCCTGTAAAGTACAAAGGGTCCCCCAGGAGCAGTGGGCAGCAATCTTATGGCTCTCCTTTGCAGACAAAGGTCGAGACAAGCTCCTCACTGTAAGAGAAGAGGATGCTGATGATTACCAAGTCCTGAAGAGTGCACTGATAGATGGGTTTGGCCTAACCACTGAACAATACAGGTTAAAGTTCAGAGAGACCCAAAAGGCACAGACACAGGACTGGGTGGACTTTGTTGATTGTTCTGCTAAGGCTCTGGAAGGTTGGTTACTAGGCAGTAAGGTATGTGACTTCAAGGGATTGTACAATCTTATCATGAGGGAGCAGATTCTTAATAACTGTCAAAATCAGCTGTTGCATCAGTACCTGGTGGACTCTGATCTGACCTCTCCCCAAGAATTGGGAAAGAAGGCAGACAAATGGGTCAGAACCAGGGTGAGGCAGAAGGTACAGAACCAAGGTGGTGACCAGAAGAAGACAGATTCCAAAAACTCTGATAAGGGTGTGGAGAAGGGTAAAGACCAGAAGTCTTCACAAGGCCCCCAAAAATCTGCATCTGGTGGGGAATCCCAATCCAACAAAGGAAAAGGCCAAAGGAAACCATGGTGCAAAGTCTGTAAGCAAAAGACTCACTGGACAAGTGACTGCACCAAGTCCAAAGACTCCACTCCATCCACCATTGCCCCTAAGGCAACTGTTCCCCCTAGTCCAGCTACAAATGGTGGTGGAAATACTCAGAATAAGGGTTTAGTAGGGTTAACCCTGGGTACTGAGATGGGCTCTGACCTAGTCAGAGTGCCAACTCAGGCTGTCCTAGTCTGTGATGGGGGCATGGATATGTTCCCCTTGTGAGTCCCAGTAATTTGGGCAAATACAGACAGCAGCCTTTAATTAATTGGAAGAGAGGCTTTGGCATTCAGGGACACAGGAGCAAGTGTCACCATGGTGACACAAGATCTTGTGGATCCTGGGCAGATTATACTTGGTGAAATGTACCAAGTGACCAATGCTAGCAATGTCAGAACAGACCATTCTCTCGCAGTTGTTAACTTCTCCTGGGGAGGGGTAACTGGCCTTAAGAAGGTTGTGGTGAGTGCAGACCTACCAGTTGAATGCTTGCTTGGCAATGATCTTGAAACCTCAGCTTGGGCAGAGGTGGAGCTCAGGAAACATGCAGAAATGCTAGGGATCCCTGCACATGTCTTTGCTGTGACTAGGTCACAGGCAAAAATGTCAAAAGCTGAACCGGCCCTGGATTCTGGAATAATGGACCAGGTGCCTCCCAAGAGGAGGAGTAGTAGGGTTAAGGCAGTGCCTTCCCCCTGGCTCAGGAGGAAGATCAGTCTCTTGAGGGAGATGATCTCAGGCCTGAGGAAGGAACTGTCCCAGAGGAGCTTGAACCTGATCAGGTTGAGTTCTTGGGGACAGGGGGCCCTTCCAGGGCAGATCTGAGCCAGGAGCAGCTGAGCTGCCCCTCTCTTGAACCCCTCAGACAGCAAGCTGCTGCTGAGGCTGCTGGGAATGCTAGTGGAACCCATAAGATCTATTGGGATGATGGACTCCTGTACTCAGAGAGTAGAGACCCCAAGCCTGGTGCAGCCAGGAGGTTGGTTATACCTTTGAAGTTCAGGGGCTTCCTATTGACACTAGCCCATGACATTCCCTTAGCAGGTCACCTGGGCCAGAACAAGACTTGGGACAGGATTGTCCCTCACTTTCACTGGCCCCACATGTCTGAAGACACCAAGGAGTTTTGTCGCTCCTGTGTAACCTGTCAAGCCAGTGGGAAGGCAGGTGGCACCACAAAGGCCCCCTGATACCACTACCTGTGGTGGGGGTGCCCTTTGAGAGGGTGGGGATTGACATAGTTGGACCTATGGATCCCCAAACAGCATCTGGGCACAGATTTATCCTGGTGGTGGTGGACCATGCCACCAGGTACCCAGAGGCCATTCCCCTTAGGACCACTACAGCTCCTGTGGTGGCAAGGGCCCTCCTGGGAATTTTCTCAAGAGTGGGCTTTCCTAAGGAGGTAGTATCTGACAGAGATGCAAACTTTATGTCCAGTTACTTGACTGCAATGTGGAAGGAGTTTGGAGTGACTTATAAGTTCACCACACCCTATCACCCACAATGCAATGGTTTAGTTGAGAGATTCAACAAAACCTTAAAGGGCATGATTAAAGGGCTCCCAGAGAAGCTTAGGCGGAGATGGCACATACTCTTGCCCTGCCTTTTATTTGCATACAGGGAGGTGCCTCAAAAGGGGGTTGGCTACAGCCCTTTTGAACTTTTGTTTGGCCATCCTGTCAGAGGTCCATTGTGTCTAGTGAAGGAAGGTTGGGAGTTACCTCTCAAACCCCCTAAACAGGACATAGTGGACTATGTACTTGGTCTCCGCTCCCGGATGGCTGAATACATGAAAAAGGCAACCAAAAACCTTGAGGCCAGCCAGGAATTACAGAAAGCCTGGCATGACCAAAAGGCTGTGCTGACTGTTTACCAGCCAAGGCAGAAGGTATGGGTGTTGGAGCCAGTGGCCCCAGCAGCCCTCCAAGACAAGTGGAGTGGCCCCCATACAATTGTTGAGCAGAAGGGAGAGGTTACCTATCTGGTAGACCTAGGAACTCCCAGGAGCCCCCATAGGGAGCTTCATGTCAACAGGCTGAAGCCATATGTGGACAGGGCTGACATGGGCTTGCTCATGGCAACTGATGAGGTACAGGAGGAAGAGAGTGACCCACTCCCTGACCTGCTCTCACAGAACCCTGATGATGGGTCAGTAGATGGTGTAGCCTTGGCAGGCAGCCTCACTGCCCAGCAGCAAACTGATTGCAGACAGGTGCTCAATCAGTTCAGACACATGTTCTCTCTGACTCCAAGTCAGACCACCTGGTGCACTCATGAAGTGGACACTGGGGACAGTCTGCCTATTAAAAGTAAGATTTATAGGCAACCTGACCAGGTCAGGGACTGTATCAGGACTGAAGTCCAGAAAATGTTGGAACTGGGTGTCATTGAGCCTTCAGATAGCCCTTGGGCTAGTCCTGTGGTCCTGGTGCCTAAACCTCACCCCAAAGATGGCAAGAGAGAGATGAGATTTTGTGTGGACTACTGGGGCCTCAATGCAGTCACTAGGACTGATGCCCACCCAATACCCAGGGCAGATGAGCTAATAGACACTTTGGCCTCAGCCAAGAATCTAAGCACATTTGACCTAACAGCTGGCTACTGGCAGATCAGACTAGCTGAGGATGCAAAGCCAAAAACAGCATTTTCTACCCCTGGTGGGCTTTACCACTTTGTGGTGATGCCCTTTGGTTTGAAAAATGCACCTGCCACTTTTCAGAGGTTGGTGAACACAGTCCTTACAGGTCTGGAAGCCTATAGTGCAGCATATCTAGATGATATTGCTGTCTTTAGCTCCACCTGGGAGGATCACCTGGTCCACCTCAGAAATGTTTTGGAGGCCCTGCAGAAGGCAGGCCTCACTATCAAGGCCACCAAGTGCCAGATAGGGCAGAGTCAGGTTGTGTACCTGGGCCACCTTGTATGTGGAGGCCAGGTTCAACCATTGCAGAGCAAGATCCAGACCATCATGGACTGGGCTGCTCCAACTACCCAGACTCAGGTGAGAGCCTTCTTAGGCCTGACTGGGTACTACAGGAGATTTGTCAAGGGGTATGGATCAATAGTGACACCCCTGAATGACTTAACCTCTAAGAAAATGCCCAGAAAGGTTCAGTGGACAGTTAGCTGTCAAAAGGCATTTGATGACCTGAAGCAGGCCATGTGCACTGCTCCCATTCTGCAGAGCCCTGATTACTCCAAGAAGTTCATTGTCCAAACAGATGCATCTGAATTGGGGGTTGGGGCTGTACTGTCACAATTGAATGATGAAGGTCAGGATCAGCCAGTAGCTTTCATTAACAGAAGGCTGACCCCTAGAGAGAAACGTTGGTCGGCCATTGAGAGGGAGGGCTTTGCTGTGGTTTGGGCTCCGAAGAAGTTGAGGCCATACTTGTTTGGCACTCACTTCCTTGTTCAGACAGACCATAAGCCCCTCTTATGGCTAAAACAGATGAAGGATGAAAACCCCAAACTTTTGAGGTGGTCCATTTCCCTACAGGGGATGGACTATACAGTGGAACATAGACCTGGGAGTAACCATGCCAATGCAGATGGACTCTCGAGATATTTCCACTTAGAACATGAAGACTCAACTGGTCAAGGTTAGTTTAATGTCCCTGCGTTTGGGGGGGGGTTGTGTAGGAGAGTAGGATCTGCCTCTTATGGTTACCCCCACTTTTTGCTGATGCTTCACTGTATTTTGACTGTATTTTGATTTTGGCCCTGCTAATCAGAACCCCAGCCTAGCTGCTTCCTCTCTAAAATGGATTCCATGTACCTTAGGTGCATCTCTAATTGGATCCTGGGGTGCACTTATAAGTCCCTAGTATATGGTATACTATGCACCCAGGGCATAGGTACCCCAGAGGCCTACAGGGGCTGAAGCATATATTGTGCCACCCCTGGGAAGGCCCTCCAAAATGACACCACAGGTCTGCTACTGCAGCCTGGATAAGGTGGTGCATGCACTCCTTACTGTGATATAGGCTACCTATATCACTGCCATTGCACACACATATAAACCTATAAGTCACTCCTAAGGCAGGCCTTAACAATCCTGAAGGCAGAGTGCTTGGTTTTTATGTGAGAGGGTGCCCCTGCATGAGCAGAGCCCCTCTGCAGCATTCGGAGTCAATCCTCTGGTGCTGTTTGTGGTGCAGCCTGACCATATACTCTTAAGTGCATTATATCCTCGCGGTAAATGCTAACTTTAGGATGGCTGCACGTAAACATGTCGTGTTTGGTGTCAAACATCTTGGAATACTACCCCCCGCCAGTTCTGGCGGCGGGTGTAGCATTCCACCCTTCTAGAGGGAGAGACATGTACACACCTGTATACCCGGTATTGACTTTCCAGAGCCCTGGCATCACAAAATGGATGCCACTGCCACAGACACAAGTCTTGCCTCCTGCTGCTGACCGAAACTCCGGCAGGGGAGGCCTGGACAATAGGTTTCCTGTTGCAAGGAGGTGTAACCACCTCCCCAGACAGGATAGTGTGTATTGGGGCTGGGCGGGAGCACTCCCTGGTGCTGTGAAGTCCTGCACTGGGGGCACGTTTGGTGTCCCTGTGCATAGTCCAGTTCAAACCGGTTGCAGGGGCTACCTGCCCCTGCTCTGGTGCGAAACTGGACAAAGGGAATGGGTGTAACTACCCCTCTTCCCTGACCCTCCCATAGGTGGGTCCCCAGAGTATGTCCAACCCCCTACCTTAGTATAAGTATGGGACCCCAGTCCTTAGGGATTTAGATTACCCTGGACGAAACTCTGAAGCCGAATCCTGGACCTTTGATGCTCTACTACAAGATTAGAGGACTGAAGAATCTCCCTTGGGGTCAAGGAGTGACTCCCCTGCTTCGCAGGCACCAAAGAAGCAATTGTCCGGTCTGCATCGCTGAAGCTCCCGCCGGATGTCGAAGTCTTTGCATCACCAGAGGTGGATTTCCAGAAATCCCCGAGGCTGCCCTGAGACCCCAGCAAAGCTGAGGCACGTAGCTGTCGTGGGTAACGTGGGACCGTGACCCCTGGACACCGAGAACTTTTGCAAGTGCATCCTCTTCCTGGTCCCCCACGAAGTTGTGCTTTGGGCTCCGAGTAGCCCCCGCCTCCAGCACCGACTTTACTGAAGATCACTGGCCCCCACTCCACGAGTGTCCTGTGAGCCAGCTCCAAGTGCGTCCACTCGAGGCTCCTTCACGGTCGCTAGTCTGTTGGCTAGTGGGCCCCTCCGAAGGCAACTCTTCTTCTTCTTGGGCTTCCCTGGTTGCTCCAGACGTGCCCTGACTTACCCTCGCTGGGTGAGTCCCTCAGACCTTGCTGGTCTTCCCCAATGTCCTTTCTTTGTTTCCACGTGACTTGCCGTTGCCAAGGCTTGTTGGGTTCAATCCGGTCGCCGACACCCCAGCAGCACTCGACAGACATCGTGGGACAGCTTGAATCCAGCTCCTGGCCATCGTCAACGCCTCCTGGACCTCGTGGCTGAAGAGTCAAGACAACCGTCAACCTACCTGAAGCACCTGACATCGGTGGGCATCTGCTCATCGCCTTCCTGGTCACTGGCTAGTGACCCAGACTCTGTCCCCTCTGCTTTCAGGTTCTTCAGATCTCTGATCCATCCTTGTATCCACCCGGACACTTTCAACTTGGTCGCCAGCAGCACTTTGCAGCAGAACGCCATTGAAAACGACGACGCAACCTGACCCCGAAAACCACCTATGCACCCGGCCTTCCTGGGTGAGGTAACTCGAGTACTCCGGTGCTCCCGTGGGTATAGACTCTAGAATGGCCTAGTTCTAAAGGGGTTTGCTCCAAGTCCTCTTCTAAGTGTCCTTTTCTTCTAAAATTTCAACCGCGACTTTCCCCATAGAAGTTAACGGTGATTCGCGGCTGTGTTCCCACACTGCACGCGTCCCCCGTGGGTCGCCTGTGTCACTACCTTGGGTGGTTCCTTGTGGTCCAAGCACTTCTACAGGCTCTAGGCCTTGTGTCTAGCTCAGTCGTGGTTCTTATACCGTTTTATTGGTATATGGTTTGGTACGCCCCTAGGGCTCAAACGTGTATTTGTGCTATTACTGTTGATATTCGACTTGTAACTTATGTACTTCGAACTCTAGCCTCATAAAGAGACTAGAGGGGTGTGCTTACTACTAAATACATATATTTTATATATATACCTGGTGTTGTCCTCTTTCATTTGGTCACTCAAGAGATTATAGACTGGTAAAACAAGCTGCTTTACATTCCTTCAAGACTTAGCCTGAAGGCTGCTCTCCATAGCTACCACTAGGATAGCTTTCAATAAAGGTTGTCTTTAATCTATCTCCAATAAGGGGTTGTTTGGACTGGTGCAAGGTGCCCACTATAATTAGTGGACAGCATATACCAGGCCAACTTCTCACAGGCACTACCTATGCACTCATGCAATAACCCAAGCACTACCCTTGCACTCCTCCAATCACCGAGGCACTATCCATGCACTCCTCAAACCACCTAGGCCATACCCATGCACTTATAAAATCACCATGTCACTACCTATGCACTCCTCTAATCACCCAGGCACTACCCCTGCACTCATGCAATCACCCAGGCATTACCAATGCACTCCTTCAATCACTCAGGCAGTACCCATGCACTCTGCTAATCACCCACACATTACCCCTGCACTCATGCAATCACCCAGGCATTACCCATGCACTCCTTCAACCACCCAGCCACTACCCATGCACTCATATCATTACCCACACACTACCCTTGCACTCCTCCAATCACCCAGGCATTACCCATGCACTCCTCCAATCACCCAGCCAGTACCCATACACCTATAAAATCACCCAGGCACTACCCGTGCACTCCTCCAATCACCAAGGCACTACCCCTGCACTCATGCAATCACCCAGGCACTACCTATGTACTCATTCAATAATCCAGGCACTACTCTTGCACTCCTCCAATCACCCAGGCACTACCCCTAAACTCATGCAATCAGCTAGACACTACCTATGCACTCCTCCAAACACCCAGGCACTATCCCTACACTCATGCAATCAGCTAGACATTACTCCTGCACTCATGCAATCACCCTGGCATTACCCATGCACTCCTCCAATACCCCAGACATAACCCCTGCACTCTTGCAATCATCCATGCATTAGCTATGCACTCCTCCAATCACCCAGGCACTACCCTTGCACTCCTCCAATCACCCAGCCAGTACCCATGCACTTATAAAATCACCCAGGCACTACCTATGCACTCATGCAATCACCCAGGCACTACCCCTGCACTCATGCAATCACCTAGGCACTACCCCTGCACTCATGCAATCACCCAGGTACTACCTATGCACTCATGCAATAACCCAAACACTACCAATGCACTCCTCCAATCACCCAAACACTACTCATGCACTCATGCAATCACTCAGACACTACCCATGCACTCATACATGCACTCAGGCACTTCTGCTGCTTATAAAATCACCAAGGCACTAACCCTGCACTCATGCAATCACCCAGGCATTACTCATGTACTCCTTCAATCACTCAGGCAGTACCCATCCACTCCTCCAATCACCCAGACATTACCCCTGTACTCATGCAATCACCCAGGCATTACTCATGCACTCCTTCAATCACTCAGGCAGTACCCATGCACTCCTCCAATCACCCACACATTACCCCTACACTAATGCAATCACCCATGCATTACCCATGCACTCCTTCAATCACACAGCCACTATCCATGCACTTATATCATTACCCATGCACTACCCTTGCACTCCTCCACCCACGCACTACCCGTGCACTCATGCAATCACCCAGGCACTACCTACGCACTCATGCAATAACCCAGGCACTACCCATCCACTCCTCCAATCACCCACACATTACCTCTGCCATCATGCAATCACCCATGCATTACCCATGCACTCCTTCAATTACCCAGCCAGTACCAATGCACTTATATAATCACCCACGCACTACCCTTGCACTCCTCCAATCACCCAGGCACTACCCCTGTACTCATGCAATCACCCAAGCACTACCTATGCACTCAGGCATCAATCCAGGCACTTCCCTTGCACTCCTCCAATCACCCAGGCACTCTTCATGCACTCCTCAAATCACCTAGCCAGTACCCATGCACTTATAAAGTCACCAAGGCACTACCTATGACCTCATGCAATCTCCCAGGCACTACCCCTGCACTCATGCAATCACTCAGGACCTACCCATGCACTCATACATGCACTCAGGCACTTCTGCTGCACTCATGCAATCACCCAAGCACTACCCATGCAGTCTACCAATCATCCAGGCACTACCTGTGCACTCTTCCAATCACCCAGGCACTGCCCCTGCACTCATGCAATCACCCAGGCATTAAACATGTAATCCTTCATTCACTCAGGCAGTACCCATCCACTCCTCCAATCACCCAGACATTACCCCTGCACTCATGCAATCACCCAGGCATTACTCATGCACTCCTTCAATCACTCAGGCTGTACCAATGCACTCCTCCAATCACCCACGCATTATCCCTACACTCATGCAATCACCCAGGCATTACCCATGCACTCATTCAATAACCCAGCCACTACCCATGCACTTAAATCATCACCCACGCACTACCCTTGCACTCCTCCAATCACCCAGGCACTACCCCTGCACTCATGCAATCACCCAGGCACTACCTATGTACTTATGCAATAACCCAGGCACTACCCTTGCACTCCTCCAATCACCCAGGCACTACCCGTGCACTCCTCCAATCACCTAGCCAGTACCCATGCACTTATTAAATCCCCCAGACACTACCTATGCACTCCTCCAATAACCCAGCCTCTACCCCTAAACTCATTCAATCAGCTAGACATTACCCCTGCACTCATGCAGTAACCCAGGCATTACCCATGCACTTCTCCAATCCCCCAGACATTACCCCTGCACTCATGCAATCACCCATGCATTAGCTAGGCACTCTTCCAATCACCCAGGCACAACCCTTGCACTCCTCCAATCACCCAGGCAGCATCCATGCACTCCTCCATTCACCCAGCCAGTACCCATGCATTTTAAAATCACCCAGGCACTACCTATGCACTTATGCAATCACCCAGGCACTACCCCTGTGCTCATGCAATCACTTAGGCACTACCCATGTACTCATACATTCACTCAGGCCCTTCGGCTGCACTCATGCAATCACCCAGGCATTACGCTTGCACTCCTTCAATCACCAAGCCACTACCCATGCACTTATATAATCACCCATGCACTACCCTTGCACTCCTCCAATCACCCAGGAACTACCCCTGCATTCATGCATTCACCCAGGCACTAGCTATGCACTCATGCAATAACCCAGGCACTACTCTTGCACTCCACCAATCACCCAGGCACTATTCATGCACTCCTCCAATCACCCAGCCAGTACCCATGCATTTATAAAATCACCCAGGCACTAACTATGCACTACTCCAATTACCCAGGCACGACCCCTACACTCATGCAACCACCCAGACATTAGCCCTGCACTCATGCATTCACGCAGGCATTACCCATGCACTCCTTCAATCACCCAGACATTACCCCTGCACTCATGCAATCACCTAGGCATTACCCATGCACTCCTTCAGTCACTCAGGCAGTACCCATGCACCCCTCCAATCACCCAGACATTACTACTGCACGCATGCAATCACCCTGGCATCCCCATGCACTCCTTCAATCACTCATGCACTACCTATCCACTCCTCCAATCACCCAGGCACTACCTCTGCGCTCATGCAATCACCCAGGCATTACCCATGCACTCCTTCAATCACCCAGCCACTACCCCTACACTCATGCAATCAGCTAGACAATACCTATGCACTCCTCCCAACACCCAGGCACTACCCCTACACTCATGCAATCAGCTAGACATTACCCCTGCACTCATGCAATCACCCTGGCATTACCCATGCACTCCTCCAATCCCCCAGACATAACCCCTGCACTCTTGCAATCATCCATGCATTAGCTACGCGCTCCTCCAATCACCCAGGCACTACCCTTGCACTCCTCAAATTACGCAGGCAGTATCCATGCACTCCTCCAATCACCCAGCCAGTACCCATGAACTTATAAAATAACCCAGGCACTACCTATGCACGTATGCAATAACCCAGGCACTACCCCTGCACTCATGTGAACACCCAGGCACTACCTAGGCACTCATGCAATAACCCATTCACTACCTGTGAACTCCTCCAATCACCCATGCACTACCCATGCACTTATATAATCACCAAGGCACTACCCTTTCACTCCTACAATCACCCAGGCACTACCCCTGCACTCATGCAATCACCCAGGCACTAGCAATACATTCATGCAACCACCCAGACATTACCCCTGCACTTATGCAATCACCCAGGCATTACCCATGCACTCCTCCAACCACCCAGACATTACCCCTGCACTCATGCAATCACATAGGCATTACCCATGCACACCTTCAGTCACTCAGGCAGTACCCATGCACTCCTCCAATCCCCCAGACATTACCACTGCACTCATGCAATCACCCAGGCATTACCAATGCACTCCTTCAATCACTCAGGCACTACCTATCCACTCCTCCAATCACCCAGGCACTACCCCTGTACTCATGAAAACACCCAGGCATTACCCATGCACTCCTTCAATCACCCAGCCACTACTTATGCACTTATATAATCACCCAGGCACTACCCTTGCACTCCCCCAATCACCCAGGCACTACGCCTGCACTCATGCAATCACCCAGGCACTACCTATGGACTTATGTAATAACCCAAGCACTACCCTTGCACTCCTCCAATCACCCAGGCACTATCAATGCACTCCTCAAATCACCTAGCCAGCACCCATGCACCTATAAAATCACCAAGGCACTACCTATGCACGCCTCTAATCACCAAGGCACCACCCCTGCACTCATGCAATCACCCAGGCATTACCCATGCACTCCTCCAATCACCCAGCCAGTACCCATGCACTTACAAAATCACCCAGGCACTACCTAGGCACTTATGCAATCACCCAGGCACTACCCCTGCACTCATGCAATCACTCAGGCACTACCCATGCACTCATACATGCACTCAGGCACTTCTGCTGCACTCATGCAATCACCCAGGCATTACCCATGCACTCCTTCAATCACCCAGCCACTACCCATGCACTTATATAATCGCCCAGGCACTACCCTTTCACTCCTACAATCACCCAGGCACTACCCCTGCACTCATGCAATCACCCAGGCACTAGCGATACACTCATGCAACCAGCCAGACATTACCCCTGCCCTCATGCAATCACCCAGGCATTACCCATGCATTCCTCCAATCACCCAGACAATAACCCTGCACTCATGCAATCACATAAGCATTATCCATGCACACCTTCAGTCACTCAGGCAGTACCCATGCACTCCTCCAATATCCCAGACATTACCACTGCACTCATGCAATCACCCAGGCATTACCAATGCACTCCTTCAATCACTCAGGCACTACGTATCCATTCCTCCAATCACCCAGGCACTACCCCTGCACTCATACAATCACCCAGGCATTACCCATGCACTCCTTCAATCACCCAGCCACTACCTATGCACTTATATAATCACCCAGGCACTACCCTTGCACTCCCCAAATCACCCAGGCACTACGCCTGCAGTCATGCAATCACCCAGGTACTACCTATGCACTCATGCAATAACCCAAGCACTACCCTTGCACTCCTCCAATCACCCAGGCACTATTCATGCACTCCTCAACTCACCTAGCCAGCACCCATGCACTTATAAAATCACCAAGGCACTACCTATGCACTCATGCAATCACCCAAACATTACCCCTGCACTTATGCAAACACCCAGGCACTACCTATGAACTCATGCAATAACCCAAGCACTACCGATGCACTCCTCCAATCACCCAAACACTACTCATGCACTCATGCAATCACTCAGGCACTACCCATGCACTCATACATACACTCAGGCACTTCTGCTGCACTCATGCAATCACCCAAACACTACCCATGCAGTCTTCCAATCATCCAGGCCCTCATGTGCACTCTTCCAATCACCCAGGCACTACCCCTGCACTCATGTAATCACCCAGGCATTACTCATGCACTCCTTCAATCACTCAGGCAGTACCCATGCACTCCGCTAATCACCCACACATTACCCCTGCACTCATGCAATCACCCAGGCATTACCCATGCACTCCTTCAACCACCCAGCCACTACCCATGCACTCATATCATTACCCACGCACTACCCTTGCACTCCTCCAATCACCCAGGCACTACCCCTGCACTCCTCCAATTACCAAGGCACTACCTATGCACTCAAGAAATAACCCAGGCACTACACTTGCACTCCTCCAATAACCCAGGCACTATCCATGTACTCCTCTAATCACCAAGCCAGTACCAAAGCACTTATAAAATCACCCAGACACTACCTATGCACTCCTCCAATCCCCAGACATTACCCCTGCACTCATGCAATCACCCATGCATTAGCTATGCACTCCTCCATTCACCCAGGCAGAATCCATGTATTCCTCCAATAACCCAGGCAGAATCCATGCATTCCTCCAATCACCCAGCCAGTACCCATGCACTTATAAAATCACCCAGGCACTACCTATGCACTCATGTAATCACCCAGGCACTAACCCTGCACTCATGCAATCACCCAGGGATTACTCATGTACTCCTTCAATCACTCAGGCAGTACCCATCCACTCCTCCAATCACCCAGACATTACCCCCTGCACTCATGCAATCACCCAGACATTACCCCCTGCACTCATGCAATTACCCATGCACTACCCTTGCACTCCTCCAATCACCCACACACTATCCCTGCACTCATGCAATCACCCAGGCACTACCTATGCACTCATGCAATAACTCAGGCACTACCCTTGCACTCCTCCAATAACCCAGGCACTATCCATGTACTCTTCCAATCATCTAGCCAGTACCCAAGCACTTATAAAATCACCCAGACACTACATATGCACTCCTTCAATCACCCAGGCACTACTCCTACACTCATGCAAGCAGCTAGACATCACCCCTGCACTCATGCAATCACCCAGGCATTACCCATGCACTCCTCCAATCCCCCAGACATTACCCCTGCACTCATGCAATCACCCATGCATTAGATATGCACTCCTCCAATCACCCAGGCACTACCCTTGCACTCCTCCATTCACCTAGGCAGTATCCATGAATTCCTCCAATCACCCAGCCAGTACCCATGCACTTATAACATCACCCAGGCACTACCTATACACTCATGCAATCACCCAGGGACTAACCCTGCACTCATGCAATCACCAAGGCATTACTCATGTACTCCTTCAATCACTAGGCAGTACCCATCCACTCCTCCAATCACCCAGACATTACCCCTGCACTCATGCAATCACCCAGGTATTACTCATGCACTACTTCAATCACTTAGGCAGTACCAATGCACTCCTCCAATCACCCACACATTACCCCTACACTCATGCAATCACCCGGGCATTACCCATGCACTCCTTCAATCACCCAGCCACTATCCATGCACTTATATCATCACCCATGCACTACCCTTGCACTCCTCCAAGCACCCAGGCACTACCCCTGCACTCATGCAATCACCCAGGCACTACCTATGCACTCATTCAATAACCCAGGCACTACCCTTGCACTCCCCCAATCACCCAGGCACTATCCATGCACTCCTCCAATCACCTAGCCAGTACCCATGCACTTATAAAATCACCCTGGCATTACCCATGCACTCCTCCAATCCCCCAGACATAACCCCTGCACTCTTGCAATCACCCATGCATTAACTATGCACTCCTCCAATCACCCAGGCACTACCCTCGCACTCCTCCAATCACCCAGGCAGTATCCATGCACTTATTAAATCACCTAGGCACTACCTATGCACTTATGTAATCACCCATGCACTATCCCTGCGCTCATGCAATCACCCATTCACTACTCAGGCACTCATGCAATCACTCAGGCACTACCCATGCACTCATACATGCACTCAGGCACTTCTGCTGCACTCATGCAATCACCCAGGCATTACCCATGCACTGCTTCAATCACCCAGCCACTACCCATGCACCTATATAATCACCCAGGCACTACCCTTTCACTCCTCCAATCACCCAGGCACTACCCCTGCACTCATGCAATCACCGAGGCACTAGCAATGCAGTCATGCAATAACCCAGGCACTACTCTTGCACTCCTCCAATCACCCAGGCACTATCCATGCACTCCTCCAATCACCCAGCCAGTACCCATGCACTTATAAATTATCCCAGGCACTACCTATGCACTCCTCCAATCACCCAGACATTACCCCTGCACTCATGCAATCACCCAGGCATTACCCATGCACTCCTCCAATCAAGTCAAGTCAAGACAACTTTATTCGGTTTCAAACGAAAACTATAAAAGTTCATAAAAACGTTCACAACAAATTATTAATTCAGAAGTCTATATACAAAGCAGCTAAAAGAACAGTTCATACCAATCACATCAATCAAGTTAAGATGCACTTTTTTGATTTTAAGCAAGAACCATAAAAATTCATAGAATCGTCATAATGGATTACTATTTCAAACAACTATGTACAAAACAGTCAGATAAACAGTTCATACACATCAATTCATTATATAAAAAGCGGGAGAAATATGAACCTTAAAACTTTCCTGTAATAAAATTTACAGACTATATTGCAGGGCACTCATCATAATATCATTATACGGCTCCCTCATAAAGGTACATCAGTGCTTTGGGTTATATATTTCAAATTTACTCTAATCGGGTTCAGTAGCAAGGCCTAATAACGTTTCCTAATCGCCAAAGCTACTTTGATAAAGTTGGAAACCCTAATACATATATCATAGGTGGCCAAAGAGGATAGATAATAAAACCCTTCTATATAAGAGCACAACTTAATTTCTTTTAAAGTCGGGACTAAAAACCTTCCTCTTGGTACCTTATAGAGGGAACAAAATAGCATAAAGTGCACAGTGCTCTGGACTGCCACGTTATCACATGGACAAGGCACCAATTTATCCTCCCACCCCGATTGTTTTGGGAAAGCCACCAAGAAATACAGGGTAAGTAAGCGTAATCTAGTTAAATAAAAGCGAGTCTGTACATTTGTCGTAAAGGTTAGAAACAAATTGCTGTTGATTCGGGGATAAACGAAGGCGCCCTGTTACATCACAGTTAGCACGAGATGTCTTCACCCCTGTAGAGTGTACCTCTTTTATGATGTTTTTAGCATTTTCAGGGATGCTATCCGGGCAATCAAAGTAATGCCCCAAACCTAGCTTACAGAAGCTGTCCCTTACGAATCGAAGCCAAGGAATAGAAAGTGCTCCGGCTAGGTTAATACAGTCCTTAATAACCTCTCTGGAGAATGCTAATTCTTCAGACAACCAGATTTTGGCCCATAATAACAGAGGGGCAATTCTAATGCGATCCTCTATGAAATCAAGCCCCAGCTCTTGATGACAGAAGATCGTGGGGGCACTGTTAGGAATCATCAATAATCTTTTAATAAATTTGTTTTCCATAACTTGAAGCTGTCGGTTGTTATGGTATCCCCATACTCCTGCCCCATATGTTACAACAGGCACACATTTGGATTTATACAGACAAACCAACTCAGTCACTGGCTTATGGCCTAGCTTTCTGGCAAAACGAAAAAGCCCCTCAACTACCCTGCCTGCCTCTTTCACCCTTGCCATGACTAACGGGTCCCAACTCAGCCTATTATTAAAAATATTCCCTAGATAGTTGAAATTATTCAGTTTATAAATATTCTTATCTCCCACCGTGTATTTCCTTGTTTTTGTCATTTTAGGGCCACACACCATACTATACAATTTTATAAAATTCACTTTCAGGTCAAGAGCCAGCATAAATTCGGTAAAGACATTGAGCAATTTTTGGAGGCCAAGTGCTGTTAGTGCCATTAACACGGTGTCATCCGCATAAGAAAGTAGCGGGACCCGTGTGCCTCCAATACACGGACAATCCTTTCCTTTATCTATTAAGAGGGCCTACAAACCATTGGTGTAAATTAGAAAAAGAAAGGGGGCCAAAATACATCCCTGCCTTACACCTTCCGTGGAGGCTATAGGCCTAGTTTTCTCACCTTGGGGGCCATATCTTATAGAGACAGAGGTCAATGCATGGAGCCTGCGAAGGAGGGAAATCAAAGCCTCCCCCACACCCATGTTTCCCATCATTACCCACAACTTCTCCCGGTTTACGGTGTCAAAAGCACTGGACAAGTCCATGAAGGCCAGGTGGATGGAACCCTTCCTGGCCCTCATGTACTTGCCCATCACCAGTGACAAGTTAAGGCGCTGCTTGGTGGTGCCCATCCCTCTTCTGAAGCCATATTGTGATCTTGCCAATACCACATTGTCAATTGCCCATTATTCAAGCCGGGCAAGGACAACCCTCTCTAGCAACTTTGCCGCAGCGTCAATAAGTGAAATTGGCCTATAACAGGCGGGGTCACTTCGGTTACTTTTCTTGAATACAGGGACAACGACGGCCTCTCTCCAGGATGCCAGGATTGGGCCAATAATCACTGCCCTAAAAATGTTGGTCAGCACTGGGGCCCATAACTGGGGATTACGTTTAAAAAGATCTAAAGGGACCCCATCAGGACCCGGCGCTTTCATGCAGACTCCTTTAGTTATGGCTTCCTTGACCTCGGCCACTGAGATAGATAAACTTAACTCCGTTGCTGAGGTTAACTTTAGAGACAAATCCCGACTGTGAGCATCTAGTTGGCGAACATGGGGGTTAAAAATGGCAGAGAAGTGAGTTTCCCAAGCCTACCCTGTTATTAGGGAATCTATCCTCCTCACCTCTTCGGTGAAAAAAGGATGATTTATAACCTCCCAAAAACTTTTGGAATCTTTGAGGGAGCTACCTCTCTCCAGTCGTCCCAAGCTAATGACCTTAATTCTGCCTTCCTCTGCTTAACTGTGGTTTTATAGAGCTTCATGGCAATTTTAATTTGCGCCCAGTCACAGGGATTAGCATGGAGGGCCGATTTTAATATTTTTTGAGCGTTAGAGCAAGCAGCATTAAACCACCTTGTCTCTGGGGGATTCCTGACCTTAACTGATTTGGTCAGGTTTTTTGATATATCTGCGCATATCAGTTCGAAATCACAAATGATCTCGGATGGGGACACACCATAGTGGAGACACCTCATGATTGAGTCATAATTATCTCTAACAATTTGTGACTCAAAATCAGATGGATTTACTTTGTTCCAGTTGAGTCTTACCCCTTTATTTGGATTAAAGAGTATAGGGCGATCATCAACTTTCCCAGGCTGGGCTGTTATCCTAAAAGTAGCTGTCAGGGGGTTGTGATCACTGGCAATATTTGGCTCCACCTCAAAATCCTCAACAAATACTAAAAACGTCTGTGAAATAAACATAAAATCAATACAACTTTCCTTACCCGCTCCAACAAAAGTGGGACACTGTATTAGGAGGTTGCTGGCCAAATCATTAATGAGGGCCAAGTCATTATCCATGAAGATAGAATTTAGAGCCTCGTCCTGGGGAGTATGAACAAAATGCGGGAAGGGGTGCTCCTCTGTGTTTAGCAAACCGCAAGCATAGCTAGAACTATGCGGGCAGGAAGAACAATTAAAATCCCCTACCCAGAAAATGCATAGGGGTTGACATCTCCCAGCAGTTTTGCTGATTGCATCCTGCAGGGCCTCTATAACCTGACAGTTGGTTTGGTTAAAAATATTGTAGTACCAATTCACAATTAAAAGCTTGACCTGTAACATATTAACAATTAAAATTAATTGGTACCAGGGAGTTGTAACAACAGGGGTAATTTTTATGGCCTTGTAATTTACTGCAATCATAACAACCAGCCCTCCCTTAGCTCTTCCTGCTGGGGACGGTATTGCGTGGACCGTGTAAGAGCAAAAGCCATTCACCACTATGTCTTCTTGTACCACGTCTCCTGAAGGCAAATAACATCAAAACCTTTAATATAATTTAGCCACACCTCATCAGTCATTTTCGATCGAATTCCTGCTATATTCCATGAGATACATTTTAGTGAGACCTTAGTGTGAGCCCGATTGATCAATTCCACTAGTTTGTCAACTACGGTTTGTACGCCTATGTATCATCCAATTGTGGAACTTGACTAGTGATGGTCACAATGGTCTCAGTTAGAGTCAATATATGGCCTTGGTTTGTCACTCCCGCTAGTTTGTCTCCCGCAGATTGCTCAACTGCGGTAGGAGACAGGTATGACTCATGACTAGAAGCAGTAGCATTTAGAGTCAAGATATTGTATGGTGGGTCAACTACATATTTATCTCGGCTCTCCCTACTAGAATTTCTTCTAAAAGAGGGGGATTCTAATGATTCCACCGAACCCCTATTATTATGCTCGTCTAAAAGAATACCTCTCCCTTGTGGATTACAATGCATACCCAATCCGGCTACCGAAACTGACTGACTAAAACATTCAAATAGTCAGTCAATTTCAGACAGCCATGAGAGAACGTCAAACCGATTAGGTGAGCAAATGAGGGAGGATGTATAGGAGGATGTAATTTTGATTCCATCCATACTGGCATTTTCCTTGCAATAACATCATGATGTGGGGGATAAAAAAACCCAAAGGGTGAATCTCTATAGAGTCATCAGACCAGTCACTAAAATGTGTTAGGGCAAAACGAGCACACCATGCGTTGCTAAAGTTCAACATAACACAGTCCCCTACTCCATGTTTAATCGTGTGACCTAACCAGCTCACTCGCCTAGCCATTATGATTGTTTCTGACCAATTCAATTTCTGCGATATTTTCTTATAACACCAGTGAGCCGATTTATTGATAAGGCTATGGCAAGTTTCTTGCTGGCCAGGAGCCAGACAGGAGACACCTTTCAGAATCACAGTATACGGTGTACATTCCGGGGGTAAGTTTAAGACATCTTGTGCACCCCTCAGGGTCTTTAAATTTGAGGATTTGCCCCTGTCTTTCATGATCGATCTTGACTGGTTTATAATCCCTTGAGCCGAGTTTTCAATATTCCTACGGGAGTTCCCTGTCTGGGTCGGATCTTGGGTTGTGGAAACCATTGAATTAATACTAGCATTATTCTGAAGGGGCTCGGTACCCATAACTTTCCCGTTTACCCATGATGGTATGCTCAGAGGGGTTGTGCAACTCGTTATAAAATTAGGGATTACCGCATTTGAGTTTAAGTTTCTAGGACAGGAATCATTATCATTATCAGATTGTTTGGTTGCCATCTTGGTACCTTTGACCCAACAATACTTGTGCAAGGTAGCCTTCGATACAATCTAATCTAGAAAGAATGGGTGTCAGGGCCTCCTGTATAATTCTACTAAATTTATCAATGATGTTATCAGATTCACTTGGTGTAAAACTTTTCCCCCCTCCCGTTCGAGTTTTAGCAATATTGCCAACCAAGTGAGTTTGCTTAGTCCTCTTAACTCTCGGGGAGTGTCCTTTTACTTTACTGCCACCCCCAGCCAGATCTGGTTCTTTTCTTTTCCCTCCGGGAGCATTTGGAGGACCAGTGGTTTTTGTTTCTGGACAGGTAGTTAGCTCAGCTCCTTCATTGGGGATCTGTGTATCGTCCTGGCTTGAAATGATTACCGTTGGAAATAAAGGGGGAGGTGAACTCTGATCTGTTACAAGTTCCGGATTAGTTGCTTGAGAAATGGTAGGGACTTCTATAGCTGAGCAAGGAGCTAGTGAGAGTCTTCGCTCCGCAATTTCTATTTCTTTAGTTAGCGCCCCTACTGCCTTTTGGAGATATCCATCCAAAGTTGTATCCACTGTCTTAGAAGTAGGGGTAACTGCACGTTTTCCCATAGTAAAAAATACGTAGACAATTCAGACAAAAGGCAGAACAAGAGTATTTTACCTTCTCGTAGCTTTTATGGGACTCGGGCCGAATGAGGCAGTTCAAAAACCAAGAAACCAAGAGGGTAGGCCCAGCCCGGCCTTGTCCTGGCACTGAGGGCTCTGGGGCTTGCAGTCCCCTTCCTGGATGCAGCTCATGCTGGTGCTGGCAGTGCTGGTGGCTCCAGCACTGCGGGATCCGCGAGGTGATTATACGCGCCTCCAGGCGCGGAAAACCAGTGACGGCGCCTCCTGGAGCTGAGGGCTCCGGGGCTTGCAGTCCCCCTCCTGGATGCAGCTCATGCTGGTGCTGGCGGTGCTGGTGGCTCCAATCACCCAGACATTACCCCTGCACTCATGCAATCACATAGGCATTACCTATGCACACCTTCAGTCACTCAGGCAGTACCCATGCACTCCTCCAATCACCCAGACATTACCACTGCACTCCTTCAATCACTCAGGCACTACCTATCCACTCCTCCAATCACCCAGGCACTACCCCTGCACTCATGCAATCACCCAGGCACTACTCATGCACTCCTTCAATCACCCAGCCACTACCTATGCACTTGTATAATCACCCAGGCACTACCTTGCACTCCTCCAATCACCCACGCACTACGCCTGCACTCAGGCAATCACCAAGGCACGATCTATGCACTAATGCAATAACCCAGACACTACCCTTGCACTCCTCCAATCACCCAGGCACTATCCATGCACTCCTCAAATCACCTAGCCAGTACCCATGCACTTATAAAATCACCAAGGCACTTCCTATGCACTCCTCTAATCACCCAGGCACTACCCCTGTACTCATGCAATCACCCAGGCATTGCCCATGCACTCCTCCAATCACCCAGCCAGTGCCCATACACTTATAAAATCACCCAGGCACTACCTATGCACTCATGCAATCACCCAGGCACTACCCCTGCACTCCTCCGATCACCCAAACACTACTCATGCACTCATGCAATCACTCAGGCACTACCCATGCACTCATACATGCACTCAGGCACTTCTGCTGCACTCATGAAATCACCCAAGCACTACCCATGCAGTCTTCCAATCATCCAGGCACTAGCCATGCACAATTCCAATCACCCAGGCACTACCCCTGCACTCATGCAATCAGCCAGGCATTACCCATGTACTCCTTCAATCACTCAGGCAGTACCCATCCACTCCTCCAAGCACCCAAACATTACCCCTGCACTTATGCAATCACCCAGGTATTACTCATGCACTCCTTCAATCACTCAGGCAGTACCCATGCACTCCTCCAACCACCCAGACATTACCCCTGCACTCATGCAATCACCCAGGCATTACCCATGCACTTCTTCAATCACCCAGCCACTACCCATGCTCCTATATGATCACCCTCACACTACCCTTGCACTCCTCCAATCACCCAGGTACTACCCCGGCACTCATGCAATCACCCAGGCACTACCTATGCACTCATGCAATAACCCAGGCACTACGCTTTCATTTCTCCAATCACCCAGGCACTATCCATGCACTCCTCCAATCACCCAGGCACTACCCCTGCACTCATGCAATCAACCAGGCACTACCTATGCACTCATGCAATCAACCAGGCACTACCCCTGCACTCATGCAATCACCCAGGCACTACCTTGGCACTCATGCAATAACCCAGGCACTACCCATGCACTCCTCCAATCACCCAGGCACCACCCCTGCACTCATGCAATCAACCAGGCACTACCTATGCACTCCTCCAATCACTCAGGCACTACCCATGCACTCATCCATGCACTGAGGCACTATGTATGCACTCCTACAATCACCCAGGCACTACCCCTGCACCCATGCAATCACTCAGGCACTACCCATGCACTCCTCCAATCGCCCAGCCACTACCCATGCACTCATGCAATTCCCCAGGCATTACCCATGCACTCCTTCAATCACTCAGGCACTATCTATGCACTCCTCCAATCACTCAGGCAGTACACATGCACTTCTCCAATCACCCAGGCACTACACATGCACTCATGCAATCACACATGCACTACCAATGCACTTCTTCATATATTACACTTGCCACAATTCATACAACACATAGAAATTTGTCTATTTTTAACCAAATAGGCGGTTCTAACAAGAACCATTTTTTTTCTTTTATAATTTTTATTGTACTTTTTTCAACTTTTTTTTGTGTTTTAAAAAAAAAAAATGAAAAAATCAACAGAATGAACGGAAAAAAGTCATTGCAAAAAGAAAACAATTTTTTTTTACAATGGTGTTTTTTTACAGCAACCACGTTAACATCCACTGATTGCTATCCATAGCAAAGAACTTTTTTATATTTAATACAACGCTGCTACAGTCTAGCGAATTCAGGTACAACATGGGTTCTTTGAGTAGTGGAAGAACCTGATGAGATGCTTGGCCCTGCAACTTGGTCATCTTTTGATGCCTGTTTTTGAAGGTCACGACGATGTTGTTCTCGTGCAAGATGCCGTGGATGCATTGTCTGCAGGTGTTTAAGCATCGAAGATGTCCCACACGAGTATTTCTTCTCTGATCCCCGTGAGAGGACCTTGTCACAGATAGTGCACGTCACCTTACATGCGTTGACCTTCTTCTCACCAGCAGGAATGGAAAAAAAGGCCCATATGATGCTCTCGTACCTTTGCTTTACTGGTTCTTCCAACTCTTCTTCTTCTTCTGGAGGAAGCTGTTGAGCAGGATTAGAAGATGCCATTTTCTGTTGATGTCAAAAAAACACCAAAAAAATGCAGAAAAGAAGAGAGAAAACACAAGAGCTGTGTCTCTGTGGATGTTGTTGAAAGAATGAAAAATTTGGAAGGGGGCCTGCAAGTTCTAGAATAAAAAGCTTCTTAACCAATAAAATGCTTTCTTTTGAAGTCACATGGGATTCGCGCACCCGGCGCGCAACCAGCGTGCACCCGACTCGCAACTGGCATGCACCCCACGCTATTCCCGAAAAATATATTTAACAATAATATATCTTTATTTCAGTTACAAATATGTGATATTTACAATTGTGTATATTAATCTCTTGGTATAATATATATAATAAACATATACATATACTTTTAAAACAAAATAATTACAGTGGATTCGCGCACCTGGCGCGACCCCTGGAATTACGTACGTTAGGTTGCGCGGGACCGTCGCGGCTCCCGTAAATTTATTATACAATGTTTAACATCGATATTATCTAAGGAAATACTACTTTGATAACTCATAGAATAAAACATATACGACTGATTTAATAAATTTATAGTATATGTCATATATTTAAAATGTTAAAAAAGAAAAATGACAACCGCGCACCCTTTGCATACCGTACGCATATCGTACACGACTTAACCAATATGGTGGCAAAATTCTTGGATTCGCGCACCCATCCGAGACCAGTACACGATCGGTACACGAATCTCACTTAAAAAAAAAAAGTAAATGCGTATTTTAAAAAGGATAAAACATGATATTATTTTTATAAAAGTTTAAAAATTTAGAAAAAGCATTTTTTGGACATTATTTTTATATATATATATATATATATATATATATATATATATATATATGCCAAGTTGTATTGAAGAATGAGTGGGTGTATGAGTGTCTGAATGGATGATTCAGTAGGTGCATGACTGACCGTTTAAGTGAGTGATTAAACGTGTCTTACTAATGCCTGGGTGACTGACTAATGTGTATGAATGTCTGTATCAGTCTGTCAGTTGGTGTGTAAGTGGCTGCTTGGGTTGGTGAGTAGCTACATGAGTGTCTACATGGGTTTTTGATTGGTTGTCTGAGTACCTGAATGGGTGCCTGAGTGTCTGTGTGGGTGGGTGGGGTGTGTGTGACTCCCTGCATGGATGTGTGAGTGGGTGATTCACTGGGTGTATGGGTTCAGGAGTGCATCTGTGAGGGGCTGTATGGGTGGGTGAGTGTGTGTATGGCTGTGTTGGTGAGTGAATGGATGTCTCATTAGTACGTGTGTGAGTAATTACATATGTGAAAGGCAGTATATGTGAGTGTTGGAGTATATAAATGATTATATGTGAGAGTGAGTGATTGTGAGAGTGGATGTATGGATGAGTGTGTGCTTGTGTCAGTGATTGTATAAGAGAGTAAGTATGTGTTAGTATTTGTATAAATAAGTGAGGTGGTCTGTGTATAACTGTATAGGAGAGTATATGGGTGTGATTGATTCTTTGCATGATTGAGTAGGTGTGTGAGTAAGTCTATGGATGAGTGGCGGTGTGTGAGTGTATGTATAGGTGTATGAGTGCATATGATAGTGCTGTATTGATGAGCGACTGCATGTATGAGTTACTGTAAGGGTGAATGAGTGGATGTGTGTGTGCAGACCTATGAATCACTGAGTGGGTATGTACTAACTGCTATTGGTCTGTCTATGCTTTCAATATTGGTAGTCTGTATGTTAGAGTGGGTGTATAAAAGGTTTTATTAGGCTTTGAGGAGGTGCATCAGATTATCACATGGATGATGTCATCACTGATATCATCAGTGATGTCATGTGAGATGTCATCAGTGATGTCATGAGTGATGTCACTGAACATGTCATGAGTGATGTAATATGTGATGTCATCAGCAGTGCATTGAGGGGGCGCGAGTTATACTTAGCTCAACTAACTATAACGGCCAAATGTCTCTGGTTTTATACGAGTGAAATGTCCAACTAACTATAACGTCCCTGAAACCTGTGGTTTTTTCAGTGAATTTCAAAAGTTTTTAAAATGCTAATTTCTAACTATAATGTCCTTGAAACCTATGGTTTGTTCAATGAATTTCTCTGGTTTTTTAAATGATAATTTCTAACTATAACGTTCCTGAAACCTATGGGTTTTTCAGGGAAATATATATATAAAGCAGAAATTTATTATTGTGGGATTTTTTATAATTATGTTTTATATAATTATTTAATATGCATATTTAAATATGCACAGTGTCCTAATTGATTTTAGAATATACATCCACTTGGGTTTTATTCTTTTAACACTGCTAATATTTATATTTGAAACATAATGCATTGAAAGCTTTATCCAACATAATTTTACCGCTTTTTAGATATTATAACATCTTAAGGGATCAATATATGTTCACGACATCTATGAATATTGCAAGTTTAAGCGTTGGATTTAACCCTTGATTTTCATCACCTTTTAATTGAATTGTTGGGTCTTAAACTGTTATTTATTCATGAATTTAATGAATGCTGCTATATTACTTGTGTCAATTGTAACAAACTACCAAGTATGTTTTCTACCAACTACCAACTACCAAGTATGTTTTCTATCTCTATGAGAGAGTGCTTTTTTTTGAGTATCACGTGTTCATGCATTGTCACTTTAAAAATGTGGTTTTCCTCATTCACGTTATGTGATCAAGGCCTCTGGAAGGCCGAAACTCGTTATGGCGGCAGTGCAGGGTGAAAAATAAAGAATATTTGCACTGACATCTGGGTCTGTGTTCATCTGTTCCCTGGAACGTGGAAGCTGGTGACGGAGTTTGCAGCGTTTATACTACCGAGATTGCTTCCTCGGTATCTCACAGACCCCTCCTTCAATTTGGGCCGGATGGCAGGAAGCAGCTTTGCGGTTTACCGGAAAAGACTCTCAGTCCTGTAAGGACGAGCCGTGGCAGCCCCCGGACTCCATGTTATTCCTCCACGCCCTAGACGAGAGTGACGGAGCCCGAGTCGGAGGACCCGAGTGACGCCAGAGAACTCGCTGAGGTAAAGGGGGAGCATCGTATGGTCTGGTGAAGGAGTGTGCGTGAGCCAAGCTTAGATATTTCATCTGGGGCCAGGCTCTCATTGTGACATTAACCCATAATCCAGCACTATGGCCGCTGACGTGTTGAGGAGCCGTGAGGAGGCGGCTAATGAAATGTTCAAAGACTCACCGGCTGGTGAGCTTCCTTCTTTAATGCAAGCAACAGCAACAGCGACTGGGAATCCCTCAGTAAGGGATTTATTTAAGAAACTGGAGAAACTCATGCGTGCCGAACAGGCTAAGTGGTGGGAGCACCGATCTCTGTCTAGGTATTTAGAAGTGGGGCGAATACCTAGAGGTCTGTGCATAATGCTCGCGCCGAGTTACGAGCATCCGGACCCCAACATGCTTAACGAATGGGCGGAGAGTAGTCTGGATTCATCATGTCGACTAGTGAGAATTCTGGTCAGATATGCGGAGAGCGACCGTGTAGCTTTGCAAATTGGAATTGATGAAATAGATGCTGAAATTGATAACATGGAATTGTCTGACAATTTGAAAAAATATCGAGAGGAAATGCTTAATCGCTTAAGGAAAGAGGAAGAAATAATCAAAAAACGCAAAGCATTCAAATTTCAAAGAGACAAGTTAGATTATCAAAATGGACAGATATTTACATTTGCTAAGAAATTTGACACACTCAGAACTTCAAATCAACAACCGACGGCTCTTTCCCAACCAAGTTCAAGCACTGCTCTGCAATCGTCGACTTCACTGTCCGATCTCAGCTCTGCACCCGACAGCGAGTCAGAAAATGAGCAAACTCGCTTAGCATCTAGGTTGGGGTTTCCAAGGCCCTCCCTGGCGCAGGAAGTAGATTATTTGCGCCAGGACCGGCGTTCAACTCTAAGGCCACGTTTGGGGAACACAACCAAAACCAACGAGCAAACACGAAACGCCGCAAAAGACGACTCTGCAACAAACAGCGACAAGCCAAGCAACAGAAAGCCGACATACACAAGGAACAAACGATGGAATCGCAAATAGATAAATCGGCAGGACTATCAAGTGACTCTCAAGTTGTAATCAATCTCACATCCACACCGTTAAGTACAGCTGAAATAAGAGTTTTATCTTTAGGTTTGACCTACAGCCCAACCTGTGATTTTAATTATGCCCAGACACGGATTGATATTTATAAATACACTCGCAAATTGAAATTACGCAAGTATCATGCACTCAACAAAAATCAACGTGGCACACTACCTCTAGTGGTACCACTAGCAACATCTGATTTGACTACGAATGATTTAGAAATTTTTCAAAATATGCAACAACTGGCAGAAGAAAGTTCCAGTAATATTGGAAATGAAGCAATCACCTTGAATATGGCTGGCAACACTCACTTCAAGCCCAAATCCACGTTTACCCCTATTATGCTTCATGATAATATCGACACATGTAATGAACTGGTTACAACTGAATTAAAACGATTATATGTGTCCACAGGTCACTCCCAGCACAGATATACACAACAGAACAACTGTTATTTCCAACTTGTCAGGAAACTTCAAACTAATGGTAACATTATTGTACGCCAGGCTGACAAGGGGGGTAATGTGGTGCTTTGGTCTAGAGAATTGTACCTAGAGGAGGCACTTGGACAGCTAAATGATCGTAGTTGTTATAGGAGAAGTGATATTGAGAAGGTAAAACAGATGTGGTGTGATTTTTATTTAAAACTGACTGCCTGGAGAAGTGCGGGTCTTATAAGCATTGATGAACTGAAGTATCTTAAAAATGACCATCCAGTTATTCCGGTCATGTATCTTATTCCTAAGGTGCACAAGGATATTGAAAGACCCCCAGGTAGACCCATTATTTCCGCTCGGAACAGCATTACGGAAAATACGTCTCGTTATGTAGACTTTTTTTTACAGGAGCACGTTAAGCAGCTCCCGTCTTATATTCAAGACACAGGTGATTTTCTAAACAAAATCAAAGGTATTAAATGGGACCCTGAATATCTATTGATTACTCTTGATGTTACTAGCCTTTACACCAGTATTCATCATCATGACGGTGTCAAGGCAGTTGGACACTACCTAGGAACTAAATCGATTCATATGTGTAATCATAACAAGATGCTATTGACAATGATAAGTACCTGTTTGGAAAATAACTTCTTCCTGTTTCAGAACCAGGTGTTCCAACAGATCAGAGGAGTTGCGATGGGGGCCTGCTTCTCCCCTAGTTATGCCTGTTTACATATGGGACTGTGGGAGGAGCAGGTCCTCAAAGCGGCTTTCTCTGAAACATTAAAGACACATGTGATTTGTTGGTATCGCTTTATCGACGATCTCTTCTTAATTTGGAAAGGCACAGAATTACAAGCCACCAAATTTATAGAAGAGATCAATGTGAACTCTCTGAATTTGGAATTTACTGCCAGTATAAGCAAGGAATTTGTTTAATTCCTAGATGTAGAGATTTATATTTGTGAAGGCCAGTTGGAAACCAAGCTCCATAGGAAACCTACAGCTGGGAATTCAGTACTTCACGCGACAAGTCATCATCCGGGTCACCTGATCCGCAGCATCCCCTATGGGGAAATGCTGCGTATCAGGCGCATCTGCAGTAGACAAGAGGATTGTACCATGGCTCAGAGTGAAAGTAAAAAAAGATTCTTAGCCAGGGGATACTCGGCTGGTGATATTGACCGGGCAATCCAAAGAGCCAATTTGGTCTCGAGGTCTGATGCTCTACTGAGTACCCATGGTGTTACATCTAAGGTTGTAGATCAGCTTGTAGAACCCACTAGATTGGTTCTGACATATAATCGGCAACATCGTACCATACGCAAAATCATCAAACACAATTGGAACCTTATACGTAATGACTCTGTTATCGGGGAGTTGGCTACTTTGGCCCCAAGTATAACGTTCAGAAAAGCACGTTCCATGTGTATTGATTTAGTCAAAAGCAGCCCTGAGATATTGATGACTAAAACCTGGTTAAACTCCAGAAAGGGTTTTTATCGCTGTACCAATTGCAAAGCCTGCAAATATGGTGTAAGCACATCATCATACAGAACCCCCTTCCACTCTACTCCGAAACTGATTACAAAGTTGCTCACATGCAACACGGAATTTGCTGTTTATGTGCTGGAGTGTCCGTGTGGCCTGCAATATGTGGGCAGTACCAAGTTGCAGGTGCACAAGAGGATACTCCAGCACATTAGAGCCATCATTAACAGCGATCCAGCTTATCCAGTCGCCAGACACTTTAAAGAATGTCATGGTAATGCAGTTGAGCAGCTCAAATATTTTGTGGTGGACTCTGTATTGCCGCTCAGACGAGGTGGCAACCGCGAAGCGATGTTACGCAAACTCGAAACCCGATTCATTCTTGAATTAGACACTAAGTCACCAAACGGTCTTAATGCCAGTGAAGACTTTTATACTTGTTTATAGAATGTATTAGACAAATTGCTAAGCTTGCATCACATACAGACAGAAAGAGAGTAATACTATATGTGATATATTTTTAGCCTGATCTTTTTAGCCTCCTCCCAATCTTTTTTATATATCAATTTTTAGTATAGTATGTTGTATAGCACTTTTTGCAAAAGCACTTTAACTCGGTATGACTTAGAAAAATCGAGCAAAGCCCATTTGGGCATGAGGCTTAGGCACAAGCATTTTATTTATCGTAATTGATCTCAACGGTGTTATGTTATTTGGTCATGTCCATAGGTGATACTATTAACATATTGGGCATGGATCTTAGGGTTCTAGCTTATGACTTTGTGGTCCCATTTTTCATAAGAAAGCAGAAATTTATTATTGTAGGATTTTTTATAATTATGTTTTATATAATTATTTAATATGCTTTTTAAATATGCACAGTGTCCTAATTGATTTTAGAATATACAGCCACTTGGGTTTTATTCTTTTAACACTGCTAATATTTATATTTGAAACATAATGCATTGAAAGCTTTATCCAACATAATTTTACCGCTTTTTAGATATTATAACATCTTAAGGGATCAATATATGTTGACGACATCTATGAATATTGCAAGTTTAAGCGTTGGATTTAACCCTTGATTTTCATCACCTTTTAATTGAACTGTTGGGTCTTAAACTGTTATTTATTCATGAATTTAATGAATGCTGCTATATTACTTGTGTCAATTGTAACGAACTACCAAGTATGTTTTCTACCAACTACCAACTACCAAGTATGTTTTCTATCTCTATGAGAGAGTGCTTTTTTTTGAGTATCACGTGTTCATGCATTGTCACTTTAAAAATGTGTTTTTCCTCATTCACGTTATGTAATCAAGGCCTCTGGAAGGCCGAAGCGCGTTATGGCGGCAGTGCAGGGTGAAAAATAAAGAATATTTGCACTGACATCTGGGTCTGTGTTCGTCTGTTCCCTGGAAAGTGGAAGCTGGTGACGGAGTTTGCAGCATATATATATATATCTAAATGTAATTGTGACGAAAGGGAGCCCAGCCTGACTGGTCGGGGCTTGTGGGCGACGTCACCACCAAAAAATAGCACCAGAACATTCACACAATATTCACAGCATGAAAACAAACCCTCCAGTCAAATGTCGGGTAAGTAAATGTATTCATTCGGCAGACAAAGCATAATGCATTTCGACCCCAAGTGGGTCTTAGTCATATGCTGATATGAGGGTCAGTTGCACCTGGGTTTAAGTGTGCTTTGGTCTTCAACACTAAAGAAGGACTACGATTGCAAAACACATCATTTACAACACTGTTAAAGAATGTTTTCTTCCCCATCAGGGGCCAGGTGACATTTTTTATACTGAGTACTCCTAAAAATACATTGCACATGTCCTCTATTAAATAATGTTCGTATTTTTTAGGTCCTGGCCCAAATTATTGTCATTCATTGGACTGCAGTGTCTGTAATTCTTTGCAACTGACTTCAAAAGCATCGTAATGTCCTTCACTTTTAAACCTTGAACTTCATGCCTTGATAAGTCTAAATGAGATAAAAGATGCCCCATTCTTGCCTTAAAAGGAACAATTCCATGTTGTGCTAAGCAGCAATAAATCTTTATTTACCTCTAAGGCACTGCACCTCGTGATTTGCGATGTCATCAGTGATGTCACTAACCACATCAAGAGTGATGTAATATTTGCGGTCAAAAGCAGTGCATTGCCGGGGAGCAAGTTATAGTTAATCCAGCTAACTATAACATCTGAATTTTTCTGGTTTTGTACGAGTGAAATGTCAGCCTAACTATAACGTCCCCGTAGCCTTTGGTTTTTTTGTGAATTTCTAAGGTTTTTTTAATTCTATTTGCTAACTTTAATGTCCCTCTAATCTTTGTTTTCTTTTGTGAATTTCTAAGGTTTTGTACATTCTATTTGCTAACTATAACGTCCCTGTATCCTTTGTTTTTTTGTGTGAATTTCTAAGGTTTTTTAAATTCTATTTGCTAACTATAACGTCCCTGTAACCTGTGTTTTTTTTTGTGAATTTCTAAGGTTTTTTAACTAGCAGTCATGTTTGCAGAGTGGTGGAGAAAGGGGGTTGGGCCTCTGACCAGCTCTCAGGAATTCTGCTGCGTAGGACTTACAGGAGGTACCAGGAGGGCTTCTTGGCCCCTAAGGTCCCTCAGGAGTAAGGTGGACTTCATCCCCCAACCAGTAGTGCGCCAGGAGGCACGTTTGCAGAGTGGTGGAGAAAGGGTGTGTGGCCTCTGAAGACCTCTGAGCATTCCCAATGTGTGGGACTTACTGGAGGTAACAGGAGGGGTAGCTATCCCCCAAGGATGTCCTTGGGGGTCAACTACCCCACCTCCAGTAAGTCCCAAACAGCAGGATTGCTGAGTTCTGATAGCAGGCCACACCCCCTATCTCCACCACTCTGCAAACGCACCTCCTGGTGTGCTCGTGGTTTGGGGATGAAGTCCACTTTGCTGCTGAGGGTCCTTAGGGGCCAACTAGCCCACCTGTTACCTCCAAAAGGCCTCACATAGTGGGATTGCTGAGAGGTAGTCAGAGGCCACACCCCCTTTCTCCACCACTCTGCAAATGCACCTCTCAGTGCACTTTTGAACCTTTGCACTGCTTATAACTTCACATATTACATCACTCATAACATGGTCGGTGGCATCACTGATGATATTACTGGTGACATTGAAATTACATCACTGATGACACCATCCACAAAACCACTCACACACCCGCTCACACCCTACATAACCTCTCATACACCCACTCCCACATAACCACTCACATACCAATTCACAGACCCTTGGAAGTACTAACACACCAATTCACTGATCCATTGAGCCACTCACACAAACATTCACTCATGCAGCCACTCACACAACCAATAACTCACCCATACAGCCACTCATGCACCCACTTACTCACCAATACAGCCACTCACACATCCAGTCATACAGAAATACAGATACTTACACACCCACTCATATAACCATACAGCCACTCACACACTGAGTCAGTCAGCCACAGAGCTACTCACACACCTACTCACTCACCCATACACCACTTATGTACCCACTCATTCACCCATACAGCCACTCACACACCCCATCACTCACCTATATAGCCTCTCACACACCCACTCAATCACCCATACACCACTGGCACTCCCACTCCTCCACAAGCCACACACAGTCACTCACTCACCAATAAAGCCACTCACATACACACTCACAAACCAGTACAGCAACTCACACAGCCACTCACCCAGACAACCACTCACAAACCCATAGAGCCACTCAGATACCTACTCACACATGGATAAATACAGTCACACAGCCACTCACATAATATGTGTTTTAAATAGTATCACTCATTTGTAGTACACAAAGTATACTCAGTTATCGTTTGTAGTAGCTTAGTATGCAGCTTTTACACTCAGAAGCTTTTAGAAAACACTCACAATCACTGGAGGATATATCATCAGTGATGTCATTTCAGTGTCACCAGTGATATCATCAGTGATGTCACTGACTATGTTATGTGTGATGTAATATGTGAGGTCATAAGCAGTGCATTGCAGGGGCATATGTTATAGTTAAATCAGGTAACTATAACTGTTAAATTTCTATGGACATCCCAGCAACCTTTGTTTTTTTCAGTGAATTTCCAAGGCTTTTTTAATTCTATATCTCCTAACTATAATGTCCCTGTAACCTTTGTTTTTTTCAGGGAATTTCAAAAGTTTTTTCAAATTGTTTTTCATACCTGTAACCTGTAACCTTTTGATAGCGGGTGTATGAACGCCTGTGTGGGTCTGTTAGTGGGTGCATTATTGTCTTTGCGAGTCTGTGAGTAGAAGTGTGAGTTTCTCAATGGCTGTGTGGGAGTTTATGAGTATGTGAGTAGGTCTGTGAGAGGGCGTCTGATTGGCTGTGTGGTTCTATGAGTAGTCTGTGAGTGGTTGTGTCAGTGCCTGTGTGTGTTTGTGAGTGGCTGTGTGAGTGCTGCTATGAGTCTGTGGGTGGGTGGGTGTGTGAGAGGCTGTATGGGTCTGCAAGTGGGTATGTGAGTTGTGCTATGGATCTTGGGCATTTGCATACTTAGGGTATTTTGAAGGGAGAACCATGCACTCTGCTCTTACATGGAGATGTCAATAAAGAAACCACTCATCACAGTCACCTAAGTTGAGATTGAGCTCCAATTCATTAATGATGCATTCACTTCTATTAAGGATTTCAGATAACTTTTCAATGTAGAATATTAGAGGAAATGTATCTGCTATGCATTAGCCAAGCCCAATAAATTAGGATTGTTTCCACTTTACTCAAGTGGAACTTCACCTGGGGCATCTGCTCTGTTTATATAGGTAAGTGCTTCTGGTTGAGGTTTAATTTATCTTAAATGTGCATCAGGGTCATAATGGAACCTCATTTTTTCCAAGAAGAGTCCACAGTTTTACCAAAAATGTCTACTCAACTGCAATACTTTCTACTGGCAAATTAGTAAATGCTTTCTCATTGTTTAAATGTCCAGTATATATTGTACACTACAGGTGCGTAATGCACCACTCATTTACATATTTCTCCTCTCCTTGCCATTTGTTTCAATGAGTTAATAACTGTGGGGTTTTTTCAATTTTTTTGTTTTTCACAAATTTGTTGCGAAATATCGTGGTACGTATGTTTTAGTTTCACGTCTAGTTGCGAAGACAGCATGTTTTTGAAAAAGTGTAAAACACATATAAAGACATATTATAAATAAGGTTTGACAACAGTAGTTTACTAATTAAGGGGCTCATTTCGATGCCAGTCGGACGAGCATTCGACCAACATCGTAGCAGAATTGAGACCAGCTGACAAGTAGTCAGAGGTCCCATGCCCCTAACTATGCAACCCGCTGTGTAGGTGGTCGGAAACATTACTTTTTCCATTGTGGCTTGTGTTGTGGCCCGAAAAGTGCTGCAGCACAAGCCACAATGGAAGAACAGATGTTTGCAAACATCCATGCCCTGTGTGCCAGGCACACAAGGCATGGATGTTTGGGGGCACAACAGGAGCCCCCCTGGGTCCATAGCAGAGGCTTATGGAGGAAGGGGAGCCTGCCAGGGACCACCAAATCCCATTCTGGCTACCTTTTCATGGCAGCTAGACCGCCATAAAAAGGCAGTCGGAATGGGCCATTGTATTCCCCATGGCGGTGCTTGTGCAGGCAACACCCCATTGTAGAGTATTACGTTCTGACTGACGGTCGGACGGGCTCCTTAAGCCTGTCGGAAGCGTCGGTCGGTCCCTCAGCCCGCTGCCTCTGACCGCCACGCGTCATAATGCAGCCAAAAACTTCTATTTAGGTAATCACTTTTAAGGTAAAGCACTTTTTAATTGTATTTCACATCTTCGCGATGACGCCGGTAGTCGCGAAGATCATGTGACTTTTTAACAAAGAGATTTGAATTGAGAAGACAGTTTTTATTAATCTTCCCACCCATTTCTCTCTTCTAGAAGCTTCCAATTGATATTTGGAACATTCTCAGGAGCTGTCTTGTACTATTAGCGCAGAACTCTGTTTCAGACATTTTCTTGTCAGTTTTTTAATATAAAATTGCAACAGAAGGAATCGAGGAGCAGGAGCTCCCACAACATACTGAAGAGCAGGAGGCACAGCAACACCATGAAGACTCCTCTGATGAGGGACCAGCCCCAAAAAAGCAAACTATTGCCTCCGATTTATTTACTATCCCATCTGGTGAATCAAAAACAGTCACCAAATTTGTAAAGTGCACTTTGTGCGACAAAACCCTTTCAAGGGGCACTGCTAAAAAATATTCTTGTGGCCCAACAAGTATGTTGAACCATTTAAAAACTTGCTACCAAAACTATCTGAAGAGGGCACCGAAGGAGAGAGCCAGAGAGGGGCCATCAACCTCTAGGGCTACACCACCTGCTCCTGAAGAGAAAGTACCTGAGGAAGTGGAGAAGCGACTACCACAAATATATCCAGAATTAAAGAGGATAGATACATTTTGTCTCGACTGCAACACCACCCTCTCAGCCTTGGATATGTTTGTTTTTTTCCTCAGTTTATTTAAGAAAAAATACAAAAAAATACAAAATGTTAGAAAACAAAAAAACTTTTAAAAAACTGTTCCAGAAGAAAAGATGAAAAAAAGTTCTTGTCTGAACCGCCTTTCATGGTTAAAAAAAAGATAAACTGGATGTCTGTGTATGTATAAAGAATAGTGGTTGTATAAGTGAGTGACTTGGTGTGTTAGTGGCTGCACAGGTGAGTGATTGGCTGCATGAGTCAGTGACTACCTCTGTAAAGGCCTGTATTGGTGAGAGAAAGACTTTGTAAGTGCCTGGATAATTGAGTGAGTGTTTGTGTTAGTGGCTATATAGGTAAGTGACTGTATGTGTTAGTGCATGTATAAATGACTGAATGGGTGGGTGAGTGGTTGCATAAAGGTGTGACTGGGTGTGTGAAGGACTATGTGAGTGAGTGACTGGGTGGGTGAGTGCCTGTATGAGTGTGAGAGTGACTGTATGAGTGAGTGAGTGTGTGAGTGGGTTTATGAGTGAACAGTGGGTGTATGAGCTGCTGTATGAATGAGATAGGAGTATGTAAGTGCCAGTATGAGTGAGTGTGTGAGTGCTGATTGTGAGTGAGTGAGAGGGTGCATCGGATAATGTATCGATGAGTGAGTGAATGGATGAGTGTTTCTATGGGTGAGTGAGTGACTGTGTACGTGGCTCCATAGAGAAGTGAGTGGGTATCTGAGTGCTTGTATGAGTGAGTGACTAGGTAAGTGAGTATCTGTATAAGTGAGTGACTGGGTATGTTTGTGGCTCTTAGGGGTGAGTGACTGGGCATGAGTGGCTCTTTGAGTCAGTGTCTACATGTGTGAGTGACTTCATAAGTGAGAGACTGTGTCAGTAGCAGTTTGAGTCAACAAGTGGGGTTGTTAGCCACTGTATGAGTGAAATAGTGGGCACATGAGTTGGTGTATGAGTGGGTGACATGCTGTGTGAATGGCTGCATGGGTAAGTGAATGGGTGTGAGAGTGCCTGCATGACTGATTGACTAAGTGTGTGAGTGTCTATATGGGTGACTAAATGCCTATATGAGAGAGTGATAGGCTATGTGAGTGGTGTATGGTGAGAGAATGCTTGTGTGAGTGCCTGTATGATTTAGTGAGTGATTGTGTGAGTGGCTGCATAGGTGAGAGGTTAGTGCCTGTATGAGTTAGTGATCGGGTAGGTGAGTGTGTGTATAAGTGAGTGACTGGGCATGTTAGTGACTGTGGGGATGAGTGAGTGGGTGGGTAAGTGTATCTATAAGTTAGTCACTGGATATGTAAATGATGGTATATGTGTCTGGATGGGAGTATAAGAGACTGTAGCAGTTAGTGACTGGCAGTGTGAGCAGTTGTGTGGGTGAATAACACAGTGAGTACGTATATGGTGAATGTGTGTGTAAGTACCTCTATGAGTGAGTCAGTTGCTATATCAGTATTTGCATCAGTGTGTGTTCAGCTGTGTCAGTGGCCATAATATTAGGTGTATTCGTGTAATTGTGTATAGAAGAATATGTCTGGGTGTATCAGTGAATGCCTGAGTATGTTACTGTATGTATCAGTGTGTACATGGATGTATCAGTGTATAAATGACTGTGTGCCTGAGTGTGTCAGTCTATGCATGAGTGTTTTTCTGGGAGTGTTAGTGTCTGCATCAGTTTCTGTCTGGGTACAGTACTGTATACAGCATTGTGTGACTGGGTGTGTCACAGTCCAAATCTGTGTGTAACTGAATGTGTGAGTATCTTTATAGATGAATAAGTGGGTGTGTGAGTGTCTGAATCAAAGTCTAATTCGCTGTGTGAGTGCCTGCATAGGTATCAAAGTGACTTAATCAGTGGCTGTATGTAATATTGAATATGAATGGCAGTAGCTGTATAAGTAACTGACTGGCTGTGTTTGTAGCTATTTACATACGTGAGGACCTGTATGTGTCACAGTTTTAGTTGATGTTACTGGATTTGTTTCTAGTTGTATGGGTGAGTGATTGGGTGTGTCAGTACTTACATGGGAAAGTGACTGAGTATGTTAGTCATTGTATGTATGACTAATTGGCTGTAAAAGGTAGTGTGTATGTGACTGAGTGCATATTTTTGTACCTATATTAGGAAGCAACTAACTGTGTGAATATCTGTATGGGTAAGTAAGATCATGTAGTAGTAGATGTATTTGTAAGTGAGATGGTACGTTACTGACTGTATCAATGAGTTAGTGAGTTAGTGAGTGGTTGAATGGATGAATGGATGAATGTCTAGGTGTATGAGTTGTATAATCAGTATATATGTGAATGTGTCAGTGGCTGTACAAGACTCTGCCTTGGTATATAGCTGTACAGTGTAAACTTGCTGAACTACACTGCAAGTTATAATTACAAAATGGGTAAAACAAAGTGGTAGCAAGCTATGCCAAGTGCTTTTCATGTATAAAAACACTCTCCACGGGTATGTCTAAGGAATATTTCTGTGGTAGAACAAGTCTTTTGAGACATCTGCACACAATTACAGAAACATAAAAATACACATTGGTTATACTTTAACACTATATCACAAAATAGTAAAACATTTTATTTTCCTTTTGTACTGTTCTCAGCTTTCATATTTCTTCACCATAAACGATGGTCTATATTAAGCTTCATCCTAGGACAGTGAGAAACAAACCCCAAAGCTGCACAGTATTTCACTATAAATAAGTGACACTATGCATTGCACTCATTACAATTCATTAATTGTCTGTTTTACCTGGGGTTACTACACTAATCTAAACAAACCTATATAAGAAATATTTTTTTAATTATTATATCTGGTACAATACTACAATTACATTTAAACCAATCTTTAATTTTGGAGATCCTCTTGAAAACATCACCCGTGGTAGGCCAAATGATGTGTAAACTGTTGAAGATCCATAGAGACAAAATCCCACACAGAAGTTTTTTTCATAAATAGTATGTAGAAGTTTGATTGAAGAGACAAAAGGGGACAATTTATTAGTTTTGAAGGCAGTTTTTGGTTTAAATTTAAGGCTGCTGTAATTGGATTATCTCCATCCAGTTTCACACTTTAATTAAAGAGTGTACTATTTAGATGTTATATTAACTCCTTTCTGGAAGATTAAAGAACTCTTGAATTTTGAAGAACTTTTGGAAGACATTACCCCAGTAGGCCGAATAATATCTAAAACACACATGAACCATATGTAGAAGAAACACCATACACCACTTTTTTTATCCTAAATTCCTCCTTAGAACTTCGGTTGAAGAAAGAAAAGATAAGATTTTGGTAGTTTGAAAGGAAGTTTTTATTGGAAATTTAGTTTGATGCCATGGCATTCCGTCCATCCAGTTTCGCTCTTTAAATAGATAGTATAGTGTCCAGAGGTTATATTAACTCCATCATGAAAAATGAAAGCCAAAGTAGCAAAGGTTTCTCCTGAAATTGAAATTCGTCCAGCTTTGATATTTGTAATGAGTTTCCAATTTGAAACCATCTACTCTGCATCATTGTAGCATTACCATAATGTATTTTCTAGAAACAAGGTAGACATAACATCTAATCTGCAGTTTCGGCAGGTCATATTTTGGTTAGCCTTTTTCAACAATTTCCCAAAAGGCACACTTTTGGAATCTGGTAACGTTAAATATAGAAAACGCTCACAATTTATTTGAGTGGTAGATGTAAATGAGAAATCTTCACAGTCATGGATCCATTTGTAACTCAGTCCAAATAAATCATCAAAATGTACTTCTTCTTGTCTTGTTCTAAAACTCCAAAGATGACCATAATAAATTCTTGTGTGTCTTGTTGAGTGTTGAGAGTAAATATTAGTGATCTGCTACATATACCTAAGAGATCTTGAATACCTGAAGCAGAATGTATTACAGTTGTCAGTCAGCAAAAGTTGGAGCAAATGATATAGTGCAGAACACATTCTCTTATCTGATTTTTGTTGAATTTAGTTTACTAGATTTGGTAAATGGAATAGTACATTCAGAAAAACATTTGCATAGCAGTTGACACCTGAACTGTTTTCCAACTAATAATTGGCAATAGCTCTGTCATTTTCCAGTTTTGTCTTATTAACACCCTCTCTATATTGTCTTTCTTTCCTTTCTTTTCTTGAGCATCCATAGACTGTTTTGTAATTTTCCGCTTTGGACAGATTATCTGTTTCTCATAAACAGGGTACTGGCCTAAATGAGGAGCGTGTAGACTTCTTAACCGATTGTACTCTCTTACACAGCTTTATCATCAAAATCAATCAAACACAAACTGGGAAATGTTTTAATGTGTGGCAATGCTACATATGGCATTCCTTCTTTAAATACAGTACTTCCAATACTAACAAAAGCTGCATCTACACTTAAACCTTGTGATTTATGGATAGTTACAGTATATGCTAGAGAGAGTGGGAACTGCTGGCGCTGCACATATAAGTCTTTCACTAGCAAAAAACGTACAACACATCAGCCAATCTATTTGACACCATCAATCTGAACACATTTTATGGCCAAGTATTCAATCTCACCAAAATGTGGGAAATTAATTAAATCAATAACTTTACCCATTGCACCATTTATTAGCCCTTCCTAAACTATAGATTTCTGTTCTTCAATGTACATTAGTTATTGCGCTCTAATGTTAGATAGAAATAGTTTCTTGCAAAGACGACTTTCCAAAGCACGTTTCCCTTCTTTTGTCAGAACTCCTACTCTAATATCTCCATGTTCCATATCAGATCCTTGTATTCGAAGTTTAACCAAATAGTTACATTGCCAATACTCTCCATGGAATTTCTTGTTTCATTATGCACAAATGTGATGAAAACAGGATGCCCTTTTACGTGGGTAAGTTGCAGACGGTCACCAAACATAAATGCTTTTCTCCAAAGAATACATAGTAGTTTGTTCTTAAAATCTGCTGCATTCTTAAGTGTATGAAGGCAAGCATTAAGTTTGATTACAACATCATATATGTACATGTTTTTTTCATTGCATGGTGTACATATGTATGTGTACGTGTGTCGCAAAAACAGAGATCACATTTTCTTTCAACTAGAGGTGCTCACACACATGAAAAATAAAAATCACTCATTATCAAAAGCATGAAATACATATACAGCCACAGGCTGGTACACATAAATCTCCTTTTGTATTCCCACAGATTATCAAACAATGATGCCTGATAGGTAGTAACTGTATATATTTTCATATTTCTCTACTTGCAAGTAGTATGCGTCCAGTGTGAACTGACGAGAGTGGTACCAGGGAACTAGTTTTCCTGAGGTCCTGAAGAAGAGCCAATTAGGGGCATGGCTTGAAACATCTTGACCTTTTAGGAGATTAGATTCATTATAAATCTCTTATCCTAAACACCCCCCTAGTTTTTAACCATACTGACTAGAGATTAAAATAACTTAAGGGACACCTACTAGCCAGGTACCTTTAACGACACACCATCAATCCCCACTCCCCTTCCCCTTTAGAACAACTTCTTTATCATTGTATATAACAACAGAAAGTGCTCCCACGTAGGTTGTAGGTCATAGCATGCCCCGATCTGCAGCGGAACGGGATGGACCCAATGATGAAGCATGCTACTAAGGGATAACCCTGATGGGTGAGGGTTTTACAAGAAAAACCTTTGTTTTTCTTCAGTGGAGAGTTATTTGAATATAACTGAACTGGGTTTTGCTTTTTTTGGAATTAGTCACGCGTAGAGGAGGCCAAACCCAGTGTATCCTCTTATTCCCCCCTTCTTTCTTGGTACATGTTCAATGGGTAGTATTAGTAGTCGATGGAGAGTAATTCTTTTAATGTTATGTGCAGCTAATCCTGTTGGTGCTAATGCTACACATGACAAATTTGAATCTGCAGTCTTCTGTAGATAACCTTTGAGAACTTTAATTAGAAAGCTTTTTCCAGTGCAAGCTTGAGCACTGATGTATGGTAATATTGGTTTATACCAAGAGCATTCACATTGTTTCTACTTGTGAAGAAATCCATGCTATATTTTATCTTTAACTTTGTTGTAAATTTCTTTCTGTTCATTGTTCAGTTGTTCTACTAACTGTTCGAAATCCCCAGTTTCCTCTCTTGCTTGCTGCATTGCATTCTCCACCTCATTCATAGCTATAGCTTCTTCATTTTGAATTATTGGTTCTTCAAGAGTATCTTGACTTGGTGGTGCAGAACTGTGGCTGCTTTGTGAACTCTCCTTGGCTATCTCAGCAGCAACAATTTCTTCCTGTTCAATCACCTTTACAACATTTGCAAATTGGTTGAAAAGGCTGAACACTCAATACTGTCTTTCACAGCATTGAAAGAGTCTTCATAACAGTCATAGTTTCTAAGTAAATCTGATTCAGTACGCCATGGCTTGAACAACTGCAAAAGTGCCAAGTAGAAAAACTATTTTCTCTCTGAAGTTTGACAACTATGCTTTCTGTGGTTAATTAGGTTTCCTTTGTTGTGTCTCACCAAACAACCGTCATATCCAAGTACGGCATATCTCCCTTCTTCTATGTTTTCAGTTAGATTACTTCTATATGTACAGTGTTAAGGTACTTCATAGAGACACATGTTGTGAAGATGTGGACTCCTTCTTCGATAGTATGTATACAACATATTAGATTTCAGAGTATCTCTACTTTCTGGATCAAATTCTGCCAGTCAATGTATTTCTAGGTAAGACATTAGTACTCTGTTTCAACTGCTTGCAAGGGCTTCCTCTTGTCTTTGAGAACAAACTAGGCAAGCTCACCTGGTCCGAGCATTCATAGGATCCTACTTCTCTGTGGGAAAGCATTTTTCAGCTGAAACTGTGCAACTTCTTGGTAAGACTCTTTTCTGCAGATATCTCCTCCCACATCTCTTTTATCATTATCGTCTCTGATTTTGTTATACATGAAGTTACATAGCGAGCAACAGTGATGGAGTTGTCTGCAACAAATTGTAAATCCATATTTGCATTCCACATCTTCAGAATCACATGATTGCAGTCATTTATAAACTTGAAAGCCTTTGTTCTTCTGAGGTTGTATGCATTTTCTGGTGATTTACATGTAAGTGTATGTTTGACTGCATTCAAAAAGCTGTTCCCCCTTCCTTCTGAGATGACAGGTCATGGGAATCCAAAACAACATCTTATGTAAAATTTTACTTTTCATCTGTATTTTCAATGACAGTACTTCCCACATCTATGAGTTTGAATTCATAGAACTGTTGTCTCAAGCACTTGTCAGCACCGTCCTTTTGGGTGGTGCATGTCACATACTGTTCTATGAATGACAAGACAGACTCATCACTGTCTGCTCCAAATGTCGGTGCATCTTTTACCCATAACAGCTTTTGAATATGTGGAGCACCTCTAGCTTGGTACTCATTATGGCAAAATAAATCAGTTACTTCACCAAGAGGAAGATTAGTTTTTGTTGCCGATGAAAGACATCATGGCTTGAAACCTCTGGTTGAAATATCTGCAAACATTTGCTGGGTCCAATGAGCAAAGTTCTGGTGTCTTGATTTTGAGGTCTTTTATGTTTGACTTTGGTTCTCGCAAGAATTCAAGCAGGTCATACCATGCGTACTCAGCACAACTGACTGTTAGAAACCAAGTAGGTGCTCCTAGGTTTCTCAACACGCATTTCAGCTCACCATGACAATGATACCAATACTCGTTGGTGCCACGTTGACACGCCTTCAAAAGAATCAAGTTGTATTCCAGTTTTTCATCTTTTCTTTGAACTTTGGCAACATATTCCCTTGTTGAGAGATTTTCCGGATTCATTCCTGCCTTGAGAATGTGGTTTACTGCATAAGATAGTCCTGACTAGTCGCTCTCAAATAATAATAGATGAAATATTTAGGGAATACATTGGCGAAATCTATGGTCCTCTGAATATAGTCTAGTTGATCTGTACTCGGGTGCTGGTATTTGTACAGGCCGGTCATCATACCTAAAACCTATTCCAGTGGGAAACAGATTAGGAAAACACTGAGCTTCGAAACTTTTCTCATACACACACTCAAGGGAGCTTCTTTTGCTTCTTTCATTTGAACGAGATAAATAGCATCATCAATAATGTTTTTAGAATGCAGAGGATTGACACTGTAGTGTTCATAAATTTCTTCTGATCAGGATCGATCCACCTTTTCAATCTGACGTCTTGATGTTAATGTGTAGTCCTTCATATGTCCGATATTTTGAAAGACATCTATGTTTTTATAATAAATATTATTTTGTACCAGATATAATGTTGCTTTTCTTACTTTAGTAACATCCACTAACTCTTGCCATATTTTTTTATTCTTGATAGGGACACCATTGAATAGAAAAATAAGTGGCTCTTCAAATACTCTTTGCACCTCTATAGTTTTAATATTCTGCTTGAAATCTAATGGCAAGTACACAACTCTTCCTTTAAGACCTCTATGTAACTCTGTTGGAGGTAACGTCCCTGTCTTTGGCTCCATACAGACTATAGTTTGGAATGGATGTGTACATTGTATTGTAGTTGATCCATAAACATTTAAATCTTGAAGTTCTTGTGGAATTGAAACTAGTTCTAACTTGTTATGTACTGCTCTAGCTGGTATTTTATTATCCTCTAAATTATTAAAACAGTACTTACAAATAATTTGTCATGTGGAACAATCAAATTATTCCTCTACAAGTAAATAAGCTGCAAATTCTTGCCAGTTATGTCTGTTCTCTTCTTCAGTTTTTCTAAGACAGAACAACATGACTAGTTTGACTTTTGTAGAGAGTGCATCAACAACATATACAAACACAGTTTAATTTCTCTGAACAAACTGTGTTAAACTTTGTAATCTCTTCTTGAAAGTTATCAACAGTAATACCTGTGTCCTGTTCCACTACACTGTAGATACCAAGCCTTCATTTTCCCAACACTCCTTTTCAGGACCAAAGAAATGAAGCTGAACATCATCACAAACGTGTTCTACCTCTGCTACTGTACCATTCAAAAGAGCTTTATTAATTTCTCCTAAACATAGGGCAGAGGTTTTGACATAGTAAAGCCTCCTAACTAATGTTCACGTTTTCTAGTGGTGTACAGCTAACATTCTGAAATGATGAAAGGTGCTTTGGTACACTTTGTTTGATAGACATGCTAGTGAGCGTCCCTGTAAATTTGGATACTTCCTTACATTGCATGGATCTAATCCTTGCAAAGCCACAATTTATCAATTGATTGCTGTTGAATACTGCAACAGGGACATGTCTACGTATTCCATGTACCTCTTCAGCTATCACTTCCTCTGCATTTCTAGCTACCATCACCTCTTTTAGAATAGGAGTACCATCCTTCATCTCATAACATCGTCCATATTTATCAAATGCATGCACTAATGTGTTCTCTTGGAAGTGGCTTTCTTTGTTAAAGAGAGGCTCAGTCTTAGAAGTATGTTTCCCTTCACCAATGAAAACTTTGCAAAGGTTAGGTCAAATGACAAGTCTTTTCTTTTGGCTTCTTCTCCTCATACACAATACTATTTTATCCAGTATCTTCATTATGTTTAGAGTAAGAATAAATAGCTTATACTTGAGTGCAAAGGTCTTATCGACTACACCCTCAACAAGTTCCTTTTGTCTGACTGTTTCTCTTCTTCTTTATAGTTCTTATTAGATTCAGAATTACTCTACTACGTATCATTCAAACTCTGATTTCCTGAAACTGCCTCTGCCTTCTGGTTAAACTCTGTGATTTTTTGTACGATTTGTTACTCTTCATATCATATACTTTTTCCCCTTTCTTAGTTGATCTCAACTTTATTTTTTATTTACTTGATTTCGCTGACTTTCTAGTTGTCCACATACTATTTTCTCTTTCACCACTTTCCCCGCAGTTTGCCCCTTTTGTTTCTCAGTTGTGAGGAGACAATATCCTTTATTCTGTTTCTTTCTTCTTTGACTTTTTGATGGCATTTTAACTGTCTGTACATAACTACAAATTGATGCCTGAAAAGATAAAAAATAACTACATTTAGCTTTTACTTACATACTAACACATTACATATTTTAAGTTTTTAATTACCAAGTAAAACTGTTATCTTCTTATAATAGAGCTAAAATTACTGTATTAATGTTCATGTTTATGTCTGTGTTTTTCCTGTGTCACTGTATGCATTAGTCTTTCACTGGGTATACTATTATATCCATTACTGTGTTGCCCTGTATCTACTCTACCCACATATAAAGGACTGTTTGTCTGGATGGGTGACTATTGTGTCTCAGTACTTGGCTAGATATGTGAATGAATGTAGGAATTGAGCTCTATAAGTGCCATCAGATGTTAAAGTAAGTGTGGCAGTATATGCCTCTGTGTCTTAGCAAGTCTATGGCTCTTAAAATGTGTATGTGGGTGGCAGAATGAAAACCTCAGTGCCTGTATTGCTCAAAAGAGGGGTATGTAAGTGTGTCTGCAACTGCCTTTGACACTGCTGCATACACAAGTAGTTTCTGAGTCTATAAGTGAATGTATCAGACCCTCTGTCACTGACTGGGTGAGTGAGAGTATCTATGCTTTTGTGAACATGTATGTCAGTTGCATTATGGGTGCTATACTCTATGCAGTACTCGGCATAGAGGTTTGCAAGTGCACGAGTAACTTATTTAAACTCAAAAGGACATCTCTCATCTTTTAAGCACAAAGCAGAGTGCTTTATGGCATACCTACAGCTTATCTGAGAGATGAATTATATACACTAAAACATAGGTTTAAGACTTGATGAATGGCTTTTATATGTCAAGTCGAGCTGGCAGTGAGAGTGCACATACATGCTCTGCACTACTAGTCCTGACCTACATTTAAAGGACTCTTTGTCTGAATGAATGACTAGGTTGTGTCAGTACTTGACTATATATCTGAGTGAGTGTAGCAGTCCACCTGTAGCAGTGTCATGAGATGTTTAAGTAAGTGTGCCAGTATATGACTGTCTGTTTTAGTAAGTCTATGGCTCTTTAAATGTTTATGTAAATGGCTGAACAAATACCCCAGTGTCTGTGCTAGGGAATAGAGGGGTATGTAAGTGTGTCTGTAACTGCTTTTGATAGTGCTGCATACACAAGTAATTTCTGAGTATGTGAGTGAATGTGTAAGTCCCACTCTCACTGTCTGACTGGGAGTGTGAGAGTCTCTATGCTTTTGTGAAGATGTATGTCAGTTGCATTATGGGTGGTATACTCTATGTAGTATTTGGCATAGGGGTCTGCAAGTGCACAAGTAACTTATTGATACGGAAAAGGACATCTATTACCTTTTAAGCACAAGCTTTATGGCATACCTACAACTTATCTCAGAGGTGAGTTATGTATACCAAAACATGGGTTTAAGACATGATGAAGGGCTTTTACATGCCAATTCGAGCTGGCAATGAGAGTGCATGGACAGGCTCTGCACTAGTAGGTCTGACCTATGTTTAAAAGACTATTTGTCTAAATGGATGACTAGGATGTGTCAGTGCTACATATCACAGTAAGTGTAGGAGTCAACCTAGAGCAGTGTCATGAGATTTTTAGGTAAGTGTGCAAGTATATATCTGTCTGTTTTAGTATGTCTATGGCTCTCTAAATATGCATGTAAGTGGCTGAACAAACACCTCAGTGCCTGTGTTGGTGAATAGAAGGGTATGTACATGTCTCCGCACCTGCCTTTGATACTGAATGTGTAAGTGCCTCTGGTTCTCTCTGACTGGGTGTGTGAGTAGCACTATGTTTATCATAATGGGCAAATGAGTTGAAGCATGGGTTGGATACTGCATGTATAATTGGACATATAGGTCTATAGCTACATATATGACTTAGTAAACTTAAAACTACAAGCAAGTGGAAACCACTCTGTCCTTTAGACTACCTACAGTCTACCATAGGAATCAGTTATATGTAATTACTGCTGCATACATAACTTCTGTATGGGTATGTCTCTGAATATCTACATACCTCTGACTTTCCCTCACAGACTAGATGAGTAATAACTGTTTCCTACATATGTACAAATCTTGTACTTTATGTGTAACACTGCATATTTAACAATGCCTAGAAGTCTCAAACTATACATGTGACTCAATATTATGTAAAAGGGCATATCTTACCATCTAAGCACATACAAACCTGCCCTATAACTTACCAACACCCATCCTAAAGGGTCTCTAATACCTAAATGCCAGGTTTCACAGGTTCATGTGTTATGTACTGCTCCAGTGCATGCTTTTTCCTTTCAATTTATTGACCTGTAGTGCTCTTTTAAAATGGAATAAATAAACACAAGTCCCAGAGTTCACAGGAAAACATTATTTTTGAGTAGAACATATTATGAATGGAGCTGTAACACCTTGTATACCTTGTAGTATATTGTTAAGTATACATTTAAAGCTTAGCAAGCAGTCTTTTATACCAACTAGAGCATGCTGTAAAACAACAAGTGCAATATACAGTTTCAGGGCAACACATTGTTAAGCAACGTGTCACAAAGCTAGTCTAAACCTCAGACAGTCACATACTCACACACCTAGAAACAGACTCACTCGTCCATTAATACAAATATAAAACCACTAACACAACCACTCATAGATCATCTCCTAAAGTTTCAATTATTTTCCATATATCATTCTGACTTTTATCAACCTCACATACACAAATACCTTTTAATCAAATGTTTTTCTCAAACTTCAATACTATTCACATACCTGCAATTTGAGTTAGTTGGTCTAATAAGTTTTGGTTTTTTTGCTCTTATTAAATAGACTCAATACTCACAGAAAATGTGAAATCTAAGCATAAGAATGGCATTGCACTCTCATATAAAGCAAACATAAATAGCATCCTTTCAACTTTGCACTCTCCGTTGCTGCGGAGGGCAGCAAATAAAAACATGTCTTTCATAATTTACTTTTGTAACTTCACTTCTGAATGATTAGTATGTGTTAACCCTTTCAAGCACTTTTATTAAAAAATCCAACATGGAAGGGTATTTGTGCGTATACGTATATTATTTGCGATCGTCGCAACGAATTCACGACAAATTACAGGAGTCCAAAAACATATAGCTTGGTAGTTTTATGACTTTAAAGCTACACTACATTTATAAGAGAGCGTTCAGTCAGAAACAAACCCTTATTCTTCAAAAATGAATCTACACACTTCTAATTTTTTTTTAAAAACATGGTACTCTCTTTAAGACCGTTCCCCGAAACAGAGTCTCCATAGCAACCTACTAGAACAAGTAGGTCATAAGTTTGCAGCACATTCTAGAAGGACTATACTAGTTGCAAAATGAGCTGCAGCAGGTGTGGTTTACTGTACAGAATTAAAAGCATATCCATGTCTGCATTACAATGTTTTATTTTTACCAGAGCCAATCACAGATCTAGTTACTTATCCTTTCAAGACACTACATAACTTTATTCACCTGCATATTGACAGCATCCAATCAAACATGTTTCTTTTTGAAACCAGGAGCACACCACCATTTTAACTGCCTTTTATTTGGAAAACTGTCTGATTCAGCTCCAGCCTACTCCTGTCTGCTACTTCTGCCTCACTTCAAAATGGTTTGAGTGTGGATTGTGGGCCACAGCTATGTGTTTTGGGTTAGTGAGGCTACTAGAAAGCGTGGCATTGTCAGGGACTTGGGTTTGCCTAATGTGGACATTACTTGGATTGGTCAGAGAGGATTGAAGTGGCATCACTTGCTGCCTTTGTTTGAAAGCATTGTGGGTTGCCAACCCCCTGACCTCATGATTGTGCACTGTGGTGGCAATGACCTAGGCACACTGACTGGGGTAGGACTGGAAATCCTAATGAAGGATACCTTTACACCTTTAATGACACTTTTCCCTCACACTACCTTGGTGTACTCCAACATTTGCCAAAGGCAGAAATGTAAGTGGTCATATCAATTCTGTCCACAGATTGACAAAGCCAGGAAGCATGCTAAGAAAACTGTTTCTGCATTCTTCAGAGACCATAAAATGGGCTCTATCTACAATAACTTCTGCTTTAACATGCAGAGAATTTACATAAGTGATGAAGTTCACTTCACAGACGAAGGCAACAGGGTGTTTCTCAGCAACTTGAAACTCTGCATCCTGTCTTATGGATAGCTGTCAGATACACACAATCAACACAAAGGCTCTTCTTAGAGCCACCCTATATCCCAAAATGTTGTACATATTATTTAAAAAAATATATTTTTTAATTTTTAAAATATTCGTGAATGCGCAAAACAAAAGCAGACATTCAATAGACACCAGCACATTCAAAATTCATAACTATGTCAGACATTATGTGCACCACGCTGGGTATATCACCATCTAAATAACTCTATAAAAACATGCATGAGTCTTTGAGTGTGTCTGTGAGGGTGTGTATGAGTGTTTGAGTGGGTCTGACAGAGGGTGTATAAGATCTGTCAGAGGGTGTGTGACTGTCTGAGGGGTCTATGAGTGTGTGTTTGTGTGAGTCTCTGAGAGGATGCTTGATTCTCTGAGTGAATCTGAGAGTGGTATGAGTCTCTGAGTGTGTCTGTGAGTGCATGTATGAGTGTTTGAGTGGGTGCATAACTGTCTGAGAAGGTCTGTCAGAGGGTGTGTGAGTGTCTGAGTATGTCTGTGAGTGTGTGTGTGTGTGAGTGTCTGAGTGAGTCTGTGAGTGGGTGCATGAGTCTCTGAGTAGGTCTGTGAGTGGATACATGAGTGTCTGAGTGGGTCTGTGAGTGGGTGCAAGAGACTCTGAGTGGGTCTGTGAGTGGATGTGTGAGAGTCTGATTTGGTGTGTGAGTGGGTGCATGAGTGTCTGACAAAGTTGATGATTAGGTGCATGAGATTCTCAGTGGGTTTTAAGTAGGTACATAAGTCTCTAAGTGGGTCTGTGAGTAAGTGCATGAGTTTCTGAGTGGGACTGTGAGTGGGTGTGTGAGTCTCTGAGTAGGTGTGGAGTGGGAGAATGTGTCTTTGAGTGGATCTGTGATTAGGTGCATGAGACTTTGTGTGGGTCTGTAAGGGAGTGCATGAGTGTCTGAGTGGGTCTGTAAGTGGGTGCATGAATGTCTGAGTGGGTCTGTAAGTGGGTGTATGAGTCTGAGTAGGTGTGTGAGTAGATGTGAGTCTATGAATGGGTGTGTGAGTGGGTGCATGAGTCTCTGATTGGGACTGTGTGTGGGTGTGTGAGTCTGTAAGTGGAACTGTGAGTAAATGTGTGATTCTCTGATTGGGTCTGTGACTGGGCGCATGAGTGTTTGAGTGGGTCTGTGAGTGGGACATTCTCTGAATGGGTCAGGAGTGGGTGGATAAGTCTTTGAGTGGATCAGTGAGTGGGTGCATAAGAATCTGAATGTGTCTGTGAGTGCATGAGTGTCTGAGTGGGTCTGTGAGTGGGTGCATGATTGTCTGAGTGGGTCTGTAAGTGGGTGACTGAGTGTCGGAGTGGGTATGTGAGTGGGTGCATGAATCTCTAAGTGAGTCTGTGTGATTCTCTGTGTGAGTGTGTGCATGAGTGTTTGAGTGAGTCTGTAACTGGGTGCATTGGTCTCTGACTGGGTCTGTAAAAGGACATGAGTCTTTGAGTGGCTGTGTGAGTGGGTGCATGAGTTTCCGAGTAGGTGTGTGAGTTGGTGCTTGAGTTTCAGAGTGCATCTATGAGTGTGTCCATGAGTGTCTCAGTGGGTCTGTGAGTTGGTGTATGAGTGTCCGAGTTAGTCTGTGACTGGGTGCATGAGTCTCTGAGTGGGTCTGGGAGTGGGTGTATGAGTGCCTGATTGGGGTCTGTAAGTGGGTGCATGAGAGTCTGAGTGGGCCTGTGAGTGGGTGTGTGAGTCTCTCAGTGGGTATGTAAGTAGGCACATGAGTCTCTGAGTGGGTCTGTAAGTGGGTGTATGCATTTCTGAGTGTGTGTGTGTGAGAGGGTGTGTGAGTCTCTGAGTGGGTCTGTGAGTGGGTGCTTGAGTCTCTTAGTGGGACTGTGAGTGGGTGTATGAGTCTCTGAGTGGGGTCTGTAAGTGGGTGCATAAGTGTCTGACTGAGTCTGTGAGTGGGTGTGTGAGTCTCTGAGATGGTATCTGAGTGGGTGTGTGAGTGGGTGCGTGAGTCTCTGAGTGGGTCTGTGACTGGGTGCATGGGTCTCTGAGTGGGACTGTGAGCGTTGTATGAGTCTCTGAGTGGGGTCTGTGTGTGCATGCATGAGTGTCTCAGTTGGTGTGTGAGTGGGTACAAGAATGTGCTTTCAGTTCTGACACATTTCAGCCCTCCCTGGAGCCTTGATCACAGAGAAGCAATCCTGGTAATACAGAGTGACCTTGTGCTATTACCAGGATTGCTTCTCTGTGATCGTGATCAAGGCTCCAGGCAGAGCTAAAAAGCATCAGAACTGAAAGCACATTTTTGCCTGTATTGAACTAAAAGCAAAAGACACACAATTGATGGATGGAATGCAGAACAAATCAAAACATTCACCCCCAGTCAAGAGATCTGGGTTAAATCCATCATTCTTTTGCTCACCATGCCACCTCAGTTTAAACCTGGCCATATGCAAATCAGTCTTGACCCTGTGCCTCATGGGAACAGTCCAGCCCGAACTGCCAAGCCAGGTCCTCCCTGGACCGGAAACAAGCATCCTAGGACCGGTTTCGGGGTTTCACCCCTCTTCAGCAAGGATAGCTTGATTCCAGTGGCACAGTGAGCCCAGGACCCACGTCTGGGCATACCTGGCGCACTTAGGGCGAGAAAGCAAAAGACACACAATTGATGGATGGAATGCAGAACAAATCAAAACATTCACCCCCAGTCAAGAGATCTGGGTTAAATCCATCATTCTTTTGCTCAACATGCCACCCCAGTTTAGACCTGGCCATATGCAAATCAGTCTTGACCCTGTGCCTCATGGGAACAGTCCAGCCCGAACTGCCAAGCCAGGTCCACCCTGGACCGGAAACAAGCATACTAGGACCGGTTTCACCCCTCTTCAGCCAGGATAGCTTGATTCCAGTGGCACAGTGAGCCCAGGACCCACGTCTGGGCATACCTGGCGCACGTAGGGCGAGAAAGTTGGCGGGGGTATGCCCAGACGTGGGTCCCTTGCTCACTTTGCCACTGGATTCAAGCAAGCCTGGCTGATGACGGCTGGAATGCCAGAAACTGGTCCTAGGATGCTTGTTTCCGGTCCAGGGAAGACATGGCTTGGCAGTTCGGGCTGGACTGTTCCCATGAGGCACAGGGTCAGACTGATTTGCATATAGCCATGTCTGAACTGGGGTGGTGGAGTGAGCTAAAGAATGATGATGGATTAAACCCAGATCAGTTGACTGGGGGTGAGTGTTTGATTGGCTCAAACGTTCCGTCCATCATCCCCTTTTGTATCGCTTTGTTCGCCCTAAGTTGGCGGGGGTATGCCCAGACGTGGGTCCCTTGCTCACTTTGCCACTGGATTCAAGCAAGCCTGGCTGATGACGGCTGGAATGCCAGAAACCGGTCCTAGGATGCTTGTTTCCGGTCCAGGGAAGACATGGCTTGGCAGTTCGGGCTGGACTGTTCCCATGAGGCACAGGGTCAGACTGATTTGCATATAGCCATGTCTGAACTGGGGGTGGTGGAGTGAGCTAAAGAATGATGATGGATTAACCCAGATCAGTTGACTGGGGGTGAGTGTTTGATTGGCTCAAACGTTCCGTCCATCATCCCCTTTTGTATCGCTTTGTTTGCCCTAAGTTGGCGGGGGTATGCCCAGACGTGGGTCCCTTGCTCACTTTGCCACTGGATTCAAGCAAGCCTGGCTGATGACGGCTGGAATGCCAGAAACCGGTCCTAGGATGCTTGTTTCCGGTCCAGGGAAGACATGGCTTGGCAGTTCGGGCTGGACTGTTCCCATGAGGCACAGGGTCAGACTGATTTGCATATAGCCATGTCTGAACTGGGGTGGTGGAGTGAGCTAAAGAATGATGATGGATTAACCCAGATCAGTTGACTGGGGGTGAGTGTTTGATTGGCTCAAACGTTCCGTCCATCATCCCCTTTTGTATCGCTTTGTTCGCCCTAAGTTGGCGGGGGTATGCCCAGACGTGGGTCCCTTGCTCACTTTGCCACTGGATTCAAGCAAGCCTGGCTGATGACGGCTGGAATGCCAGAAACCGGTCCTAGGATGCTTGTTTCCGGTCCAGGGAAGACATGGCTTGGCAGTTCGGGCTGGACTGTTCCCATGAGGCACAGGGTCAGACTGATTTGCATATAGCCATGTCTGAACTGGGGTGGTGGAGTGAGCTAAAGAATGATGATGGATTAAACCCAGATCAGTTGACTGGGGGTGAGTGTTTGATTGGCTCAAACGTTCCGTCCATCATCCCCTTTTGTATCGCTTTGTTTGCCCTAAGTTGGCGGGGGTATGCCCAGACGTGGGTCCCTTGCTCACTTTGCCACTGGATTCAAGCAAGCCTGGCTGATGATGGCTGGAATACCAGAAACCGGTCCTAGGATGCTTGTTTCCAGTCCAGGGAAGACATGGCTTGGCAGTTCGGGCTGGACTGTTCCCATGAGGCACAGGGTCAGACTGATTTACATATAGCCATGTCTGAACTGGGGTGGTGGAGTGAGCTAAAGAATGATGATGGAGTAAACCCAGATCAGTTGACTGGGGGTGAGTGTTTGATTGGCTCAAACGTTCCGTCCATCATCCCCTTTTGTATCGCTTTGTTCGCCCTAAGTTGGCGGGGGTATGCCCAGACGTGGGTCCCTTGCTCACTTTGCCACTGGATTCAAGCAAGCCTGGCTGATGACGGTTGGAATGCCAGAATCCGGTCCTAGGATGCTTGTTTCCGGTCCAGGGAAGACATGGCTTGGCAGTTCGGGCTGGACTGTTCCCATGAGGCACAGGGTCAGACTGATTTGTATATAGCCATGTCTGAACTGGGGTGGTTGAGTGAGCTAAAGAATGATGATGGATTAAACCCAGATCAGTTGACTGGGGGTGAGTGTTTGATTGGCTCAAACGTTCCGTCCATCATCCCCTTTTGTATCACTTTGTTCGCCCTAAGTTGGTGGGGGTATGCCCAGACGTGGGTCCCTTGCTCACTTTGCCACTGGATTCAAGCAAGCCTGGCTGATGACGGCTGGAATGCCAGAAACCGGTCCTAGGATGCTTGTTTCCGGTCCAGGGAAGACATGGCTTGGCAGTTCGGGCTGGACTGTTCCCATGAGGCACAGGGTCAGACTGATTTGCATATAGCCATGTCTGAACTGGGGTGGTGGAGTGAGCTAAAGAATGATGATGGATTAAACCCAGATCAGTTGACTGGGGGTGAGTGTTTGATTGGCTCAAACGTTCCATCCATCATCCCCTTTTGTATCGCTTTGTTCGCCCTAAGTTGGCGGGGGTATGCCCAGACGTGGGTCCCTTGCTCACTTTGCCACTGGATTCAAGCAAGCCTGGCTGATGACGGCTGGAATGCCAGAAACCGGTCCTAGGATGCTTGTTTCCGGTCCAGGGAAGACATGGCTTGGCAGTTCGGGCTGGACTGTTCCCATGAGGCACAGGGTCAGACTGATTTGCATATAGCCATGTCTGAACTGGGGTGGTGGAGTGAGCTAAAGAATGATGATGGAGTAAACCCAGATCAGTTGACTGGGGGTGAGTGTTTGATTGGCTCAAACGTTCCGTCCATCATCCCCTTTTGTATCGCTTTGTTCGCCCTAAGTTGGCGGGGGTATGCCCAGACGTGGGTCCCTTGCTCACTTTGCCACTGGATTCAAGCAAGCCTGGCTGATGACGGCTGGAATGCCAGAAACCGGTCCTAGGATGCTTGTTTCCGGTCCAGGGAAGACATGGCTTGGCAGTTCGGGCTGGACTGTTCCCATGAGGCACAGGGTCAGACTGATTTGTATATAGCCATGTCTGAACTGGGGTGGTGGAGTGAGCTAAAGAATGATGATGGATTAAACCCAGATCAGTTGACTGGGGGTGAGTGTTTGATTGGCTCAAACGTTCCGTCCATCATCCCCTTTTGTATCGCTTTGTTCGCCCTAAGTTGGTGGGGGTATGCCCAGACGTGGGTCCCTTGCTCACTTTGCCACTGGATTCAAGCAAGCCTGGCTGATGACGGCTGGAATGCCAGAAACCGGTCCTAGGATGCTTGTTTCCGGTCCAGGGAAGACATGGCTTGGCAGTTCGGGCTGGACTGTTCCCATGAGGCACAGGGTCAGACTGATTTGCATATAGCCATGTCTGAACTGGGGTGGTGGAGTGAGCTAAAGAATGATGATGGATTAAACCCAGATCAGTTGACTGGGGGTGAGTGTTTGATTGGCTCAAACGTTCCATCCATCATCCCCTTTTGTATCGCTTTGTTCGCCCTAAGTTGGCGGGGTATGCCCAGACGTGGGTCCCTTGCTCACTTTGCCACTGGATTCAAGCAAGCCTGGCTGATGACGGCTGGAATGCCAGAAACCGGTCCTAGGATGCTTGTTTCCGGTCCAGGGAAGACATGGCTTGGCAGTTCGGGCTGGACTGTTCCCATGAGGCACAGGGTCAGACTGATTTGCATATAGCCATGTCTGAACTGGGGTGGTGGAGTGAGCTAAAGAATGATGATGGATTAAACCCAGATCAGTTGACTGGGGGTGAGTGTTTGATTGGCTCAAACGTTCCGTCCATCATCCCCTTTTGTATCGCTTTGTTCGCCCTAAGTTGGCGGGGGTATGCCCAGACGTGGGTCCCTTGCTCACTTTGCCACTGGATTCAAGCAAGCCTGGCTGATGACGGCTGGAATGCCAGAAACCGGTCCTAGGATGCTTGTTTCCGGTCCAGGGAAGACATGGCTTGGCAGTTCGGGCTGGACTGTTCCCATGAGGCACAGGGTCAGACTGATTTGCATATAGCCATGTCTGAACTGGGGTGGTGGAGTGAGCTAAAGAATGATGATGGATTAAACCCAGATCAGTTGACTGGGGGTGAGTGTTTGATTGGCTCAAGCGTTCCGTCCATCATCCCCTTTTGTATCGCTTTGTTTGCCCTAAGTTGGCGGGGGTATGCCCAGACGTGGGTCCCTTGCTCACTTTGCCACTGGATTCAAGCAAGCCTGGCTGATGATGGCTGGAATGCCAGAAACCGGTCCTAGGATGCTTGTTTCCGGTCCAGGGAAGACATGGCTTGGCAGTTCGGGCTGGACTGTTCCCATGAGGCACAGGGTCAGACTGATTTGCATATAGCCATGTCTGAACTGGGGTGGTGGAGTGAGCTAAAGAATGATGATGGAGTAAACCCAGATCAGTTGACTGGGGGTGAGTGTTTGATTGGCTCAAACGTTCCGTCCATCATCCCCTTTTGTATCGCTTTGTTCGCCCTAAGTTGGCGGGGGTATGCCCAGACGTGGGTCCCTTGCTCACTTTGCCACTGGATTCAAGCAAGCCTGGCTGATGACGGCTGGAATGCCAGAAACCGGTCCTAGGATGCTTGTTTCCGGTCCAGGGAAGACATGGCTTGGCAGTTCGGGCTGGACTGTTCCCATGAGGCACAGGGTCAGACTGATTTGTATATAGCCATGTCTGAACTGGGGTGGTGGAGTGAGCTAAAGAATGATGATGGATTAAACCCAGATCAGTTGATTGGGGGTGAGTGTTTGATTGGCTCAAACGTTCCGTCCATCATCCCCTTTTGTATCGCTTTGTTCGCCCTAAGTTGGCGGGGGTATGCCCAGACGTGGGTCCCTTGCTCACTTTGCCACTGGATTCAAGCAAGCCTGGCTGATGACGGCTGGAATGCCAGAAACCGGTCCTAGGATGCTTGTTTCCGGTCCAGGGAAGACATGGCTTGGCAGTTCGGGCTGGACTGTTCCCATGAGGCACTGGGTCAGACTGATTTGCATATAGCCATGTCTGAACTGGGGTGGTGGAGTGAGCTAAAGAATGATGATGGATTAAACCCAGATCAGTTGACTGGGGGTGAGTGTTTGATTGGCTCAAACGTTCCGTCCATCATCCCCTTTTGTATCGCTTTGTTCGCCCTAAGTTGGCGGGGGTATGCCCAGACGTGGGTCCCTTGCTCACTTTGCCACTGGATTCAAGCAAGCCTGGCTGATGACGGCTGGAATGCCAGAAACCGGTCCTAGGATGCTTGTTTCCGGTCCAGGGAAGACATGGCTTGGCAGTTCGGGCTGGACTGTTCCCATGAGGCACAGGGTCAGACTGATTTGCATATAGCCATGTCTGAACTGGGGTGGTGGAGTGAGCTAAAGAATGATGATGGATTAAACCCAGATCGGTTGACTGGGGGTGAGTGTTTGATTGGCTCAAGCGTTCCGTCCATCATCCCCTTTTGTATCGCTTTGTTCGCCCTAAATTGGCGGGGGTATGCCCAGACGTGGGTCCCTTGCTCACTTTGCCACTGGATTCAAGCAAGCCTGGCTGATGACGGCTGGAATGCCAGAAACCGGTCCTAGGATGCTTGTTTCCGGTCCAGGGAAGACATGGCTTGGTAGTTCGGGCTGGACTGTTCCCATGAGGCACAGGGTCAGACTGATTTGCATATAGCCATGTCTGAACTGGGGTGGTGGAGTGAGCTAAAGAATGATGATGGATTAAACCCAGATCAGATGACTGGGGGTGAGTGTTTGATTGGCTCAAACGTTCCGTCCATCATCCCCTTTTGTATCGCTTTGTTCGCCCTAAGTTGGTGGGGGTATGCCCAGACGTGGGTCCCTTGCTCACTTTGCCACTGGATTCAAGCAAGCCTGGCTGATGACGGCTGGAATGCCAGAAACCGGTCCTAGGATGCTTGTTTCCGGTCCAGGGAAGACATGGCTTGGCAGTTCGGGCTGGACTGTTCCCATGAGGCACAGGGTCAGACTGATTTGCATATAGCCATGTCTGAACTGGGGTGGTGGAGTGAGCTAAAGAATGATGATGGATTAAACCCAGATCAGTTGACTGGGGGTGAGTGTTTGATTGGCTCAAACGTTCCATCCATCATCCCCTTTTGTATCGCTTTGTTCGCCCTAAGTTGGCGGGGGTATGCCCAGACGTGGGTCCCTTGCTCACTTTGCCACTGGATTCAAGCAAGCCTGGCTGATGACGGCTGGAATGCCAGAAACCGGTCCTAGGATGCTTGTTTCCGGTCCAGGGAAGACATGGCTTGGCAGTTCGGGCTGGACTGTTCCCATGAGGCACAGGGTCAGACTGATTTGCATATAGCCATGTCTGAACTGGGGTGGTGGAGTGAGCTAAAGAATGATGATGGATTAAACCCAGATCAGTTGACTGGGGGTGAGTGTTTGATTGGCTCAAACGTTCCGTCCATCATCCCCTTTTGTATCGCTTTGTTCGCCCTAAGTTGGCGGGGGTATGCCCAGACGTGGGTCCCTTGCTCACTTTGCCACTGGATTCAAGCAAGCCTGGCTGATGACGGCTGGAATGCCAGAAACCGGTCCTAGGATGCTTGTTTCCGGTCCAGGGAAGACATGGCTTGGCAGTTCGGGCTGGACTGTTCCCATGAGGCACAGGGTCAGACTGATTTGCATATGGCCGTGTCTGAACTGGGGTGGTGGAGTGAGCTAAAGAATGATGATGGATTAAACCCAGATCAGTTGACTGGGGGTGAGTGTTTGATTGGCTCAAACGTTCCGTCCATCATCCCCTTTTGTATCGCTTTGTTTGCCCTAAGTTGGCGGGGGTATGCCCAGACGTGGGTCCCTTGCTCACTTTGCCACTGGATTCAAGCAAGCCTGGCTGATGATGGCTGGAATGCCAGAAACCGGTCCTAGGATGCTTGTTTCCGGTCCAGGGAAGACATGGCTTGGCAGTTCGGGCTGGACTGTTCCCATGAGGCACAGGGTCAGACTGATTTGCATATAGCCATGTCTGAACTGGGGTGGTGGAGTGAGCTAAAGAATGATGATGGAGTAAACCCAGATCAGTTGACTGGGGGTGAGTGTTTGATTGGCTCAAACGTTCCGTCCATCATCCCCTTTTGTATCGCTTTGTTCGCCCTAAGTTGGCGGGGGTATGCCCAGACGTGGGTCCCTTGCTCACTTTGCCACTGGATTCAAGCAAGCCTGGCTGATGACGGCTGGAATGCCAGAAACCGGTCCTAGGATGCTTGTTTCCGGTCCAGGGAAGACATGGCTTGGCAGTTCGGGCTGGACTGTTCCCATGAGGCACAGGGTCAGACTGATTTGTATATAGCCATGTCTGAACTGGTGTGGTGGAGTGAGCTAAAGAATGATGATGGATTAAACCCAGATCAGTTGACTGGGGGTGAGTGTTTGATTGGCTCAAACGTTCCATCCATCATCCCCTTTTGTATCGCTTTGTTCGCCCTAAGTTGGCGGGGGTATGCCCAGACGTGGGTCCCTTGCTCACTTTGCCACTGGATTCAAGCAAGCCTGGCTGATGACAGCTGGAATGCCAGAAACCGGTCCTAGGATGCTTGTTTCCGGTCCAGGGAAGACATGGCTTGGCAGTTCGGGCTGGACTGTTCCCATGAGGCACAGGGTCAGACTGATTTGCATATAGCCATGTCTGAACTGGGGTGGTGGAGTGAGCTAAAGAATGATGATGGATTAAACCCAGATCAGTTGACTGGGGGTGAGTGTTTGATTGGCTCAAACGTTCCGTCCATCATCCCCTTTTGTATCGCTTTGTTCGCCCTAAGTTGGCGGGGGTATGCCCAGACGTGGGTCCCTTGCTCACTTTGCCACTGGATTCAAGCAAGCCTGGCTGATGACGGCTGGAATGCCAGAAACCGGTCCTAGGATGCTTGTTTCCGGGCCAGGGAAGACATGGCTTGGCAGTTCGGGCTGGACTGTTCCCATGAGGCACAGGGTCAGACTTATTTGCATATAGCCATGTCTGAACTGGGGTGGTGGAGTGAGCTAAAGAATGATGATGGATTAAACCCAGATCAGTTGACTGGGGGTGAGTGTTTGATTGGCTCAAACGTTCCGTCCATCATCCCCTTTTGTATCGCTTTGTTCGCCCTAAGTTGGCGGGGGTATGCCCAGACGTGGGTCCCTTGCTCACTTTGCCACTGGATTCAAGCAAGCCTGGCTGATGACGGCTGGAATGCCAGAAACCGGTCCTAGGATGCTTGTTTCCGGTCCAGGGAAGACATGGCTTGGCAGTTCGGGCTTGACTGTTCCCATGAGGCACAGGGTCAGACTGATTTGCATATAGCCATGTCTGAACTGGGGTGGTGGAGTGAGCTAAAGAATGATTATGGATTAAACCCAGATCAGTTGATTGGGGGTGAGTGTTTGATTGGCTCAAGCGTTCCGTCCATCATCCCCTTTTGTATCGCTTTGTTCGCCCTAAGTTGGCGGGGGTATGCCCAGACGTGGGTCCCTTGCTCACTTTGCCACTGGATTCAAGCAAGCCTGGCTGATGACGGCTGGAATGCCAGAAACCGGTCCTAGGATGCTTGTTTCCGGTCCAGGGAAGACATGGCTTGGCAGTTCGGGCTGGACTGTTCCCATGAGGCACTGGGTCAGACTGATTTGCATATAGCCATGTCTGAACTGGGGTGGTGGAGTGAGCTAAAGAATGATGATGGATTAAACCCAGATCAGTTGACTGGGGGTGAGTGTTTGATTGGCTCAAGCGTTCCGTCCATCATCCCCTTTTGTATAGCTTTGTTCGCCCTAAGTTGGCGGGGGTATGCCCAGACGTGGGTCCCTTGCTCACTTTGCCACTGGATTCAAGCAAGCCTGGCTGATGACGGCTGGAATGCCAGAAACCGGTCCTAGGATGCTTGTTTCCGGTCCAGGGAAGACATGGCTTGGCAGTTCGGGCTGGACTGTTCCCATGAGGCACAGGGTCAGACTGATTTGCATATAGCCATGTCTGAACTGGGGTGGTGGAGTGAGCTAAAGAATGATGATGGATTAAACCCAGATCGGTTGACTGGGGGTGAGTGTTTGATTGGCTCAAACGTTCCGTCCATCATCCCCTTTTGTATCGCTTTGTTCGCCCTAAATTGGCGGGGGTATGCCCAGACGTGGGTCCCTTGCTCACTTTGCCACTGGATTCAAGCAAGCCTGGCTGATGACGGCTGGAATGCCAGAAACCGGTCCTAGGATGCTTGTTTCCGGTCCAGGGAAGACATGGCTTGGTAGTTCGGGCTGGACTGTTCCCATGAGGCACAGGGTCAGACTGATTTGCATATAGCCATGTCTGAACTGGGGTGGTGGAGTGAGCTAAAGAATGATGATGGATTAAACCCAGATCAGTTGACTGGGGGTGAGTGTTTGATTGGCTCAAACGTTCCGTCCATCATCCCCTTTTGTATCGCTTTGTTCGCCCTAAGTTGGCGGGGGTATGCCCAGACGTGGGTCCCTTGCTCACTTTGCCACTGGATTCAAGCAAGCCTGGCTGATGACGGCTGGAATGCCAGAAACCGGTCCTAGGATGCTTGTTACCAGTCCAGGGAAGACATGGCTTGGCAGTTCGGGCTGGACTGTTCCCATGAGGCACAGGGTCAGACTGATTTGCATATAGCCATGTCTGAACTGGGGTGGTGGAGTGAGCTAAAGAATGATGATGGATTAAACCCAGATCAGTTGACTGGGGGTGAGTGTTTGATTGACTCAAACGTTCCGTCCATCATCCCCTTTTGTATCGCTTTGTATTGAACTAAAAGCATACTGCTGCCTGCATTTAAATAAAGTATTTGCCATTCATTGAAATTGGGCCTTGGCATTCTCTTTGCTTATATTGGATTAATGGGATGCTGCATTCCCACAATGCTGAGGCCACCCTGCCAGGGTCGGAGGCACCAGTTAATAAAGGAAGTGTGTTTGGATGTTAATATGGGGACATAACTCACCCGCCTACATGACAGGAAAGGATTTATCCTTAGAAAATGGAATGTGCAGGCAAGCAAGGGATGTGAGAGCAGTATGTATACTGTTTCTTGCTGACTTCCAGTGAATGACACTAAGAAAACACTTTGTGACTATGGCAGCAGAGCTAAATACAAATGGAACAGTGCACTAAAATGTATAAGTGACTGCATTACTGGGGTGAAATGAACTACAATTTAGAAACTGTTCTTTGGTCCGACAACATTTTTTAACACTTTCCACTGTGTAAAACACAACCACTGTGCATGTTGGGAAATGTAGGACTTAAAAGCTACAACATAATATGTCATTTTCCCTTTAAAAACACAAGGCCACTCTGTATTACCAGGATTGCTTCTCTGTGATCAAGGCTCCAGGAAGAGCTGAAACGTGTCAGAACTTAAAGCACATTTTTGTCTGTATTGAACTGAAAGCATACTGCTGCCTGCATTTAAAGAAAGTATTTGGCATTCTGAGAAATTGGTCCTCGACATTCTCTTTACTTGTACTAGATTGATGGGATGCTCTGTTCCCGCAATGCTGAGGCTGACTTGTCAGGGTCAGAGGCAACCATTAACGGAGGGCGTTTGTTTGTATATATATATATATTCACTGAAAAAACCATAGGTTTTAGGGACAGTTATAGTTACTTGGACATTGCACTCGTACAAAACCCGTGAAATTCCCCCGTTATAGTTAGTTCAGCTAACTATAACTCGCGCCCATAATGCACTGCTGATGACGTCACATATTACATCACTCATGACATGGTCAGTGACATCACTGATGACATCACTGATGACATCTCAAATGACATCACTGATGACATCATCCAGTGACTGTGTGTTTCTCTAAAGTTTAAATATTTTTAATATATATAGGAAAAGACGTATTGAAGAATGAGTGGGTGTGTAAGTGTCTGTATGGATGATTTAGTAGGTGCGTGACTGACTGTATAAGTGAGTGATTTAACGTATCGTACTGAATGCATGGGTTAGTGACTAAACTGGGTGAATGTCTGTATCCGTCTGTCTGTTGCTGTGTAAGTGGCTGCATGTGTTTGTGAATAGCTACATGAGTGTCTATTTGAGTTATTGAATGCTTGTGTGAGTATCTGTATGGGTGCCTGAGTGTTTGTGTGGGAGGGGTGTGTGCGACTCTGTGCATAGATGTGTGAGTGGGTGATTCACTGGGTGGATGTTTTCAAGAGTGCATCTGTGATAGACTGTATGGGTGGGTAAGTGTGTGTAAGAGTGTGTTAGTGAGTGAATGTATGTCCCAGTGGTACATGTGTGAGTAACTACATATGTGAAAGGCAGTATATATGTGTGTTGGAGTATATAAATAGCTATAAGCGAGAGTGAGTGATTGTGATAGTGGCTGTATGGATGAGTGTGTGCTTGTATCAGTGATTGTATAAGAGCGTAACAATGTGCTACTATTTGTATGAGTAAGTGAGCTGGTGTGTGTATAACTGTATAGGTGAGTAAATGGCAGTGTGTTTAATTATTTGCATGACTGACTAGGTGTATGAGTACCTCTATGGATGAGTGGCGTTGTTTGAGTGTCTATATAGGAGTAAGAGTGCATATGATAGTCCTGTACTGAGTGACCGTAAGTATGAGTGACTGTACGGCTGAGTGAGTGGATGTGTGTGTGTAGACCTAAAAATCAGTGAGTGGGTATGTGGTTATTGGTGTTGGAGTGTCTATGGTTTTGCGAATGGCAGTCTGTAATTTAGAGTGGGTGTATCAAAGATTATATTAGGGTGTGAGGAGGTGCATCAGATTATCACGTGGATGATGTCATCAGTGATGTCATTTGAGATGTCATCAGTGATGTCATCAGTGATGTCACTGACCATGTCATGAGTGATGTAATATGTGACGTCATCAGCAGTGCATTGCGGGGCGCGAGTTATAGTTAGCTGAACTAACTATAACGGGGGAATTTCACGGGTTTTGTACGAGTGCAATGTCCAAGTAACTATAACTGTCCCTAAAACCTATGGTTTTTTCAGTGAATTTCAAAGGTTTTTTAAATGCTAATTTGTAACTATAACGTGTCTGAAACCTATGGTTTTTTTCAGTGAATTTCAAAGGTTTTTTAAATGCTAATTTGTAACTATAACGTGTCTGAAACCTATGGTTTTTTCAGTGAATTTCAAAGGTTTTTTAAATGCTAATTTCTAACTATAACGTGCCTGAAACCTACGTTTTTTTCAGTGAATTTCAAAGGTTTTGTAAATGACAATTTTTAAATGTATTAATTGTTATATTAATTTTTTTCATACTGATTTAGTACATTTTTAGAAACAATTTTTTTTTACATATTTTATTTTTAAAATTACATTGTAATTACATTATACATTACATTACAAAAAATACTTTCTCTTAATGAATTACTTTAGTTTAAATACTTTGCAGATAGGCAATAGACTTTTAAGTACAGTAGTTACAGTTGTTGCAATGGGCAACACATTTTCAAACACAATGCAACATTCAGCTCAATGTGAATTTCTAGTTAAATGCAATTAGTTACTTTATGGATTACTTTTGTAACCACAGGACTGGATCCTAGATTCAGTCCTGGTACATCTCCTGTAAACAGTTGAGTAAAAGCGTTTTGGTTACAGTCGTGATTTTTAAGGAATATTATTGTATTTTAAAAGTTGACACTTAGAAACTTTTTCTCATAGAATCACCAATGTTATCCTATGGAAGGAAATTCACTTAGCAGGTAAAAACTGTTATCGTTACTTTTTCTTACTCAGTGTTGGATCCTGGATCCAGCACTGGTGCATCTCCTGTAAACAGTTGAAAGAATGCGTTTAAGTCATACAGGCGATTTTTAAGGAATATTTGTAGTTTGTGAAAATCAACACTTTGAAACTTTTTTGCTGAAAACCAGTCAATCTTAGCCTATGAAGGAAATTCAAGTTACCGGTAAGTACGGTTAAAATTACTTTTGAGGATCAGTACTGGGCTGAAAGATGCAGCACTGAGGTCTCTCCTGATAACAGGTGAGTAAATCGGAATTCGTATTTCGGCTGATTTTAGAGGAATATTTTAAAGTTCCAAAACTCCACACTTAGAAGAATTTCCAAGTGAAACCAGTCAATGTTAGCCTATGGAAGGAAATTCAAGTTACTGGTAAGTACGGTTAAAATTACTTTTCAGGACCAGTACTGGGCTGAAAGATGCAGCACTGAGGTCTCTCCTGATAACAGGTGAGTAAATCAGAATTCGGATTTCGGCTGATTTTAGAGGAATATTTGTATGTTTCAAAAATCAACACTTAGAAACTTTTTCAGCAAAAAGCAGGCAATGATATCCTATGGAAGGAAATTCAAGTTACTGGTAAGTACGGTTAAAATTACTTTTGAGGATCAGTGCTGGGCTGAAAGATGCAGCACTGAGGTCTCTCCTGATAACAGGTGAGTAAATCGGAATTCGTATTTCGGCTGATTTTAGAGGAATATTTTAAAGTTCCAAAACTCCACACTTAGAAGAATTTCCAAGTGAAACCAGTCAATGTTAGCCTATGAAGGAAATTCAAGTTACCGGTAAGTACGGTTAAAATTACTTTTCAGGATCAGTACTGGGCTGAAAGATGGAGCACTGAGGTCTCTCCTGATAACAGGTGAGTAAATCAGAATTCGTATTTCGGCTGATTTTAGAGGAATATTTTAAAGTTCCAAAACTCCACACTTAGAAGAATTTCCAAGTGAAACCAGTCAATGTTAGCCTATGAAGGAAATTCAAGTTACCGGTAAGTACGGTTAAAATTACTTTTCAGGACCAGTACTGGGCTGAAAGATACAGCACTGAGGTCTCTCCTGATAACAGGTGAGTAAATCGGAATTCGTATTTCGGCTGATTTTACAGGAATATTTGTATGTTTCAAAAATCAACACTTAGAAACTTTTCAGCAAAAGCAGGCAATGATATCCTATGGAAGGAAATTCAAGTTACTGGTAAGTACGGTTAAAATTACTTTTGAGGATCAGTACTGGGCTGAAAGATGCAGCACTGAGGTCTCTCCTGATAACAGGTGAGTAAATCGGAATTCGTATTTTGGCTGATTTTAGAGGAATATTTTAAAGTTCCAAAACTCCACACTTAGAAGAATTTCCAAGTGAAACCAGTCAATGTTAGCCTATGAAGGAAATTCAAGTTACCGGTAAATACGGTTAAAATTACTTTTCAGGACCAGTACTGGGCTGAAAGATGCAGCACTGAGGTCTCTCCTGATAACAGGTGAGTAAATCGGAATTCGTATTTCGGCTGATTTTAGAGGAATATTTTAAAGTTCCAAAACTCCACACTTAGAAGAATTTCCAAGTGAAACCAGTCAATGTTAGCCTATGGAAGGAAATTCAAGTTACTGGTAAGTACGGTTAAAATTACTTTTCAGGACCAGTACTGGGCTGAAAGATGCAGCACTGAGGTCTCTCCTGATAACAGGTGAGTAAATCAGAATTCGGATTTCGGCTGATTTTAGAGGAATATTTGTATGTTTCAAAAATCAACACTTAGAAACTTTTTCAGCAAAAAGCAGGCAATGATATCCTATGGAAGGAAATTCAAGTTACTGGTAAGTACGGTTAAAATTACTTTTGAGGATCAGTACTGGGCTGAAAGATGCAGCACTGAGGTCTCTCCTGATAACAGGTGAGTAAATCGGAATTCGTATTTCGGCTGATTTTAGAGGAATATTTTAAAGTTCCAAAACTCCACACTTAGAAGAATTTCCAAGTGAAACCAGTCAATGTTAGCCTATGAAGGAAATTCAAGTTACCGGTAAGTACGGTTAAAATTACTTTTCAGGATCAGTACTGGGCTGAAAGATGGAGCACTGAGGTCTCTCCTGATAACAGGTGAGTAAATCGGAATTCGTATTTCGGCTGATTTTAGAGGAATATTTTAAAGTTCCAAAACTCCACACTTAGAAGAATTTCCAAGTGAAACCAGTCAATGTTAGCCTATGGAAGGAAATTCAAGTTACTGGTAAGTACGGTTAAAATTACTTTTCAGGACCAGTACTGGGCTGAAAGATACAGCACTGAGGTCTCTCCTGATAACAGGTGAGTAAATCGGAATTCGTATTTCGGCTGATTTTACAGGAATATTTGTATGTTTCAAAAATCAACACTTAGAAACTTTTCAGCAAAAAGCAGGCAATGATATCCTATGGAAGGAAATTCAAGTTACTGGTAAGTACGGTTAAAATTACTTTTGAGGATCAGTACTGGGCTGAAAGATGCAGCACTGAGGTCTCTCCTGATAACAGGTGAGTAAATCGGAATTCGTATTTCGGCTGATTTTAGAGGAATATTTTAAAGTTCCAAAACTCCACACTTAGAAGAATTTCCAAGTGAAACCAGTCAATGTTAGCCTATGAAGGAAATTCAAGTTACCGGTAAGTACGGTTAAAATTACTTTTCAGGACCAGTACTGGGCTGAAAGATGCAGCACTGAGGTCTCTCCTGATAACAGGTGAGTAAATCGGAATTCGTATTTCGGCTGATTTTAGAGGAATATTTTAAAGTTCCAAAACTCCACACTTAGAAGAATTTCCAAGTGAAACCAGTCAATGTTAGCCTATGGAAGGAAATTCAAGTTACTGGTAAGTATGGTTAGAATTACTTTTCAGGACCAGTACTGGGCTGAAAGATACAGCACTGAGGTCTCTCCTGATAACAGGTGAGTAAATCGGAATTCGTATTTCGGCTGATTTTAGAGGAATATTTGCACAATGGTGAAGAGAGGGGCGGGGCCTGAGGTGACATCTGTGCAAACGCGCCCCGTTGCGCGTTTTAAGTTGGGGATTAAGTCCCCTTGAATCCTGAGGGTCCCTAGGGGCCAACTAGCCCACCAGGAACCTCCAATATGCGCCAGGGGCTGCGTTGCAGAGACGTGTAGAGAGGCCACACCCTTTTACACCTCTCTGCAACGCAGCTCTGTGGCGCTTTCTGGATGTACCTGTTGGGCTAGTTGGCTCCCAGAGACCCTCAGGATTGAAGGATTTAATTCCCCATCTTAAAACGCGCCACGGAGCCTGTTTGCACACATGTCACCTGAAGCCCCGCCCCTCCCTTCACCACTGTGCAAACGCGCCCCGTGGCGCGTTTTAAGTTGGGGGATTAAGTCCCCTTGAATCCTGAGGGTCCCCGGAGTCCAACTAGCCCACCATATACCTCCAAAGCGCCACAGAGCTGCGTTGCAGAGAGGTGTAAAAGGGGTGTGGCCTCTCTACACGTCTCTGCAACGCAGCCCCCTGGCGCATATTGGAGGTTCCTGGTGGGCTAGTTGGCCCCAGGGACCCCCAGTATTCAAGGGTAGTCGTTCCCCCTCTGCAAACGCGCCAGGGCGCGTTTGCAGAGTGGTGAAGGAAGGGGCGGGGCCTGCGGGCCCGATCGTTTTAAAAATTATTTATATTTTTGTCCCCTGAAGGGAGGCTGTGTAGCCCCCTTCCTTTTCCTGTTTTTATGCCCTGGGGACCCCATCCCCCAGGGCCTTACCCCTTTTTTAAAATTTTTAATTAAAAAAAAAATGGGAAGGGGCCGCGTGGCCCCCTTCCCTGGGCCTGTATTGGCCCCGGGGACCCCATCCCCGGGGCATGGCCTTTTATTTTTATTCTTTGGAGGGGGCTGCGTGGCCCCCTCCTCTGGCCATTAAGGCCCGGGGACCCCATCCCCCGGGGCCGGCCTTTCCATTTTTTTTTATTTTTTAATTTTTCTTTTTTGGGGAGGGGGGCCGCGTGGCCCCCCTCCTGGGCCACTACTTGCCCCGGGGACCCCATCCCCCGGGGCCTGGCCTCTCGTTGGGGACTGTGGGGGGGTCCCCAATCCCCCCACAGTCCCGCCGGCTCCCCGTGTCCTACGGGAGCCGGCATTGCTGTTCCACATGGGGAGCAGCTGACATGCTGCTCCCCATGTGGAAAGCAATCGCTTGGATATTGGAAGAGAGAGCAGGTTTCCCTGCTCTCTCTTCCAATATCCAAAGCAGTTTGCTATGGCAGGACGGGAGCCGCGAGGCTCCCGTCCTGCCATAGCAAACTACAGTGTCCCGGGGTAGGCACCCCGGGACACTGCAGGAGCCGGCCCTGGGGGGTGGTGGTCCCCAGGGCCATCAAGGGCTCCAGGAGGGGCCGCGCAGCCCCCTCCCTACATCAGCACAGCCCCGGGGAGGTGGTGGTCCCCGGTGCTCGGGGTCCAAACGGACCCCCATTTTGATTTGTTAGTGCCCGGGGAGGTGGCGGTCCCGGGGCGTGTGGGGGGCTGGAGCCCCCACACAGGTTGTTAAAATAATTAAAAAAAGCCCCGGGGAGGTGGTGGTCCCCGGGGCTGCGGGAGGGCTCAGAGCCCTCCCGCACCATTTTACAAAAGCCCGGGGGTGGCGGTCCCCGGGGCTAGGGAGCCGCTTTGAGGCCCCCACACATTAAATTATCCCCCCCACCATGCCCCCGGGACTTGGGCCACCCGAGGGCCAATTAACATCGAAGCGCGGGAGACCGCGCTTCGATTTTCTTCGGCAGGATTCGCGCACCCTGAGCGCATCCTGCCCGATTTTTAAAAAAAAAATGCTTTTTTTGCCCAGGGGTCCTTGTGGGACCCCTGAGCAGGCCTAGGGGTTAGGGTGTTTCTACCCTGCCCCCTTTGTGCGTTTTGCGCACTTGTTTCTTTTTTTCTCGGCGGGATACGCGCACCCTAAGCGCATCCCGCCGATTTAAAAATATCTTTTCTGCCCAGGGGGTCCTTGTGGGACCCCTGAGCAGACCTAGGGAGCCAGGGTGTTTCTACCCTGCCCCCTTTTGCGCTTTGCGCACTTGTTTCTGTCCCTCGGTTCTGCCGAGGGACAAAATGACTGCCAACACTTCTTGATTTGGAGTGTTGACAGCCAATTAGCTATGCAGCTCGTGATCGGGAGGGTACGCGGATCCGACGCGCCCATAGATATATATGTGATTTTAATTGTGAATTTCTCAGGAACTACTGAACGGATTTACACCATTTTAGCAAAAGGCACCAGTCTGAACCAAGGGCTACCTCTTTGCCAAATTTGGGGTAATTCCGTTCAGCAGTTCGGGCTGTAGCTGCGACTAAAGGTTCCTATGGAAAAATGAATGGGAAAACGCGTTTTGGGACCCCCTTTTTCTCGGCCCCCGCTTGACGTATCACCCCGAGACTTTCAGGGTAGGAGCGGACCGGAGCGCCCCAACAAGTTGGAAGCTTTCGCGAAGATTCGTCAACCGGCGCCAACGTTATTGTAAATAGAATGTCGCGGATTTCCTATGGATAATAGGTTGTAACTATAACTATCTACTGGCGACCGCCAGTAGATAATATATATATATATATATATATATGCAAATATGATTGCAATTCAAATATTGCCATTTTACCAATATTTAAACATGATATCATGATATACAAATTGTATAAATCTCATGCTTCACCAATATTTATATTTAAATTATAATAAATGGAATCAAATCAAATATAAAAGAAAAGTGGCTTACTAATACGTCCAAGGTGTTGGAGTGGGGAATTCTCAAAAGGAGAGCAAACTACAATGGGGAAGTAGACTTTAAAAACCCCTCCTCTTTTGTATATATAAATATTACTGCACTTACTCACTTATATTGTACATTAGAACATTGGAATGTTGAGAACTCCACTGAAGACAATGGAGTAGCTCTGGGCTTATAATGCCTGGTATAAGCCAGAAGCTCCAATATTCCAATGTTTGTCCTCATGTTTCCCCCTTTTTAATTAAGAACATTCTACCCTTAGTGGGTGCAATTTTCTATTAGCTTGATAGCTATAATAAAAAAATTAAAAAATGTAATAATATTTTTCACCCTGCTCTGATGGTGCTGAATACCAGGCACCCTGTGTAAACAAAAAACATAAATAAAACCAAACTCTAAAACAATGCCTGAACATTTGAGATGCAAAGTAATTCAGAATAGCACAAAACATTACTTTCAATGGAGGTGTACAAGTAATTCCTTGTCTGTGTTCAGATTTGGTTTTAATTATGTTTATTATTTAGCTTTTATACTATTTTGCACATAAAATACTTCAGTAAATTACATCAGGACAGTACCTGACACAAATATTAAATAAATAAAGCTGAAAGGCAAGTTACATAATGCACACTTTCATATAGCAGAAGAAAATCAGTATGCTGAAGCATGTAGCAGTCAAAGAATAAAATTTTGCGGACATTGGAATCTATGGAAAAAATTCTATTAGAGTTGGTGTAATCAGACTGTGCTGCGGAACAGCATTTCACATTTGCACTACCAAGCCCACCACAGAACGACCAGCGAGCTCCTCCTCTTCCTCTAGTGCAGTTTATATATTCCATTCCTTCCAGTCTCTTCTTAGCTTAAATGCTGTCACTCGTTACATGTGCCTAATTGCGCCTGTGTTTAATTTAAGCCCATAGTTGCTGGTGGAGCCCACTGGCACTCATTTTTGGGGAACAGCACTTATTTTTCATCATAAGACTTTGACTCAGAGCAACAGAGAGAGAAAAAAAAAGGTGAAAGAAGGAGGAAGCGAAACACGGAAAAACAATGACCTAGAAAAAAAGCAATGATGAAAAAGTACAGAAAGAGTGAGATACAGAAATAGAGAGTTCCTGATGGTGGATGAACGAGGCACGCGGTGCAATCAAAAAGATGTGGCCTTGGTATTCACCTCTTCGACAATCAATAGCAGTGCTCATGGGCTTCAGAGCAAAACTTTGGCCCCCTGCACCTATTATTTTACAAATTAAGCACTGTAATGCTCCATGTATGTAAAATGCTATAAATGTACCATCAACCCTTACTTAATGTGTATAGTATACATCGGCCTCACAGGTGTAGGAATATATGACGTGTAACAAGTCTGATGCAATGAAGACATATGTGATAACTTCAACCTTTACGAGAAGCATAGACACCATAAATATTTTAATTATTCAGTCCATGGAATCTTTGCAGCGTTCTGTGTAATTTGGACAGGCTGCTGCTTATGCTTATTAAAACAGCATTAAAAATAATTAGCAGAGATTTCAGAAAGCCAGCCCAATCTGGATAGCTTTGTTAAGAAAACAAATATTATCTTGATAATAGTAAGAACTTGACATTTCCTCACTCATGTCGCAGTCTGCTGCAACAGCACTGTTTTCAAATGTAATATTCACTATATTAGGCAGAAAGTGAAGTTTAAAGATGTAATAAAATATAAATTAATAAGAAATAATTCGGTGTAAAAAGTCATTAATGCCATGGCAGTGTTCAGATTCATTGAAGCGTACGTGATAATCAGTCAAAAAAGTATCCGAAGTAAATTATATGAAACAATTAACATTTAAAAATGTGTCTAGGATGCATGCTTTTCATAGATTACTTCTCACACATGCAGGACTTTTACGCTTTTTAATGAGAACAGAATTGGTCACTGTGAATAAATTGTAATTTACATTTTCTAATGATTTGGAAATTCACTTGAAGATTTGATAGACTACATATGCCTATACCCACTTTTAGTTTAGCATTAACAACCATTGACTTCTAATTCTGTCTCAGAATGATTCATTCCATCACTTTCAAATGTAAATTTAGAATGTTTTTCTCAGGGCTTCACATTCCATGACCCACATATAATAAAAACAGAAATAAATGCTTTAATGGGGACCATGTAATCAAAGGGCAGTATTTATTAAAGGCATACATCGTTCATAGAGTCATTTTCTGGAAATGGTCAGGCATACTCCTATGGATTAAACTTTGTAAGAAACCCTCAACAGACCAACGTTGATGATGTTGTACAACTGCAATAATAAATAGATACAAGCTGCCATAGACCTGCAGGATTTGACCTTGACAGGAGGTCTATACTGTGCTTTTCAAATGTCATATTAGATGTAATGGCAATGTGCACTCCGTACAACAGTAATTTTTGAACTCAAAGATAAAAGTAATTATGATTTAAAGAAGACAAATATGAAATGAGAGTAACTACTGACTGCCATCAGACATTTCTGCTTTCTCCAAAATATATTGCAAATCATAAGTTACTACTGTTTTATATCTCATACAAAATATTATTAGGACCCACCCTGATTTTCAGGTGATTGGTGGGTGTACCATGAGAGTGTGCCCATTCCTCTCGAGGAACTGGAAGACACTGAATGTTTGGACTTTTGCCTTACCCTGTCTTCCCAGCAGTCCTTAGCTGGGGCTCTTATCTATAGACCCTAGGGCTATGCAGTCCTTTTTTGAGATTGCTGGGCAGCCCTCTGGCCTCATGGTCCCTCAGATACGCACATTTTTTTAGCTTTAGGAGAATTCAATCTTCATATTGATAAACCGTCAGACTCAGCGGTCGACTCACTTTTAGACACCATGGGGGATATTCTCAAGGACCGGCGATACCTATCGCAAACGCAAGTTAGCAGCAGTTTTTTTATCGCCGCCTATCCCTGAAAACTATTGCCATGTTAGCGGCGTATTAACAAGCCGTCGCTACATGGCGATAGTATCAGGGAACGGCGGTGAAAACTGCCGCTAACATCAGCGCGATGGCGATAGTAAATCCGGCGTTAGCGGGCAAAAACTACCGATAGGCCCATTAGCGGCAAAAAAAACTCACGTTAGTCAGCCCCATGTGAGTTTTTCTTGCCTCTAATGCAAAAAATAGCCCATCAGTCAACATCCAATAGAAAATAGGCATAAAAACCCAAAAAATGCAGAATGGAGCAGCCAGGGCCAAGTGCAGCACACATCAACAACCCCTGCAAGCCACCCAACATCCAGGATTACCAGGATGAGAGCCAGGATGCCTCGCTGGACCTGCGTCTGGAGCCTGGATGCCTCGCTGGACCTGCGTCTGGAGCCTGGATGCCTCGCTGGACCTGCGTCTGGAGCCTGCATGCCTCGCTGGACCTGCGTCTGGAGCCTGGATGCCTCGCTGGACCTGCGTCTGGAGCCTGGATGCCTCGCTGGACCTGCGTCTGGAGCATGCATGCCTCGCTGGACCTGCGTCTGGAGCCTGGATGCCATGCTGGACCTGCATCTGGAGCCTGGAGTGGGATGCGGAGGAGCTGTGGAGTCGATGAGCCATGGCGGTAGACATTGAGGCGCGATGATCGCCCGTACCTGGTGGTGAAGTCTGGCAGGTCGCATGGAGACACGTTGCTGACCTGTGTGAGAAGACCGCCTTGCGCACCTTGGAGCTGTTAATAGTAGAGGCGCTCCTGCGCCCCAACGTAGGGAGGTCTGCATTGCATACTACGATCCACCACTACACCGGGGTGCGCGGAGGGAATTACCAATGTTGGGTGCCGCCTCTCTGCATCACAGGCCAGATGATGTTGGGCTGGCCGGACACTGTGGAGGGTGAGGCCCCTGAGCTGCGCCGAACTTTTGTGGCGGGAGCGCTGCAACTTCATGCCTAAGGGGGCCCTGCTGCATCAACTGCATCATGAGGCGACTGCTGTACCCAGGCTTGTGAAATCACACCTGGCTGAGGCTCCTGCTGGTTGAGTCACAGATTTGGAGAGAGTGCAGCGGATTGCGCCACGGTGTCAATGTCCAGGTAAGGACAAGGTGGGACGCGTAGCACAGAACGTCTGGGGGTCGAGTCGCCCAGGCCTAGCACACGTAGATGACGCACCCCCAGTGGCGTCTCATCCGCTATGGCGGAAGAGCGTTGCCCCACTGCTTTCAAGCAGTGCAGAAGAGGAACAATCATCACAATGTGATAACTTACTGATGTAAGCATGCTAAGTTTCCTTTGCGGGTGGGAGGGTGGACAGGACTGCTCCAAGCACGGGGCAAGGCATGGGCGGATTGGCATGCCCAATCAAGTGTGCAATGACTGTTTGGTCGGCCCACTCAGGCCGCCCAAAGGAGTCATGCGCACTTCCCTGTTCGTAATGCAGGCTGCATTACAGCCTGCATGGAGAACATGCCCACCCCTCCAGCCCCTGGCTGCATGCCTTGTCCCGTTGCCAATTACCAATCCCACCGCCGCATCTCAGCGTTTTGATTGGCTCAGGGGAGGGAGCCTGGATGCCTACTTCCTGTTCCTGGAAGCAGACGCAGGAGAGCAGGAGCAACGAAGACACGGGACCCGGCTTCGAGGTAAGACTTCCCTTATTAAAATATTTGCAACACCCGCTCACACACACACCCCCGCGTCCACCCCCCATCCAGCCCCCCGCACTTCTCAATGGCGTCCGCTGTGCGCCCATGCGCAGCGGGTGTACCACTCGTGTGCCAAAGGTACATACGTAATTACGACGCATGCCATTCCATTCCAATGCATACTAATACTAGGCATATTGCAACAGTAGGGAAGGTGTTGCATAGCAGAGACGTAAAAATTACTATTCCCACTTCAGTGAGTGCACCCGAAAACTTACCTTTGTACCCCAAACCAAACCGTGAACCCTAAAATACCTTTTTGAGCCCCCAAAACACACCCCAATATTCATATTTTACCCCAAAACACACCCCAATTTCCATATTTTACCCCAAAACACACCCCAATATTCATATTTTACCCCAAAACACACCCCAATTTCCATATTTTACCCCAATTCACCCCAATATTCATATTTTACCCCAAAACACACCCCAATTTCCTGATCAGACATCCGAAACCCATACCCACCCGAAGAACTTTTAATGACCCCATTACTGTCCTCACAATGCGTTGTAATCAAATGCGATGTAAAGGCACCTGCGTTGTCCGAGTTGCGTTGTTAACAATGTACTGCCTGTGTTGTAATGGTCGTCTCCCATGCCAAAGGCAACCCATAGGCTATGCTGTTTGCATCCGTCTGCCCCTGGACTGTGCTCAGCACCAAGGAGCCTTCCTCTTGGACACTTCACTGCTACGACTCCAGCACCCTCCTCGCCATCAACCCTGGACTCCAGCTCGCCTGCCAGGACCTACCTCTGCTCCGGACCGGACGTTGCCATCGCCATCACTGATGGCTGCAGTATCACCCGCAAGGAGCACCCCGACCGTCAGGGAGGAGGCATTGCCATCACCTACAGAAGCACACTCCGACTGCCCATGCACTCTAATGACCCAAGGGAGACCATGGACCACCTAAACTCCCAGATCCGGACCAAGCCCAAGTACATCCTCTGCGGCACCCTCATGTGCAGGCCATGGCCCCCCATTCTCCAATACCATTGTAGACCTCATTGCACCCCAGGGTCTCCCATCCACCGACGACATCCTACTCAGTGAACTCAAGTTCCACCTGGACAACCCCAGTGACCAGAACACTACCCCCTCCTGGGGAAGGTCCCCTACATCAGACGCAAGCAGCAAGTCACCTCAACAAGCCACATAGCAGGACACATGGTCGAGCACGTCACCTCCGCCAGCGGGAACTTCAAATACAGCCACAACACCGGACTATCCTGGACCGACCATCATTGGTAACATCACGTCTTTACCTTGCCCACCGGACACCACCGCCATCATCGCACCCCCTCGCAGCTGGATCAAGGCCACCGAAGAATGTCTCGTCAACTCCCTCCGCACCAACACTCCACCAATGCTTCCAAACGATGACACTGCAGCGCGCAACCACCACCGATGGTTCTCCAACACGCCGACATTCGGGCAACCCTCATGAACGGCACTGCGTCAGTGCCTTCCGCCTGCCTGACGGCAGGCGTGAGGGTGACGCAGTGCCACAGGGATAGGCTGGCCCCATGCACTGCTGGAGTTGCGTCATGGTTGTGACACGACTGCAGCAATGCGTGACTTTAGCGCAGACAGATACGTCAGGATTCCTGACATATCTGTCATTACTTGCATCATGGAGCGCTGTCCAGTGAATACAGCACATCCATGCTGTCGCAAGAAGGGCGTAGTGAGAAGTGTTGCAACGCTGTCTTGTTGCAGCACTGCAACACTTTTCATGACTGGGGCACAGGAATGCGCACTATCTTATTGATGGTGCGCATTCCTGCACTGTAGTTTTGTCGCAGGGCAGCGCTGCAGAATTGCTTGCAGTGCTGTCCAGCACCAAAACCTGCTGAGATGAGGTCCCAAGTGTTATCCCCATTTTTAAGACCATCTATTTTCTGGTCTTAAGTAACTGGCTCTAACTGCAGTTAGAGGCAGTTTTTTTGGTCTTCAGAACTTCAGGGATCCCCTTGTGAATATGGAGCAGTAGCAGCTCTTGGTGGGAGTGCTGCCGGGTGGTGACATGGGGCGAGGGAGGGGCAGGGTGGGGGGTAGTAAACTCTGGAATACTGCCCAAAAGAGGTAAGTAAACAAATAAATAAATTCGTTGCGCACGCTGCATCGCATTTGGCGATGCAGCGCGCGCAACAAATTTCATTTTATTTATTTATTTGTTTATTTACCTCTTTTGGGCCGTATTCCAGAGTTTACTACCCCTCGCCACACGTCACCGCCCGGCAGCACTCCCACCAGGAGCCGCTACTGATATGAAGTAGTGGGGTTTGCAGCCGTTTTTGCATGGGAACGCCTCTCCTGCATATAATTATCGCTAAAAGAAGTAGCGATCTTTACAACGGACATTTATGCCTAAAAACTGTTGCTAACGGCTGAAAAGTGCCGCTAACGTGGTGATAACTCCTTGTGAATATGCCCCCATGTCTTCTTTTGGTCTTTTTCAACAGGTGTATAATAAACCTACTCACAAAGCTGGTCATACATTAGAGCAAATAATTTCTAATTTGAAGATGGTATCTCTCGTTCACTACCATTTGCATAGTCTGATCACCAACTAATTAACTATAAATGGCAAAAATCTAAAAAAGATCTACCTCTTTCAGAAAAAATCCAAACCATGTCACATGCCCTACACAAAATTCATCCAGCAGACCTGTCTCGCTCTTTGGAAACAAATACTCCTCTTCTTTCTGGAGTACTAGAATCGGATGTTGAGTGCATGGATGACTGGATTCTTAACAGCATCAATGACTTGACTCCAGCCTCCGAACTCAGATCCCAAAGAATGAAACAGGTGACCCGTGGTTTAACAAAGACCTTAGGACTGGTAAAAAACATTGCAAATGCCTTGAGAGGAAATGGCGAAAAGCTATAATTTGGTTGAAAAAATTACCTATGAAATGGCATTAAAAAAGTACCACTTAGAGGTTTGCTCAGCCAAAAAAGCTTTTTATGAGATAAGGATAGCCAAGTCAGGCAATGAATCCAAAGGCATTTTTGAAATGGTAAAAACCTTTATGAACCCTGACGCCGCCCTTAGAAGCCATCAACCCTCAGCTGAATGGTATGAACTGCTGGCTTCTTGTGTTCATGATACATTTCAAGTATGCAAGCAAGTTCTCTTTGACTCCCAGTTAGATGACATCCTGTCTGAGAAAACAAATTCAAGTAAGACCATTCCTGGGATGCCATCTCTTTCCAACATCCTATCTATTTCCTTGGAGGAATCATTGGCAGCCATTAAAAGCCTTAAATCAGTGTCTCAATCTGACCAATGCCCGCACCAATATACTTGCCAAAGTGGTACAAGTCATCAATACCATTGGAAACAAAGTTTTGAATACCTCTCTGTCATAAGGAACGTTACGAGTACAATGGAAATGGGCCAGAATTCTACCTTTGCTTAAAAACCTATGGCTGATCCCAAAGTTCCAGCAATTTCTACAAATCTCACAATATTTGGATATGAATGATCTTCTGCACCCGCGCCAGTCTGGATTCAGACCACACTTTAGCACTGATATGGCCCTGTTAGAGGTCGCTGAGCATATCAAGGGCACCTTAAACAAAGGAGGGAAGGCCGTCTTGATTATGTTGTATTTATCAGCGGCCTTCGATACTGTCCCCCACTTGAGACTCCTTGCCTACCTCCAATCTATTGAGATTGGTGACCTAGTCTAATGTTTAAAAAAAACACTTACCTTTTCCGCCGTCTCTCGTCATCATCTCCGCTTCACTTCTTTTCCTGACTCCAGTCTGTAAGAAGTAGGAAGCACACAGGCTCCCCTAACCCAATCAGAACACTGCAATGCAGCGTTGTAATTGTTCTGAATGCCGTGGTTCGGCGCTCAGACGGGGACAGGAAGACTGAGCAAGTTCCTCACCAGGCTGTGCATTCCAGCTCGGTGGGGAATATGCAAAGTGTGCATGACTGTTTGGCCAGCAGGCTTGGGCATCAGTCATTTCCTCAGGGACATTCAAGTAGCACCAAACAATGTTAATGTCAGAAAGCCAAACAATTGCATTTCCAAACAAATGTATTGAAAACAAAAAATAAAAAAACTAATTAGACAAAAATGGACTCAAAATCAGATTTAGGGTACAGGATTTTTTTTTTTTTTTTTAAACTTGTTTGAGTCAAAAGAACCAGAGAACACAAAGTGCCAATACAGGTTATTGGGAGTGGTTGTTAACAGAAGTTTATCCAGCCGATTTATGAAGACCTCATCCATTACTTCTGCTTCTTTATGAGGTCAAATTATTATGGCAGGAAATCATTTTTATAATGCATCCTACTCATTGGTGATAGCCACTACCCAATCCAAAAATAATTCACACAGACCATCTTGACACCTCTTTCAATGGTTTCTGTTTGCTTTCCTGCAAACTATTCTAGAGTACCCTGCACTACGGCTTTTTAAGCTGCTAGTTCCCTGTCTCTTTCTAGATCACTTCAACTCCTACGATGGGCTGATTTTTTAAAATCCTGTCATACACCTGCCAAACCATTATTGGAAACAGGGTTCCACCAACTACTAGTAGAAAAAGGATGGCTGTGAGAACTCTGGGATCAAACTCCTTCCTCGCACTAAGCCCTGTTTAGTATAAACACATGAAAAGGGCAAAGCCTCAGCATGGCGCTTTGTGATAGCATCTCTGTTCCTTTACACTCTCTCTCACACAGACCAGTGGCCAGTGATTACTCTTCCTGCAATCAGAGCTACCTCTATTATTTCGTGGCTAGGAAGCATTTTGCACCTCATTTAAGGACTAATGATTGCCGGGAAGGAAAACCCAGCAAAACTGAATTAATGATAGCTAATGCTCCCAGGCGGGAGAAAGTATCCTTTTATAAACCATCTTTTGACATTAATGAACAAAAATCAACCTTTACCAGTGTACTCACTTTTAAAAACATATAAAAAAAAAGAGTTTGCAATAGCATTTTTTTATGGCTAAAGTGTGGAAAAGTGTTTTAATCACACGTAGTCATTCTGCGTCAGAAAAGCTAAAGTACCAATGTAGGGAACGTGAAACTAACCATTGTAGGGACCAACTACCCTAAATATTCCCACATTCATACATAAAGGGCTGCAAAGTATACTTAGGGGAGACTTAGCCATTGTTTAAAAGCAGAATGTAAAGAGATCTTTGACAATTGCCGATGTGCTGGTTTAGGATGTAGTGTTCGGGTCATACTTGCATGCATGATGATTAACTATTTTACAATCACATACAGTGTGGTGTTGATAAACACTGCAGCCAGTATTTAACTTGTTTGCCATTGATCAACTCCCTGCAACACTGCATATCGTACTTAGAAGTTAAATATGGCACTTGAGATTAAACAATTGTATGCCATGTTTGTGGTTCAGCATCCATATAGTGGGTGGCTGAATAACGCTCTCTCATTGCTTGGGTTTAAAATGTCACTAAAACCTAAGCAAACAAGCATTTGCAATGCAGTAGGTCTACACTCTGATTCAGGAATACATGCTTGTCGCTGGAAACATTTATGGACACATTCCAAGGCTTGTAAAATGCACAAACAGAAAGGCAAGTGCATTGATGTAAGAGAACAGCACTATAAAATGTTGTGTGCAACTGCATAACTAGAGTTTTGAACAGCCTGAAGAATCAGCGTTAGGGACAAGTTATGGTTAACACAATAAGATGGCAGATTTAACACACCTCACACTGAATTTAGAAGCACAATTGTTTGAGCAGTACATGAACCTTGCTCTATCTGAGTTCATGGACTGCCACCCTTCACTGCGTTGCATTGCAGTCTCAAAATAAATTTCACTGCATTACCCTGTCTCCACTTAGAATGAGAACCTGTGATGTCTAACTGAAATGTGACTCCTCTGGCGCCTGCGATCAATGCAGAAATAAAACAAATTAAAATGACCTACCAAAATGTATGCACACTATATTTGTGGATGATCTATGATTATATTTTGGGACATGTGCTTGGCAGGGATTTAAAAGTGCAGGTTGACTTTTTGTGCTGAGATGTTCATGCAAGGTCTGTTTTCGAGTCTTTGTTTTTGCAAAGGATGTTTTCCAGTGACACAGTGCACTAAAAGCTACAAACATGGCTACACACCACTGTGCCCTGCATGGTGCCTGCTAGGAGATGCTACCCCTCACCCAGGTGCTTGCAGCAGTGCCCACGCTGGCCTGGGCATTACCTTCTTAAAGAAAGGGATGCCTTGGCATAAGAGGTGGGGTGGTGACGCTGCTAACACTACTGAGGGGGGAGTGGGGGCTGCCTGGCCCCTCAGCCTCCTCTTTCTCTAGCTCGAGGGGCTGGAGATTGTCCCTCAAATTGGTGATATCCAGGGGACATGGGGGAGGCATGAGGGAGGGAGAAGAGTAGCGAAGAAGGCAGTAGGGAGATGGGGAGTGAAGGTTAAGGGGTGGCAGGGGGAGGGAGAGTAGAAGAAGAAAGAAAATAGTGAAAGGAAGTGAGAGATGTGTGAAGGGAGTATGGGCAAAAGGTATTGGAAATTAGTTCAAGTAGGAAAGCAGAAGATAAAAAGGGGGGAGTGATAAAGAGGACCAATGGAGTGCAAGGGTCAGCAGGGGTATAACAGCAGAGAGGTACGAAGGTTTGTGAGTGTTGAAAGAAGGATCAGATGGAGGGGGCAAGGGCAAAGAGGAGGAGATAAGGAAGAAAGGAGCAAATGGTAAGAGAAGTAGTCGAGAGTTGAAGGTGAAGGGAGGGGCGAAGAGTAAAAACAAAGATCAGGGGTGAAAGCATGATAGAAGTAATGATGAGGGGGTGTTGAAAAAAGCAGGAGAGGTGGGGTAAAAGTTTGGAAAATGGTATCAACCTGAACATTTTCAGTGCTTGCCCCCTCGATAGCAGTTTGAACGGCATAGTTGTCTGGGTGTGCTGAGGGCAAGGCAAGACATGCTTGTTAGGGAGGCAGTTGTGTACAGCACTTTGCTGTGCGCTTCCTTGACATAACTGCAGAGTTTCACAGCACACAACATGCCAACATGCTTTAATCTTTGTTCAAGATGTTTTCCCTGTTTGGTGGCACGGTGTGCAAAGTATTTTCCTGGAATATTATCTGCTGGAAATGTCACTGTGCTGTCCCTGGAGGGTATTTAATGAGAAAGTAGCCCTTATGGATATTTAGAGACGGTAGCACTAAAAAAAATAACAGGCAGCAATGGGCGGGAAGCTGAGCCCCCTGATCATAGGCTGTGCTCTGTGCCTCCTGAAACACAAGAGCTGAGAAACGGCTTGGAGACTGAGGCGCTTCCTTCACAGCCCAGGCCTGGCTATTCATTTAAGAGTCTTTGGTCCAGGGTGAAGTGACTCAAGACAGTTTGCAAGAGTCGGTCGGGTGTAATCCCTGCCACAGCCCACATAGTACGTACCTGCAAACAGAAGGAGCGCATCACGGTGGACATGTTTAGATTAAAAGAAAGATTTACATGGCCGTCGGAGCAGCAGCGACGTTCACTCTTTTAGCAATATGTCACCCACTTCACGCCCGCTGAGCTTCATGAAACATGAAGCGTGGTGGCCGTGAAGCGGGTGCCATGCTGAAAAAAGGCGTGCGGCCACACACGCACTCACTGAAGTGCTCGTAATAAAATTTTTAAAAAGGCACTGCCACCATATTTAAAGATAAAGCGCAACGTCGCAGTGTACCATGCAGGAAGTGCTTTGTATTAATATAAAAAAAGCAGGAGGGAAGAGGAGGCAGCTGCATCTGAGGAGAGGGAGTGAGCATTCTCAAATGTGAAGAGCAGAATAACAAGGAGAGGGAGCAAGCCTAGGCGCGAGTGAGTTCCTGAGCCAAAATAAGCAAAAAGAAAAAAAAGATAGCTTAGAAAGTAATAAATAACATGACGAGTAGGGCTACATGTAAGAGGGGCGATCCTCATGGGAGGCTTCAAAAGTAAAGAAGGAGGGACTACTGAACATGTTAACCATGGAAAAGCAGCCATTTGCGCAGGACAGTAAAAGGAGCAATTTGATAGATGGGCGGTGCATAAAGCCCATAGTCTAGATACAGCATGTCTCTAAGAGACAGCAAATGCGCTGCATAGGCAGGACCTAAAAATGAGAGTCTCATGAAAAGATGCATGCTCTTACAATGAGGACTTATTTGTGTCTGCCTGGCAATTATAGAACGGTGTTGAACACACTTCACAGTTCGGGTTAATTTCTCACTTTAAATCTTTTTCGGAGTTCAGATATTTTCATTGGGCTAGGCTCCACAAAGTGGGATACAGGTTAATTTCAAAAGTACTCTGCGAAAGAATGCTCATTTGATCTGAATCGTTGGACAAGGTCCTGCACAACAAAAACAAGCCTATCAACAATAATTAGTTATGACGAAGAAATGTAATCATTTTTGAAAATGCAAGAAGGCATTATTTGTTTCTAACTAAAGGTGACTGAATAACTAAAAACTCTCTCTATAAAGCGATCAAATGTTTTGGACCAAGTATGGGCTAAAGATTAATCAGATGAATACTTACCATTATCAAATTGGAACTTTCTGAATGGGCGTAGAAAAATTCTACTGCAACTAAAAACTTGAGGGAAAAGTCAGTGTTGAAACAATGGGAGTTGATTGAAATAGATAAAAACACAAAAAGATGTATTTAAGGATAATTCTATTTTCACATAGATCAAACCTTTGAAAAAGTTCAATTAAGGCTTTAGGGCACAAAAGAGAGGCATGCAACAAGTGCTAAATGAGAAGTGGATATGAGCATTGCCATGTTCAAATTACTTTAACTGCAATTGTATTACTAGAGGCAAACTGTGTCATCTACATACAGTAAGGCTATAGCTATTAAAAGGTGTACAGCGTGCGAGACAAAATAAAATATATAACAATACAATATCTATGTGGCATCTATTATGTAGGGTCAGATTTGTACTGCCTTATAGCTTTAATGGAATATACAGTATTCTAACTTTCAGAAAGATTTCAAAGCATCACCAGTGTCCAGATATTTTATTCTGCGTCCATAGAGTAAGGGACGGTGATAAATCAATCAATTTGTTACACAGTTGTAACATGGATAAAAGAATTACAGGAATTTACTTGTTTTATATAAAAGTACAAACATACTATTATGGTAATCTGGACAAATACACTAAAATATTTTCATAAATATCATAAAAATAAAAAGTCGGCATCAAATAGATTGTGTCCGTACATGACAATTTTTAAATGGTGGAAAAACAATGCAAGAATCAATATATAATAATCACTTTAAATGTTCAACTATATACAATAAGTGACCAATAATGTTTTTTTAAACATATATATATTTTTTAAGACCTGACAGTGACGCCAAAAAGATTATTACAAAAGTAGAACTTTGAAAAATAACATTGTAAAACAAACAACACCGATGATTCATTGAAACAAAAGAACAACTAATGATGATTTTGTAATGGAATGCAAACATCAGGAAATTTGTAAGGTTTTGAGAACATCTTGACTTGTTGCTGAAAAGACATGGAAATGGAAATACAGAAAGATTCAATGGTAATATGCGGAGTGGAATATTGTCATCTAAGACATGTGGCAAGTGAAAACAGGCATCAAATCTCTCTGAAGATGCCAACAGGAAAGGGGAAAATTGACCTATTTAAAAATCATTTGACTTACTTCGAAAATGGTTGTAGCACTTAATTTAAATTTTTGTATTTGTATTTTCAGATTTGAATAATCAGTTTCATCCATATTGATTACGTGATACTTTACCAGCTGTGGTCCGTGCAGGTAACAGCGGTGGGGCGCGTTGGGGGGGATTTCGAGGGACGATACAGAGGGAAAATTAATTATTTATTTAATTTTCCCTCGGCATCGTCCCTCGAAATCCCCCCCACACTGCCCCACCGCCCCACCACTGTTACCTGCATGGACCGCGGCTGTACCTTACCTATTAGATACATTTTCGATTCAGTTTACAGCAATGTCTTATCAGTAAGAGATCAATGGCAAAACACCCTTTTCTGTTAGCTAATCTGGATTTGTGATTTGTTTATAAACTGCAAAACTGTATACAAAATCGCTAATGTGAACAGCAGACCCCGATTGGCGTGGGCATTCAGTTCTCGAATGCATTGAAAGATATACGCTAATTATGACCTTATTTCCTAGATAATAAATCAGAGTGATCATGGCAAATAATTATGAACTTTATTTCTATTGTCTATAGGATAAAGCATACTATGTGGATTTTGAATATCTTGAGCCACAAGACGTGCATTTTGAGAAGAAATAGGACATTTACACCCGAAGTACACATACATATTGGTAATTTAGCAAGTCACTGTTGATTGACAAACAGATATTTCATGAGCGATACCATACATATGGCTGGCCCATGTTGCAAAGAATGTGTCATGCTTCAATCAAAAGTGTGGAGGAAAATTTATATTGCCTGTGTGAATGCATATATATCCTTTTTAGATTCATGACAGAACTATCACATATACATGTCTCGCAACCACACTAATTTGAACAATAGGTTGTCACAACACCATTTACCTCAACTAACATTGATTCTATTCGGCAATCCAATACCTGCCTGGTATAGGATTTCATTAATGTCACAAATGAAGTGGGGGTTAAATGTGTAAATTGCCAGTGCTACTTTTTTTCATATACTTTGGGGGATACAGAACGAGTTTTTGAAACTGAACCCTTTAAATTCTCACAAAAGGGCTTATTCTCCATATATACACATGTTACTCAAAACAGGACAGAAAAGAAGTCATCATTATGTCAAACTGTGTGTACATGTCTAACTACACAATACAAAGTTTGTGGTTGATGAGGAGATATTCACATGAGAACAGTGATATAAAGTCCAGACCAGTACTGACACACATCCAGCAGTGAACTTGTCCATCACATTTCCAAACACACTTTTAAACAATTGGCTACAGATTCACTTGTGTCTCATTGCAACAACCTATGTGCATGGTTAGCTGACATTAAAAAATGCATTCTGTATGAATTGTTCTCACCTCCTCCTCTGGCATGCCATACAGCTGCTTGTACAGGGGAAGGACTGTGTGTACCAGCATCTGCAGCTCCTCTGGTGTAATGCCAGGGGCCCTGTCCACATTGCAGCTCCCAGAGGATGTGAACAGCAGCAGAGAGATGGGGAGGTCACTAGAAGTGCAGGTTCTGAAGGCAAGTGATCTGTATTGCAAAATGCAAGACTTATATCTAGACCGCAAAGGCGGTCTTCTGTGCGGGCAGTCAAAGGGATAGGTCCACGTTGGTCACATTTTCCGATGTCATCCAATAGATTCAATTGCTGATGGGCATTCCACCAATTGCATGGTTCAAAATAGCCATGGTCACTGATTAAGATTGCTACATTAGCAATGGAAGTTTACTGTGTCGGTCTTTACTGTAGATGGACACAATCAGTAAGCTGCAGCTGTCAGGACCTGAGAGGCTGGGTGAAGAAGATCGCCAAAGTCCAGCTGGACCTGGCACCTCCAGGCAGGAGGGGCACGTGCCGCACCCTGACCCCCCAAATGCGTCGCATCCTGGTGGTGGCCTATCCCAACCTTGATGGGCAGTTGATTGCCAGACAGCAGCAGGGTGGGGGTGAGTATGTGTCTTGATGAACTTTGTACATTACCATGCATGTTCACGTATTGCAGCTAGTGTTATGACTTTTAGGTTTTGCGACAATTATGACCCATGTAATGTGTAACATGTAGCATATGCAACAATAGTTGTTTGGGCATGGTTAGGTCCCTTGATTCAGGGACATGTAAGACTAAAATAGGCTAAGTATTGCAAGTGGTGCTATTCCATTGTAAAATGGGCTCATGATAACACAATGTGCAAGAAAAACACCCCTTTACTAATTTCTGTGATGCTCAACACAGTTCAGCCCAAATACCACTGTTTGCCCTGGTCTCTGTATTGAGACAACAAAACATTTGTGTTATCTGATGCTTGTGAACTTGACTGTGACATGCCATGCAATACATCCAGGTAGCAGGCACTGTGATATTGCAGGCTTTAGTAAGTAGAGATTGATCTTTGTTAAACATTTTACAAACAGCACTGGTGCTACCAGTTGACCAATGGAGCAGCTGGCAATATCTAGACTTATGTGTACTGATGTCACACTTCATACTGGACCTTACCATGAGTGAGTGACAGAATACATCCTATATAATTTTAACAAGATTTCATGTTTTGGACTATGTGTAGGTGACAACAGATATCTGTAGGTGCCTAACAAAGTAGGTGTTAGGTGGTAATGGAGGGGGGTGAGTACATGGAAGTGAAAGTTACACATTCCTAATGGTATTGATGGTTGTCACAAGGGGCTTTAATCTTTTTAGGTAAATATAAATATGGTTTAGCACTGTAAATCAGATGTCTGGAAATGTGGCTTCACCGACATCTGAAAAGGGCAGATATATTCAGGTCAAGAACACAACGGCATTTAAGCTGGACAATATGAGAATGATGATATTTATCAAGGCGGGATAGGCTGACTGGTATGGCCTACTTGCAGTGTACCTTTGCGTAGAGTTATATGGACTAGGATAGAAGTTAATTCATTTGTCAACATGATTAAAACCTCATATTTTCTACTAGTTTCATTAGAGAGGCACAGTTTGCAATGCCACGCAGAGCCCAAAATGAAAGGCCAACTAATAGTCATGCCTTTCGTATGAGCGTCACCATCTTTCAAGAGACCTCAAAGAGTGTGTCAGTGCCTTTTAGGTGTAAGAGGACACATGTAATGAAGCTTAGATGTACTAGACTACCTCTGCTTCACACCGCATGCTCTCTAAATGTGTGTAGAAGAAGCTGCGTGGATCACTTTCTGCTTATTATACAGGGCTGTGTGTTCAAGTGCTTCCATGAGGTCTGCCTAGCAAACAGATCTGCGTTTCTGAAACTGAAAGGTGAAGTAGCTCTGACAATATTTGTCCAGGGGAATGATAGACCATATAGTTTTTCAGTTAGGGTCATCAGTTGCACCACACATGTCAGACTACATGTAGAAGTACAGACATACCTGAAATATGGTAGCAGTCAGATATTCAAACTTGACAGAATACGCTTTCAGTTTCAAGCACACACACCCCTATGTACGGTCTATTTGATGTGTACCTTTACCAAGACTTATATGGACTAGGATACAGGTTAATACAGTTGGTACCATATTTTAAATCTCACATTTCTCTACCACTTTCTTTCAAGAGAGATGTCGCTGTGCCAGGCCTAACACAAAATGAAAAGTCAAATCCTGTCATTTCACTCTTCTTAGTGTCAACATCTTTGTGGAGATGTCAATGAGAGTGTCTCTGCATTTTTTGGGTAAGATGACACATGTTTTTTTTGTAAAATCATTTTTATTGGCATTTCTTATTTCCGCACAGTACATACATTGCATTTGCTTTGGGAATAAACATCATTCAAATTGTACATCATGTAATTTTGTAAAGTCTTACATCAGTATTTGACATATACATCATTTACTTAATTGTCTCTGTCGGCGTGGGAAGACGTACTGGTACAAAGCATGAGTCTGTAGGAGATTGCCTATAGTATGTACTGTGAGCTTAGCGCTAGCCTGCGGCACTAGCACTGTGATTAACATCTTGCTATGGTTGAGATAACAAACTGAACTCTTCAACCGGGGTGACTTTAACTGGGGTACACTGTATCTGAGGTAATACCGCTCGATAGGGACCGGTAAGCTGATGCGTTCTAACTGGACTGTGTGTGCGTCGGGGGGGAGGCGGGAGTGTCAATCTGGGGGTACTATATGTACTGTTTATCCTCGGTTTTCAGCCCTGCCTCACTGTGCATCTACTCCGTGGGGGCACTATGTCAGGCGGGTAAGATGGCACATGTAAAGTAGGGTACATGTACTAGACTACCTCTGTTTCACACAGCATGGTCTGTAAATGTGTGTAAATGCTGCATGGATCAATTTCTGCTTATTATGCAAGGCAGCCAAGTATGAAGCTCTGTGTCCAAGTGCTTCCATAAGTCCAGCCTGGCAAACAGATCTGTGCTTCCAGGACTGAAAAGTGAAGTAGCTCTAACAATATTTCATCAGGTGTATGATAGACCGTATAGTTTTAAGTTAGAGTCATCAGTTTCAGCACATGTGTCAGACTTCATGTACAAGTAGAGACATACCTGAGACATGGTAGCAGTCAGACATTCAAACTTGACAGGGTACGCTTTCAGATAAATGCACACACCTCACTATCTACAGCCTTCTTGCAGTGCACCTTTGCAGAGACTTATATGGACTCGGATAGAGGTTAAAATACTTCTGGCAACATGTTTTAAACCTTACTTTTCTCTACCTGTTTAATTAGAGAGGCAGAGCACTCAATGCTAACCCTAAGCAAAAATGAAAGGCCGACTCCCATCATGCCACTCTTCTGAGTGTCAGCATCTTTCTAGAGACCTCAATGAGTGTGCCAGTGCCTTTTCAGGGGCAAGTTGACACATATAAAGAAGCCTATAAGTACTAGACTACCTCTGTTTCACACCACATGTTCTCTAATTGTGTGTAGAAGAAACTGCATGGGTCACTTTCTGCTCATTATACAGGGCAGCCAGGTATGAAGCTGTGTGTTCAAGTGCTTCCATGAGGTCTACCTAGAAAACAGATCTGTGCATACATGTAAAGACATACCTGAGACATGGTAGCAGTCAGACTTTCAAACTTGACAGAGTACTCTTTCAGGTTAAAGCATACACATCACTATCTACGGCCTTCTTGCAGTGTACCATTGCAGAGACTTATGTGTACTCGGATAGAGGTTGATACATATGGCAAAATGTTTTATACCTCACTTTTCTCTACCAGTTTCATTAGAGAGGCAGAGCTCTCAATGGCAGGCCTAAGCCAAAATGAAAGGCTGAATCCCGTCATGCCACTCTTCTGAGTGTCAGCATCTTTCTGGAGACCTCAATGAGTTTGTCAGTTCCTTTTTAGGGACATGATGACACATTTAAGAAGCCAACACGTACCAAACTACCTCTGTTTCACACCGCATGCTCTCTGAATGTTTGTAGAAGAAACTGCATGGGGCACTTTCTGCTCATTATACAGGGGAGCCAGGTATGAACCTATGTGTTGAACTGCTTCCATGAGATCTGCCTAGCAGACAAATCTGTGCTTCCGGGACTGAATGCTGAAGTTGCTCTTTTGTATTCGATTTCTATAATTATGAGAAGTTTGGAAAGTTTATTTAAGAAATGCGGAAAGTAAGAACAAATGTGTGTTGTGAGATATGCCTCTGGATAGCGCTTAAATGATACCTCATCAAAACTGGAACACACAAATCAGCTGTTCTGTCGGTTGGCAGAGCATGAGACGCAGTATTTTAATATATTACAAAACACGAGCAATATTTTCACCTGCGTGTGTATGCTTTCACAAGCTGTTTACCATCTCGGCATGCTGAAAAAAACAGCAAGAGGCCTTTTGCTCAGGAACAGCACATTTGAACACTGTGGGTTTAAAAGGTATATCATGTTCGTAGCACTCATCAAATGTCCCAAAAGTCACTGAAGTTAAAAATAGACCTTTTCATCGGCTTCTAAAATGCAATGAACGTTTTTAGATCTAGCGTTAGACAAGACTTTTTTTTACTAAAATAATACACATTATCTACTCACTTGTATGTGTTTCTAGCCAGCCCTCATCTGTTGTTGTATCATTTACATTTTTCTTCAGCCTACTACAGAATTCCGCATAGAGCATTCTGCTCATTCACAAAGAGCGCGTCCACACACAAAGTGCTTCCCTCCAGTTCAAGGGACTGCTATGGCAATGCATGCATTCCCGGGCTAAATAAATATTTTGAGGTTTTAGTAACCACCCCATCAATAAATATTACAAAAACTATGATAAAACACAAAGAGCATTGACAAAGGCAAAAGGCTAAGCACCAATTCAAGAGCTATTGGCTTTGGCAATGTGTGCTTCATCATCACTCTAAGTATAAATCATTAACGTGTTTATACCACTGCTTCTGTTGCCAGTTGCAATTGACACGCTTGCCCGGTCTACAGCACGCTACACACAACAGAATGAACAGGCTTCGGTGTGTGGCAGGTGAGCACTTCATACGAGTGCCCCTTCCATAACGTGCACAAAATCTGCACTTTATACATGGTTTAGTCACTCTGTGCCTGTGTGGATACATTCTGAAGATGGGTCAAGCATACATTTTAGGCACAGCACACTGCACACAACGAAAGAAACAGGCTTTGGTTTGGCGCACATTAGCAGGTCTTTCACAATACATCACCAGTTTGGTTTACTGCGCAAGACAAGTCACTTTTGCACTCTTCGCAGCTAGCTGTCGTAGGTGTGCACCTACTTAACTCCTACCAGATTCTTTATCTACAGGTGCCATTACTCACTCAAAGGCAGCTTTCGGGACAGCAGTGAAAACATCCCCAAACAAACCTTGGGTTTTTTATGCAGACATAATTCAACAACAAACCACATAATTGTACTCAACAACACAATTACATAATACACCACGTACATTCTATCCAGACCACATACTTTAATTCATACCTAAAATTCAACAGCACACCACATAATTAAGCTCCACTACATAACACTCCACAACACAAAATACCATTCCATATATTTACACTCCATGATACACAATCCCACTCCACATAATTACAATACAATCAACACCACATATTTGCTAACCACATAATTCCACAGACACCATACCACATAATACCACACAAAGCCATCCACACACAGCCACACCTAACCATTCCAAACCAACTTACGTTATTCGCCTACACACAATGTACATCCACTCCACCCCATAACATATAGATAAAACACATTTTCAACACCAATAGCGCTAACTCTCGTTTTACTTTATTTTCTAAAGCACATGCCTTTGCCTTAAGGGGTCTGTATCAATTAGAAATGATGAGTTAAATCCTGTTTGGGGGTCACTGTGTAGGCCTTATTTGTTAGTTTTTCTAAACTTAATATATTTTGTTATTTGGAAAAAATTTCAAAGGTTTAAATAAACATAGCACATTTAAAATGTATAGCTACAATTGGTGTGTGGGAGGGGGGTTAGTGTATTTTCTAAACTTTATAAACATTATCCATTTTTACACACACAATTGCACAGTTACATATCACCCAAATAAACTCAACACATTTCTATTACACACCACATAATTCAACAAGAAACCACATAACACAAATCAACAAAGCAATTACATAAAACACCACAGACATACACTCCACACCACATAATTCAAATCGCAGCACAAAATTACAACAGCACACCACATAATAAAACTCCAAAACATAACGCTCCTCAACACAAAATATCATACCACATAATTACCCTCCATAACACACAATCACCAGGGCTGGACTGAGAGCCAAAAGCAGCCCTGGAAAGTTTGTCTGACCAGCCCCCTTCCTGCATAGTCTGTCTCAGGCAGCTCTGTTCGGCTGCACTGAGGCTTGTATTTTCATTGCACTACATTGCTGGCCTACAGTGAGAGCGGACCCGAAAAGTAGCCTACCGGGGAAACGCCCTGATGCCCGGTATGGTCAGTCCGGCCCTGTCAATCACACTCCACATAATTCCTATACATTAAATACCACAACATTTCTATCCACATAATTCAATTGCATAACATACCACATAATTCCATTACACACCACATACATCCACTCCATAAAGAAAAAACAATTATATTTACATCGCCAATAGCTCTAACTCTCGCAAATGCAAGGCCTATTGCATTGCAAATTGAAATTGCTTGTTTAAGTTGTATTCGTGTTTGCAGAGTGATGGCGAAAGTGTTACAGGGCCTCCAACCAGCTTTCAGGAATCCTGCTGTGTAGGACTTACAGGAGTTTCCAGGAGGGCTTTTTGACCCCCAGGGTCCCTCAGGAGTAAAGTGGACTTCCTCCCCCAACCAGTAGTGCACCACAAGTCACGATTGCAGAGTGGTGGAGAAAGGGGGCGCGGCCTCTGAAGACCTCTTAGCAATCCCGCTGTGTGGAACTTATCGGAGATAACAGTAGGGGTAGTTGGCCACCAAGGACGTCCTTGGGGGCCAACTACCCCTCCTATTACCTCCAGTGAGTCCCATAGAGCAGGATTGCTGAGACCTGACAGCAGGACACGCCCCCTTTCTCCACCTTTCTGCAGCACCTGCTGGCGCACTACTAGTAGGGGGATGAAATCCCCATGGCTATTGAAGGTTCTTGGGGGCCAACTACCCCTCCTGTTACCTTTAGGAAGCCCCACACAGTGGGTTTGCTGAGAGGTGTTTGGTGGCCATGCCCCCTATCTCCTCCACTCTGCAAATGCGCTTCCTGGCACACTACCAGTTAGGGGATGAAGTCCCCTTGGCTTTTGAGGGCCCTTGGGGAGCAACTTGCCCTCCTGTTACCTCCATTAATGCTCACAAACCTGGATTGCTGTGAGGTTGTCAGAAGCCCCCCCCCCTTTCTCCACCACTCTGCAAACGCACCTCCTGGTGCACTGCTGATTGGGAAAATAAGTCCACTTTAGTCATGAGGCCCTCAGGAGAGAAGGGGGCCTCATCCCCCCACCAGCAGTGTGCCGAGAGGCATGTTTGCAGAGTGGTGGAGAAAGGGGGCGTGGCCTCCCACCACCCATCAGCAATCCCACTGTGTGGGGCTTATTGGAGGTAACAGGAGGTTTGGTTGGCCCCTAAAGACCCTCAGCAGCCAAGGGGACTTCATCCGTCAACCAGGATCACACCAGGAGGTGCATTTGCAGCATAGTGAAGAAAGGGGATGGGGCCTCCAGTGAGTTGCCGTCTTTTTTCATTTTTTTATTTTTTAGGATACCCTTCCCTGGAGCATTTTGGCCCCCCAGACCCCATCCCCTGGGGCCTGACCCATTTTTTATTTTTTTAATAAAATAAAATGGGAGGCCCATCCCCCAGGGTCCAGCCTTTATTAATTTTTTTTAATAGTCTAAAGGAAGGGGGCCGCTTAGCTATTTTCAGCCCCGGGGACCCCATTCCCTGGGCCAGCCCCTATTATTTATTTATTTATTTTTAAAAGGGAGGGGGGCTGCGCAGCCCCCCTCCTGAGGCTGATTTTGGCCCCAGGGACCCCATCCCCAGGGCCAGGCCCTTATACTTTTTTTTTAAAAGGGGAGGGGGCCAAGAGGCCCCCATACCCGGGTCAACTTCGGCCCTAGGGACCCCATCCCCCGGGGCATGGCCTTCTTGTTGGGAATCACGGGGGAGCTTGAAGGCCCCCGCGGTCCCTACAGGTTCCCTGCCTCCAGCAGGAGCCTGCATTGATATTACACAAAGGGAGCAGCTGACATGCAAAACTGGAAGCTATGGTGAATGGTACTTCACCACAAGTAATAATGGCAGTAAAGGTTTCAGTAATTTAAAGATGAGATCAACCCCTGGTAGCTCTGACACAAAACAGAGAGGCTTAACTTAAGAAAATATGTAAAGAATTTAGAAGTAACAAAATGGTTAAAAAGTCAAAAACATAATACAATAAAAGATCCAATCCAATTTAAAAGCATAGTGTTAGTTTTAACAAAATGATACCAAAACGACAAAAAAATCAATAAGGGGAATATGAGTTTTAAAGTTTCAAAATGAAGCACCAAGCCCCAACCGTGGGCAACTGGTCGTGCTAGACTGGGGCAAAATCTAAAAGTTAATGACGACCGCTGCTGATTGCCAGTCAGATACAGAGACTCGGTTGGTCCCAGTGAAAGTGTTACCTTCTTTTCTTAGAAACCGTTCTGCACGTCGACAGGCCGTTGATGAATTTGTTGGCATCGAAGGCAGTAGACTGAGGCCAAAGAAGGTCCTTGATGGGTTGCAGGAGGACGTGTTCTCAATGTGGTTGACTACAAAGGTGAGAAGGCTCTGAGTGGGAGAAGTTCGCGATTCTTGTCCAAAATGATCTCAACGTCAATCGGGGTCGATCAGTGTTGGTTCCAATGAAGTTGACGGCAGTCTGTCTTCGATGTTTCTCTGCAGCTCGGAATTCCCTTGTGAGAAGTTGGCCTGGTATATGCTGTCCACTAGTTATAGTGGGCACCTTGCACCAGTCCAAACGACCTTTATTGATGATAGGTTTAAAGACAACCTTTATTGAAAGCTATCCTAGTGGTAGCTATGGAGAGCAGCCTTCAGGCTAAGTCTTGAAGGAGTGTTAAGCTGTTTGTTTTACCAGTTATAAGCTCATGAATGACCAAATGAAAGGAGAACCACACCAGGTATATATATAAAATATAAGTATTTATTACTAAACACTACCCAATAGTCTCTTTATGAGGCTAGATGTCAAAGTACATAAGTTACAAGTCAAATAGCACAGTAAATTAGCACAATATATACGATTAGCCCTAGGGGCGTACCAAACCATATATTAAGAAAGTGGTATAAGAACCACGACTTAGGTAGACACAAGGCCTAGAGCCTGTAGAATCGCTGGGACCCCAAGGAACCACCCAAGGAAGTGACACAGGGGACCCACGGGGGCTGTGTGCAGTGTGTGAACACAGCCACGAGCTCCGTTATCGTCTATGGGAAAGTCGCGGTTAGAGTTTTAGAGTTTAAGGACACTTAGAAATGGATTAGGACCAAACCCTCTTGGACTTAGACAGTTCTAGGGTCAACACCCATGGGAGCACCGGAGTACTCGAGTTACCTCACCCAGGGAAGCCGGGTGCATAGGTGTCGAATGGTGTCGGGTCGCGTCATCGATTTCAATGGCAGCCTGCAAGGAAGTGCTGCTGCCGGGAAGATGCGAAGTGTCCGAAGAGATCCAAGTCTGGATTGGAGATGAGAAGAACCTGAAAGCAGAGGGGACAGAGTCTGGGTCACTTGCCAGTGACCAGGGGCACGATAGTCGAATGCCCACCGATGTCGGGTGCTTCAGGTGAAAGAGGTGAAGCTTGACTCTTCAGCCACGAGGACCAGGAGGCATCGACGACAACCAGGAGCTGGATTCGAGCTGTGCCACAAAGGATGTCAAGTGCTGCAGTGTTGGTGTCCGGATTGAACACAACAAGTCTTGGCAACAGCAACCCACGCAGAAAGGAGAAAGAGGCTTCTGGGCAGACCAGCAAGGTCTGAGGGACTCACCACTCGGTGGGGAGTCAGGGCACGTCTGGAGCAACCAGGGAAGCCCAAAGAAAATCAGAGTTGCCTTCACATGGACCCACCAGTTGACGGACCAGGGATTGCGAAGGAGCCTCGAGCTGAAATGCAAGAAGTGGGCCCACGGAACACTCGTGGAGTGTAGGCTCACAATCTTCAGTGCAAATGGGGCTCGGGGACTGGGATACAAGTAGTCCAAAGCAGGACTTCAAGAGTTGTCAAGAAATTGATGCACTAGCAAATGTGCACGGTGTCCAGGGGTTCTGGTTTCTCGTCACTCGTGAGGGCTGCGGGTCTCAGCTTTGCTGGGGACTCGGGTCGGCCTCTGAGAAGTCTGAAAATCCTCTTCCTGGGCTGCAGTTACTTCGGAGTCCGGCGGGAGCTTCGGAGATGCAGACCGGCAAATGCTTTGTTGGTGCCTGCCAAGCAGGGGAGTTACTCCTTGACCCCAAGGGAGATTTCTTCAGTCCTCTAGTCTTGAGTAGAGCATCGAAGTTCCAGGATTCAGGTGCAGAGTTTCGTCCAGGGATATCTAAAGTCCTGTTGCCAGGGGTTCCTTACTTATACCTAAGAAAGGGGTTGGACTAACTCTGTGGACCCACCTATGGGAGGGTTTGGAAAGAGGGGTGGCTACACCCATTTCCTTTGTCCAGTTTCGCGCCAGAGCAGGGGCTGGCAGCCCCTGCAACCGGTTTGAACTGGGGTATGCACGAGGACACCAAATGTGCCCCCAGTGCAGGACTTCAAAGCACTCTTGGAGTGCACCCACCCAGCCCCAATCCACTAAGGCCTGTCTGGGAGGTGGTAACACCTCCCTGTGACAGGAAACCTGTGTCCAGGCCTCCCCTGCCGGAGTTTCGGTCGGCAGCAGGAGGCCAGACTCATGTCTGTGGCTGCAGCATCCATTTTGTGATGCCAGGCTCTGTAAAGTTTCTACCGGGTATACCGGTACTGTCATGTCTCTCCCTCTAGAAGGGTGGGATCATACTCCCACACCAGTTACTGGTGTGGGGGTATGATTTCAAGGTGTGTGACACCAAACATGACATGTTTCCGTGCAGCCATCCCAAAGTTAGCATTTACCGCAAGGATATAATGCACTTAAGAGTATATGGTCAGGCTGCACTCACAGACAACCCCGGAGAGGAGATTCCGAAGGCTGCAGGGGTGCTCTGCTCATGCATGGGCACCCTCTCACATATAACCAAGCACCCTGCCTTCAGGATTGATAAGGCCTGCCATAGGGGTGACTGATAGGTTTCTATGTGCAGTGATAGGTGAGATATAGTGAACCTATATCTCTGTAAGGGGTGCATGCACCACCTTACCCAGGCTGCAGTAGCAGTCCTGTGGTGTCATTTTGGAGGGTTTTCCAGGGGTGGCACAATACATGCTTCAGCCCCTGGTAGGCCTCTGGGGTACCTATGCCCTGGGTACATAGTATACCATATACTAGGGACTTATAAGGGCACCCCAGAATCCAATCTGAAGTGTACTTAAGGTACATGGAATCAATTTAGAGAGGAAGCAGCTAGGCTGGGGTCCTGAATAGCAGGGCCCCAGCCAGACTAAAGTCGAAAAACAGTGATACATCAGCAAAAAGTGGGGGTAACCATAAGAGGCAGATCCTACTCTCCTACACAACCCCCCCCCAAAATGCAGGGACATTAAACTAACCTTGACCAGTTGAGTCTTCATGTTCTAAGTGGAAATATCTGGAGAGTCCATGTGCATTGGCATGGTTACTCCCAGGTCTATGTTCCACTGTATAGTCCATCCCCTGTAGGGAAATGGACCACCTCAAAAGTTTGGGGTTTTCACCCTTCATCTGTTTTAGCCATAAGAGGGGCTTATGGTCTGTCTGAACAATGAAGTGAGTGCCAAACAAGTATGGCCTCAGCTTCTTCAGAGCCCAAACCACAGCAAAGGCCTCCCTCTCAATGGCTGACCAACGTTTCTCTCTGGGGGTCAGCCTTCTGCTAATAAAAGCTACTGGCTGATCCTGACCTTCATCATTCAACTGTGATAGTACAGCCCCTACTCCCAACTCAGATGCATCTGTCTGCACAATGAACTTTTGGAGTAATCAGAACTCTGCAGAATGGGAGCAGTGCACATGGCCTGCTTCAGGTCATCAAATGCCTTTTGACAGCTAACTGTCCACTGAACCTTTTTGGGCATTTTCTTAGAGGTTAAGTCATTCAGGGGTGTCACTATTGATCCATACCCCTTGACAAATCTTCTGTAATACCCAGTCAGGCCTAAGAAGGCTCTCACCTGAGTCTGGGTAGTTGGAACAAACCAGTCCATGATGGTCTGGATCTTGCTCTGCAATGGTTGAACCTGGCCTCCACCCACAAGGTGGCCCAGGTACACAACCTGACTCTGCCCTATCTGGCACTTTGTGGCCTTGATAGTTAGGCCTGCCTTCTGCAGGGCCTCCAAAACATTTCTGAGGTGGACCAGGTGATCCTCCCAGGTGGAGCTAAAGACAGCAATATCATCTAGATATGCTGCACTATAAGCTTCCAGACCTGTAAGGACTGTGTTCACCAACCTCTGAAAAAGTGGCAGGTGCATTCTTCAAACCAAAGGGCATCACCACAAACTGGTAAAGCCCACCAGTGGTAGAAAATGCAGTTTTTGGCTTTGCATCATCAGCTAGTCTGATCTGCCAGTAGCCAGTTGTCAGGTCAAATGTGCTTAGATACTTGGCTGAGGCCAAAGTGTCTATTAGCTCATCTGCCCTGGGGATTGGATGGGCATCAGTCCTAGTGACTGCATTGAGGCCTCTGTAGTCCACACAAAACCTCATCTCTCTCTTGCCATCTTTGGTGTGAGGTTTAGGCACCAGGACTACTGGACTAGCCCAAGGGCTATCTGAAGGCTCAATGACACCCAGTTCCAACATTTTCTGGACTTCTGTCCTGATACAGTCCCTGACCTGGTCAGGTTGCCTGTAAATCTTACTTTTAACAGGCAGACTGTCCCCAGTGTCCAGTTTATGAGTGCACCAGGTGGTCTGACTTGGAGTCAGAGAAAACATGTGTCTGAACTGATTGAGCACCTGTCTACAATCAGTTTGTTGTTGGGCAGTGAGGCTGCCTGCCAAGGCTACACCATCTACTGACCCATCATCAGGGTTCTGTGAGAGCAGGTCAGGGAGTGGGTCACTCTCTTCCTCCTGTCCCTCATCAGTTGCCATGAGCAAGCCCATGTCAGCCCTGTCCACATATGGCTTCAGCCTGTTGAGATGGAGCACCCTGTGGGGCTCCTGGGAGTTCCCAGGTCTACCAGATAGGTAACCTCTCCCTTCTGTTCAACAATTGTATGGGGGCCACTCCACTTGTCTTGGAGGGCTGCTGGGGCCACTGGCTCCAACACCCACACCTTCTGCCCTGGTGGTAAACAGTCAGCACAGCCTTTTGGTCATGCCAGGCTTTCTGTAATTCCTGGCTAGCCTCAAGGTTTTTGGTTGCCTTTTTCATATACTCAGCCATCCTGGAGCGGAGACCAAGTACATAGTCCACTATGTTCTGTTTAGGGGGTTTGCGAGTAAGCCTGGGCGGTGAACTACGCTACGCTCGCGGAGCTTGCGTAGTTTCGGTAACTTCGCGATTCGCGTAGAACGCGAAGTTACCGCGCACTACGCAATTTGCGGCGTAGCGTAGCTGTTTTCTTCTTCGCGCGCTCAATATACGTTCTCGCGTGCGCGGTAACGACCTACCGTGATTCTGCGTTCGCCGACGCGACTTCCTATCCGTTCGCGGGCGCCACGAGATTTGGAATCCGGCCGCACGATCCCGCGAGAGTGTGCGAACGCGAACACGTCATTCGGACGCGCGATCTGACTTCCGGCGGCAGTGTTGGTAAGATCGCGATCCCGAACACGAAGAAACTACAATCTGGCGAAGAATATCTCTCGAGCATCATAAAACCTTCTCGAAAATGATGATTTTGCTCCAAAAAACTCCTCAGATTGTGATTTGGCTGTAGTTTTTTGTGCAAGGAGTCCTTTTTCTTTTTTTACTTTTTTTTCCAAGAGGAAGGAAGTGCCCCTGATTCTCAAACTTCCTGTTCCTGTCCAGCAGGCTCCTCCCAGTGCTTTGTCCATGTGCTGTTCATTTTCATTTGGATTTGGAGCTGGAAGGATCACTTTTTGTGTCTGTCTGCTGCATCATATCATTGGATTGGATTTGAGGACTTTTGGATTTGAGATTTTACAAGTAAGTTGGAGAATTGGTGTACTTGTTTGTTTGATTGGGGCTTGTTTGTACCTACATTTTTTGGGGGATTTCCATCGTTTTTAAAATTTATTGTTGTGGCCTCTAGTTTCGGTGGGGGCCTAGTTGTTTTTCTTTGATTGGAATTTCAGCCAGTAGGCCCAGACTAGAGCCAGAGGTACCCATGGGTGCATGTTTCTGTGGTGTCTGTTGAATTTAAACATCATGTAGGGCATGCATGGATGGCATTGGATTGAATTGGTAAATGTGGTTTTTGGGGTGTATTTCACTTTTTGGGTGTAATATATATACCTTTGTTGGATGTGTGTGTGTGATTGTTGTGTAACTTTCCAATCTTTCGTAGCCCTGTGGATTTTCGTTTTTGCATTTTTGTATTAAAGCTGTGTTGTTTAGCACTGCAGGCCTCCTTTGTCTGGTCATATTATTATAGGCCTGCTTGAGTTCATTGTTTTCCATGGCCTGTTGTGACTGTGAGTGACCACGTGGCTTGGGGCCATTTTGTGGTGGTAGTTTAGTAGTGTGCTGCTTTTTCCATATAGGCCTGCATGTCTTTTCTTTGTTCCCCTTGGCTTATGCTTGTTGTGAACTTGTGGGTGGCCTGGCCATGTGGTGGCGGCCATTTTGTGGGACCAGCCACTGTGCTTTTGCCATAGGCCTCCAAGCTTGCGGCCTAGTCTGCCAGTAGGCCCAGAGGTAGTCATCCTCATGGGTGCATAAAAACTGTTTCTGTGTTGTCTGTTGAATTGTAACATCATTTTGGCCATGGATGGCATTGGATTGAATTGCAAAATGTGGGTTTTGGGGTGGTATTTCAGTTTTTGGGTGTGTGTTAAATAAATAGGCCTTTTCAGCCAGTAGGTAACCCTGGGCGTTCAGCTTGCGGACTTTGGGCAACTCCGCACTGCGCGACAACGCGGACTTACACTTTTTCTCTTCTTTGCGTGCTCAATATACGTTTCCGCGCGCGCGATAACGACTTTTTGTGATGATCGCGATGCCGAACACGCAGAATTTACAATCTGGCGAAGAATATCTCTCGAGCAGCATAAAACCTTCTAAAAAATGATGATTTAGTTCATTTTGCACAAAAAACTCCTCAGGTTGTCATTTAGATGTAGTTTGGTGAGCAAGGAGTCACTTTTTTTTGTTTTACAATTTTTTTCACGAGGAAGGAAGTTGCCCAGAGTCTCCAACTGCCTGGTCCTGTCCTTTGTCTTCACTTTCTTGTTATTTTGGGTGGCCTGGCCATGTGGGTGGCGGCCATTTTGTAAAGCAAGGCATTGTGCTTTTGCCATAGGCCTGCATTGTCTGTCTTGTGTTCCTTTTCTTGTTGTTGTGGGTGGCCTGGCCATGTGGTGGCGGCCATTTTGTGGGACCAGCCACTGTGCTTTTGCCATAGGCCTCCAAGCTTGAGGCCTAGTCTGCCAGTAGGCCCGGAGGTAGTCATCCTCATGGGTGCATACAAACTGTTTCTGTGTTGTGTTGAATTGTAACATCATTTAGGCCATGGATGGCATTGGATTTAATTGCAAAATGTGGGTTTTGGGGTGGTATTTCAGTTTTTGGGTGTGTGTTAAATAAATAGGCCTTTTCAGCCACTAGGTAACCCTGGGCATTCAGCTCGCGGACTTTGGGCAACTCCGCACTGCGCGACAACGCGGACTTACACTTTTTATCTTCTTCGCGAGCTCAATATACGTTTCGCGCGCGCGATAACGACTTTTTGTGACGATCGCGATGCCGAACACGCAGAATTTACAATCTGGCGAAGAATATCTCTCGAGCAGCATAAAACCTTCTCGAAAATGATGATTTAGTTCATTTTGCACAAAACCTCCTCAGGTTCTCATTTAGATGTAGTTTGGTGAGCAAGGAGTCACTTATTTTTTGTTTTACAATTTTTTTCACGAAGAAGGAAGTTGTTGGGTGGCCTGGCCATGTGGTGGCGGCCATTTTGTGGGACCAGCCACTGTGCTTTTGCCATAGGCCTCCAAGCTTGCGGCCTAGTCTGCCAGTAGGCCCAGAGGTAGTCATCAAGGGTGCATAAAAACTGTTTCTGTGTTGTCTGTGGAATTTTGACATCATTTAGGCCATGGATGGCATTGAATTGAATTGCAAAATGTGGGTTTTTTGGGAGGGTCTATTTCACTTTTTGGGTGTGTTAAATAAATGCCTTTTTTGCGTGTGTAATTATAATTATGTGTTGTTGTAGTGGCTGTCTAACTTTCCAAACTGTTTTTAGCCATGTGGATTTTAGTTTTTGCATTAAAGCTGTGTGTGTTTTATCAGGCATCCTTTGTCTGCCCATATATAGGCCTGCTTGAGTTCATTGTTTGCCGTGCCTTGTGCCTGTGAGTCACCATGTTGCTGGGGGCCATTTTGTGGTGGTAGTTAGTAGTGTGCTGTTTTTGCCACATAGGCCTGCGTGTCACTCTTTCCATTGTTCCTCTTGTCTTACTGCTTCCAAATCCATCCCCATTGCCAGCTGCAGCTCCCTGATGCTGCATACATCCCACGTGATGCACAAATTTAGGCCAAACATGCTCCACTACATTTTAGTTTTTGTTCTTTACTATTCTTATTCTTCCAGAGTGTACACACTACACAGTAGCCAGGAAAGCCCTGGCCTTGTTGTCAAAGTCTCATAAATGGCTACACTGTGTGTTGTTGTTCACTGAGTTTCTAAAATTTAATAATTGAGGCCACCACCACACACTAAGTTCTATATTATATTTGTTTGATTTGTGCTATCGTTTGACTGATGTTGTTCTGGCTTTTTTGCTTTTAGGTGCACAAAGACTGAGGAGGAGGTGTGTCATCATTGCCCGTTGCACTGCCAGACAGACATCCTGCTGCTGTACACAACGTGACGTGTGACCTGACCAGACATCTCTGCAACTGAGTGCTGCTGACATCTGAAGAAGATGGGCCCAAAGAAAGCAGGTACCAGGTCCTCCAGTACCAAGAAAGTTGCTATTGAGAAGAAGGAACAGAAGAAGGAAGTGACACTTAAGTCTGGTGTGCCGCCCAGTACCTTTTTGGGAGAAAAAAAATTACGCCTGCAGCAGCGGTGTCCGGGGGGCAAGCTGGGGGCAGCACCTCCGCATCAGTGGGCCCAACCCACCAACCCAGGCCCAAGCACATGAGTGTGGAAGAGGTAGCCAGCCTAATGGTGGAAAGCAGTGATGCTGAGCCTGAGATAAACTTATCGCTATCTCAAAGTAGTACCCAATCAACGCAGGAGGAAACACAGCAGATAAGTGGTCAACAACAACAGCCGCAACCACCGCCCGCAATAGTAGTTGTTGTTCCTCCCGAAGTAGGGGCAGTTCAGGAAATTGAGCCTCATGCAGAGGTAGAAGAAGAAGCCACTCATTCAGAAGATCCATTGTCTTCCAAATCTCCAGCAAGGAAAAGGAGGGGTAGTCCATCAAGTTCTTCGCCAAGCCCCCTTCTGATGATCTAGATGCCACTTGGAAGCCACAAACTGAGTCTGAGAGGGAGCCACGTCCCAAGACCAAGCTAGGGAAAAGGAAGGTTCCAGAAAGCCTTACACTTATGGAGGTCGATGTAGAACAGCAGGATGATGATGATGATGATGAGCCAGTCATCACGAACATCACTCCCGGCCCCGAGGAGATGGAGACCAACATTATTACCCTATCCAAAATCGCTGCGAGGGATGTAGCACGCATACCTCCACAGGTAACACCACCAACACGACCTACAGCTTCCATATTTGCATTAGCAAAGGCCCGGCAGCGACCTACATCCAGCACAACCACCACCTCAGTAGAAGTAGGTAGTGGTACAGCAGCACAGAGTCAAATTCAACACACACCCTCCAGTTCATCCGGCATTGGAAGTGGCACCTCCAGCAGGAGGCCAAAGTTAAGCTCCCCAGTTTGGGACTTCTTTACGGTTAGCGAAAAGGAGGAGAACATTGCTATATGCTCCATTTGTAATACCTCTGTTAGTCGTGGTAAGCTTGGTACAAACTATGGTACCGGAGGCCAAATGACCCATCTGAAAAAACACCACTTGATCAGCTGGGAGGACCACCTTCGCGACATAAAAAAACTGCAACCATTGGTGTTGGTGGGGATAAAGGAGTAGAAGATCCGATCACGGTGGAAGAGGAAGGACAGGGAGACATTCTCTCTGGTAGTGGTACACAAGGTGTCCCTGACCCCAGCAGTGCAGTGTTAACGTCGCCCACATCTTCAGCAACATCTCAGTGGCACAAGAGTAAGAGTCAGCCTGAGACACCAAGGAGTACCGCAATCAAAAAAAGTGCGTTGTTGAGCCTAAGAGAAAGGAAAACCATGCAGCCTACCATTATCAGCATGTTTGGGGGGAGGGGCAGTACGAACGCAACCACCCAATAGCACGTTTGTACAATGCGAAGCTGGCTAAAATGTTAGCACTGGACCTTCTCCCTTTTTCTTTTGTTGAAGGGGTGGGTTTTCTGGAATTTGTGTCAACCATCTGCCCAAAATGGCATGTTCCCAGCCGCTACTATTTTGCCAGAGTTGCTGTTCCAGCACTACATCACGACGTGCTGGAATTGCTTGGAAAAGCCTTGAAGCAGAGTGCTGTTCACAGTATCCACCTGACAACAGACATGTGGACCAGTTGCCAAGCCACAGATTACATGTGCATCACTGCACACTGGATCTCTTTGCGGGGGTTAGAGAACAGATATCTGCTGGTGTTGAAGCTGCTGAGATTTTTCATGCCACTCGCAAACATGCAACTGTAGCCATGTTTGCCATGGAGAAATCTCATACTGCTGCAAACATTTTGGCAGAGTTTAACACCAAGGTCTTTGAGTGGCTGCGCCCAAGAGGGCTTAACATTGGTTTTGTTGCCACGGACAATGGCAGTAATGTAGTTAGGGCCATGCAAGATGGTCGCTATTTCAGGGTCCCGTGTTTGGCACACTGCATTAACATTGTTGTTCAAGACTTTTTGAAAAATGAATCCAAAGTCAGCAACTTACTGGCCACCTGCAGAAGAATATGCACACATTTCAGCCATTCTTTTAAAGCCCGGAAGCAGCTGAGGGTCATTCAACGTGAGCATAAAATGCCAGTCAAAGCGCTCATCCAGGAGGTGCAAACACGTTGGAACTCAACTTATTACATGCTTGATCGTCTGTTTGAACTGTACATACCACTCAATGCTTATGTCATGCAAAGATTAGGGGAACCTACTGTGAGAGGCATGACCGTTGAGATGGGTCAATGGGACCTCATTAAATGCCTGACTGAGATGCTACTTCCTTTTGAGATCTTCACACGTGAAGTCAGCAGGGAGGACTGTACTATGGGCCAAGCTATCCCATTGTTGCACATGCTAGAGCAACAGCTGAAGGAGGTGTCTGAAACGTACGCAGGTGTGGATGACAAACAAGACGCATATCATTTGGCGGAGACCTTAGCCGCTCGCTTATCTGAAAATACAAGGATTCAAAATAACATTTTGTCACAACAACATTACATTAGTGCCACAATTTTGGATCCACGGTACAAAGTATTTCTGAACAGCAAGGCAGTAATTCCTTTTTCGGAAGTGGATGTTGCCAACTACAAAACTTTGATAGCTAAGGAAGCCACTATTTTCGAAAACGAACGGCTGTTAATTACAGGCCCCCCACCCCAGGCCATAACAAGTACTACAGGGCATCCAGAGTCAAGTTCTACTTCGGAGCCTGAGGGCAGTGCGTTTGCCTCCCAGCAGTCACCTACACCAACAATAACATCAACAACAGCAAGAACAGGATCATCCACAGTACAATCGGCAACTGATTGGTTTCTACGGCAGGGGTATGGTAAGTCCAGTGCTGATGCAAAGGCAAAAGAGGCCGAGCACATCGGAGCACCCCTGAACATTGAGCGGACGGTCCAGGCCTATCTGGATGACCCAACAGAGGTCTTCATGGATCGAAACCCATTGGTGTATTGGTATGGGAAAAGAAGCCAATGGACAGTGCTCAGCAGGCTGGCGATAAAGTATCTGGCTTCCCCTGTCGCAAGTGTCTCTTCTGAGCGTGTTTTCAGTGCTGCTGGTGCCATTGTAACTTCGAAAAGGACCAGTCTCTCGCCCAAAAGCGTGGAGAGGTTAACCATGATCAAAATGAATCAGCACTTTATACCACCGGATTACAAAATACGTGAATCACAGCAGGAAGAGGAGAGCGACTTGGATGACGTAAGTAGTGCGTTACAGGACCTACTTCTGTCCGAACCACCAGAGTTTGAGGACGAGCTCCTCTTCCCTGACAACTAGGCTTTCAAATTGTTACTTTCTTCCTTCCTTTATTTGTCTGTGTATCTGTCTTTCTGGTTCAAATCAAATCACAACAAATCCATCACCACCGTCTTCTCTTTTTATTTCCCTATTGGAGTTGCACGTCTGTGCATTTAACTGTCCACTCTTCAGAGTCCTGCTTCATCTTCCTGTCTCGCCCTAGTACATTTCCATCAAGCCAGACATTGGAGTACAAGAAATGTTGCCTTTAACAGTCCCTCCATAAGAAGTGAAACGTGACTATAGCTATCCTCCGTTTTGTTTCCGAGCCGAAACTCATCAGTGTCCGAACTAAGGCTACCGCCTCTGCAGGCATCCACAACTCTTCAGTGTCAGAACTTGGGCAGGCATCCAAAAGTAAACTCATCACTGTCCGAAGGCTACAGCCTCGGCAGGCATCCAAAGCTCCTCACTGTCAGGACAGAAGGTACTTGGCAGAGAAAGACAAGACTCTTCGAAGAAACTTGCTGACATTTGTGCAAACTCAATTGACCAGCAATGAGCGCTACCCAGGCCGCGGCCCATCATCATCACAGTGCTGCTGACCATGTGAAGCAACTTAAACTGTGACAAAGTGCCACAGATGAATAAGACGAAAACCGAAACAGCGACTAACACTCAAAATGAATGTGGACTGGAGTAATGATGAGGCCACTGCCCCGTTAAAACAAAACAACACACCTGTCAGAACTAGGCATCTGATGATCTGACAGCCAAAGAGAAGAGCAAGACAGGTAATGATGGAATGCATTGGATGCTTGCAGACTCTGAGCGATTGCTGTTGTTTGTTGTGTTGATGTTGTGCATGAAGTCGAACTCTACTCTACTAGTTAATCGACAAAGTGACTCAAGTGACAGTCAATGTTTCCCTTCTTGTTGTTTAATAACCAAATTGTACTCCTACTACTGCAGGTGCAGGCCAATATCTGTTGCAATTTTTTAATATGGAATATGGACTTAATCGGAGTCACTACAGACTGAGTTGGAGTTGGACAACACGTACCACACCATGATGATGACCATACTATCTTTGCACGCAGTCAGTCACTTGGATCGGAGATGATTGAAGGAATAACTGCGTTTCATGAAGTGGCATAAGGTAAACATAAACACAACAATTCAACAAGAAAGTAAACACAGCAGACCTACATGTCCATGTAGTGGTGTAGTCGAGTGTAGTCATGACTGACAGCGGCGCATTGATTTTGTCACTTAATTTTGAAAATGCTAAGTTGCTGTATATGCCTTTTGTCTGGCTCTGTCAAAAATTAAGGTAAATGGAGGTTGGGTCACGGGCTGGTGCTGTGGTGGGCCTGTTCTGTCCTGTTGTTGTTGTAGCTTAATGCTGTAAACAGAATATACACGATATATCCAAGCCGCCTCAGTCTGAAAGTGTTCTCTCTTCTCTTCTTGGACTCCACCGTAATTGATGTTTTTTTATTCATTGATTTTTCAATACCCCTTTTGTTTTTCCATCTAGACGTTACAGGCCGGCCTTTACCCTGTGCTATACTGGGAGACACAACTCACATTTACCTTACCAATCCGCATCAGGAAGGCCACCAAGATTGATGTGCGGAGCGTCCATGGAAGATAGGACCAAGAGGAAGGACGAGATTCAACTCCACAATTTGACCAGGATAATACAGTAAATTTAGTATCATTCATCATTCATCTTTTAATTAATTGGAATCCTTTTTTCTCTTCAATCATTATGACTGTGTGTTGTGTGTTGTTGTTTGTTTGCTAATTGATCCCTACAACTATTTTTTAATTTTCTTTGCTATCTTTAAAAGTAAGCCCAGTACAACATGGAATTTGGGTCTCTGAGGGCATATTACAGGCAAGGCAAATTGCATAGAATATACTGCTGCCCTGTACTGTCTAATTGTCTAGTAGGAGTTAGTAAGTACTACTCATTAACCATCAAGTTATCTTCATCATCATGCATGCATTTCCTTTTTCTCCCTTTATAGATTTTTTGGATAAGATCATGGTCGTCTGCCAAGATTGCGCTTTGCTTTTGTTGTCCATGCGTACTGTTTTTCTTTCTCAAACCTTTCCCCAAACCCCCTTCCCATCCATTCATCAAACCCTAACCCTCTTCCCCCGGGCTGTGATTTATATTGAGGTGTGATGTGACTACATAAAATGTACACCAATTGATCACACGCTTGCTGGGGCAGATGTGGTGAAAGCAACACTAATTCAATTTCAAGGCAGGGCGAGGAGCTTCTTCTGCTTGCCCACCCATGCTCAGTCTATGTGCAAGCCGTCACCGGCTAATAGTACATCATAATTAATTGCCGGCATTGATTGGATTCATCATCAAACTCCTACCACACAGCAGTAAAGGTTACGAATTACGATTGTGTTAAGTTAAGTGACTCACTCGACACAACTACAGTTTGTAACTTCTTGTACTAGGCTGTCCCCGCCACCATTATGTTTTATTTGACTTTAGCAGTTGCAAATGCAATATTGTTTGTTTGGCAGTCTTCTTCTGTACTGTATTTTACTTCGTTCTACTACTCCTCCCACAGTCGCTCTCAGGCAAGTGACTGTCTCTTTTTATTTTTTTAGCAAATGCTACTGCCAGTGTCTACTCTACTACTACCACCACAACCATGGCATCTTCTCCATTCTCTTGGGAAACCATGCAGCCATCGCTGTGCCGAACGTAATCATCATCAATCACAGGTAAGATAAGTTTGGTGGGAGGTATAATGGACTAGGAGGAGAGACTGACAGTACTAGTAGGACAAATAACTCAGTGAGGGGTACCGCATCTATCTGTTTGTGTTACATCATCGGCAGATTATTTAAATCAAACACTGGCTGCGGCCCTGCAGCAGCAAGGAAACCATGTGACGTTAATTCGTAAAACAGTAACCCCCACAAAACATTAACATTGTATGTTTAAGTATAAATATAATTTATTACCCTAACAAAAATAAACTATCCCACACCTGACCCACCCCTCTCCCTAACCCCAACCAATGTCCAAAACGAAAAAAGTCCAAAGAATGTCCCGAAACCCCAACGCCCAATTCCCACCCACCAACAAAAGGAATAAAAAAGGGGCAATGCAACAGGGTCCTATTATAGATGTTATATTCGGTGGGCTTTGAGGTGTTTGTCCACCAGTATTTTGACCCGCTCCTCTAGTTGCTCCTCTAGCCGTGACACCCGGAGGAGAATCTGGCGGCGAAATGCCCTGCAGTGGCATCCAGGGTGGGGGACAGCAGTGCTGGCTGCCAGTGAATTGCGGCGGCGGGCGGCTGCCAGACCGCAGCGCCGTACCACTGGAGTTGGGCCTGGCTGGGGCCCGGGGCATCGGACGAGGCTGCAGCTGCTGCCGCCTCCTCCTCCTCCGCCTGAGCCACCAGCCGCCGGTACTCCTCACATATGGCCTCCAGTTTCCGGCGCCGGGCCCTGGCTGCCAACTCCTTCCGGGATGGTTTTTCTTGGGAAGGAGTACTATCTATATCAAGAAAGAAAAAGAATATTGTTGTAACCAGTACTCTTAGCAAAACAGTAACACAAAATTAATTCAACACATAATGGCACAGTAGCACTAGCAAGAAGCACAGTACATAACATTTGTGGTAATAATCTATCTATCCTCCCACTTCCTCGGCCTCTAACATTTGTGGGAGTTTCAGGCATTATACTAGCACTATGGACTCCAACCAGTACACAGTACACCAGTCTTCTTCTTATCTCTAGTTTAGCGAAATGACATAACCTGGTTGTAGCCGGCATGCCAGCTCGGTCATCTATGCTCGCACCCAAGACAAACATACGAGTCATGACGCAGACTCACGTTAGTTTGATTTACTACTGTCTGCAGGTGGGGAAGCTCGTATTTTTCTATTACGGGTGGCACTGGCCATACTCTCTCTGTTACATGGAGGGCAATTGGTCAATTTCACAGTGCCCTGGCTACTACAAAAAGGCAGATTATATATCTGATCCAATGATCATTGCTTTTATATGGGACGACGACATAAGGTCAGTAGCGGTCGGTGGTGGGACTCGGGGAGTGCTGCCGGGCGGTGACGTGGGGAGGGGCAGGGTGGGGGGTAGTAAACTATGGATTACGGCCAATTACAGGTAAGTAAACATATAAATAAATAAAACTAATTTTGTTGCGCGCACTGCATCGCATTTGGCGGTGCAGTGCGCACAATGAAATTCGCTTTATTTATTTGTATGTTTACAGTAAAGTTACCTGTATTTGGCCGCGTAATACATTGTTTACTACTACCCCCACCCTGCCCCTCCCCACATCGGCTTTGCTACTCTGGCGCGGTTTCTTTTATATTCCCTTAAAACTAAAACTGTGCATCCCGTGACAGTCTCCACCTATGCTGTCTATGATGAATACATACAGGCATCCATCCATTCTAAGTAAATGTCAATCATTCTTCTTAATCTCTCCACAAACCTTACTTTGTTTCACCAACAACAACCCATGCGTCCACTCACTCCGTTGCTTGCCTTGGCTTTGAGTTTCACCCAAACACCGCTGATGATTCTTGCTATCCACAGTATCCACCCATACTGTGTCGCCCACCCAGGCAGGCATCCATTCTTCTTTCACCTTCCACCCATCCTTCAACAACACATGCATCTGATTCCTATCAGCCACCTATCCATGCTTCCAACGTATCCTTCTCTGCCAGTCATCATATTAAATCTCGCCCGTCCTTCCTCCTTCCACCCTTCTTTCCCTTTTTGTTCAACACATCCATCAAGGTCATCTGATCTGACTTTTAGTCTCCTCCATAAAACTTTCACAGCTGAGTTGGAGTCAGATATAAGAGGCCATTGGTTAATCAAGTCACGCTGGTAATGCTATTGCTACTGCATTGCTAATGCTAAGTAAAGGGTGTCTTCTTTAACCGTTGTATAATGTTCACTACAACTTCATACCTAATAAGTCTCAACAACAGTACAGTGAGTGAAGTCAACACCCTTCCAGCTAGTGCAATGTCAATAAGTAATGAATATAACTTACCACCGCCCGCCACTGCTGCTGGCTCACCCCTGTAGCTCCTGCAGGTGCCGCATCTTCTCCTGCCCCCTCCGGAATGCTAGAATCGCCACTGGCCCCGCCGGCACTGGTGGTCGCTAGTACGCCTAGATAAAAACATGACACATTTTTAGATGCCTGTACACCTCCCCCTATTTATTCGTTTTCACTAGCAAGATTGAAAAAAAGTTAATACATACATATTATTATACATCACATTCACTAGTCCAAATCGGGTACTAGAGTAGAGTCAGTAGACACTAGTAGTGTTATGGTCCCTAGGGTCATTTTTATACTATACTGTACTCTTTGCAAAGTTAGCCTGAGCCATGCAACCATTTTCCGCTTCATGTCTTTTGCGCATGTTACCTCGCAGCTTGTTGTGCAGTAACAGTAAGACGCCTTTTTGAGCCCACATGAGCACATACAGCTACTGTCTGAGCGTTGCGTACAAGAGGTCGAAAAACAAGCCACTTTGTTATGGAGTTCGGTTAGTCCGTATTGCTTAGCCATAAGTAACATGTTACACTTTTTGGCATGACTGAGAAATACTTGCATTATACTATCTAACGCGCACCATTTTTCTCAGGCAGAAGATTCCCTTCTACGAACCAGAGATTTGCAGAGCTTATGAATGATGCATGTAACCAGTAATTCTACGTTCTACGGTGAGGAGTCTCCCAGAATTCGCACAGATCTTTTGTCTTCTATCATCATGCACTTGTTGTAACAATGTTTATTTTTTTAATCTTATGCATTTTGCTGTTGGAGCTGGCTGGAGTACACTGAATTTTATAGAACAACACATACAGAGCTTGTTAGTTGAAAATAAACCTTTTGAACTTACACATAGACTCTGTGGTATTTGGTGTGGTGGTGGTGGTGGACTTACACGAGTGAGTGAGCGAAAGGGTGTTATCTGTTCTGGGTTGTGTAATCATTGGGTATCTTCGGGTGGGGGTTCGGGGACCTAATGAGACACTATAGCTAGTCGTTCAGGGGATTGTGGGTTCACTTCTGACTGAGGTGTGAGGAAGGTCCAAGTTCCAAACTCCCATCACCAACATCCTATTTTCTTGTGCATAGTTCTGCATGGGGCTGTGCAGAATTCCCACATCAGTAGTAGTATGTACTATATCCTATCAAAAATAGTCAAATATCTGGTTGGGCATTTTGTTTGTGGTAATTGTCAAAGCCTCAAGATTAAGAAGCCTAGAAGAGGACAACCGAAAGGACTGGACTCAGTGGCTAGAGCTATTGGTCAATCTGAGTTTTATTCAAAACCGTAAAATAAAGAGTGGCAATGCAAACTGGGCAAGCTTAGCGACAGACTAATAGTAGTAGTACAGACATTCATAGCAGAGGCAGTTAGAACTTAGAGGCAGGGATAACCAGAATTTAGAAACAGATAGTCAAGTCAAGATCAAAGAATCTTTTGTAAAAAATAGAATTAGGGAGTGGAACCAGAATTAATAGTTCGGAAAAAATAAGGTGCAGTAAAAGTTAGGGCAATATAATTGTTAATATTAACCACTGGAGGACTTACTGGGACCAGCAGCAGGGCCCTCGGTAGAGGAGCGGTCCTCTGGTGGTTGTCCCGCCGACTCGGACCCCGTCTTCTTGCCCCTGGGTGCTGCAGATCAGTGATCATGTAAGATATAATAAAGAAAGACACAAACATTAATGATTGCTGTGAAACAAATAAATTATCTAAAAAACGCTCAAAAACGTTTTAGGAAACAAAAATTGAAATAAAATTGACCTATCTAATCCGATCGACTACTGGGCCTGGCTTGCGGGATTCACGGACAGTCTACTTATTTAGGAACACTAATTCAGTGTCCCATTCTGATTGATTCAAATAAAATCCAGAACACTAACTAAGCCTAAGTACCACCTGACCTAGCCCACCTATTCCAGGCGGGCCAATTGTTCATTAAGTCTGCATTTCCATTTTTTTTAGCCCTCAAAAATGCATAGATGAGAAGGAGGACACATGCATAATTTGGTGTATAATGCATACACCAAATTGTTGGTTGGTTGCGTCTGATGTTCTGCAGCTGACTGACACTGCTAAGCCTACCACTCACTAAACAAACTACAAAAGGTTCTACTAAGGACTGGGGTAAGCAGCACTCAGTGACAGAGGATGCGTCACGCAGACCGCTCAAAGATTATCAACTAATAGGAACTAAACCTAGTATCAAATTCCATCCACCACTATTTGACAGGAGGACAAAGGAAGGACTAGAGTCTCTCTAGCAATAGCATTACCTAACTGAAGTTCTCTAAAGTAAACTCTTACATAATAATAAGGACAAGCGAGCGCAAAGTTGCAAACAAGTAAGAGTAGCGCCCAGCACCTGTGTCCTACAATCACAGAAGAATTTGAAACGTAATTTACCTGCAATGTAAGCAGCAGTATTCTTGTTATTTGTAAAAAATGTATACACAAATCACAATACTTATACTACTATATATATTAGCTACTCACCAAGCCCCACAACCTCAACACCTAGCAGGTCCAACAGGTCCTGCTCCCGGTCCAGGATGTCTGACCACCGGTGTGCCAGCTGGTTATGGGTGCGCCGGACCCCTGAGCAGCGAAACACTGCCCGGCGCACCTTCGCCCACCGGCGGTGACGGCTCCTGGGTAGGGTACCCGGAGCCTGGCCTGCCGCCTGCTGCCAAGGTCAAGGGAGGTGGCGCTGAACAAAAAAACAAGGGCGGCCACCTCCGCCTCACTAAAAAGCTGGCGGGCTTGCACCCCTGAAGGGCGCAGTCTGCCGCAAGGCAGGCGGCTCTTGGGCGCACGCGCCTTGCCCTTCGAGCCGTTACTGCTGCTACCCTTCGCCATGGTTCTGGGGTGGGAGGACGAGGCGGAAAAGAAAAGTTAGAAGGGAAAAATAAAGTTAGGGGAAGAAGTAGGAGCTTAAAGAAGAAAGTTATATAAAACAGTCGAAAAGTAAAAAAAACACAGTAAAAAGTAGAAAAAAATGCAAAATATAGACTTAGGCAGAGAGAGATAGATAAGAAATAAAGAAAAATTGAAAAACAGTGTAAAAAACAAAGGATTGCAAAGATTGAGGGAGGATAGAAAAGCAGGCCCAGAACCATAGCATAGAGTGAAAAACAAGATGGCCGCGCCCATCGCGACCGCGTGGGTAAGTTCGCGCGATATTTCTCCCCGAGCACGCAAAAACGTCGCGAACACGTACGACGCGTTCCCGAACATGAAATGCGCATCGCGAACACGCTAAACGCGACCCGGAACAGGAAATAAGGGATCGCGAACGGGCGGGACAAGTGAAAAACAAGATGGCCGCGCCCATAGGCGACCGCATGGGTAAGTTCGCGAGATACTATACCCCGAGCATGCAAACAGCGTCCCGAACACGCACAACGCATTCCCGAAGAAGAAAAACGCATCGCGAACGGGTGCGACAAGCAGATATGCACGCTCGTGTAGCGCTCCGACGTCTTCGCGTAGCTTCGCGTAGCGCGACTACGTGAACTACGCCCAGGGTTATTTGAGAGGTAACTCCCATCCTTCCTTCACCAGACACAATGGACCCCTGACAGGATGGCCAAACAAAAGTTCAAAAGGGCTGTAGCCAACCCCCTTTTGAGGCACCTCCCTGTATGCAAATAAAAGGCATGGCAAGAGTATGTCCCATCTTCGCCTGAGCTTTTTTGGGAGCCCTTTAATCATGCCCTTCAAGGTTTTGTTGAACCTTTCAACTAAACCATTGCATTGTGGGTGATAGGGTGTGGTGAACTTATAAGTCACTCCACACTCCTTCCACATTGCAGTCAAGTAACTGGACATAAAGTTTGCATCTCTGTCAGATACTACCTCCTTAGGAAAGCCCACTCTTGAGAAAATTCCCAGGAGGGCCCTTGCCACCACAGGTGCTGTAGTTGTCCTAAGGGGAATGGCTTCTGGGTACCTGGTGGCGTGGTCCACCACCACCAGGATAAACCTGTGCCCAGATGCTGTTTGGGGATCCATGGGACCAACTATGTCAATCCCCACCCTCTCAAAGGGAACCCCCACCACAGGTAGTAGTATCAGGGGAGCCTTTGTGGGTGCCACCTGCCTTCCCACTGGCTTGGCAGGTTACACAGGAGCGACAAAACTCCTTGGTGTCCTCAGACATGTGGGGCCAGTGAAAGTGAGGGACAATTCTGTCCCAAGTCTTGTTCTGGCCCAGGTGACCTGCTAAAGGAATATCATGGGCTAGTGCCAATAGGAAGCCCCTGAACTTCAGAGGTATAACCAACCTCCTGACTGCTGTAGGCTTGGGGTCTCTACTCTCTGAGTACAGGAGTCCATCATCCCAATACATCTTATGGGTGCCAATAGCATTCCCAGCAGCCTCAGCAGCAGCTTGCTGTCTGAGGGGTTCAAGAGAGGGGCAGGTCAGCTGCTCCTGGCTCAGATCTGCCCTGGAATGGCCCCCTGTCCCCAAGAACTCAACCTGATCAGGTTCAAGCTCCTCTGGGACAGTTCCTTCTTCAGGTCTGAGATCATCTTCCTCAAAAGACTGATCTTCTTCCTGAGCCAAGGGGGAAGGCACTGCCTTAACCCTACTGCTCCTCCTCTTGGGAGGCACCTGGTACATTGTTCCAGAATCCAGGGCCTGTTCAGCTTTTGACATTTTGGCCTGTGACCTAGTCACAGCAAAGACATGTGCAGGGATCCCTAGCATTTCTGCATGTTTCCTGAGCTCCACCTCTGCCCAAGCTGAGGTTTCAAGATCATTGCCAAGCAAGCATTCTACTGGTAGGTCTGCACTCACCACAACCTTCTTAAGGCCAGTTACCCCTCCCCAGGAGAAGTTAACAACTGCCAGAGAATGGTCTGTTCTGACATTGCTAGCATTAGTCACTTGGTACATTTCCCCAAGTATAATCTGCCCAGGATCCACAAGATCTTTTGTCACCATGGTGACACTTGCTCCTGTGTCCCTGAATGCCAAAGCCTCTCTTCCATTAATTAAAGGCTGCTGTCTGTATTTTCCCAAATTATTGGGACTCACTAAGGGGGACATATCCATGCCCCCATCACAAACTAGGACAGCCTGAGTTGGCACTCTGACTAGGCCAGAGCCCATCTCAGTACCCAGGGTCAATCCTACTAAGCCCTTATTCTGAGTACTTCCACCACCACTTGTAGCTGGACTAGGGGGAACAGTTGCCTTAGGGGCAATGGTGGCTGGATTGGAGTCTTTGGACTTGGTGCTGTCACTGGTCCAGTGAGTTTTCTGCTTACAGATTTTGCACCATGGTTTATTTTGGCCTTTTCCTTTGGTAGATTGGGATTCCCCACCAGATGCAGATTTTTGGGGACCTTGAGAAGACTTCTGGTCTTTACCCTTTTCCCCACCCTTGTCAGAGTTTTTGGAATCTTGCTTCTTCTGGTCACCACCTTGGTTCTGTACCTTCTGCTTCACCCTGGTTCTGACCCATTTGTCTGCCTTCTTTCCCAATTCTTGGGGAGAGGTCAGATCAGAGTCAAGCAGGTACTGATGTAGCAACTGATTCTGACAGTTATTAAGAATCTGCTCCCTCATGATTAAATTATACAATCCTTTGAAGTCACACACCTTACTGCCAAGTAATCAGCCTTCCAGAGCCTTAGTAGCACAATCTACAAAGTCCACCCAGTCCTGTGTCTGTGCCTTTTGGGTATCTCTGAACTTTAACCTGTATTGCTCAGTGGTTAGGCCAAACCCATCTATCAGTGCACTCTTCAGGACATGGTAATCATCAGCATCCTCTTCTCTTACAGTGAGGAGCTTGTCTCTACCTTTGTCTGCAAAGGAGAGCCACAAGATTGCTGCCCACTGCTCCTGGGGGACCCTCTGCACTTTACAGGCCCTTTCCAGTGCAGTAATCCATTTGTGGATGTCATCCCCACTCTGGTAGGGAGGGACGATCTTGCTCAGGTTTCTATGGTCATAAGACCTTTCCCTACCACCAGGGAAGTTGCTGCCACCATGGGACTCTAGTCCCAACTTTCTTCTTTGTCTATGAAGCTCTAGGGACTCCCTGTCTATAGCCAACTGCTCTCTTCTGATCCTAAGCTGAGCTTCTTTATACTTGAGCAGTCTCTCTTTCCTTTCATGAGAGGATTCCCTCCTATGAGAGGATACAGAGGTCCCTACTGAGGTGTCAGAATGGTTAGACTCCTGAGAAGGAGATCTGGACCTTCTAGGCACACTCACAACTCTTCCTGGTGGGACAAAGGGGAGGCCATTCTGGTCCTCCTCCTCATCTGCAGGAGGAGCTGGATTTTCCAGGTCAAGATCATTGTCATCTTCCTGGCCAGTTTCAGAGGTCAGGTCCTGGGTTTCTTCACCCCTGGTCCCTTCCTCATCTTCTGCCCCACCCTCTCTGCCTGCCCCTTCAGACCCTGTGGGTCTTCTGAGATCATCCAACAGAAGCACCTCTATGAGGCGTTGGGTGTTGGCACTTTGCCTGTCTTCAGCTTCCTAGTACTGCACAATGCTCTCAATTCCAAGAATGGGAGGTTGTCATACTTGGATGGTAGAAGCCCATTGGCTTCTGGTAGGGACCCACTGGTTCCTGGCCTTGAAGACATCACTAGTGAGGTGTGGTGTATGCACTACCTACTCTAGTGTGGCCTACTAAACTCTCTTGAGTTGTAGAAAGGGGTGTGCTAAGCCCTTGACACACAACTCTAAGTTCAATAGAACTTACTGTATTTCTAAGCTTGAATTTATATGTACCTGAGGTACCTTTAGTGGTTTTCAGTTAGTCATACACTTGAGATTATCTGGTAAAACAAAGGCAAGCTTGAATCCAACCGCTGCACACCAATGTGAGAAGTTGGTCTGGTATATGCTGTCCACTAGTTATAGTGGGCACCTTTGCACCAGTCCAAACGACCTTTATTGATGATAGGTTTAAAGTCAACCTTTATTGAAAGCTATCCTAGTGGTAGCTATGGAGAGCAGCCTTCAGGCTAAGTCTTGAAGGAGTGTTAAGCTGTTTGTTTTACCAGTTATAAGCTCATGAATGACCAAATGAAAGGAGAACCACACCAGGTATATATATAAAATATATGTATTTATTACTAAACACTACCCAATAATCTCTTTATGAGGCTAGAGGTCAAAGTACACAAGTTACAAGTCAAATAGCACAGTAAATTAGCACAATATACGATTAGCCCTAGGGGCGTACCAAAACCATATATTAAGAAAGTGGTATAAGAACCACGACTTAGGTAGACACAAGGCCTAGAGCCTGTAGAATCGCTGGGACCCCAAGGAACCACCCAAGGTAGTGACACAGGGGACCCACGAGGGCTGTGTGCAGTGTGTGAACACAGCCGCGAGCTCCGTTATCGTCTATGGGAAAGTCGCGGTTAGAAGTTTTAGAGTTTAAGGACACTTAGAAATGGATTAGGACCAAACCCTCTTGGACTTAGACAGTTCTAGGGTCAACACCCATGGGAGCACCGGAGTACTCGAGTTACCTCACCCAGGGAAGCCGGGTGCATAGGTGTCGAATGGTGTCGGGTCGCGTCGTCGATTTCAATGGCAGCCTGCAAGGAAGTGCTGCTGCCGGGAAGATGCAAAGTGTCCAAAGAGATCCAAGCCTGCATCGGAGATGAGAAGAACCTGAAAGCAGAGGGGACAGAGTCTGGGTCACTTGCCAGTGACCAGGGGCAAGATAGTCGAATGCCCACCGATGTCGGGTGCTTAAGGTGAAAGAGGTGAAGCTTAACTCTTCAGCCACGAGGACCAGGAGGCGTCGATGATGACCAGGCACTGGATTCGAGCTGTCCTACAAAAGATGTCGAGTGCTGCAGTGTTGGTGTCCGGATTGAACACAACAAGCCTTGGCAACAGCAACCCATGCAAAAAGGAGAAAGAGGCTTCTGGGCAGACCAGCAAGATTTGAGGGACTCACCACTCAGTGGGGAGCCAGGGCACGTCTGGAGAAACCAGGGAAGCCCAAAGAAAATCAGAGTTGCCTTCACAGGGACCCACCAGTTGATGGACCAGGGATCACAAAGGAGCCTCAAGCTGAAATGCAAGAAGCGGGCTCACGGAACACTCGTGAAGTGTAGGCTCACAATCTTTGGAGCAAATGGGGCTCGGGACCTGGGCTACAAGTAACCCAAAGCAGGACTTCAAAAGTCATTGAGAAGTCAATGCACTAGCAAATATGCACGGTGTCCAGGGGGTTCCGGTTCCACGTCACTCGTGAGGGCTGCGGGTCTGAGCTTTGCTGGAAACTCGGGTCGGCCTCTGAGAAGTCTGAAAATCCTCTTCCTGGTCTGCAGTTACTTCAGAGTCCGGCGGGAGCTTCGGAGATGCAGACTGGCAAATGCTTTGTTGGTGCCTGCCAAGCAGGGGAGTCACTCCTTGACCCCAAGGAAGATTTCTTCAGTCCTCTAGTCTTGAGTAGCGCATCGAAGTTCCAGGATTCAGTTGCAGAGTTTCGTCCAGGGATATCTAAAGTCCTATTGCCAGGGGTTCCTTACTTATACCTAAGAAAGGGGTTGGACTAACTCTGTGGACCCACCTATGGGAGGGTTTGGAAAGAGGGGTGGCTACACCCATTTCCTTTGTCCAGTTTCACGCCAGAGCAGGGGCTGGCAGCCCCTGCAACCGGTTTGAACTGGGGTATGCATGAGGACACCAAATGTGCCCCCAGTGCAGGAATTCAAACCACTCTTGGAGTGCACCCACCCAGCCCCAATCCACTAAGGCCTGTCTGGGAGGTGGTAACACCTCCCTGTGACAGGAAACCTATTGTCCAGGCCTCCCCTGCCGGAGTTTCGGTCGACAGCAGGAGGCCAGACTCGTGTCTGTGGCTGCAGCATCCATTTTGTGATGCCAGGCTCTGTAAAGTTTCTACCAGGTATACCGGTGCTGTCATGTCTCTCCCTCTAGAAGGGTGGGATCATACTCCCACACCAGTCACTGGTGTGGGGGTATGAATCCAAGGTGTTTGACACCAAACACGACATGTTTCCGTGCAGCCATCCCAAAGTTAGCATTTACCGCGAGGATATAATGCACTTAAGAGTATATGGTCAGGCTGCACTCACAGACAACCCCGGAGAGGAGATTCCGAAGGCTGCAGGAGTGCTCTGCTCATGCATGGGCACCCTCTCACATATAACCAAGCACCCTGCCTTCAGGATTGATAAGGCCTGCCATAGGGGTGACTGATAGGTTTCTATGTGCAGTGATAGGTGAGATATAGTGAACCTATATCTCTGTAAGGGTGCATGCACCACCTTACCCAGGCTGCAGTAGCAGTCCTGTGGTGTCATTTTGGAGGGCTTTCCAGGGGTGGCACAATACATGCTTCAGCCCTTGGTAGGCCTCTGGGGTACCTATGCCCTGGGTACATAGTATACCATATACTAGGGACTTATAAGGGCACCCCAGAATCCAATCTGAAGTGTACTTAAGGTACATGGAATCAATTTAGAGAGGAAGCAGCTAGGCTGGGGTCCTGGATAGCAGGGCCCCAGCCAGACTAAAGTCGAAAAACAGTGATACATCAGCAAAAAGTGGGGGTAACCATTAGAGGCAGATCCTACTCTCCTACATCCCTCAGCAGAGCAAAGCTGGAGCTGTAGCTGGCAAAGGGTCCAACGTCATTCGATGCAGCTCAGACACCTGTCCTGGTGAAAAACATGGTAGTTATGAACAACAGGGGCAGCCCTAAGACCTGAACCTGGGGCAAACTAAACAATAGAATCCAAACAAGGGTTCCAGTAAAACACGTAAAATGATTAAAAAAATTACAAAAACGCCCAGATACTATTTGGGCACAAGATACCCATGTACAAACTGTTTCATTTAAGTAGAAAATGTATTACCCAAAATAACCAAAAAACAATCATAGGACAGTAATGGCGCTCATGGGATTACACAAACAATGCTGGACGTACAAATGATACAATGTGTAATCAAACAAAGTGGCTGAGGAAAAATATACAAAGGTGGGGTTCAGGACAAAACAGAAACAACACATAGCAAAGAATGCGTCCTCTTCAATTAGGGCCACATTTAGGCATCAACGGCGTTTCAACCAGAATGAATTTAGAAGGTCAGCATCAGGACAGAACAACGAACATAGGAGCGTCCAAGGAATTTCAGTAAAACATCTGTATCAAGGAATAAATCCTCAACGGTATATAATGAAGTTTTAGGCACAGGGGGTGCCAAGCTTCAAGGAGAAATCGCACTCTGAGAGCGTATCAAGAGGCTTGTATAGATGACTAACAAGCGTAGAGAGTTGCAGAGAGTCTCCACTCAGCCGCTAATTAATAGGATCAACTGTTCCTTCATTATGGATAAAAAGCCCTGCTAATTTATGGCAATTTAGGGGGCTAGTAAATATATACCAGTCAAACAATATCCGAAAAAATGTACCAGGCGACTGGGTAGAGTAGGATATTTTCAATGTGAACAGGGAAATTAATCAAGTTGAGTATAGCGGCATACGGGCCATGCTGGTATTCGAAGTACCAGTCGGTGGGCTCACCTAGATGCCCCTCTCATGCCGCCTGGTCCCTCCAGCATACCCAACAAACTTGCATCCGGATGCGAAGCAAGTTTGCTAGTTTTCTTTCCTCTCTTTTTTGTCTAATTTAGATACGTTTTGTGTTGGTTATTTTGCAATTTTTTATTATTTTAAGTGTTTACTTGAACCCTTGTTTAGATTCCACTGGTGAAAAACATAGCAGGAACAGTGGGAAGTCCAATCCCATTGGTGATGCACCCTCAGCAGATCCGCTAGCAGGTAGATCCTAGTCTGACATTGGTTCTCTTGAAGAAAAGTTGCCAAATGATTTCCTAATCCCCACTTTTAGGGTTAGGAGGAGAATACTCTGACACCAGCCAAGGGTTCCAGGCCCTCAGGAATAGCACCTGGGGGTCAGGACTCTGTGCAGAGGAAGCCACCAGCTGGGCTTTGCAGAGAAGTGTGCCTTTGTGCCCCTGAAGCTTAACAAGAGGTAAGTCAACTGACTCATGCAGTCCACCTCTTAATCTAGTGCACAATTGGGAGCAGTTCCAGCACTTACGGTTTTCATCACAGGTCTCAAAAAGGAGATGCAGTTTTTCTTCTGTCTTCCACAGATTCAACCAGTGTTCTGAAGAAGGTATCCAGGGGTGCACTTTTAAGCCCAGTGCCAGACTGTGGGTAGAGGGCACTCCTTTTTCCACCCCTTAAAGAAGTTCTGGGTAGCTCTCCCCATCCCTTTGGGTTTCAAGCCATCCTGACTAGAAGGACAAAAGGGAGGCAGGCCCAGATTTGAACAACATCTGCCAGTGACAGGATAGGTATCCTTTGAAGCTCAGGAAGGGACAAGGCACAACCCCAAGGCTATCCTGTTCAAGGAAGAAATATACTTTCCCACACCAAAAGCCTTTTGTCAACTGTCTCTGAGCAATTCATATCTCACTCCAGGGGAGCTACCAGGGGTCAGGTGACAACTGGACACTGGCACGAAAGCTTTTAGGTTTTGGGCAGAAAACTGATGCATTTCTATAAGTGTCTCTTCCTACATAGTGAAATAATATCCAACCTTAGTGACAGTTTACCTGTAAGTCTGAGGTACACAGGGTACCATATACTAGGGACTGATAGATATATGAAGAGTGCCAATTAGATATTTAGCCAATTTGACATGTTTTAGGGAGCAGAACACATACACTGGGGCTTGGTTAGCAGGTTCCCTGTGCACATGGCCAAGAGACATTTTCCTATAATCAGTTTTTTTCAATACATTTTTAATTACCATTGAATACATGGTCAGTGCACAAAGAACAATCATGGTTCTGCTGTTTTTTAGACAACCTACAAATATTAGGGCCCTCAATGTGAGTTGGTCAGTAAACAGTCACATGTAATTTGGGTCTGGAAAATCTGGAACCAGCTGGTATTTCTGGCTGTGCTACCTGGAATATAGAGTTTTCCTGGGTGTTACAGTAGCAGATGTCCTGGCCCTGTAAAAGAACCTATAAATTCCTCGTTTCAATCAATACTTTTTCGACAAACACCTCACCCAATGTTTCCAGTCCTGGAATTACTGCACATGCATGAAAAATGTGTAGGAACAGGACACTGGTCATTTTAAAGTAACCAAATCACATCCTACATCCTGTGAATCATTCCCTGCCACCTGAGCAGTGTGCACATTCTGTTGTGTAGAATAACAGCAACAAGGCCCTTTTAACCACCAAGGCGGAAATATTTCCTACAGAAATTATCACTTAGGACCCAAAATAGAAATGAGAACTATTCTCCAACAGATTGTGCCATCAGCCACAAGCAAGAGGTCATAATAACTACATGGCATTTGGTAGGCAGTGTAAAATACAATGTTCTGAATAGGACCTCCAGGTCTGAGTGGATGAGTTTTGGAGGGAGGGTTATCTAATGACCAAGCAGAGTGGAAGGGTGATGGCACAATTGCAGCAGAATGTCACTGTTCCATGATTGTGGCAGACTACAAGAAGCATTTCAGTGGCCTAAAGAGGAGGGTAAGGGTCCTCTCCTTCCCAAGCACAGATGTGACGCCCTGGCTACTGGAGAAGGTCTCTTGCCAGATTTGAACCTGGAGCACTGAGAGGAGATGATGTGGGCAATAATCAGTCCTGCTAGAGCCAACCGTGATCATTTAAAGCAACTCAATATTGTACTACAACACATATATGAGCCAGGGAAAGCATATAGACTCATAAACCATTAGGCATTCCCACATGCCCCATATTGCCCCATATTGTATACTTCGTCTGTTTTTCTGTAAATATACATTTAGAATTAGAAGTGTCATGTGACCTATTGGGAACATCACCATAGGAGATCATGCAAAAGAAATCTCATGTAAAATGTAATTAACAGTACACCCTATAAAAACCCCATATTCACCACAATATTCTGATATTGGCCAACATTTTCAAAATGTAGCATTATACTAAATTCATATTCACATGGAGTCAATGTTCACATCATGGAGGGAGGCAACCAGTGGCGGCTCGCCGAGGGAGTGGTGCGGGGCGGTGGGCCGGGGTGGGGTGGGGTGGGGGAGGGGCAGGGTGTGGGTGTGGGGGTAGTGGACTCGGACTTATGACGGACAGAACTCCCTCTGAGTTCTGTCCGTCGTATGTCCGAGTTCACTACCCCCACCCTGCCCCTCCCCTGCCCCACCGCCCCGCACCACTCCCTCGGCGAGACCGCCACTGGAGGCAACTAGAACACCTGAACCACGCCTCGTGCTGTCATCATATAACACATTTGAGAACTTTCTCCATCTGAAATCCCCATGCATCATCTAATGCACGAAGTCTATCCATCAAGGGTGGCTCTGAGCATAGCTATAATTGTTATTTAAGTGCAATGTCAACTGATGCTGTATATCCTGGACATGGCTAAAACTCAACATAAATATGTGAACACCAGGTGAAGACAATTGTAATAAATAAAATATACATAATGTTTTTAATTCAGGTGACATTGCCCAAGAGGGTGAGGAGGAGGAGCAGCCCTCCACCAGCCATGCACCCCCACTCATCAGAGAATCCAGGACAGCTGGGACGTTGAGAACAATACCTTACACACCTTCAGTGCTGTCCAGCACATCACAACAGCTGACAATGCTGGGACAGTTAACATCACCACCTCTTCAGCTGCAGCAGTTTCAACCCCCTCCCAATCAAGCTGTGCTACCCCAATAGCCAGAATATCTACCTCAGCCACTACAGTCACAACAACCATATTATATTCCCCTACTTCCACAATACATGTGTCACCATCTAGCTCCATTCCTACACAAACAACTACAGTGCAAGTGGATGAGCTTAGTCAGCTAGCCACAGGGGGAAAAGTGTAGAGCCAAGTGACTAAAGACTTGTCACTTCAGGCCTCTGTAATATGATGCATGAGGCACTGAATCTTAGGATGATCTTGACACTCATGGTTCAGCACCTCCTGGGTTGGTGCACTCCATTGGGAGCATGATCAGGGAATTGCAGGGCATTGTGGAGAGGCTGGAGTCCCTGCAGACTAGATTCCGCAGTCAAATTGGCAACTGTAAATCATCTGCCGCTGCAGCTACACAACTCCCAAATATCTAGCACTCAATTGTAGAGTAGGTGGCACTGAAATACCAGGAGGCTAGGTCATCACGTCATTACTTAATATAAATGAGACCTGGCATAAGGGCACACTGCCTACTGGTGTTCTAGATGAAGGCTGACAGGGCCAACACGCGCACCCTATGCTTTTTGACTCTTAGAGTGAGAGAGTCAAGCCGGCAGAAAAGTCAGGTACTTGTGGCATTCAGTGTCATGCTACAAACATTGGAAAATGGTCCGTTTGCCAAGAAAATAGAAATCAGGGGGCATATTAGCAAGACCCACGTTAAAATTATCGCCGTTTTAGCGGCAGGAAACTGCCGCTAAAACGGCGATAATAGGCTTGCTAATATGCGTTATGGAATTCCAATAGAAGCCCAGGTTAGATGTCCTGCATATCTAACCTGGGCTTCTATGGAATTCTATAGCGCATATTAGCAAGCCCATTATCGCCATTTTAGCGGCAGTTTCCTGCCGCTAAAGCGGCGATACTTTAACGTGGGTCTTGCTAATATACCCCCCAGTCACACCTCTGTGTGCTTGGCCAATTGGAAAACCATTTAAAACCTTGTCCACAACTTCCTGCCAGGAACTTAGTAAAGGGTAGTGCAGCACCCTCTGCACATTCTACCCTTCACAAGCTTTACAGCCAGTGTTACTTCTTATACTACAAAAAAGGCCTTAATGCAGAGCTCATCTCACTAGTCCTGCAGACACCCTTCCTAAGAAGGCCACCATTGTGCACACCATGTGTTTGTGTTGACTAAACGTTTGGGTTAGGATGTACATCTGGGATCGTCTAAGTTAATTTAAGTTGTATGTTTCATTTCTTTGGCTGTAAGTTATGTTCATTAGCATAGAATAGTGTGGTCAGTTGAGTTTCGGAGGTAATTCAGGAATTGGGTACTTTAGTTTAAGTTATTCTGTGGGGAAGTTCCATTAAAGAAAATAACCTGCTGATCAGAAATAATCCCTTATGAGATCATCCTTGATGGGACCTTCATTAAAATCCACCAAAAATTGGCACCATGGATCATATTTTGCTTCCTTTTAATTAAAGATGTCTGGATTGGCTTCGTTTCCATTGCAATGCCTGGGTACACATTGCATCTTTTCAGGACACATCAGACAAAAGTAATTTGACAGACCTTCTCAGGTGCATATGCCAATGCTCCACCACCTTGATGTAGGTACCTGAAACTCCCCTTTGACAGGCCAAAGGCTTGCTCAATAGTGTTCTGCACATGTAGAAGGTTGTGGAAGAGGTGTAATGATCCATGTCCTTAATGGTTATTCCGAGTCCTCTATGCGAAATACGATGGCATATCAATTTACATGAGGCAGAAAACAGACTTCTACTAAGCTATTGTAGACACTACTGATGGCAAACTATCCTTCGCAAGTATCTTCTACTGTTGGCATCCCTATCATCCATATATGAAGCATATTTAGGGCTTTGACATACTAGTGGTGATCTGGGTTGTCAGGCAATACATTATAAAGATGATACAAATTGAAATGTTGTTTTGTAAATATACAAGTAGTCCACTCATCTTATTCATGACTGCAGTAGCATTAGTCCTATGTACATTTTGGCATTTACATCATACTCAAATGATTCTAACACATGGCACACTTTGTCCTTTGACATATCTTTATTATATGTATGTGCATTGTTTGTTGTTTCATATAGTCTCAGTGCAGTGTACTTGTGTATAAGTTGAACACCATACTCTTGGTTTGCTCTGGGTGTTTCTTGTCAGCCATTGGTGCATTATGCCCATGATGATGACTGAGTTAGATGGTCACCGTACCAAAGCCTGTCCTCTCATAATGGCTGATTGGTTTAATTTATTTTCCAGTATAATTGAGTCCATGTCTCTATACCATTGCCCTATACTCATTAAGAAGCCATGGGCCAGATTTACACAGACTTCCATTGCGATTTCCTAGTAGCGAATATTTGTGATTCTCTATTAGGAAATCGTAAACAGCTATGTACAGCAGTGTGTTTTACACTTTTTGTGATCTCCAATGGGTCGCAAGGGACCTGCCTCATTAATATTCATGAGGCGGGTCACAATTTGTGACTCATATGGATTGGCTGGCACTCACTGGATGGTGGCCTGTTGTGTCAGCAGACCACCATGCCCGTTTTCCTTTAAGGAAAATGGGATGCATTTAAAAAAGAAAAATGAAAAGTCTCCCTTCATTTTTTAAGAATAGGCAGTGGTCCGTGGGACCACTTCCTGCTCTTAAGAAAAGTTGATGTCCACATTCACAAAGGGGAAGTGGTTCCTTGGGGACCCCTTCCTATTTGCGGATGGGTTACAACCTCCTTCATGGAGTCAGTAAAGTATGAATGTTTTGAGACCGTATTCCGGTCCCAAAACATTCATACATGCCCCTGCTGCTCACTATTAGGAAAAGACGCCCTTGGCACGCCCCTTCCTAATAGTGACTTGCCAACCCAATTTGCAATTTGGTAATAGATTACTGAATCACAAATAGTGCTTTGTACATGTAATAATGCTTTTTTCAGGTCGCAAAGCTTTGTACATCTGCCCCCTTGTTCTTTGTGACTGTTTCCGCTGCATCATTTTTGGGATACTGCTGATTCTTAGGATCATGGAATTTGGGGTTGATTCAGGGTAACAGGCCCAGCAATGTGTTACATTAAAATCTGCATCAGACGCCATCTTTACGTAGAGTGTGTTTTGCATTTTGCTATTACTGAATATGTTTAGACTCTGTGTGGTATTAATGCAGCAAGGGTGTTGTTCTACACACATTTGTTGTTGGGAAAACCCCTAATTGAATATAACTGTGCCTTTAGACTGTTCACTCTTTGTGGTTTAGTGGAGAATAAAATGTATTGTGGCATCAACCTCATTAGGGCTGCTTGTATTTGCTTTAAGACTACACCGAAGGTGGTCTGGGTAGACTGCCAACTGTGCTTGAATTTCATCAATTGCCAGGAAATAAAGAACTGCCAGATGCTTCATGTGGGGCGGCAGTATTTATGTCAAAATTAATCTACAATGTGTTCTGTAGGGCAGTCAGAAAATGTTGTCTGCTACCCATGTCCACAACTGCAGCCGGTCCATTGGGGCTGAGGGGCCACCCCCCCCCCCACCTTTTGCAGCTCTCAAACATTGTCTGTCAGGCTGAACAAAGGTCAGCCTGACAGACACTGTTCATTTTCAGGTCATGTAGCCAGGAGCCAGACATGCGCTAAATGCGCAGGCTCCTTGCTGCCTGAGCTGAAATTGGCTGGTCTGAGGAAGTGACAGCTCCTGTGGACGTGACCTCCTCAGCTCAGCAAAGGTCCATGAAGTCCTCCCCTCAGTGATGACGGGTAGTGTCACTGATTGTCTTGCACCTGAGTGCCTCAGTTTTAAGCCCTGAAGCGCCCAGGGTCGAGTGTCAATTAGTGACACTTCATCACTAATTGTGGGCGGTAAACTCCGCTCCGCCGGCAGAGTCCACTGAGTTTTTGAGACTCCGTGCTCCACTTGGAACGCAAAGTTCAGCAAAAACTCCATAGTCGCCATGTAGCAGAGTTTACCGGCGTGCCCGTGATTTCCCTGCACCAGGCCTGACCAGCTGTGTCCTTCATGTGATGTGGCTATAGTCGGAAAGGTGAAATGCTCGATCTTCCCTTACTGGGAAAAGCTTAAATTTGCAGACACATTGCATAATGGCAGGATTGAGTGCTGCTTACCTCACTGAGCTATTAGCAGTTGGCTGCACACTGGATTTATTTGAGCAATGATTCTGAACAGCTATAAAGATTTTGAAACACCATCCGCCAGCGAGAGCCATCCAGTGTGAACGTACATAACGTGCTTGTCAGTCACTGCCTTCAGCCCTCTCTGTCCTATGCTGTGCGAGCACCGTGGCTCTGTGCCCAGCCCAGGAATGTAAAGCATCATTAAGACATTCGCAGTCCTGTCGCGCTCAAAGCAGGCTAGCGAGAGCACAAGAAAGAAGCAGGAGCAGACGAGAGATTTGTGCAGAGTATATTCACCATCGTCTGCAGGACCTCGCAGAAGACCAGAGTAGAACCACAGCCACCAGCAGACAATGGTAGGAAGGGAGCCAGTGAGGTGGGGGGGTGGGTAGAGATGGCGCTATAACCGTATAAGGCATGCCATTCATAGGAAAATATGTAATATTATGTCAGTGAGACATGCCTTTGCAGAGCATTATGTGATTTGCCTGCATGGTGCTGGCACAATGAGGTTCATTACACACAGGTGTCTGGACTTCCAGTATTCACGAAGAATTGGGTAAGTGCCAACACCCTGCTCTCCAAATGTGAGGATAACATGGCTGTGTGCATGTCCTCACCATTTTATGAAAATTATACCAACTAAAATGGCCGCTCCCTGATTACATGTACATCCTCAGGCCCTCTGGCTAGAACTGAGGCTCTGTCTGCCCTTCCTTGTCCCCTGGCCCCAGTCTCCGTAGCCGCACGTAGCCCGGCTCCCACTTGCCACTCATGGTAATGGCACTACCCTGCCCCTATCCCCTCCACTCAAAGCATCATCTATCTTTGCTCTCACAAGCTATACATGGCAAGGACTCAGCCCTGCTCCTTCGGTACCGGATCTGTAAGATCACTGATATGGCAGATATTGTCTAGAAAAATATGTCTCGCACTCAGATGGAGATCATACTAGTATCATTATATTGGAACATTACGGCCCTTTACTGAACCCGCCATGTCTTACAAGACCCCCCTCAATGAGGACTACACCCTCAAATCTCGTACGCTTCTTCCTCTCAACTAATACTCGCGATCTCATCACTCTCCACCATGCCCTCCTTCATTCAGTGCAGACTGGACCCCAGACTAGAGAAGCTTGGTATGAATAGCTACACAATTAATTACCAGACCAACCTCTCCAAAAATTCGACTAAAGCCCTGAAACATAGACTACTGAAAGCTAATCCAGAAACCCTTATCTCTGACCCCTATTTCTGTCTAAAAGAAGGTGCTATTACCAGTGACCTGATCTTTTATACTAAAAGAAGAGCTCAGTGGAGATTGGCGTTCCAATCTCTACTCAGAATCGCCTCGGCTAAGAAATTTCCTCACGGTTTAAGACTCCTGGCTGTGACATCACCCACATTCAGGGCAAATGCTACCATATCCATCTACAACAATGGGACTATCCTAATTCAGGCCTCCAATCGCAACCTGGGCCTCTTTGATGACAGATTCGCCTTCATTAAAAAATCGCTGGACCATAGTGACATGCATACTCACTCGAGGAACGTCCTTCCCACATCTCAGTCACAGGACCTCCCTGATCCCTCTCTTATGTGCCACAACCACACGTTGACCACCACACCCACATTGAACAACACTCATAGGGCCCTAGATCCGCCAAATTTGGGCTCCACAGCCTCACCTTCCGTCCCCCGACCACCCAGTCCTAACCAACTCCATTCCTGTAATGCGGGAGCTAATGTTATCCCTAGCTCCGACCACCTCTCTCACAATGCCACCACTCCCCCTCCACCTGACTCTCCCCTCCATATCTCCCTTTCCCCACAGTTGGCTCGCCCACTCTACACCAGGAAATCAGTTCCTTCTAACCTCCTCAACACCAAGAGACACTGCTCCCTCTCTTATCCTCAACCCTCGATTCCGTCCCCCCTTCCACCCAAAATCCCTCCTCACGACATCTCTAGCGCCCAAATACCTTGCGCTACATTACAACAGAGATGGAAATCCTCCTCAGGGGATGCTCCTCCTCCCCCTCAGCTGCACGACAACTCTAGCGCCCACTTACCTTGCTCTACTTTACAACAGAGACGGAAATCCTCCACAGGGGACGCTCCCCCACCACCTCAGCACCCTTCCCTGGACTCGCCTACCTCCACCCTAGTGAACAGCTTTCCGCCTCCCCTCCACAGGAGCTATGATCCACAATCAGATCCTGCCTCTAAGCTCAATGTAATAAACAGTGAACTCCAAAAACTCAAAAATGACATACAAAATCTCATTAACATCACCTCGGAGCTGGCCCATGTCCTCTCTTCCAACAAGACCTCGCAGGAGATACTGACTACGGTCCAAAATCACCCCAAACTACCATCTCCTTCCACATTGTTATCAAGTGACCTCTGGCAGAAACCCCCAGGCCACAATTGGAAGACCATTCCCTACCCTAACACACCTTCTAGACCCACCAGATTCATAAATCACTTATCAGAACCAGATATTCTCTCACTCCTCCGAGATTACAACGCCTCTCATACAATCATCTTAGGCCCTGCTGGAACATCACAAACTGCCCCATCAATTGCGACTCGAGTGACAAAGCCCAAGCAAGGCCACACGATGGCTATACAAAGCATCACATCTAACCCTCATAGAGCTCCCAGACTCAACACCAATGGCGTAAACACTAATAACCTCATGCAGATCCCCATTACACAGCCCTCTCTCACCAACCACAAATCACACCTGAAATGCATGTTACTCAACTGTAAATCAGCTGTGAAACATGCCACGGACCTGGCCGACCTCATCCTAGTTCAGGAACGTGACCTCCTTATCCTCACCAAAACTTGGCTCACCAACTCCTCAGGTCCCATCCTTGACATTCTAGTCCCTCCAAGCTACAACATTATCAGACTCGATCGAGACAAGAGAAAGGGAGGTGGCATAGCCTGTATCTACCTCAATTCTCTCTCAGCTAAACAGTCCCCATCAGCAAATCTCTCTTCTTGTGAATACCTATGCATTGACATCACTAGAAAACATAGACCCTTATGCAACCTACACATCTTCTACCACCCGCCAGGAGACAACCTCCCCCTAATCGAACAAACTATGGAAACCATCTCTTCCAACCAGGGCCGACATTGCCCCCAAATCTTCTTTGGTGACTTCAATCTCCATTCGAATGACCCACATGACCAGGCGGTTAACAGTCTCAAAAACTTCCTAACTGACCTCGGACTAACTCAATTCTGCGACAGTCCCACGCACAACCTAGGCTCAACCCTCGATCTAATCATTTCCAATCCCAACTCCATTCAGCTAAAATCTATTCTCCCCTGTGACTGGTCAGACCATCACTATATAACCTTTCGTGTCCAGTACACTCTGGGTGTCCCCCAAGGGTCCTCGCTCTCCCCCACGCTCTTCAACCTTTTCATTGAACCACTTACGGTAATCCTCAAAGCATCCAACATCCAATACCACATGTATGCGGATGACACCCAACTGTACATGAAAATCGCTTCCCCTGAAGATATCAAGTCACTCAACGAAACCTTGCACAAAACCCTTCATTGGCTAACCTCCAACCACCTCAAACTAAACGCCCTTAAAACGGAATTCCTCCTCATCTCTCCCACTAGGCAAACCCGCACTGTTGAAAAATATCAAAGGAACCTCACTGCTCTCAATTGCACACCACACATCATTGATTCCACGAAATCACTGGGAATTGTGCTAGATAAGAACCTAAACATGCAAGATCACATCAGAGCATCTACTAAAGGAGCGAACTTCCAACTTAGCTTACTAAGAAAACTCAAACCCTACCTTCCCCAAGATGACTTTAAATCTGCAAGCACTAGTCATCTCAAGACTAGAATACGGCAGTGCTATGCTATGCGGACTTCCGAAACTCAGCTTAGCCCCCCTCAGAGCATCTCTGAATGCCGCGACTAGGCTCATCACTGGCTCCAAGAAAACCAACCACATCTCTCCGGACCTCAATTCGCTTAACTGGCTTCCATTTGAATCAAGGATCCAGCTAAAAATTGCATGTATGACCCATAGAGCACTGCACTTCAACACTCCTCTTTACCTAACAAATAAGCTCGAACTATTAGGTGGCTCCCGGCCTTCTAGGAGCACCAGCACATTGCTGCTCAAACCGAAGAAATTTAAAAAGATGAAAACTTACAAGCATACATTCTCTGGTATTGCCCCGAGAATCTGGAACTCCCTACCAGTGGAAACAAGCCTGATCCCCTCAACATTTGCCTTCAAGAAGGAAGTGAAATCTCTACTGATGAACACTGCGCTGAACTAGATGCTTTTCTCCTTTTGTCCCCTTCCTTGTTTAGCCAACTAATCTGCTACCTGACATTTGATACGGCCTCAGTATCGCCAGCTATTGTCATTTTATACCTGATGGATATTGCTCTACTTTTCTCTCACAGCTATCTACCTATGTCTTCCGCAACCCGTATGTAAAGCGCTCTGATACCCGCTTGGGTCATGTTCGCGCTATACAAAACTTTAAAAATAAATAATAAAATAAATAAACAGGTGGGCTGAGACGGGACCCCAGATTAGAACATTGTGAATGACTTCACCAGCGTGCTGAACTCCACGGAATCTCACTGAGTTTTTCAGCAACTCTGTGCAATTCCGTGGAGTACATCTCCGCGAACTCAGCCCACTCTTATTCATCACAGATTGGGGTGGGGTCAGCAGTCTCACTGTCAGCGTGGGGTGGGGTCAGCAGTCTGTAATGACGTAGGGACTGCTGCCTTCCATCATTGGCTGGTCAGCCAATGGGGGAAGGAAGCAGTCCCAAGCCTCCTGGGAACGCCAAGGCAGAGCTGCAGGTAAGTGTGTGTGTTTTTTTTTTTTTTTTTTAATTAATGTTTGGTGCGAGCGTGCATGTATGTATGAATGTTTGGTAATGAGTGTTGTGAATGGATGTCTTTGTGTGTGTGCGTGCGTGTGCCCCCCTCCTTCCTAAAATAACAGGCCGCCACTGCATGTCCAACTTATAAATTATAAGGATGTAGTTTGAATTCATGTTCGGAGGGTCAATGCATCTCCAGCTAAGACTGGGGAGTCTCATTAACTGACGCTTCAATGGCCCCTGCCATTGAAAAGCTGCTTCATCATTTTGCAGTATTAGCACCTGGACCTGGATTTGTATTGAGTTCAGCATGATGTCCTGGTCGACTGCTCCCTCCACTATGTGGCTTGCAAGTGTGAGGTAGATCAGTTGTACTGAGCTATTTATAGAACCGAGGGCACCTGTGCATTTGGAAATGTACAAATTACTCATTAGTGTTGTCTGTGTCCTATAGGCATGTGAAGTACAATTTGCAATGTGTCAAGTTTTGATTAAAAATCAATAATTAAATCTTTTGGGGATCAAACATTTAAGAAATTTTGGCTGAAAACGCATGTGCTTTTTTTTGTTCATTTCTGAAACTTGATGTGATTTATCAGCTCCTCTAAACTGGTGGAACATGTCTGTGGCAATTCCATCTGTTCTCCTTCTTCATCTGCATCTTGGAATAGGGATCTTTATCTGACACTCATATTTACCTCACCAGGAAATCCCAGTGTTGGTACAATCTGGTATGCTGTTGTTGTTTGCCAGCAATTCTGCACGCAAAAAGTCAGAATGGATCCCGAATATGATGTAAGTCATCTGGTATTATCGGTTGAGGTAAATCAAGGTGCAGTGCTTTGTTGGACATTCCCTGGGGCATATTCTCAAGGACTTATCGCCGATTTATCGGCACTTTAGCACTGCAAAAGTGGCGATAAAGTTATCGCCCTATTCTCAAGATGGTGAAAACTGCCGATATCGCCAGTTTTCCAGCGATAGCTGCCGCAAAAAACATCGCCATGGATGAGAGCGAAAACAAACACTAATGATATGCAAAGTAGGCGTTCCCGTGCAAAAACACACGAAAACGCCACTTTGCGATATTCTCAACGACCAGCCAGATCTGCAATGCGAGCCAAAAAAAGGCGATAAGGCGCGTTAGCAGCAGGGATTTAACACCTGCCTTGTACTGGTGTTAAGCAGGACGACAACCTGCAGTATAAAAGGGAGCCTAGCCCAGAGCCACATCTGAAGACCAACACATGTCATGGAGCTACTGATCATGCAGCTCGGAGACCCAAGAGGGCCACAACACCCACCGCCACCACCCCCAGGCCCCCCCCGGACTACCATCAAGGCAGGGCAGAACAAAACAGCGGACCTTCCGAAAACGCACCAGCCTCAGACACTTAACGCCAGAGGAAGTCATTGCCCACTACAGGCTCAAAAGGACAACCACCTCTGCATCCTGACCCACATTGCCCACAGGCTGACGCTACCAACCCAGCGAACAACCAACATCCCTCCGCAGACAAAGCTGCTGGCTGTGCTGCACCTGTTGGCCTCTGGTACCTTCCAACCAACAACTGCCAGAGTCGGAGGAGTCTCACAGCCAGCCCTATCAAAGTTCCTCACACCTGTCTTGGATGCCATCATCAGCTTGATACCCTAGCACCTTCACTTCCCCACACTGCGCAGGAACAGTTGGAGACCAAGCAAGGCTCCTACGCCATAGCTGGCTTCCCGCACGTGTTGGTGCAATTGACTGCACACATGTCCTACTTGTGCACCCTGCCGACACTGCACACAATTACCGCAACAGAAAGCACACGCATTCCATCAATGAGCAGGCAATAGTGGACCACCGGGGACTCTTCACCAACGTCGTCGCCAACTACCCAGGCAGTGTGCATGATTCCTACATCTTCCGACAGTCCATCATCAACCAGCGCTTCCAGGATGGCACCTATGGAAATGCACTGTTCGTTGGTAAGTACCAAATGAACACATCACACACCACTAAACAAATAAGCCTGCCAACACAGAATGCAGAACCACCGATTGACACATATCTCTCTCCCCTGTCACAGGTGATCAAGGATATGCACTCTGCCCGTGGATGATGACACCCATCCGAGACACGAACACCCTGGCCCAGAGGCAGTACAATGCGGCCCACAAATGCACCAGGGGCATTGTGGAGCGCTCATTTGGCATGTTAAAGTCACGTTTCAGGTGCCTGGACATCACAGGTGGAAGACTCCTGTACAGGCCGGAAATAGTGTGCAAGATGATCATTGCATGTTGTGTGTTGCACAACATATGTGTACGCACCAATGCCCCATGGATCCAAGTGCCAGATGCACCGGATGATGATGATGAAGATGAGGCAGGTGGACCACACCCCAGTGCAGCTGCAGCAGGATTAGCCCAAAGGAACACAATCATTAACAATTTCTTCGCATGAGCACGTCACATTGTGACTGTCCTTAGCAATCATGGGACAGTACAAAATGACCACATGAACAGCATGTGCAAATAAATTCATCCCAACACACATTCCCTGTGTGCATGTCACTCCTCTGCATATGCACATCACTCTGACAAGTGTAAGTGCAACATTCAGTGCTAACAATCTCACAAATGGCAATTAGATGGTGGGTGTGTCACCTCTGTACAGAGAGGCTGTTTAGGGTGTCACGTATTCCAAATGCCATTTCAGGGTGTCAAAGATAGTACGTGATCCCACTCAGCAGCGTATCACATCCTCTTCGTCATCAGTGAAGAGATGTTCGGTCTGCTCTGCAGGAGGTGTTGATTCTCCCTCTGCAATGTGAAGGGGAGATGCAGTTTAACATTGTGCTCACATGTATGTTGACGCATTGTACAAGTTTACATACAGACTGCATGACAATGTACATTGTGACTGTTTGGGAGGAGCTGCCTATTTGATGCGAGACAGTGGACATTTCGACAACATCATGGATGTGTGTTTGTACTTGTACATTTTCATCTCACATTTCCCTGCTATGCCAAATGTGATTGGCCAGTTTCTACACACAAGCGGCACCAGTTGTGTCCTCTGTTGTGAACGTGTTGCAGTTTGTACCACATTGTTGTCAATGTTGGTGTGCTCTGAATGTTATGTGTGTGTGTGCTGCATTTTGGGAGAGTCGCCCCTGCAGCTCTGATTTTGCTGCCCCTTGTCCCTTTCAGGCGGTGTGCCTTTGAATTCTGTGCTTATACAATGCTGAGATGTTGCATACTTGTGTAAATTGGGCTCTTGGTGGGAGTTGGGACTCTGGGGCATGGTTTGTCCGCAGATGTGTTATTGACGTCAGGGGTTGTTTGTGCACGTGGATGTGTCAGAGTGTGACCTGCTCCTTTACGGATGTGGCGTGCAACATGTCATGATATATTGACTGCAGCCATGCTATTCGTCATGCAGTGTCACTTGCATTGTCAGTGTGGCTCATAGACACACCGCTTTGCTGGGTTTGGCACATGTGCATGGGTTGGTTGTGAGATTGGTGATGTGTGGGAAGGGCCCCCTCTGGGCACATAGTCGACGGGGGCCTACTTGCTGTTTCTAGGTGTGCTGCAGTATGCCAAGGGGATCAGGGACATGATCCAGAGTCATTGTGTGTGTGCACTGTGCTATACTTAATTGTGCATGTGTGACATTGTGCCCATCTCCCCCCATACCCCCAGTCCCTGGTCGTTACTCACCCTGTTTCTGTTGTGTCAGGTCATGTTGAGCAGTGTTCGGTCCCCCAACTCCTGCCACCGCCTCCACACTGATGACTGTGGACACCATTTCCTCCATCTCATCCAGCTCCTCCTGTGGCGCTGGACTCCCACCTCCAGTCTGCATTGCTGCCTTCTGGTTGTTGCCGAGTTTCTGCTTGGTTTTGCGCTTCACATCATTCCAGCGCCTCTTGAGCTCTTCCATTGTCCTCCTCAGCACTCTGACTGCATTCACCTTGTCCACGATGGACTGCCATATTGTATTTTTTGTTGCCAATGACACAGTGGAGGTGACGAACAGTTGTTGATGATGTTCTATCACCTCCGTTATCAGGATCCTGTTTTCCTGCGGACTTAACCGCGTCTTCCTCTTCTTCTTCTCCTTGCCCTTCCCTGACCCCGAGGTCCCAGGCTGGTCCTCCGTGGGGCTTGTGGGGTTCTGGTTGTCCTCTGTACTTGCTTCGGCTACCTCCATTGTGCTACGCAGTTGCTTTGGTTTTGTTTGTGTTTTTTTTTCCTGCTTTTATGTTGATTTTTCCCATCTGGCGTGTGTGAATTGCTGGCCTGGCGCAGCTTATCGCTGATTTTTTTATCGCAGTTGGGCCCATCGCAACTTTTTTCACGTTTGGCTTTGGATTTTTATCGCCGTCCCGGTAATTTTATTGCGGTCATTTGACGCGTTATCTGGAAACTATTGCATGTTACCGCCGTGTTGAGAATACGACGTTGACACGGAGTTATTTTCCCGCGATAGTCGGCGATATGAGAAATTGCGTTAACCTATTTTGGCGATGATTATCGCACGTTCTTGAGAATATGCCCCCCTGTGCGATAAACTTGTAAACAGCTGGAACTAAGGGCCAGATGTACGACGTGATTTTGCATGCGCAAATAGGTTTGCGACCCGTTTGCGCATGCAAAATCACTGTGGGCCATGTAAAAACACTGTTTTGCGACTCGCTATTAGGAAGGAGTGTTCCCTTTCTAATAGCGACCGCAAAGCCATGTACCAATGTTTTGAGACCGCAATTGCGGTTGCAAAACACTTGCAAATTACCCCCCTCTTCAAGAGGGTGGTAATGGAGTAGCAAATGGGAAGGGGTCCCCTGGGGACCTCTTCCCCTTTGTGACTGGCTCTGAAAATATTTTTCAAGGGCAGGCAGTGGTCCCAGGGACCACTACCTGCCCTTGAAAAATTAAACGAAAACGTTTCATTTTTTCTTTTTTAAATGCATCCTGTTTTCCTTTAAGGAAAACGGGCTGCATTTAAAAAAAAAAACTGCTTTATTGAAAAGCAGTCCCAGACATGGAGGTCTGCTGAGCCCAGCAGGCCACCATCCCTGGGAGGGCCAGCCATTCCCAATGGGCTCGTAAAATGCAAGTGGCTCATTAATATGTATGAGCCTTGCATTTTGCGACCCCATAGGGAATCGCTAAAAGTGTGTCAGACACTGTTGTACATCCCAAATTGCGGCTCGCAAATTTCAAGTCGCTATTGCGACGCAATTTGGGAGTCTCAATTTGCTTGGTCGTACAACTGGCCCTAAATGACCACTGAAAACATCTGGTAATTACACTTGGGGCAACTTGTAATGAGGCCTTTAGGGCCAGATGCATCAAGCATTTTTCTTCTCGCAAAAGGGCCAATTCGCAGAATCAGCCCGTTTGCGATCGCAAAAAATGCTTTTGCGGTGCATCAAACCCAATTTTGCGATTCGGTAACCTGTTACCGAATCGCAAAATGGATTTGGGATTCGCTATTTGGAAGGGGCATGTTTAGGGCGTCCCCTCCAAATAGCGAATCCTAACAGTATGCATGAATGTTTTATGACCGTAAATGCTGTCGGAAAACATTCGCATATTACCACCTACTTCAAGTAGGTGGTAAGACATTCTCAAATGAGAAGGCGTCCCCAAGGGACCCCTTCCCCTTTGTGAATGTTTGTAAAAGCATTTTTAAGAGCAGGCAGTGGTCCCACGGACCACTGCCTGCTCTTAAAAAATGAAAAGAAAACTTTTCATTTTTCTTTTTGTAAAGCATCTCGTTTTCCTTTAAGGAAAACGGGCAGCTTTACAAAAAAAAATGATTGCTTTATTTAAAAGCAATCACAGACATGATGGTCTGCTGATCTCAACAGGCCACCATCCCTGTGATTTTTGCGATTCCTAGGGGGTCGCAAATTGCGACCTACCTCATTAATATTCATGAGGTAGATCATTTGTGACCCCTTAGGAATCACAGAAAGTGTACTGCACACTTTCATGCATGCCGTTTTGCGATTCCCTAATTTTGCGAATTGCAAAGATTCGCAATTAGGGAATCGCAAAACATTTTTTGATGCATCTGGCCCTTAGTTCTCATTTGCGAATGTCTTACCACCTACTTGAATTAGGTGGTAATATGCAAATGTTTTGCGACCGCATTCACGGTCACAAAACATTCATGCATACTGTTAGGATTCGCTAATTGGAATGGACGCCCTAAACTCGCCCCTTCCAAATAGTGAATCCCAAACCCATTTTGCGATTCGGTAACACGAAATTGGGTTTGATGCATCGCAAAAGCATTTTTTGCGATCGCAAACGGGTCGATTCTGCGAATCGGCCCGTTTGTGAGGAGAAAAATGCTTGATGCATCTGGCCCTTAGTGTTTTTAGGTTCCATTCTGCGACTGTAGGAGTCTGGTACACAGAAAAGTATGTTATTCTGTAGACCAGGCTTTAGTGCAAAAAGAGTTGAAACTCTTGTCTTTTTTCCACTTAGCTTCGCAATTGTTTTCAATGATTAGTTGCTTTAGGAAATCCTCAAGGAATGGAAACAGAATTCTGAATGGATTTTAGAAATTAATAGATTTCTAGCGCGGTTCATTGGTTTTACACTTGTTTTCCCATGTATTGCAGGTTGTTGGAAATGCAAAAAATAGGAAATATTGACCCTGTTTACAAAACTGCATAAACATGAGTAAGAATTGTTTTATACTCTGCCTGTTTCTGAAAACTGGGAGGAGACCAATCTTAGCAGGAAAGCTTATGTTGATGCCATATTTAGGACATAAAACGTTCATGTTCCCTATTTTTTAAACAATCCTTTGACTAAGTACTTTGGCCCCTCTAATGTAAATCATGGAAGTCATTTAGGGGTCACCAGGGGTTGCAATTGCGACCACTGGCTTTCCCCTTGTGACCCCTGGCCTTGCTCCTGATAACCTTGGCTTTAGAGGTTGTTAAAGAAGTGCTGAGAACACAAGATAACAGGGCTGTTATGAGTTTTTTTTTTTTAACTCACATTAGCCTATAGCGAAGGGGATGTTAGGCTGGCATAAAGAACACTGAATTGAAACAATGTAGCCTCCCTTCATAGCCGGAGCTGTCTTTGCAGTGTTTTGTTGTGCTTAAACAGAAAATAAAACAAGCTTGCACCATAATTATTTATTGTTGCTGCTTGAGTGAGCCAGGCAAAAAAGGCATCTGAATGTAAGGTTGACTTGTCTTGGGATGGTGTGTAAAGATGTCATCAAGGATGGTCCACTTGGTACAACTGTGATACCTCCAATATCATGGCCTCGAATGCTGGTATTGAAAGGACAAGGACGAGGACAGTCATTATAGACCCCACAGTCCCCTTGGAATCAGAAATGCTTCCTGAATTTATTTCTAGAACTGAGTCATTTAGCACGACTCAAAGTGATGCTCTTATAAGACAAAATAATGGCGGTTATGGTAGTGAGATGGAACTACATTGATGTGCTTGAAAAAGAAAACATCAGATTAGGATTAAGGAATGGGAAGATTTAGAATGTGTCGCCTCCCTCAAAGATAACAAGGCTTTCGGGTAGATAGTAAATCATCCCTTTTGTACTGGAAAATCTCCGCCCCGAATGAAAGCCTTATTTTAGAGCGAGACCGGGTTTCCCACTTTATGAAAATATTGACATCAGAGTCAAGGGAAGTAGTCCCTTTGGCCTTGCCTGACCCTGTCCCCAGTTGCAAGGACTTGGCGATTTTAGTAACTCAATCACAGTTGGGGAAGTGAGAAAAGCCATCGTCAGTTCAGCCACAGGAAAGGCATTAGGCCCAGATGGGGTCCCAGCTGAGCTCTTCGAGGGCAATTTAGATCTCTGGGCCCCATTGATTACAAATATTTTTAGAGCTCTAGTTATCAAAGACTCGGCTGGTTCTTGGAAGGAATCAGTGACAATCCCCATTTATAAGAAAGGAGACCCAAATGATCTGTCAATCTACCGGCCCATTTCTCTTATCGATTCTTCTGCTAAGATTTTCGGGAGAGCAATTTTAGGGAAACTAGAAGCCTGGGCAACAGAGAGAGCCTTTTTTACTGTGGCCCAATACGGGTTTCGACCAGGTTTAGGCACTTCAAAATAAGCACATAATCTGTCCCTCATTTTAGGCAAATATGTCAAGGCCAGGAGAGGAGCCCTGCATATGGCTTTTATGGACCTCTCCTCTGCCTTTGACTTAGTGCACAGAGACAAGCTCTGGGAAATCATGAGGTAAGCAGGGGTTGATCTCCACCTTTTGATGGTACTGAGAAGGCTACACCAAGACACCACTATGAGGGTTCGCCTTACACAGGATGGTGTTTTAACGCCGCCCATTCAAGTTACCCGAGGGGGTCAGACAAGGCTGTATTTTGGCCCCCTTTATATTTTATATTAACGCATTAGATGCCTCTTTAAGGTCCCTAAACCCGATAATTCCAAAATTGGCTAGGGCTTGGTCCCCATACTCCTTTATGTAGACGATGCAGTGCTTTCATCTCGCACTGCAAACAGGCAGCCAACTTTGCTGGATGATTTTCACTGTTTGATTGGTGATTTGAAGCTCAATGTCAACCACAAAAATCATATATCCTGACTAGCAGCCCTAAAATAACCTAATCTAGGAAATTTTCTGTGGGAGGCACACCAATAATGAAAATATCAAATTTTAACTATTTAGTTATTTTATTTTCAGTGAATTTTAGCTGGGACAGATTAATAAACCAGAGGTCGTGACTAACAGAAGCAGCATGCAAAACCGTTTTTAGATTTGCCCAAAAATTGGGCCACAAACCCCGAAAGAAATAGTGATACTATACAAAAGTAAGTGTTTGTCAGTGGCCACATACGGAGTGGGAGTATGGGGCTATGACCCGGTTATGACCCTACAGTCGGTAGAGAACTATTGTTTATCCAGACTTCTAAGATTCCCAAGATTTATTACGAGCTTAATTACTCAATTGAAATGGGGTTAGGTTTCCTGGAAGACTTGGCAGGGCTGGCTCCTATCACACTACGGGCCAAAATATGGTCTTCTCCGGATTTGAAATTCGCCTGTGATATTGTCAAAGATTTCCTGAAACAAAGTAATGCGCAGGCTATTCGGTGGTTAAGTTACGTTAAATCATCCCTGTGGGACCTTGGGTCGATTGATTTATGGTCAAACATAGATACTTTTAGCACTCTTTCCAAGGCTCAGTTTAAGTCGAAGTTCTTGGAACACAAAGACTGAAGAAAGCAATTGACATGATATCAGTCCAACGCTATATACTGCTTTCCACGTGCAATGGCATGGCTCCCTACCTTTTGAGGGTTAAAGCACATCAAAATAGATTTTCTCTCTCATGGCTGTGAATTAAAATAATTCACTATTTAGGGGCTTTTCCAGTCACAGGATCTTATTTTTCTTCTTTGCCAACTCCCTTGTGACAGAGTTTCCTGCCAAACTTTAAGCACTTTATGTTATTTTGCCCTCTATATGCAGTTTACAGATCCCAATTTTCACATCCCATCCTTATAGGGAGATTTTTTAATTCGCATAAAGAGGGTTTGATTTCCTTACAGCGCCTTGAGTCTCCATTCATTTATTTTGCTGTTTTACATTTTATTACTCAGGCCTTGATTTTAAGACAAAAAGGTACGCATCATGAACTCCTGCTTGCGATGATATGAGGTATAATTTGCCCTATCTGATATTTAATTCTAGTTTTTAGTGGTTTTTATCACATGTTGCTGTTTATAAGCTGTTTTTTTAATGACCTTTTATGGTCGCATATTTCTATTTCAATTTAAATTGACTTTCCTTGGGTATTTACAGTGGAAAGGGAAATAAGGCAGTGACTAGAGAAAGTACAGTGATCAGGAACTTTGTGTTTAAGCAAAAAGTCCAGCAATGAAGGCCGATTAATCACTTATTCGGGCTTCATGAACCCCCTCAAGTCAGAGAGATGTTCAAAGTAGTGTGGGCCGTGTACGGCTCGCCGTCCTTTTTGACGCTAACAACGTATCTGGAATGCCAACTCAGGGCCGCCTTAATCGGCCTTCATTGCTGGACTTTTTGCTTAAACACGTAGTTCCTGATCATTCACAGTACAACCAAGGTCGATACAGAGGACGTGACTCACTCAAGTGTTTAAGGTTTTATTCCTTGACATTCGCCTTGTTTGGATAACGCTGTACTCTAAAATCTACTGCAAAATACCAGTCTTGCCCTGATGAAGCCGGGTTTAGGGTGAAACGCGTTGGCTGCACATGCGTTGAATTAAGAATATTAAAGAAGGACACAATATTGAAGACTCAAGAACCTCTTTCTTATCTATGTTCAATTGCTATTGTTGCCTCTCTGATGTTGTTATTGTATGCTATATTGTGTGGTCTATAAGCAGCGGACCATTGAGGTGGGCAACGTTATATTTTTGTTTACTTGTGTGACTAATTGGAGTGTGCGGCCTCGAATCCCTTGGCTGCTTGTTTTGACCATAGTATAGATGAGAGGCAAGTGAGAATGAGACTGAGAGGGTTAGTAGGAGACAGGTGTGGGAGAAGTGATAGAGACTGGTGTAAGAGAGCTCAGAAAGAGTTAGAAGAAAAAGACAGAGAAGAGGAGACAGATGAGAGAAATGTGTAATAAAGAGATAAATGGGCTAGAAAGAAAGAGAAGAGAGGAGGAGGAATGTACACCTGATTGACAGTTAGGGGTCATGAGGGGTCACAGCTGTGACCCCTGGCTTGCCCCTTGCGACCACAGGCCCTGCTTTTGCAAACCCTGGCCACAAAGATGGCAAAATCAATAGCAAGAAAAAAGGGGCCTCTCACATGTTTTGTGCATTTAGGCGCAACCATCTTATTTTCTGCCTATTTTAGTTATATTAATAATGAATAATATATTATTCACTATTAGCGTAATTTAAATGGAGCACCAGGAACTGAACAGACATTCACTGACAGCTGAGGTAAGTAAAACAAAATGCTCATAAATATGTTTTGTCCTCGTGTGCAGGTGAGAGTGTGTTTGTGTAAGAGAGTGTGTGTGCGTGTCTGTATGTGTAAGTGTTAGACCTGGCATCCTTGGCGTGGGTCTCCCTTCCATTTTTTCATAATGCCTCCACTGTTGTCGATATGTTTTTGCTGGACTAGATGCTCATGGGCACTTTGCCACTGCTAATCAGTGCCAAAGTGCAAGTGCTCCCTATGGTAAATTGTGATGTGAATTAGTGACTCCATGTTTGGCTTATTTGAATTACTGTCAGACCCTAGTACAGTGCACTGAGTGTGCCCAGGGCTTGTAAATCAAATGCTGCTGGTGGACTTGCAGCACTGGTTGTGCCACCCACAGAAGCAGCTGGTAAAGTGTGTCTCAGGCATGCCATTGCATAGCCTGTGTGCAGTCTGTGACTGCCATGTCGACTTGGTAAGTGCACCCACTTACCAGTCCCCAAACCTTCCCTTTTCTTCATATCAGACACCCCTATGGTAGGCCTACGGGCAGGGTGCATTGTAAGGATAAGGTGGGACATGCCTGGTGTGTGTGGCATGTCCTAATAGTGAATTACAGCCATTTTCGTTTTTCACTATTGCAAGGCTACCTGTTCCCCATAGGCCAGAATGGGCAGTTTAATTATAACATCTTATAATCCTAACTGACTCAGGGAACTAGGTAGAAATTCGAGTTTAGTATGCCTGAACTCAGAATGATAAAATACATCTTTTAGTGAAGTTGGTTTTAACATTCTGTGTTTGAAAATACCACTTTTAGAAAGTGGGTATTTGCTTGCCTAACTATCCAACCTGCCTCTGCCAGCTTGTGTATTGTGTGTCTGGTTTGTGCGTGACAGGGGCTGGGGGTGGCCACAGGAGACAGGGTGAGGCAGCCCAGGGCTGAATAGAGAGATCTGCATCCAGAGTGGAGGGAGGAGTTGCATCTGGGTCTGAATAGGGCTGTGCCTGCCTGCCACAATGCTGGCTCCACCTCCTGCCGGGCGTCTGAGTACCCTGCCCCACATTCTGAAAGGAAAGAAGGAGTCATGTACACAGAGTGCTCCAAAGCTGCACAGAACTGGTTTAAACTAGGCAAAGGCCTCTCTGCCTCCAGAGAACAAAGAGAATCAGGGTATAAGAGGGGCACCCAGACCCCAGGAAATTAGATCACTTTTTGGGAAGAAGAAGAAACCTTTGCTGAGGAGCGGAACCAAGAAGAAACTGAGGAGAGACTATCCCTAAGCCTGAAGTGCTGCTTGGGGGATTGGCCTGCAGTGGTTTGCCTGACTGCTAAAGAAAGGAGAAAGGAACTTTTGCTGTGACTTTCATCAACTTGTGAAGGATCTCCAAGGGCTTGAGAGAGAGCTTGCCCCCTGATCGAAGTCCCAGGACCATTGGACTTCACCTCCTTTGTGAATTGCTGCTGGAAACGCTGTTTCAGTGGCTACAGAGGTAGGGAGCTGTGACCGACTCTCACGACCAGCTCGGTGTCCTGAAGGCACCGCATCGAGCACCGCCCGCATCTTGCAACGCACGGCCTTGGTCTCACCAACTCCGTCTTGACGCCGTCACTGAGCCGTTGCCTGCACCGTAACCTGTGAGCACCGCACCTCGCAACGCCTCGCTACACCGAATCGAACTGGTGCGACCGACACAGTCACTGCTGCTGAGTTCGAGTCCTATGACCGCACCGGAGTTGGGCACCGCTACCATGCTTCGCGACGCACCGCCCGACTCGCACCGCTGTCCGGACTGATCGACGCCAGCTCCCGAATCCGGCTCCGTCGCCGCACCGTAACCTGCCAGCACCGCATCGAAGCACCGTCTCGCCCTGCAACGCACGGTCTTGGTCTCACCGACTCCGTCAACGAACCGCTGCCTGCACCGCATCGAGGGACAACGCGTCCTGCAACGCTTCCATTTTGCAACACGACCGTGACGTACAGCCATCCGGCTCGCACGCCCGTGCCTGCCGCTTCAAGTAAAAGGTACTGTGACCGAGTCTGTCTACGCTTGTGTTGGCCCGTCTCGACGCGGTCAGCTGGATTTGTTAGACTCTGTTTGTTCTTGACATCGCCGTAGCCGGAGGAGGCTACCGACTCGCACAGAACCTTGAATTATGCCTTTTTGATAAGAACTAAGCATTCTTGACAGTATTGTGGATTATTTTTGTCGTTGATGGTCTTGTGATAAATCTATATAAAGTATACCTATTTTTATAAATATATAACCTGTGTGGTGTCCATTTGTAGTGTTGTCACTAGATTACTGTATGTGTTCACAAATGCTTTACACACTGCCTCTGAACTAAGCCTGTCTGCTCATGCCAAGCTACCAAGAGGGTGAGAAGGGGGTATTTCAGGAGTGTACCTACTCTCCCTGACTAGACTCAAGGGTCCCTATTTGGACAAAGGTACCTACCTCTGCCAAATAGAGACCCCCAAATCTAACATTGGTGGTCAGCGGTGGGGATTCTGGACTTGCATTTGTGACTCATGTACAGTAATTGGTGAACACTACCTAGTGAGTGCAGACCAAGACGCAACCACATACTCTTTGATAGCATTTTTTCTGGGATTTCCAATTTTTGCAACTGCCAAGTTTAAATCACCATGGATAACGCACCATCTGTAGCATCTGTTGATTGTGATTGGGAGGAGGAGAAACTGGAGTGCTACACCCTCAAACAGCTCAAGCATTTCTGCAGGAAGTTTAAAGTCTCCATGACCGGGCTCACCAAGAAGGATGAGCACCAAAAGGCGCTGAGGGCCTGGGTTGAAGCAAGGAGCACCCCTATACCTATGGAAGGGGATGAGAATGCAGATGGGCAGCTGGAAGGGCTATTGGGTCCAGGGGGGAAGAAAGCAGTCTCCCCAGTAGGTAGCAGTGTTTCTGCCAGAGGACTGTCTCCAGAGGAGTTGGAGGACAGGAAAGAGAGTAGGATGCACGAAATGGAGCTGACCAAGCTCAAGCTAAATGGGCAGTTAGAATTTGAAATGCAAACTAGGAAATTAGCCCTAGAGGAAAAGAAAATGCAGTTTGAACATGAGAAAGTTTTGAGGGAGTTGGAATTGAAGGCCAAAAGCTTAGAGATTACTCCCTCTGGTGGCAGTGTACCGTCTGTGCCTGTTGAAGCTAGGGTGTATATTCCAAAAGATGTGGTTAAGGAATTTTTTTAAATGATGACATTGGGCAGTGGTTCAAAGCCTATGAGGTAGCCATGTCTTCCCACCGGGTCCCTGAGAAGGATTGGGGAGCAGGGTTGTGGGGACGGTTCCTTAGTGAGGGGCGGGATACCTTGTTGGATTTGCCCTCTGAAGTCTATAATTCATATAGCCACATGAAAGATGCATTGATGACTAGATATGGTTTAACCCCTGAGCTTTATAGGCAGAGGTTCAGGAACTGTAAGAAGATTGAAGGCAGTACCTGGGTTGAATATGTGACCTTCTTTTGCAGAGCCTTGGATGATTGGGTAAAGGGTAGCAAAGCGACTGATTTTCAGGCGCTCTTTGATTTGATTGCCTGGGAGCACTTGTCCAGTAATTGTTTTCCTGAGCTACGCCAGCACCTGATTGATAGTAAGCTGACTAACCCTAGGCAGCTTGCTGAGGAAGCGGACCGCTGGGTGAGTACCCGGGTCCACAAGGGTCACGTGGGAGACTCCGCCAAGGGTGGGCAGGGTCCCCAGCAGAAGAGTGGGGGGACAAGGGTAAACAGAGGGAGTTCCATAAAGGGCCCCAAAGTAGACCCCAAGGGAACCAAGGGAAAGGTTCCCAGCCTCCCCTGAGAAGAAGCCAGTGGCCCTGACAGGCCCCCTGTTCACCAGGGACCACTGGTGTGTTACAAGTGTGGCGCCCCTGGCCACAAGGCAAACGATCCTCGTTGCCCTTTGCATGGAAAACCAGCACCCACTGGTGCAGTCCCCCAGCAGTTGGCTAGTGTAGCCCTGGGGGAGGAGTGGGGTGCCCAAGGTGGGGGGGATCCCACAGTGTTTTCCCTTGTCTCAATTAGGAGACTCTGAGACGGTCCCTAGGACCCAGCTGCCTGATAACACTAAAAAATACAGGCAGTGGGTGACCATCAATGGCCATAGGGTGGAGGCTCTGAGAGACACAGGAGCCAGTGTGACAGCTGTCAAGTGTCACCTGGTGTCTAAAGAGCAGGTTGTCCCTGATGCATTCTATCCGGTTGTTGCCGCTGACAACACAGAGAGTCACTGCAAGGTGGCTCAGGTCCCCTTTGAGTGGGGGGGGGTCTCTGGTACTCTTCAAGTAGCTGTGAGGCCAGCAATGCCTGTTGACTGTTTGTTAGGGAACGATTTGGAGAGCTCACCTTGGGCTAAGGTGGAGCGGAGTGCGCATTTGGAAATGTTGGGCTTGCCTGATTGGGCATGTGTGACCACCCGGTCAATGGCAGCTAGAGGTGTTCAAGAGGACCTGGAGCCTGAGAGGGAGGCCCAGGTGCCTGCCGGAGAGAGAAGAGGCAGGGGGCGTGGGAAACCGGCCCCCGAAGTTCCCACGGTCCAGGAGGAGGTAGACCCTGAGGGGGATGCCCTGGAGCCTACAGGGGAACAGGTAGCTGAACTGGGGGACCTGCCTGAGCTGACCCATTGGCAGCAAGAAGGAGGACCCTCCAGGGAGGAGTTCTGCGAGGAGCAGAAAACTTGCCCTTCTCTCGTGGGTCTGAGGCAACAGGCCACAGACCAGGCAGCAGGTGATCAGTCTGGATCACATTGGATCTACTGGGAGAATGATCTCCTGTATTCAGAGCCTAAGGTTGCTGAGCCTGGGTCAGCCCGTGTGCTGGTGGTACCCCAGCGCTTCAGAGCCTTCCTACTGGGGTTGGCTCATGATGTACCGTTAGCAGGACATCTGGGGCAGGACAAGACCTTTGAAAGGCTTGTCACCCATTTCTTTTGGCCCCAGATGCGCAGGAGTGCCGCCACTCACTGCAGGACCTGTCAGACTTGCCAGGCAAGTGGAAAGAGTGGGGGGAAGCAGAAGGCTCCTCTCCAGAAATTCCCTGTAGTCAGCACCCCCTTTGAACGGGTGGGTATTGACATTGTGGGGCCACTGGACCCCAAGACAGCCATGGGCAACAGGTTTATCCTGGTCTTGGTGGACCATGCCACCCGGTACCCTGAAGCCATCCCTCTGAGGACAGTGACGGCCCCCGTAGTGGGACGGGCGCTGATGGGAATTTTCTCACGTGTGGGGTTCCCTCAAGAGGTGGTGTCTGACAGAGGTACCAACTTCGTGTCCAAGTACATGAAGTCCCTGTGGCAGGAGTGCGGTGTAACTTACAAGTTCACCACTCCTTACCACCCCCAAGGAAATGGGCTGGTTGAGAGATTCAACCAGACCCTCAAAGGCATGATTATGGGTCTGGAAGAACCCATGAGGCGTAAATGGGACGTCCTCTTACCATGCCTGTTGTTTGCATACTGTGAGGTGCCACAGAAATCTCTAGGGTTTTCCCCCTTTGAGCTTCTCTATGGACACCCGGTGCGAGGACCTCTGAGTTTGGTCAAGGAAGATTGGGAGCAATATCCCAGGAAACCTCCCCAGGATGTATACAGTTACATGCTGGCCTTCAGGAACCAGACTCGGCGTTTCAGAGAACTTGCTAAGGCAAATCTGGAAGCCAGCCAGGAGGAGATGAAGCAGTGGTACGACCAGAATGCCACTCTGGTAGAGCTTCAGCCTGGTCAGAAAGTGTGGGTCATGGCCCCAGTGGAGCCTTGTGCGCTCCAGGATAAGTGGACCGGCCCTTTTACGGTGGTGGAGCGCAAGAGTCCAGTTACCTATTTGGTGGACTTGCAGTCTCCCAGGAACCCCTTGCGGGTCCTGCATGTGAACCGCCTGAAGCCCCACTTGGAGAGGTCCCAAGTGGGCATGCTCTTAGCTACAGATGATGGAATGGAGGAGGAGACCGAGCCTCTTCCTGACCTCCTGTCAGCCCGAGAGCAAGATGGATCAGTGGAGGGAGTAAACCTCTCTACCTCCCTGACACCTGAGCAGCAGGGTGACTGTCGCCAACTGTTGGGGCAGTTTCCTGACCTGTTCTCCCTGGTTCCCAGTGTCACTAACTGGTGCGTCCATGATGTGGACACTGGGGACAGTCTTCCTGTGAAGCACAAGGCTTACAAGGTGACTGACAGGGTAAGAGCTTGCATCAAGGAGGAGGTCTCCAAGATGTTTGCGTTAGGGGTGATTGAGTCCTCTAACAGCCCTTGGGCCAGCCCAGTGGTCTTGGTTCCAAAGGCTGCCGCGCCTGGTGCCACAGCAGAACTCAGGTTGTGTGTGGACTACAGGGGACTCAATTCTGTCACCAGGACTGACGCACACCCCATCCCCAGAGCTGATGAGCTCATAGATTGGTTAGGGGCTGCACGGTACCTCAGCACGTTTGACTTAACGTCTGGGTACTGGCAGATCGCCTTGACTGATGGGGCAAAGGAGAGGTCAGCATTCTCCACACCAGATGGGCACTACCAGTTCCGGGTGATGCCCTTTGGGATGAAGAATGCCCCTGCCACCTTTCAGAGGTTGGTCAACCAGGTGTTGGTTGGGCTGGAAGAGTTCAGTGCCTCCTATCTGGATGACATTGCAGTGTTCAGCGCCAGTTGGGAAGAACATCTGCGCCACCTCTGGGAAGTGTTGGTGGCGCTGCGGAGGGCAAGCCTCACGATCAAGGCGAGTAAGTGCCAGATCGGGCAGGGTTCCGTGGTGTACTTGGGACACCAGGTTGGGAGCGGCCAGGTGGCGCCCCTCCAACTGAAAATTGATACCATTCTGGCTTGGGAGCCCCCCAAGACCCAGACAGAGGTGAGAGCCTTCCTAGGACTCACCGGGTATTACAGGAGATTCGTCAAGGGGTATGGCAGCATTGTGGCACCCTTGACAGAGCTGACTTCCAGGAAGCAGCCCAGGAGAGTGATTTGGACTGACACCTGTCAAAAAGCTTTTGACACCTTGAAGACTGCCATGTGCATGGCGCCTGTGCTCTGGGCACCGAACTTCTCCACTGAGTTCATCGTTCAGACCAACGCTTGAGAGCATGGTGTAGGGGCTGTTCTGTCACAGATAAATGAGGAGGGCCTAGACCAACCTGTAGCCTTCATCAGTAGGAGGTTACTTCCACGGGAACAGAGGTGGAGTGCTATCGAGCGTGAGGCATTTGCTGTGGTCTGGGCACTGAAGAAGCTGAGACCATACCTGTTTGGGACTCACTTCCGGGTTCAGACAGACCACAGGCCCCTCAGATGGTTGATGCAGATGAGGGGTGAGAATCCAAAGCTGTTGAGGTGGTCCATTTCCCTACAGGGGATGGACTTTACGGTGGAACACCGCCGTGGTACAGAACACGCCAATGCTGATGGTCTGTCCAGATTTTTCCGCCTTAGTGATGAGAACTCCCTAGAGGTAGGATAGTTATCCCCACATTTCAGCTGGAGGGGACACGTGTTAGACCTGGCATCCTTGGCGTGGGTCTCCCTTCCATTTTTTCATAATGCCTCCACTGTTGTCGATATGTTTTTGCTGGACTAGATGCTCATGGGCACTTTGCCACTGCTAATCAGTGCCAAAGTGCAAGTGCTCCCTATGGTAAATTGTGATGTGATTTAGTGACTCCATGTTTGGCTTATTTGAATTACTGTCAGACCCTAGTACAGTGCACTGAGTGTGCCCAGGGCTTGTAAATCAAATGCTGCTGGTGGGCTTGCAGCACTGGTTGTGCCACCCACAGAAGCAGCTGGTAAAGTGTGTCTCAGGCCTGCCATTGCAGAGCCTGTGTGCAGTCTGTGACTGCCATGTCGACTTGGTAAGTGCACCCACTTACCAGTCCCCAAACCTTCCCTTTTCTTCATATCAGACACCCCTATGGTAGGCCTACGGGCAGGGTGCATTGTAAGGATAAGGTGGGACATGCCTGGTGTGTGTGGCATGTCCTAATAGTGAATTACAGCCATTTTCGTTTTTCACTATTGCAAGGCTACCTGTTCCCCATAGGCCAGAATGGGCAGTTTAATTATAAAATCTTATAATCCTAACTGACTCAGGGAACTAAGTAGAAATTCGAGTTTAGTATGCCTGAACTCAGAATGATAAAATACATCTTTTAGTGAAGTTGGTTTTAACATTCTGTGTTTGAAAATACCACTTTTGGAAAGTGGGTATTTTCTTGCCTAACTATCCAGCCTGCCTCTGCCAGCTTGTGTATTGTGTGTCTAGTTTGTGCGTGACAGGGGCTGGGGGTGGCCACAGGAGACAGGGTGAGGCAGCCCAGGGCTGAATAGAGAGATCTGCATCCAGAGTGGAGGGAGGAGTTGCATCTGGGTCTGAATAGGGCTGTGCCTGCCTGCCACAATGCTGGCTCCACCTCCTGCCGGGCGTCTGAGTACCCTGCCCCACATTCTGAAAGGAAAGAAGGAGTCATGTACACAGAGTGCTCCAAAGCTGCACAGAACTGGTTTAAACTAGGCAAAGGCCTCTCTGCCTCCAGAGAACAAAGAGAATCAGGGTATAAGAGGGGCACCCAGACCCCAGGAAATTAGATCACTTTTTGGGAACAAGAAGAAACCTTTGCTGAGGAGCGGAACCAAGAAGAAACTGAGGAGAGACTATCCCTAAGCCTGAAGTGCTGCTTGGGGGATTGGCCTGCAGTGGTTTGCCTGACTGCCAAAGAAAGGAGAAAGGAACTTTTGCTTTGCTGTGACTTTCATCAACTTGTGAAGGATCTCCAAGGGCTTGAGAGAGAGCTTGCCCCCTGATCGAAGTCCCAGGACCATTGGACTTCACCTACTTTGTGAATTGCTGTTGGAAACGCTGTTTCAGTGGCTACAGAGGTATGGAGCTGTGACCGACTCTCACGACCAGCTCGGTGTCCTGAAGGCACCGCATCGAGTACCGCCCGCATCTTGCAACGCACGGCCTTGGTCTCACCAACTCCGTCTTGACGCCATCACCGAGCCGTTGCCTGCACCGTAACCTGTGAGCACCGCACCTTGCAACGCCTCGCTACACCGAATCGAACTGGTCCGACCGACACGGTCACTGCTGCTGAGTTCGAGTCCTGTGACCGCACCGGAGTTGGGCACCGCTCGCATGCTTCGCGACGCACCGCCCGACTCGCACCGCTGTCCGGACTGATCGACGCCAGCTCCTGAATCCGGCTCCGTCGCCGCACCGTAACCTGCCAGCACCGCATCGAAGCACCGTCTCGCCCTGCAACGCACGGTCTTGGTCTCACGACTCCGTCCTGACGACGTCAACGAGCCGCTGCCTGCACCGCATCGAGGGACAACGCGTCCTGCAACGCTTCCATTTTGCAACACGACCGCGACGTACAGCCATCCGGCTCGCACGCCCGTGCCTGCCACTTCAAGTAAAAGGTACTGTGACCGAGTCTGTCTACGCTTGTGTTGGCCCGTCTCGACGCGGTCAGCTGGATTTGTTAGACTCTGTTTGTTCTTGACATCGCCGTAGCCGGAGGAGGCTACCGACTCGCACAGAACCTTGAATTATGCCTTTTTGATAAGAACTAAGCATTCTTGACAGTATTGTGGATTATTTTTGTCGTTGATGGTCTTGTGATAAATCTATATAAAGTATACCTATTTTTATAAATATATAACCTGTGTGGTGTCCATTTGTAGTGTTGTCACTAGATTACTGTATGTGTTCACAAATGCTTTACACACTGCCTCTGAACTAAGCCTGTCTGCTCGTGCCAAGCTACCAAGAGGGTGAGCAGGGGTTATTTCAGGAGTGTACCTACTCTCCCTGACTAGACTCAAGGGTCCCTATTTGGACAAAGGTACCTACCTCTGCCAAATAGAGACCCCCAAATCTAACATTAAGCATGTGTGAGAGTGAGTGAGAGAGATTAAGTGAGATTGTATCAGTCATTGAGTGTGATTGAGTCAGAGTGAATGAGAATGAGGGAGTGAGTGAAAGAATTACTGGAAGTGAGTGAGAATGAGTAAGTGAGAAGGAATAAGAATGATTCTGAGGAGTATTAGAGTGTGTGAGGAAATGAGAATGAGTGACTGAGTGATAATGAGTGAATGTAGCTGTGAGGCGGGATCCATGGTTTATGGGGTCACCCATGACAAACTGCCATCCCTGAAGATAATTTTGACATAGGCGGGCACACCCAGCACATTTTGAAAACTATATAGCCAACTCATGGAGAGCATCCAGTTTCATAGGCCTAGTTCACCATGAAAGATCTGAATGTTTAATGATTGCACTTTCATGGCCTATTTAATTTGTAAAATTATGTGAAAATTGTGCTTTACAATAAGTTATTATATTTCAATATTTTCTTTAGAGGGGAGAACCCCCCATTCAAAACCTTCCTGGAAGAACTTGGGCTCACTCGCTTCACTCCCTACCACTTAGGTCAAGTGTCATCATGGTTACGGTCATAAGACATCACTTAGCGGGTCAAAGATCATATGATTCAGGGTCAAAGGTCATATGATGCCACTTCCTGTGATGTATAATTAAGGGCAAATGGGGTGTAATGTCACCTCCACTACCCATGGCATTCTGGAGAATTGATGTCCATGATTTAAATCACAAACCCTGGTACCCTTTACATTTCCCCACATATGTGGATGAAAAGAAACACAATTGGCCTGGATAGCCTTTATGGAAAAATGTTATAAAGGCTTAAACATAAATTGCCCTGAATGTAAAAAACGAAGCTTAGCAGAAAAGTGATTAATGACAGTTTTATATAAATATCCGATAAATAAATACATGGAGCCATATTTCTCAAAGATGTATCTCGGTCCATGGCACGTTACCAACTATCTTGAAAACAGAGCTTGAACATCGCAGAAAAAACAACATTTTCACTTTTTAGTTAGACCACTTAATCATTTTGGCACAAAAGTTAATACGGTTAACATCGCAGTAATGGGACTGTAACACATATTTCCTAGAACATAAGGAAAGACGAACGTTGTGGACCTCAGCTTTTATCTATTACCCAACTCGTATATTGGAATTCAATACTTGAGGCGGATGCATTGTTATTACACTGGAAAAAGGAAAAATATAAAAAGCAATTACAATTACTTTTTTGTTAATACTTTGAAGCTTTTGAACAATGAGAAACTGTTGTTTCCAAGTTATGGGATTTGGTTACTTGCACATTGAAATGTCCTTCTTCAACTGTATGGTCCTCATTTACAATATTTTGACTCACGGCAGTGCAGCAAGCCTTCCTGCTGCGCTGCCATGCGGCAAAAAAAAGGCCAGGAATGCGCCGTATCTACAAGATAAGACATATTCCTGTCCTTTTCCCCTGCGCTGCAGTACAAAGGGCTGCCATGCGCCAAAGCAGGCACCCATTGCACCATAGTGGCAAGGGTGTCTGCGTTGTAAGGGTGATTGCTTTTGTGCCGGAAGGGACACCTTTCTGCACAAAAACATTCTTGAGAGGTATTTCTCATTGTTGTACCTTACTTATGCCTCCCCTGGGGAGGTGTGGGAATCTGACGCATTCCCAGGTTTACAAAACTTTGTAAATCTTGGAAAATGTCAGCTTCCATGGGGTTTATTTACAATCCCATTGCTCCACCGGTGCATAAGTGTTGCAGTGGGTGTTCCCACGCAATATCCATGGCACCTGACGCATACCCAGATTTACAAGGTTTTGTCAACCTGGGAATGCGTCAGATTCCTATGCTTCCCCAGGGGAGGCGAAAGGCAGGCGCAACGAGGAGGAATACCTTTATTTCTCCTCATTTTCCCTTTTTCTATGTGTGCTGCATACTGCAGCAACCAGAAAGAGGAAAACACCTCTCCTGATTGTTTTTGTGCAGGAAGGTGTCCCTTCCTGCACAAGTACAGTCATCCCTACAATGCAGACACCCTTGCACCATGGCGCAAGGGTGCCTGCATTGGCGCATGGCAGCCCATCGTGCGCCAGCGCAGGGGAAAAGGACAGGAATGTGCTGTGTCTTGTAGATATGGTGAATTCCTGCCCTTTTCTTTTGCTGCATGGCAGCGCAGCAGGAAGGCTTGCTGTGCTGCCATGCATCAAAATCTAAATGAGGCCCCATGGTTATTGCATGGGAACAGCAACACCAATGGAACTCCCCTTTCACGCAGAGTAATGCATATAAGTGGGCCATATTTACAAGGCATTGAAAAGCCACGCAGGTTAGCTTTACGTGGCCTTGTAAATATGGGCAGGCACATTGCGCCGCCGGTGCATCAAAAAAAGTGATGCAGCTGCGGCACAATGGGCTTGTACATAAGCCCCTATGAATTTTCTTTGTGATTTTTTTGTACACATAACCATATTGATTGTTTGAAACAATTGACTTGCCAGACTATTTTAGTTATTCCATTTATTTAAAGAAAAACTACTTTCAAGTGACATTAACATTTCAATAAGCATGAAAGTTTAAATGTCGGTCATTTCCCTTTTAGGTTCGGACTTATAAACATAGTCAATTTAAAGTCTATATTAATTTTAACGTTGTTTGTATTGTGTTTATTTTCATATATACACATTTGTATAAAAGTATTTGTATAAACATTTGTTTAACAAATGTATTTTAAAAAATTTTTTATTTATCATTTTCGATGACAAGAACAACACCATGTTTAGTGACAATTGTACAGTTTGCAGTTATAGCAAAGAACAGTAAATCACATGTTTGTTCCGCTGAAATAGTGAGGAAGCATGTTACAAAATTAGGTCCAAACCATCATCTGAAAGCAATGCCCATGTGACAAATCCGACGTCCATTAACATATGGTGAATCTGTCAACTGAGACCTCGGTGGATCTAAAGGGGAGAAAAACAAAATGGTACAAAATGTAGACAAGTAATTACAGCATTCATAATATATGCATGACATGGAAGCACAAGCCCCAGGAAATCATTCCTATTCAGCCATTCCTGAGTGTTGCAAGTATTTATGAAGGGGTTGCCAGATATTTCGTGGGCGAGATACGGGTGGCTGGATCAAGGCATATAGCTCACTAGTTGTGTCACAAAAAATAAGACTTTTAAGCCACTGCGCAGCCGTGGGGTGATGACTGCTCCCCCAACACATCACAGTATACCGCTTCGCCGACAGAAGTGCAATTGCGACAAAGCGCCAGAACTCCTTTGGAAAGCTATGCTCATATCCCAGTACTGCCAGCAGGGACGCCGGCATCAGCGCCAACTCTACTGCAAAAGCCGCACAAAAATGTCAGACCACTAACTGTTTATGTGTGGGTAATTCCATACTAGATGAAAAAAGTCTGCATCTTCTGTGCTACATTTGAGACACGTTGAGGGACAGGTGGGGTTGATCGTGGCCATGAGACTGGGTGTCATGTAGGTACGTCGGAGGAATTTAGAGTGCAACAATTTATGTCTCTGATTGGGGGAGACTAATTTTGTTTGGAAACAAAAATAATACCAGACGTTATCCAGTTGGGGGTGCTGCAGGTCCTCCCTCCATTTCTTATACAGAATGTCGTCTGCGGTAGGCAACATATCCAGACATGCGCGGTACAACTTGGAGACCAAATGTTTTCTGGTTTCATCTTCTATAAGGAAAGTGAGGATGGTAAAATCATCAGGAGCAATGGGATACGACAGGGTCTGGGCCCGTAAAGCACTCTGAATACGATGCAAGATGAACCTGTCGAGTAGCGTTGCGGTGGCCAAACGTGTGCCCTCAGCGCAGGAGATGGTGTGGCCCCTCGACTACAAATCTCCAGTGGTGTGCAGTGCATAACGGCTCAATGTGTGCTTGACAATGGTTTCTACAAGTGGGGGGAGCCAGCGGTTGTCTGCAAGAGGTAGGGGGGGAGAATAACAGCCCCATTCCCAGTAGGCGCATCAAACAGCGCCACGCCCAACAGGTAGTGGAGAGTGGCTGAATGTCCGTGAGGTCCAATGGTAGCTCCATGGGAAGGATGGCATTCAATGATGTATTACCCGCTAAGTCCTGGTCAATACGATCATAAGGAAGGGGAGGGTCTCTATGGTACCAATGGTACGCGTATTGACGCTGAGCGACCAAATAATAAAGGTGGAAGTGTGGGACTCCAAAGCAGCCTCTTGCATAGGAGAGGACCAGCGCCCGCCAACCAACCTGCGGTCTATGGCCCGCCCAGATTAGTTGCAACAGAAGACCCCTCAAAGTGACAAAAAAGCGTTACTAAGTGGAATAGGGATATTAAGAAATAACTAGAGAAATCAGGGAAGGACGACCATTTTAACAATAGCAATGTGGCCAGCTAACGATAACGGTAACTTTATCCACCTCTCAATTTGTGTAGTTATTTTGCTCTCAGCTGGACCATACTTCAGACGGAGGACCTGCTCCTTATCACGATAAATATGGATACCAAGATACTTGCTGGTATCACCCCGCCATTGCAGGGGAAATCGCTTTGGAACTGCTGCATGGCCGCTGTCAAAGAAACAATTGATGGACGGAATGCTGGACAATGCAAACATTCACCCCCAGTCACAAGGATCTGGGTTAAATCCATCATTCTTTTGCTCACCACACCACCCCAGTTTGGACCCAGCCATATGCAAATCAGTCTTGACCCTGTTCCTTGTGGGAACAGTCCAGCCCGAACTGCCAAGCCAGGTCCTCCCTGGACCGGAAACAAGCATCCTGGGACCGGTTTCAGGGCATCACCCTTCTTCAGCCAGGCTAGCTTGAATCCAGTGGTGTAGTGAGCACGGGACCCACGTCTGGGCATACCCTTCCCACTTAGGGCGACAAATGCAAAAGAAACAATTGATGGACGGAATGCTGGACAATGCAAACATTCACCCCCAGTCACAAGGATCTGGGTTAAATCCATCATTCTTTTGCTCACCACACCACCCCAGTTTGGACCCAGCCATATGCAAATCAGCCTTGACCCTGTTCCTTGTGGGAACAGTCCAGCCCGAACTGCCAAGCCAGGTCCTCCCTGGACCGGAAACAAGCATCCTGGGACCGGTTTCAGGGCATCACCCTTCTTCAGCCAGGCTAGCTTGAATCCAGTGGTGTAGTGAGCACGGGACCCACGTCTGGGCATACCCTTCCCACTTAGGGCGACAAATGCAAAAGAAACAATTGATGGACGGAATGCTGGACAATGCAAACATTCACCCCAGTCACAAGGATCTGGGTTAAATCATCATTCTTTTGCTCACCACACCACCCCAGTTTGGACCCAGCCATATGCAAATCAGTCTTGACCCTGTTCCTTGTGGGAACAGTCCAGCCCGAACTGCCAAGCCAGGTCCTACCTGGACCGGAAACAAGCATCCTGGGACCGGTTTCAGGGCATCACCCTTCTTCAGCCAGGCTAGCTTGAATCCAGTGGTGTAGTGAACACGGGACCCACGTCTGGGCATACCCTTCCCACTTAGGGTGACAAATGCAAAAGAAACAATTGATGGACGGAATGCTGGACAATGCAAACATTCACCCCCAGTCACAAGGATCGGGGTTAAATCCATCATTCTTTTGCTCACCACACCACCCCAGTTTGGACCCAGCCATATGCAAATCAGTCTTGACCCTGTTCCTTGTGGGAACAGTCCAGCCCGAACTGCCAAGCCAGGTCCTCCCTGGACCGGAAACAAGCATCCTGGGACCTGTTTCAGGGCATCACCCTTCTTTAGCCAGGCTAGCTTGAATCCAGTGGTGTAGTGAGCACGGGACCCACGTCTGGGCATACCCTTCCCACTTAGGGCGACAAATGCAAAAGAAACAATTGATGGACGGAATGCTGGACAACGCAAACATTCACCCCCAGTCACAAGGATCTGGGTTAAATCCATCATTCTTTTGCTCACCACACCACCCCAGTTTGATCAGCAGAAAGATCTCAGATTTACTCCTGTTGATTTGAAGACTCAAAAAATGACCCAATCTTTGAATCTCCTGAATAATAGGATGTAAATTCATGGAGGAATGCCTAAGGAAAACCAGTATGTCATCAGCATAAAGCGATAGCAGCAGCGGACCTGGGTCAAACTGTAGCCCATGTCAAAGATGTTTCTCCTGCAGGTGTCGCACTAACGGGTCCATAGCAATAATGAATACGAGTGGGGAAAGTGGGCACCCCTGTCTGGTGCCCCTAGTTCGTGTGAACGTGCATGTTATAGAACCGTTGACATGAATATGAGCTGTCAGTTGAGAGTAGAGAAGCTTGATTAGGGACCAGAATCCACGCAGGAGGCCAAGTTTCTGCAGTGTTGCAAAAAGAAAGGGCCACTCAAGAGAATTGAAGGCCTTCTCTGCATCGAGTAAAGGCACAGCTGCAGGGGCCTCAGGAGATATTCTGTTTCTGTTAAAAACTGAGAACATAGTATGCAGATTTATGGAGGTGGATCGATGTGGAACGAAGCCTGACTGAATGGTTTCGAGAAGGAGAGACAATCTAGTGGGAAGAACCTTAGAGAGAATCTTATTAGCAAAATTTTATAAACACAACCGCCTATAGGATTGCCAATGCAATAGGTCCTTTCCAGGTTTTAACAATAGGAGTACGATCGATTCACGAAGCGTGGGAGGTAGTATAACTGTCTCAAGTGATTCAGCGTAAAGTTCTAAAATGCAGGGAGCAAGAAGATGTTTGTACATTTTATAGAATATTCCCATGAGTCCATCAGAGCCAGGGGCCTTAGACCCATCCATGGAATCTATTGCAGAGATGATTTCCTCAACCACTATTGGTTCACTCAGAAATTGTTGCTGTGTAGCAGAAAGCCAGACCATAGCCACCTCCGAGAGGTAGTCCACCAGGGCACTGCTCTCCTCTGCATACCGAGAAGTGTAAAGCTGAGTGTAATACTGTAGCAATTCTGCCGGGACCCAGTCATTATCTGAGGTCCAGGCCCCATCCTCAAGTGTGAGCTCCAGTATATTATCAGACCCCCTCTGCGGGCGGAGCACTCTCGCTAACGTACAGCCCAGGTGCTCACCCTAACGATAGCGGTGGGCCCTCACATTTTTTCTGAGGAAGTGCACCTCACGGTCAGCTAACTTGCAAAATTCCTCCATTGCCTTAGCACGGAGGCATAGTTGGTTGTCATCAAAACTCCTTGAGGCAGCAGCATCTATATGCTGCAATGTAGTTCCTACCCGCTCCAATGAGTGGTGTATGTCACGTAGTATACTGCACTGCTTAGCTATATCTACCCCACGAATGTAAGCCTTAAAGGCCTCCCAGAGGGTGGCCTGTGTGGCCACCGTACCTTTGTTGAGTTCAAAATAGTCGGTAACGGAAGTCCGAAGTTCTTCAGTGAAGACCGAGTTGAGTAGAGCATGACAAGGAAAATGCCACGTTTTGCCCCCACCGCCCGGGAGTGGAACATTCAAACCATACATACCAGTGCATTTTCCAACAGTGTGCAGGGAGGGCATATCACCTCACCAAGCCAGGGGAGGAGTGAAAGAGAAAGGAACCAATAATCAAGTTGCAACCAGTTGCCATGGGGTGCAAAATGAAAAGTGTGACCTGGAAACTGAGAATGTTGATGTCGCCATGCATCCCGAATGGAGTATGAACCACATATGTCATGCAATATGTGTGTCGCACAAGGATTTCCACTTGGGCCAGCCACCATGGAGCCCAACGCCGGGTTGAAGCATAAGTTGAAATCACCCCCAACTATTATATGGTCTGTTTCCACTCTCTCAAGTAACTTCATCAAGTCATGGAAAAATCAGTAGAGTCTAAGTTGGGGGCGTAGATATTTAAGAGCAGCACGGTTTGGCATGCCTGGCGGCCGGTTACCACCACGTATCTCCTCTCTGTGTCAGTAATACTATCTATAAAGGAGAAGGAGACAGAGTGGTGAATCAGGAAGCATACCCCACGAGAGAATGAGCTATAATTGGAGAAATATCTATGTGGACCCCAATTTCAAGCGTAGGTCAAAGAGGAGCCCGGAAACATGTGCGTCTCCTGTAAAAACGCAATCTTTACCCCATACCTAACCAGGAACTGTAGCACTTGCTTTCCCTTGCGGGGGTTGTTAATGCCTCTAATATTCCAAGTCATGAATGGGAGCTCTAGTCCACCTGTTGCAGTGCTACGAGCCATGGGCATTCACTACAATAATCATGCAGCACCAACGGATTGCAGCATCACAGTCATCCTCACAACATGGTGTGTAATCATGAACACAAAAAGCAGTCCATTCCCAACCCCCTCCCCCCACCCATCCCAGGCAAAACTGTGCCCAGCAATAACCCATAAGAGAACAAAAATGAAAAAATACCCAATAGAGACTAATAACCATGGCATGTGTACACCACAGGGGGTGGGCAACACATCGACAGCTAGTTTCTACTGTAAACTCATACAAACAGTTAGAGATCAGGATACATGTGAAGAAAAAGGGGCAACATAAGATCATTCGGAATAGTATGTCATGTTTAGTAGATAGCCCAGGGGCTCCGACCATCCATAAGCACATCAACCTCCCTGAAGAATCCACCATAGAGAGTGGGACACCTTGACAGTTCCCAAGGATCAAAAGGAACTATTGATCATTCCCAGAGGCAGTGGGGAAGGAGCGTAGTAATCAAAACGACTACAGCATCACATAGCACTTCATGTTAGTCCGCTGGGAACAGTTCTGAACTGTTTGTGGCCTGCAGGTCCTGAGGGGATTGTGCGGGAGACTCTCTAGAGGTGTTCTGGTAGTCTTTAGCATATTTTTTGCAAAACGCTTGGGCGTCCGCAGGGGTGTCAAAAAAACGTGGCTTACCCTGTACATCCACATGAAGACGAGCCGGGTAAAGCATGCAATAGCGTAGCCCCAGCCCCCTGAGCGAAGCCTTTGCATCTGCAAACTTACGACGGGCCTACTGGACCTTCAAAGTGAAGTAGGATAAAAGGAAATGGTACTTCCCTGATATTGGACCTTATCGTTTTCACTCGCCAAACAAAGTGCAGTGTCTCTATCTCTGAAATTCAGCATTCGAGCAATAATAGGGTGCAGTGTCGCCCCCGGAGGAGGCCGCAGGCCCAGGGATGGATGTGCATTTTTCTCCAAAAATGTTTTGAGAATGCCTCCCATCCGAACAAGTCCACTAGCAGCTGTTGAACAAATCGGTCCATTTTACTGATAGCCATGGATTCCGCAATGCCAATTATGCATAAGTTATTGCGGCGCGACCTGGCTTCCAAGTCCTCATTTTTCATAGCTACGGTCTTGACCTGGCGTTCCAGCTTCTCCAGGCACTTTGACATGGTAGCGGTTCTGTCCTCTAGCGTAGAAACGCGTTCCTCAGCTCCCTCAAACTGGGTCTGATGGCGGTCAAAGTGTTCATTCGTTCCATCCAGTCTGCCTGACAAGGCATCAAATCGTACATCCATTATATTTTGCTCCTTGTAAATTTGATGCTATTTATTAGGTTGTACAGCGCTCTGACACCAAAATATTGTTCATGTTTGCGCTTTATAAAACTTTATAAATAAAAAATAAATGGCGTTGAAGCCCACACTGATCTCTGCCATTAAAGCCTCCTCTGTAGCAAGTTGCACCAGCTCTGGGGCACCCCGCCCTGATCCCAGAAACCACTCACCCGCAGTTTCAAAGGCCCCGAGGGAGGCTGCAGCCACAGCAAGATGGATGTTGCCGATGGCAGTCCCAGGTAACAGGAGGCAGCCAAAAGACAGGCCCATGTAAGCCGTGGCCCGCCACACTCTGTGGCCCGAGATGGCCGCTGACAGGAATGACGCAGACGGCCTAAGCAGCGCCACCTCCCCCAGCTTGATGTCACCACCTCACGACGACCAGGCCCAGAGGCCCCAAGGCAGGCCCAATGAACAAGAGAGGTGGTGCGGTCTGAGGTGCAGCAGTGTGGCATGGCGGGGCCCAGCAGCACCGGCCTCAGGACCACCTGCGACCCCTGTCGCCACGGGGCCCCTGAGGCAAGCACAGGCCCACTGCGCTGCCTCAGTGATGATCTTCTATGCCACAGCCCCCAGACCAGTGTCTCAACTAAGGGAGGCATCCGCCAGGACGCGGGCAGGCTGGACACCACTGGGGCCAATGGGGATAACCCAGAAAGTTACTTATCCTGGCATTTGGTGACCTAGCTGGCAGAGCTTCAGCACCATGCGGCCATCTTGTTCGCCGCCTTGGCCACACCTCCCAACAAACTTATTGAAATGTGCAATCACATTGAAACTGATGACAAGTTACCAGCAGTGTAATTGCCACAATTTTCAAGAGCGGCAATACATCAAGGACTACAGACATCTGTCAGTAAACAGAAATCAAAAAAGTGCTGTGACCATTTAATATTCAGCCTGTTAGCATCACATGTTTTAAAAAATAACCAAACATCCAGTGATCATGCACACAAGAACAAAGGCTGAAAGACAGAGTCAAGGAAGTTTTGGACAGCTTCTAAATTGATTTAATGGTAAAATTACAAAATGGGGAAATCCCTTGCTACCACCAGCTCATCAAAGTCCACATTTCAAAAGTGTCTGCTGGAGAAAACACCAGAGGCCATATTTATGAGCATAGTTGCCCCTTCCTGGGCAAAAACAATCCTGCATGCAACGCAGGCACCTTGCACCATGGTGTAATGGTGCCTGCGTTGGTGCTAGGCTGCCAAAAGGACACCAGCACAGGGGGAAGGACAGGAGTGCACCATATGCATTATATACGGCACATTCCTGCCCTTTAACTAAGATGCAGGGAAGCGCAGAAAAGTTACTTGCTGCACTACCCTGTGCCACAATCTTCATAAATATGGCCCAAAGAATCTCATAAATATTTTCAAATGTGTTCATCCTCTCTAAATAGTGCATATATACAGTGGTGCTGGAACAATTGTCAGAGTGGGGATGCTGGCTAGTAAGTCACATCACTGGATCAATAGTTGCAAACATCTTCCCCAAACCCCAACATCATAGTGATTTAATACAAATATGTTGTTAATGAACAAATCAACCACAACATTTTTGAAGGGTGAGATGCAAGTGATGCATCTGTTTAAATGGCCCTTGATGCTGGAAAGTCAACAGAAGAAGCCACTGAAATTGAATTCAAATACTAAGAGGGTTTTTGCAACTTACAATACTGTAGACTCTTTAAAGGCAGGCCTTAAAGAAGTCCATCTACCATAGTGTGTTCAGCAGAAAATCTGGATTCACAATACTGTTCTTGATAACCAGATTCACTACGAATTGTGTTCTAAAAACCCCAGACTCAATTAGAGCTCTGTTCCTGATAATGCCCAGATTCTATTTACATAAAGCTTCTTTTGCTAATACATAAAATATGCTCGTAACACACTCTTGTTGAGTTCTTGTTAGTACGCAAAATTTGCTCCTTATAATATCCAAAGCATACAAAGAACTCTTTTGAGAATAGTATCTCGATCCGCTTACTCATAGTTCTGATTTTATTGTTATCTGCTGAAGGAAAACACACCGGATCCGCTGGTGTGGCAGCGAAATATTGATGCCCGGCCTATGATTATCAACAGAGAGTATTTTCAAATGTTCAAGTCTAATTTTTGATGCTTAGTGAATTAAAATACACAGATTCTGCAAGGTTCTTCATCATGAAAATGCACTGTGCAATTGATCTGTTTTTATTTATAACAATGGCTTCAGCGTTTGTAATAGGCACAGTTTCATAGAACTCAGCTCCTCTTAATTTTATTAATTTATTTGTCGTTTGGGCAGTATAATGATGACTGATGAGGTAAAAAGTCACTAAGATGTCATCAGTGATGTCATCAATGATGTTATGAACAATGTAATATGTGAGGTTCTAAGCAGGGCATGGCGGGGACGCAAGTTATAGTTAGATCAGTAAACGATAAAATGAGAATTTCTTTTTTTTTTTGTGTTTTTATATATTAGTTATTACCTTATTTATTAAAATGTCACTTTAATCTCTGTTTTTCAGTTAATTTCTGTCCTTTGTTTCCGTTGCATAAGGTCTTTTTACCATACCTAACTATAACGTCACTTTAACGTATGGTTTTTTTCAGTGCATTCTGTTAGAAATTGAGGTTTCTTGTTGGCCATATGGTGGAAGAAGTCCTGCCCATTGACTGGAGTCACTCTACACACCTGGCTGGTGTACTGCTTGGGGGAAACTAGCCTCTCCACCATCATGGTGTGGCTAGCCCCGGTGCCCCTCAGAGCAGTGACTGGGAACCCAATCACTTCCACCTGGTGGAAGTGATGTCTTCCGCCCTCAGGGATCACCATCTTACCGTCTGAGTCTACCTTCCAAGTAAGGGAGATCACAGCACGATCTTCGGCCTGCCCTTGGGGACTACCTACCCCTAAGGCCACATTGGCCACCCCTGTAGGGGTACCACCAGTGGATGGTTTCTTAGGACAGACAGGGTCCCCCTGCTTGTGTCCTAGCTGGGAACACTCAAAGCAGCGGGGTTGGAAATTGGGCAGCAGAACCTCCTCCCTGTTTCTCAGAAGGGGCATGGGAACTCTTTCCCCCCTTACCCTGGGACCTGTCTGTGTCTCCCTTGTCCTCCCGTTCTTTCTGCCTGGGGGGAGCATGAACCACCACCCTTCTTGGGGTCATTCATAGATGCCTTCTTGTGGACCCCGGTGCTGACCCAGCGGTCCGTCTCCTTAGCAAGCTCTCTGGGGTCAGTGGACTTACTATCAACAAGGTGTTGACGTAGATCTGGTAAGCAAAGACTGGACATGTGCTCTGTTGCAAACAAATTATACAGCCCCTGATAATCTTTTACCTCACTGCCCTTCACCCAACCATCCAGTGCCTTGCAAAAAGAATCCACACTATCAGCCCAGGTCTGTTGGGAAATCTTCTGACTATTCATGAGTTTCTGTCTATATTTCTCTGGGGTCAGACCAAATTTTCTGATTAGGGCCTCCTTCATGGGGGATACCTCAACCTGTCACTCCATTCTAGGGCCAGTAGAGTGACCCTCCCCTCACTATGGAGATGGCTCCAAAGACTAGCCCCTCAATCTAGCTCAGGGACCTTGTGCATTTGGAGAGCAATTTCATAAGCCTCAAATTATCTGTCTATGTTGTTCCCACCTCAAAATCAGACACCAGACCCTTGGGTATGGAATAATGGCTGCCACCATCAATACTGGACTCACCTATATGGCCTTAATGACCAACTCTCTCAGGCATAACTCCTGAGTGAACATCATCTACTTTTCCTTTATGGCCAATTTTCTCCCATCCAAGGACTGTTTATTTTCCTCTAAGGCCTTCTCCTTCTCCAATTTGAGCTTAGCCAGCTCCAATTGTAATTCCCTTGCCTCTCTTCTGTCCACCAGCTTCTCTGGGGACAGACCTTTAGAGGAGAATCTGCTCACTGGCGCAGGAGGAGCCACTGGTCCTTGCAAAGTATCCACCCCCTGGCCCACAGGTAGTCCCAGAATCTCCACTGAATCCTGGTCTTCCTCATCATCATCCTCTATCTCCTAATCATCCTCCTTATGGGTCTCATGTGCTGCATCCCTAGCTCCTATCCCAGCCTCAGAGCCTTTTGCAGCTCCACCTTCTTGGTGAAACCTTTGGTAGAAACCTCCATCGCCTTGCAAAAATCCTTGAGTTGCTGTATGGTGTACTTCTCCAACTTGGACAACTCACAGTCCATGCTTGCACATGCAGGTGCATGTATGGGACCTCCAATCAGATACATGGTTTATAGAAAAGCAAAAATGCCAATCAGGGAGAATTAAAAATATAAAAATGTGACTTGAAGTGAGTAGGGAAAAAAATGCCAATGGGGATCAGAGACAGTTGATTCAAATTGATCTAGATGTGGATAGTATTGTACACCAAACTAATGTAAGGTACTGCACAAATACAAGTCCTATCCTCACTGCTGATCACCAATGTTAAAAATTGAGGTTTCTGGTTGGCAGAATACACACGTTGTCCAAGCAGGAGCCACAGTCCTAATCAGGGTAAGTCAGATACACAACCTAAATTAACCTGTGCTCACCCTCTGGTAGCTTGGCACAGAGCAGTCAGGCTTAACGTAAGAGGCAATCTGTAAAGTATTTGTGCACACTTTAATTGCAGTAACACAGTGAAAACACCACAAAAAGACTCCTTACCAATTTAGAAAAATAGAGAGTATTTATCTGAGTAAAACATGACCATAACAACAAAAAGCCAATAAGTAGAACTTGAGATATGATTTTTTAAAGATTATATGCAAAAAACGTACTTAGAAGTCACTACGGTCAAAAGGTTACTTGAGGTTGAGAGGGACCGGTGCAAATCCAAAGTTCAGGCCAACCGCGATGGAGGGCAGGCCTGCTACAGAACCACGCAGGATCTGCTGAAAAAGTACCCTCTATGGGGCAAACCATCAGTGCTTAGGACACGATGCATCAATCTTTTCTGCACAGTTGGGTTGCTGCGTCGCCACCAAGCTTCGTTGAAATGCAGGCAATGTGTCATTGTTGAGCTGTGGAATTGCTGTCGTCAAACAGCCTCTGCGTTGGCGTCGAGGAGTGATCCGTCGGTTCCGACCGGTGCAAAGGCGGTGATGCTTTGGATTTTGCAGAAAAAAGCTGCAGAGCCTACTTCTGAGGCCCAGGACTGGAGGGGCTAACTCAGGCAAGGGTAGGACTCACAGATGGCATCATTTTACTCGGGAGACTGAGGGGAACGCTGAGGGGATCGCTGAGGGGAACGCTGAGGGGAACGCTGTGGGGTAGGACATTTGCAAAACCAGGTTGTTTTGTGATAGGTCATTTTGATGTCTCCTCAATACGTTTTGGGCCCTTGCCTGTCGCGGGTACTTTACCCACCCACGAGAGTGAGGTATCATTTTTATCAGGAGACCTGGGGGAATGCTGGGTGGTAGGAAATTTGTGGATCCACGTAGATTCCAGAACTTTCCCACACAGACATTTGAGAAAAAAGTGATTTTTTCAGCTAAATTTGAGGTTTGCAGGGGATTCTGGGTAGGAAAATGTTGGGGGACCCACGCAAGCCATACCTAGCTGGACTCCCCAGGGTGTCTAGTTTTCAGAAATGTGTGGGTTTGGTAGGTTTCCCAAGATGGCCGCCGAGCCCGGGGCCAAAAACTCATGTGACCCCCCTTGCAAAACCAGGTCATTTTCGGATACATAGGGGGCATCTGCGTTTTTGGTCCCGGGGTCAGCAGCCATCTAGAGAAACCTACCACCCCCCACACATTTCTGAAAACTAGAGACACAGGGGAGTCCAGGGAGCTATGGCTTGCTTTGATCCCCGAACGTTTCCCTACACAGAATCCCCAGCAAACCTCATATTTTGATGAAAAAAATCAAATTTTTCTCAAATTTCTATGTGGGAAAGATGTAGGATCACCGGGCTGACATAAATTTCCTACCACCCAGCGTTCCCCCAGGTCTCCCGATAAAAATGATACCTCACTCGCGTGGGTGGGTCAAGTACCCGCGACAGGCAAGGGCCCAAAACGTATTGAGGAGACATCAAAATTACCTATCGCAAAACAACCTGGTTTTGCAAGGGATCTCACCTGGGTTTTTGGCCCCGGGCTTGGCGGCCATCTTGGGAAACTACCAAACCCACACATTTCTGAAAACTAGACACCCGGGGGAGTCCAGCGAGGTATGGCTTGCATGGATCCCCCAACATTTTCCTACCCAGAATGCCCTGCAAACCTCAAATTTAGCTAAAAAACCCACCATTTTCCACATATTTTTGGGTGGAATCACCGAGCCGGCACAAATGTCCTACCCCACAGCGTTCTCCTTAGTATCCCGAGTAAAATGATACCTCACTAGGACATTTGTGCCAACACGGTGATTCCACACACAAATATGTGGAAAATGTGGTTTTTTCAGAATAATTTGAGGTTTGCAGGGGATTCTGGGTAGGGAAACGTTGGGGGATCCACTCAAGCCATACCTCATTGGACTCCCCAGGGTGTCTAGTTTTCAGAAATGTGTGGGTTTGGAAGGTTTCCCTAGATGGCCGCCGTGCCCGGGGCCAAAAACTCATGGGACCCCCCTTGCAAAACCAGGTTGTTTTGTGTTAGGTAATTTTGATGTCGCCTCAATAGGTTTTGGGCCCTTGCCTGTCGCGGGTACTTGAACCACCCACGCGAGTGAGGTACCATTTTTACCGGGAGACCTGGGGGAACGCTGGGTGGTAGGAAATTTGTGGCTCCACGCAGATTCCAGAACTTTCCAACACAGAATTTTGAGAAAAAAGTGATGTTTTCAGCTAAATTTGAGGTTTGCAGGTGATTCTGGGTAGGGAAATGTTGGGGGACCCACGCAAGCCATACCTTGCTGGACTCCCCCGGGTGTCTAGTTTTCAGAAATGTGTGGGTTTGGTAGGTTTCCCTAGATGGCCGCCGAGCCCAGGGCCAAAATCTCATGGAACCCCCCTTGCAAAACCAGGTTGTTTTGTGATAGGTAATTTTGATGTCGCCTCAATAGGCTTTGGGCCCTTGCCTGTCGCGGGTACTTGACCCACCCACACAAGTGAGGTACCATTTTTCTCGGAAGACTTTGGAGAATGCGGGGTGGGTGGAATTTTGTGGATCCACACAGATTATAGAACTTTCCACCACAGAAATGTGAGGAAAATTTGTTTTTTTGACAAATTTTGAGGTTTGCAAGGGATTCTGGGTAACAGAATCTGGTGAGAGCCAGACAAGTCACCCCATCCTGGATTCCCCTGGGTTTCTAGTTTAAAAAAATGTATAGGTTTGCTAGGTTTCCCTAGGTGCCGGCAGAGCTAGGGTTCAAAATCTAAAGCAAGGCACTTTGCAAAAAAAGGGTCCGTTTTCACTGTGAAAATGTGGTGTGTCCACGTTGCGTTTTGGGCCGCTTCCTGTCGTGGGCACTAGGCCTACCCACACAAGTGAGGTACCATTTTCTCATAAGACTTTGGGGAATGCGGGGTGGGTGGAATTTTGTGGATCCACGCAGATTCCAGAGCTTTCCACCACAGAAATGTGAGGAAAATGTGTTTTTTTAAAACAAATTTTAAGGTTTGCAAGGGATTCTGGGTAACAGAACCTGGTGAGAGCCAGACAAGTCACCCCATCCTGGATTCCCCTGGGTGTCTAGTTTTCAAAAATGTATAGGTTTGCTAGGTTTCCCTAGGTGCCGGCAGAGCTAGGGTTCAAAATCTACAGCTAGGCACTTTGCAAAAAAAGGGTCCATTTTCACTGTGAAAATGTGGTGTGTCCACGTTGCGTTTTGGGCCATTTCCTGTTGCGGGCACTAGGCCTACCCACACAAGTGAGGTACCATTTTTCTCGAAACACTTTGGGCAATGCGGGGTGGGTAGAATTTTGTGGGTCAACGCAGATTCCAGAACTTTCCACCACAGAAATGTGAGGAAAATGTGGGTTTTTTGACAAATTTTGAGGTTTGCAAGGGATTCTGGGTAACAGAACCTGGTGAGAGCCAGACAAGTCACCCCATCCTGGATTTCCCTGGGTGTCTAATTTTAAAAAATGTATAGGTTTGCTAGGTTTCCCTATGTGCCGGCATAGCTAGGGTTCAAAATCTACAGCTAGGCACTTTGCAAGAAATGGTTCGTTTTCAGTGTGAAAATGTGGTGTGTCCACGTTGCTTTTTGGGCCGTTTCCTGTCACGGGCACTAGGCCTACCCACACAAGTGAAGTACCATTTTTCTTGGAAGACTTTGGGGAATGCGGGGTGGGTGGAATTTTGTGGATCCACGCAGATTCCAGAACTTTCCATCACAGAAATGTGAGGAAAATGTGTTTTTTTTGGACAAATTGTGAGGTTTGCAAGGGATTCTGGGTAACAGAACCTGGTGAGAGCCAGACAAGTCCCCCCATCCTGTATTCTCCTGGGTGTCTAGTTTTCAAAAATGTATAGGTTTCCTAGGTTTCCTGTTAGAACTGGGGGTCTCTAGTTGGCAATGGTTTGCACCTTTGTCCAAATAGGGACCTTTGCTTCTAGTCGGGGTAAGGGGGCTACACTCCTAAAATAACCCCTGCTCAACCCTGTGGTAGCTTGGCACTAGCAGGCAGGCTTATCTCAGAGGCAGTGTGTAAAGCATTTGTGAACACATACAGTAATACAGTGAAAACAATACAGATGGACACCACATAGATTTTATAAAAATAAGTATTCTTTATATAGACTTAACACAAGACCAAAATGACAAAAATCCACAATACTGTAATAAAAAAAAATAGCCTTAAAAAGGGTAGAAATTGCTTAGTTCAAAAGTGATGGTAAATGCGACACGTTTCTCACAAAGTACCTTAAATGCGTAATGCAAAACAAACAAAAGGGGTCGCAGGAAGGGTGATGCGTTGGTTCCTTGCTTGGAGGGAGGCGATGCTTATGTTCCTCAGTGCTTGCGCAAAGTAGGCGATGCGTCTGTTCCTTACCAGAGAGGAGGTGATGCGTCGGTCCCTTACTGCGTTCCGGTTACGGTGCGACAGGATGGCGCCTCGATGCGTTGCGGTGATCCGGTGCGATGCGAGAAGATGGTGCCCTTGATGCGATGCGACGACGTGAAGGTGATGTGTGCACGCCCGACGGCCGTGCTGCGACTCTGTAACTTCTGAGCCGCGACAGGCCCTGTGACACGCTTCCCCGGTGATGCGACGACGACCCTTGCGGAGGCGACACGCTTCTCCGGTGATGCAACGACAAACAGCTGCGACGGAGAGACGCTTCTCCAGTGATGCGACTGCAACCCTTGCGGTGGTGACACGCTTCTCCGATGATGCGACGGCAACAGCTGCGATGGCGTCACACTTCTTCTCGTTGAGTCGTGCTTCCAGCTCCCAGCGATGCGCAGGATTCTGCAGACAGAATCCCCAGCAAGGGAATTCAGGGGGGAGCTGGCGGTGAAGTCTTTTGTCCCTGAGACTTCAGTAGGAGGCAAGCACAGTTCAAGCCCTTGGAGATTCTTCTTCAAGTTGATGAAAGTTTAATAAAAGTTCTTTCCCCTTTCCTTGGCAATAAAGTCACCACTGCAGGCCAACCTCAGAAAATAGTCTTGATTCCCAGAAGTGATCTAAAGTCTTGGGGTCTGGGCCCCAATATCTATACTCAAAAATCCTTTGTCTCTGAAGGCAGAGAGTGTCTGTGCCTGACCAAAACCAGTTCTGTGCAGCTTCCTGGCAGGAGGTGTAGACATCATTGTTGAAAGCAGACCTGGCCCAGGTAGCTGAAAGGAAATCTCCTCCCCCTACTCTCTATTCTATGAGGGCTCAGGGGAGTGAAAGGAAATCCCCGTCCCCTACTCTCTATTCAGCCAAGGTCCTATTCAGCCCAGGCCTGACCCATCAGACTGCTGGAGCCCAAGCCCTCATGTCACTCACAAACCAGACAAGCAATACACAACCTAGCAGAGGCAGGTTGGATGGTTAGGCAAGAAAATACCTACTTTCTAAAAGTGCTATTTTCAAACACAGAATGTTAAAACCAACTTCACTAATAGATGTATTTTATCATTCTGAGTTCAGGCATACTAAATTCGTTTTTCTACCATGTTCCCTGGGTCAGTTAGGATTATAAGATGTTATAATCAAACTGCCCATTCTGGCCTATGGGGACAGGTAGCCTTGCAATAGTGAAAAACGAAATTGGCTGTAATTCACTATCAGGACATGCCACACACATCAGGGCATGTCCTACCTCTTACTTACAATGCACCCCGCCCTTAGGCCTACCTTAGGGGTGTCTGATATGTAGAAAAGGTAAGGTTTAGGGACTGGTAAGTGGGTGCACTTACCAGGTCAACATGGCAGTACTAGACTGCACACAGGCTCTGCAATGGCAGGCCTGAGACACACTTTACAAGCTGCTTCTGTGGGTGGCACAACCAGTGCTGCAAGCCCACCAGCAGCATTTGATTTACAGGCCCTGGGCACACATGGTGTACTATACTAGGGTCTGACAAGTAAATCAAACAAGCCAATCAGGGAGTCACTAATCCATTACAATACTTTACAATAGGGAGCACTTGCACTGTGGCACTGGATAGCAGTGGCACAGTGCCCAAAGCATCTAAAACCAGCAAAAACATAGCAAAACACAGGAGGCAACAGCAAAAAATGGAATGGAGACCCACGCCAATGGTGCCAGGTCTAACATTTCCCTAGGTGCTGGCAGAGTTAGAATTCAAAATCTACAGCTAGGCACTTTGAAAAAAAAGGGTCCGTTTTCACTGTGAAAATGTGGTGTGTCCACGTTGCGTTTTGGGCCGTTTCAAGTCACGGGCACTAGGCCTACCCACACAAGTGAGGTACCATTTTTCTCGGAAGACTTTGGGGAACGCGGGGTGGGTAGAATTTTGTGGATCCACGCAGATTACAGAACTTTCCACCACAGAAATGTGAGGAAAATGTGTTTTTTTTTACAATGTTTTAGGTTTGCAAGGGATTCTGGGTAACAGAACCTGGTGAGAGCCAGTCAGGTCACCCCATCCTGGATTCCCCTGGGTGTCTAGTTTTCAAAAATGTATAGGTTTGCTAGGTTTTCCTAGGTGCTGGCAGAGTTAGGGTTCAAAAACTACAGCTAGGCACTTTGCAAAAAAAGGGTCCGTTTTCACTGTGAGAATGTGGTGTGTCCACGTTGCGTTTTGGGCCGTTTCCTGTCGCGGGCACTAGGCCTACCCACACAAGTGAGGTACCATTTTTCTAGGAAGACTTTGGGGAACGCGGGGTGGGTGGAATTTTGTGAATCCACGCAGATTCCAGAACTTTCCACCACAGAAATGTGAGGAAAATGTGTTTTTTTTGGACAAATTTTTAGGTTTGCAAGGGATTCTGGGTAACAGAACCTGGTGAGAGCCAGTCAAGTCACCCCATCCTGGAGTACCCTGGGTGTCTAGCTTTAAAAAATGTATAGGTTTGCTAGGTTTCCCTAGGTGCTGGCAGAGTTAGGGTTCACAATCTACAGCTAGGCACTTTGCAAAAAAAGGGTCCATTTTCACAGTGAAAATGTGGTGTGTCCACGTTGCGTTTTGGGCCGTTTCCTGTCACGGGCACTAGGCCTACCCACACAAGTGAGGTACCATTTTTCTCGGAAGACTTTGGGGTACGCGGGGTGGGTGGAATTTTGTGGATCCACGCAGATTCCAGAACTTTCCACCACAGAGATGTGAGGAAAATGTGTTTTTTTTAATTAATGTTTAGGTTTGCAAGGGGTTCTGGGTAACAGAACCTGGTGAGAGCCAGTCAAGTCACCCCATCCTGGATTCCCCTGGGTGTCTAGTTTTCAAAAATGTATAGGTTTGCTAGGTTGCCCTAGGTGCCGGCAGACCTAGGGTTCAAAATCTACAGCTAGGCACTTTGCAAAAAATGGGTCAGTTTTCACTGTGAAAATGTGGTGTGTCCACATTGCATTTTGGGCCGTTTCTTGTTGCAGGCACTAGGCCTACCCACACAAATGAGATACCATTGTTCTCGGAAGACTTTGGGGAACGCGGGGTGGGTGGAATTTTGTGGATCCACGCAGATTCCAGAACTTTCCACCACAGAAATGTGAGGAAAATTTGTTTTTTTTTACAGATTTGTAGGTTTGCAAGGGATTCTGGGTAATAGAACCTGGTGAGAGCCAGTCAAGTCACCCCATCCTGGATTCCCCTGGGTGTCTAGTTTTCAAAAATGTATAGGTTTGCTAGGTTTCCCTAGGTGCCGGCAGAGCTAGGGTTCAAAATCTACAGCTAGGCACTTTGCAAAAAAAGGGTCAGTTTTCACTGTAAAAATAAAGTGTGTCCACGTTGCGTTTTGAGCCGTTTCCTGTCGCGGGCACTAGGCCTACCCACACAAGTGAGGTACCATTTTTATCGGGAAACTTAGGGTAACACAGAATTGTAGAGCAACTGTTATTACCTATTGACTTTCGATGCATTTCTGCCTTCCAAATGAAAGACAATGTGTAAAAATGAAGTCATTTTGAAAAATGACCTATAATTCTCATGCTAGTATGGGTACTCACAATTTCGGAAATGTGCAAATATCTACTGTTTCTAAACCCTATATTTTGTTCCAATTTCAGAAATACATAGGTGTATTTCATACCGATTTTTCCATGTATATATTTTCCCAAATTAATTGCTATATAGCCGGTACAAAATAAAAAACCATTGCAAGACGCTGCTCAGTTATTGGCTCTGGGTTCGTCGGGTTCTTGGTGAACCTACAAGTCCTATATATCCCCACAACCAGACAGGTCCAGCAGATGTAACGGTATATTGCTTTCAAACAGCTGTCATAATTAGAAGAAGTTACAGGTGAAAACGTTGACACAAATGGCTGTTTATTTCAACTAATTTTCAATTTTTCCTATATTCAACTGTTAGTTTCTATAAAGAAACCTTGAAGGATCTACACAAATGACCCCTTGCTGAATTCAGAATTTTGTCTACTTTTCTAAAATGTATGGATTTCCAGGATCCATTATTGTTTTTATACCCATTTCTACCATTAACTGGAAGGAGGTTGAAAGCACAAAAAATAGCAAAAATAGGCTATGTCCCAGAAAAATGCCAAAACTGTGTAAAGAATTTTGGTTTTCTGACAAAAGTCTGCTTGTCCCTGAAAGCTGGGAAGATGGTGATTTCAGCACCACAACCCCTTTGTTGATAACATTTGCAGAGAAAAAACCAGACGCTTTCATCTGTAGCCCTTTTTTCCCATTTTTGAAAAGAAATAAAACATTTAGCTGTATTTTGGCTATTTTCTGGGTCCCCTCCAGGGGAATCCACAAACCCTGGGTACCTTTAGAATCCCCACGATGTTGGAAGAAAAGGACGCAAATTTGGCGTGGATACCTTATGTGGTCAAAATGTTACAGGGGCCTAAGCGTGAACTACCCCAAATAGCCAAAAAAAGGCTTAGCACAGGGGGGGAAAAGGCCTAGCAGCGAAGGGGATATTCTCTGATCACTTATTATGGTCCAAATGTAGATGACCCTTCCTCCCTGCAGGATCTATTCCAATTACTGCGAGACAACGAAAACATTATTATAATGGCTGGTGATTTCAACGCATTACTCGATCCTGTTCTAGACAAATCCTCTACACGACCAACACTGAATACACCAAAAACAAGGAATGTCATGCAGAATTTAATGAAGAATATGAGGTTGACGGATCTCTGGAGGTGCAAGGCGGTCAGTAACAAAGGCTACACATACCAAAATAAGAAATATGGTCATGCCTCCTGCAGAGATTATTTTCTAATCGATATTAGGTTAGACAACAAGGTCGCAGCAATCACTCATCAAACTGAACACCTGTCAGATCACTCCGCAGTTAGACTCGTTTTAACTCTAGATAGTGACACACCTACTCCTCGGTGGACTCTAGACAGACCCATCCTAGAAGACCAGAAGATAATAACGAGTCTAAAACGAGACACCCTAGAGTTCTTTGACATAAACAAAACTTCTGCTCATCCAGGTACAATCTGGGTTACGTACAGGCCTTTTTGCAGGGGAAATTGATAAGATATGCCACACATAGACGGAAGGAAGCTAACCATAGAATAATCGAGCAAGAGAGGGTAATAGCTGATGGGCTCACAGACCTAAATAATGCAGTTGACCCTTGAGAAATCATCAGAATCCAAAAACAAATAGATGAGGCTAAAAAGGCACTCTCAGAACATCTAGACGAGATTATACAACAAAAATGGAATGCCAGCCAGCTTGCACATTATGTGGGAAGCTAAGGCTTGGAAGGCAAGAGGGGACCTGACCAGAAATACAATAAAAGAAGTGAAAGTGGAAGAAACACGGGAAAGATGCCAGAATGATCAAGATATTGGGAGGGCCTTCACTACCTTTTTTCAAAACATGTACAGGGAGGATTGTCTTGCGACAAGGACCCACAAAGAGAGTTGGCTAAGTCTGGACTTATTCCCAAAAATTGCACCTGACAGGGAGCAATATCTCAACAAAGAAATAACCTCAGAGGAAGTTCATAAAGCCATTAAACACTCAAAAAAGGGAAAGGCCCCAGGCCCAGATGGTATCCCATCCGAAATATACAAAGTCCTAGCAGAGGAAATAGCTCCAGAGTTGATTTCGCTATTTAATCTTGTATACACAGAGAATAACACCATACCTGATACGTGGAATGATGCTACAATCACCTTAACAATTAAACCAAATAAAAACTCTAAAAATGTGAATCATATAGGCCAATTTCATTACTCAACAGCGACTATAAGCTGTTCACAAATATACTGGCTAAAAGACCAGGTGAAGTTTTGGGAGGGCAAATCAACACTTCTCAAAAGGGGTTCATGATGAACAGACATCTACATGAGTTGGTCCACGATTTGGTCTGTGCGATTGATTTAGCCACTGTCCAACAACTTCCCTTAGCCATAATGATGGTAGACGCTGTAAAGGCATTTGATAGGGTGAGCTGGCCCTTCCTCGATGAAGTCCTAAGATTTAATGGGGTAGGTAACAACTTCCTACACTTAATTCAAAACATATATAGATACCCAAAGGCAAGGATCCTGGTTAATGGCACCCTTACACCTGTGATGGAGATAGGTAGAGGCACTCGGCAAGGTTGCCCCCTATCTCCATTATTGTTCAACTTATACATTGAACCTCTAGCCAGAAGAATCAGGCAGGAAAAGCAAATCTCACCACTCAAATATCTAGAATGGACCAAGAAAGAGGCCCTCTATGCAGATGACTTAATGATATAAACACAAGATCTAGATGCCTATCCCATCATTATAGACATATTAACAGATTTTGGGAAAGTTTCAGGATACTTAGTCAATGAAGGGAAAACTGAGATTATGGCATGGAACACACCTTTAGACACAACCCTGAAAAAGCAAGAGAAGAATGAGATCAGGTACTTAGGGGTACAAGTGACGAAAGACATAGACATCATGGCAGAGACTAACTGGTCAAAAATCACGAAAGAAACCAGAAAGTCCCTAAAACTCTAGTCCCACCTCCCCTTATCGATCATTGGCAGAACCAACCTAATCAAAATGATGCTTTTCCCGAAATTTACCTTTTGTTTAATGCGTTACCCCTCCATTTTGAGGCTAAGTGGATGAGGAAGGTACAGGGTGAGCTGAACAGTTCTATTTGGGCCAATAAAGCCATCAGAATATCCTGGTAGAAGCTGCGAAAAAAAGAAAATCGATGGTGGTGTGACCCTGCCAGATCTCCAAATATATTGTTGGGCCTTTCAATTAAAACACTTCAAAACTCTGTTAACTGACAATTTTCAATTGGGGACGTCCTGCTTTTGAGCCTTAACCGAAGACCTGGCAGAGCAAAGAGCTCACTTCTTATTAAAATTTGGGCACCCCAAATATTTTAAAAAGGTACAACTTAGGGTTTTGATCACGGCATGTAAGTTGTGGATACAGGTTAGGAGACTCATGGGAATCTCCTACTATTGTCATATGGCACCAATTTGGAAGTCCCCGGGAACGCCGCTATGCCTAGTGGACTCACTGGCAACACCACTTATTGAGGCCGGGATAGAAAAATGGGGCCAGCTGCTATGGGAAGAGAATGCAATTTCATGGGACCTCCTTGCCCAAGAAACAAATAATACGCTGTCAAGGTTTAAATATTTACAACTAACAAGCTGGGCTCGTGAACAACCTGAGGCAGGTCGCGCCATGGACTGGGTAAAAAAAATCTGCGACACCAACTTGCAAAATAAAAAAGAGTTCTCAACCTGGTACTGGATGCTGATCCACGCAGAAGATGGCCCTAACTCCCTACCAGAAGAAAGATGGAAGGAAGTTCTTCCTGTAACTGATATACCATCTTTGTGGCAAGTATCTATGGCTACTCTTTGGTCTTTTGTCAGATATGTCCCATTAAGAAAGAACCATCTGCTTACTTCCCATAGGGTATATTGGTCCCCCTTGAAATTGTCTAAAATAGGAGAGGAAAATAAGCACTGCCCGAAGTGTGACGAGGAGAAAGCAGATGACGTACACATGTTCCGGCAATGCTCAGAAATTCAATCTTATTGGCAGGATGTAGGTAAGGTATTGACTATCCTAATGGAAAGAAGAATAGAGGTAAGCCTATCACTGATTACCTTTGGGGTATTAGAAGACAGCGACCTTGTGGGAAGAGCTAGGAAGCTGCAAGAACAACTTTTACTTACCTTAATAATCATCGCACGTAGGGAAATCTGTATTAAGTGGGTTTCACGCATACCTCCCTCTTGCGCAGAATGGTTAACAGCCGCTAAATGTATTGGTAGACTAGACTGCTTAAGTGGGTCACCGAAAAGAATCAAAACTTGGGAGCCTCTAGTCGCATATATGTTGGAAAAAGCACACACATAGTACTCACAGGAATTGGTCCAATGATTAAGACACTCGCCTCCAGAGAGAGCCTCAGCGGGTGATCCCATTACCACTCGTAACTGGAGCAGAAAGGCACATCAGGAGAAAAGTTGTCCGGCAAGTTGCGGGCATGGGGCGCTAGAATCATATAACACCTGATTACATGCCTTTGCAAGTTGTCACATATGAGGACTAAAAAAAATAAAATAAAATCTTTATTCCATGCCTGCTCTCTCCTGGGCAGGGAACACAACTTTTCTACTGCCCGGGTGCGAACAGGGAAAAATACTGCTCAAGCCTGGGAGGCAAGAAAGTGAAAAAGCTGGCTTCCTCCAGCATCACAATCACTGCTGGCTGAGGAGCCATGTGGGTGTGCTGGGTCCTTGATGATACCCCCGCATTCCCTAACTGTAACATATGTTGTGGGAGCCCCTGGTGGGGACTGAGGCACCCACTTTTTTTTTCTTAACTGCCAGCTTTAACTGCATCTGGTATGGAGATGGCTGGGGCTCATGAGGGGCCCTGCACCCAGGCGCGGCTGGTACAGGTAAGAGCCGCAGCATGGGGCAGGGGCGGGGTGGGGCAGGGGAAGTCGACGTATGACAGGATAGGGAAAATAAATAAATAAATAAAACCACTTACCTTACATTCACCTTATCGCCAAGTCGGGAAGTTAGGAAGTTGTCTTTGAAATTACTACAACTACCACAATGACCTGTTTCTGTTTTGTAAAAAGAATATTGCTATGTCATATTGCTCATTCTCTCTTGTCTAACACATTTCTACATATGGTAAATTGTCATGTAGTGAACGATCCCTATTCAATGCTCTCTTCTGAAAATGATTTCTGCTGTTTTCTGAATATTGTCCTCTTTTTCTCAACCAATTGAATTGATGTCATGACTCATGAGTTTCACAAATCAAATTTTGTTGACCCAAAAATTGTAAGGTATGAAAATTACTATGCTGAATATAAGTGGAGATTGCAAAAATTATCTCTGCACTGTTCACATGATGACAAATACCAAACATCCATCCAAGTTGTGTAAATGTCAGTGAGCTAGGCCTTGGAATTGTCATTTACACATTTCACCTCTCCACTGTATTGGATTGAATGGTTGGGAGGTGTTAGTTATACTTCCTAATCACTTTATAAACATTTGAGGACATCTTATTACCTGCTTATTTGAAGTTGTGCTGTTTTAAATTGCAAAACGTTAGGGTAATATGTTCAATGCCACTGAAAGCTATAATCATAATAATCTCTACCTTTTTCTTCTTCTAGGTACCTACATTATTTGTCTCAAAATATTTGGATGCATAATCTACACTTTTACTAATAAAAATGCTCTCAATTTCTCAATAGATCCAAATGCCAGAGCACGTGGCCAGAAATCAGTTACTGAAGAGACCTCCACTCCAGTCCAGGATCAAGCCATCAGTGAGGACAACAGTCCTGGTAATCTGGATGGCGATGAGGATCCTTCTCCATCTGGTCAGCCTGGGCAGACAGATCCAGTGAATCTCACTGGGCCCACACCACACCCGTCACTCGAGCTGTAATACCTCAGATAACCATAGCCTCTACTTCATGTGTTCCTATCACTGTAACACCGATCTTGTGCCCCCCAGTCCTAGCTAATGTTGAGACCACAGCACCACCAGCTCCAGCTCAGCCAGGACCCAGTAGGATAGGGCATACTGGGCCAAGGTCACAGGGTAGTGGGGTTAGGTCAATGGGATAATGTGGGCCATCATAGTTAGGCCACTGGGGTCACTCTCACTCAGACCACCATTGACCACGTCTTGGGAGCCTATCATCAGTCCCAAAACATAATGGGCCAGGTATTCACTGAGCTCTGGGAGATGAAGTTGCAGAAGGAGCTCAATTATCAGTTGGAGGATGACTACTCCAATAAGGGCTCCCTGACTGGGGTGCTGCAGGACATAAACACCATATGTGCAGTGCTTTCCTAGCACCATCTACCTCATCCTGTGGGCCTACCATATCTGGTCCATCTACATCTGCCTCAGCCAGAGGAAGGGAGGCCCTGCCACTGGATGAACAACCTTCAGCCCCCATGCCCTGCAACTATGGATCCCTCTCTCCCATGGACATCATTTGAGGCTGCGACCTCTAACTTGCTCCCTGCTACTCCTGGCACTTCCTTACCGACCAAAGTTTTGCCCCCTCTGAGACCAGGGATCACAAAGGAAGTCACAAAGGAAGTACCAGGAGTAGCAGGGAGCAAATTAGTGGTCTCAGCTGTGACCCCTAACTAGCCTCAAATTATGTCCATGCTCCCTCCCCCGCAGGAGGAGATGTCTACGCATATTACCAGGAGGTGAGGATGGCTACCGGAGCGAGGACGTTTTACGCACGTGTCCCAGGTACTGATGCTGGGCCCTTATTTGTGAGCCCCATCATGGCACCTCTGCAGTTCTGCTAATAACAGTTACTGGTTACCATACTTGAAACTCTGTGGGTGATAGTGTATCCTACGGTTGACCGATACCTGTTTACTATTCCCAACACCCCATTATTGAACTATCTACTACTCGCATATATCAATTAAGCCCTGATGAAGTTCAGTCTTGTCTGAACGAAACTCGTTCACTGGAGCCTATCTTATGACATTGTATGAATAAAGGATTTCAAACACTAAGGAACTTTGTCTGTTAACATCTTTTGAATATACATTCCAGTGGTGCACCTCTCCACTCTCATCCATCCCTCCCCCGCAGGAGGAGATGTCTATGCATATTACCAGGAGGTGAGGATGGCAAGACCTCTGCCACCACCAGCAAGAAACCCCGACCCTAATTTTCTCCAGTGTGTGTGTACCATTCACTCTGTGGACTATTTCTGGACATATTTGCCTTTCTGATGCCAGTCATATTTTGGACATTGGACTTCAAACAATCTTAGCTCTTCAACTATGGTTTCATTCACCATGAATGAGTTCTTCACTTTTGGGTTTGCTTTTTCATGTTCAACCTGTTTGATTTCTTCACGTTTAGGTCAATAAATTCACAACTCAAAAACTCAGAGATTGGTGTTGTATGTCTCAACTCTATCCATAATTTGTTTCCTTCCATTATAACTTTACAATGACAAAAATCAAATGATTGTGTAAACATAGATAATTTTCAAGTAGGTAATGTTTCTCTCAAATTCCCAACAATGACTCATAAACAAATATACCATTAAATCATCTACTACTACGTTTATTCCATTTGACCAATAATTATCCTCCAACATTTTCACTAACAGAACACTCCATACATGACACTAATACCAGTTTTCACATTTCCAATTCCAGACCTTGCCATCATGGAAGAAGGGGATATATTCAAAACAATCAGATTGAATAAGCAAATTATCATTGACTCATGTCATCAGCTGGAGCCAGATCTTGTGGCTCACATAAAGAATCCCACGTCAATAACACCAATAGCAAAAAAACATGGCAGTACTACATTTTGTAGGCACAGGATCATTCCAATCCACTGTTCCAGTATCTGCTGGAATGTCACAACCACGTTTCAGTGGTGTGCCACAAGAAGTATGCCCTACAATTCATGAGACACTTCAACGACTACATACACTTTACACACATTGAGGATGTTGCCAGTATGAAGGGAGATTAGCATGATTTGTCTCTACTACCACATCCGGTTCGAGCTAATGATGGTACACATATTGCCTTAGTACCAACACACGACAGAAAACAAGTCTTATGTCATCTTCAAATATTCTATTCAATCACAGTGCATGTTGCCTTGGTACAAGAATTGTACACCCAAAGTCTGTGTCTGTCTTTCCCAGGATCAACCCATGTTCCCTTTGGACTTCAAAACAGCACCGTATACCTGCAAATGTCACAACTCTGAAATGTTGAAATGAAGAGGACATGATGAAATTATTATTATTATTCCAAACTTATAATGCGCACAGCTACCCCGAGGAGTTTCCCGGCAAAGGGCAGGAGTAGGGAAAATAAAGAAGTGATCTACAAGTATGTTAGAAAAGGAAGGTTTTTAGACCCTTACGGAAAGCAAGAAGGGATGTCGAGTCTCTCAAGGTAGCTGACAGGGAATTCCATAGTAGCAACCCTAAGTAGGAAAAAGAATGGCCTTTCATACGAGCCAGGCGGGTTTTGGGTACAACGAACCGAGTCTTCAGAGAGGATTTCAAGGGACAGGAAGCAAGGTATAGGTGGACTAAGTCCAGGAGGTATTTAGGAGCAGATCCAGATTTGACCCTAAACATATAGCAAAGTGCTTTGAACTTGATACGGTTCAACACAGTCAGCCAGTGAAGATCGAGAAGAAGGCTGGAGACCAAGGAAACTTGGGTAGGTGATAGAGGAGCCTGGCAGCTGAATTCTGCACAAGTTGCAGTCTGTGCATAGTGGAGTTGTCAGCTCCCAGATACAAGCTGTTGCCATAGTCCAGTCTAGAGACCACAGGGCCTGGAACACCGTCCTCTCTGCTGAAAAAGGAATCAGTCACAGGATCTTTTTTAACCACCTAAGAACTGCAAAACAGGTGGACACCGCCTTAGCCACTTGTTGTTTCATGGATAGTGACTTATCAACAATGAACCCCAGCTTCTTAATACTGCTAGACAGAGTGGGAAGAACTCCAAATTTGGCGTGCCAGTTCTGCGGTCCCCAAAGATCGGACCTTTTGCCTAGGATCATAACTTCTATTCTGCATTCAGAGATAGATCTTGACCAAGCCCTAACTAAGGAGGTGATTATGATGGAGGACGGATTCAAGTCCGTCCACCATCGTCACGGGAAACGGGACCGCCCGGCCACATGGCGACCGTCCCGCACTACATATTACAATACGACCACCGCATTGTGCATGTTTAACATTGCGGCGGCAGCACCCGCCGCAAAGCTAAAAATGCATGATGTGCATTTTCCTGCACTACGTGGCAGGCACCACGCGGTGCAAGGAAATGTAGTACCCCCCAGTGCACAACCTCCTCCCCCCAACACAAGGGGGGCCCGCAACGGGCCCCCGAATCCAATCCCCGCCAGCCTTTCCATGGCAGTTTCACCGCCATGGAAAGGCTGGCTTTCAGCAGCATCGTACTTTGGCTGACGGTGCCTGCTAGGCACCGCCACCATTTTACCTATGCTGGCCGGGTCCGCCAGGCAATGGGAACAATTGCCTGTGGCGGACCCGGGGTGGGCGGACTTTGCGTCCGCCAGCACACCGCCCGCCATCATTATATGGCGGGCAGAGAAGTCATTGGCGATGGCTGTGAAACCGACACCGGCAGCCTGCTGGTGGCGGTTTCACCGCCATCGTAATTGGCCTCTGAGATTGGATATCCTTTGTACCTGCATCTGAAAAAGAGAGAAAATGATCTGGGGATCATCAGCATAGGAAAAAAGAGACAGCCCAGCATTTTCGACCACCTTTGCCAGAGAACGAATATATATGTTAAACAGCAGAGGGCTCAGTGCCGAGCCCTGTGGGACTCCACAGGAAAAGGCGTGGGAGTTAGACCTGGCAAAGGAAGAGGAAACCTGGAAGGTTCGGTCCTTAATGTAGGAGCTAAGCCATTCCAGGGCCATTCCGTCCAGGCCCAGTGTCTGCAGTTCCCCCAGAAGAATATGGTGAGACACTGTATCAAAGGCAGCACTGAGGTCTAGCAGGATGAGTGCTACAGTTTCTCCCTTATCCATGCGGTGCCTTAACATTTCTGTAACCCCAAAATGGTAGCTTCAGTAGAGAAGCCAGCTCTAAACCCGGACTGGGAGGGATGAAGAAAATTCTGTGTTTCCACAAAAGAAGACAGTTGGCCATTGACGTGTTTCTCCAGAATTTTTTAGAGAGTGGGGAGCAGAGAGATAGGATGAAAGTTGCAGGGTTCAAAGGGTCCAGGTTTGCTTTCTTTAGACAGGGGAGGACCATTGCGTGTTTACATCTCTGAGGGACTATCCCTTCCTTCAGAGAGGCATTAAGAAGATCCATTAGCATGGATAATATGGAGGGATCCAGTTGGCAAAGCAAGTGAGGTGGGAGGGGATGAAGGGGGGGAGCCTGATTTAGTAGCATAGAGAATGCAGTTAAAAGATGCAGGAATCCTATTTTGGTGGAAGGCTGGTGCTGTGTAGGGAGTCAGCTGCATGAGCAAGCCTGAGGTTCTGCCTAGTTGTAGACGGAACAGCCTCGTCCAATTGCACTCCCTGTGAGCCTTTGCTTGACAACTGGAAATGTTTATTGATAACTTTGTTAATAAAAAAGAGGGCGAGTTCCTCGCATTGATTATGGCAGAGGGAGGGGGAAGACGACAATTTCCCGGGATCGGATAATTCCTTCACCACCCTGAAAAGAGTCTTAGCACAGTTTTGGGCCTTTAAAGTCTTTCGAGAATAGAACTCAGCGCAAACAGATTTACAGAGACTATGATTTGTTTTAGACCAGTTTTATAGTTAGTTTTGGCATCATTTGTATCAATCAATCAATCAATCATCGCATTTGTATAGCGCACTACTTACCCGTGAGGGTCTCAAGGCGCTGGGGGTATGAGGTGCTGCTACTGCTCGAAAAGCCAGGTCTTGAGGAGTCTTCTGAAGGACAGCAGGTCTTGGGTCTGCCGTAGGTGGATGGGGAGGGTGTTCCAGGTCTTGGCAGCGAGGTGGGAGAACGATCTGCCGCCGGAGGTCGCTCTTCGGATGCGGGGGACTGTGGCGAGGGCGAGGTCGGCGGATCGGAGCTGGCGGGGGGGGTGTAGAAGCTGAGTCGTCTGTTGAGGTACACTGGTCCGGTGTTGTGGAGTGCCTTGTGTGCGTGGGTGAGGAGCTTGAAGGTGATCCTCTTGTTGACGGGGAGCCAGTGCAGGTCTCTCAGGTGGGGTGTGATGTGGCTGCGGTGAGGGATATCGAGGATCAGGCGCGCAGAAGCGTTCTGGATACGTTGAAGCCGTTTCAGGAGTTTGGCCGAGGCTCCTGCGTAGAGGGCGTTTCCGTAGTCCAACCTGCTGCTGACGAGGGCCTGGGTGACCGTTCTTCTTGTTTCGGTGGGGATCCACTTGTAGATCTTGCGGAGCATGCGGAGGGTGTTGAAGCAGGAGGAGGAGACGGTGTTGACCTGCTTAGTCATGGAGAGGGTGGAGTCAAGGATGACCCCTAGGTTGCGTGCGTGGTCGGTAGGTGTTGGAGCTATTCCTAGTGCGGTCGGCCACCAGGAGTCGTCCCAGGCCGAAGGGGTGGGTCCGAGGATGAGGACCTCCGTCTTGTCCGAGTTCAGTTTCAGTCGGCTGTTCCTCATCCATTCGGCGACGGCCTTCATTCCTTCGTGGAGGTTGGTTTTGGCGGTGTGGGGGTCCTTGGTGAGGGAGAGGATCAGCTGGGTGTCGTCGGCGTAAGAGATGATGTTGAGGTCATGCAGTCGGGCGACGTGGGCGAGCAGTGTCATGTAGATGTTGAACAGCGTTGGGCTGAGGGATGAGCCCTGGGGTACGCCGCAGATGATCTCGGTGGCTTCGGAGTGGAAGGGGGGTAGGCGGACGTTCTGTGTTCTGCCGGAGAGGAAGGAGGTGGTCCAGTCCAGGTCCTTCTCTTGGATGCCGACGTCGTGGAGGCGTGTGCGTAGTGTGTGGTGGCAGACCGTGTCGAAGGCAGCTGATAGGTCCAGGAGGATGAGGGCCGCGGTTTCTCCATTGTCTAGCAGGGTCCTGATGTCATCGGTGGCTGCAATGAGGGCAGTTTCGGTGCTGTGGTTGCTGCGGAACCCGGACTGGGACGGGTCCAGGATGCTGTTCTCCTCGAGGTAGCGGGTCAGTTGTTTGTTGACGGTCTTCTCGATGACCTTCGCCGGGAACGGGAGCAGGGAGATGGGCCGGAAGTTCTTGAGGTCCTTGGGGTCCGCCTTGGGTTTCTTGAGTAAGGCGTTGATCTCGGCGTGCTTCCAGCTCTCCGGGAAGGTAGCTGTCTCGAAAGAAATGTTGATGGCTTTCCGGAGATGGGGTGCGATGGTGGTGCTGGCTTTGTTGAAGACGTGGTGAGGGCATGGGTCTGACGGGGATCCGGAGAGGATGATGTTCATGATCTTGATGGTGTCGTCGTCGTTAGTGTTGGTCCAGGAGAGCAGGCGGTTGGTGCCTATGGTGGTCGTGGGGGTGGAGGTCTCAGTGGTTGTTGGGGCGGTCGTGGCATTGAAGCTGTTGTGGATGTCTGCGATCTTGTGATGGAAGAAGGTGGCCAGTGAATCGCACAGGTCCTGTGAGGGTGGGATGTCGTTGGTGTTGGAGCTGGGGTTGGAGAGTTCCTTCACGATATTGAAGAGTTCTTTGCTGTTGTGTGCGTTGTTGTCTAGGCGGTCTTTGAAGGAGGCTCTTTTGGCAGCTCTGATGAGGTGATGGTGTCTGCGGGTGGCGTTCTTGTGGGCTGCGTAGCTGTCCGGTGTTCGTTCTCGGAGCCAGTTCTTCTGTAGCTTCCAGCAGGTTTGCTTGGAGGCCTGAAGGTCTTCAGTGAACCAGCTGGCTTTCTTGCTGGTGTGGCTGTTGGAGGGTTTCTTGACCGGGGCGAGGGTGTTGGCGCAGTCGTCGATCCACTGTCTGAGGTTGCAGGCGGCGGTGTCGGGGTCGGTGGGGTCGGTGGGTGGGCTCTGGGCGAGGGTGGCGGTTAGCTGTTCTTTGGTGACTTTGCTCCAGCAGCGGTGAGGCATCTGTTGGGTGCGGTGGTGCGTGGTGGGTTTCCGGAAGGTGAAGTGGATGCAGTGATGGTCGGTCCAGTGGAGTTCGGTGGTGTGGTTGAAGGAGACGTGGGGACTTGCGGAGAAGATGGGGTCGAGCGTGTGGCCGGCGGAGTGGGTGGGTGTAGTGACGAGTTGTCTGAGTCCGAGGATGGCTAGGTTGTCGATCAGGATGGTGGAGTTGGTGTCGTTGTTGTTCTCGAGGTGGAAGTTCAGGTCCACGAGTATGATGTAGTCTGTGGAGGCGAGGGCGTGTGTGCTGACGAAGTCGGCGATGGAGTCGCTGAACTGTGGTCGGGGTCCGGGGGGTCTGTAGACAAGGGTTCCTCTGAGGGTGGTGTTGGGGTCGGTGTGGATCTGGAAGTGCAGGTGTTCGGCGGTGCTGAGGGTGTCGTCGGTGTTGGTCGAGACTCTGAGGGTGTTCCTGTGGACGATGGCGATGCCTCCTCCTACTCCGTTGGAGCGGTCTCTGCGGGTGATCCTGTAGCCTTCCGGGATGGCTATGGCGATGTCTGGTGCCGAGGAGGGGTTCAGCCAGGTCTCCGTCAGGAAGGCGATGTCTGGGGTGGTTGAGTCGAGTAGGTCCCAGAGTTCAATGGCGTGTTTGCGGGCGGAGCGGGTGTTGAGAAGAATGCATCTGAGGTAGTTGGGTTCTTTCCTGCTTAGTGAGTTGGCGGGCCGGATGCTGGTGAAGCTGCAGTTCCGGCAGGAGAAGGGTCCTTGGGTGCGCTTCGGGGCAGCCAGGAAGCAGGTGTGTGATCGTCCGGCGTTGAGTGCGTGGAGGGTGCTGGCATCGTAGCGGGGTCGGGCATCGTGGTGTTCGTGGGAGCCAGGGGGGGTCTGGCACTGGGCGCGGCAGCGGGAAAAACAAAAACGGGTGAGGGACGGCGGGGGGAGCAAAGGGAAATAACCGGGCACAGAAGAGATGCAGAAGGAAAACAAGATTAGGCAAGCAAGCAAATTCTGGCAACAAAATTAGGCAAGCAAGAAAAGTCTGGCAAAAAACAATGCAGCAGCGTGGGGAGCGACCTGCCTGCAAGCAGGGTCAGAGGTCGCTCCTTTCACCGCTGCGCGGCCTCCATATGAGGGGAGGTGGGAGGGAGGAGCAGCTGGGAGGCGGGAGCAGGGTGGCGAATGGGAGAGCAGGGGGGCGGGGCCGCAGGGACGCAGCAGCGGGAAAAACAAAAACGGGTGAGGGACGGCGGGGGAGCAAAGGGAAAAAACCGGGCCCAGAAGAGATGCAGAAGGAAAACAAGATTAGGCAAGCAAGCAAATTCTGGCAACAAAATTAGGCAAGCAAGAAAAGTCTGGCAAAAAACAATGCAGCAGCGTGGGGAGCGACCTGCCTGCGAGCAGGGTCAGAGGTGTATAAGATTTCCTCCAGCGCCTTCAAAGAGCCTTGCATTGTTTTTTTTCACATTTTAACATTTCGTTAAACCAAGGAGCGGGAGGCAGGCGACATCCTGAGCATTTAGCTGAGAGCGGGAGACATTTTTCAACAGCTCTCATAAGCCAATTGCAAACATGCTCCTGGTCAGTAATTCTTTTTTAAAAAAAATCAGGTCTAGTGTAACAAACAGGAAAGAACCTAAAACAGATTAAAACAAAAAGATTACCAATCAAACATAACATAATAGACATATTACAAAGTCAACTTTTGGAGGATGTTTCACAAAACAATCAGAGATAAACAATATAACTGAACACAATAGTAAATGTGTCAACACTGTGATCAATAAACACCTTTGGCCTGAATATCCCTGAACTTGCCCTTCCTAACAGGTTACCACCACATACTTCTCTCATCACATCAATAGTTGATGTAATGTTGAAACTGATAATATGTAAAGATATACTTACACTCATGAAAAGAAGTTGTGACTGACGTTTTGACATAAGTGAACTCCTTCCTTTTCACTACTATTATCTTCATTTGGCATTTCAGGATCCTCACCTAGTGGCTCTTCATGATCTACATTCTCTGTGATGTAAGGGATGTTCCATCGCAGGGTGATGTTGTAGAGCATGCAGCAGGCCACAGTGATTTTGCACACCTTATCGGGTGAGTAGAGCAGGGCTATACTAGTTTTGTCCAGACAATTAAATCTTGACTTTAGAAGCCAGAAAACCCACTCTACTGGCCGCTATGCTCTTCCATGGACCTCACTGAAGTGGATTTCCCCTGACGTTGTTAGATACCTTAGCGGTGCAAACAACGGTTGTCGGTTGGGATAAGCTGAGTCTTCTAGATGAAAGACAAAAAAGTGCCAAAAAAAGTTACACAATTTCAGATTATTCAACTAGAAATTCCCCAAACAATATTATGAAAGATTGTACTGACCAACAAACCAGGTCCTCTCAGGTCCAAGTTGTGAAATTTGCAGGAGTATGGAGCTGTTCTCTAGTACAAAAGAATCATGGGCAGAGCCGGGAAAACTTGCACAGATGCTTGTGATATACAAATCCAGTAAGCTGACAACTTCCATGTTGATTGAATGGAAGTGTTTCTGATTCTGGTAGACCAGTTCTCAGACATGTGGTGGCACTAAGGCAATATGTGTGCCATCAATTGCTCCAACCACATGTGGTAGGCGACCCAAACTGTAAAAGTCCCCCTTCACATTGGCTAAATCCTTCTGCAGTGGAAACTGGATGAAGCTGTTGATGTATCTCTTCATTGAAGATATAACTTTTTGTAGCACACCACTGAAAGTTGGTTGTGACATTCCACCAGATACTGCCAAAGTGTATTGGAAGGATCCCATGGTCACAAAATGAAGTAATGCCAAGAGTTTTACAATTGGTGTAATAGATGTGGGATTTCTGTTGTGAGGCTGAAGATCTGGCTCCATCTGCTGACATAAATCCAGTATAGTTTGCATATTCAATCTGAACTTCTTGATTATATCCCTTTCTTCCATGGTAGAAAGGTCTGGAAATGGGTACTCCGCCTAAGTCTGTCGTCTCCTCACTCTCCCAGGGTTCACATGTCTTCATTGGAAAAACATTTGAAATTTTTTCAGATTTTCCACAGCAACATATTTGATAGTTTACCCTAAAGTCTTTTAGTTCTACATTAAATATATATGGTTTTACTACATATTTTAATCAAGCATTTGCTTTTTGACGTTTATTCTTCACAAATGAAATGCATAGCCTAAAATAAATGTAAAATGAAAATATATGTAAATATTGTATTTCAACTGTATAATTTACACATTCTGTTTTTTCCTCCAAAACTACCGTCAACAGAGGTGTGAACAACACTGCACTAATATCGCTTTCCAGCACAGTGACTCACAACATATAATTTTTTCTTTAAAAAGAATGAGTGTCCATCAAAGTTTGAATATGTAAATAAACTAGCCCCATTTAGAGTTGTGGTGACGCACTTAACTGTCACAAACACACTATTTTGAACTTCTAAAATGGTGAAAATCTGACATTGCCGATAGGGCATTGGGAATCAGTTGGGCACGGCATAGTGGGAGGTAAACTTGAAGACGGACACAGCCTTGGGCTAACGTTGGTGAAAGTAACATACGAAGGCCTATGGCTGTGTCCGTCTATGCTGATGATCGCGTACTTTGTGTACATATACGCGGGTTGGAAAAAAAGCTCACCTCCCTCCTAACACTGCTGTCATCAAGACCTCCTCCACTTTTGCTGCTGTTTGTCACCTCTGGGAGCAACCATGCATTTGTAAGCACTTTACAATTTAAAAAAACAACAACATTAATATGTGTTGTGTATTTAAAGCCCTAGATTCTATTTGGTGTGTATGTAGCGATATATGTATGTATATGTTTGATTTACATGTAATACGTTGAATACTCACATCATGGAAATTAGACAACGCATATACTCTTTACAACTGTACATACATTTGATTTCTGTACAAACCTAATGAAAATGATGTTAGCTATTTGTATCAGGATGTCCTACAAATCCCTCAGCCTAGGACAGGGGTCTCCAAACAGTTGTTTCGGAGCTACCAGTAGATCCCAGACCCCTTCAGAGTAGCACACAGCCTTGAGGTCACTAATTAGATAGGCACAAGGTCATTTGTTTATGTAAGTCCTAAGGGAAGATTGCGTTCATGTGACGGATTCTACACTAGACGTCCCAAAACTTAACAACATTCGCACCCCAATCCTCCTATATGCTGACGATGCAGTGTTAATCGCCCGTACGGGTCTGGCCCTACAAAAGTTACTAAACATCTATGTAACTTATATGCAAAAACTAGGGCTAAAAACTAATGAGTCAAAATCTTTTATTTTAATCCCTAAAAGGAAGGATAGGAAGGTTCCGAGTTTTTATATTTCCGGGAAAAAAAATAGCCCACACCGATACTTTTTCATACCTAGGTGTAACATTCGATAGGCAGCTATCATGGTCCCGTATGCGCGCCACTAGGGGGCTATCATTAGAGAGAAGTATCATTGCTCTCCATTCTTTCATCAAAAAATTGGGGGCGAAGCCTATTGACATGGTAAGAAAGGTCTACGCAGCTAAATCAGTGTCGGTAGCATCCTATGGGGCAGGTATATGGGGTCATATTAAGCCATCTCCCCTACAAGTAATAGAGGACACTTTTTGGAAAAAGCTAATGGGTCTTCCCGTAAGCTGCTCCAACTTTAACACCCATACAGAACTGGAGGTCCCATATCTGTCTGACACAATCTCTGTGGCACCAATAATTTTGTGGCATTCCATCTGGAGAAGGGAGTCTATTCAGACTACCCAAAACCTAATTGAAGATTGTTTATCCATGGAAAATGCATATAGAATCCCATGGATTTCATATATTAAATAAACTTTTCCCGCTTTAGGTTTGGAACGCCTATTTACTAACCCCAGGGATTGCATGGGCATCTCAAGGCGGGAGGTAAAAGCCTGTTTTTTTAAACAAAGAGCAGATGCCAGATTACAAACAAACTGTACAAAGGTATTGGTAAAACTATATCTTGATGGTCCGAAGCCTGAGGAAGGGATAATGTCATACCTATGTACTGTATCAAATGCACGTCATAGATTCCTATTAATCAGATTCCGATTGAATCTTATTCCGTGCATGCTGGCACATCCTGCAGGTATTTACTCTATAAATGACTTACCCTGTTGTCCCTGTGACAGTTCTTCTGTACAATCAAATTTACAAATTTTTTTCTTCTGTAAATTTTATAGGGACCCCCGTAAAAGATTTATTCTCTCCCTGATGTGCAAATTTCGTTTTAAACAATGTCGTGTAGCAATGTTCTTCTTACAATCCCTGCCTAACCCTATGGTTTGCTTGTCAGTAGCGTCTTTTTAACTCAATCATGGAAGATTAGGCGGCAGTACAACACCACTAAATGAATTTTAAATAGTTTTAATTACTACTGTTATTATTTTGCTATCTCTACTTACACCGATATGTATAGCATTCTGTTTCTGCACTGATCGATTGATGTTTTTTAAATTGTATCCATTCGTCTTTTGCTGTTTTTAAATTGTATCCATCTCTACTTTTATGATCTTACACTATAAGTATCGAATAAAGTAATTGACTGACTGACTGACATCATGATCATCAGGCTGCAGATAGCAGTACCACGCAATGATCAGTGCTCAGTCAGAATCATAGGCAGGGGCTGAGTCACAGGGACAAACAACTGAAACAATTAGGTATATCTGTCATAAACATATATCCTTGCCAGGTAAAAATTTGAGGTGTGCTCAAAAATATGCCCCTGAAAGCTTTTAAATGGATGACAATTGAAAGGGAGAGTTACCTAACTTATTGAGCTAACACTTCATTTAAATTTACTCCCATAACACAGTGTGTCATGTCCAAACTACAGGCCCATTACTTCAAGTGGCCAGTATTCACTGTACTATAAATATTTATGTTTAGCTTCCAGTAGTTCAGAATGTTTTGCACTGATCAGAAGTAGTTCACATCACAGATTATGTAGGAGCCCTCTGGGCTAGATGATCTCACAGGCCTGTATTAGTGAGTTTAGGCCATGACATGGGATGGGTGTAGTCAACAGGTCACTACAAAAGTGTTGATTAAGATATTTGTTTTGGTCAATGTGAAAATACACATCTTGTATGGTAACTTATGAGTCATGCTTGCGATAGATGTAGAAACATTGTGTTACATCAATACCGACAAACAAAAAGTCAAAAAACCATTCTTTTTTCTTTTATTTCTTGTATTCATACAGGTCAACACCCATCAGAAGCAAGACTTTTGGAAGGCCATCGCCAGGAAGGTGCAGACCCTGGGGGTCTACACGAGGCGCAACGTCCATTGCAGCAACAGGTGGGAGGACCTACGATGCTGAACCAGAAAATCAGTCGCAGTCCAACTCGGGCAGTCCTTCCAATGTGGGAAGCGCTTGTGCAGCACCCTGACCACCCTAATGGCCTGCATTCTTGCATTGGCCTATCTGGAGCTTGATGGGCAGTTGAGGACAGCAATGAGGTGGTAAGTTCTTTTTCACATGTTACATTACTAATTTTAGTAATAGCCAGGATTTTTCCCATCAGCATTAAGGGTGACCCATGTCCAACGCACAAGAAGAGTTCTTGAAGGTGTAAGTTTTGCACAATGTGTATGATGATGTGCTTTGTCTATTAATGTGTTGGAAAGGATCACACCTGATTCCTGTTTCAACCAAAGGACTGTTCTGAGTAGACACATGGCTACCTAAACTCCACATATACATCAGGTTCTTTGATGTCATGACGGACAGTTGTACCAAACAGGGCAATAGTCTTTGTTGTGTCAGGTGTGATGCTCCTTCACTATTGTGGATGATGAGGTGTTAGACCAATAACATGTGGCATTGCACACTATGCAATTATGAAGCAGTTAATGTTCCCAATGTCACATTGTACTAATTTGAGATATTTTGGAGTCAAATGTGAATAAGTAGTTGCTCTGTACTAACGAGGATTAGAAATGTATCAAGCCCTATATATTTACTTATGCTAATGGAGTCATTTGTCAATCCGCAATGACAATATGTCTACATGTCTTCAACCCAAAGGTAAATACATATTGCGTGTCACATTGATAAGCTACTTCAGTACTGAAAGCATAGAATATGTTGTACATTTCTACAATACTTGAGTTACTTGAGGTAAGTGTTACCATTGTAAAATGGCCAAACAAATGAGACATGCTTTCAGTTTTACAAATATTGTTACAACAGTGCAGTATTTGTTGGCACACATTGATTAATTTCTTTACTTTTAGTGTATGTCATTAATGCAGCTTTTTGGACCTTGTCCACACAGTGTCCAAAGGTATATTTCATGTATATCCTAATTGTTAACATAAGTTCACTATTCTGGAGATCAAAGGCCAACCATTTAAAGGTGTTCAACAGTTCCTTTAGAGAAATGATTATGGTTAAGAGACAAGATTATATTTGATGTTGGAGCTTTCATGGGGAATTACAGAACTATAAGCAAATAGTGTCTGAAGATGTTCCCTACATGCATGAGTTGATGATGTAAAGAACCACAATTTGTGAGCTTGTAGCAGTTGCAATATGAAAAAATAAATTTTGCTCAAAGTTATCAGTTCTTTTTACACAGCTACAATAAAACTATTGTATATGTCTTTTCAGCATCATCCGGAGCAAGCGAAGGAGACATTGGCCATGAAGGTGGGGTAGCAGCTGGACACTGTGTTTTGCCTGGTGATACCACCGACAATGAGGGAAAGTGTCACGGAGGGTGAGGGGGGACTAGCATGGAGTGCTCCAGCTCAACAACTTGTTCAGAGGCCTCACTAAGTGACCACTCCCTACTGGTGGTGGATTATTCTGTTCCTGGTTCACCTGAATCCTTGTCTGCCACCCAGAGTATCATCTCCACCCTCCCTCTTGCTCCCCCTCTGTTGGACAACCCTGCCCCCTAAAAGAGGTGGCACTTCCTTCGCTCAAGGCACCTCACCCCTGCCCCCCCAGTTGCACTGAGTGAGGAGGCTATTGACCTCCTCCGCAGCATCGCTGTAGGCCAGAATGCACTCCTGAATGCCATCCAGGGGCTTAGCTGCCATATGCAACAAATGCTAGCTTACCTGGAAGGCATTCATAGTGATATGTCTGGCCTACAGAGGTCTTTTCAAGGTCTGGTCTCCTCACTGACTGTAGCCTTCCAACCATCCCAACCTTGTGTCCCAGCTCCCTCCCCTTCCCATCCCAATTCCCTATTTCCAGCCCTGTCGCAAGCACACTTACACCTTTGCACACACCCACTTCAACACATCAGCACACACACACATAAACACAGAGACCCCAAAAAGTACAGAAGCACAACAAAACATACAGACACCGCAGCCACCACCATACCCACATGTACAACTCCCACCACCAGCACATCCCCAGACACCCCAGATACCACCATACCCACATGCACAACCCCCACCACCAGCACATCCACAGACAAACCAGCAACCACCACACAGACATGCACCACACTCACCACCAGCATAACCACAGACATTGCAGCCACCACCACACCCACATGCACCTCCACAGACATCGCAGCCATCACCACACCCACATGTACCACAACCACACCCAGCACCTCCACAGCACACCCATCCACACACACATTAGAATTCACAACCACAAATCTCAAATGTCCACACTCATCCAAACAACAGATACCTATGACGCAAGACACACCCAAAAGTTGCATGACATGCACCTGACCCACAGGCACCTGCAGCCTCAACAGACACATGCACATCAGACACTGCCACTCCCTCTACCTCCCAAGCCCAGCTCCCTGATGAACACCATACCCATTTTTACATAGACGTTGTCCTTTTTATCCCTCCCCTAACCCCTTCCGAACCCCAACTCACCCCACGCAAACAGCAATCTACCCCTTCCACACCCCAACCCACCCCTACCATATGCAAATCTATCCCTTCCACACCACAACCCACCCCTTCCACATCCCAACTCACCCCTACCAAATGCAAATCTACCCCTTCCACATCCCTACCCATACCTATCAAATGCAAGAGCACCCCTCTCAAAACCACGCCCCCCTCCCAAACCCAAGGGCACGCCTCCCAAACCTAAGGGCACCCCTCCCAAACCCAAATCCTGACTCCCATGTAAGATCTTTGAGGTGCCTGCTCTGCCCACTAGATGCCCCTTTCCGAGGAGGTTCCCCTTGGCAGTGAATTTGGATTCGAGCTTTGTGCTACTGTATAACAGTGCACATTTTTGGAATTTATGGACTGCCATTTGGCTTTAATATTAGTTTGAGAGTCTTATCTCATTTTGTGGAATAAATCCATACTTTTGATTTCACCAAATTAGTCCTGGCATTAATTTTCCTTAGCAATGGTTTGATTCCTAGCAATGATTCTGAGTAAAATTTGAAGTACTTAATTTTGTCTTTAGCATGATGACAGGTAATACAACTGATTTATTTACTTTCTACTTTGTTAAGTGCATACACTGGTTAATATAGTATGTAATGGTCATTTGAATTTAGGTGCAGGCATTCATCATAGTAATGGCTACTTGCACCAAATAACTGAGGTTACACAATATATTTGGATGTGTTACTACAGGTGTGTTTGTCTCACCTTGATTACTGATCAGTATGAACATTTTTGTGACTATTGAAATTGGATACATTACAGGACTTGCACCAGACAAAGGGAAATGTTACATGGATGTTTATGTTGAATACTTCTAATTTGTGACTGACATTGATTTTACTGTTAATTCTAAGGTAAAGGTTATACCTTGTCTAGTGCAATTTCTACATCATGTTACATTGCACTTATCCCTCAATCAATCAATCAATCAATCAGGGGGTTTAGAAGCACGCTGCTCACCCATGAGGGTCTCAGGCGCTTGGGGGGGGGGGTGCAGCTCTGGTTCAGCCGAAGAGCCAGGTCTTGAGGCTCTTCCTGAAGGTGTGTATAGTAGGGGAGCGCCTGATGTTGACTGGGAGCTCGTTCCAGGCTTTGGCCCTCTAGTGTGTGTTGCATATGTTTTTAATGTGGGGATTTTAGAAATTTCTTTAAACATATCTGTATAGTGACTCTTTGATTTTTATTTGGATATCCTTTTTTGTACAAGTGTCAATTTTTTTAAGGCAGCTTGTACCAAATTTATACATACAATGTGATCACACAGGTGTGTTTCTTTAAATTTCTTAAATGTCAACATTACAGACATATGAATTGCACATTGATATGCTATTGCTTGCAAGAGAGATTTATAAATGCAAGAGTCCTGTGCAAATGTTAACAGACAAGTCAATAGGTAACAGGTAAAGTGAAGCCTACCTTTGATTGCATCCACGGCAGTGTTGCTTTTGTTCATCATCAAGCAGCAGCAGGACTTGGAAGATCAGTTCCATGGTGGAACAGGTAGTGTGAATATGAGAAAACTTGAGTTTGTGTCATACATCCCTTCCATTCTGCCAACTCAGGTGTGGAGGTTTTACAGCCAAAGTCAAATCAGTGGGAAGGCACATCAAGATTGGACCAGTGGGGAAACTGGCGGTCCTCACTCCAATCGCCACTTTTGCCTATCCCGCTTCGACGCTGTTGAGATTTCCTGGTGGTGACGGCAGGACCCCGGTGGTTTTTCGTCTATGGACCCCTAACATCAAATTGGGTGGGCAGACCGCCAAGCCGGTAGGCGGGAAGACTGCCAAAAAAGCCACGACGGAACTCAATCCACCAAGATCAAAATCAGGCCTTCTGTTAAACATGTAATTAATATGTATTAAGATGAATGTATCTTTAAAAATAATAGTAATGTTGATTTTTATATTGTATTATATTTTTTTAATTTAAACCAACTATTATATTATTAATAAGATAAATATTTATTGTAAAGAATTATAAATTAGGTAATTGAGAAGCTAATTTATATATTTATACATGTAATCATGAAAGATTATGTTTGATTTTATGTACTAATTTTAATATTTTAATATAATTATTTAACTATAATTTTCAATGTAATGCATAATTAATTTAATGTTATAAATTAAAAAAAATATTAAATATGATAATTTGTATTAATTATATTGGAAGTATGTATTAGGTGTGTTATAAGTAATATTTTTGTTTACTGGCAAATACATTTTGTAAGATGTTTTACTATGGAGTATGAATGCTTAATGTAACACCTTTAGTGTCCAACAACATCCCCGAAATGGTTTAGATTACAGTGAGAATAGTGTAACCTCTTTAGTGTCCAAATCCTTCTCCAAATTAGATTAGATCGGAGTGAAAATAGTAAATGTAACCCCTTTAGTGTCCAACACCTTCCCCAAAATGCTTTAGATTGGAGCAGGAGCAATAAATGTAACCCCTTTAGTGTCAAACACCTTCCCCAAAATGCTTTAGATTGGAGTGGGAATAGTAAATGTAACCCCTTTAGTGTCCAACACCTTCCCCAATATGGTTTAGATAGGAGTTGGTATCCAATTTTCACATGCATAATTAATATTTTAATTTTTTATAATAATAAAGGTACATAACACAGTTTGAAATTTTTATATTTATTTTTTTAATATTTATTTAATGTGCATGTTGACATTTTTCCTTACATATATATTTTTACACATAAGAAAACATTTTCATGGTTATATTAAATGAATACCTTAGTACACATTTAGGGGCTAATTACAGTGTCGGGTAGACTTGAGTTCGCCCGACACCGGCTCGGTCCTTGGACTGACTGACCTCTGATCAGTGGTCCCGACCACCTAATTAGGATGCAACCGAACACTGTTCGGTAGTGTTCGGTTGCATTCCTACATTTCCCTATGGGAGCATGCATTACGGCTGTAAACCGGCAGTAATACATGCTCCCATAGGGAAATGGGAGGCGCAGTTCATCCCTGCGCTCAGTGAGGTGCCTGCACGGGGTGCAGGTATCAACAGGGAGGCACCATAGGTGCCCCCTGGGCCCCCAACCGGAGGCCGAGCACCGAAGGGGTCCCTGGTCGGGGCCCCCAAATATGCTTTCCATCATGGTTTTCATGTCAGACAGGCTGGCATGGATACCATACCGGAAACTGTGCATCGTAATCCCAAAGGCGGAAAGGCCCGCCCTTTGGGATTACGAGCCAGTTCCGACTGGCCGACGGGCTCCTTGAGCCTGTCGGAAGCCAGCCAGAATGACGGGCAGTTTACTTTCCGACAGCCAGCATTGTAATGCGGCGGTCGGAAAGTAAACCGAGGGGCCAATTACGATGCGATTATTTTATATAATGTTATATTATGTGCTTTGTATAGAGTAATTGTGATGTTTATGTTACATTTGAAGATAGTGTATTTTGTGTATCAAAATTGTATATTATTTTACAGGTTTATGGATCTGAATGTATTGTATGGGTGTTTGGATGTATTTTTTTTAAAGGAAATCATTTTGGTTTCTAGTAAACCAATAGTTAAAATTCAGTTTATTTTTTATTTTTGGGGGTTTCCATGAGCGTTTCTTTAAACAAATTTTCAGGTTTTTTATGCTTTCTTAAGAATTTGAATTGCTTCATTGGATTTCAAATTGACCAGTTTAATTTTTGCATATTTGGGGGCTTTCTAAAAATGATTTTCCCTTTTTGGTGAATTATATTTTGACTACATAGATACAGAGCAAGATCTGCAGCTACAGAAAGTAAGTTAGAGTGAACTTTTGTGGGTGGAAAATGTTATATTTTAATATGTTTGTGTATTTGGTGTGATTGGTGCTTGTTATATGTGCTGTATTTAACAGTTTTCATTTAATTTTATTTGCAATTTTGAGTTTTGTGGTTGATTACTTTTTATTTTTTGACAAATCAATATACATATTCATTTTATTCATTAGTTTTGTTTGTAATTTTAGTTGTATATTTTTGACTGAAGTATGAAAATATTTTTTTAAATATTTAACTCAAAATTATTTTAGTTTTGCTGGTTTTGATGTTTTGTTTGGTCTTTCAGGTGCCATGTAGGACATCTGTTTTTTTATAATCGGGTTTGGCTATTGATTCAAAGTAGTGTACTCCTTTGTTGTTAAAAAATAGTTTTACTTTATGTTGTATTTTATTGTATATTCTGTTGGTTTGTTTGCTAACTTTAGGTTTAATTTGGGTTACTGATTGTTCCATTTGTAGTTTTAAAAAAATAAATCTTTATTTTAATAATCAGGATGATAGAAATACATTTGTACAAGCAAGATCAGTTCATTAATACAAACGCATGATAGATCGAACAGAATACATATACAAACACAAACATCTAAAAATCTAAAATCGTTATGTTACCATTACCTTATTTGTTGCCACCCTTAGATTCAATCCCCCTAAAACAGCCCAAACTCCTACATCTTTTTTGGTTTTGCCAATCCTTTGAGCATAAATTCCTCATGTTTCTTAACACGTTTAATTTTATCCACCCTGAGCTGAAACCATGGTACATGCACTTATTTCCATCTCTGCAAGATCAACGATTTGGCTATCAGTCCGTGTCTGCAAAGTGTCACAATAAGCGCTGGGATGCCCACGGGTAGCCATGCGCTATATAACTGTGTATTCAATTCAATTCATATAAAAAAGATGTTGTTGGCGTAATTGTAATGAGCACTGTGCCATTCGTAGTTGTTGGTAGCTTCTTTTTCTTTTTGAAGGGCTTCTATGAATTTGTAGAGTGTAGTTTGGGTTCTGCCTACTGTGGATTGGAAGCATTGTGCCATCCTTGTACTGTATTGTTTGTTTTGGCTACTTGAGACATGGTGTTGTCATAGACATTCCACCATGGTATTTGAAATTTGGGCTGGAGTCTGTGCCCAGAGTGGTGCAGTCTGCCAACCCAGGTGCCATCACATGAATCCATTGGGTTCCTAGTTTGTGTTCATTGTGTTGGTTGAAAGGACTTTCTATAAGTAAATAATAGTGGTTAGCTGTGACAGGGACATTAGCTTGTGCAATATTTTTTTTCATTTCAAATGGCAAATTGGCTGTTTGTTGCATATTTTACACTTGGGGGCCGATTACGATCTCGTCCGGAAAGCCTAGCGACTGAATCGGTTCCGGAATGGTTTCCAAACCACTCGACCGCAAGCTTCCCGAACGACGGATTAGGATGCTTTGCATGTTAAACTCCTACCGGGTTGGTAGGAAACCAATCAGCATGACTGAATCGTCCGGAAACAAGCCCGATGCGACCGACTCATACGGAAATGCTGAAGAATAGCATTCCTGTTACAAATCAGACTCGGTTAACCCCACGACCAGATGACGATGCATCCAACACGGTTTCTGAACCGCGTCGGTTCGTTTTACAAATGGCAATTGGAAACTTACAAAAACAGTCAAAACAAGCATTGGCACCACCAAAATACAGACAAAAAGTTCAAATATTAGCCACACCCACCAATCCACCTATATAAAGGGCCAAAAACATGACCATAATCCTTTCCCCTAACACAACTGCTGCTAGGTCACAGGAGTCTCTACACATTCCCTGCTCAACCACCACACAACTTGCACAGATTTTATTTTAAAAAAATGCTTACAAACACACACTCTTTTTCATATTCAAACTCACCTTCACTTTCACAGTCACCCTCACCTTCACATTCACCCTCACCCTCACCATGGCTCCAAGGAAGCAGCCACGTTTTACAAAGAAGGATTTGGAAGTGCTTGTAGATGAAATAGTCAGAGTAGAGCCACAGTTATTTGGGAACCTAGTCCAACAGACCCCCCTTTCCCAGATAAATAGGATGTGGGACAGGATAGTCAACAAGGTAAACACTGAAGCACCTGTCCTGTGCACAATGGATGATATCAGGAGTAGGTATTATGATGTGCGAAGGAGGGTCAAAAAACCTGCTGGCCTGAGGACACGCTCAAAGCCAGCAGACTGGCGGTGGCCCTCCTGCACCACCTGTGCACTTCACTTCCTGGGGGGATAAGGTGCATGCCATCCTTCTGCCGGAGAGCATTTATTGACTACCAGAAGCACCAGAGTCTGTTAAGTACCTACTCCACATTCAAATTAAGTTACCGATTATACCTCCATAGATATCACTGTAAAGGATACAGTTATGCAAATGACTGTTTTGAAATAAAAAGCAAACTAGAGTAAATGAGCATGTGATGTGTATGTCATATTGATAAACAACATATTTGAAAAGAAAAATGAAAATGCATACAATTCCTACCATGTACTTACTTCTTACAAACTCACAGCAAGGCTTTGTGCTCCAAACACCAGTCACCAGTGTCAGCCATCTTGCCAGCACATTTTCACTCACTCTCAGGAAAGCAGAGTCACAGGTAGACTGTTTAGGATGGCTGGGAAGGTGGGTGTGGGCACAGGCCTGATGGGAGTTGTAGTGACAGCAAACACTCCTCCTCCCAGCTGAAACTATGCTTTCCTCACAGTGAGTGGAAATGTACTAGCAAGATGGCTGACACTGGGGACTGGTGTTTGGAGCACAAGGCCTTGATGGGTGTTGCAGTCAAGCCAAACAGCAGGCACCAGTGTCAGACATCTTGATAGTACACTACCCCTCATTGTCTGATCACCACTCTATCTGGTGTGCTGTTTGAGCGGTGTGGGAAGGTGTGTGTGGGCCCATGCCTGATGGGAGTGATAGTGGCAGCAAACACTCCTCCTCTCACCCATCCCAAATAGCTAATCTGGGCCTATGGCTACCTGACAGTGTGGGGAAGTGTACTTGCAAGATGGCTGACACTGCTACATGGTGTTGAACTTGAAGCCAAATCACATCATGGCCCTGTGCTCCAAACACCAGGCCCCAGTGTCAGCCATCTTGGCAGCACATTGCACTCACTGTCAGGAAAGCAGAGTCCCAGGTAAGCTAGTTGGGATGGGTAGGAAGGTGTGTGGAGGACAGAGCCTGATGGGAGATGTAGTCAGGGCAAACACTCCTCCTCTCAACCAGCACAAACAGCCCACCAGGAACCATGCTTAACTGACAGTGGGTGGAAATGTATTGACAAAATATCTGACACTTTCAACTTCAACACCATTCAGCAGAGTCAGCTAACTTGCTAGTCTACTCACCCTCACTGTGAGGTATGCATAGGCACAGAGGAGTTAGCGGTCCTGTGAGGGAGGATGAGTATTTGTTGTCAATAAAAGTACCACCATGTCTATGCCCACACACACATTCCCACCCATCCCAAACAGCCTACCTGGGACTCAACTTTCCTGAGAGTGAGTGTAAATGTACCGGCAAGATGGCTGACACTGGGAGTGGCGTGAGGAGCACAAGGCACTGATGGGAGGTGGTCTCAAGGCAGACACCTGTCCTCAGTGTCAGACATCTTGCGAGTACATTGCCACTCACTGTTAGTAAAGCATATTTCCAGACTGGCTGGTTGGGCTGGGTGGGAAGGTGTATGTAGGACCGGACCTGATGGGAGTCGGAATAACAGCAAACACTCCTCCAGTCCACACACACAGCACAAGCACTTCATCTGGGCCTATGTCTACCTGACAGTGAGCTGATGTGTACTAGCAAGATAGCTGACACTGTGGACTGCTGTCTGAACCTATCACAACTACCAAATTTGCCTTTGTGCTACAAACACCAGCCACCAGTGACAACCATCTTGCAAGCACACTTACCAGCATTGTCCTGACAACATTCTTCCTGGTGGCCTGGTTGGGCTGGGTGGGAGTGTAAGTTTCACAAATAGAGCCTAAGCATTCAAAACCTGAGTTCATTAAAGTTTGTGATCTCATCTGACTATGCAGTAAATGTACAAAATACATGATCTGTGTAGGCACAAAGCTAAGCAGTCACACATTTTGCTCCTCACAGCCATTCACATGTGTATAATGATATGAGAACAAGATGCACCTCACTCACACCATTCCCACAAATTTCTGAGTAAATATACAGACTGTGAGTGTGTAGGCAGCCACACCTATGTGACTGCTGAAGACATGCACTAAGCACAGTACACAGGCCTAAAAAATACCAACATTGGGAGAAAAAGAGTACGTATGTCACCATGAAAGTACAGATGTGGACAACACCAACACACCTGTGCAATTCACAGGGTGTCACAAACCAGTCAATGCCTTTGGAAATGTAATGTGAACAAAACACAACAAGCCCTTTTATGCACATAGCTGGACATGTTCATCAATCCCCATCTTGTCCGAATTACATTGTTCTCCAAAAACATAGACCAGCATCATGGATGAAGGAGGCCAAATCTATGTACGTTAACTCATCATTAGGTTCAGTAGCCTATGTAATGGGTATGATTTGAGGGGCAGTGGACATTCACATCAATCATTGTGTCTTTTATGTACCCACAGGGTGAGCTGGGAACACCCCTGGAACCAACCAAGACAGCCAGTCCCAGACCAGGAGCTCTCCAGCGTCGATGACTCTCTACAAGCCTCGGACGATGAGGAACGACCTGGCCCATCAGGTTTGGGTTGGTCCACAGTACCAGCAGTGGCTACTGCAGGATTCTCTGCAACCACTCCCGCCTCAGCTGACAACACCCAGCTGATCACTACCCTGACAGATACAGCAGCCCGAGCCACCTCCGACAGCACAGCAACACAGGGCCCTCTGTCAACGAGGAAGGAGGCTCCGTGTTAACTGTGCCACTACCAACTGGGCCTGCTCGGGTGGGTAGGGGTGGTGGGAGGGGCCATGGGGACCTGGGCCGTCATGCAGCTGGTGCTGCTGATGAGGAGCACCCAAACCCCTCCCGGATCCTCAACGCTTACGAGGGTTGCCAGGGAGAATTTGGCCAGGTTGTCAGGATCCTCAGGAACATTGAACAGCTGCAGGCAGTTCAAAACCAATGTCTGCACACTTTCATATCTAAAATTGATGACATGACTGCGGTGCACCGGGACATTGTCACCTGCCTCCGCCAGATCGCTAACAACATGTCCACACCTCCCTGTGTGCCCACAACATCCGGTGCCTCAACATCTACACAAGCCACAGGGAGGGATGTGGACTCTGACGGAGAGTCCCCAGCACCGCAGTTGCCTGCACCTGAGGGTCCTCCCGCAAAACGTGGGAAGGGTCATCCGAGGAAGAATCCCTGAGAGACAGATGGCAATGCATCACTTCCAGGAAGTGACAAACTGCCCCTGATATGCTCCATTGTGTGCCAAGCATTCACTTTGTTGACTGTCATTGAACTGTCCCACATTGGATGGAGGGTCTAAGTTGGGCTTTGGACTAAAAAAACTGTGGATTTACTTTGGAAGACTTCATCAACAAACACTACCAATTCCAATCTGCACTTTGTTTTTGTTCTATTGAGCACTCCGCCATTGTGTGGAATGATCTCCTTACATCATGCACTAAAATAAATCACTATTAACAAAATACTTGCTCATGTCATGACTTTCAATCCCAAATGTACAGATTGAAATGATGCACAAAATCACAAAGAAGAAAGTGTAAACAACATTGGTAAGAAATCACACAAAATGTCAACCTAAGGACTTGTGAGTAAATGTACCTTGTCACAGCATGATAGATAGGCACAACCAAATTATCACACAATCCGTCGTACATGTTACTGATTCAATTTAAGTCTACTGTCTACAAAACTATCACCATTTACAAGCACAATCAACAATCATTGTCAGCAAACCAGATCATCATAGTACATGTTTTGTTTCAAAATAATCTTTGGATGTATGAAAGCAGACAAGGCACACCTCAATGTGGAGCACAGGTTTATCCTTCAGATACAACTTGGCGTCTTAACCCAAAGTCAGATTATATCACACAGTAACAAAATGCTCCCAAGTAAAAAGAAATGACCATCAGTTCAGAAGGAAGTGCGTCCCAGGGATTTCCACAACAGTTCAATGTTGGTTTATGTCACAGCATCATGGGTCTGGTGAGGTCACAACTCTGCAGTTGACATGGCAAAGTACCCTGGTAAGGAGAAACATAGAACAGAGTCAGGGATCCAGGGCTAAGGTAGTTCAATTTTGCAAACTATGTCATCTGAAGCACAAGAATGTCAGTGTGAACACTAGCTAGGCTTCACGGTAACACTGTACATGTTAACCTGCCCATTTCAAAGACCCATCTTAGAAAAAACCTCAGGACAATTATCAGACACTCAGAAGCATACATACACATTGCCCACCAGCAACACAACAACAAACAATTGGGGATAGTCACCTCCCCTCATTGCATACTTACAGTCATGTGAAAAAGTTGTGGATAAGCTGTTGTCTGAAATCCAAGCCATCCTCATCATCACCACTGTCATCATGTCCCAGTCCTGGATCCTCCCTCGACAGTGGCTGCTGGTCTCCGTCGTCCTGTATGAGAGGTATTTCCTCACGTATAGCCAGGTTGTGGTGCATGCAGCATGCTGTGATGATCTGGTACACCTTCAATGGGGCATATTGGAGGGCTCCTCCTGTGCGATCCAGAAAGTGGAACCTGGTCTTCAGTAGCCCAAAAGTCCGCTCCATGACTCATCGGGTCCTACCATGGGCCTCATTAAACCGCACTTCTGCAGGGGTGACAGGGTTATGGAGTGGTGTCAGTAACCAAGGCTGGTTGGGGTATCCAGAGTCTCCTAGATTTAACACAGAAAAAAGATTCATTTGTCTGATAACAGAGCACTATCTGACATACAATCAACACACACCACAACATACACATGCCACATCACCAACCAACAAGCCAGGCATGGTCACGTTGCAGCTGAGACATCAAATGGGGGATGACACTGTTCCTCAGGATATACGCATCATGTGCTGAGCCAGGGAAACACGCGCAGACGTGAGAGATGGACATGTCAGCCAAACATACCACCTGGACATTGATGGAGTGGTAATGTTTTCTGTTGCGATAAACTTGCTCATTTGCCTGTGGTGGGATCAGTGGAACGTGGGTGCCATCAATAGAGCCAATGACATGGGGTATTCGTCCCAAGGCATAGAATTCACCCTTGATGTCTGACAACTCTCCAGGTGTCGGAAACTTTATGTACTAATCCAGGTGATGGACCAATGCCTCCAACACATTGTTTCGGACATTCCACCAGAAGTTGCCACTGTGTACTCGAATGAACCGGTGGCAAAGAAATGTAATGCTGTCATAACCTTCACTTTGGGTGTCAGTGCAGTTGGATACGTGTGACCATGCCGCAAATGAGGACACAACTGCTCAGACTACTCTTCAATTATTGGCCTTGTGAAATGGTATTTCCTGATGTTATCGCGTTCTTTCATAGTCTGTAGGTCTGGAAAGGGCCTGTACACTGGAGGTCATCTGTAATACCTATGTGTAGAGTGTAAACACAGTTGGTGTTAGTTCACAATGTACAAAGCAACATGCATTGAGACAAACAGAACATGAAATCTGAACACAACTAAAACTACAGAACATTGGAAATACACATGTCAATGAAAAAGGCTGACCTTAGATACATATCACAGCATTAGTACCCTTCCCAGACATGTTACCAAGGTATGATGACACAGCAGTTAGAGTGCTGTAGTGTAAAAATCACTAGTGTCTGTCACCGTTCATGTGATCAAGCATCACATACTCAACAACTCCCTACAAAATAAGCCAAGATATAGGCTTGTGAGAACAATTACATGGTTAAAAAGCACCCACAATAGGATCATATAACGCCAGATATGGGGGCACCTAATACACACAGCGTCTCACAATGTGAATCATGCACACTACTGTCACAGGGTGGACACTGTCATCACATACAATCACATACAATCACATACACAAAACTTAAACAATGTAGGAGTTGCATATATAACGCCATCATCCACTTAAGTCTGGGACACAAAGATACACTAGTAAATCACATTACAAACACAAGCTGATGTGGCTGCATAATGTCACGGTCTACTCAGGTAAATGCTTTATCCATGACTTAGACACCAAACATTTACAGTCAGAAATCACACAGATTGCACACTGGGTCACACAGTCCCCAAATGCAGTGAATATGCCAAGAATGGACTTGTACATCCCCAAAAAGTCATTGGCACTGTGACCAAGCCTAGGAGGGTAAATGGAGTAGTTTAGTATCATGTTGGTATTAACCTTAAAATCAGTGTGTCATGTGCCCCTCAAGGTTAGCTCCTCATGGGAGTGTGAGCTATTCATTTAAAGGTCAATTTCATCATAAAAAAACTGCCTCCACACATGTAATGCACAAAAATACATCAATTACAGAATTGTCAACCCTGCAGACCGATTATTGAAAGGACGCGTAGCCGCATCCTAACCGATTCGGACAGAGCCATAGGCTGCAAGTTCTTATGGAGACAGACACGGGTGAGTATTCAAAGGACGCGGTAGCCACTTCCTAACTGATTCGGACACAGCCATTGGCTGCAAGTTGTTATGGTGACACCCACGGGTGAGCTTTCAAAGGACGCGGTAGCCGCTTCCTAACCGATTCGGACACAGCCATTAGCTGCAAGTTGTTAAGGTGACAGACGCACATTTTGGATCATGTCCTCATTGCGTCGAAACAGACTCGGTAACCTCCCATCAACAATGTATCAAAGTCACTCGCAGTCCGATGATGAGTTTTTGAACGTTGTGGTAGGCGTGTCGTCTGCAAGCAATGTAATGCATTGGACCAATTCGGAAAATACGACCGACGCAAACCTATTGCTTTGGCCGCATGGAATTAAGACCGCCTCTGCTGTTTAGATATAAGTCTGTCTGTTCCCTAGAGACTTCTCTTGCCTGCACTACCTGCATCATTCCTGCACCTCCCCATCTCTCTGCTGCTGTGTCCACATCCTCTGGGAGCTACTATGGCACCAACAGTTGGCAGGGCCCCAGCTTTCACCGAGGAGGAGAACCTGGTCCTGCTGGACACCCTCCTGCCACTGTACAACCCGCAGTGTGGCAAACCAGAGGAGCAGATGAGTTGATGATTACACTGCATTTTCATTGGACATGTGCAATTACCATGCACTACTGGCATTGGGAATCTCATAGGCAAGCGTGTAAACTGTATTTTTTTGTCAATTTAACAGTGTATAGATAACTGTTCTGGGCAGGTACACTGTTGTAGAAGTGTGTGTACTGGGCTAAACATCTTTTCACTGTTCTCATGGGATGGAGTCATCATTGAATACAGGACAAATGCACATAATGCCACTTGCCTATCCCTTAGACATTGTTGCCAATCTGACCATGACCTATGTGTACAAGTGTTTGACTCTGAAACATGTTGTATGTGAACTAAGGGTCTGTCGCCATGTCATCCTTACAGGTCAACTCCCATCAGAAGGCAGAGCTGTGGAGGACCAACACCCAAAAGGTGTGCTCCGTGGGGGTCGCAATTCGGCCGTCCATCACTGCCGCAAACGCTGGCGGGACCTTCGTAGCTGGACCAAGAAGATCGCTGAAGTCCAGCTGGGCCTGTCACTTCCAGGCAAGAGGGGCGGGCGCTGGACACTGACCCCCCACATGCTTCGCATCCTAGCAGTGGTCTTCCCTGACCTGGATGGGAAGTTGAAAGCCAAACAGCAGCAAGGAGGGGGTGAGTATGTGCCTTGTTGCTGCACATCTTTTTTTAAACCTGCATGTTCTAATATCTTAGCCTGCTGGCCCTTTTACAGGTTGTAAGACACCCAAAACCACTGTTCAGTTTTAAAAATATGCATATGCACAAGGATTATGAGATGCCTGGTTATGCCCCTTTCATCAGGGTCATGTGAGGAAGTTATGTTCAATATAGTGTTAGTAGTGCCATGCTCATGTGATCAGCACACATGACAACAACATGTGCATGGTGATAACCTTCAGGAGTAATGTGATTGCTCGACATGTGTCAGCACATTGACTAATGTATGACTTGTTCTCACTGTGGTTTCAACAAATCTGTGAAGTATGCTGTTATTGGAGCACTCAAGTGTGTAAACCCCATGCTATACTTCCCAGCAGCAGGTGAGGTCTATATTGAGGCCTTGGTGAGTTTTGCTTGGGCAGTGAGCCGATGTTAGGTCCCAGCCATGGTGCTCAGTGAATTCAAATGTATCTCATGGGCCAATTACAGGTATGCTAAATCCAGTCACTTGTCACACTGGCCTTTCACATGGTTGGGTGTAAGATTCCATTCTCTCCATTCAAAAGAGTGAGTCTATGTGTCTGACTCTGTAACGGTGAAAACACACTCCATTCAGTGTCAAACACAGGTGGTCACAGGTGGAAACAGGGCTGCAATTGCAAGGTATGATGTTCGATATACATTCACAATGGTTGACATGTGTGTAAAAGGCTCTTGACTCTTCATACCTGATGGTTTTGTAAACCATGATTTTGATGCATCACTGTCAGATTCAGAGATGTCAAATGTGCATCATGTTGGTGTAAGTTTACAAAATGAGATAGTACACCAGAGCAGTGTATGCTGTTAAAAGTGTGCATTATGTCTAAAAGAAGTGAGGGACGTTCAGACTTGGTCCCTAAAATGGGGACTTCTGCAGTTTAGACAGGATTGGTACACAGTGTTGACTGGACTCTTAAAGACTAGAGGTTCATTACTAATAGTCTGTACAGATGATGCACCCAGACAGCCCAGTGGCATAGTGTTCTACCTGAAGCATTGTGGAGATACAGTCATCGGACTTGGAAGTGTGTTGAGCATTGTTCACATCTGAAACTGGTGAGCTGTCTCCAATGTGCAAAACATTCTGCATCATCTTCATAACACTGTGCATAGACGACACAAGGCTGTGGGCCATATGCCTCTCATCCTAGCTATGCCTACTACCTTGGTGTCTACAAGATAAGAGTCATATGTGTGACCTGACAGTAAAGGACCGACGTTACTGGACAAATTATCACAATAACTTTAATCTGTGTGATATGGCTGATACAATGACTATGCCAGCTTGATATATGGAAATAATGTAGTATGACCGGTAACATCAGAGCCAATGTTTCCCAATTTGATGATTAGGGATTGAAGAATGGATACCATGTAATGTAATGTAATGTAAATTCGTACTTGTAAAGCGCACTGCTGCCCCAGCTATGGGGCGTCCTGGCGCTATACGCATACCGCTGTGGAACCCTTCCTGGCTATTCCCTGTGAAATGTCCACTCCTGGGCACCCCCAAGGTGAAGCCAGGCATCCCAGCGCTGGTGGGGCCGTTGTGGAGATTAAGCAAGCTATTGCCCAGAGTTGCAGAGTGGGACCCATGATTAGAATAAGCACCGAGGCGAGAATTATCAGGTCTGAGGAAATTGAGCCCAAGACCCGCTGAGGCGGGAATTGAACCCTGGTCCCGGGCCAGATCTCTGCATCAGGGTCTGCCGCTCTAACCATTGAGCCACACTTCTCCACATGTCTCAAATCATTTATGTTAATCCTATTTCCATTGTGAGGTCTAAGCTCCCTTGCATGAGATGAGACAGGTATGTCATGATACGAGACCGCAAGGAGCAAAAAACTGTACATCACCTGCTACATAGTGAAGTAGTTGACATTGTGGTTGTGGAACTTGTTATTGATACACCCAATGTTGCAGATAACATCATGTGTGAGGGAGCAATGGTTAAGTGGCATACTGACAAGTGCCATGTATGGAACTATAGCAAAATGTTATGGCACAAGTACCAATAATGTTTTTGGTTGATCTGTGAAGATTTGTGATGAACCCTATGTGTCAAGTACATACGGATGACTTATGTGAATCTTTTGCATGCTTTTTCACAGCATCGGCACCGGCCAGTGGAGGACGCAGCACCACGGTGTCAGATTCCCCAATGCACTCTTACCTTGGGGTAAGAGTGCACTCAGAGTAAGGATACTGAGTAGCGCGCTGCTGTTGTTTTTATCGCTTATACCTGGTTTTAAATTGTAATCTTTTATTTTCTGCTCATTTGCACTGTGCCTAAAAACTGTGTTACGGTACCTGATCAGCTGGTAGTAGCACGCTGATCTCTTTAGACCTGCCCCGGTCCACCCCGGCTGTGTGCCGTTTGTGTGGAGGGCGTGGCCAAGTAATGCACTTCCGGGGGAAAGGCTGAGGAGGAGTTTCCCCGCCCGGTACCTACTTGGAGCGGATGTGCTGGCGACCGCGCGCACCGCTGGCGCGCCGAAGGCACGCCTAAGGCAAGCCCGTCTGCGCCCGTCCGCGCCGGTTCATCGCCTCTCGCCAGGAATGCTGGCCAAAGCATCTTGGGTCGACATACTTATTCCAGGGCGGAGCTATTGGCCGCTAACTCCCTGGGTAAAGTTTGCAGTGGGCCTCGGCTGGGCCCCTTGGAAGGGCCTTTCTGTTGTCACGGTTGCAGGTATGTCTCCTGTATGCCGCCGCATCCTTCATCTCCTCCTCCCCAGACTAGACCGCCAGTGAGAATTCTCCAGCTGAATGTGCGGTCTTTGGCCAAACACTATCTTGAAATTCATGATTTGGTCATTGAGGAAGCTCCGGATGTGTTTTTTATCACGGAGACCTGGCTCAATGTAGACATGGTAGCCGAACCCAACCTAGCACTGCCTCCTGGCTACACCATCCTTACTGTCAACCGTGAGTCTCGAGGGGTGGGATTGCGGTCATTTTCAAATCGTGTTACTCTTGCAGCTTTGTCAAAGAAGCAATGGAGGGCTGCGAATGTGCACGATTCAGTATCACTCTCAGTGCCCATCTGACCATCTCCGGGCTACTAGTATATCGCCCTCCGGGGCCAGCTACGTATTTCAAATCTGCCCTCCTAGAATCTACCTATGCGCTTGCAATGGGCACAGACAATTTTACCATCTTAGGGGACCTCAATTTGCATTTCGACCAGACGCAAGACGCCGCAGTTATCAGCGTGCTGGCGGACCTGGCAGCCTGCCAACTCTACCAATTGGTCCCTGGCCCCACTCATTTAGCGGGTCACTTGTTGGACCCTATTTTTTCTAATATTCCATTTGCCACGGTAGAGATTCCTAAACCTGTGGGCTGGTCCGACCATTCTTTGATAACCATGTCTTTTCCGGCACCTGAACCCCTTGTTAGGGACACACATCCCCCCATCTTCAGGTGCCCTTGGCGTAAACTGAGGTTGGAGGATTTTCATGCGCTTCTCACTGCGAATTTTCCAGCACCACAGAACGATGCAGATGGGGCTTACAGTGATTTCTGTAACTGGATTGTCCAATCTCTGGACTCCATCATCCCAGCTAAATGGATGAAAGGCCGCTCTGCGGACCCTAGCCCATGGTACAATGACACACTGGCCTCTCTGCGGAAAGCATGTAAGAAACTAGAGCGCTTGTGGAGGAAAGACTACGACCCTATAACAAAAAAAACCTATTTGGCTGCGATTAAAAACTACCATAGAAATGTCTGCATCGCCCGGGCTGCCTACTATGCTAACAAAATACAATTGAGTCCTAACCCGTCTAAATGTATTTTTAAAATTCTGAAAGATCTGAGAGTAAGTAATAAATCCCAGGCCTCTGCGATCATTTCTGAGCAACAATGTGAAGACCTGGCGATGTTTTTTGTTAACAAGGTGGACACTATCTATCGTTCTTTTCCACAAAAGCCGTCTTCTACGGCCACCTGCTGCGGACCCTCCCCCTTGCACTCTCTGACAGCTATCCCCAGTATCTCACAGGAAGAGCTTACTCTTTTGAGTAAGAAAGTTAAATCTGGCTCTCCGGCCGATCCTCTAAGACCTGCCCAGTTTAGGGACTCACTGTCTCTTTTTTTGACACCTCTGTGCCAGATTATTAACACTTCATTTACCACTGCTGTGGTTCCTGTGCTATGGAAACAGGCTAGGGTCTCTCCCATCCTTAAAAAACCCTCGTTGGACCCAGCAAAGCTGGAAAATTTCCGGCCAATCTCCCTCCTGCCGTGGGTGGCTAAGATTGCTGAGGCCCATGTTAATAACATCCTTATTAAATTTCTCAATACCAATAACATTCTGGACCCTTCGCAAAATGGTTTCCGTGCTGGTCACAGCACAGAGACAGCTCTTCTGGCAATGACTGTTCACCTACGGACCATCCTGGACTCCGGTCATACTGCGGCTCTGATTCTACTTGACCTCAGTGCCGCGTTTGACACGATCTCTCACGCGATTCTGCTACAACGTCTGGAGGCTGCCGGGGTAGTGGGCCTCGCACTCGAATGGCTTAAGTCATTCCTGAGCGATAGATCCTTCCGCGTGTCAGCCCCCCGTTCCTCTCCCAGCCCCATTCCATTGGGCAAGGGGTACCCCAGGGCTCTGCTCTGAGCCCCGTATTGTTCAATTTATATATCCAGCCTCTTGCTACGGTGGCCAAGAAGATGGGCCTCACTATGGTCTCATATGCTGACGATACGCAGCTAGTGGTGGCCCTATCTGATGGTTCCCCTCTGGACGCCCTCAGGTTTAGGAGCGGCCTGGCCGCCGTGGCAGAGTGGATGAACTCTAATTGCCTTCAGTTGAACGCCACTAAAACGGAGGTATTGTTGGTAGGGAAGGACAGGAACCTCTGGAATGAGCAGTGGTGGCCAAGTGTGCTTGGAGACACCCCCACCCCTAAGTTGGCGGTTAAGAACTTAGGGGTCTGGATGGATTCCACCCTCAGCTTCCAAGAACATACTAAAAAGTCGCGGGCACTTGTTTTGGTCTCTTGCGGGGTCTCAAGCCGCTGCTGAGGTTTTTCAACCCGCCTACTCGCCAGCTGATTGTCCAGTCTGCTATTCTATCCAGACTGGACTACGCTAATTCGCTCCTCTTAGGAGCCAATCAGGCTGAGGTAATGCGATTACAGCGTGTGCAGAATGCGGCTGCCAGAGCCCTCTTAGGGCTCCCACATCACTGTTCCGCCACTGACGCCGTTCGGCGGCTTCACTGGCTTCCAGTGGCCAAACGGATCCAATTTAAGGCACTTTGCCTATCCTTTAAGATCCTGAAACTTGCCTCACCCGGCCTCCTTGCCAATATGTTAACCCCCTACAAACCCACGCGCGAGCTGCGATCCTCGGGGCAGTATTTAGTCACTGTCACCCGGGTGAAGCGTGTCCGGGCCGGTGGTCGATCTTTCCACTACACGGCCGCTAAGCTATGGAATTCTCTGCCCCCTCAGATCCGCTGCCTAAATCACTTGTTGGCTTTCAGGAAAGCTATTAAAACCTTCCTCTTTCCACTAGCTTAGGCCGCCTACTCTCTTCTCCTGTTGCCTACCAGTCTCTCCTTTACCCTGCTACTCTCTGTGGCTGGCAGCGCCGGGACGCCTCTTCGTTGGGGCAGCTGCGCGCTTTATAAATCTGGCTAACTAACTAACCTGAAAAGTACTGTACTCTTATCCGTAAGGTGCTTGGTAGGGTTTCGCAGAGACGCTATGGGCCAACCTCCCAGGATCCCTATCCAACAACCAGTGGTTTTATGATACACTATGGCCTTTTGATAGAACTCAGGGAGGAGGGCCGGTTTCGGACACTTGTGGAATTCCTGTTGTCGACCTGCGAGGCAACAAGAAGTATTTTTAGAGCGTGGTTCTATGAGCTATGTTATTAACCTTTTTAAAACTATGATCTTTACATCTCTACATAGCACTATAATTCCTACTTTAATTTGGGAACAGATATAACATAATTGTCCTACCTGCAAACTACAGGAATGGGCATTGCGTCCTTGGAGTCGTCGTGAGTATAATTCGTGAGTCAGGGTCAAGGTGTTGTCTTCTGAGGGCGTGGTCGGTATAGTGATGTAGTGGTTAGCTTTCTAGATGATGATGAGTCTTCACTGTGAATAAGAAACATAAGATAAGTATTTCTATTCCTTTAGTCTACAGGTGTTCTTAGTATACTTTCAATTCTAGGATTACATTCTAATATTCACTTACTCCAACTTCCCCCTTGTATTGATTTCTCACGACATGCTGTTTTGAGATACAAGAAAGTGAAACAAAAAATGCTCAAAACATAATGATAACTATTCAGATTGTCTTTTGTTGCTGAGGTCTCTTTTGTTTTACATATCTTCTCTTGAATCAGAAAAGTATTTTCAAAAATTGTCTCTAAATTCTAACTGCTGCGCTTCTATTTGCTGCTTTCCTGCGTTGGGCGCCTTTAAAGTAAAGAAATATGCACTTAGCTTTCTTTCTTTCTTTTCAGCAATCGTTGCACTAGTGATGAAGATCCGATTGAAGAAAACTGAAGGTTTCGTCGTCCTCAGGTAAGTCGAGCATCGAAGCACAGTTGTTGTCAAGTCGAAAACCGGAAGGCTAAGCGCCTTCTCGAACTTGGGTGTGGCATTTTATAGCCATGCCACACCCAAAAGCGGCCGCTCCGTCGTGCGCGTACCAACACGCTGTGTTGTGCGGTTGCTCCGGTAAACTGAGTGAATGCGGGTCAGCGCGAGTGTTTCTAAACGTTTGTCCAAAACTTTGATTTGTGAAGATGTCTGCAAGCAAACACATATCGCTCGAAGCACAAAAGGAATTATAATACTGCCAACAACAAGCGCTGGCAAAAGGTTAACAAATACATGGCACATTTCCCATTTCCCGACAACAAGCATTGGCAAGACTAACACTTAGTATTGTACACAATATAAATCACCCATGATTCTTAATTATACATAATACACTTTGGAGTGCTGGATGCACAAGACAGGGGAGGGTTTCAATCAGGGAATAAACTTTTCTGTAAAGAGCAGGAAACCATGTATGGTGCAGACACTATGTCTGTTCTGATAGGGATTAATCCTTGGTTGGTATAGGATCATGACAGTACCCCCCTCGCAGAATCCCCCCTAAAACCATAGGAATAGGTTTTGGTTTATCAGGATATCGGGTATGAAAAGTCCTTAAAATTCTCGGAGCATTTTGTAAATTGGCAAGCGGTTCCCATGAACGTACTTCAGGACCATACCCTTTCCAATCCACTAAATAAAATAATTTGCCCCGGATTCTCTTGGAATCGAGTACTGACTTTACCTCAAATTCTGGGACTCCATCAACATCTATGACCGGAGGAGGTGTTAGACTTTGTGTCATGGGATTAAAGGGTTTCAATAATGAAACATGAAAGACTGGGTGAAAACGATATTTGGGGGGAAGTGTTAACTTCACGGAGACGGGATTAATGACCTTTTCTACAGGAAAGGGTCCAATATATCGTGGGCAGAATGTTTTGTGGTTCTTAATTTTCAAATTTTTGGTGGATAACCATACTTTGTCACCAATGGAATATGACGGTGGCACTGATCGATGCATGTCTGCTGATTTTTTCTGAGCTTCTTTTGCTTGTGCCAAATGATATTGTGCTTGTTGTTGAACTGATACCAGGTTATGTACAAAGTCATTGACAGCTGGGATTACAATAGAAGGTTTACTTTGTCCTAGAATAGCTTTGGGATGAAAACCATGTGTACAGAAAAAGGGAGACATCCCAATAGAAGAATGATCCATGTTGTTGTAAGCAAATTCCATGGCCCATAAAATATCTGACCATTCCTGTTCACAAGTTGCTAACATGCAACGTAAGTATTGTTCAACAGTTTGATTTGTGCGTTCAGTTAATCCATCGGTTTGAGGATGATAACTGGATGTAGTGCGCACTTCCATGTTCAAAGATTTTCCAAGGTGTTGCCAGAAGTGAGAAATAAATTGGGAACCCCTGTCTGAAATCACTATGGATGGTATTCCATGTAATTTAACGATCTCTTTCAGGAAGATTTGAGTCAATTCAAGTGCAGAAGGTAATTTTCTCAGTGGTATAAAATGAGCCATTTGTGTGAAATGGTTGATGACGGTTAAAATTGTAGTAAAACCTGTGTTAGTACGAGGTAGCTCCACAATAAAATCAAGGGAGATTGTATGCCATGGTTGTGGTGGTAAGGGAAGAGGTTGTAATAAACCACCAGGGGCATGGTGCACAGGTTTATTTTGTGTGCATATAACACAGGTGTCCACATATGTTTGAATATCTTTGAGCATGGAAGGCCACCAAAACTTTCGTTTAATTAACTGGTACATTTTAGTAACCCCTGGATGCACAGACAATGGTGTATCGTGATATGCTTGCATAATCCAATTTTGTATCGTAAGAGAAGGTACAAAAATTTGGTCATTCATACATAATAGGCCATCTTTCCATTGCAACAATGGAAATTCCTTGTGCCATTCATCTTTTTGTTTTGTCTTTAGTTCTATCTTGATGTCCGGTATTACATCAGTATCAATAACTCCCACCTGGAAGCATTCTGTTGGTATTATTGGTTGTGTTGTTTCTTGCTTTGTATGCATATCATCGCTAATGCCTATGCGTGATAAAGCATCTGCTTTGTTGTTATCTTTTCCCGGTCAATAAGTAATGATAAAATTGTAATCATTGAAGAATAGGGTCCATCGTAATTGACGAGCAGTGAGAGCTTTGACAGATCGTAGAGTTTGTAAATTACGATGATCCATATAGATGGTAATAGGATGTCGAGCACCTAACAAGTAATGTCGCCATTCTTCGAACACAGCTTTTATGGCCAATAATTCCCTATCAGCTATGGCGTAGTTCTGTTCTGCAGGAGAAAGTTTCCTAGAGTAGTATGCTATGGGATGCATTTGACCTGTGTTTTTGTGTCTTTGAGATAAAATGCCTCCTATGGCAAATTGCGAGGCATCTGCTTCAACTATGAAGGGCTGAGAGGGGTCCGGATGCATTAATATAGGAGCGGAGGTGAATTGTTCCTTTAAAGAATGAAAGGCTTGTTCCGCTTCTGAATCCCATTCGAATTTTGTGTTTTTTCGTAGCAATTTGGTAATTGGAGTTATAAGTTTGGAAAAGTTGTTAATGAAACGCCTATAAAAGTTGGTGAATCCTAAAAAGCTTTGGACTTGTTTCACAGAGGAAGGACTTGGCCAAGTAAGGATAGCTTGGATCTTCTTTGGGTCCATTTCAATTCCGGAAGGACTAATAACATATCCCAAAAACTCGACTTTGGTGACATGGAACATACTTTTTTCTAATTTCACATATAATGAATTTTGTAAAAGCTGTTGAAGATTGGCTCTTACTTGTTTTACATTTTCAGAAATATTCTTTGAATAAATCAGTATATCATCAATATATACAATGCAACATATGTCCAAGAAATCCCTTAATAACTCATTTATAAAAAACTGGAATGCTGCTGGAGCATTACAGAGTCCGAAGGGCATGACTTGGTATTCGTAAAGGCCAAATTTAGTACGGAAAGCTGTTTTCCATTCATCGCCCTCACGGACTCATACAAGATGGTATGCTCCGCGCAAATCCAGCTTGGTATAAATGGTTGCGTCTTTGATCTGGTCTAGTAAGGTTGGTATTAAAGGTAATGGATATCTATTCTTTATGGTCACATTGTTGATAGCACGGTAATCGATACACACGCGTAACTCACCCCCTTTTTTGGGAATGAAAAAGAGGTGAGAGGAGACCTGAGACTTAGAATGCCTAATGAATCCGTTGGCTAGGTATTCATCAAGATAATTGCGTAAATGCTCATTCTCACGTTCTGTAAGGGCATAAATGCGACTGCATGGTAATGTTGCCCCATGCATCAGGTCAATACGGCAATCATAATCCCTATGTGGTGGTAGGATGTTTGCCTTTTTTTGTCAAAAACATCCACAAGATCGACATATTCTTTTGGGACTCCTTCTAGCAATAAAATGTTCTTTGAATCTTTAGGGAACTCATAACCTTGTATAAGGAGTTCTGATATCTGATGTTGAAGGCATTTTGTGTGACAGTAGTCTGATTTAAACAATATAGTTTTTGTGTCCAGTCAATGTAGGGGTTGTGTAAAACTAACCATGGAATTCCTAATATAAGACGGAACTGGGGTGCGTCTATAATGTCGAAGGATATTTCTTCAGAATGTTTCGTGGCGCAAGTCAAGTTAAGTGTCTCAGTATGATATCGTATGGGTCCTGAAGTTAACTCTTTCCCATCTACAGCACGTACTACTTCTGGGTTTTCTTTCAATACCTTTTTAAACCTAACTCTTGCAATAAGTGCGTATCTATGAAATTGCCCGTAGCTCTGGAATCTATCAATGCATCTACAGACCATGACCGAGATTTATCTTCTTGGGACTGTAATAAAACTCTGATACTAAGGTGGCACTGTGAAGCTGCGGGAGCTGTGGAGGCCAAACTGCATTGTTCACTTGATAAACTGACCTCATAATTTACAGAGTCCTTTAGTTTTCCGACTGCTGCGTAATAGCCACTTTGGTTCCTCTTGGTTTTATCTTATTAGGTAGGGTGGGACATTCTTTTACAAAATGACCTGCTTTACCGCAGTAAAGACATTGATTTAATTTCCTGCGTTTATCTTTCTCCTCTTTAGTTAGAGGACCTCTAACTGCATGGGCTCCCCCATATCAGGTTTGCTGACTGATTCATTTTTAATGCTAGGTCTTTCCTTAAAAAGGAACATTTTGTGATCGGTTTTGCCTTTTTCACCCTTACGTTCCGATATACGGTGATTTAATTTTACTACTAAATCTATGAATTCCTCACAATCAGTTGGGGGGTCCAAAATCTGAGTTACCATATCCTTTAATTCGTCCTTAAGGCCACGATAAAAAAGAGAAACACGTTTCTCTTTGGGCCATTCTGCTTCGATTACTAATCTATTAAACAGTGAAATGTAGTGCAATAAATCAGAAGATCCTTGTTTCAAATTAAGTAATTCGTGATCTGCTGATTGCACAAACACATGTTTTGCAAATAATTTTTTCATTGTGTTTTTAAAACGTCTAAGATCATAAAGCATTGGATCATCTCGTTCCACGTAAGGTACTGACCATAAAGCCGCATCTCCTCCTAAATAAGATAAAATAAAGGCTATCTTGGAGGAATCATCAGGAAATGCGGCATGTTTGGCTACAAAATGGAGATGACATTGATTTCGAAAGATAGTAAATTTTTAGTACTATCCCCATAAAATCTTTCTGGGGGTGCCAAAGGAACAGATACGGGGGTTACAACCTGTATCTGTGTTGGCGTGGGGGTTGTATTACTGCTGCTATATAAAGTCTGCATAGGAGGCTGAAAAGTGGATGGTTTAAGTATTGGTTTCTTGGAGGATGGAAAACCCCATGTAGACGGACTGGAGACATTAGCTGCCTGCATATTAGTTTGTAATACAGAAATGTCTCTACGTAATTCAGCGTTTTCTGCTTTAATATCTGCTAACAAAGTAGCAACATCCTGTAGCGAGGCCTGTGATGATGGATCCATAGCGTCTGGGCGAAACTGAATACGTGGGCTTAGCCTTCTGTCAGATTCCCCAATGCACTCTTACCTGAAAGTACTGTACTCTTATCCGTAAGGTGCTTGGTAGGGTTTCACAGAGACGCTATGGGCCAACCTCCCAGGATCCCTATCCAACAACCAGTGGTTTTATGATACATTATGGCCTTTTGATAGAACTCAGGGAGGAGGGCCGGTTTCGGACGCTTGTGGAATTCCTGTTGTCGACCTGCAAGGCAACAAGAAGTATTTTTAGAGCGTGGTTCTATGAGCTATGTTATTAACCTTTTTAAAACTACGAACTTTACCTCTCTACATAGCACTATAATTCCTACTTTAATTTGGGAACAGATAAGGCATAATTGTCCTACCTGCGAACTACAGGAATGGGCATTGCGTCCTTGGAGTCGTCGTGAGTAGCAATCGTGAGTCAGGGACAGGGTGTTGTCTTCTGAGGGCGTGGTCGGTATAGTGATGTAGTGGTTAGCTTTCTAGATGATGATGATTCTTCACTGTGAATAAGAAACATAAGATAAGTATTTCTATTCCTTTAGTCTACAGGTGTTCTTAGTATACTTTCAATTCTAGGATTACATTCTAATATTCACTTACTCCAACTTCCCCCTTGTATTGATTTCTCACGACATGCTGTTTTGAGATAAAAGAAAGTGAAACAAAAAATGCTCAAAACATAATGATAACTATTCAGATTGTCTTTTGTTGCTGAGGTCTCTTTTGTTTTACATATCTTCTCTTGAATCAGAAAAGTCTTTTAAAAAATTGTCTCTAAATTCTAACTGCTGCGCTTCTATTTGCTGCTTTCCTGCGTTGGGCGCCTTTAAATTAAAGAAATAGGCACTTAGCTTTCTTTCTTTCTTTTCAGGAATCGTTGCACCGGTGATGAAGATCCGATTGAAGAAAACTGAAGGTTTCGTCGTCCTCAGGTAAGTCGAGCATCGAAGCACAGCTGTTGTCAAGTCGAAAACCGGAAGGCTAAGTGCCTTCTAGAACTTGGGTGTGGCATTTTATAGCCATGCCACACCCAAAAGCGGCCGCTATGTCGTGCGCGTCCCAATGCGCTGTATCGTGCGGTTGCTCCGGTAAACTGAGTGAATGCGGGTCAGCGCGAGTGTTTCTAAACGTTTGTCCAAAACTTTGATTTGTGAGGATGTCTGCAAGCAAACACATATCGCTCGAAGCACAAAAGGAATTATAATACTGCCAACAAGCGCTGGCAAAAGGTTAACAAATACACAGCACATTTCCCATTTCCCGACAACAAGCATTGGCAAGACTAACACTTAGTATTTTACACAATATAAATCACCCATGATTCTTAATTATACATAATACACTTTGGAGTGCTGGATGCACGGGACAGGGGAGGGTTTCAATCAGGGAATAAACTGTTCTGTAAAGAGCAGGAAGCCATGTATGGTGCAGCCACTATGTCTGTTCTGATAGGGATTAATCCTTGGTTGGTATAGGATCATGACACACGGACCAAGGGAAAGCAGCTAGCCAGAGTGGTTGTAGTGCCGAATCAGAGCAGGAGGGAACCAGTGGCACGGAAGGTGAGGGGAGCGTCACTGAGGGCCTTTCTGAAGTGACATCAGTTGGATCACCAACCAGCTCCAGTGATGACTTCCATGTGGTGGTGGATGACCAGGGAACTGAATCATCTACATCCGAGTCCCCCACTACCCCTACTATCTCCACCCTCCCAGCTGCTCCCCATCCCACTGTCCGTGTCTGTTCCCCTATAAGGGGTCCTGTGTCCTTCACTCCAGGCACCTCACTCCCTGCCCCTGTCATCCTGCTGCCCTGAGTGTGGAGGCCATAGACATCCTAAGGCAGATCTCTGTGGGGCAGACAGCAGTGCTGAAGGTCCTCGAGGTGCACACCAATCATTTGACACAAATGGTATTATTCCTGGAGGGCATTCACTCGGACATGTCTGCACTACAGCGATCCAATCAGGCTCTGGCTTCCACACTGATTTCAGTAGTATACTAGCTCCAGCTGTCCCTCCCCCCTCCTGCCTCTTCCACATCCACAGTCCCAACTACCCTCCCTGACCCAATCACACGCAAGCGTACGCATGCACCCCCCTCAACAGCCACACACAGCACACAAACGTACACTCACGAGACAGACAGCACACCCACCCCCACAGTCACACCATCAAACAACACACATGCATCCACAGACACTCCGCAGACCTCAGATCCCTCTGCCTCCACACCCCTACCCTTGCCTCTCCTGTTCCCCCCTCAGTCAGGTACCCCACCTTGTTCCCATTGAATTCTTCCCTACCAAATCATACCCAGCCCCTCCCAAAAGAGTACATTCACCCCCACAGCCCAGACATATAAATCTGCCACACCCCTGAGAAGAAACCAAGGCCCAAATCAGCCCCCACCAGAAAATCCCCCGGTCTCCCAAAACAAAATCTACTCCAGCAACCCATACTTCCCCAGCCCAGTACCTCCGTCCCCAAAAAACCCCACTCCTAAACAGACCATACCCTCCCTATTCCTGTCCACACCATCTAAGATTTCACAATCCCCAAATTAGTGAAGCCCAGCCAATCCCCACTTTCATCTACCCCTCCCACTACAGCTGCCCCCCTCAATCTGAGCCAACCACTGCAGTGGAGACACCACCCCCTCAATCTGACCCTACCACTACAGTGGACCCACACTCCCTCCTGATTCCATCCCTCCCAAAACCCAAACCAGTTCCCCTAGTTTTGGCCCGTTGGTGCCTGGCATGCCCCCTAGATGCCCCTCCCAGGGGAGTTGTCCCATTGTTTGAGAAGTGCAGGCAAGCAGTGAAGGCCAAGACATTTGTGGCCCTCAAAGCCATTGACAGTTACAGGACTGGCTATTTCCCTTTTTTGCATCACCGTTCCACATATAGTTTTTCTGAGTAAAGCATTTTCAATTTATTTTTTCATATTTCTGTGTCCTCAAAATGGATTTCTGGTTAACTGTTATTCATGTGTAATATGTGGTGTAAGTATACAATGATGTAGGTATGGTGTGGATTGTATATTGTCCAGGAGGCACAAGTACTTGCTCAGTATGTATCCTAGTTTGTTATGGCTACTTTGGCTAGATGTCTTTGTCAACAATGGTTTTGTCTATGAGTGTGACATGAAGTCACAAAGCTTTTTTTAGGAAAACACAGTTCCACATGGTTCATGCTTTCAGATGTCAGCATAGTGCAAATGTGGCAAAGTACAACATTGTATGAGAAACATGCTGCATATGTTTGTAATGTGCAGGAAGACCACTGTATCATCAATACACCTGGATAGATATGGAGTTTGACAACATGGTTGTGAGTTTGGACACACGCATGTACACAACGTAATGGCACAAATCTTTCAAGTGACTTGGTTAGGATAAGCAATGTCAAGTCCTGTTAGTACATACTGTGTGTACAACAATTGTCTGTGCTTGCTAATCCAAAGCCCCTTCAGGCCCCCTCATGTGACACAGCTGAATATATACCTATTCAGCATGACAATGCACAACAACCATGCCCTCTTGGCTCAGTTCATGCAAGCAGTCTGAACCTCAGTTGTTGGTACCAGAAGTGGTGTAGAGTGGTTTAGTCCAAGGTGGATGCTGTGTGCCAGTCCAGGCTGCCCCTGCCCATTGCCAGCTAGCCAGGGCCTCACAAATGCCAATGAATACAGAGCAAAGCAACAAAACACTGCCTCGAGTGTGCAGTCACTGTTACGAGCTACACAAACCTTGGGTTTGCATCCATAGTGCATCAGGGTGATGCAGAATCGACACACAACACCCCTCACCTGGGACACTTAGGAATGTGTTGAGATGTCAATGTGTTTTGCACCAACACACCTTTCGATCATGGACTGGAATGCCTTATTTTTTAAACTGCCTTGGATTTCATGCCACACATGACTTGTGTTACAGCAAACAAATGATGGACGGAATGCTGACAATGCAAACATTCTCCCCCAGTCAAAAGATCTGAGTTAAATCCATCGTTCTTTTGCCCACTATGCCACCCCAGTTTGGACCCAGCCATATGCAAATCAGTCTTGACCCTGTGCCCCATGGGAACAGTCCAGACCGAACTGCCAGGCCAGGTCCTCCCTGGACCGGAAACAAGCATCCTGGGACCGGTTTTAGGGTATGTCACCCTTCTTCAGCCAGGCTAGCTTGAATCCAGTGGCACAGTGAGCAAGGGACCCACATCTGGGCATACCCATCCCACTTAGGCGAAAAGTGTTACAGCAAACAAATGATGGATGGAATGCTGACAATGCAAACATTCTCCCCCAGTCAAAAGATCTGGGTTAAATCCATCGTTCTTTTGCCCACTACGCCACCCCAGTTTGGACCCAGCCATATGCAAATCAGTCTTGACCCTGTGCCCCATGGGAACAGTCCAGACCGAACTGCCAGGCCAGGTCCTCCCTGGACCGGAAACAAGCATCCTGGGACCGGTTTCAGGGTATGTCACCCTTCTTCAGCCAGGCTAGCTTAAATCCAGTGGCACAGTGAGCAAGGGACCCACGTCTGGGCATACCCATCCCACTTAGGGCAAAAAGTGTTACAGCAAACAAATGATGGACAGAATGCTGACAATGCAAACATTCTCCCCCAGTCAAAAGATCTGGGTTAAATCCATCGCTCTTTTGCCCACTACGCCACCCCAGTTTGGACCCAGCCATATGCAAATCAGTCTTGACCCTGTGCCCCATGGGAGCAGTCCAGACCTAACTGCCAGGCCAGGTCCTCCCTGGACCGGAAACAAGCATCCTGGGACCGGTTTCAGGGTATGTCACCCTTCTTCAGCCAGGCTAGCTTGAATCCAGTGGCACAGTGAGCAAGGGACCCACGTCTGGGCATACCCATCCCACTTAGGGCGAAAAGTGTTACAGCAAACAAATGATGGACGGAATGCTGACAATGCAAACATTCTCCCCCAGTCAAACGATCTGGGTTAAATCCATTGTTCTTTTGCCCACTACGCCACCCCAGTTTGGACCCAACCATATGCAAATCAGTCTTGACCCTGTGCAATATGGGAACAGTCCAGACCGAACTGCCAGGCCAGGTCCTCCCTGGACCGGAAACAAGCATCCTGGGACCGGTTTCAGGGTATGTCCCCCTTCTTCAGCCAGGCTAGCTTGAATCCAGTGGCACATTGAGCAAGGGACCCACGTCTGGGCATACCCATCCCACTTAGGGCGAAAAGTGTTACAGCAAACAAATGATGGACGGAATGCTGACAATGCAAACATTCTCCCCCAGTCAAAAGATCTGGGTTAAATCCATCGTTCTTTTGCCCACTACGCCACCCCAGTTTGGACCCAGCCATATGCAAATCAGTCTTGACCCTGTGCCCCATGGGAACAGTCCAGACCGAACTGCCAGGCCAGGTCCTCCCTGGACCGGAAACAAGCATCCTGGCTTGTGGTCACTCCACACACAGCATACACAATGCATTGTCATCATTACGGTATGTGGCTACATCACTTGTGAGTGCTATGGATGTGACCTCAACCTGCACATATCCCTCATCCTCACAATGTGTACCCATATCCCCTGGCTTGAGGATGGCTATGTCAATTGTGTCTGAGAGCCCCAGGTTAAGCCCCCCCCCGGCATCCTCAACAAAAGTAGCAGCTCAGCATACAAAATGTGCTGTGCACTGGTCACTCCAACACTGTCAGTGGAACATACGTCCTGAGACTCATGAGTACTCCTACTACTCTGCAGTACACAATCTGCACATTCAGAAAGGAATTATTTGTTAGCAGCACACACTACAGCCTGAGGAGCTAGATGCAAAATTGGTATGAATGACAATCTCAGAAGATGACCCTAGACACATACAGATTGGGCATTGTGTGCAGCGCCCCCAGTCCACACATGGTGACTGTATTCTACATTGTTGTTGGCCCATGCTTTTTTCAAATTCCTGAAGTATTGGCAAGGTAATATGGATGAATGATGTCACTTTCTGCAATGTGACTGCCTATGACATGAGATGTAGTGGTCTTTGTATGCGTTTCAGACCTTAGGATTTAGCCTGTGTAACAGATGCTTGTAGGTGCGGGCATAGTGCCAGTGAATATGGCTCTGTGGACATACCTTTGGAGTTCTGCTGCCTGCAAAGATTTGTTGTGTTGGATTCATGCATTCATTTTGTGATACATACATAACTGTGATTATGGGCATTCCTATTCCAACATCAAATGTGTGCTTCTACTAGTATTTAGTGGTGTGACTGTACCTACCTGATGAGGACATTCCCTCATTTGACAGACACAAGATGCTATGGAACCATGGTCAGATTGGGAACCCAATGATGCTCAGGCACTCTGAAAGTCATTGGCACACATTCGGTGTTCATCCCTTTCATTGTAGCCTCTGTGCATTTCCCTGGCAAGGGATGTTTCAAAATGGCACACTGTTGCTGATCAAGGGTGTGTGAGGTAATGGCCAAATGAAACTTGCCTCCCTGTGGGGCCCCTACATACAATGCAACCTCTGCATCTGCCAAGACCTGACAGTGATGTGCGGGTGGGGGAGATAACACTGCTTCTGTCAGGGCACGCGAGGCAGTGCACCAAGGTGAGTATGCCCCAAAGGCTGGCACCCAACCTCAATTAACAGCACACAAGATACTGGCACCACATTGCAGTGGCCTGGTGGGTACTGGAGAAGTAAGTCAGTCTCTTGGGGTGCACCGGCACATCAACCAATGCCCGATTGCCCTCATTCCCATTCCAAGCCTATCCAGAATACTTTCTGATGGAACTCAATGCCCATAGGGCTCTATGTGCTTCAGCCCCTCGAAGTGTGTGTCAGCCCAGGCTGAGACAGCTTCCCCACACATACAGACAGTTCTTCATCTGCTGTGGGTGGCTGGTCTGTCGTCTTTGTGCAGCAGCACCCGAGTATTTCACATGTTTCTAAGGGACCATTTACTAGATGATATGGCTTTGTTGGTTTTGCAACAGCCCTTAGGACACCCGCATGTCCACTCTGCCCATTCCTTATAGTTGACACTTACATTTTCTGCAACAGTGTGAGAATGAATTTCCTGCCAAGTAACCTTAGGCTCTGTGTTTTTTGCTATTTTCTACAGCTTGTACTCCATCCAGAGGTATTAATGCAATTTGCATGAGCACAGTTACATTATTCAAGGACACATTCCTGGGGGTATTAGCCCCCAACCCCAAAATTGGCTAAACATTGTTGGGGGTATTAGCCCCCCCCCAAATTGGCTCTACATTGCTGGGGGTATTAGCCCCCCAACCCCAAAATTGGCTCTACATTGCTGGGGGTATTTGCCCCTGAACCCCCGAATTGGCTCTACATTGCTGGGGGTATTTGCCCCCAACCCCCAAATTGGCTCTACATTGCTGGGGTATTAGCCCCCCACCCCCAAAATTGGCTCAACATTGCTGGGAATATTAGCCCCCCACCCCTAAAATTGACCCTACAGTGCTGGGGGTATTAGCCCCCACCCCCAAATGAGCTCAACATTACTGTGGGTATTAGCCCTCCAACCCCCAAATTGGCTCTACATTGCTGGGGGTATTAGTCCCCCACCCCCAAAATTGGCTCAACATTGCAGGGGGTATTTGCCCCCCAAACCCTAAATTGGCTCAACATTGCTGGGGGTATTAGCCCCAACCCCAAAATTGGCTCTACATTGCTGGGGTATTAGCCCCCCAACCCCTAAATTGGCTCTACATTGCTGGGGGTAATTTCCCCCCACCCCCCAAATTGGCTCTACATTGCTGGGGGTATTAACCCCCCAACCCCCAAATTGGTTCTACATTCCTGGAAGTATTTCCACCCCTAACTTTACCTGTCTTTCGATGGATAGTTGCGTTATTGTGTAGGGGTAGGTGTCTAACTTATCGTCTGGGACGACCACGTCAGTTGGGGTTGTAGTATTCATTGTAGATGTACAGAAGAGGGATGGCATGCATGTTGGGATGCATAGCTGCACAGTCTCGGTCGCAGGAATTGTGTTGTGGCATGATTCGGAGCTGAAATACTCCCCTTCCGGCCGCTCTGACGTGTTGGTTGCGCTGACCGATTCGGCGGATAGGAAGTACGCATCGTACTTGGGCAGTGGGAATCGGACTCAGAAGCGCCTCCGAATAACTCCATTTACCGGAGGCTTCTCGTTAGGAAAATCCAGTCAGTTTCGGAGTAACCGAGTCGTTCAGTAAGTAAAAGGGTTTGGGCATCGTAATGCATCGTTTGGGAAACTGGATCCCAGTACGAGTCGGACGAGATCCGAATTGGCCCCTTAGTGCTGATTGTTGGATGTGTCTCCAAATGGTTTGGATTAAAATGGTAGTAACAGCCTTGTATGGCTGTTTGTGTTGGTAAAGTTTAAGTATAGCTGGAATCATGGCTTGTTCAAAATCTATTAATATTATATGTGGGGAATAGTTGTTTGCTTTAATTTTAATGTTGTTTAGTAGTTCGTAGTAAGTGCTACTTTGTTTATATGGTAGCAGGGCATATATGATTGGTATATTAGTGTTTTTGATATTCACCATGTATGTTGCGCATCTTAGTGAATGGTTTGAGGCATATTTTGAATGTCCCATCCATCATTCATGTTTGACATTGGCTCAATTTTATTAAGTTGTCTGCAGTGGAAACTATTATGATGGGTTTATTGTTGTTAAGGCTTTCATGTAAGAGGAAGGTATCCTCATTATGTGCGGAGGTTAAGTTGGACTTCTTGCTTTCTTCTAGGGGCAGGAGGGGAATCACTGGTGCCTTTTTTAGTATGTACTATTAAGTGTAATAATATAAACAATTGAATGTTTAAAAATGTACAATACACTTATTATTGACATGCAAATTATGGTACTTGTTTCCTATTTTATGCTTACGCATGTACTCTTGCTGGTAACTACAGTATGTATTTTCAGGTTTTCAGTTGAGGGTGTTGTAATGTAGGTCAGGTGGCTCCCTTTCTGTGGGGTAAAACAAATTGTTTTATTTTTATTTTAAGCATGGGTACATAGGGCCTTATTACGATGTTGTTCAGACGTGTGTCCGAAGGACATCGTTTCGGAATGGAAACTGCCCGACTAGTAGTCAGCAGTTCCATCCGACAAATTAAGATGTGACCGCCCATGAGGCGATCAGGAACATCCATTTTACCATTGCGGCTGGAAAAGGGCCACAGCACAAGCTGCATTGGAAAAATGGATTCTTCAAACATCCATGCACAGGTAGCCAGGCACCTTGTGATGCCTGGCACACGGGGTATGGTTGTTTGAGGGGGCACCACAGGTGCCCCCCCAGGCCTGATGGTGGAGGCTGCGGGGCAACGGGCCCTGCTAGGGGCCCCCAAAGGCCATTTCCAGCAGCCTTTCGATGGTGATCGGACCGCCATAGGAAGCCTGTCTGAAAGGGACATCGTAATCCCTACAGCGGCACTGCCCCATTGTAGGATATTACATTCCAACCAATGGTTGGCCAGGCTCCTTGAGCCCGTCGGAAGCATCGGTCAGTCCCTCCGCCAGCTGCCACCGACCGCCACACATAATAATGTGGCGGTCGGACCGTGGCACCCGATATCGGTCAGACCACAATCCACGGCCTGTCTGTTGTGATCTGACCGACATCGCAATGCGGCCCTTAGTGGGGGCTGAGGGAGTTTCATTTTACTTTTGAAATTTCAGGGTGAGTTGTTATTCAGCAATTTTTTAAAATTTACTTTTTGATGTAGAAAGTAGTCATATTTTCTGTACCTTTTATATTGTTAGCTTAATTGATTATATAATTGTATTGATCACTCTGCTTTAACGTTTATTTTTTATTTGTTAGTGTTTATTTAGTTAGATTTTTTTTCAGTTATTACTTTTACTGGTGAATGCTAATTAGTATTCATTTTATAATGTTGAATATATATTTTTATATTTTGTTTTATTTTTGATGTATTATTTTTGTAAATATTTATAATTATTTTTGTTTAAAATTCAAATGTTAGTACTTGTAAATATAATTACTATCAATATTTTGATGTATTAAAGTGTTAATTTTTTGGTTGGTTTAAGTTTATTTTAGTAATATAAAAGTATTATAATGTTAGAATATTTCTATATTTTTGAAAGTTTATATTTAATTTTTGTTTAACATAAAATGTTGTTAATGTTACGTTTTGTAAATACTTTATTTTTGGTGGTACTAAACTTGTCGATATAGTGTGTTGCAATATTTTTGACTATTTATATGTTTATTTGCATGTCATGATATTTTTCTTTCCAATATTTTTTTATCGATATAAGTGAAAATAAAATTTTTAACTTAGATTTTTTGGTTAGCGATATTTGTGTTGTTATATGTTAAGTACAGAAAGGCAATATTTTTGTGACCAATATTTACTTTCCATTATTTTTGTGAATCGATATAGTTACTATCGATTTTATGTCAGCGATCTATCTCATTTAGTGTACATTATGAGGCAGCAGAATACATGGTGAGGTCTGAGTCTTTGTGGAAACCATATAAGGTGCCAGATCATTATGCCTTCCACTGCCATGTCCGTATGGACATTGGGGCCCATTTAGAAGCAGGTGTGCCTCGCTCTTGCACCATGTAACATGGTGCAAGAGCAACACAAACCTTAAGTCAGATTTGGGAAGCCACGCAAGGCCACTTTGTGTGGCCTGAGTGGTTCCAAAAATCTGGAGTAAGGCAACGCAGTGCAAATCACAGCGTTGCCTTAGTCTGCCCTGTGAAGGCATTCCATGGGCATTTCATGGGTGTTCCCATGCATCTCCCATGGTTTTTGATGCTATCCCAGATTTACCAGAACTGGTAAACCTGGGAATGCTCCAACAAGATACGCCTTCCCAGGAGAGGCATAAAGAGGAGAAATAGCTTCATTTCTCCTCGTTACATCCTCTTTCTATGTGTGCTGCATTCTACTTTACACATAGAAAGAGGGATATACTTCTCAGGATTGTTTTTGTGCTGGAAGGTGTCCCTTCCTGCACAAAAACACTTCTGCCTGCAATGCAGGTACCCTTGCATCATGGTGAAAGGGTGCCTGTATTGACGGGAGGCTTCCAAAAGTGCACCAGCATAGGAGAAAAGGCAGTAATGTGCCGTGTTGCCTTAAATATGCGCATTCCTGCCCTTTTCCTGTGTTTCAGAGCAGCACAGCAAGGTGACTTGCTGTGCTGAACTGCGTGACAAGTTTGTAAATAGGAACCTCACAGTTTATTCTCTCTCTCCAGTTGATTATTTTCCAGGTAGACATAACTGGGTCAAATTACAATTATAGAGGAAAGCCCAACCCACCCTTTTCTTTTGGGGCTGAATTTTTTTTCGCTGATACTTTTTTTTCCCCTTGCACTGCCAATTTTATTAGGGCTGTTTGCATGTTGTCTAACATGTCTATCCATTTTTGAATTGGGAGCACCTAGAATGCATACAGCAGTCTGCGGATTATGTCCCATTTGACCATTGGTATGCATACCAACCTAGAAATGTAGGTCTTCCCATTTCTTTGGTTCATTCTTCATTTTGTACCAACCAGCCTGGGTACATTTGCTGCATACCTCTGTCTGCTGAAGGATGGCATCTGATCTATGCCCTGGTACCTGGCTGCCCCTGTTTTGACCTTGAAGGAAACCTTCTGAGCTATCCTTATATCCAACCCGAGAAGGAGTAATTCTGTCTTTTGTTCATTTATTTTGTATCCTGAATCTATGCCATAGTCAGCTAAGATTCCATTGGTGCTTATAGCCTATAGCCATTACGTAAAGCATGGGTGACAGAAGGCAACACTGTCTCATCCCAAGACAGGTCCAAGGACCCCGATTTTGCACTTGCTATAGTCACTTTAGCCTTTGGGGCTTGATAGCTGACCATTTTAATATTTGGAAATTTGCCTCCTAGGTTGACCTCTGTGATGCTATTTTCATCATTGGCCAGTTCACTTTGTAGAAGACTTTTTCAGAATACAATGCCAATAGCATCACCTTTAATTTTTTTCCCATTTCAACATGGTGGACTAGCCACTTAATATTGTCAAAGGTTTGTCTACCTGTAATGAAGCCTGACTGGCCCTTGAGGGGTGGAGCTAATCTCGGAGTCAAGACCTTCAAGAAGATTTTACCATGGAGGTTTATGTTGGAGTTGATAAGCCTGTACACCATACATTCTGTGTAGTCTTTACCTGGTTTGGGGATTGCAAATATTGCGGCCTCTTACGTGATTGGTGTGATCCTTCCTATATCCTGGAAAATAAATGAAACACTTTTTGGGGAGCGCCCCTAGTTAGGTTCTGTGGGGCAGATTTACGTTTCCTGGCGTATCCCTGCAAATCAGCAGGGATGCGCCAGGAAAGATGCGTGACGCAAGTTTACCCTTGCGCCACCAACGATGCGCCGCATTTACAATGCGGCGCATCATGGCGCAAAGATAAACAGATGCGTGTCGCATCTGCCGGCGTAAGATTGGCGCAGTGCTGGAGTTGTGTCGTGGGCGCGACGCAACTCCAGCACTGTTCCAACCTGGCCTATCCTCAACATGGTGCGTCACGCCTTACGCCTGCTTCAAGCAGGCGCAAGGTTTTGACGCAGCGGGGTCGGAAAAGTGACTGAGTGAAATCTTGTAGATTTCACTCAGGCACTTTTCCGAGGCGTTCCTGCACCGGAACGCCATCCCTGCGCCGGAACGCCCACATGAAACCTGACGCAGGTTTCATGTGGCGCAGGGCTTTACAACGTGACGCATCTCCCTAGATGCGTCACGTTGTAAATCCCCCGCAGCATGGCGCTAGCTTTATGCCGCCGCTGCGTCACAGAAGTGACGCAACAGCGGTGCAAAAGTGGCGCACGGGGCGTGTAAATCTGCCCCTGTATGATTTTAAAAACTCCTCACTGAAACCGTCTGTTCTCAGAGCTTTATTAATCTTAGGATTTTTTTTATTGCTGCTTCTAATCTCTATCTCTTCTTCTTCTATATATGCTTCTATAGATGCTCCTAGTTTCTCAGCTTATTTCCCTACAATTTGGTGGAATACGAGGCATTCCAGAAAAGGCGCTGTATCCATATGTTTCCCTTATTTATAATAACATTTTGCCTAAAATACTTTAGACATTTCCACCTTTGTTTTTGTTTTTTGTCACTGTGCTTTCTCTGTAAACTTTAGCTAAGAGATCATTAACAACGAGGCATTGATCCTTGTCCTCTGTCTGATAAGCTTTCATTTTTAGAGTTAGAAGCACTATTTCAATCTTGTTAATTTGCATAGTTTGAAGATGCCCCTTATATTGGTAATTATTTTCAGGTCTGCCATAGTCCCTGCTTATTTATGTTTCAGGTCTGTCATAGTCCCTGCTTATTTATGTTTCCTTTCTGCTTTCTTCTATAATGTGCTTCCTGCATTGCCCAATGTAGCTTCCCCTATGTTAGTCTAATTGTGCACGTTGTAGACCGCTTTTTCTTTTGCACACGTTACTATATAACATGCTTGTGCCACAATGTACTTTCACACCTGCATATGTTTTAGTGTTCTGTTCTTTTCCTGGGATTTAGTCTGAACTCCACAGATAAATGTCAAACAACAATGCTCCTTGTTATTCTCTCTGGTCAGGCACTAGCATCTAGACACAACACAAAAATGCAGCTGCTGTTTGTGAGCACACATGCCTTGTCATATAAGGATGGAACGATGATTTAACCCAGATCTCTTGACTGGGGGAGAATGTTTGAATCATGCAGCATTCCGTCCATCATTTGTTGCAGTTACACTTTTCGCCCAAAGTGGGACGGGTATGCACAGAGGTGGGTCCCTTGCCCACTGTGCCACTGGATTCAAGCTAGCCTGGCTAATGAAGGGTGACATACCCTGAAACCGGTCCCAGGATGCTTGTTTCCGGTCCAGGGAGGACCTGGCTTGGCAGTTCAGTCTGGACGATTCCCATGAGGCACAGGGTCAAGACTGATTTGCATATGGCTGGCTCCAAACTGGGGTGGTGTGGTGGGCAAAAGAACAATGGATTTAACACAGATCTCTTGACTTGGGGAGAATGTTTGAATCATTCAGCATTCCGTCCATCATTCGTTGCAGTAACACTTTTTGCCCTAAGTGCGACAGGTATGCCCAGACGTGGGTCTCTTGCCCACTGTGCCACTGGATTCAAGCTAGCCTGGCTGATGAAGGGTGACATACCCCAAAACCGGTCCCAGGATGCTTGTTTCTGGTCCAGGGAGGACCTGGCTTGGCTGTTCGGTCTGGACTGTTCCCATGAGGCACAGGGTCAAGACTGATTTGCATATGGCTGGGTCCAAACTGGGGTGGCGTAGTGGGCAAAAAAATGATGGAGGTAACCCAGATCTCTTGACTGGGGGAGAATGTTTGAATCATTCAACATTCCGTCCATCATTTGTTGCAGTTACACTTTTCCGCCCTAAGTGGGATGGGTATGCCCAGAAGTGGGTCCCTTGCCCACTGTGCCACTGGATTCAAGCTAGCCTGGCTGATGAAGGGTGACATACCCCGAAACCGGTCCCAGGATGCTTGTTTCCGGTTAAGGGACGCCCAGGCTTGGCAGTTCGGTCTGGACTGTTCCCATGAGGCACAGGGTCAAGACTGATTTGCATATGGCTGGGTCAAAATTGGGGTGGCGTAGTGGACAAAAGAACAATGGATTTAACCCAGATCTCTTGACTGGGTGAGAATGTTTGAATCATTCAGCATTCCGTCCATCATTTGTTGCAGTTACACTTTTTGCCCTAAGTGGGACGGGTATGCCCAGACGTGGGTCCCTTGCCCACTGTGCCACTGGATTCAAGCTGGCCTGGCTGATGAAGGGTAACATACCCCGAAACCGGTCCCAGGATGCTTGTTTCCGGTCCAGGGAGGACCTGGCTTGGCAGTTCGGTCTGGACTGTTCCCATGAGGCACAGGGTCAAGACTAATTTGCATATGGCTGAGTCCAAACTGGGGTTGCGTAGCGGGCAAAGGAACAATGGATTTAACCCAGATCTCTTGACTGGGGGAGAATGTCTGAATCATTCAGCATTCCGTCCATAATTTATTGCAGTTACACTTGTCATATAACTGAGCACAATAGTTTAATAAAACACACTGAGCGAGGGTTCTGAGGCAAGCTTGCTATGTCAGCTGAGATGTATAATGTCCATCTGTGTATGCTAAGGTAAAGGGTCCACCACTTTTCCCAGAGATCTTTGATATATATTAATTTGGTTTAGGTAGAAGGGGAGGGGGTTTAGGCTACTCTGTCTTATAACTTGACAGGGCTTTTTATGATATATGGTTTATTGATCATGCTAAAAGTATTTTTGGTATGCATTTGTTTTCTAATTGTGGCATGAATACTGCATTTTAGGCCACAATAGTTTAAATAAATATTATAATCTTCCTTCATGTCTCTTGGTTATCTCATTGTGGATAGGTACGAGTGAGAGAGCGAAAGGGTGTGTCCTGTTACCGCGATCCCTGACTGAGAGGGCCAAAATTGTTGTGCTCTGGGATGCCAATTCCCTTGCTTATCTTGTAAGGTTAGTGAGGCACTACAGCTAGTCAGACTCGCAATCATGGACACCTAGGTGATATGGTGTCTCAGTCCCTACATACCGATGTTCTATGGTACCAAGCATAGTTCTGTTCATGAGCAGAATCCCTGTAACACTTCAAGTCAACTTACTTCAAGTCTCTCTCTCTCTTCATTTCCTCTGCTATTGCTATCAACCCTCCCTGCATAATTGACTTGAATACATCCCAAAGGTTAGCAAGGGAGACCTTGTCCGAGTCATTCATTAAGCAGTATTTGTCAATGGCTTTTGAGATTTCCTCCTTTTTTGCCACAATGTTTAATATATTTCTAAGTCTCCAGCTTTTACCTTGTATTGTCTTGTCAACTATTTGTTTGCTATCCATACAGGTGCATGATCAGAAACCAATATTGTTTGTATTCGCTCCTTGGCAAGTCCTCAATGTTTTGACTCGAAAGAAATATCACATTGTTTCTCTAGTAAGTGCAGTGCATGAGCAAGAAGAATTAATTTTCCCTCTCACCAGCGCCCATGACCCTCCATGACCTTACAATCCATATAAGTTCCAGGATCACCATTTACTTCTCCTCTTGTCTGTTGCTTCTGAGCAGATAAGTATGTTTTTTTAAGGACTTTTAAAGATTGTGAGGTTTTTAGAATGTATGTCGGTGATTTGGATGATTTAGTTTGGAAGGACCATTTTTGGGTTATGAAGGTGAGTTGTTGGGAATGCTCAGATTAGATTAGGATTTTATTTTCAGTTCACATATTGGGTTTACATTTCATGTACTTTACAGAAAGTGTTGGGGATTGTTGGATACAGTATACCTCGATTTTCATTCTTGTTAATATTAATGTTAACTTAAATTTGGTTTCAATATGATTTTAGACTTTTAATAAAGAAGTAAGTACCTGAGGCGATTTAAAAAGTAAGCTAGAATGTAGAAATGGTAAGAATGGACAGATTTAGCTTCATTATAAGCATTTTGATGGCGGCAGCCATATTTGTTTTTGGCAAAGAATGACGACACACAATCGCGCCAAACTTGTTTTTACGGAAATTAAAGCTTGTTTTGGCAACGTGGTCTTGAAATTAAATTGGGCATATTTTGACTGGTTGCTAAGCAACAAGAAAGTAACTGTCACAGAGCTATTATTGCACACAGAAGTTTGCCGGGTAACATGTTTCCAGACAAATACTTACAGTTGATTGATGAAAGAGGAGTTTTAACACCAGATTCTGAATTAAGGCAAACTACTTATGCAAATAGGTTTTCCAAAAGCCTGGTGAATTAGAAGTTAAGGTGGATGATTGAACGAAGTCATATATTGATGGAAGAGGAACAAGCGGTGATAATAAAGAATGTGATCTGTCAAGAGTTGAAAGATACTGTTCAAGACACAGTCAGGTGTTTATAAAAGGAAAGTAAAAGGAAAGGCAATGCTGTTGATGATGAGGAGTTTTGGTCATTATGGGTGGAGAAAGGCAGGGCAAATAAGGGTCTAGGTGGGAAATATTTGAAAAAGAGAAACCATGGAAAGGGACCAGGAGTTTCAGGGTTTTCGGAGGATGGAGTAATGGATGTCAATAGCATCTCACAAGAGAGTGGTTTACCAAGGGGAACACAAAGAGGGCAGGTTTAACCTACGAAAGAGAATTTTTTTCACCAAGTTGAATATAAACAGAATGCACAGAGGGATTTGGATGCATATATCCTGGATTTGGGATATGATGATGGTTTTGTAGATGAGTTGTCTAGTAGTGAGAGTTTAAAATACAGCGTGAGGAAAGAGATCATGAATCCTATAGGGCAGTAGTTATTTAGCATTTCAGAAAATAGGCATCCAAGGAGCTTTAATTGGTGGCCAATGGATCATGTAGTGGAGTATATTAAATAATGATTAGGGGACCATTAGAGAAAGAGAAGAGGAATACAATGAGGGCAGAATGTTCTCACCCAGTGATTGGGGATAAGGAGACTATGACTCCTAATTTGGATCCTGATTTAATTACATATCTTTTTAGATTGGGAAGAGACACGGGGAAAGGTCAAGAAAGATCATTGAAGCAATGTGAAGATAAGTTATTGGATGTTTTGTGACCATTAGCAAAAACATCTAATAACTGCGAAGAGCAGTCATGTTGATTAAGACTTATTAAGAGGACGGACCCAGAGAGCAATTTGCTTTCTGGGGAATGTGAACGCAAGCCTAATTTCAGAGAAACGTAAGGCTGTGTTGTTGCATTTTAGTCCACAGCTGGGAGATGTGGCTAAAAAGGAAACTAGGGAGGAAGTGAGAGGTTTGCTTTTTGGAGAGGGGTTAGTAAAATCCCTTGGAAAATTTGTCCAGACCTTCACCTCTTTACATAAGCCACACAGTTCTATGTGGAAAGTATTTGGCGATAGAAGTTTATATGTAAGTGTCAGAAGGTGCGGGCAATCTTTTGGCCGCATCTACAATAAGATCTCCTATAATCACATATGGGGAACATTCAGAGGAAGTCAAGGAACAGCTGAAGAGGAAGAAGAACTAGGTCTTGGAAGAGGAACAGTACAAGTTAATTTGTCAGGACAAGGTGAGTATGAGGACTGTTTCTGGTTTTATCCACAGAAAGGTGGGAGGAAGGTTGAAGTATTTCATTTAATAATGGGAAATTATTACAAATGATCCTTGGGGGATTGGTGCAATATTGGGGTACGTAATAGAGTTCCATTCAAGTGCTATTCAGAGAAAAGTTCCAAGGAAGTTGCATTTCAAGCAGTATTTAAGACAGATTGTAGCAGACAGGGTGGCTCGGATGTTAGAAATAGGAGCAATTGTGAAGTTGGACAAGGATCAGGTTGGGTTGTGAGTCCCTTGTTTCTATTAAAAGAAAGTACAAACGTTGGAGACCTGTGATAAACTTGAGACAATTGAATTATTTTATGATGTACAGGCATTTCAAAATGGAAGGGGTCATCTGTTAAGAGATGTTCTGCAGGACTTTGATTGGATGGTAAAAATGGATCTGAAAGATGCATATTTTTCATTTACGATTGCATTAGAGAGTCAGGTTTTCCTACAATTCGGGCGAGAGGGGCAGTATATTAATTTAGGTGTCTTACTTTTGGTCTTTTATAAGCCCCTTGGTGTGCTTTTCAAAGGTAATGAGGCCTGTTGTGCGGTTTTTGAGAGAGAGACGTGTACAGATGAGAATTTATATGGACAATATTTTGATAATGAATCAGCTTGAGGAGATTTTGAAGACTTAGTTGCTTATGACGAAGGAGTTTTTGGAGTCTCTGGGTTTTTTAATAAATCAGAAAAAGTCGATTCTGATTCCTTCACAGAGAATAGAGTTCTTGGGTTTTACTATAGAAACGGTATATGTGCAGCATCAGTCACCAGAGAAGAAGAATTGTCAAATAAAAATGGAAGTAGGACATTTGTTGAAGGAAGACTAAGTAGATTTGAAGGAGCTGGCTCGAGTAATTGGACTTTTATCTTCGTCAATTCAGTCAGTTTTTCCAGGACCCTTGCATTCCAGTGCTTTGCAGCATCTGAAAAGATCAGGTTTGTCAAGAGGTCTTTGGTATGGAGACAAAGATAATGGGAATATATGACGTTACAATGCAAACTATTACAACGCATGCTTTTACAACGTGGTTTTTACATCGCAACTACCATTACAGCTCATGATTTTACAACGCAAACCATTACAATTCATTTTTTAAAACTAACATTTCATAGCATTCCATTACAACGCATTACATCACAACGCATACCATTACAACGCATAATACTTTTAGTGCAACAGTAGCGTGAGAGTTGGATAGCGTAGGGGTAAAAATTACTATTCCCACTCCAGTGAGTGCAACAGTAGGGAAAGTGTTGCATAGCGTAGGGGAAAAAATTATTATTCCCCCTCCAGTGAGTGCAACAGTAGGGAAAGTGTTGGATAGCGTAGGGGTAAAATTTACTATTCCCACTCCAGTGAGTGCAACAGTAGGGAAAGTGTTGGATAGCGTAGGGGTAAAAATTACTGTTCCCCCTCCAGTGACTGCAACAGTAGGGAAAGTGTTGGGTAGTGTAGGGGTAAAAATTACTATTCCCAACTACCCCCAAACCCATACCCACCCTAAAACTTAAAATTCTCCATTACTTACCTTATAATGCGTTGTGATGACATGCGTTGTAATGGCATGCGTTGTAATGGCATGTGTTGTAATGACATGCGTTGTAATGGCATGCGTTGTAATGGTATGCGATGTGAAGGCACTTGCGTTTTAAAAGTTGCGTTGTAAAGGCATTGCGAAGTAATGACTGCGTTGTAATGGATGTTTCCTGATAATGGTGATGCAGTAACCTCGGACTGAGTTAATTTTAGGCCTGGACAGTGAACTCCACTCCATTCGCGGAGTTTGCAGAGTTTTTTCCCTGCTAGAACTCACCAATGGTGAGTTGGTGAGCGCGAGCTGCTGCTCGGGTAGATTTTCGACCCAAGCGGTAGGAAGATCAGCGCGAATGGCAGTTCGTGCCACACATCACCGCATGCGGAACTCCGCTGAGTTTTTATGCCACTTCTCTGGGAACTCCACCCGGGCCTAGTTAATTTGGTGGTCGGAAAATTCAAAATCTTAGAACGGTTATGCTATTTTTGGTTCAGCACCATACTTTGTTTTGGAGTCGGACTTGAGCAATTTAGGTTGGGGAGCATGCTAAAATAATTACGTGGCAGGTGGGAAATGGAATTTAGGAGAGAGGCAGGATCATATCAACTGTTTGGGGTTAAAAGCAGTTGTATTTTTGCCATTCAGAGTTTAAAGAAACATATTCAGGATTGTTCAGTTTTGTTGAAGATGGATAACATTTCTGCTGTAACATATATCAACAGGTTGAAAGGAAGAAGGTCAAAGAGTTTTTGGAGTTAACAAAGGAGATGTTGCACCATTCAGGAGATTCAGTGAGCTTTTGGTCATCTGGAACTGGATCTATTTCCATCACGTATGGCTTTTCAGATAGAAGATTATGTGAGTTGTTGTCCAGATTCGAGGGAAATGGCATTAGATCCTTTCAGTCTGAATTGGATGAATTTCAAGGCTTATGTTTTTCCTCCTTTTTCAATGATACAATGAGTGTTGATGCAAGTAAGGAGACAGAAGTGTCAGTTGGTGCTAGTGATGCTGTTTTAGACAACTCAAGCTTGGTTTCTGTCGGTGAAGGAATTGGTATTGGAAGTGCAATTTCTGGGGTGGCCTTGCAAAGGATTACTATTGAGCATAGAGGAAGAGGAACATCATCTGTTAGAGTCAGGTGTGCTCAGCCTTCTAGTTTGGAGAATTTCAGGAATTCAGGAAGATTTGCAGAACTTTCAGGAGAGTCTTCAGTCTTACTCAATTCTTCTTGGGCACCAGTAACAAGTAAAAGGTATAGGAATGCATAGAAAGTCTGGCATCATTGATGCTTGGAGAAGGACTTGGATGCCATGGAGGCTGATGAAGTTATGATTGCTAATTCTCCAGTCTAATTGTTTGGGAAAGGTCTAAGTTATAGAACTGTTAATTGTTACAGATCTGCAATAGCCACTGGACATGGTATGTTGATTGACAGGGGTCAACTGATTTGTAGAGTCATGAAAGGTATAAGGTTTATAAGACCAACTAAGTCTAGATATGAATGTCTGAGGGATGTTGACTTAATTTCTAAATTTTTGGGGAAATGGCCAAGCAAAAGGTTTTTGGGTACAAGAGAATTAGCCTGGGAGCTAGTCCACTGTTATTATACCTCCTTTCTACATTGCCATCTTGGAATTTTGGCCACTGGCTTTTTCATGGCTCAGTGGGTGTGCTCAGGCCGTTTCACTTATTGTATCGGCTCCCTGTAAATCCTACAGCCACCAGCTCCTCATTGCCACAGTTTAAGTTTCGCTTGGTTTTTTCTTGCCACTGGACATGCAACTCACTGGAACATGTTCTCCAAGTTGTGCCACTGGCCACACAACCAGGAGTAACTTTTAGGAATTAAAGTTTTTAATTTTTTTTGCTGGAATTTGTTTAGAGCTAATGTTTGGGTTTAACAATAATCAGGACAATGGATAACTTTCTTTTCTAGATTACTGGGTTTTGAATTACTTGTTAGAAGTTCATAAGTACATATACATATATCCAGATTAGAAAAAAATGCAAATTCGAACCTTACTGTTTCTTCCTTCCATAGCAAGCAGTGTTAAAAGTTGGTATTCCTGGCTAGGCCTTCTGTGCTGCAAGTGAGGAAAGACTGCAAGAAAGATTCTTGTATGTAAATTCTTACCTTCCTATTGATTCTTGATTTAGTAGTAAGACAGTTGAGGAAACAGTTTACTATTTGTAATGGGTGCTGAGAGCTGAGACAGACTCCAGGATTCTTGCAGGTCATGGGCACACAGACTCTAAGGGCACTGCCTTCTGGATAATGCAGTTTTCCATTGCTGAATTTGATCTGGGAGCCAGATGTGGCTTGGGCCCTAATGGCACCTGGACGATTTCTGTTGTTATATTCTCTGAGTGAACCTAAGTGGGAGAATAATCCCTGGTAACTGAGATGGTGACATGAATTCCACCCTAAGTCAAACATGTAAGGACTTTCAAAAGTTATTATGTAAGTACTTAGCAGAATACATTAAGATAATTGCCGGAAGTGATGGGTTTATTGCTTTGGCATGTATGGCTCAGGTAGAGAGCCACTAGCGTTAATAACTGGTTTCAAATCTAGTAAATCACGTCAATGACATAGCAACAGTTTTTAACAAAAGCTGTTACTGACTGTTGCTATGTCATAAAGAAATGTCAGGTTTTCTAAGAGCCAGTCAGAACAGCTCTGGAAACATGCAGCATATTTTCAAGAGGAGAGGGTACAGAGAGTGGTGGGGGGTGGGTGGCAGGAGGCCAGGTATTTTGTTTACATTTTGAACATGGAGAAGAAGCCATGTATGGCTCCCTCATTACTTACCTGTGTAGTAGTTGAAAGCAAGGGAAGATTATTTGGGGGGCATACATACCTTGGCAATTATAAATGGGTGATAAATGAATTACTGAGATGTTTTCACCCCTCAGGGTTCTGAATAACATCATAGACAACTCAAGCTTGCCTCTCATTGTCTATTTGATGCCACTCAGAGTCCCCTCGGTGAAAAACATCCCCGTAATTCACTGATACCTGATCCAGCGCCAATCAGGGATCAATAATCGATAAACGCAAACACTGGCCCATACACATACACCCAATACATAAATCCCTGTAGCACTGTTTCAAGTTTACGTAAATCAGTTGTTCACAAACTACAGGCTCATCCTAGCACACTGGATACATAATTGAGCCTGTAATCAACTCTCTTTCCTCTGGTCGATGGACCATTAGTTGAAAAGTTGATGATAATAATTAGAAACTAACTATCAATCTATTCTACTAAAATAATCACAAATTCGGTATAAGGTTAATAATATTTATCGCAAATAATGTGAAGGTAAATGCTCATCATGTACAGTTTTTCAAGGCAAACAAAGAATAAATCACAGAGAGAGAACATTTGTCAAAGCAAAAAGATATCAAACTCAAACCACAATGAATAGAATGAAAAGGAGTGGATAGATGAAGAGACATAAGTTTCAGAGACAAATATACTTTTGCAAATATTTATGCAAAATACAGGTTTTAGCTATACTAACCTAAATATTTAGTGGAAAATCTACCCCCTGGCCATGGGAATAGATGGGGGTTCCCCGGGAAAGTTTCAGGGAACAAAGAGTAGGACAGGAACAGGAAACAGGTAGGCCTCTATCTTCATACAGCAAATCGACGGACAGCGACGATCTCCCCTCTCTAGTTTCTTCAAAGAGGCACGAGCTCAGCTAACACCCCCAGATGCCCCAGTTATACTCTAAAAACCTAGATGTCCATACCACCATTGCAGCAACATTTTCAGAATCTTAGTCTCTCATTGGTCAATTTAGAGGGTGTTCTATCACACCACCATAGTCACGTCCATGGTTTCACAGCATTCTTTGTTTTACATCTTCAACAACACGTAATCCACGTTTCATGAATACAGCTTCCTCAAACTTGTAACATGTTTCAAAACTCTACATTTTTATTGTCCGTCTCTGCAGCTTCCGCGGAAAAAGTTTGTACAATTTGCTCATGGTCTCACGGCCATCCTTCCGTTACTTGGCAGACATACAATGATTCTCGAAGGTCGTCAACATTGCATTCTTCCATTCTCTCTCAGAGCTCGATTTTCGGCTTTTATTTATCTTTCCTTTATTAACCCTTGATTCGTCATGCAATGATGTAAACCCATGCAAGCATCACTACGATGAATAAAACACAGACATTATTAATTTCATGAAATGTAATTCTCACTGTTTTACCACCCACCATTTGCACTATCCCGCGTTATTCGTCTAACAAAGCATTAACGCGTAGAAATCAGCTTTATTATTATTTTAAATTTTCAAGCAGAAGGTGAATGCGGCCTAGTCTTTCATGCATTAGTCCACACATTAGTGCACGCATGCGCATAAGCATTTCCCCGTGTTTTCGTGTTTTTGCATGTTAGTTTCACCACACACTGTTAGTAAATGTTACCGAGGAATTAATCCGAGCAGGTTTTATTTTCTCAAACCCCTGCTCCATCAATTCCCCCCTTTGATGGCATTTTTGAGCCATCACAAAATCACCATCATACTAATTACCACCTTTCTCTTCATCTAAAGGTTTGTACTTCTTTCCCGTTTTGCCATTTTCTCATCTAAATCTTTCATCATTTCGTAGTGATTTCCTCTCATATCCTCTAGTTCTATTTCTTGTCTTCTTCCTTTCCTAGCTCTACGTTTTTTGTCTACTTCTGTTATTTCTTTCTTTCCACATCTACACTTATGACCTTTATATGCCATTATTATAAACAGAATCACTACAGCTATTGAAATAATTGGTATTAGTATTTTTCCTAATAAACTACTCCCAAATGTGGAAAACCATCTACCTATAGAGGAAAACTCTTACCAAGTTTCTCCCAAACACCGTCAACCTCCAGTTGAGTCAAATCTTCATGTCATTTTGTAATATTCTTTATATTTCCCTCCAGGCTTTTACTTTTATCAGGGATATAAGTACAGCAGTGTTGTATTTTCAACATGCCACAGACTCCGCCCTCTTTTGACAATAAAATATCCAGGGCAAGTCGATTTTGCAAAACCATTGATCTAATTGCAACCATTTCAGTATCAATCATCAAAAACTCACCAGCAGTGTCTGTTGATAAACGATCAACCACTGTGGACAATTTCCGAATTTTATGCGAATTTAGAACAACTCCAACTGAGGGTATCAGTGCACTAAAAATATCACCAATTATTTCTGGAAAACTTGCTCTCTTTTTGCGTGTTAGTCCATGCTTTATTTAATTGATTCTATTATTTCTATCTACATGGTATACCTTAGGGAATACAATTCCAAAGTAACAACTACCATACCAGTGTGCTGGCAACCTATAGTAAGCATTCTTACCACACACATAATATACTCCTGGAAATACAGGATCAGTTCCACCTTTTAATCCCCATCCACCAGTTATCAGACAAGTGTGTTCACACTCACTAGTACCAATGAAATAATTATTATAGTCAGTTTTTAGTCTAAGTAAGCAAAGTTTCCCTTTATGATACCAATTCAGAGACATTGCAGCGTAAGTCTCACCTTTTTTATAATTTCCCTCTCTAAAAGCCCATGGTGGTACATGTGACTTCTGTTCAGCAGCTTTCCTTTGAAAATCCTGTCTTCTATCTTCAACCATGTTAATGAATTCTTTCTCTTCAGCCCGCAAATTACAAGTCAGATTATTTCTATGAGCATAGACTGAATCTATTATTTGTGTAATATGGAAAAATTCTCCCATGTATCCCGCATTTCTATTACTATACACCTTATTCATATCCTTTCTAATAGGAATTTCTGAAAACACTTAATCCATATTTGAATAGTAGTACTGCAACTTCCCCGTCACGTAAAAAAGACTTGTTAGAACACTACATGATAGGCCATATGTTAAAGGAAGGTGATGGTAAGTCACCCCCTCTGAGACAGATGAAGGTAATTGCATGCACACATAACAATCTCTCACATCCATTGTGTCTACATATTCATACAGCAATTTTGTAAAGACATTTAACGAGAAATCACTAATTGATTTATCATGATGATAAATGCTATCATCAACCTGATCATTGTTAGTTTTAGGAGTTTCTTTAGTAACAGGGTCCATTCTTTCACTTATCACATTATTAGTATTATTCTTGTTATTAGTTACCATTAGAATAGGTACAAAGACAGTTAATATTAACCATATTAACATTAATAGCAAGACACTACATAAGCAAGCTTTGATACATCTACGTTTAAAACTAGGTTCTTGATTTCCTGTCACTATATCTTCTGCCATTTTGTATACTATAAAAAAAAAAAAAATCTAAGAAAAACCTAAGAAAAATCCTAACAACTTTCTAAAAATTTTGACAAACTTGTCCAAAAACCCCCGAAAATAGCGTATCCAACACTTCAAGGAGAAAGCTCCTTCTTTACCCCCCTCTTTTTCTTTCTTTTTTAAAGAGTCTTCTTCAGATCATCTGGAACTTCCCAAATATTTTCACTGAATTTTGTTGCACCTTAATTTTTCACTGCTTTCTTTTAAGGCGGTCTCAATTTGCTTTCATCAATTTGCTCAGTACCATTACCAACTTCTCTTTCAATTTGATCTGTGCTCTCAATTTCCTCCAATACAATATATGTCCATTCAGGAGCTCTGTATTTCCTGCTTGGGACTCTTATTCTCTTTGTTCTTCGTACTGATTCTTCTTCTGATTCTTCTTGTTCAGTTTGACTTGATACTTCATTCATTTGTTCTGGTTTTCTCTTTTCAAGAGTGTATTTAAGTCTTTTTACTCCACTTGGCCAATTGTCACCCTTTTTCGCTCTCTTAGCTTGAACCACTTCTTCACCTTTTCTTTCTGGTTCACAGGCTCTTTTATTTAGTCCCTTTCTTTGTTGAACTTGCTCTTGATTTTCTGTAACTTCCTTTTCCACTTGCTCAACAGCAGTCTCACGAGACCCAGTTGCTGGTGCCCACTCTACTTGGTTTGTGCTTGGTTGTTCATCATCATTTTGCATGTCAGAATCTGTCACTCTAGATTCTTTAGCTTCACAACCTTCAGCTTCTGGTTTCTTATTTTTATTCACCAGTTGCGGCTCACCTTCTTTTTCAAGTGGACTTGGGACTCTTCTGGTATGACTTGCGTGGATCCAGTTTGGCAAGCCACCACACTTCACTGCTGTTGTTGTCACCAAAATAGTCTGGTAAGGTCCATGCCACCTGGGTTCTAAACAGGACTTCCTTACGTGTTTCTTGACAAGAACCCACTCTCCTGGACTCAGATCATGTGCTTGATCCGGCTGTGCTGTGGTTGCAATTTCTCCAACCTGGTGAGACACAGAACACAACTGATCAGCCAATCCTTTGCAATAATCAAGCACTAGATCATCAGAAATATTCATCAGTTTGTTTGCTGGTACAATCGCTTGTCTCATTGCTCTTCCCATCAGCACTTCATGAGGACTCAATCCAGTCTTTTTATCTGGGATACTTCTAAGACTCATCAATACCAGGGGTAAAGCGTCAGGCCACTTCAGTGTTATAGATGCACATACTTTTCCCAGTCTAGATTTGATAATGCCATTAATTTGCTCGACTACTCCAGATGCTTCTGGTCGATAGGCACAATGCAGCTTTTGCTCAATCTGTAGGGCTGCACAGATCATCTGAATTATCTCATTATTAAAATGAGATCCCCTATCTGTCTCTAAAGTGACTGGAAAACCGAACCTTGGAATCAGTTCTCTTAAAAGCAGCTTCTCAACAGTCAAACTATAATTCCTTCTTGTTGGATAAGCTTCTACCCAACGAGAAAACAAGCAAACAACAACCAACACATATTTTAGTCCGTTACATGGGGAAGCTCAATGAAATCGAGCTGGAGCCTCGTAAATGGTCCTGCTGCTTTTCCAATTCGTCCCCAACTCACAACTGTCTTTCTGCCTGGATTTTGCTGCTGACATATAGCACACCTTTGGCATAAACTCTCTGCAATGACTCTGAATTTCGGGTTATACCATGACTGCTTGAAGAGCCTAATCATTGCATCTCTTCCAACATGTGCAATTCCATGGTATACCCTTGCCATTTGGGCTAGTAAAGAATCTGGCATAACTGGTCTTTCATCTATATACACCCAAACTTCATCTTCTGCTCTCTTCTTGCAGCCTGATTGTTTCCAAATATCCTTTTCCTCATCACTTGCCTCTTCTTGTAACTGTCTAATCTCATCCCAAGTTTCCCAGGAGGAAAACATCAGGTGGCAATTAGTATTTTTCTTCTCCACCCCTCTGTTTATCGCAGTTGAATTTTGTGCACAGAAACACGCTACTTGATCAGCGTATCTGTTGCCGCTTGTCACATAATCATTTCCTGACTTATGTGCAGAACATTTGACTACTGCAATTTTCTTTGGCAATTGCAAAGCATCCAATAAATCTTTCACATCTTTGCTAATTCTGATAGGAGAACCTGAAGAAGTCAAAAATCCCTTTTGCATCCATAACTGTCCAAAATCGTGAACCACCCCAAAACCATATTGACTGTCCGTAAATATGGTTACTTTCAAATTTTTGCCAATTTTGCATGCTCTAACTAGAGCTATGAGCTCAGCAATTTGTGCAGAATTTACCCCTTTTAGACAAGATGCTTCCAGAATCGCAGCCACTGTACATATTGCATAAGCAGAACTCAATTCGCCTTTTTCATTTCTCAGACAAGATCCATCAACAAACATCACACTATCTGATTCCTCTAACAGAGTATCCTTAATGTCTGGCCTTGGTTTCGTGCACAAATCTGTCACATCCAAACCATCGTGATCTGATTCGTCTCTTACTTCCTCACAAAATGGACTAGGCAACAAGGTTGCCGGATTTATTGTCGTACATCTCACCACAGTCACATTTTCAGCACCTAATATTACACTTTCATACCTTGTCAGCTGACTATAAGTCATGTGCTGTGTAGGTGTTCTTGTCAAAAGAATCTCAACTGAGTGTGGCACATATACTTTAACTGGATGTCCCATCACAATCGCTTCACTTTGTTCCAAGCTCACACAAGTAGCAGCTACTGCTTTCAAACAACCTGGTAACGCTGCAGCCACTGAATCCAAAGTAGCAGAAAAATATGCCACTGGACGTCGTGCCATTCCATGTCTCTGAGTTAAAACTGAAAGTGCACACCCATCTCTCTCACAACAGTACATTGCAAAATCTTTTGTATAATCTGGCCTTCCCAAAGCAGGTGCTCGACAAAGACTGTCTCGTAACTCAATAAAAGCATTCATGCTTTCATCATCCAATTCAATCGGATCAGTCACATCTTTGTGTGTCAACCTCTGTAGAGGCTTCGCAATCAGTGAAAAACCACTGATCCTCTGTCTGCAGTAATCAACCATTCCCAGGAACATTCGCACTTTCTTCTGAGTTTTAGGAGGACTCATTTGTTGAATCACACTGATCCTTTCTGGTGTCCCCTTTCTCACACCTCTCTCTATTTTGTGTCCTAAATATTGAACTTCCTGTTTACAAAACTGTAATTTTGCTGGTGACACTTTGTGTCCCCCTTCTGCCAGATGATTCAGTAAGGCAATTGTATCTGTCACTCATGCCTCTCGTGTTTTTGATGCCACCAGTAGGTCATCATCATCATTTGCTTTATTTCGATAAAAGCATCGAGAAGCATTTTAAAAACAAGTTACAAAAATGCAAGATAACAGGCAATACAAAGATAGACCAGAAAGAATGTGCATGGCCAGAACGTAAAAGTGCACTGTTACACCGCAAAGGATAAAACAGTTGTCAGAAACTTCACAATAAAAGATATAAAAAATTCATTAATAAAACCCTTACGTTAATAACAGTTATAAAGTGCAATCATTACAGTCCTACCTAATAGAGATATCACAGAAAGAGCAAAACGTACCCAATAAAAAGACTAAATTTAGGCCCTCTTTCGGGTGGCAGGTGAGCTAATATAAAATGCAATGCATAAGGTGAAGTTTTGATGGTAAATTAGACATTCATCTAAAGCTAGAGTGATTTCTCCACAGCTCCAAGGATGTGGTGTTAAACCATCCCACGCAAGGCTTTTTGCCTAACTATCCAAGCGTGGCTAAGAGCCACACCACACGCAAAGAGGGCTCTTGCATCAGACTTCAAAATACGCAGAGCAGCCCTATGGTCCAGCGTGCCCAGTTGTCGGCAGATTGGTTTTAGCCATTTAGTCCTTGCTGCTTTATACACCGGACAAGCAAACATGACATGGGCAACGCTCTCCAACGGGGCTCTGCAGCAAGAACAATCTGCTGTTGTCTGATTATGAGGGTGCCATTTTGTCGTTAGTGCGTGGACAAGAAGCGTACCAAACTTAAAATGGATGTACAGCATCCTGTCTCTTGGTACTTGAATTATATCTAGATATAGCTCAAGGCCTCTGCTCTGCTTGTGGCAATAGAATTCTTCTGTTAGTCTGCCCACATTCGGCTTGCTGAGTGCCTGGCTATCTACCCAGTCCCAATACGATCGTTTGAGCTCCTCTTTACTGGGAGTATTTTGCCCATCCCAGTATTCTTTAAAACACAGGGCTATCAGTGTTTTCCTGACGCTTCATATCCAGCTGATTCTGTGGCTATCATCAAGGCTCATAACCTCAGTTAATGCTTTGGCATATTTAGAAAGTTCAGGGGTCCACCTTAAGCGGGCCCAAAAGAGCAGTGGACGCAGCATAGCAATGTCTCTGAACGACCGCCTGCCCATGTCGAGCATTAAATGTGTTAGTGGGACATTACAGGGAAGCATCACCAAATCCCTCAGAAACGTATGCTCAGATCGACACATGTCATCGACATTATCAAACCCCCATAACTCAGCTCCTTAGAGGGCTGAGCAAACTGCTTTGGCGTCATAAACCGTGAGGGCCGGGGCAACTGGCCTGCTTTGTGGAGAGCGATGTTTTTTACCTAGTACCCCGGCCACACGTCTATGGCCCATGAGCATCTTAGCTAAATGGGGCCTCCATGACATTTTATCGGAGAGTCGGATACCAAGGTAGTCAAAGGTACTGACTCTCTCCAGATGTGTCCCGTCCAGCATGAGGTTGTTCCTAAATGGTTTTTGGGGTTGAATGTCATAAACTTGATTTTTGAGGTGTTGATGACCAACCCCTGAGAGTCACAGAAAGATAGAAATCTGTTCAGCAGTCTTTGTAGCCCTGCTGGCGTCTTGGACACCAGCAGGGTATCATCAGCAAACAGGAGGGTCGGTACCTTGTCACCCGCCAGGGTTGGAGCGTCAGCTGGGTCTTCTTGCAAAAAGCTAACCACCCAGTTCACATATAAAGAGAACAGGGTGGGTGCCATAACACAGCCCTGGTGGACGCCCCTGTTGACGGGGATCTGCTCCATCAGCTGGCCTTGTGTCCCCCATCTCACCTGTGCGTAATTGACCGCATGGAGCCGAACCAGCAGGTTAAGGATTAAAGGAGGGATGCCCATACCTCCAAGTATCTGCCACAGCTTATTTCTGGGTACCAGGTCATAGGCAGTCTTTAAATCGATGAATGCGAGGTAGAGACTGCCCTTGCCGATTACCACAACTTTCCAGTATATAAGAAGCAGCCTAAATACCTGGTCGACCGTTCCAGTGCTGGCCCTCAAGCCAGCCTGATATTGGAAAAGGACATCTTCATCCTCTGCCCAAGATTGGATCCTCTGTAGCAAGACTCCACTGAAGACCTTCTGCATTGCATCTATCAGACTAATTGGACTGTAGTTTGAGGGGTCTTCTCTGGCACCCTTTTTATAGATCGGGACCACCTCTGCGCCCTTCCAAGACTCCGGTACTGGGCAGCCACTGGCAATGGTATTGATAAGTAGGAGAATATAGCGTGCCCAATTTGATGTGTCTGCAAGAAATAGGTCTCCAGGCAGACCATCCAGTCCGGCTGCTTTGGCGGGTACTATCTTCCTTATCGCGGCTTCAATTTCAGCCAGAGAAAAGGGCTCACTGACATTGCCAGCGTCAAAGGAGTCTAAGGGGTCACATAGCCCCTCCAGAGGCGTTGTCTCTGGTGCAGAGTAGAGCTTCCCAAAATTATCGTGTCAGTCCTGGCTTGGGATGTGGTTGGGGAGTGAACAAGGATCATTCTTATTGCCCCGAGTGACTAAAGTCCAGAACAGATTGGTGTCCTTAGCTAGGCTAGATCCTTCAATTCCTGCTAGTGCGATTCATCCCACTTAACCTTTGCTTGGTGCAAAGCTGCTCTATAATCCTTCCTAGCAGTCTTGATCAGGGGGCAGTTCTTGTTTCTAATTGCTATAGCTAAGAGCTGTCTTTTATGCCTGCAGTCTTTCGTATACCACGAGTGTGGCCCTCTGTGAGGCACACTCGACTTGCTACTCTTACCGGGTGCTAGGAAGTATGCACTCAGTTGTTCCATTGTGCATGAGTGGATGGTGGGGACGTCTACCACCCCCCCTGGACCAATGGCTGCAGCCTGAAGCTCTGATGTGCTCAGGGCCAGGACTTGCCGAATGCCAGCAATTTTAGATTCTTGCAATGAGACCTTATGCCATTTTAAAAATCTTTTGCTGTTTGAAGGGACAACCTCTCTGGTAGAGGTTATCGTTCGTGTGCTCTCTTGATGGCAGGGGACAGCCCACAGAGACTTCATATTAGCACAAAGGGGCTTGTGATCACTATCGGTGGTAGTGCCCACAAACATGTTTATCATATCTCCCCAGAGCCTTACATCTAGTAGGATGTAGTCAATACGTGACGGGCAACTGACTCTATTGTAGGTGTTTGCCCCCTGGCTATCTGATGGAGCTCTACCATTAGTTGCCCTCAAACCAAGCTCTGTGGTAAGTGCTTTGAGTTGGATTGCTAGCTGTGTCCATCTTTTAACGGGGGGTACGTTTAATGGGGGGACAGCCCATTTCCTGTCATCAGCCCCAGCCCCTAGCATGTCCTCTGTGTCCAGGGGCTCAAAAGTGCAGTTGAAATCTCCTGCAACCATAACTCTAGATTGGGGCGAGCAGCTAGCTAGGATTTCTTCCAGAACTGGGACAATGGGTGATGGTCTGCCCCCTTTGGTCCCCCTTATATAAACATTGAACAAGTCAAGAGTACACCCCCCCTTGGGCCCCCTAATGGTAATTCTCAAAATGTCGGGGCTCAAATTTGGTTGTAGGGTAATTCGACAACCCAGGGCAATGTTCACCCAGATAGTCAGACCCCCTGACGGGCGCCCTCTCCCCAAGGTGATTGCTGGTGAATAGAAACAAGTATAGCCTGATTTGTGTAATGGAACCAGACTCCAAGTCTCCTGAAAAATGCAAATATCAAAGCCCTCAATTAGTTCGTTCCAGTGGGGGACTGACAGTTTGCTACTTAGCCCTGCCACATTCCAGGATATTATCTTCAGCTGATGGTATGAAGCTGAGGCAGGTACATTGTTTCTACTTGGAGTGTGTTGGCTAAGAAAAATTGGGGCACAGGGCAGTATCAGGGGGTCTGAGGGTGTGGGGAGTTCCGCGTCCTGAGCCCTCTGTAAACCAGTAGGGAGACTACTTTGACCCTTCTTCCCCCCCAAGCTGTCTGCCAATGGCTCAGGGTCAATGTGAGGGACCGAGATGTTGTGGGAGCTATGCTTGGTACTTAGAGGGGTGGAATATGGTCCCTGGTGCAATTGGCACTTGGGGTGGTCATCAATATACTGAACCAAAACCAATTTTTCTGGCATAATCAAAGTCTCCAAACATTTTTTCAAAATCTGATTAAAAATCGATGGACTCTCTGTGTACCCTTGGGGAACTCGGCACCCTGCCTAAACACGGTCTCCGAACCGGAACGCAAACAAAAATTGGCTATCCAGATGTAAGGGAATCGAGAAAAATGCATGACACAGATCAATTACTGTATACCATTCTGCATCACAGGGAATCTGATATAGAATCACTGCTGGATTCAATACTATTGGACAAAAGGGTACCACAATTTTATTTATTTTTCGTAAATCTTGTACTATCCTATATTTTCTGCTTGGCTTTTTAATTCCCATAATAGGTGAATTACAAGGACTGCTTAGTATTTCTTTTCTCAATCATTTGGTCAATCACAGGAATAACTCCTGCTGTTATCTCAGGACTCATTTTGTATTGAGGTGAGTTTGGAAATGTTGCACCCGGTTTCACCGTAACCTGAATAGGATCCACACCTTTCATCAGACCAATCTCTTTTCCTGAAAAATCCCATACATCAGATCTTACTGTATCTCTCAACTCTGCATGCAAATCTTCTTCAGTAAGAAGTGAAAACAGTTCATCCACTTCTGTCCCTTGCTTCGCTAACATCATTTTAAATGCAACATCCTCATCTGGTGTTTGGAAAGCAATACCATCTGGTGTGCAATAAATTGTGCAATTCATTTTGCCCAGTAAATCTCTCCCTAAAAGGTTTACCGGACTCGTATCACATACCATGAACCGATGCATGTCTCTGAATCTTCCAATATGAACTTCTATTGGCTTTGTTATTGGGGTTTTGGTATGCTTATTGGAAACTCCTACGACTTGGATAGTTTCTCCCCAGAGGGGTAGGTTTGGAATTTCTGCTGCTCTCACAGTAGAACGAGTAGCACCAGTATCCACCAGGAATGTAATATCATTACCTTCCACTTTTCCATCAACAAATGGACCTGACTGATCTACCTCTAGAGTTGCGCCAAGCACACACTCTTCCTCCCCCCTCAGGCACCGTCATTGAGATGAGTCTGAATCACTCTCATTGCACTGCAACAAGTATTGCAGAATCTTTTGCACGTTTTGATTCTTACCAATTTGTTCACCTGCGTGAAATCCAGTGTTCACACTGTATCTCTGCACTTGAGCATTCACATTATTTGGCATAGGAGCTTGTGGTACCTGTAACTGTGGAGTAACTATCTGCTGCTGTTGTTGCTGTTGTTGATTCACAACGACCTCATTCTGCATCTGTGAATTTAAATTTTGATTCATCACATTATTTTTCTGAGCAGATCTACACTCGTTCTTCCAATGCCCAAATTTTTCGCACGCATGACAAGGATATTTCCTTTTCATTTCATCTTTATTCATTTTACCTCTACCTCTACCACCACTCATTACTTGACCATTCTGATTCTGACCTTTCATCTGAAAATCTGTTTGGGAACCACTGTTTCCTTCTTGCTGTTCTGCCACTTTCACTTGTGCCCACATCATTTTCTCTTTTAGCTTCTTATGCCTCAATTCAATATCATCACTACAATACTTTGCATGCCTCAGTATCTCATCAACCGTTTTACTCTGCCAACAAATCAAATGTTGCTGAATCATGTTACTTAATCCAAATACAAAATGCTACACAAAATGTCCCATATCTTTATCTCCAATATTCTCAAACCCACTGTACTGTTTGAACACCTGTAACAACCTTTCATAATAAGCATGTACCGACTCCTTTGGTTCTTGGGTTGTTCTGTCAATTTTAACCCAATCTGTTTCTTTCGGAGAAATTTTTCCCTTCAGGTAAGTAATTACCTGATGATATTTCCTCATCACCTCATCTGAAGGTGCACCTGTTTTCGGATCTCTAGGATATTCTTCTTTAGGCCAATCAACAGTAATCTTACACTCTGTCCATAAATCTGCTGGAACAACAATCTCAAATAAACAATCCAGATCTTTCAACAAGACTTTTGAAACCTTCACAAACCTCTCTACTTGTTTGTACCATTCAACTAACTTTTCCCTCAACCCAGGGAAGTCATGAGTAAAAGACAATATATTCTGTCTTGTCCAAGGAACGTGAACATATCCACCACCCGGAACTTCTCTCATTGGACACACCCTTTCAGTCTGTTCTGATTCTCTTAGTGGAAATAAAGACGCATTTTTATTGGCAATCATTTCTTCTTTCTTTTTCGCCCATCTACCTTTCCACCGTTCTACATCTCCCCATTTCTTCAGGATATTCATTAATTCTTTTATTTCAATCTTTTACCAGACGCATTCAAACTCTCTAAATCCTTTTCAGTAACATCCAGTCTATATGTTTTCTGTAACACTTTTGACTTTTCTATGTCCACTCCATATTCACAAGCGGCCTCTTTTAACTTTTCATGAAGATTTCTTGCTCTCCAAGTAATATTTTTGCACAGAAATAACAACTCTTCATCTCGATAATTACTCAATCTGCCTGGGCTTATTGTACCAATAATCATTTCTTCCACATCCACTCTCAGTTTACTCACATCTATACTCTGTGGTTGAGGTTTTTGCTTTTCCATTCCCCTTATCCAGTCATCTAATTCATCAACTGAAGGTCCCATTGAACTCCCTGGTATCGGAGTGACATTCTGCACCAATCTCCTTGGATCCATTTGCGCACTTCTCTTAGGGGTTTCAGTTAACATCTCACAAACTGGCAAATCAATTAATGAAGTACTTGTCTCTGTCTGTTCTACCTGATCAACTATCGTTATCACTTTATTCCTGTTTCTATTCATTGGGACTGTCAACGCATGTGCTTTTGATATATTCTGTTTTTCTCCATACAACGAAACTATAGGTCCAATCGTTACTGGTACTGTTAATGCTTCCGCATTCAGATTCAACTGATTAATTCTCTGAGTCAACTCCTCTCTTGTCCTATTCAACATGTCCATTTCACTCTCTTCTACTGCTCTAGTAACTACTGGGACTTGTGAAACCTGCGGAATTAGTGGGCTTCCCATTAATGGTGCATTTGGGACTGTCTCACTTGTGTTCTCTTGATAAGGTGGAGGTCTTTTAGTCAAAATGTCATCTAACAACTCATCATCAGAATCACTTGGGTCAAAATCTATCCTTGATGTCTCTACATTTTGCTTCTTCTCTTTACATTTGCCTCCCGTTGCTTCTTCAGCAACTAAAACTGGATACAGACCCTCTGTCACAACCGCTCTCCTCCATCTTTTCATTCTTTTTCCCCGACTTTCAAAAGGATATCTAGTCATAATATTTCTGTATCTTCTTCCACCCCTATACTTCTCTCGCTCATATGCCTCATATTCCCATTCCTCAAGCGCTTCATACTGGGTCGGTCTAGGTCTAGGTTCTAGAGAATTCATTCGTTCTCTCAGATTCTGTAGAATCCTTACATTAAATGTACCATGCTCCGGAAAAGCTAACACCATCATCTTCTGTGTATTTCATCCAATTCTCTAACCAAGTACACGTATGGTAACCACATTCCAACATCATAAAAGAAGCAGCTGTTCTCGGAGGTGGAATAAGAATTCCCTCTCTTGTAACTATTGGTTTGTCCTTTTTAAAGAAACTCTTTATCTTATTAGCCAGCTTCATTTTTCCCAAGTCTTCTAGCTAAAATACAATTCAATAAACAAACAACAAACTCTTCGTACTTCTGCTTATTCTATTTGCTAACAACCGTCCAATACCAGCGCGACTCACACTAACCAACCAATCAGAACACTCCTACATAATCAGTACCTTGTCCAATACCAGCGCGGCTCACAGAAATCAACCAATCACAGCACTTTGAACGCCAGCAGCCTGACCAATGCCAGCGTGGCTTTTTGTGACATCAGTATTACTCCTTCTACTATTTACAAAATAATACGGCAATGTTTTTCTATACTTTTCTCAACAAAACTTGTTAGAAAACAAACATAAAACAATGCTACTTTGTCTGTTCCACTAAATAAAGAGATAGTCTTTACTTCAAAAAGAAATATTCTTTCACTTCGAGTAAAATAACGACCAGCGCTATTCCACACTCAAACAAGCTACAGGAGGACTTGGTACTCCTCTAGGGATACTATCCAAAGTTTCTGAAGAGGACTTTCACATGGAAAGAGGTCTTGGTACTCCTTTGGGGATGTAAGGCCAGAGTTTCTGAAGTGGACCATTCGCTATTTCAAACAAAATCTACTCTCAACCGAATAGTCCCTAATATAACACTAACAGCCTCTCGCCGTTAAGTATTATGACAACAGACAAAGTACTTCTGCAGTGTGATACCTTATCCACACTATTCTTCTGCCTCTTCAGGCTAATACATTTTCATCCCGGGATCTTAGGTAACTCCGTACCCGTACTTCAAGACAACATAGAACAAAACACTACATTTTCATGTTAAGAAAACAAGTAATCAATAATCGATAATTATTACCAAACTAATCAATAATAAACCATTCTCTGCCTACAAAAACTGATCTAGCGCCAATCAGGGATCGATAATCGATAAACACAAACACTGGCCCATACACTTACACCCAACACATAAATTCCTGTAGCACTGTTTCAAGTTTACGTAAATCAGTTGTTCACAAACTACAGGCTCATCCTAACACACTAGATACATAATTGAACCTGTAATCAACTCTCTTTCCTCTGGTCGATGGACCATTAGTTGAAAAGTTGATGATAATAATTAGAAACTAACTATCGATCTATTCTACTAAAATAATCACAAACTCGGTATTAGGTTAATAATATTTATCGCAAATAATGTGAAGGTAAATGCTCATCATGTACAGTTTTACAAGGCAAACAAAGAATAAATCACAGAGAGAGAACATTTGTCAAAGCAAAAAGATATCAAACTCAAATCACAATGAATAGAAATGCAATGAAGGAGTGGATAGATGAAGAGACATAAGTTTCAGAGACAAATATACTTTTGTAAATATTTATGCAAAATACAGGTTTTAGCTATACTAACCTAAATATTTAGTGGAAAATCTACCCCTTGGCCATGGGAATAGATGGGGGTTTCCCGGGAAAGTTTCATGGAACAAAGAGTAGGACAGGAACAGGAAACAGGTAGGCCTCTATCTTCATACAGCAAACCGACGGACAGCAACAATCTCTCCTCTCTAGTTTCTTCAAAGAGGCACGAGCTCAGCTAACACCCCCCAGACACCCCAGTTATACTCTAAAAACCTACATGTCCATCCCACCATTGTAGCAACATTTTCAAAATCTTAGTCTCTCATTGGTCAATTTAGGGGGTGTTCTATCACACTACCATAGTCACGTCCATGATTTCACTGCATTCTTTGTTTTACATTTTCAACAATACGTAATCCATGTTTCATGAATACAGCTTCCTCAAACTTGTAACATGTTTCAAAACTCTACATTTTTATTGTCCGCCTCTGCAGCTTCCGCGGAAGAAGTTTGCACAATTTGCTCATGGTCTCACGGCCATCCTTCTGTTACTTGGCAGACATACAATGATTCTCGAAGGTCGTCAACATTGCCTTCTTCGATTCTCTCTCAGAGCTCGATTTTCAGTTTTTATTTTTCTTTCCTTTATTAACCCTTGATTCGTCATGCAACGATGTAAACCCATGCAAGCATCACTACGATGAATAAAATACAGACATTATTAATTTCATAAAATATAATTCTCACTGTTTTACCACCCACCATTTGTACTATCCCGCGTTATTCGTCTAACAAAGCATTAATCAATCAATCAATCATGTCACTTATAAAGCGCACTACATACCCGCGAGGGTCTCAAGGCGCTGGGGGAAGAGGGGGGTGGTGCTGCTACTGATCGAAGAGCCAGGTCTTGAGGAGTCTTCTGAAGGCCAGTAGGTCTTGGGTCTGTCGGAGGTTGGTGGGGAGGGTGTTCCAGGTCTTGGCGGCGAGGTGGGAGAAGGATCTGCCGCCGACGGTCGTTTTCCGGATGCGGGGGACTGTGGCGAGGGCGAGGCTGGTCGGGCGGAGCTTGCGGGTGGGGGTGTAGAAGCTGAGTCGTCTGTTGAGGTAGGCTGGTCCGGAGTTGTGGAGTGCTTTGTGTGCGTGGGTGAGGAGCTTGAAGGTTATCCTCTTGTTGACAGGGAGCCAGTGCAGGTCTCTCAGGTGGGGTGTGATGTGGCTGCGTCGGGGGATGTCGAGGATAAGACGTGCAGAGGCGTTCTGGATGCGTTGCAGCCGTCTCAGGAGCTTAGCCGTCGTTCCTGCGTAGAGGGCGTTTCCGTAGTCCAGCCTGCTGGTGACGAGGGCCTGGGTGACTGTTTTTCTTGTTTCGGTGGGGATCCACTTGAAGATCCTGCGGAGCATTCGGAGGATGTTGAAGCAGGATGAGGAAACGGCGTTGACCTGCTTAGTCATGGAGAGGGTGGGGTCGAGGATGACCCCTAGGTTGCGTACGTGGTCGGTGGGTGGCGGGGCTGTTCCCAGTGATGTTGGCCACCAGGAGTCGTCCCAGGCTGAAGGGTTGGAACCAAGGATGAGGACCTCCGTCTTGTCCGAGTTCAGCTTCAGGCGGCTGGTCCTCATCCATTCGGCGACGGCCTTCATTCCTTCGTGGAGGTGGGCTTTGGCGGTTTGAGGGTCTTTGGTGAGGGAGAGGATCAGCTGGGTGTCGTCGGCGTAGGAGATGATGTTGAGGTTGTGCTGTCGGGCGACGTGGGCGAGGGGTGCCATGTAGATGTAGATTAACGCGCAGAAAGCAGCATTATTATTATTTTTAATTTTCAAGCAGAACGTGAATGCGGCCTAGTCTTTCATGCATTAGTCCACACATTAGTGCACGCATGCGCATAAGCATTTCCTCGTGTTTTCATGTTTATGCATGTTAGTTTCACCGCACACTGTTAGTAAATGTTACCGAGGAATTAATCCGAGCAGGTTTTATTTTCTCAAACCCCTGCTCCATCATACCCATCTATAATTCTATATGCAAATTTAGGCTTATAAATGTTCGCTTTTCAGGATTTGTAACTAACATTTTGAAATAACAGATTTCCTTTACATTAGGGGTTTTCTATCACTACTGCATTACAGGTCGACACATCGGTTAATTCATTGAACTTTATCCAGTGTTTTAAAACTTCATTTTACAAATCTATCTTCCTAATGGCTTTCAGTGTATAATTCAATTTTTTATTTGAAACCAATAATCCTGACAGAAATCTTTCTCTTCCTTGTCTTTTTGGTAAAGGAAACACTCACGAAGAGTAACAAGATTATGCCTAATTCTTTTTTTCTTTTGTATCACCCTCCACACACAAACCTTTTGTGATTAAGAGTTGTTACCTGAAAATATCTGCAGTTAAATCTTCTTGAGAATGCTATCCCTAATTCAAATATCAGAGCAGCTGAAAAATCTTCAGATTAGTTTAATTTCACATCAAATTTGCTGGGCGTCATCACGCACTCTGCCAGTGTTTGACTCTTTCCAAGTCGGAATTCTCTCATTTTATCCTTATCTAGATCAACTTAACGTACATATTCTTGTGTCGAGATCTGCTGTTCTTATGTTCACCCCAACCATGCGATTCAATCACAAGAATGAAAATCGAGGTATACTGTATCCAACACTCCCCAACACTTTCTGTAGAGTACATGAATCTCAAAATAAAGTATAGCCATGGAGAGGCATCAGGAACTTGCGAACTTCCTAAAATGCACTCAGATCCGGATGCCAGCTAGCTATTTCTCAACCTCTCGAAAACTGAGCTTTTACCTGCTGAGGCAGTGGAGCCTACCACTCTATAATTCACTGTCAAAGGTTATCCCTTCTATATGATTGCTTAAGGCTTGCAGTGCATGTGTTACATTTGACATAGATCAGTCCTTTATCCATATAGCTAAAGTCATCAAGATCAATGCCATTTACCACCCGCAGCTAATACAGGCAGTCCTCTCCTCACTGCTATATATTGCAAAAAGCACTGCACTGACCAATGTGGTGATATTTGTTTTCTCAACTGTTCCTGCCCAATGCCAACTCAAGGACATAGCAAGCACATTCCTATGCCTCCTACACCATAGATTGCCAAATTCACTTTGTCCACATCTACATAGGTATTTATTTGTTGCACTGGTCTCCTATGAGTTCACTTAAAAGAGTGAGTTGACTTAAAATAGCTCTACATAACCCATCCCGGTCCCTAGTGACGCCTGCGTCGCCCCAGGAGGTGCTGAAATTGAAGACCGTGTCCCTGCAGTGCGGGACGCGCCTGGGCCAAGGGCGTGCCTGTTCACCCCTGTCGGGGAGCCCGGAGGAGGCCGTGCTGGGCCCCCCCTCTAACATTTGGCTTCTGGGGGCATTTTAGTTGTGGGAAAGGCTCCTGAAATAGGGAAAAAGAAGGCTAACTCTGAAGGGGTAACTATTTTTGGTTAAAGCTAGTGCTGCCATCTGCAAAGAGATTGCATTGACTGATAGAAGGCTATCCCTTGGTGGTGGAGGAACTTTGTCCAGTACAAATATATTGAGTGACTCTATTGATAGTATCCCACAAAGGAATCAAGGCAAGAAAAAGAGCTGGGGAAGGTCCTAGTGTATCTCATGGAGACTCAGTTACCCCCTTATACCCCACAGGTAGAGACTTAACCCCCTCACATCAAGATACCCTTGGTAAAAGGAAAAGAGGCACTCCAAAAGAATCCCTACTCAAGAAATCTAAGAGGCCAAGAAAGATCTCGCCTAATCAGACGACTCCAAAACCGCAGAATGAAGCCCAGGAATCTGCACACCCACCTACAAACCTAGATACTTTACTGGACAAATTGATTTTAATTTTGCAACCCATTAGTCTATGGCTAGACTCTATTGAGTCCAAGATTCAAGAGGTAATGGAAAATGACTCACTTGTCTTTAGAAATTTAGAGGCTAATGCTAAACTAAAGCATTCATTACATAATCCCATCTTAAATGTACCAGTGTCTGTATCTGAACCCAATCAGAGTAATCAAGGTAAACAAGGGTTACATACCACTAAAGGCCACCCTACCCTTGTGACACTGCCCAGAGGACAGAGCACAAATGCCTCGGCTGGGGCTGAAATAGAAGGTAATAGCAGTTTAGGGGCTCGAGCTACATCTGCGGCTAATTTCCTTACCACGCAAAACATTTCAGAGGGGACAGTTACTAGATCTGTTCAGGGAGAAAGGAATTACCTGATTAGTGAGCAACTCCCGAGCCATATTTTCCACAACAGGGGGGTGCTATTCATCAGGCTTTACATCTTCCACCGGCTGCCTGCCTTTTTGTCCTAATATTGGTAAATGCCCCACTCCTAAACTCGACACAACAGGAATCCACTACCCAACTTATGAATAAAGCACGGCACTGGTTAACCATGCATGTTAGGATAGGGCACTGTATCCAACACCATCTGATTATGGCTAGGAGAACACCTTGGGTAGGCCAATCACCGAAGACTAGTAATGGGGATTGCATTGTCCTTAACTTCGATAACTCAGATTTTGTTGGAGATTTATTAGCACAACTTCCCCCAGTTCCCTCACCAGAGTCTCAGTTATATCCTGTACCCCTTGGATATTTTTATAGACCAAGTATTAGTCCCAGTCTTATCCAAACACCACAGCCATATCGGACAGGTACGGACCCCCGTAATGTCAAGAATTGGCATATCTCGAGAGCAAACCCGCCAATAACCATCTCAAATAGATTTTATTTGGGTTGGCGATTTTAACATAAGAAAGTGTTCAATAGACGAACCGAGATTTTGTGGGATAATGGAGATCAAATAACCCATTTTATGCACTCATCATATGGAAACACCCCAAATTATTTATTTGGCAGCTAGAACCCAGGAATGAGATAATTTTAGATAACCCCTTAACGGTCCCCACTTTACAATTTGCTCCTACATATCAAAGAGCAGATCGGAGGTCTACGATTGATTATGTGATTACTTGTGATAAGTTAAGAAATAACATTACTAAAGTTAATATTAAAACGACAGAGTTCAGTGATCATGCCATACATGCTTGTTCTATGGTTTGGAGGGATGGTGGAAAAAAGAATAGTAAATGGGCCCCCAAACCGATCCTCGCAAAGGAAAATGGGTATACATTAAAATGGGACAAAGTTGATGTGGTCACTTTAATCACCAAGACCATAACTTCGAAATATAACGATGTCCTGTTCTGCTTAGATCCCATGGCCAAAGGCACAGAGGTGGTCGAAACATTTGAAAAGATCCTAGCAGAACTAAAGTTACAACTGACCCGCCCTAGGCCCACTCACACGACCCCTCAGCACCGCTGGTTTGACAAAACCTGTTCAGAAGCTTCAGCAAACCTACAGTAAGCCCTAAAGAGCCAACCTAGGGAAAAAGACCTGATTCGAACCTTAAGGCTAAATTATAAACCGGCCAGAGTAAACAGGCTGAAGCAATTAAAGGCTGAGGCATGGGATAACTTAAAGCAAGCTTCACTTCAGAATGATAGCACAGCATTTTGAACGGTGATTAATTCCCCCTTATCCTCTGACAAGGGGGGCCCATCTCTAGATGTGTATATAAGCGAGGAAAACTGGGTCACCCGCTTCCAACCTATATTCCAAAAGGCTGATAATCTCCTCCCAAATGAGGCAAAATGCCCTTATAAGGAGAAAACAGCTATGTCTTTTAACTTAGAAGAAATTGAGCTCGCTCTTTCTCAGTCTTCCCCTTTGAAAGCTGCAGGGCCAGATGGGAAACAGGTGGATGTTTTCCTTGCTAATAATTTATTATGGTCCCCCTATTGTCTGTTGTTTTCAATTCGATAGTAAAAAAGGGCCACTACCATCATAGAAACATTCAATAATACTAGTCTATAAAAAAGGAGAACAGTCTAATCCTGTTAATTACCGCCGCATATCACTGATAGACTGTACAGCAAAACTCATGGGCCGGGCTTTACTGAACAGGCTTGAGAACTGGGTTGAAGAGAAGAGGATCTTGGCCGAAGTTCAGTATGGGCTCAGGAAGGGTAGGGGCACCCTTGATCAATGCCTGAACTTGACTTTAGTAGCTGTGAAATATACAATAGCAAAGACAGGCCATCTCCACATGGCATTCATGGACCTGTCTGTGGCATTTGATTGCGTAGCACATAGCAAATTATGGGTCATCATGGAGGCCATGGGAGTAGGCCAACCAATAATTGATTTCATAAAACAACTTTTTACAGATGCAACAGCCTCAGTCCGCTATGGGTTTGAAAGGGAGTGTACCAGACCTTTCAAAATAGAGAAGGGAGTTAGACAGGGCTGTGTACTCGCCCCCTTCTTATTTGCTCTATACACAAACAAACTGAATGAAGCCCTGATTGAAAAGATCAAAGATGTTCCAAGTGTAAAGTTAATTCCCCTTCCGATTCTGTTATATGCGGATGACGCTGTCCTACTGCCTCGGACTCCCCAGGCCCTTCAAATACTTATAGAACAATACGCAGCCTTCATGGCTGACCTGGACCTTAAAGTCAATAAAAAGAAATCTTTTATTATGACCGTAGGTGGAAACTCAAAGAAGTTGCCAAGATTTTACCTAAAAGGGAACAAAATCGAACAAGTAGAAAAATGTGCCTATCTTGGTGTATTGGTTGACTCTAAGCTAAAATGGAAAGAGATGATCCAAAATAGAATAAATCACCTAGGCAAGATCATAGCTGCCTTTTTTAGATTCCCAAAATGATTGGGAGGCAAACCCATTCAAGAAATGTCTAAAATCTACCTCGCGAAAGCAAGATCGATAGCTACATACGGGGCAGGAAGTTGGGGGTCAGCAGATGTGGAGGGACTCCAAGCGTTGGAAGACAGATTTGTCAAAAGATTATTGGCCGTCCCAGGAGCTTGCTCAAATTTTACATCACATAAAGAATCAGATTTTCCTTTTATTTGTGATATGATCAAAATGGCCCGGCTTTTACTGTGGGTATCAATTTGGAAACGCAAAACGGTGCCACTAAACCAAATGATCATAAGAGATGTTATGAAGCTAGAACATGCCCTTAAAATTCCATGGTTATCCTATGTCACAGAATCTTTTATTTCACTGGGTTTGGAGGACTTGTACGCTACGCCAACACTGTGTGAAAGCTTCCCTAAAAGCAAGCTGAAAGGAATCTTTATGGCAAAAAGCATAAAGGACAGATGGGAAAGATATAAAGGAGAAAGCACAGTATTGACATATCAGGATTTACCGGTAGTACAAAGGGTTCCCTCTCATATCTTTTCTTCGTAGAGAATTCCTGGCATCGTTTTATTCTGACGAGGTTCCGTCTTAATTACATACCGTAAATGCTGGGACACCCTTCAAATGTATTCTCATTGAGTCATCTTTCCTTCTGTCCCTGTGATGGGAAGTCAAAACAATCTACCCAGCACATATTATTTTCTGTTCCTTTTATGCCACAAAAAGGAAGAAGTACATTATCCCATTGGTGCGAAAATTTAATCTGCACAGCACTAAGGAGGCATTATTTGTATTTTAACAACTTGAAACTCCTTTCGTATGCTTTGTAACTGCCTCTTACTTATTAGCAGCTTTAAAAATTCGTGGGGCTTTAAATACATTAACAACTTAAGAAGGGGAGTAGTTGCATGCTTTAGTACAAAGAATAACCATTCACATACAGGTACCATAACAATATGTATGGTACCTGTAAGATTCTTAATTAATTCCAAACAAAATGGCTATTTTATCTTTTTGAATTTCATTTTATATAGATTGTGATTCTGCTGCTAAATTTTACAATGAATTTCTATTAAAATCTGTTTCTCATGATCTATTTTAAAACAGAAATCTTTTACTTATGGTGGTTGATACAAGGTGGCATAGGTTTCCCGGTCCTACTATGAAATTCGTGCTAGTTGTGTGTAGAGAATACTATCATTCACTGAAATCAAATGATTCTGTTTTAACTAACTCATTTTTACTCAGTTCAAAACGTGCCTAGACTGGACTGTAATATTTTTAATGTTTTATATGTATGAAGTGAAATTTTATTCTATGTACTTTTATGCATTTAATTTCTAATTTCAAATGCAAAATAAAGTCGATTGATTGATTGATTGATTGAAGATACTTAGGACCTCATTTATATATTGTTAGGATGAGAACAGTGGCTTAAATCGATGGTACACAATCCCTGCGAAAGTTGTCATTTTCTTATTTTATTTTATGGAGGAATGAGGCTGAATGCCAATTTCCTTTATAATGTCATGGAATTCTAAGGTGACTTGTAATGTCATTTAAAATTTCAGCAGAATGTACTTTATTCCTTATAACACACGGTCACGCCATTATCGTTCCCACAAAACACCTAAAATCCTTGAACCCACATTTACTGAGATTTTTGCATCAGGGTTGTGGCACTTTTTGGCGCAGACCCAGTCTGCATTGCTTTGCATGGTTATTGAAAAAAAGTAAAAAAAGACAGCACATAGCACTGCCCTGCATTACCTTCCATTAGGTAGGCATTATATGGGTGGTGCATGGGTGTCCCATGCATCCACTCACGTATTTTGATGCAAACCCAGACGTGGAAACATGTCACTGGGGACAAAATGCTGCACCTACCTAAAGCTGACATAACAAGGGAAAATATCTTTAGTTCTCCTTGAGAAAATTGTTTCAAAGGTTAGTTTTTGTGCAAGACGGCATTCCTTGTTGGACAAAAACTATCCTGATGTCCATGCAGACACCCCTGCGATATGGCACAATGGTGCCTGTATTGTGCTAGGCTGCCTCAACTGTGCCAGCACTATGAGAGAGCAAAAATGCTCCATATCTTTGAAAATACAGTGCAGTTTTGCTCTCTTCCTTTCATGCAACAAAGTGCAGCAACTTCCTTTGCTGAGCGGCCCTACGTGAATTTTTAGTAAATATGCCCCTAGATGGCTTGCCCTTTCACGTTAATTTCAGACATGAAGAATTAAATAGGACTCTGTGCTGCGAAATGAAACACTATAAAGCAGTTAGTAATTTTTGCAAAGATGCATTAGAAACTATTTAATTTAAATCTAATTCAAAATGCTTTTGCTCAGATTATGCAGGAACAAGAAGTGTGACTAACTTTTGTTATTTAACAATAACAGGAAAAAACATAATGTACTGCTACTGAGCACATTCCCTTTTTAGAAAACCATATCAGCAGAATGAAAAGACAATTTCTCATTTTTGTTGTTTCAACTGCAACTGTAATTATGCTCTTTGACTTGTCTTTCACCATGTCTGCTTACAGTAGTCATCAAATGGTTGGTCTGCGTTGCTATGGCTCAGGAGGCCATGAAAGAGGTACACTAGCAGTGTAAGGGAAAACGCACACACACCAGGCTATTCCAAATTTTTCTCTCTGTCTCATTCTTTTACACATACACACAGACGAACACACCCAAACGCACCCATACATGTAGAAATGCACAAATACCCACACAAACACAAGATTGTCCATAAACCCATACTCCAGCCCACTTGAGAAATAAAGTCATTTTTAAATCTACCTCTATCTTCTGATACTAAGCTGAACCCATTCTAGCTACTACACCAGTCCCACCTTTCATATCTCCACTTTAGCTCTGTATCCTTCATGGCAGGCTTTTTATTCACACTATAAAGCAAGGATGTTCCTCAAAATGTTACTGACCACAATGTGTTTGGAGCCATATTGTGAAGTTCTATGATATACACCCAGCATTGTCAATCACACAATTTGAGGATAAACATTGGACTTTGCCATTGACTGACTGCCCTATCAGGCTTGTGCTGCAAGTACTCTCTTAGAGGGTTAAGAACAACAGTTTCCACCCAGCCCACTAACAAACACCTAGGGCCATCTATATGACCCGTTTTGTGTAGCTCTTACACCACGCAAGGTGGTGCAAGAGCTACACAAACCTTAATTCAAATTCTTGAAGCCATGCAAAGCCACTTTGCGTGGCTTTGAATACCTTAAAGAATATGGAGTAATGCAATGCAGCACAAATTGCGACATTGCATCACTGTGCAAGGGAAGTGTTCCATTGGCATTGTGTGGGTGTTCCAACACAACTCCCATGGTTTTTGGCGCATTCCCAGATTTTCAAAACCTGGGAACGTGCCACAAAGATACGTGTCCCCAGGTGAGGCGTAATAAGGAGAAGTATATTTATTTCTCCTCGTTATTTCCTCTTTCCTGCAGCACACATGGAAAGTAGAGAAAACCTCTCAGGATTGTTTTTCCTGCCCTTTACCTGTGACACAGGTCAGAGCAGCAAAGTGACTTGCTGTGCTGCCCTTCACCACAAGGGTTATAAATATGGTCCCAACTGCACTCATCAAGAGTAGAAAACCATGTATGATGACTCCTTGAACCATCACATATGTGTGTTTTAAATTTGCTTTTCCTGTTACTAGACCAGAACCCCACCACACTTACAACCATAATGTTTCTGTGCTTTGATATTTTCTGAACCTTATCTCAGACAACACTAAATGCATACAATAGTCTCTATTAGTCTTATTAGTCTGTTCCTGTTTCCAAAGTATCTAAAAAAAAAGCACATCCATTCCTTTGTACATAGTCCAAATATTTTAAGTTTGTTTAATTGCTTATCTATATAATGCTGTAATCCCTGGGAATGACTTTTCTCCCCATTAATACAGGGTATATACAGTGTTGCTACACACAACATGGTCACTGGCTACCTGGGGACATGTTTGGTATCTCCATTCCAAATGTACCTTAAATTATTTTATAAGCACATTCCCACGGTATATGTACTAATTTAAGGAAATAGCTTATTCTGAATCATCATGTGGGGCATTGTTAGACCTGGCATCTTTTGGTGTGGTTTGTCCTGTTTTTCTGCCTTTGGCCTCCTGTTTTTGACTGTGTGCTGAATTTTGGTTTTGCTGGCTGTAAGACATTACCGCTGCTGACCAGTGCTAAAGTGTAAGTGCTCCCTGTCTAAAATGAAATTGTATTTGGTTTCTCCATGATTGACCTATTTGATTTACTAATAATTCCCTAGTACAGTGCACCAGGTGTGTCCAGGGCCTATATGTCAAATGCTACTAGTGGGACTGCAGCACTGATTGTACCACCCACATGAGCAAACTAGTATCAGGCCTGCCACTACAGAGCCTGTGTGCGTAGTTTGTAACTGCCATTTTGACTTAGCAAGTGCACCCACTTGCCAGGCCCAAACCTTCCATTTTATTACATGCAAGGCACCCCTAAGGTAGGCCCTAGGTAGCCTAATTGGCAGGGTGAAATGTACTGTTTTTTTTTTTACATTTCCTGGTAGTGAAAAACTGCTAAACTTGTTCTTCACTACAGCAAGGCCTATCTCACCTATAGGTTAGACTTGGAGCTGCCTTGTAACATCTTACAAGTGTATCTTCCAATTGGGAGCTGTTAGACTTGGCATCTTTTGGCGTGTTTCCCCTGTCTTTTTGCTTTCTGATCTCCCGGTTTTGACTTTGTTTTTGCTGGTTTAGTCTCTCTGCGCATTTTCTCGCTGCTGTTCAGTGTTAAAGTGCAAGTGCTCCTGTTGTAAATTATGTTATGCATTGGTGTTTCCATGATTGGCATATTTGATTTACTGGTGAGGCCTTAGTAAAGTGCACTGAGAGTGCCAGGGCTGGTAAATCAATTGCTACTAGTGGGCTTGCAGCACGGGTTGTGCCACCCACAGAAGTAGCCCTAAAAAGGTAACTCAGACCTGCCACCGCAGAGTCTGTGCGCAGTTTGCAACTGCCATGTCGACCTGGCAAGTGCACCCAGTTGCCAGGCCCCCACCTTCCCTTTTTCTACATGTCAGTCACCCCTAAGGTAGGCCCCAGGTACCCATGTGGGCAGGGTGCAGTGTATGTTAAAGGTAGGACATGTACTGATGTGTGTGACATGTCCTGGTGGTGAATTACTGTGTTCATCGTTTTTCAGCATTGCAAGGCTGCCTGTTCCCATAGGTAAGAATGGGGAGTTTGTTTATCCCATCTTATAATCATAACTACCCCTGGGAACAAGGTAGAAAAATAAAGTTTAGTATGCCTGGATTCAGAATGTTAAAATGCATCTTTTAGTGAAGATGATTTTTACATTCTGTGTTTGAAAATACCACTTTTAGAAAGTAGGAATTTTCTTGCTTAGCCATCCTGTATGCCTCTGCTGGGGTTGTGGATTTACTATCTGGCTTTGGGATGACAGGGGCTGGAGAGGGGCAGTGGCTCCAGAGAGCCTGATTGGTCAGGGCTGGGCTGAATATACCTGGGCTGCATTTAGAGAAGTGGGAGGAGATTTCCTTGCACCTGAATGGGCCTGGTCTGCCTTGCACAATGCCATCTCCACCCCCTACCAGGAAGCTGCACCAGCGAGGAAAGAACTGGTTTGGGCTGGGTCCAGACACTCTCTGCCTTCAGAGAACAAAGGTTTTGGTGGTATAAATATTGGGACCCAGACCCCAGACCCCAGAACTTTAGAACTCTTTTGGACCAAGAAGACTGCCAAGAAGAAGAGCTGGAGAAGCTGTGAGGAGGAACTACCACTTTGCTGTGTGCTTTGCTGTGTTGGCCTACAGTTGCTGCTTTTGTCTTGGGCAGTGAAAGGACTGGACTTGAACTTTCTGCAATCTCTTTTTGTGAGTTTCTCCAAGGGCTTGAGGTAGAGCTTGCCCCCTGTTCAAGAAGTCTCAGGAACAGCAAAGACTTCAAGTTCTTCTGCCCTCAGCACTGGGCACTGTGTGTTTTGTGCTGCAACAGAAGAAAAAGCAACCTGACGCCGTCTATGACGCCGCTGTCAACTCCGTGTCCTGAAGGCACCACAAAGAGCACCGCCGCAATGCCGCACCGCAACCCTGGTCTCACCGACGATGCCTGCTGATGCCACCACCGAGCCGCTGCTTGCACCGCGACCTGTGGGCACTGCACTCCGCACTGCCTCGCTTCACATCGTCGACCTGGTATCCCCGCCGCCGCCGCTTCATGCCGACATCGATGCCACTGCTTGCACCGTGGATCGAGAGCACCGCTCGTAAGTTACACGATGCACCGCCCTCATCCCGCACCGCAGCCTTGGCCTACCGACGCCGGCGCCATCGACTCCAGTTCGTCAGCCGACGACAGCGCTTCAGCAATGACGACAACGCTGCTTGCACCGTGACCTGCCAGCACCGCGACGAGCACTGCATCACTTCGCACCGCAGCCCTGGTCTCACCGACGCCGCTGGATGACTGCCACCGAGCCGCTGCCTGCACCGTGATCTGAGGGCACTGCACAGCTGCACTTCTCACCACAGCACCCGACGCCTGCCGACGCCGGCGCTCCTGACTTCAACTGCGAGGTGTTCGATCTGCAACGCATGTGACTTCAAGGGCCCGACGACTCCTGCACCGACCTCCAGAACCAACGCCTGCGGACGCCATGCTTTCGGAGCTCAACGAGAGGTCGCCGATGCCCTTCATTTCTAAAGGTACTGTTTTGCGGGTCTTCCCGACACTGTGGCTGGCCCGCGACACCGCGGTCAGCCAGAACTGTTTGGATTTGTTGTTCACGACGCCCTGATAGCCCCAGACAGAGCTATCGACTTCAAGGAACTGTTTTTCAAGTTTATTTTGATAACTGAAGATTTCTAATTACTGTATTGTGGATTTTTATTGTTTTTGGTCTTGTTTTAAGTATATAAAATATTGGATATTTTTCTAAAACTAGTGTGGTGTCCGTTTGTAGTGCTTTAACTGTATTACTGTTGGTTATGTGTAAATGCTTTACACACTGCCTCTAAGATAAGCCTGACTGCTCGTGCCAAGTTACAAAGGGGGTGAGCAGGGGTTATTTTAGGAGTGTAACTCCCTTATCCTGACTACAACGTCAAGGAGTTGAAGGCTATTGTAAAAACCTAAAAGTCCAAGTCAGAGGCCTCACCAGGAAGGTGGAGCTACAAAAGGCGCTGAGGGCCTGGGTAGCAGCCAGACATGCCAGTGGGCAGTCTGGAGATCTTAGTGGGGAGGTGGAAAAGTCTACTCCTCGGGAAGATGTGCTGTTGGAAGGGGGGGTCCCTCCTGGTTAGGTAGCAGTAGTTTGTCCCCAGAGGAGCTAGAGGACAGAAGGGAAGCTAGGAGGCATGAGATAGAACTTGAGAGGCTCAAGATGGAGTCACAAAGGATGGTATTAGACCATGAGCGTGGGCTCAAGGAGCTGGAATTGAAGAGCAAGTCCAGCACGGATGGTGGCAGCAACTCTTCAGTGCAGACAGATAGGATTGTGCACATCCCCAAGAATGTAGGTAAAGAATTCAAGAAGGGGGATGACATACAAAGGTGGTTTCAAGGGTACGAGTCGTCTATTCACATGAATCGGGTCCCTGAAAGGAATTGGGGGGCAGTGTTGTGGCCTCTCTTTCCAGAAGAAGTGAGGGATACTCTGATAGCTTTGTTTAAGGGGCTGAACCTCACCTATGCTGATATGAAGGATGCTCTCCTCACTAGATATTGACTCACCCCTGACAAGTACAGGGATCAGTTTAGGTCCAGTAAGAAACCGATGCCAACACTTGGTTGGAATGTGTAGATTTTTTCTGCAGGTAACTGGATGGCTGGGTGAAGGGCAGTAATGTAACAGATTTTCAGGGGCTCTACAATTTGATTGCATGGGAGCACTTGTCTAGTCTATGTTTTGCAGAGCTACACCAGCACTTGGTTGATAGTAAGCTGACTGACCCCAGGAAGCTTGCTATGGAGGCGGACCGCAGGGTGAGTACCAGGGTCCACAAGAAAGCGTTTGGGGGAGACTCAGCCAAAGGTGGGCAGGGTCCCCAGCAGAAAAGTGGGTGGACAAGGGTAAAGCACAGGAGTTCTCTAAAGGGCCCCAAACTAACACCCAGGGTAAAGGTTCCCATCCCCCAGGAGATAAGAAACAAGGGGTCTCTTCAGGAAAGCCTGCTGAGACCGGCCCCCGCAAGTGTTTTTCATGTGACCAGGTGGGTCACTTGAAGGGGGACCCCAAGTGTCCCAAGAGGGCACAGCCACCCACCGGTGGGCAGACCAAAGTATTGGCTAGTGTAGCGCTTGGGGAGGACGGGTGCCCACAGGAGGGTAGGGATCCCACAGAAATGACCCTCGTCTCACTAGGGGACGGTGAGATGGTCCCAGGAAACCAGGTGCCCCCTAACACAAAGAAATACAGCACCTGGATGACCATCAATGGGAAAAGGGTAGAGGCTCTCAGAGATAGTGGAGGCAGTGTGACCTCAGTCCGGTGTCACCTGGTCTCTGAGGAGCAGGTAGTCCCCGGGGCATTCCACCAAGTAGTTGCTGTAAACAACTCGGAGCGCCAGTGTATGGTGGCGCAGATTCCCTTTGAATGGGGGGTCTCAGATCCCTTGAGGGGGGTTGTGAGCCCTACCATGCCTGTAGATTGTCTGCTAGGTAACGACCTGGAGCAGTCCTTGTGGAAGGATGTTGAGCTCAGGTCCCACTTGGAGATGCTTGGGTTGCCAGAGTGGGCATGCGTGTCCACTCGGTCAATGGCGGCCAGAAAGGGTGATCAGAAGGAACTGGAGCCTGAAACAGTGGCCCAGGTCCCTGCCAAGAGAAAGTGCTGGGGGCGCGGGAAACCGGCCCCTAAAGTTACCACGGACGAGAGGAGGCTGACCTTGAGGGGGACGCCCCAGTACCTACAGGGGAGCAGGTAGCTGAGCTGGAGGACATCTCCGAGCTGACCCATTGGCAGCAAGAAGATGGTCCCACCAGGGAAGACTTCTGCAGGGAGCAGAAAGAGTGCCCTTCTATGGAGGGTCTGAGGTGGCAGGCTGCAGACCAGGCAGCTGGTGATCAGTCTGGATCACATTGGATCTACTGGGAGAATGGTCTCCTGTATAGCGAGCCTAAGGTCGCTGAGCCTGGGTCAGACCGTGTGCTGGTGGTACCCCAGCACTTCAGGACCTTCCTACTGGGTCTGGCTCACGACGTGCCTTTGGCAGGACATTTGGGGCGGGACAAGACCTTTGATAGGCTTGTCACCCACTTCTTCTGGCCCCAAATGCGAAGGCACTCAGATGGACTTTGCAGGTCTTGCCAAATTTGCCAGGCAAGTGGTAAGAGTAGGAGGAAGGTCAAAGCTACTCTCCAACCTTTTCCAGTTGTTGAACCCCTTTTGAAAGGGTATGGATGGATATTGTGGGGCCACTGGATCCCAAGACAGCCCTGGGCAACAGGTACATCCTGGTCTTGTTGGACCATGCCAACCGGTACCCGGAGGCAATCCCTCTCAGGACAACAACGGCGCCAGTGGTGGCCTGGGAGTTAATGGGGATCTTTTCCCACGTGGGTTTCCCCAGAGAGGTGGTTTCTGACTGTGGGACCAATTTCATATCGAAGTATATGACATCCCTGTGGCAGGAGTGTGGTGTAACCTACAAGTTCACCACTCCTTACCACCCACAAGGTAACAGGTTGGTGGAGAGATTCAACAAAATCTTGAAGGGCATGATTAAGGGTCTAACAGAACCCATGAGGCGTAAGTGGGACGTCCTCTTGCCATGCCTTCTCTTTGCATACAGGGAGGTGCCTCAGAAGTCTCTTGGGTTCAGTACCTTTGAGCTCCTGTATGGTCACCCTGTGAGAGGACCTAGAGTTTGGTGAAGGAAGACTGGGAAGCAGCTCCTAGGAAAACTCCCCAGGATGTGTTTAGTTACATGCTGGCCTTCAGAAACCAAACTGCCCGCTTCAGGAAACTCGCTCAGGCGAACCTGGAAGCACGCCAGGAAGAAATGAAAAAGTGGTATGACCAGAATGCAACTCTGGTCGAATTTCAACCTGGGCAAAAAGTGTGGGTCATGGCCCCAGTGGAACCTTGTGCCTTGCAGGACAAGTGGACTGGGCCTTTTGAGGTGGTGGAGTGCAAAAGTGATGTCACCTACCTGGTGAATTTGTAGACTCCCAGGAACCGTTTGAGGGTTCTCCACGTGAACCGCCTCAAGCCCCACTTCGAGAGGTCCGAAGTGAGCATGCTCTTGGCGACAGATGATGGGGTAGAAGAGGAGAGTGATCCTCTCCCTGACCTCTTGTCCACCAAGGAGCACGATGGGTCAGTGGAAGGTGTGATCCTCTCCCCTGCACTGACCCCAGAGCAGCAGAGCGACTGTCACCAGTTGTTGGGACAGTTTGCCCCACTGTTCTCTGTGACCCCAGGTGTTACTCAATGGTGTACCCATGGCGTGGACACTGGTGACAGCCCTCCTGTAAAACACAAGATATACAGGTTGACTGACCGGGTCAGGATCAGCATCAAGGAGGAAGTCTATAAGATGTTGGCATTAGGGGTGATAGAGCCCTCCAGCAGTCCTTGGGCCAGCCCAGTGGTCTTGGTCCCAAAGGCTGCTCCACCCGGTGCCACTCAAGAACTGCGGTTTTGTGTGGACTACCGTGGGCTCAATGCCGTCATCAGGACTGACGCACACCCCATCCCCAGAGCTGATGAGCTCATTGATCGGTTGGGAGCTGCCAGGTTCCTTAGCACGTTTGATTAGACGTCTGGGTACTGGCAGATTGCCTTAACCAATGGGGCCAAGGAGAGGTCAGCTTTCTCAACCCCAGAAGGACCGTACCAGTTCCAGGTGATGCCCTTTGGGTTGAATAATGCCCCTGCCACCTTTCAGAGGTTGGTCAACCAGGTGTTGGCTGGACTGGAGGATTTCATGCCGCCTACGGGATGACATATGCAAAAGAAACAATTGATGGACGGAATGCTGGACAATGCAAACATTCACCCCCAGTCACAAGGATCTGGGTTTAATCCATAATTCTTTTGCTCACCATCCCAGTTTGGACCCAGCCAAATGCAAATCAGTGTTGACCCTGTTCCTTATGGGAACAGTCCAGCCCGAACTGCCAAGCCAGGTCCTCCCTGGACCAGAAACAAGCATCCTGGAATTAGTTTCAGGGCATCACCCTTCATCAGCCAAGCTAGGTTGAATCCAGTGGTGTAGTGAGCATGGGACCCACGTCTGGGCATACACTTCCCACTTAGGGCTACATAAATCAATCAATCAGGGAATTGTAAGCGCGCTACTCACCCGTGAGGGTCTCAAGGCGCTGAGGGGGGGGTCCACAGATCTGTTTAGCCGAAGAGCCAGGTCTTGAGGGTCTTCCTGAAGGTGTTCAGGGAGGGGGCGCGTCTGATGTCTGCCGGTAGCTCGTTCCAGGTCTTGGCTGCAATGTGAGAGAAGGATCTTCCCCCTGCTCTGGCTCTGTGGATGCGCGGGGTTTCGGCCAGTGCGAGGTTGGAAGATCGGAGGTTTCTTTTGGGAACGTGGAAGTTGATTCTGTCGTTGAGGTATTTGGGTCCGTTGTTGTGTAGGCATTTGTAGGCGTGAGTGAGGATTTTGAAAGTGACTCTTTTCTCCACAGGGAGCCAGTGGAGACTTCGTAGGTGTTGGCTGATGTGTTTGTGTCGGGGGATGCCGAGGACGAGTCTGGCGGCAGTGTTCTGTATTGTCTGGAGTTTGCAAAGTAGGGACTTGTTGATGCCGGCGTAGAGTGCGTTTCCATAGTCCTGTCTGCTGGTGATGAGTACGTGGGTGACTGTCTTCCTTGACTCAGGAGGGATCCACTTGAAGGCCTTGCGGAGGATGCGGAGGGTGTTGAAGCAGCTGGAGGTGACGGCGTTGACCTGTCGGTTCATGGTGAGTGATGAGTCGAGTACGATGCTGAGGTTCTTGGCGTGGTCTGAGGGGGTAGGTGGGCTTCTGGGGGCAGTCGGCCACCAGGTGCTGTCCCATGCAGAAGGGGTGGTACCGAGGACTTCTGTCTTCTCGGCGTTGAGCTTCAGGCAGCTGTTGGTCATCCAGACTGCGACGTCTTGCATTCCTTTCTGGAAGTTGAGTTTGGCAGTGGTGGGGTCTTTGGTGAGGGAGAAGATGAGCTGGGTGTCATCGGCATAGGATACGATGTTGAGGCCGTGTTGTCGGACGATGGCTGCGAGGGGGGCCATGTAGATGTTGAAGAGTGTGGGGCTCAATGATGAACCCTGTGGGAATCCACAGGTGATTTTCGTGGGGTCGGAGAGGAAGGGTGGGAGTCTGATCCTTTGGCTTCTTCTGGTGAGGAATGATCGGATCCAGTCCAGGGCTGTTCCTGGTATGCCTGCGTCGTGTAGTCTGGCGACTAGTGTGCGGTGGGAGACGGTGTCAAAGGCTGCTGATAGGTCGAGTAGGATGAGGGCTGCGGAGTGACCTTGGTCCAGGAGGGTGCGGATGTCGTCTGTGGCGGCGAGTAGGGTGGTCTCTGTGCTGTGGTTGCTTCAGAATCCGGATTGGGACGGGTCGAGGATGGCGTTCTCTTCAATGAATCGTGTCAGTTTCCTCTTGACTGTTTTCTCTGCAACTTTGGCTGCGAAGGGGAGGAGCGAGATGGGCTGATAGTTCTTGAGGTCGGTGGGGTCAGCTGTGGGCTTCTTGAGCAGGGGTCTGACTTCTGTGCGCTTCCAGTCGTCTGGGAAGGTGCCTGTTTTGAAGGTGGTGTTGATGGTGCGTTGTAGTTCGGGTGCGATGGCAGCTGCGTGTCTGTGGTAGATGTGAGGGGGGCAGGGGTCGGTGGGGGCCCCCGAGTGGATGGTTTTCATGGTCGTGCAAAAGAAACAATTGATGGACGGAATGCTGGACAATGTAAACATTCACCCCCAGTCACAAAGATCTGGGTTTAATCCATCATTCTTTTGCTCACCACACCACCCCAGTTTGGACCCAGCCATATGCAAATCAGTCTTGACCCTGTTCCTTCTGGGAACAGTCCAGCTTGAACTGCCAAGCCAGGTCCTCTCTGGACCCTTGCTCACTTTGCCACTGGATTCAAGCTAGCCTGGCTGATGAGGGGTGTTACCCCGAAACCGGTCCCAGGATGCTTGTTTCCGGTCCAGGGAGGACCTGGCATGGCAGTTCGGGCTGGACTGTTCCCATGAGGCACAGGGTCAAGACTGATTTGCATATAGCTGGGTCTGAACTGAGGTGGCGAAGTGAGCTAAAGAACAATGATGGATTCAACCCAGATCTGTGACTGGGGGTGAGTGTCTGAAAAGTCTCAGCGCTCCGTCCATCATCTCCTTGTGTTTGCTACCTGGATGACATGGCAGTGTTCAGTTCCAGCTGGGAAGAACACTTGCAGCACCTCGGGGAAGTGTTGAGGGCTCTGCAGAGGGCAGGCCTCACGATCAAGGCCAGTAAGTGCCATATCGGCAGGGCTCTGTGGTGTACTTGGGACACAAGGTAGGAAGCGGCCAGGTGGCGCCCCTACAACTCAAGATTGACACTATTCTGGCTTGGGAGCCCCCCAAGACCCAGACAGAGGTGAGAGCCTTTTTAGGTCTCACCGGATACTACAGGAGATTTGTTAAGGGCTATGGCACCATTGTTGCCCCCTTAACAGAGATGACTTCCAGGAAGCAGCCCAAGAAGGTGATCTGGACTGAGTCCTGCCAGAAAGCTTTTGATGCCCTGAAGGCAGCCATGTGCACGGCGCCCGTGCTCAAGGCACCCGACTTCTCCAAGGAATTCGTCCTGCAGACTGACGCTTCAGAGCATGGTGTGGGAGCGGTGCTCTCACAACTGAACGAAGAGGGCCTAGACCAGCCTGTAGTCTTCCTTAGCAGGAGACTTCTCCCCAGGGAACAGAGGTGGAGTGCCACAGAAAGGGAAGCTTTTGCTATGGTCTGGGCACTGAAGAAGCTGAGGCCCTACCTGTTTGTGACTCACTTCCGAGTTCAGACAGACCACAGGCCCCTCATATGGTTGATGCAAATGAGGGGTGAGAATCCAAAACTGTTGAGGTGGTCCATCTCCCTACAGGGAATGGACTGTACGGTGGAACACCGCCCTGGCACAGAACACGCCAACGCAGATGGTCTGTCCAGGTTCTTCCGCCTTAGTGAAGAGAACTCCCAGGAGGTTGGATAGTTCCTCCTACTTTCAGCTGGAGGTGACATTTGTTAGACTTGGCATCCTTTGGCGTGTTTTCCCTGTCTTTTTTGCTTTCTGACCTCCCGGTTTTGACTCTGTTTTTGCTGGTTTCATGTCTCTGCGCACTTTCTCACTGCTGTTCAGTGTTACAGTGCAAGTGCTCCTGTTGTAAATTATTGTTATGGATTGGTGTTTCCTTTATTGGCATATTTGATTTACTGGTGAGGCCCTAGTAAAATGCACTGAGAGTGCCAGGGCTGGTAAATCAAATGCTACTAGTGGGCTTGCAGCACTGGTTGTGCCACGCACAGAAGTAGCCCTGAAATGGTAACTCAGACCTGCCACTGCAGAGCCTGTGCGCAGTTTGCAACTGCCATGTCGACCTGGCAAGTGCATCCAGTTGCCAGGCCCCCACCTTCCCTTTTTCTACATGTCAGTCACCCCTAAGGTAGGCCCCAGGTACCCCTGTGGGCAGGGTGCTGTGTATGTTAAAGGTAGGACATGTACTGATGTGTGTGACAAGGTCTGGTGGTGAACTACAGTGTATTTCGTTTTTCACCATTGCAAGGCTGCCTGTTCCCATAGGACAGAATGGGGAGTTTGTTTATACCATCTCATAAACATAATTACCCCTGGGAACAAGGTAGAAAAATAAAGTTTAGTATGTCAGGACTCAGAATGTTAAAATGCATCTGTTACTGGAGATGATTTTTACATTCTGTGTTTGAAAATACCACTTTTAGAAAGTAGGTATTCTCTTGCGTAGCCATCCTGTGTGCCTCTGCTGGGGTTGTAGATTGACTGTCTGGCTTTGGGATGACAGGGGCTGGAGAGGGGCAGTGGCTCCAGAGAGCCTGATGGGTCAGAGCAGGACTGAATAGACCTGGGCTGCATTTAGAGTAGTGGGAGGAGATTTCCTTGCACCTGAATGGGCCTGGTCTGCCTTGCACAATGCCGTCTCCACCCTCTGCCAGGAAGCTGCACCAGTGAGGACAGAACTGGTTTGGGCTGGGTACAGACACTCTCTGCCTTCAGAGAACAAAGGATTTGGTGGTATAAATATTGGGACCCAGACCCCAGAACTTTAGAACTCTTTTGGACCAAGAAGACTGCCAAGAAGAAGAGCTGGAGAAGATGTGAGGAGGAACTACTACTTTGCTGTGTGCTTTGCTGTGTTGGCCTGCAGTGGCTGCTTTTGTCTTGGGCAGTGAAAGGACTGGACTTGAACTTTCTGCAATCTCTTTTTTTGAGTTTCTCCAAGGGCTTGAGGTAGAGCTTGCCCCCTGTTTAAGAAGTCTCAGGAACAGCAAAGACTTCAAGTTCTTCTGCCCTCAGCACTGGGACTGTGTGTTTTGTGCTGCAACAGAAGAAAAAGCAACCCAACGCCGTCTACGACGCCGTTGCCGACTCTGTGTCCTGAAGACACCACAGAGGGCATCGCCGCAATGCAGCACCGCAACCCTGGGATTACCGACAACGCCTGCTGATGCCGCCACCGAGCCGCTGCTTGCACCGCGACCTGTGGGCACTGCACTCCGCACCGCCTCATTTCACATCGTAGTCCTGGTATCCCCGATGACGCCGCTTCATGCCGACATTGATGCCGCTGCTTGCACCGTGGTTCGAGGGCACTGCTCATAAGTTACAAGACGCACCGCCCTCATCCTGCACCACAGCCTTGGCCTACCAACATCGGCACCATCGACTCCAGTTCGTCAGCCGACAACAGCCCTTCAGCAACGACGACCCCGCTGCTTGCACCGTGACCTGCCAGTACTGCGACGAGCACCGCATTACTTCGTACAGCATCACTGGTCTCACCGACCCCACTGGACGACCGTCACCGAGCCGCTGCCTGCACCGCAACCTGAGGGCACCACACGCCGCACTGCTGCACTTCGCACCGCAGCACCCAATGCCTGCAGACGCCGGCGCTCCCGTTTTCAACCGTGAGGAGTTCGATCTGCAACGCGTGTGACTTCAAGGGCCCGGCGACTCCTGCCACCGACCTCCAGAACCGACGCCTGTGGACGCAGTGCTTTCGGAGCTCAACGAGAGGTTGCCGATGCCATGCATTTCTAAAGGTACTGTTTTGCGGGTCTTTCCGACACCGTAGCTGGCCCGCGACGCCGCGGTCAGCCAGAACTGTTTGGATTTGTTGTTCACGACACAATGATAGTCCCAGACAGAGCTATCGACTTCAAGGAACTGTTTTTCAAGTTTATTTTGATAACTGAAGATTTCTAAGTACTGTATTGTGGATTTTGTATCATTTTTGGTCTTGTTTTAAGTATATAAAATATTGGATATTTTTCTAAAACTGGTGTGGTTTCCGTTTGTAGTGCTTTCACTGTATTACTGTTGGATGTGCAAATGCTTTACACACTGCCTCTAAGATAAGCCTGAGTGCTCGTGCCAAGCTACCAAGGGGGTGGGCAGGGGTTATTTTAGGAGTGTAACTCACTTATCCTGACTAGAAGGAAGGGTCCCTACTTGGACAAAGGTGCAAACCCTTGCCAACTAGAGACCCCCATTTCTAACAGGAGCTGATAGAAAATTGAAGTTTGGTGTCTCTGGACTCACAATTTAAAAATACATCTTTTAGTGAAATTGGTTTTTAAATTGCAGGTCTGAAAATGCCACTTTTAGAAAGTTGGCATTTTCTTACTTTAACCATTCTGTGCCTCTGCCTGTCTCTGAATACACATCTCGGTTAGATGACAGTTGGGCTTTGTGAGTTCACTCTAGACAGTCACACACAAAGGGAGCTGAGGTGTGCCCGGCATATCCTGATGGCCCATCACCATGCTGAGGGGTCTTCCTGAGCTAGAGTGGTGGGAGGAATGACCCTTGCACCTGAATAGGGCTGTGCCGGTCCCCTCACAAAGCAGTCTCTACCCCCTGTAGTGTGTCTGGAGCCAGGGCCAGTAAGGGCAGGGTCTTGTGTACAACAAAAACTTTCCTTTGAAGTTTGCCTACTTTGAAGGCTGAATTGGGTATAAGTTCTGGGCCTTGGACACCATATATTCGGAACACTTCTGGATTGAGGACACTCTGCCAGGAAGAAGAGCTGTGTTGCTGTCAGGAGGGACTGCCACTTTGCTGTGCTGTCCTGCTGCTTCTACTTCTAATCCTGGGAATGAAAGGACTTGACTTTTCTCCTGACGCTCTGTTCAGGACGGGGGAATAAAACATAAAATGGCAATAAAATACCATTTTATTTTTCATCTGTCAAGTTTTTGGGGGGATTTTAAGTGGGGCAACGCTCCTCCACTCCAAAGGAGGAGCCGCCCCTGTTTGATCGATTCATGGTATCAGTGAATGTTGCTCAAAGTTGCATCATATGAAAGAACATATGATCGTTTACTATATTATGGCCTCAGTGAATACCTACCTCCGCAGTTGTATCTACTCTCAATATTGCAACCCTGTGTCAGTCTGATTCTCACACAAAAAATATATACATTTTCTGTTGCAAAACCTATCTATATTGGCAGCATCCCAAATTGTCCAATTGTTGAGCACTGATGTTTCATTTATATATCTGCACCCACTGAAGTCTGGACAAGTGTGGTTTGGCCCACTTTTCGCTGACTCTTAGTTGTGCATTTGATCCTAATTTTAGTTCAGCTCGTTTCATAGCTGCCATACAGCAAAGCATCTTTAGATTGAATAGAAAAGAATTACTTGATAACATGTTCTGTGCTATTCGGGTAATGGGAGTAACATTCAACAAATCTGCAACAGGCTTTATAGACATGACATGCAGTATGGTTGGCAGTAGGTGTGAAATTGTTAGGTGTCATAGAATGAGTTAAAACAAATCTTTATAATTGTTAGATGGGTAAGTGCTTAAGGATAGAAGTGGATGGTGGTTGTTGGGTGGTTGAGAAAATATGGATTTGAAATCTTCTGAAAGAAATTGGAACACTATTCTTTTATCTGTGGCAATAGTGCTTCTGTATGTAATTGTACAGAGGAAATCTGAATGCCTTCCTATAGCCACTTCTAGCAAATGTGACATGCTGTTCTAAGATGAGGTAGTGATTAATATCAAATGGTGTGGGGAGAAGGGACAGAAACAGCAAAAGAGACAAAAAAATAAACCGACTGTGGACAAAAGTTAGCAAAGGTTATTTCAGATACTAGCACCTGTGGCTGTGTTATGTGGTGCTATCAGCATTGGTTACATACAAACATGCACATTTGTGCAGACTGGGCAACAGAAACTACTTTTTTTTAATACCAACACAAATTGAGGGAGAGAAGAGGTAATGAAGAGGAGGGCTCATTCTCCTCAATTGAAAGCTATACACAAATTCGAGAGCCCTACTCAGCTATGTGGACTGACCAGACCTCCCTTAAGAAAAAGCAAATACTTTTTGTATAAAGAGAACCCTCAACCACCAGGGTTACCCCTTGGTGGCATGCTTCATCATTGGGTTCCTTCCAGTTCCACTGCTGTACGGGGTGTGCTGCTACCTATAAGTTACACAGGAGCACTGAATGGCATCAGACAAATTGCATGAAAAAGATAGGAGGTGGAGGCGTTCTTTTTAGGTTAAAAATACCTGGCTGGTGGCAACTATTGCTTTAATGAATGCCCCAGTCTGTATGAACCTAAGTCACTGTGGAGGAAGCTAATATCAGTAATGGTGAACAGTTGAAAGCATTCCTGGAAAAAAGTAAGAAGAACAAGAGACAAAACACAGCAAACCAAGACAAATCATAATCCCCAATCAGGCCAAAGTTCAAGCAAAATTCAGGAAACTGAGCAAATTAGAAAAAGGAGCAAAACAACAAACGTGAATGAAAAATAATATGGTGAATAAACTGTAGCTAGAACGAACGAGCCAATACAACATGAGAAGCTGCCAGTCACCCCCCTCCAAAACGAAATAACCTGTTTATAAAGAACTGCTGACACTCATGACCTGGAACCCTACCCTTGACCTTCTGGCAAGCTGTCCTGGTGCCCCAGGGGTCTTAGGCTGGTCCATCTCAGTCTCACAGGGATTGTGGTGCACATTCTCTGGTATCTTCTTCCCATAGCAAGTCCCCATCTCTGCACCCCCTGCTTATTCCTGACAGACTCAGCCTGTCATATGTACACAGGTACCCTTTCTCAGATAGGATCCTGGACAAATTGATTATGACTTCTGTAGTCCTTATAATTTATTTGGCCAGACAAATGCGCTGTTTTGTTTGGATTTAATTGTAAGTCTGTAGTGCTTTGGCTGTAAATTATGCTTTATATTTAATTTTGGATTGGCTCAACATACAAATGATGAACACAACTCTTCTAGGTTTAAAAGGGTCTCAAGACAAATAAAATATGAATGTGGCCATGTTCACACTCCAGCCCTAATGAGATTGCCTTTTTAACTACCAAGCTGGACTGAGTTAATTACTCTGCTGGCCCTCTGGCAGTTGTAATTCCCCAGGTAGACCCGACATCCTTAGGTGGCAGTGCCCTAAACATTTTGCCTTCCCCTCCCCTCCCCTGTTTTGTTGAATTTGTTTTTGTTTTCTTTAGGACTCTGTGCACTTTACCACTGCTAACCATTGCTAATGTGCATGTGCTCTCTCTCTAAAATATGGTACAATTGCCCTACACCTACTTGTCACATTTTATTTACCCGTAAGTCCGTAGAAAATTGTATTACATGTAATTAAAATGCTACCAGTGGGCTTGCAGCAACCATTGTGCCAACCGCTAAAGTAGCCTTTGAAAACATGTCTCAAGCCTGCCACTGCAGCCTGTAGGGCAGTTTTCAACTGCTGTTTCGACTAGCAAAATAAACTTAATGCCAGACCTAAATTTTCCTTTTAGTACATATATGTCTCCCCTAAGGAAGGCCATAAAGGATCATAGGGCAACTGCCTAGTATTTAAAAAGTAGTTGTCAGAACCCTTTTCAGAGAGCCACAGGGCACTCAGGGACTTCTGGGCCCAACAATGGTGGTTTAGGTATTTCACTCCTGATGTGCTTGGGCCCGACCTACTGTGGATCCTGAGCAACTGGGCCAAGTGCCCCTTCTGCACTTAACTCTCAATGGTAGCTGTGGTCGAACAGTCAAGGCTCCCTCCGGGCGAGATGTAGATACAGGTCAGTGATCATGATTCATAACTCAAAGTGCAAACAGTACGAAAAATAAATGAATATGCAGTCAAATACGTGCTTTTGTACGAAAAATAAGTATTTTATTTCTAACTCTCACAACAGGTAAAACTCCGAAGCTGATTATCCCACAACAAAATTCTTGAGAGTCACCAGAAATCCCACCTGGATGTCAGCCACATTGATATGTTTATCAAAAGGTTCATCCCAGACATCCAGCCCTACTCTGTATGATTCCCTATCAGCCCCATCTCCATTCCTGAGATGAGTCCAGGCCTTTTCCTTGTGATCGATCACTGAATCAAAGAGCAGTCTTTTGAAGTGTACGGGGAGTCTCTTCTTTTTCCTTCCAATGTGTGTCCCAACCATCTCACAGGATTGTAACAATACACAAATCTGTCTGGTGCAAATTCCTCTCCTCCTCATGTCTTCATCAGGCAGGTCTGGACTTCCCTAAATAGATCCCAGAGTCCCCCATGTAATGTACCATTGCAAACACACATACTCAGTGTATATTACAGGAGGCTTACTGTACAGCACTGTTTGTTACCTTCATGCATTGTACCGTTATGTGCCTACAGTTATTCAGCGCACACACTCAGTTTGCGTGCTACTGTTCAGCACTGCAGTTTTTCTATATTTAACTAGGATGTACTATTTACAAACACACACACCCTGTCAGCCCACACACACAACATGTAACTGCTGCACAACACTTCACCCTTCATTTATTGTACTTCATGCAAGCACACATACACTCAGCACATGCTTTCATTGGGCACCCACTGCACAGCTCTATATCTCTCAAGTAATGTATTGCTCATAAGCATACATAAATCCAGTACTTGCACTAACCACACATGCACTTCACAGTACTTCTCTATCCCTGTACTGTACCCTTCCCAGGCACACATACATCCAGTGCAGAATCACTACCCTGGCGCTTTGCAATACTCTACAAACAGAGATGTTTTGTCTTCTCCTCGGAACATTTAAACAATCTGGCAGTTTTTCGAGCAATGGAGACCTTTTTTTTGATTTGGCTATGTTTTTTTTAGAAATTGCTTTTTAGAAATGAACTTTTTGTTCCTCATCATTTTTGTATTATCTTTTTAATATACAATTTGGCTTTCTATATGCTTTTATTAGTAAAGTAGCACATTGCTTTTTGGAATTTTAGGGTTTATGTCACCTCCATGTTTTTAGCATACATTTTAGGAAGCCTTTTAATCATCTCACGGTCAAGGAGTGGGTGTCATGTGGTCACATTTTAGGCTCAAGGGGTGAGTTAAGCACACAGCAGCTGAACTTTTAAAAATTTGAGTGATTCTGTAGGACTCACTTTTGTGACACAGAGTAAAAAGGACCTGTTTATTACTACGGATTGCTACACAGTATGCTGCTACCACTATGCTCATAAAGCTAACTTCTTCCACCACTATGAGGGCAGCCTTCTACCGCTATGAGGATAGAGCTTTAGGTGCCTTCCCCGTCCAACAAGACCATAATATGTGAGATAAGCCTATGTCATGGCGCACATGCATGATCAGTGTTCGCCTATGACAAAAAATCAGCATTAGGGATCCAGCCAACAGTACAGTTGGGCACTCAGGGCAGGGGTACACGTCTCTTACCTAGAGACACCTTTTCCAGATCAGAACAACCGAAACCAACTCCTAACCTGGAGTGGTTTGGTGATCAGGTTGGTAAAACTGGTGGGAAAGTCTGTCAATCCAGCTCTGTGCTCCACTACAAAGACCAACCTTTGCAAAGAAATAGACGATCCCAACAACTTGGGATTCTCTCCCTTCATAGCCATCAACTATTTCAGTGGCTTAGGATCTGTTTGCACCACAAACATAGTGCCATTTAAATATGGGTGGAACTGACGCAAGGCTCACACTATGGCAAAGCACTCGTTCTCAATAGCCACACAGTTCTTTTCCCTGGGTAGTAACCTCCTACTAATAAAGGCTACCAGATGCTCTCTACCTTTGTCATCCAGTTTAGCTAACACCGCTCCAACTTGTTTGTCAGAGGCATCTGTCTGTACAATGAAAGGCTGACTGTACTCAGGTGCTATCAGTACGACTGCAGTTCATAGTGCCTTTTGCGTGTTCCTGAAATGTATTTTAACACTCCACAATCCATATTACCTTCCGGGCCTGCTTCCTAGAGGTCAACACAGTCAATGGAGCAACTATACTTTCATAGTTGGTGTGAGAAAACAGGGCTTTTTAATGTCCCCTTACATTTTGACCCCATTTGGACTACTAGATGCTGGTTTTCTGACTCTGATTGTGCCCTGGGCTCTGCTAACCAGGCCCAGGGCCAGTGCTCTGTGTAAAAGGTATATGGTAAACTGGTGTAATCAGAATTTGTATTGGCAACCTACCTCCAAGTCTCCAGTATATGGTAGGGCATTTATGTTTAGAGGCCCAGTAGATGCACTGCTGTGGTGCCTGCCGTCATTTTAAAAGCCAGCCCTGTCTTGCAGGCTGCTTTTTAAATAAAAATATGTCCAATTTCGACTTAGGAAATTAAAAGTCTTAAACTACCTTATTTCTACATATGTCACCACTAAGGTCTGCCCTAGGTGCCCAAATGGTAAAGTGCCATGTTAAAATAAGCAGCAACATTATACAAGATGCTTTAGATGCACTGGTGCAGGAAAAACTGCCAATTTAGTTTTTCCCCAATGTAGTAAATTAGCTCCATAGGCTAACATGGGAAGGCTTTATTTAACTTTAATAAAGTCTATCTTTTGATAGGAGTGAGCTGAAATAATAATTCAATATTTCAAATTAATAGTTGCAATGACTATAACAACTTGCCAAGATTGGATGGATTTATTATAACTATTGTAGGAAAGAAGTTATAGACCTGCTTTCCTAAAGTTACCAAATTCAGCCCTGCAGCAGTCCCTTCTGATTGGCCACCCTTTTATAGTTTGAGCAAAGCTGCTTTGATGAGATGTGAAGTGACCTGAACTGAGACAAAGGAGTTGTCTCGTGGGAGCAGATCTGCTGCCTGCAGATTCAGACCAGGAAAGGAGCTGGGTAGCCAAACTGGTCTTCAAAGGGATAAAGACAGGACAGGAACCAGGCCCACCCCCACTCCCTGCAACCCTATGTAGACGGGAGCCCCTGTAATTGAATTAGGAGAGGGGCATGGTAGGGGAGTGTGAGGGAAAGTTAGCCACATCTGTTGGTAAGCTTAGCCAGATCTGAAGCTCCAGGAGAGTTTTTTTTCCATTTTAAATTTTGTGGTGTAGCACTTTCCGGGACATAAATATGCTACACTTCATGGGAAGTGGTCATCACAGAGGATGGCACCCTGCACCCCATTGGTCAGGGGTACCCCCTTCTATCCAGCCCAGAAATCTATATAAATATGGAAGAGCTGCCCAGCAACTCAGATCCCTGCCTGGAAATATCAAGAGACTACCCTGCTAAACCCCTGTTCTGCACCACAAAAGGACTGCACTCAAAAGGACTGCATCTGCTTCACACTTTGGGCTTCACAAAAGAGGACTTTGCTTGGTTTCAAAAGGATTAAGGAGCGGACTTCCTGAAAGCAACACGTACAAAGGAACTTTGAGAAGTCACCTGCATCAACTCCATCAAATCAAGCCCAGCTGACCAGCTTCACAGGGACTTTAAAGGATTTGACCAGGTGCATTGTAGGAATTGTAGTCCCAAACCTCCACGGGGTAAATCAGAGCTTCAGGGCCCTTGGCTGGTGTTGTGGACCCTCAAAAATGCAAAAGACACATCAGTAGAAGAAGGACTGCCTTGCTGGATCCTTGGACTGCACAAGAGAGGACCACACTCATAAGGACTGCACCTGCTGCACTCACTAGACTTCACAACAAAAGGACTTTGCCTGTCTTAAAGAATAAGGAGTGGACTCCTTGATCATCAACAGGTAGAAAAGTGATGTAAGGGCTACCTGCAACAGCAACAACAAGGACAACTCCAGCTGAAAAGCTTCACCTGGATTTTACTTGGATTGACCAGATACATTGTTGGAGTTGTAGTACCTGACCAGAAGAGGCAAACAAGAGCTTCTGACCCCTTAGCTGGTGCTTTGGACCACTTTTCTGCATCAAGAAACACTTCTGGTAGTAAGTGTAAAAGTATTACATCGTGAGCGGCCTGAACTCTTGACTTTGTCCCGGTCCAGCGTGACCTTTTTTAAACCTTTGAGCGCTATTTGATTTTAAGTGCAAGTTTTACTTTTAATCTTTAAATATTCAAATCTCTTGTTCCCTACATTGGATTTTTGTCATTTTATTGTGTGTTGTGTCTTACTTATTTACTGTTGTGATGATATTAAATACTTGACACACCTGTCTCCTAAGTTAAGCCTGACTGCTCGTGAGCCAAGTTACCAACGGTTGAGCAAGGATTAATTTATTGAGATTGGATGGTGATGGTGGTGCTATTACTAGCTGTAGGTACCTACCTGCACCTACTAATAAACCACTTTCCAACATCGACTGACTTATCTGGGACTTTGTGCGGGAAAACCTCAGGCTCACCTCAAAGCCTCTAAATTTCACACCAAAACCACATGCAGAGTCTTACTGGTTGCCCTCTCAGCTGGCATATGTTATTGACAATTATAACGCGCACGGCTACTCGAAGAGTGTCCCGGCGCGAGCCAAATAGGGGCGGAAGTGAACGGATCATTAGATGAAAAGCAGAGTTTTCAGTCTTTTCCTGAAGAGCTTAGAAGCCTGGATACTGCGAAGGTCCAGAGGAAGCGAATTCCAGGCCAAAGCTGCCTTGTATGCCAGGGTACTTCCACCAATTCTCTTGAGGTGAAAGCGTTGAATGACAGCGAGAAGCTGCACCACTGAGTGCAGTTGTCTCGCAGGGACGTAAAACCTGAAATGTTTCCTTAGGTAGACTGGACCAAGTCCGTACAGCGCTGAATGAGCCAAAACAAGGGCTTTAAATTTTACTCTTTCAGCCACAGGAAGCCAGTGAAGATCGTGCAGGTGTTGCCTTACGCTAGATCTAACAGGAATATTAAGAAGAGTCCTTGCTGCTGCGTTCTGGTCAACCTGCAGCCTATTCAAAAGATAACCGGGCAGGCCAATGTACAGGGCATTTGCATAATTGATGCATGAAAGGATTAAGGCACGGGTAACCATTTCCTTGGCTGCCCTAGGGAGGAGGGGGAAAAATGTTCTAAGTGATTTAAGAATGCCAAAGCACTGCCCAGCTAGGTTCTTGATCTGTGTGGAAAACAGAAGATTTTCGTCAAACCAAATTCCTAGGTTTTTAGTGGGCTGACCCACGGAATTAGGCATTGGATAATCAGCTGGACAAAGCGATTCCCTAAACTGGGAAGGGAAAGTCCCAAACAAGAGGATCTCTGATTTATCCTCATTGCATTTGAGCTGCGCGGAGAGGAGCCATTGGAAAACGTCAGTTAGGCATGTTCTGGCACGAGAGGTGGATAGATCAGTTTTGTCCCATGTGAAGAGGAGCTGGGTATCATCAGCATATGCGATGATCTTGGCACCAAATCCTCCACCAGCTGAATCAGCGGGGTGACATATATATTAAAAAGGAGGGCGCTCAAAGTAGACCCCTGAGGCACTCCTGCGGTTACACTTTGAGGGGCAGACGAGGATGGGGGGAGCCAAACTTGCTGCGTTCTGCCCTCTAGGAATGATTTCAGCCAGTTCCAAGCAGACCCTGAGATACCAATGTCCGAGAGGTGGACCAGCAACAAAGAGTGAAGCACAGTATCGAATGCTGTGGAGAGGTCCAACAAAATCAGAGCCGCCCTGCCACCAGAATCCAGACATTCCCGAATGGCTTCAGAGATTTCGACAAGGGCCGTTTCAGTACTAAATGAGGCTCTGAAGCCTGATTGAGCTGGGTGGAGCAGGCCAAACCCTTCAACATAGCTGGTAAGCTGTTTATTAACAACTTTCTTGCAGACTTTCGCCACGGCAGGAAGGAGAGATATAGGGCGATAACTGGCAGAGACAGATGGGTCCAAAGAGGGTTTTTTCAGAAGAGGCAGAAGTTTGGCCTGTTTCCAAGCTAGAGGAACTATAGCAGCCTGTAGAGACAGATTGATAAGACTGTTCACCTCCGGGTTCACTGTCTCTGCAACGAAAGCCAACAGCCTGGCCAGGCAGTGGTCGGACGGGGTACCTGATTACAAGAACTTCAGAACCATCAGGGAGTCAGGCAGAGCAATAGGTGAAAAGGCCACCAGAGAAGGTGATGGATGAGAGGTAGATGTCTGCCCTTTTGGAGACTGGTTCCCTACCATGGAATTGGTGCCAGTATTAAAATTCACCTGGAGAGTCTGGATCTTGTCAATAAAGAAACTAGAAAGTTTCTCGCACCAGGCAGCCTAGATAGGAAGCGTGATGGTCTCTGCGCTAGGGGCTAGGAAGCTCTGCACAATGGAAAAGATTTCCTTGGCATTGTTTCTGGAGAGAGCGATGCGCTCGGCATAGTAGAGGCTCTTAGCGTGCGATATAGACACCTAATATATTTTCGGAGCTTTCCTGAGTGCCAACTTGGCCAATGGGCAATACGCCTGTCTCCAGCAACGCTCCAGTTTTTTACAATGTTGTTTCTGAACTTTGAGCTCACTGGAGAACCATGGTTTTGAAAGGGAATCCCTGATTCGCCTATGCGGTGAAGATGGAGACAGGTGCTCAACCGCCTGCGAAATCCAGCTGGTGAAACTATCAAGGGCTCCCTCCAGGTCCTTAGCGAAGGCTGGCCATGGCTCAGCCAAGACCAGGCTAAAGGCTATAGGATCAATTTTGGGGGGGGGGTCTACCTTGACAGGGCGGTCTAGGTGAGTGGTTATTATTGATGGTCCAAGAAAAGTGGTCCAGGATACCGGGAGAGGAGCTTTGACAGTAATGGGGTAATTAGAGCATATCGGGTCAAGAATATGACCTCCACAGTGCATAGGGGAGCCGACCCATTGAGTGAGCTGTGCGAGGCTCAGGGAGTCAAGGAACTCTCGAGTCTCCCCAGCATCCCCGCAATACAGATGGATATTAAAATCCCCAAGGAATAAAAAGTGGATAAAGCGTAGAGCGCGGGGGATGATGACATCATCCAGGGCTTTGAGGAAAGCTCATGCCGGACCGGGGGGTCTATAGACCAGTGTGCCGCCAGGGTGAGATGGTGATGCGAAAGTCCAGAGTCTCTCCCTCTCCTATGCCCAGGGTCTCACCGCGATGGAAGATCCACTTGTCCCTGAACACCATCGCTATACCTCCACCCCTCCCGGTTTTGCGATCAACGCGAGAAACGTTATATCCCCCAGGAACGGCCAGCTCAATCACTGGATTGGAGAACTCGTTGAGCCAGGTCTCTGTTATAAACAGTAGGTCAAGAGACTCATCAGAGAGGAGGTCAAAGATGTCGTGAGAGTGCTTCCCTAGTGAGCGGGCGTTGATCATAGCCGCTGAGATAAGTTGCCCCTTCTGCCTTTTGATAGGTGGAATGGTAGGGGGAGGGGAGGGGAGACTGCCAATCCAGGGGACAGGCGAAATTTGTAACTCTTGCAGACCACGAATAGGCTATCTAAAACCTCCCAACGGCTTGGACAAGTACAGCATTGGGGGCGGAGCAGGAGCAGCTCGGCACGGCTGTAGGGCCGGGGAAAGGCTCTGAGATGGGGGGCAAAATGGGCAGCATGCCTGGCGCTGGCCGCTTCCGGGACGTTGACGGGCACAGACGGGCATACTTGTAGGCAAACCCCTTGGACAACTAGAGCACGATCGAGCTAAGATGGCGTCTCTAGTTGTCCACCCGGAAGAAAACAGGAAGAGAAGTAGCAGCCGACCGGGCTCGCCCCATACCCGGAGTAAAGTGCAGTGCTATGTGCAGGAAGGTGCAAGCAGCAGCAGTGCAAATTCAAATTCAATTTCACATTACATGCGGTAGAACGAACTAAGCGCCAACTAAAATGACAGTAGAAATAAAAATTCAGCAGTGCAGATTAAAACGGTAGTTAAGTTAAAAGCCGTGAACACAGTTAGGGAGATCCCTGGTCACATAACCCCACATGGTATATATACCACGTAGATGCTGAAGCCTGATAATGAAAAGTCCATGTGCGTCTTTATGGAGCAGCATGTCCTGCTGGCAAAGGGAACCTCACAGCTTTTCACATGGGACAAGCACAATTGGATCCCCACGATAACCCGATTGTACATCCCACACAGTACACTTGGCGCCGGGCCCATAGTTTGATACGAATCTCAGACATGGTTCATTCACAGGCGCTGGTGTTGAGAAATAAGAGTATTACTGGAGGATAACAATAGATTGCTCCTTGAAGCTAGACTAAAATTCAGCTCTATTAAGGTCCTCCACCAAAGGCATTGGACACCGGAGAAACTCTATAGGGCCTGCATGCAGGCAGACTCTAGGTGCTGGAGGTGTAAGGCGTTGGAATGTGATATAGTGCATGTCCCATGGGACTGTATGATGCTTGCGATCAGAGTGGGTTATGCTAAAGAGCGAGGTCAAAGTAGCTGCTCGGTTGATGAATCCTCAGGGTTTGCTGCATGACATGGCGGTCCTCATGGAAAATCCATACCCTGAAAATGTTGGCTGTCTAAGATATTGGCAGTGGAAAAGGTGGAGACTAGCTAGAATTATTACCCCTCTGGTAAGCCCGTGGCAACACGGCTTTATACCAGGGAGAGGGACTACGGACCATATCTGCCGGGCAATTTCATTGTTTGATATAGCGGAAGCCTCAGGGGAGCAGATGCACCTTATTTTGCTCGACGCACTAAAAGCTTTTGATCAGGTCGAATGGGCATATCTCTGGGGCAACCTTAGAAATAAAGGTTTTGGACCACGAATATCAACGGCCATAAGAGCTATGTACGTGCAATCTTTTGCAAGGATTCAATTGATGGGTAGGGAAACAGAAAGGATTTGGATAGCCCGTGGTACAAGACAGGGCTGCCCTTGCTCCCCAATCCTTTTTGCATTATACATTGACCCATTCATAAGTGCAATCATACAAGATCAAGTAATCAAACCATTTGTGGTCAGGGGGTTTAATACCAAGGTGTTAGCATATGCTGACGATATAGCTGTCATCACCCCTGACCCAATAGGTGCATTAGCAAGGATCGAAGAGTTGGCCCAGAATTTGGCAGGGAGTCTGGGTATGGTTTGAATACTGACAAGACTAGGATTGTGTGTACTTAAAACACAGCATGTCAGGATCCACGTAAGACTGAGGCCGCTGCATATCTTGGGATAAATGTCTCGGTGGAAGTTGGTTCCATATGGGATATCAATGCGGCTCCTCTCATAGAGAAGGTAGGTAGAGATTTAAGAAGGATAGACAACTTACATCTGTCTATCATAGGAAGAAGTAATGTGATCAAAATGACAATGTTCCCTAAGGTTTTCTACCGACTCCGATGTATTCCGCTGGAACCAGCAAATGCTTTTTTAAAGATTTTAAATGGAATATTTTTGCAATTCATATGGAACTACAGAAAGATCAGGAGATCCATAACATTCATGAGATTACCACAAGATAGGGGGGTTAGCAGTTTCTAACCTTCTATATTACTATTGGGCATAATGCTGCAGCAAATGGGTATATTGTTTAAATCCAAGGCAGAAACAACCCCGGGAGGACAGGATGAAATCCCTCCATCTATTTTCGAATTGGCTATTGGTGGTGCAGCACCAGGGATTCTAATGAGGCAGCTGGAGGGGAGTTATAAAAAAACACGATTTAAGCCTCTTAGAGCGGCCTGGAACGTTTGGCACAAAGTGTGTAAGCATTTAGAAATCCCAAAGCTACAGAGATACATATCATTGTGGCGGTCACCAGTTTTTCCTGCCCCACTATATGACGCAATGGGTAAAAGATGGGAACAGGCTGGAATTATTAGTATAGGAGACATACTTAATCTAAATGGAGTTATGTCATTCATAGAACTCCAGGACAGATATGGTGTGGACTCCAGTTCGTTTTTTAAGTATGCACAAATCAGGGAGACAATCAGACCCGTTATGCCACATATAAGGGCAGAATACAGGTGTTAGAGTGTTTGGTATAAAAACAGCCGCTTATTAAGGATCTATATTCCATCTTGACTGCGGCCAATGTGGATGACATACCTAGAGTCGAAACCGTATAGGCAGACAAACTGGGGAACCCGGATGTTGATTTAAGTAGATCATTATTGTTGTCTAAAACGGTGTTTTTATCTGCCAATTTAAAAGCGCAACATTTTAAAACAGTTTTTAGTTTATATTTTACACCGGCAAAATTATTTGCTTGGGGGAAAAGGGAAAACGACCTCTGTCCAAGGTGTGCACAGGGTCCCGCTGATATGGTTCATATGTACTCCGAGTGTATCAAACTTAATGAATTAAAACAGGGGATTGAAACATTTCTGTATAAAACTTTATTGCGGGCGGTGCCACTATCTCCGACCATGATGTTACTAGGTTGTGATGAGACTTTACAGTTGGAATCAACGCAAGTTGGCTTTTGCTTTATGGTAACCGCAATAATTTGCATAATGATCGCATCAAAATGGAAGGATGTGGATCCTCCGACATATCAAGCGTGGTACGCCAGATTGTTTTATGTATTTAATTTTGAGATGGGTTTGTACAAATGTAAAGGTCGGAGGGCGAAGAAAAGGGGCATCCAAGTTTGGAGTCCGCTTATGGAATAGAATAAGTGGTCTATCATGTACTATTTTTTATGAATGTCTGTGTTAGTCATCTTCCGATTCCGGTTCACTGTATTTACTGCTTTTCTGAGATGCTAAAATAAAAAATATAATTTAAAAAAAAAGGAAAAGGTGGAAATCTTATGCCCTTGGAATTCCGCCATGCCGCCATCTTGTAATACATGTCTATCCAGTATGCATGACATGGTCTCCTATGAAAAAATTATTTACAAACTGAATGACCATATGCAATAATTCGAAGAGGTCTGGGGCTCTTTCTTACATCTGTGACTAGGCTCAAGCGGTGGGACACAGAGATATGATGGGGCATACCTATGTTTTTGACAATAGCATTCGTATATCAGTGCTCCGGTTCACAACCCTAGAACTACAACATATACCCACAAAATGCTGGAATAGGCGTGACTTGGAGTACCTGAGGCCACTGGTTCACACGCACTCACACGTTACAGTGAAGAAAGAGGCACATCTGAATTTGTTCAAACATACATGACACTCATCGCCCCTGGCCTTATCACTGTGCTTTATTGAACTCACGGCATTGGGATGATGGAAAGTGGTTTCATACAGAGAAAAGGGGGAATAATACTCTACCCTCACAATATTCCCCTAATCATTCCTTCTTTTACCCATCCCCCTTGCCTGCCTTTGCCCACTAAATTGTTTTGTATTACGCCTCCCTCTCTTTCAGTATCAGTAGTACTGTCATATACGTGAGACTTATGATGTTGTTGTGAACATGTTACTTTGCATACAATATATATTTGGATTTATATAAAACCAATGAAGAATTGAAATATAAGAAACATGTGAAAGAACTACTACAGCTTCAGGAAAATCTCGCTTTATTTGCAAACTATAAAAAAGTGTTTTTGTAGCATCTTCCATCTTCTTTGATTTGAAGATTGTGCATGTGCATGAAGGGGGAGCTTACTGCACATACACATTCTTGCACACAACTCAGACACCCATGCACAATGGTGCATGTGTGCTGCCATCGGTGGTAGCATGCTCACTTTTGCCCATGATGAGGGCATCATCATATTGTTGTAAATGAGATGCAGCCCTGTGTAGCCAATTTGTATGTGCGTGGTGTTGAGGCAAGGAGGCCAATGTAACACTCTGCCGCCTCTCCAGTCAATATGCCCCTTTGCTTGTGCATGAAAAGCAGCCCTGTGTTCACCAAGTGACAAAGCATGTAGTGAGTCTGAATACCATAAACACATGCAATGCCGCAACATAGGATTATGCACCCTTCTGTCTAAAAGGTGCATATTCCACAATGCACACATTTAGCATAATTGAGGCCTAATGTGATGTCATACTAGGAGCAGAGGGGATATGTTTCCAACAGTACAGTGCATGGACTATGCATATCAGGAATGTGTTGTCTTGTCTGTGTGCCATGCTCACAGAACTATAATGTCCCTGTAAAGATGCATGACAAGTGAAGTATGACACCAAGCAAGAATAACAATTTAGCACCAATGCATGTCACCATCACCCCTTACATCAAAATGCACTTATCTACTCTAAAGTGTACACATGTGCCATACAGATAACAGTATTCTACAGTGATCACAGTCCTGGTGTGAGATGCCCATTACACCTTGACGTTCATGGAAACAAGTACTTGGGGAAAGTCAACAGTGGCAGTGAACAAATATGCAGTCATGTCTGTAAACATCCTCACACAAACAAAGGCATCCAATATTCATGAGCAGAACAGCATGTATCATCCATGTGTCCATCTGAGGGGCATATTCCCAATCACACATCACCCTGCCAATCGCACCTGATGTGACGTTGGGGTGGTGATAGGGGCTGAGCACCACTAAGAAGCCAGTGTAAATCCACAGCCATGTAATCTAGGCCCACTTACACACTGCACGTGGTGTGAACGTTGAGGGTAATGGGTGTTGTTTCTGTCTGTCCACCCTGCAACACCTTTAGAAAGTCACGCTGCCCTATACTCACAACGGTTAAGCCAACAGGAGGGCAGTGAGCAATGTATGCAAGGAAAACCATGACCCCCAACATGCATACAATTAAAATCCCAATTGCCAAAGCTATTGCGGTTTACATGTGTACTGCATTGTGCAGCACACATAGAGACAGCAATTAGTCAATCATTGCTAATGTGCCTAAAGGGGTCCCACCTCACACATAAACATTCTTGCCCCGAGCCCATGCACATTTGCACTACCCTGCAAAGCTGCCTGTCTGTGTGCCACACTGACAAGTCAAGTGCCAGTGCATGATGAAATGTATGCCTGCACCATAAACATGTAAACATGGTGCAGGCCTCTGTCACTGAAGTGGATGAGTTTGGAGTTTATCCTTTAAGGGGCAGGTCTCACTCTGTCACTTCCTCGTATCCATACAACACTTGATGTAAGAAAGACATCTGCAGTCCAGCAATGCACTAGTGTCCCAACTGTGACCAAGACCCATATTTCCTCCAGCTTGCAACATCTCACCATTGTAAATGCACATAAGTGCAAGCATCACTGGGTGAAAGTGATAAGGGGCAGTAAAACAGAAGCTGTACCATACCTGCAGATCAACATGCATCGATGAGAATGTCATTACTCACTTTGACTTTACAACATTAACATGTATCTACACAGTTTGCATCATGGCAAATTTAGCATACCTCCCTGCCCATATCATGTGGCACATCACATCAACCCAGATCACAACAGTGTGATAGCCCTACTCATTCCACAACAACAATCATGTTGCATTGCCAACAGCATTGTGTGGTAGCATGCAATCCACACCTCCAAAAGTTAACAATCTTTAAAAAGATCATAGTGTACTGAGTAGGGGTGACTCTACTACAATGCAATGTACAGACACATACATCTGAGCTAATCTACATTGACAACAATGTGGTACAACCTGCACCACTGTCCCTACTGAATAGAGGACACAACTGGTGCTGCATGTGTGAAGAAATTTGCCACTCACATTTGGCATACTTGTAAACTGTAAGAAAATAATTGACAAATCTAATGTCACATCAGTGATGTTGTACGATGATTCACTATCCTGCATTCCTCCTAAACATCCTGAATGGACATGGTCATGCAGTCTGATTGTAAACTGATCTAATGCATGATCATACTTGAGACACACATACAGCAGCATCTCACCATTACATTGTAGAGGGAGAAACAACACCTCCTGTACAGCCGCCTGTCCCACTCTTCAATGATGAAGATGAAGACATCTCAACCATTGACCAGGACACCCTTCAAGAGCTGCTCAACTCCGTTGGCAGCCCATCTCCGGAAGAAGGGACATCCAGCAGCGTCGTGATAGCTCCACCCCCTGTACAAAACACACAGCAGCAAGCACCCAACACCACACCTGTCTCCCTGGACCTTGAGGACCCACTTCTAACATTTCAATGTCGTGCGGTAGAGGTCCAGCAGGAGATGGCTGGTCAGGTGAGGGTGGGGTTTGACAGCCTGGCTGCCAAAATAGATGGGGTACGTGGGTGTCTCAGTCCATCATAGGCAACCACAGTCCGCTCCATGCTCTCCAGCATTCCATGGCTGACATCGTTGGAGTACTGACTCAGAGACAAGAACAAATGTCCAGTCAAAGTGGCTCCAGCGATGTCACCAAGGAGTTGCGTCACATGAGAATGATCATGGAGAACATGGAGCGGATGCAAGCTTCACACTTGGCAGCCATAGCTGCATACCACAGAGACGTTGCTGGAGTCCTCCAAGCCCTGAAGCTTCTCATCACAGTAGTGCTGCCTAAACCTTTGGCACAGATGATTGCTGCTGCAACTTCAACATCCACATCTCACCCCCCTGATGTGTCACTGCCTCTCAGTGCCCCAGCCAATCTTCCATCACACACACGGGAGGCACATGACACATCAGAGGAGGAAGATGTGGATGAATCAACAATCTTGCGAAGAAGTCAGCGGTAGCACTCATCTCTGTCAAATGGACTGTTTCTGCTTGGCTCTGTGCCTAGCATCATGCCCCGGAACATCAGCTTCCACTGTCCCCTGAATCACTCTGCTACACTCACCTTGGACTTTGGTATGGATTGCCATATTTCGTGTTGTTCCCAATGACACTGCATTCAGCCTTCTGACTGAACTCTGCCTCTTCCGCAACATGTTGTCATATAGCGTTGCTAGAACTTGCGCAGGAGCAGAAGAACGTTAATTCCCAATGTCCCTCTGGCAACCCCAACCACCCAGTGAGTTCGCTCAGGTCAATTGAGTCACCAGGGGGGAAAGGGGATGGGGAGTAAAGAAGAGACAGCCTGGTTAACGTGGTTCTTCTCCAGAGGGTTTTCTATCTTCGGCTCCCTTCTGCGATAACTGAACTGTGAGAGAATGAAAGAGCACAACAGAATATGTATAATCCTATTCTAAAAGTAAGATGCGGTTGACTATACTTTACTTAATACTTTAGTTCGTACCCACTACTTTCTAGGTTCTTGCTCCTCTTCTTGTTCTGAGCTTTCTTTATGTATCAATTCTTATGATGTAGTTTCTATATTACAACAGTATTAATGCAATCTACAGTTTATTTAGTTGTATGATTATTGTTTTTTCTCTCTTTTTTCCTTTAGGAATTGTACTTGCGTGACTGAAGATTGGGCTGGATGTGCTGGACGGAGTTCCTGGAGGTAAATACTAGAGCGTAGCTTCTTATTGTTCTTTGTTCTTCATTTCCTGTTGAGTACTGGATTATGTCTCAATGATTAGTTTCTTAGTTTGATTGCTTGCGTAGGTATGAATTGATCCGTTTCATAATGCTATGACCCAATTCTATTTGCCTCAGGTAGGAGGGAAAATAACACTGAATAACTTTTCTACAGTACGCTGCTCTCTCGCCCTTGCGCGGAAATTCTCAGAAGTGAACGCTACTCCCAGAGACTACAACAGCGGACGGAGTAGCGTGACTGACTCCTGACAAAGACACTATTCTTTTGTATTTGCGCATGACAAATTATTATCTCGGCACAAATGGAAGACCTTACTGAGGAGAACCGAAGGTTAAAAAACGACGAGTGTGACGCTTCTACCTTGGCTTGCTAACACAACGGAGAAACTCTAGAAACCTTGTTGCCTCACGGAATTAGTCAGGTGAAGTGCGCATTCGTTTGACAGCGCGCACTCCACATTCCATTTGTGTTTACTGGAAAAATAAACTAGTGCGCTGCAGGAGAGGTTGAGTTGCCAGCCATCTTCAGTTGCCAGCGCTGCCAGCTCAACCTCCACTTATTACTCACTGCTGTACCACGCAAACTCCTGTTCACCTTATTTCCAGAAATACAGGCTATTGTAGAGTTATTTGCAGGAATCCTCCTAAGGATCCTGACAATACCCACTCTCAAGGAGGGTTCCTCCATTTGTGGTTTGTTTGGGAATTTCCTATGAAAGGCCTTGACCAGACGCGGGGCGTGAACATCTTGGTACTTTTCCCATGATCTTTCATCTGGTCAAAAACTCTTCCAATCGATCAAATAGTACAGTTCATTCGTAACCTTCTTTGAATCTAGGATTCTTTTTACCTTGTATTCTGTTCCTCCTTCCTTTAGCAGTGGTTCAGGAGGAACTGTGAGCCTCAAACCTGGTTGAACCTTTTTCAACAGTGTGACATGAAAAACGGGATGAATTTTAGTACTTTCTGGGAGAGTCAAACGATAAGTCACTGAATTTATGATTATCTCTTTGGGATATGGACCCACGAAGCGGGGTTGAAACTTTCGGCTCCCTTTTAACCTCAGATATTTTGTACTGAGCCAGACCCTGTCTCCAACCTGCAGGATGGGTTCTTTTCTTTGTTTTTTGCCGGCAAAATGTTTATAACGATCTTTAGCATTATTCAAATTTCTCACAGCGACTTGGTGAACCCGAGCCAGATGTTGAAATATATCTTCTACAGCTGGTACCTCTACACTTACACATTCTAATAATGAGTTTGAATGCAGACCGTAGTTCTTATAGAAGGGAGAGAAGCCAGTAGAGACATTTGTTGCATTATTGTGGGCAAACTCTGCCGTCCACAGTAGTTCTGGCCAATCCCCTTCCTGATCCAACAAAAATAGTCTAAGGTAGTGTTCCGGCTCTTGATTAGTTCTTTCAGTTTGTCCGTTAGTCTCTGTATGGAAACTAGTAGAGAATCTGGACTCGATATGTAACCCCTTTGTGTAAGCCCTCCAGAATTTTGATACAAATTGGGCCCCCCTATCTGTGATGACAACCTTGGGTATACCATGTAGCCGAATTATGTGTTGGATGAAATGTTGCGTTAGTTGTTTGGCGGTGGGAATGTTTTTTAAAGCAATAAAATGTGTCATTTTAGTGTAAGTATCTACACAACCAAAAATTGTGTTATATCCTTGTCGAGAGGGTAGGTCTGCTATAAGATCTAAGGTCACCGTGTGCCAGGGGTGTGGAGGGGTTGGTAAGGGGCGCAGAAAAGCTTTAGGGGCCTGTCTCTCTGACTTTCCCCGAGCACAGGTCTCGCAACTAGTCACGTATTGTTGAATATCTTGATTAATTTGTGGCCACCAAAATCTTCTTTTAACCAAGTCATCTGTCTTTTGGTTTCCCTTATGACCAGCCAAAGGGCTATCATGACATTCGTAAATTGCCTTAGCTTGTAATTCTTTTGTGGGTAAATACAAGGCCTCATCTTGGTAAGGTAACTGATCTCGGATTTCTCTTTTGGAATCTTGCTCTGCCCATTCCTTCATTTCTTTAGGACTAAGGGATTCTATAACTTCTCTCCCAATAGTCTCATTGGAGATTGCTCCCATAATTGTTTCTTTGGGGATTATTTCTTGTTTTTCAATTAAGGTCTTGTGGTTTTCAGTATCCATCCTTGATAATGCATCAGCCTTTCCATTCTTAGCTCCCGGCCTGTAGGTTATGATGAAATCAAAATCAGCAAAGTATAACGACCATCGAAGTTGTCGGGGAATTAAAGTTCTTACGGATTTAAAAAATTTCAAATTTCTATGATCAGTGAAAATGGTCACAGTGTTCCTTGCTCCCATTAACCCTTTCCGTGCTCATGACGAGCTCAGCTCGTCATGCTGCGCGGTAGCGCTGTGCGCATGACGAGCTGAGCTCGTCACGACCCCACCCGCGATCGGAATGTCCAGCATACGAGCGGAATTCCGATCGCGGTCAAGGGGTTAAGTAGTGTCTCCATTCTTTAAAAGCATCATTAATGGCCAATAGTTCCTTCTCTGTTATCGTATAATTTACTTCTGCTGGATTCAACTTTCTGGAACGATAAGCCACCGGATGCAGTTGCCCCGTCTCCTTGTGTCTCTGCAATAGAATACCTCCAATGGCAAATTCTGACGTATCTGTCTCTAGGTAGAATGGCTCTGATGGATCCGCATGGAGTAGTACTGGGGCAGACGTGAAACTTTTCTTCTAGGAGTTAAAGGCTTCTTCTGCTTCTTTAGACCATTTGAAGGATACTCCTTTCTTCAACAATCGAGTCAAAGGAATGATTTTCTGGGAGAATTCATCGATGAACCTCCTGTAAAAATTCACAAAACCAATGAAGCTTTAAACTTCCTTCACTGTTGTTGGGGATTTCCAATATGTGATGGCTTTAACCTTCTGCTCGTCCATTGTTATTCCAGAAGATGAGATCACGAATCCCAAAAACTCTACAGTAGTTACATTGAAAGTGCATTTTTCCAACTTGGCATACAAGGTATTTTCTCTAAGTGTTTGGAGTACTGCCCTCACTCGCTTCCGATGTTCTTCTTCAGGAGCCGAGTAGATCAGAATGTCATCGATGTATACGATGACACATTGATCTATGAAGTCTTTTAGGACGTCGTTAATAAAATGCTAAAAGGCATCGGGAGCGTTGCAAAGCCCATACAGCATTACTTGATATTCAAACATGCCATACTTTTTCCTAAATGCTATCTTCCACTCATCACCTTCGCGTAGTCTAATCAAGTGGTAAGCACCTCTAAGATCCAGTTTGGTGTAGATTTTTGCTCCTTTTATTTGATCCAAAAGTACCGAAATAAGGGGCAAGGGGTATCGATTTTTGATTGTGATTCGATTGATCGCTCGATAGTCAGTGCAAGTTCTTAGTCCCCCCCTTCCCAGGAACAAAGAAAAGGGGGGAAGAGACTGGGGATTGAGAAGGTCTAATGAATCCGTTGTCCAAATACTTCTCCAGGTAATCTTTTAAATGCTGGTTCTCCTTTTCCGTCAGCATGTATATCCGGCTGCAGGGCAAATTAGATCCTGGTTCAAATTCAATTTTACAATCGTAGGAACGATGTGGGGAAGTTTTTCTGCTTCTACTTCATTGAACACATCAATGTAATCCTGGTATTCTTCTGGAACCTCATTCGTTTGTATCACACAAACAGACACTCCGCTCTCGCAAAGTTGAGTTGCTGCATTTAGTTCCTGATGTTGTTCATGTTTCTTGAAACAATTTTCCCTGCAATACTCAGAATTCATTTCTACAGTTCTTGCACTCCAGTTTAGAGCAGGATTGTGTTTAGTCAACCAAGGTAGTCCCAATATGAGTTGGAACTGTGGAGCATCTATTAAATTAAATTGTATCACTTCTTGATGTACTTCTAAGCATAATAATTGTACTGGTTCCATGTGACTTACGATGTGTCCTGAAGAGAGATTGGTGCCATCAACCACTCGGACTGCTTCGCTCTTGTCCTTTTTGATGGCCCTTAAACCAATATGATCAGCAAATTTTAAGTCACAAAAATTTCCCGTAGCCCCAGAGTCGATCATCACCAAGACTTCTTTGAGAACTTGATGTGTAAATTTTAACATCACTAAAAGGACCAAATGAGGTGAAGATACTTGTAAGGTGTTCGCCACCAGATGGTTAATTAGAGTTGTTTCCCAATTCGCATCCACCAGTCCAACTCCACTTACTGGTGGTGCTGCCAGTTTTCCTTAACCTGCAATTTTGGTTTCTTTGGACACATCTTAACAAAGTGGCCCCCAGCACCACAGCAGAGACACAATTTATTCAATCTTCTCTTCTCTTTTTCATCTTTCGACAACGGACCTCTAATTGTGCCTATTTGCATGGGTTCCACACCCGTAGTGCTTTCTGTGGTTCTTACTATTTCTGTTTTCATCCTGTCAAATCTTGGAACATTGGACTTAAATTCTTTTTTCTTCTCTCCTTGTCTTTCATTTTGACGAAAGTCTATTTCCAAGACCAAATCTACTAACGCTGAAATCTCAGTTGGTCTATTAGGAATTAGTGCCAGGGCATCTTTTAACTCGTCCTTCAGTCCTTGATAAAATACCGTGGCTCTTTTATTCTCAGACTATTCACTTTCTACAACTAATTTATTAAATTGAGCCAAATAGGTAACCAGTTCACGATTTCCTTGTCTCAGTTCCAATAATTAATTATCGGTCACTTTAAATGACTTCTGGAGATAGTGGACTTGAATGAGTACATCACAGTTGAGACTGTAGACACCAGGGTTAGTACTCCACAAAAGGTATATGAAATAACACTCCGGATGGAGGGAGACAAGCCAAGACAGGTGAAAGCACTTTTTTGGGAAAGACTATCAAGGGGCTATGACATACTTCTAGCAGAAAAAGACTGGCCACCACAATTTGTCAGGGAGTGCCCACACGGCGAGGACATTATTATGCCTGCCTTCTCCAACCATATTCCAATTCATCTAAAATATACTTATGCCAGGAAATGGGAAGTAGCCCAGGCCCCAGCATTATATAAAAATCATGTAGGATGGGATGAGGACTCCCCTCACCATAAAATACATCTGAAACATGAACCTACTGCACAAAGGCAGTATCCAATAAAGCAAGAAGCTAAAAAACAGGTCAGGGAGATCTTAGATCAACTTGAATACCAAGGGGTGATTGAAACATGCACCTCCTCCATGAACAATCCTTTGTTTCCTGTCTCCAAACCAGACAATACATATCGTCTAGTTTTGGATTACAGACACCTAAACACTTGATTCTAAAACCTTTGCAGTGCAAAATGCACATAGTACAGCATTAATGAATAACATTGTGCATAAAAAATACAAAACAACATTAGACATCTCAAATGGTTTCTTTTGTCAAAACATAGCACCTGAAAGCAGGTACTTAACAGCATTCTCCATAATGGGGACCCAGCGTCACTTTTGTCGACTCCCACAAGGGTTCAAGAACAGCCCAGGTTTATTCTCAGCGAGGGTAAGGGAGTTACTACAAATTTATGACAATGAGGCATTGTCCTATGTCGATGACATCTATCTGACAGACGATGACCTGGACAAACACTTGAACAGGGTGAGCACCATTATACTGGGCTTCGCCTCTGAGGGCTACAAGTTCAACTTTAAAAAGTCCCGAATTGCCCATCTCAATGTCCTATTTCTAGGATATGAGCTTTCAAGTGAAGGAAAGAGCTTGGCAGCTAACTTTTTTGAAAAGTGTGCGCTGCTCCAAAAACGCTAAAAAACTTACAATCCATCCTGGGTTTCCTAAATATTGGAAGAACATACATTCTAAATTACGCAGAAAGGGTTAAACCTCTCGACGCATTAATCAAACCTGATTTTTCAATCAAAAATTGGACAAACGAACACACAGAAATCTTGCGTTCACTCCAGGCTAACATGTTAGCAACAAATCACTTACAAACACGCGTAAGTCAACGCAATTTGGTGATCCGAATAATTTCGGGTCAATGCGGATTCACCTACTTAACCTTCAATGAGGGAGAGAAAATACCAATTGCATACAAATCTCATTTGTACACACAAGCGGAAATGCGCTTCAGTTCAACTGAAAAAATTGTAACAGCAGTTCAAACCGCTGTAGCAAAAGAAAGAGCCTTAGCCCAAGGGAAACGCATTATTGTCGTAACCCCAGTACCAGCTTTAGAAGCGGTCACAAAAGCAAGCATTCCAAATGCTAAAGCATTACATCCAAGATGGATACAATGGGTTAATTCTCTTGCTGCAACAGATGTTGATATGTTTTTGATCCTGATTTAAAAACACAAGCATTCCTGCAATATGAACAAGAATGTCCTCTGCCTACTGAAATTCTGCCTCTCGAACAGTACGAATTCATAATTTACACTGACGGATCCGCACAACCCGCAACAGGGAGTAAGCAAGCTTACAGTGCAGCGTGTGCAATCGTTAAAGGTCGCATGCGAAATGGCATCTTCAGACCTATGGTCACAAAAACCCAGTCTCTAGGAGATTGTACAGCTCAGCGAGCTGAACTACAAGCATTCAAACTGGCACTTGAAAGTACAGATCGAGAATTCCCCACACTGATAGTGTGCGATTCCTTTTACTGTGTTCAGTCGTATAATGAATATATACAAAACTGGCTTGAAAATGGTTTCAAAGATGCGAAAGGTGGCACAATAAAGCACAAAATGCTTTGGGAACAAGTAGTTCAGTTGAAAAACGAACTACCAAAGGCTCACGTGATCCTCCACTGAGTCATCAACGTGATGGCGTTCACGTTGCAGGGAATTCATTGGCTGACGAAGCCGCAAAGGGGGCTGTTCAGACGGCTTCCGTAGCTGCGATCACTCGTTCAAAAACAAAAATAGATAGTGAGATAATGTTGGCTGTCAATGCTACAAGCAAAGGCAGTAGTGCAGCGTTACCAAAAAAGTTTCCACTCAAGTACTCTTATGTAATTGATGCGAACAACGTTCCTTTTGCTTGAATCCCTGGAGTGGGGGATAGGGTAATTCCAAACAAGGAATGTAGATTAGGACTAATCCTAGCAGCACACGAAGGGATAGCTTCTGCCCATGCAGGTGTTTCTGCAACAGTATCTTTACTCAAGCAAAGATATTGGTGGCCTGGCATTAGAAAACAAATGAAGAACTATGTTTTAGAATGTGATATATGCCAACAGATGAAAGTCTCCACAGTGAAACGCCCTGCGCAGACACCCCTGTTAATTTCAGATAAACCATTAGCTTGTGTTTACCTGGCCCACTGCGGTCCCTTGCAAAGGGACGGTAACTATAAATATATCATGGTTGCAGTGGATTCATGCTCTAGGTTCCTATGGATATGGCCTGAGCGCTCGGCTGACGCTCGAACTGTTATAAAAGATTTGCGAGTCTTTATCGGCACATACGCAATAGGCACGCTACATTCTGACCAGGGCCCTGCGTTTAGCTCTCGGGCTTACAAAGAAGCCATGGCCAGTCTGGGGCGTTGCATTGCGGTACTCCTCTCCATTCCATCCTGAGAGAAATTCGGTTGTGGAAAGGAAAAACCGGGACATAAAGCAGTCTATAACAGCTAGGGTATTAGGTTCGGGTGATGGGTGGGTCAAACACCTTTATGGGGTCCAACGCTCATTGAATAACCTGCCAAGAAGTTCTCTAGGGGGGGTCACTCCATATGAGGTCCTATTTGGGACAAGAATGTGGGTACCAGATCTCGATGATGTAGGCACAGTGGTGGAAAACAAAACGTTTGATATCAAAGATCGTTTGGCTGTTTTACAGGAACTGAATGAGTTAAGAACGAAACAAAGCAATGTATTCCTACAGCCAACCACCACTGGGGAAAAACTGGCGGTCCCAGCAAGGCCTGTCTGGATTCCAAAAGTTGGGGATCTAGTCAGAGAAAAAATTGCGGACAAGAAGGAATTTGGACCTTCTTACAGACAACCAGTACCTGTCCTAGCAGTTCAAGGAACAAGAACAGTACTTCTGCCGCCCCTTGCTGGAAGAAAGGAGAAAAGATTTGTGTCCATCGACCTCATCAAACCACAGTATGTGGCCAATACTAAATAGTAGGCCTCGTGGACTCCGACCTAGTAGCAGACGCACTCCTCTCGCTACTATCCAAGAGGTTCAGACTGAAAGACTGATAACAATCGTGAATTCAGCTGTAACAGATGGAGGACTAAGCAACAACGCTATGGAACTCATCCCTCTTGAAAATCAAGTAACAGTTCATCCAAATACACCTGTCTACACCAATGTAGCAAGTGATCAACTGGTTCCAGCGATTTCTACAAATCCTGATGCAATTCCAACAATTGACAGAACTACTTCTGGCTATTTCATTAACTTTGATACATTCTCAGAAGATCCGAGTGAACCTGAAACGACGCCAGCATCATTGAAATTCAAGCAGCAAGTACAAGACTTTCTTCACTTTTTGAAAAAGACTTATTTGGTTTCTCCATGGATTGAACTCTGGATTACATCTGGACTTTTTGTTTTCCTGCTCTGGCTAGCTTTGGTTACAACTGTGAGCGTGCTTATAAGTGGCAGATACATCCATGTGAATACTGAAGGAAAAAACGTGAACGTACTTTTGAAACCTCATAAATCTTCCCATCGTGAAGCAAGAGACTTGTCATCAGTGAACATCACAGCTATTCCTATACAGGATGGTATAGTGTGGGACAAAACAGATTTTGATATCTTCGGCCCGACGGAACAATTGAACATTCCACATTTGTTTAAAATTTCACTAAGTGATCTAATTTCGTCCAGTACCTATTCTGATGATTGGGACTTTGAAACTGTTAATGACATAATGTTTGACTTAGAAAAATCTGCTGCATTTTCTAAAAATGAATATTTAGAGGGTTCATCAGATTATGAAGAGCTGTATTGCTATAACCACTATGGTCATCATTATTTGCATAAATCTGCTTATTCTAGAAATGTGTTTATGTTTAACCAATGGGAGCATTGTCCTACGCCACCACAAGGTAGTTCAAAAACATTTGCCAACAAGTTTCCATATTTTTCAGGTTACAATACATCTTATCCAGAAACGTTTTACTACAAAAATGTAAACAAAACAGGACTGAAAATTATGTTAACAAATACAAAACAGATTTATTCTGCATTATTTATTGCCCAACTGTCTAGACAGGGTTTCAACTTATGGAAAGACACAATAGACACAAAAACTGTCTGGGGTACTAAAGATTGGCAAGTGCAGGGGATAGAAGCTTTATTTAGAGCCTGCATCATCCCTGCACAAATAATGTTTTTGAATAAAACTGTCCAACAAACATCTTGTCTTGGACTAGCCAAGATCAAAGAGATGAAAACACCTTCTGTACCAACACCTGCAAGTGATAATAATACACAAGCAGAGGTGAAAGTTGACAATATACTACAACTCAACAGATCTAATCCTAATTGGAAAAAATGGTTGATCTGGCCCACAGACACGAACAACTGTCAGGAAAGATTCCTGAATAAAACTCAGGGCTTTACTATTCATAGGCCAGACCCAAGATACGTCCAAAGACAGCATCCGGGGGTAGTAACAACATACAGTGTAGGAAAATGATGCCTCGATTGGCTTCAGAAATCTACACTACAGGATGTGAAACAACACTTATCCTTACTTAAAGAAGACACAGACATTAGGGAATTCTTGCTTGGACCAAGAAAACCGCGTCAAAAACGTTTCATATATGCCGGCATTTACGCTGCCTACAATGAAGCATGGAAAGTGTCACAGATGGAGGCCGCAGAACGAATACGTGAACTTGATCGTATTAATTTAGAGAAAACACTCACTGTGGTCGACAATGGGTTAACAACTTTGTCCTCCAGAATATATTCGTTGGATGGCATTGTATCCTCTGCTATCGACATACTAGAACAAGATTTGGCGCGATTACAGCAAGGCCAATCTCAATTACGTTCTATTGTGTTATTAAGCTGGACGCTGCAATCTTTGCGAGCGGGCTATGTGCCTTGGAGTTTCATCAACACATCGGCTCTGTTTGCAGAATACAATCTAACTGATAAACAGATCGAACTGGCACAAAGAGGAGCAAAGTATACAGTGCTAGGCATTGAAAAACTGGAAAAGTTACCATTCACAGTGGCAGAAAAACCAGCTACAGAATGGCTCATTCATGGAAAAATCACTTTACCTGTGACTACTTTTCAGTTTCAGTATTGCCTCAGACAAATGCAAGTAGGCAAATATGAAAGGTTGGGTAAGGAATACATTAAGACATCTTGGGATTTACCGTATACATATAGATGTTGGAGTGGGGATCGTGAAGTGTTTTTGAGCAATACACACTGTAAAAGTGCACTGAGCGGTTCACTTATATGTCAGGACATTTCTTTACACGGGGCTTGCAATGGTTCTGTGGCAAATTTGTCTTGCCATCAGCAGGGTACACCAGCTGCTGTGATTAATCCAACGTTTGGACAACTTTCTAATGGGAGTTACCTCATGTTGAATGATCAGAGTTGCTGCGGCATGTTGCCAGGCATCCCATATCTAGTAACGGTCAACTCCAGGGTCACTTGCTGTATGCAAGTATTGTTTCCCCCAATAGACACAGTCAGGGAGTCGCCTTTGTGCCCTTCGCTGAACGTCTCTTTTATAAGATTTGATACTTTGAGCAGAATGAAAGCCATGCTTTTACAGCAAACTGTGCCTTTGACCTCGGACAAAGAAACCTATGATCTACAAGTAGCAAGGACTTCGGCTGAGATACAGACTTTAATACGTACAAACTGCCCTATACATTTCGTAGAAATGATAAGACGTATCTTCAACATGTCTGATACAAGTGGAATTATACATGTATTTAAGAGCATCTGTACCGGTCTGTTAGCACCTTTCCAGGCAATACTCGGAATAATCCGGAACTTTGCACATTCGGTGTTTGGTGGCATACCATTAATTCTAGCACTTGTTGCCGGAATTCTATTTCTCTTCCTGCTATTACGCCATGGCCAGCCTATTCGCAGACATCACTCCGAGCGAAATGGAGAAAGCTCTCCTTGAACGAAAGTGCCGTGAGCGAATAGTACAGCTTTTGGGCATGACTCGTCTACGGGACCTTAATACCACGTGGTTCCTGTCATTCAGACCAATCTGGCAAGATTGCATCTTACCTGTTCTACGATGCCTGCTATGTGGAGAAGAATGCGTGTTGGACACCTGTCTAACATTTCCATCAGCAACGCCAACGGATGTCGATACTCTGCTGGTCCCGATAACGGCCCATGCTCTGTGTTGTCCCCAGAGGCTGCCAATCCTGATGTCAGCATTCATTTAGATCTCACAGACGCTTCCGGCTGCTGCAGAGGTACGAGAAAGATCTACAGGCACACAGGTAACAACGGACGCGAACATTGCTGCGGCAACCTATGCTGAAAGCGGTGCTTCACATCTCTGTGCAATTAATCTACTACACGAGGTGTTCCAACTGACACCAACTTCAGTGGACGATGTTTTGTCTACAGACATAGATGATCTCATGTTTACACCAGACCCGTAAACTGACTCTGATTCAGCCCACAGTGTTCCAGAGATGCAGTAACAATTTGGCCTTCATACTTCAAAAACTTGGAACTCTTCCCAAAATTGAACTTTTTCCCATTTTTTCGAACTAAAATGGCACTTCAATCTGCTTAAAGTAGAACTAGCCTTATAGTACAGACTTCGCGGTACTTCCACAGACACTTAGTCATCTTGTTTGTCTAAAAAAAGTTCATTCATTTTCATGACATGAAATTACTTTGATTTTTGAACAACTTATCGATCATTTTCTGTCAAATGTAAATATTACTGCTAAATTCATTCATATTGTATTTTATTTTTAAATATATGCCTGATATGAAAAGCAATGCTTCAAATGTACAGTACCTTTTGCATTCTACTAGGTTTTTTAAATGCCTTTTAAATGGTTTTATGAAATATTTTAGCAACATGCGGTACTCCATTTAATGTTTAGCATTTTAAATGTTTAGCATTTTAGTATTATCGTACACACGAAAGTGGAGTGGGTGTTGTATTCCTCTTAGGGTGTCCATACACGGGCTTTCCTGTATCATGTCCTTATATAGGCACAATTCGCCCTGCCCTTATATAGGCATAAAATCCCAGTCCTTATTTAGGCATTAAACTGTGCACTCCAAATACAGGCATGGTCTCCGACATCCGTCCACCCTAACGTCACAACGAGTTCTTGAAGAACAGACCCTTAGGCTTCGGGAGTTTCCCTAGCACAGGACTATTGATTTCTTCAAGGACTCATCTATTATGCATGAACCATTATACCTTAGGGGTTCATTCATGACGTCTTCCGCTGTCCGATTCACGTCAATGCTAACATTCTGAGGTACCTCTCAGGTATAAATATACCTTCCCTAGCCCTTGTAAACTAGAGGAGACCTTGACTTCAGAGGAGCCCGTTTCCCGGCCTGACGCACTGAGAAGACGCTGTCATCCCTGCACGCAGAGAGTCCAGCTTCCAGTGATGTAACTTCCCTCGCGGGGTGTTGGAGTTCGAGTCTGGCAAAGAGATTCCTACCTCTCTCATTCTAAAGGTATGGAGCTGACTAGAACCTAGAGGGACTCTTGGCATACTAGGCATACTAGGCATACTAGGCTTAACATACTCTTAGTATACCATAGTAAGGAATACTTCACCTACTTCATACCTCTCCCTACACCTAGGTTAGGTTAGGTACATTGGGGTAGAACTAGCTTAGAAACGCATCGTATGAGTACTCGCATTTTTTAGTCTGTGTTATTTATGTGAATGAATATCTGCTAAGAGATAATGCTATCGCAGTATTATTTATTTCTACTGCTTACGCTGTACATTATTTATCTTGCATACTGTCTTGTGATCGTAACTGCACATTTTACTTACACGAGAAACAAGACTGTTCAATAAATCTTTTATTGAAACGCCAGTCTATTTCTTTCTGTGTAACTTTGAGGAAAACTAAGCATGCACGATTGAGCTGAGTGAAATAGTTATCTATTGTTTCCACGACTCTGGGACACGTTCTGATTCTAAAGGGAAACAAAGTTGTCATGTTTTGCGGCTGCCAGAAACTACTCCCTTCTTGTTTGTCAAGGAGTAAGTAAGTAATTTTTATTGTATATAGTTAATTAAAACCATTACAAGTTTTGTACTAAAAATCATCCAGATAATATTAAAAAGTAAAAAAGAATTCACATAATAGCTTGTGACATCATATGTACATGTTTAGCATTGGAAAAAAATTCTATATTGGGCTTTACTCCTCAATTTTAAAATTATATTAATTAAATATCATGCTCTACGATATGCTACATTCTAAAATAACGGTATACCAATTGCATGATTAACCTAAAATAAAACCCAATCGGTTCGGCATTACTCGTAGCCAGGGCTCAGGAATGCAAGAGTACTTCTTTTTTCAGCTTTCTGTAATAATAAGCTGATTTTCTGCAAGAATTTGGTGGCCCTGCATGCTACCTGTAGCAGTTGACTGTTCAGTGCTAACATTACCGCTGACCGACATGATCTAATTTGATGTGTGCGGAATGCCTGTAATAAATAATAGCGTCTCAAGTTATTCACGGTCGGACAGATGCACAAGAAATGAGTCAAAGTTTCTTCTCCTTGACCACAGAGTCTACAGAGTAAGGTTGGCCATTTTTGTCTCCATGCTGGAACTTGATCTTTTGAGGTGAAAGCCCCCAACCGGATTTGAAGTAATAATTGTTGTGTTGTTGGTGTTATATGTTGGACTAAATATGGTTGCGGTAATCGACTCTCATATGAAGATAATACCATCCAGCCGTGTTTTTTTTTAGTCAAGGCAGCTTTATCTATAATCCAGGCTTTTTGTTTAGCAGCATTGTTAGCTATTTTTTTAAAACTGCAAAGCTACAACTAGTATTCCAGGCATTTTGCATGTTAAGGGTTGTTAATGCTTCTTCTAATACTATATTCCAGGTGTTTTTTCCCTTTGTCTGATTTTTTATTTCGGTCCAACAGTACCCCATCAAGGATACCTCTTGTGCTGCTTTCAATTTCCAGCACATCTTAATAATTGCTGCTTGTCTCACTGGGTACTGATTCAATAACCCAAATTCCAAATGTACTTGTGCTTGGGATACGAACTGTGGGATACGAAATATATGTTTGAATAACCCTGATTGTTGGACATTTAAAAAGTTAGCATCTTGTCCTTTGAATAGTTCGGACCCATACGTAAGAGTTGGAAGATATTTTGCAGCAATAACTTTTAAAAGATGTGTATTGGATGGACACTTCAGTTTTGTTTTTAGTAGAGTTAAAGCAAAGCGTAGTTTGTTTGCCTGAGATTTTCTATTTGACTGTTGGGCTTTTAATGTAAAATTTGAATCTACCACCACTCCTAAGTACTTATATTCAGTACACTGTTCAATGATGTTTCCTGCTGCATGCCATTTTAATTTATTTTTTTGCCCTTTGAATGTGGGAAAGCAGATAACCTTAGTTTTTTTATAGTTAAGGCACAAACCATGCTCCCCGGTGTATTCAAGCAGCTTTGTGATAGAGCGTTGTAAACCCTTCGGCGTGAGGCTGCATAGCACTATATCATCCGCATGCTGCAAGCTTCTTATTTTGCAGTGCGCTAACTTTGGCGGATCGCTTTGCATTTCTGATAGCCTCTTATCCAGGTCTGCCGTGAAGATGTTAAATAGAGTGGGGGCCAGTACACATCCTTGCTTTAGGCCGATGTACGTTGGGATCCTTGCGGTTGTTCTTTTGCCATTCCCTAATTTTATCATGACCCACGTAGATGTGTACAGGTTAACAATGGCCCGCAATAGGCTTGGCGGAATGCCCCAGTTTGCCATCTTTTGCCATAGTAGGTCCCTGGGTACTGAATCAAACGCTGCTTTTAAATCGACAAAACAGGTGTACAATTTAATAGATTTGCCCTTAGCTTTTTCGACAAGAAGGTTCAAGGCTAACAAGTTACACATTGTATTTGTTCCCGGCCTGAACCCGGTCTGTGTAATCGGAAGGATCTTATTTGTAGTGACCCATTCTTCCAAAGCTGTGAGGAGGTTAGATGCATATATTTTAGCCTCAACATCGATGAGGGCGATCAATCTGTAATTAGCCGGGTCCGATCGAGCACCTGCTTTGAATATTGGATGGAAAATGCTCCCTCTCCATGATGATGGTATGCTTTCTGTTTGTAATGCGTGATTGAACAGTGGGGTGAGTAGTTCTGCCCAAAATGCTGGGTCATGTTTAAAAAGCCCATTTGGCAAACCATTTGGACCAGGTGCGCCCGTGGACCTTAGGTTTTTTATGACCCTTTGTACCTGATGGATTTTTATTCCTATTTCGTCAAGATTTTGTTCGGACACCTCATGCTTATTTTGGAGTTGATTTATGTGAGCCGATTTTGATGCTTTGCAAGTTCCGTTGTTCCCTTGATTTTGCTGTAAATGGTTTATCCAATCTATTTCTAAAATGTTTGCGGAATGTTCACGGAAAGATCCGTTTGCTATTTTATTGATTTCCATCCAAAATTTCCTGTTGTTGTTTGATTTGCTTGTTTCCAATAATTTTAACCAAACTTCGTTTTGCTGATTATTCTTTGCTATCCAAACTTCTCTTTTGTATAATTGCCTCAGATTGTAAATATGTCGTTTTATATCTTCACCCACTATCAGGTCTTTTCCTCGGGCCTTTCTAATTTCCTGGTTTAAAATCCTTTTTTTACATGCCAGAGACCCAAAAGGCTCATGTCCTGTTGACCTAGGTTTGCTTCTGTTGTTTTTGTTTTGGGCTTGAAATTTGTTTATTACACTTGAAATCATATTTTCCCAATTTGCCCAATGATCTAATAATTCTTGTTCCTTTTCATTTGACTGTACTTTTTTTAGATGGATCATTATTTCTTCTGCGTTCTTTCCATTCCACATGAGTCTTTTTAAATTACATGGGCTTGGGATTATCGACAGGTCATTGCTTACTAGCGCCTTTACGATTTCAAAGCTAAAGTCAATTAATTGCAGGCTGTGATCACTTTCAAGTCTGTGGATTATACGGTAGCTTACAATATTTTCCAATACTTCCAGGTCCACTATGGTGTAATCTAATACTGATCGAGCCTGTTTTGTTATTCTGGTCGGAGCTGTGGGCTGATCTTGTGGAAAACGTCCATTTAGAATTATCATGCCGATACCTGCGAGTGCTGAGGCACACCGCTGGCCGTGGGTGTCCTTTTTCCGAAGGTTTGTCAAGGAGTTTCTAGTGGCCTCTGAGCTAGCTGGCACAAGTAATTAAGTTTAATATACTCGATAGGGACATACTGACCTTAGTCATATGTCAAACCTATAGGAGATATTATTCCAATGCGCAGAGCCTTTTAAAGAAATAGGAGCTACACTACAGTATTTGCGCACAACAAATTATTATCTCAACACGAATGGAAGACCTTACCGAGGAGAACCGAAGGTTCTAAAATGACGAGTGCGACGCTTCTACCCTGGCTAGCTAACACGATGGAGAAACTCTAGAAACCCTGTTGCCTCACGGAATTAGGCAGGTGAAATGTTCATTTGTTTGACAGCACGAGCTCCACATTCCATTCGTGTTTACTGAAAAAATAAACTAGTTCGCTGCAGGAGAGGTTGAGTTGGCAGCCAACTTGAGTAGCCAGCGCTGCCAGCTCATCCTCCACTTATTACTCACTGCCGTACCTCGCAAACTCCTGTTCACCTTATTTCCAGAAATACAGGCTATTGTAGAGATCTTTGCAGGAATCCTCCTAAGGATCCTGACACATGTCTCTGCACATGTCCCCCCTTGACTCTGTATGCCCCCCCGGGCATTCACACAATGGTTTGTTGTTGCACAAAGACCAGGGCCAGTCTATCACATCAGTCACTGCACATGTCAATAAAAATCATTGAGTCATGAAGATGTGTGTTGCCTGTGACCAATCATGTTTGAAATGTGCCAACAATGCATGTTCAGGGTAGTCATTTCTACTAATCAAAGAACATCTGACAAAGGGAATATGCTTAGTCTGTGTCCATGATACGCAATGTGAGTGCCTGAGCCTGACACGTGTGACATAAACAATGCCCTGATCTGTTAGACAACACTGTCTCCGAGAAAGAATTTACTCCATGCCCATGATGTTGATTGTGATTTGGAACAATGCTCACGTCAGTGTACAGACACATGAAGGGCCTTATGTACAAGCCCCAATCGCCAACACAAGCTCACTTTTTCCGATGTTGTGGTGGCGATAGGGGCATAGCCTTACTTACAAGGCAGTGTTAAGCCACTTAACGTGGCTTAACGCTGCCTTTTTAATAAGGCACCCTTTCAAGCTATGGTTAGTGTCAAAGGTGTGGGCAGTGGGTGTTGCAGTGGGCATTCCACTGCAACACCCATTTCTTTTGACTCAGCCCCCTATGTACAAGGGTAGCGTACATAGGAGGCAGCGCATACATTTAGACCATGGAAAACCTGCTCTAAACATGGCAAAAACAGGAGAAATGCATCTTACCTCCACGTATCTGCTTTTCACATGTGTGCTACCTTGTGCAGCACACATGGAAAAAGCTAACTGCCATGGATTGTGTATGTATAGGAAGGTGCCCCTTCCTGTACATAAATGTTCTGTAAAAACAATGCCATTTAGTGACTTACATGTGTACTGCATGAAGCAGCACGCATAAAAGTGAGAAAAAGACATTTCAGGATTGTTAATGTGCAGGAAGGGACACCTTCCTATACATAAACAATCATCCCCTAAATGCAGACACCCTTGCACTATCGTGCAAGGGTGCCTGCATTGCTGCTACACTGCTGAGTGTAGCACCAGCGCAGGTGGTAAACGTAAGGCTGCACCATAATGTTGTATATATGGTGCAGCATTGTGTTTCTGAAGTGGCAGAGTGAGTTGTTAATCCATGACGGCTAACGCCTCACTCTACCATTTCCTCGTACATAGGCCCCAAAGTGTCTACTAACAATACTTTATAAATACATACACTGAAGAACTACCCATAGTCAATGTGGTGGACAATGTGTGAAAAGATGTGTGTCGTGGCATGACACATGTAAAGTCAGTTCACTTAACATGTCACATAATAAAAATAATTCTATCAAGCAGAAAGAGGAGGAATGGTGTAGGAAAGCATAGCTCTGATATTGATAATGGGTCCAAGACGTGCCAAGGTTAGCTGTAACGCACATCACTACATCCCTCGCACAACATTTGCCAAATTGGTCACACTGTTGTTCTAAATCTACAAGGCTGTGCAGAAACCTGTAAAGAGGCGTCAGAAGGACTTGTGAAGAATGATAAGCATACATCCCCTGCAGCCCCACGTGGAAAGTGAAGCTGATGTGGGGACTGGTGTAATAAAAGATGTCAAAAAGTGTCCAGACTCCATACCCACAGCATTCAAATAATGCTGTGCAGAGCACAATGCCCACAGTGCATCCTGTGTAAATCTGTCCTAGCTAAATAACCAGATATGGTTAAATATTTGTCAGACCAATCAAAAACTCATTTCCAAAATGAACTTTGTTCCCCAAAACATCAATACGTTTGTTAAAAACTAATTTCAAATGAGGTTTGGTGGTAGCCTGTCCCTTGAAGATGCTGTAATCACAATTGTAGACATCAAAATTGATTGTGGGGGGGATGCATCTCTCGTGATCCACTACCAATCCAACAGGACAGGTCCACACAGCAAAAAATAATGGGAGCAGAAAGCCCCACCCATTGGCAGTTTATTTGTAACAAAACACTTGTACAAAAATCCACTAATTATTCTAACTAATCCCACACTAAACTAACCTAACTTGTACTAACATCTAACTACACTAAACTAACTAGCTTACCTAAGACTATACACAGAACAACATATCTTAAACATCAACCCACCACCCCCCTTATGGCACATTGTTGATGGCACAAAGACACCTTATCCTATACATCAACTAACTAAACATACATACTAAACAAATATATATTTTTTTGTATTTTTTTACATTTTTTATTAACAAGTTAAAAAACACAATACCAGCTGTTAGAAATGGGGGTCTCTAGTTGGCAAAGGTAGGTGCCCTTGTCCAAATAGGGACCCTTGCTTCTAGTCAGGGTAAGGGGTAGATACACTCTAGATAACCCCTGCTCACCCCCTTGGTAGCTTGGCACGAGCAGACAGGCTTATCCCAAAGGCAATGTGTAAAGTATTTGTACCAACACTCACAGTAACACAATGATAACACCACAAATGGACACCACACTAGTTTAGAAAAATAAAGTATCTTTATCTAAACTTAACAAGACCAAAACGACAAAATAATCCAACATACAAGTATTAAGAAAAATGACTTTCAAAAGGTTTTAGCAACTGAGTTCATAGAAAACTATGGACGCATGATTTCTTGCAAAGTACCTGTCGTTACGACAAAATTCGCCAAGCCAAACAGCCGCAGTGATGGGAAGCGTAAAAAAACAAAGAGATGCGTCAATTCCTGAGACCTCTGTGGATGCGATGCAACAGTTCTGCTGGACACAGGGGAGCGGTGCGTCGGGTCCGGTCTGTAGGGGGAAGCGATGCGTCGATTCTGAGATGACTCTGATCTGCGGGTGATGGGTCGGGGAAAAGTTGCCGCACAGGGACGATTTGTGGAAATCCGGGATGCGCCGTCGAACGATGCGGCGGCGGCGAGTGGCGTGGCGTCGACCTCTTCAGCCGCGATCCCTCCATGCATCGATTCTTGCCACGGTGACAGGCGCTGCGTCGGAAAACTGTGGCAAGAAGAGCGATGCGTCGATTTCCTTGTCGTTGCATTACTTTTCCAGCTCCCAACAGCAGAAACAACCTCCAGAGGCCCAACACAGTCACATGCACCTCTCGGCAGGTCAGAACTCCCAGCAAGGAAGTTAAGGGGAGCTGGGGGTGAGGTCTTTGTGTTCCTGAGACTTCAAAACAGGAGGCAAGCTCTACTCAAGCCCTTGGAGACTTTCCTCAAGCAGGGGACACAGCACACAGCAAAGTCCTTCTCCTTTCTTTGGCAGAAACAGCAACTGCAGGCCAACCCCAGACACACAGCAAGGGCAGTACTTCTCCTCAGGTTCTCCAGCTCTCTTCCTCAGCAAAGGTTCCTCTTGATTCCAGAAGTAGTCTAAAAGTCTGGGGTTTTGGGTCTGATACTTATACTCCAAAATGTCTTTGTTCTCTTTGTGCAAGGGGCTCTGAGCCCAGTTCAAACCAGTTCTGGGGGGCACTCCGCAAGTGCACAACAACATCCATTGTCAGTGTGAGCCTTGGCTCCAGACATACCACAGGGGGCCGGAGCCAGCATTGTGGAAGGCAGGCACAGTCCTATTCAGGTACAGGTGCTAATCCTCCCACCACTCCAAATGCAGATCAGGCCTATTCAGCCTAGTGCTGACTCATCCAGACTCCTGGAGCCACTGCACCTCCCCAGCCCCTGTCACTACAAAGCCAGACAGTCAATGCACAAACAGGCAGAGGCACACAGGATGGTTGAACAAGAAAATAGCCACTTTCTAAAAGTGGTATTTTCAAACTCAGAATGTAAAAATCACCTTTCCTAAAAGATGCATCTTTAGATTCTGAGTTCAGGCATACTAAACTTTATTTTCCTATCTGGTCCCAATGGTAAGTTATATTTATAAGATGTTATAAATTTACTCCCATGCTTTCCTATGGGGACAGATAGCCGTACAATAGTGAAAAATGAAATTGGCAGTATTTCACTATCAGGACATGCCACACACATCAGGGCATGTCCTACCTTTCACATACACCGCACCCTGCCCACAGGGGTACCTTGGGCCTACCTTAGGGGTGACTGACATGTAAGAAAAGGGAAGGTTAGGGCCTGGCAAGTGGGTGCACTTGCCAAGTTGATATGGCAGTTAACAACTGCGCACAGACACTGCGGTGGCAAGTCTGAGTTACCGTTTCAGGTCTACTCGTGTGGGTGGCACAATCAGTGCTGCAGGCCCACTAGTAATATTTGATTTACCAGCCCTGGCACACTCAGTGCACTCTACTAGGGACTGACCAGTAAATCAAATATGCCAATCAGGGAGAACCAATCATAATAACAATTTACACAGAGAGCATATGCACTTTAGCACTGATCAGCAGTGGTAAAGTGCCCAGAGTCCTAAAACCAACAGGTCAGGAAAAAATAGGAGAAAGAAGCAAAATGTTTGGGGATAACCCTGCAAAAAGGGCCAAGTTCAACACCAGCAATGACAGTGGACCCTCAACCGCAACTCGCACCTAACCCACTATCCCCAAGTATATAATGGTAAGGGGAATATCCCAAAGTGTGTGCACACAGTTTAAGCACCCACTGTCAAGGTGCGGTTCTCCACTGGACTAAACAAGTTTATTGTGTGTATCGCTAGCACTTCGTTGGGAGACATTGAAAGGAAACCCCGTATCGGCGCTCATCAGGGTGCCGTATTGATGGGCCACCCCGCCCTCACTTGACTCTATTGTTTATTGACCCCACATATTATTTTAACTCATTGGATTGGATCTTATCTACATTTGCATATTAGAATAAAGAATTTGCTACTAGCATAGTGTCTCTAATCAACAAGACTTATCTGTCCTTTCCAAAACCAGTTGAGGATTTCTAAATCACCTGAATCATCATTTAATTAATATGCTGCTCATGCCCTGAAGAAGTCCATTGCACTGGATGAAACGGGTTGCCTGTTTCCTCACTACTTAACGTTTGTCACGGCTGAATCACTTATGAATAAATAAATAAAAGAAAATTTTAAGAATATACTCTGTTGGACATTGATTCTGTTCTCTATTGTTTAATATGCAAACTCTCAGTGGTACACCTTTCATTTTGTATTGTAAACAAGTAAAAAAACACATCAACCCCCCACCCAAAGGAAATGGAAACTGAATCAAAAGCACTATAAAGATAAAATCCTATAATTAATAAGCTACCTACACCTAACACTACATTATCCCTACACTAAATCTACACTTAACACTAACTGACTACTAAATTTGTTAACAGGATGATAAATAGGAGAGGGTAAACGTGGGACTGGAAAGGGTGGGAAACCGAACAACCATTGTCCATCAATAAGGGAGCCCCAGGGCCCCCTTAATGTCCATGAGGTGGCCCTTAGTGTCATCCTGGTCCCGTTCAAGTCAGGCAACTCTGACGTTCAAACTGAACATTAACCTCCTCTCCGTCTTGGTGAGGACAGACCTTTCCCGGTGTGCTGGAGCTCTGGAGGATGTCCCTGGTTGTGCACTCTGTGAGTGGGGAAGACTCATGTGTGAAGATGTGGCTGCCGCAGGTGGACCAGCTCCTGATGTAGCTTGGACAGCTGACCTTCTCCTTTGAGTGGGCAGATGAATTCCGGATGGTCCAGGGATTTGCTGGGTCTGGCTCTGGTGTGTTGACGATGCAGGCAGTGTTGTGTGTTTCTTGCCAGCAATCATTGTACTGTCTGTGATGGACTTCAATCTGCCGGCAGCCATTTCATCCTGGTACCTCTTGGCCATTGCCTTGTACCCCTTAGCCACACACCTGATGTGGTGATAACATTCCTTTCGCCGGAGGAACTGACGCTGCTCCTCCGGGGACATGTTATTTGAAAAAATGAAATGATAATTGTCCTGTTTCCTGACTCCAATAACATGATGGCATAATGCATATTTTCCACACCTATGAATAATGAGCCATAGCTTACGTGAACATCATCAAAAATAACATGCAAATAGACACATGACCTGATAAATCATGAACACATCATAGCCGTATTCCGAATTAGATGGTCATGACAGGGAAACATCCTTTACCCCACATGCGTTATTCCGCAGTGCCATTACCCTGCAGTTTTCATACCCAAAATGTTTTACAATGCAGGGCTGTACACTGCAAACTATTACAACGCATTCCCCATTACAAGGCAACAGTGGAGTTCGAATAGTAAATTGCGTTGTAATGGGTAATGCGTTGTAATAGTTTCGGTGTACAGCCCTGCATTGTAAAACATTTTGCGGTGTAAAAACTGCAGGGTAATGGCACTGCTAAGTAACGCATGCGGGGTAAAGTGTCCTATTCGTCATGACAACATGATTATTCATGTGCTTGGACAGAGTGCAGTGACAATTTGCGGATTTCTGTTTGCTATTTGGCTGTGCAAATTAACACCAATCAAGGCCAATAGGGGAAGTACAGTAAGTATGAAGTATGACAGGCCCATAGCACATTCTGCCATTCCAACTAACCAAAGACAGTAGGCTGCACAGTCTGCGATCAAGTCTGATGACTAATCACAACAGTGTTAGTCATACAATGCATTTGAGCAAATGTAAAATCATTCTATGAGCGAGTCCTTGGAGGTGTCACCACAGGTACACAACCAGATTAGATCATGTACATATGTTATTGTCAATTTGTGGAACAATGCTAAAAGTTTGACATGCATGCAAGGAAAGAGGGCATATGTTGCATGCAGCTGTGTGTACAAGTATTAACCATCTCTGCACATTTATGTGCCATGAACCAATGTGACAGCGAAGATGCTGCATGTGAACCACACATTTGTCTGCACTGTTCTAAAACAGTGGCAGTGTGAACACAATTGTGGTATTACTAAGGAAAACTTCCTCGCCCAAAAGTGCTCTGTTGTCTGGTTTGAGCACATGTAAGTCAATGTTAAGCAAGGATCACCATCGTGCACCTGATCCATCAGTGAACTATTCTGTATTTCATGTTTGACACATCCAGATGACCAACTAGTAACATGTGAATTGGCAGAACTGTTGAGCATGTCACCGTAAAGAGCATGTTTACAACATTGTTCACACACAGTATGAAAATCAGACACTACACGGAGCTCAAGGTGCCCATGTGTGAATGGTACTGTGTTATGATGAGTGGGCTTAGCAGTGTAACAATGTCCAACACTCATCAACTAAATGCGGTCTGAAAGGATGCCTGTGTTGAGATTGTCCTACCCTGATTTTAAAATGCATGCTTCCACACTGACTCTGCATTAGTCTGTCCAAGACTATGTTGTGAGTACAAGCTTTCCTATTGGCTACAGAGGCGTGCCTATTTACCTCAGCATTGAATTGATTTGCCTTATTCCTCATAAAATACACAAGTATTTGATGTGACTGATTTATATACCGACAATCTTTTCCACATTGTGTGACTGTTCCAGCTAAACTTGTTGATGTTTCATCATGTCATTCATCCCTCTGTGATGCATACTCATGACAGGATATGTACAAGGAAGTGGCTAAGAGATGTGTTGTCCTTCCTGGCTTAACGCCTCTCTCCGCCACTTCTGAAACGCAATGTTGCACCATATTTACAAGAATGTGGTGCAGCCTTGCGTTTCACCCTGCGATGGTGCTAAGTTTAGCAAGTTAGCGCCAATGCAGGCACCCTCGCACCATGGTGTTATGGTGTCTGCGTGCAGTGGAGTATTGTTCATGTATCGGAAGGTGCACCAAAATGCATATACACAATCCTGAAATGCCGTACTGTCACTTTCATGTGTGCGGCTTCATGCAGCACACATGAAAGTGACAAAATGGCATTTTCCTTAAAGTTTGTTTATGTACAGGAAGGGACACCTTCCTGTACATAAAGAAAGAATGGCAATTTGCATTTTCCATGTGTGCTGCACAAGGCAGCACACATGGAAAGAGACTGATACAAGGAGATACAATGCATTAAGTGGCTTAACGCTGCCTTTTAAATAACGTGCACACACCATTACCACCACTGAGTAGAAAAAAGTGACGTTGTGGTGGCCATAGGGGCTTGTACATATGCCACACTGTCTTGTGGTGACACAGTTGATGCCATGGGGGAAAATACCATATGGTGATGGTAGTACATTCTAGTTATTTTTCAATAAGGTTGTATGTGGGTATCTGTCAATAGTTCATGTCTGAATGCCACATCACTTTGCATAATAATGATCAACAACAGATGTGACATGTTCATTACAACAAACTTATCATCATATACAACTGTCGCCAGTTGAAATTGGCGGATGCAGATCTGGAACCCTTGCACAATAATGTCAGGGCACATAGATGTTTGTGATGTGGTGTGATTGGCTCTATGATATGGCTATGACATCACCCATATCATGCATTCTGTGCTTGGACATAGATACGGTGTTGTGACTCATATGAGGCGTTGCAAAACCAAGTTAGAAATGGCAAATCTGTCCTCCAGCATCACATGATGCTGATGTGCAATACCCTTGACTTGATGCAGCATCATCACACCAGATGTGATTGTCATGTGATGCACATCCACACTGTGTACTACAACATAAAGGGGCTGTGGCATTGCTTGCATATGTAGACACATTATCCAGAGCTAGGGACGACACACTCACCTGTGGCGTGTGGGTCCATGAATGCATCCACATCTTCTTGTGTGATCAAGGGTCTTCCTGCTGTTGGAAAAATGTGAAAGATACAATTAATGTCATTAACATCACATTTTGCAAGATCACATACATCATTGATAGTTACATGGAAAAAATACAGTCATTGGAATAGTCAGGTGTGTTGCCACGTTACATACATGTTGCAATCTGCTCAGCTGGTCTTGCACACAACACATGTCAAGGTCACACTGGTGCAATAATGGGCATCCATGCCTTGATCTGATTGACATAACAGACTATGACCTGAACAATTCTACATGGATGTTAAATCTACTCTCACACATCAATAGGCGTGACGTTTGATGGTCAAATTAGTTATTCAGATATGCACAGGTATGTCACGTGCTCAGAACTTTTGGTGACCCCAATTATGTATCTTGTAGAGATTGGCAGCCAGTTGATCATGTGAAATGTACCCAATTATTAAGGATGTAGGTGCGGCACAGTATGTCATGACAGGCAAGCAATTTTGCCAAATGGCAACTTAAATGACGTGTGTGTCTATCTTGTGCACAACATAATTTATGTCCTGTGCATTCATCCTCTGATGTGATACGATGTTGGTCATGTACTTACCACCTTGCATCCCGACGATTAGTCCAAGGTGATCCAATAGGTCCCCCTCATGGCCAACAAAGTCCTGCCACCAGTCCTTCCACTGCTGGACAGTCCTGTCCACACCAAACATGTTCAGCATCTTTTCACGGATGTGCTCCCATTTCACCTTCCATACCTTTACATCGTACCACAGTAGGATGCGTCCCCCAGCCTCAACCATCTTGGGCAGACAAAATTTTACGAGCCAGAGGAAGGACCCCACGGCCCCCTCTGACATCCTGCCCTCTCTATCCTGCCCTAACATACCCCAATACAATATCTCCCCCAGGCAAAATTTAAAAAAAACCCAAGGCAACCCCTATTAACTCATTAACTATACAAAGATACCCCAGAGACGTACACCTGACAAAACAATCAGACAGTTGCAATTCACACGTAGGGACAGAGACACAGGACTTAACTAGGACAGTACCAAACACACAGAACTCTCTCAAACACACAAAGAACAGCAGACACCTTCCAGAACCTCCACAACTCTCAAAACACAGTAACAGTGAGGCTGAAAGAGAAAGTGAAAGTGTACTGTACACCTCTATGTGCCTGGATGCAGGCTGACATCATTTCCTGTCAGTTTGCAGCCCGTTTTTTCATTTTGTGACGGAATTTCACACTCCTAGGGCTGAGCAGAAATATTTCATGTATATATATGTATTTTGCAAGTATTTCTCGTCCCGGAAATGAAAAACATTGCCGCCAAGGGGTAATTGCGTTTTTTTTAATCGCTAATTTATACATGAACAATATATGTTCCATTTCATGCATTTAGTCTGGAATAACAGCACAATATGTATTAGTGATGTGATCTGTGTGTTGGACTTTTGTGTGGTGTATCTGTTCTGTACATGTGTTAGTGGTCCAGAGCCATTAGGAGGCACTATTTTCTCACATTGGTGTCTATTCCTGACTGGACATGTGTGTACGTAGATCCCTTGCCAGGTTGTCACACATTACAGTTGGCATTGGTGGTATGTGTCACTACATGTGAGCCTCTAACATCACACATGGCTGTGATGTTTGTGCAAGTCTGATGGTCTTGCTACTCATATGTACTTGATCAACAGGCAGTCCCTACTGGTCTATTAAATTTGCAAATCCGCATGCAATGCACAGCTATGGCTGTACATTCACATTGGAGTGTATGAATATCTGTAGACACAGAAGGGGACATTGATGACAGTCTGTGGTACTGCACTCATGGCTTCATTTTAACTAGATATGTGTATGCTTTTCCTGCTTTGCTAGCCATTTCATGGTCTCTGCTTGGTGTGCAATGATCATCTCCATTGACAACATTACCTAAAATGCTAGTCAAAACATTACATGGTGTGGGTCTGTTCTTGTGCACACAACGTCACATGAAAAGACATGCATGCCAGCAATGAGCTAATGTTATCTTGTATGTTACAATATGTATTGGATGCACAGTTAACATTGTAAGTTAGTTTTGGTGTTGTCTCTACACATATCATTAGTGCCCAATGGACTGCAATATCCTACAAACACAGATCAGATGATGCATACTTAAATGTGTGTAACAGATAGCATGAGGGAGCTGCATCCTCAGATTTATGCATAGCTCTACATGACACACTGAGCCATGATGAAGCACGTTGCAGACCCAGCTGCACATGTGAACATGTCATTGGTACTTTGTAATGTCAAGGCTGTACTTTGCATGTCACAGTCCTTGCAAAAGCAAAAGTGACAATGCCTTTTAGCACGAGCAGTCCACATGTCCTGTGGATCATACTGTGCCTTTGTGTGAGAGCCTGGTGTCTAGACACAGAAGATGCTGAGTTACAGCAGAGTGACAGGGATACATTGCCTGCGTTGTACATGATCTAGTGGTCCCATTTCCTTTGACGTATTGCATGAACAATGAACATTACCTGATGTCAAGTCTTGTCATGTTCTTGTTTTAACATCACTCACATGTGAAGTATGCATGTTGCAACTTGTTCTGGTCATAATTGAAGGATGGTACTGGTTATGTACAAATGTTAGTGTGCATTGCAGGACACACACCATGAGTACACTGATGTTGCAGGGTAGACATCCTATCTCTTTGAAGGTGCTCTCAACGTATGTAAGCAAGAGTATGTTGCGCAGACCTTCACTGTCGAGGAGGAGGCCCATCTGCTCTGCTGGACTTGTGATGCCGGGGACATGTGATGAGGCAAATTGGAGTGTCCACTACCATCCCCTGCATCAGTATTTTGAATTGCATAGTTTGCATTCCATGCTGTACCCTGTATTTGATTATCTGTGCTCACAAAGGATTATGCTTGCTTAGTCAGTGAGTCAGATAGTGTGTTGTATATTGACGCCTGCTGTAGTATTGAGTTGTTAGTAATGGTTGTGAGTGAGGGAGAGGAGGACCAGGGGTTGTATCAGCAGATCATCCATGTAAAAGCCTGCTTGTGCCTAACATTTTTGAATGGACAACATGGTCCATGTGATCTGCTTGCAGATGTTGCCATTCAAGAGGCCAACATATGTTGCATCCTATCATCAACACATGTTGGTGATCACTTTGTTGTATATCATATTCACATGGATGATTGATGTTAGGTCCACTGCTATATGTGATAGGTGTGTTGCACAAATTATGATTTAACTTTCACTTGACAGATATATGTACTTGTGAAGTGATAAAATAAGCATACAGGACTTTGGTGTGGTGATATTTTATTTTACAAAGTTACAATGTTTAAATTTTTGGGAGGAATATACATGTGATGTGATATTTGGTCCGGTGATTAGGTTAAAAAATTAGAGATTATTTGTTCTCTTCTTGCTGTTCCAGCAGCAGAAGCTGGTGTGTGTCTCACATCTGCCTCATTATCCTGGCCATCAGATGGGTTGTCCTGCTCCTCCTGCTCTTCATCCAATGGCATATTTGTGCATACGCATATATTGTGCAGAATGCAACAGGCCATTATGATCTTGCACACGAGTTAAGGACTGTACAGGAGTCGGCCCCCTGATACGTCTAGGCACCGGAACCTCAATTTGAGGACTCTGAATGTCCGTTCAACTATGGCCCTTGTGTCCCCCAGTGCAACGTTGTAGTCTCTCTGGGCCTGTGTGTGTGTGTCTCTGAGGGGCATCATCAGCCATGGCGTGAGTGCATATCCTTGAACACCTGAAACAGATTGAAGAGATATGTGGCCATTAGTACATTTGCCTGCTGTGTTTGCAGAGTGCCTTCTTAGGTGTGTGTGCATTGTGCAACTTTGTACTTTCTGGTTTGACATGTTGATTTTCCTACACTTTACCAGCATCATTGAAACTGACTTGCCTATACTTGACAGACTACACATCACCATGTTGTCATTGTCCGTGTCCTGTGTATTGACTCCATGTTGTGACTGTCAGGATGTATGGGTCAATGAAAAAGAACATGGTAGTTTCTTTACAGGCACGTTCAACAAACCTGACGTCTCCTGTGCACATATTGTTGAGGGCGCACCATTGGCACATGTGCCACGTTAGGCATCAACCTTGACTTTTTGATGACTACTATGTTGTGACATCATCAGGGTACCTCATTGTTAGTCATTGTGCTAAGGGTGACTGAGAGTCTAAATCTTGTCTGCTAAAGATTGGACTCATTGGGTGCTCTTAACATCCACCTTGCCACAAATGTGAGACAAAGTCTAGGTGACAGTGGCACTGCTACATAGTGCACTTATTTTACTGGGACAATTGTGGACCACAAACATAGGCATTGATGTACTTGTGCATGGTTTGACTTAGACTCTGCGGGGATGATTCACAGAACTAATCTGAGATAAAATCCTAAACTTTCCACTTTTGGTATTCACAGAAGGCATTTAGTAGTAGTAAAGTTAGGACTCCTAACTTTACTACTACTAAACTGAGACAAAATCCTAACTTTACGACTTTTGGTATTCACAAAACGCATTTAGTAGTAGTAAAGTTAGGAGTCCTAACTTTACTACTACTAAACTGAGACAAAATCCTAACTTTATGACTTTCAGTATTCACAAAGGCATTTAGTAGTAGTAAAGTTAGGAGTCCTAACTTTACTACTACTAAATGCCTTCTGTGAATACCAAAAGTAGTAAGTTTAGGATTTTATCTCAGTTTAGTAGTAGTAAAGTTAGGAGTCCTAACTTACTACTACTAAATGCCTTCTGTGAATACCAAAAGTAGTAAATTTAGGATTTTATCTAAGATTAGTTCTGTGAATCGGCCCCTGCATGTATGCATGTTGTGGTACAACATGTCAATGTACACATGTGTGTGTCTGTTCCCAAACAACACTTATTCTGATTTTGGATTTTGGGCCTCAGATTGCTACACCTCACCAGGGGAGACATGTGTATGTACGACATGTGTTGAGGATTCGATTTGGATAGTTTGTATGCTCTTTCTATGCATGCTCCATACAGCAACAACACAGACCGATGTTCGAAACAACTTTTGTTTTTATTTGTGGTCAGTTGGTACACCCTTCATTCGGCACTACTTGCAGAGCCATGATGCAGGTTCACCCACTACATGGTGCATGGCTGACTGTGTTTTTGCATGTCAGCAAATTGTGCACTTTCACAAGTGAGAGCAGGGTGAACTGTCATCTATTTGTACATATGGTGCATGTGTTGTATTCAACATGTATGTGGCACAGCAGTATCATATGTTCTGTGTAATGTACTGCATTTACTAATTGAAATTTGTGTCTGATGAGTTCTGCTAAATCTATATTACAAGCATGCCATAATGGTTTGTGTGAGATTTTCATGGCTCTTCCCTTGTTCGGCTGTGTTCCACATGTCTTGATTGATTTGCAGTGTGTGGTTGTGTGCATTGTTTGGACCTGTTCCAAGATATGTCGTATTACATTTGCTATATGTGCATTGTCTCATGTTTGAACTACGTGCTTGTGTACTGGAGGTGTGTGGTGTGTTCAGTTTGTACTTACTAACGAGCAGTCCATTCCCATAAGTGCCATTCTCAAACCGCTGGTTGATGACCGATTGGTGAAATATGTATGAGTCATTCTCACTCCAAGGAAACTTAGCAATGACATTGATGAACAGGCCCAGGTGGTCCAAAATTGCCTGAACGTTAATGGAGTGTGTGTGCTTCCTGTTCCTGTATATGTGTGCAGTGTCCGCAGGAGGCACAAGTAGGACATGGGTGCAGTCAATTGCCCCCAACACATGCAGAAATCCAGCAATGTCATAGAAGCCTTGTTTGTTCTCCAGTTGTTCCTGTGCAGTGTTGGGGAAGTGTAGATGCTGTGGCATCAGGCTGATGATGGCATCCAAGACTTTGGGGAGGAACCTGGAAAAGGATACTGTGGGACTCCACCCACTCTGGCAGTGGTTGGTTGGAAGGTACCAGAGGCCAACATGTGCAGCACTGCAAGTAGCTTTGTCTGCGGAGGGATGTTTGTGCAGTGCTGGTATGGTGCCTACAGCCTTGGTGCTATCTGTGTGAGTATGCGTAAGATAGAGGTCCTCTTGAGCCTGTAGTGTGCTATCACGTCCTCTGACCGGAGGTCTATCAGGGTGATGCGTTGGCGGTAGACCTGCTCTCTTCTTTGGTGCTGCCTCTGTGGTGGTCCGGGTGGTGGTGGCAGTGGTGGTGGTTGTTGTGGTCTTCTTGGGGCTCCAAGCTGCAAGAGTAGTACCTCCATGACATCATTTGGTGAGCAAATGAGGCTCTGGGTTTGTCTCCCTTACGTTCTGGTTTTTTTGCTCCATTTTTTAGACCAGCTTTTTTCTGGTCTTAAAAACCAGCCACTAACTGGCCTTAGCGGCATTTGATTTGGAGTATCGCCGGACAGAACATTAATTGTAAATATCGCGAAGTGGGGTTAGCGGCAATTTTTTCACAGCAATTGGCGATCAGAAAAATGCACGTTTACGCAGGAAAAATGCCGCTAACTGCAGTTAGCGGCAACTTGTAAATACGGCGATAAAAAAAAGCCGCTGTAGCGTCAAACAATTGACGCCTTGGCGGCGTTAACTCCTTGTGCATATGCCCCTTCATGTTTTCATTTATGTCAAATGTTTCAGAGATGGATGAAAACAGGACATTGGGCCATATCATGATCAGGTGCACTGGCTCAGCGTAGAGCCATGGTTTTTGCGTGTGAGGTATCTAACGTTTAAGCAGATAACTCAGAATTTCTCCATGTTAATGCATGAACTTTAGACGTAACAAGTCAGAAATGGTGAGGAGATATTGCCTCCCTCTAGTTACGACTTCTTACGTCTAAATGTCATTCATTATTTCTGAGAGTTTCCGAGTTATATGCAAAATCTCTAAACGCCTCGGACGCAAAGAAGGAGGCGCGTGGCTCTGCGTTGAGGAGGCGCATGGCTCTGCGTTGAGCCAGTGCACCCATCACAGTATAGCCCCTGGCTGAGATTTGAGGATTTTTAGCGTTGTAGCTGGAAGAGCAAGAAGAGTATGCAAGTGTCATGCATGATGTATGGAACTTACCAGTTGTGATAATCTAGTATGGCATTTGCTTTTGCTAGTGTTGGAATCATCATAGCCATACATGTGCTGAACTATCCTTTCTGTATGTCATCACTGCACTACTTGACTAAAATAAATAATTAATATGATAGTGCTTCAGTGAACATTAACTTTCACATCTCCCTTTACAATGTTTTATTTCAGGGGACCCTTTATGGCTGCCAAGATATGTGAACAAGGACAAATAGAAACACTAGAGGCTTTCACAATATGGATTATGTGTGCCAAGTTAGCTTTAAACATTTACACTACTGCAAAATGAAAGCACATGTAATACTTGTAGAAGTATAGGAAAAGTAGAAGTAGAAGTACGAAAATAAAAAAAAAACTTGTCAAAATAATAAACATCTGCCGTATGTTTTTGTAGAAAACCGAACCCTGTGAAGTACACAAATCACAAACTAGACGTACATTCATATACCTGTCTGAAAATCTCTTTTAAAGTACTGCACAAGAAATGTGCCCTCTATTTCCTATCACCTTGTGTTTCTATCGTATACATCACACTTTACCACCTGCTAATCAACCTCTCCCTTCTGCTGCACATTGTCTCCACCAATGAACTGTGCACCACAGTGCAGTAATGAAGCATAAACCTTTGAGGGGCACAAAACCCATTTCCCAATGGCCATCACCGAGTGACCCCTAAGGCACATTGCCCCATGCTGTCCAGAGGCACATCACAGTTCACTATATAAATACACATCCCTGTTTGCTACCATGAGCTCCCCTGCTGCCAATCATTCTGTGTTCCTCTGGCGCACATCTCCTGTACTACCTTGATGCATTCTCAGAAATGTCATCCTTACCTTTATGAGTCCAATTTATTATTTTGCTTCTTCCTTCTTATGCTGTGCTCCCTTCCTCGCAGGTGATGGAACTCTCACCGACCTATTGTGTCATGTTTCATCATAGGGTTTCCCCATTTAACCATCTACCACTGAGGTTAAACTCATGACCCTACTTTGATATAGCAGATAATATATGTCCACAACCTACTCCGGCGTTTTCTAAGAACAGTTAATTAATGCATTACCAGCTGATCAAACAATAAGAAAATATGTATGAGGCTTGACTAAAGTGTATCTGATAATGTTTTTTTAACATGATTAAACATGTACAATAGGGGCATAATTTATTCAGACCTTTCTTCTTCCTTTGTCAACATATTGCTACACTCTCTTTGCTGTCTGAAGAGTTCAGGAGCACAGATCAGACAGGAATTCATATGTTGTCTCTAAAGTGTCACATAGACTGCATTATCATTCAAATGTCAAATGATACAAAGGATATAGACACTGAAATATACATCAGCAATCACACCAATGGATCTTCATGTTCAGATCTTGGGATTATCAAGTTGCATATGTAAGAAATTGGGTTACTGGTTGAACAGGAACAACAATCCTTGCAAGGGTGAAGTCATAAGCAAACCCTAAATTACCCAGTGCTTGGGTAGCTTGGCACAGAGCAGTCAGGCTTAACTCAGGGGCAATCTGTAAAGTATTGTGCAAAACTTTGTTAGAAATGGGTGTCTCTATTTGGCAATGGTTTGCACTGTGGTCCAAGTATGGACCCTTCTTCCTAGTCAGGGTAAGGGGGATACACTTCTAAAATAACCCCTGCTCACCCCCTTAGTAGCTTGGCACAAGCAGACAGGCTTATCTCAGAGGCAGTGTGTAAAGCATTTATGCACACATACAGTAACACAGTGAAAACACTACAAATGGACACCAAACCAGTTTAGAAAAATAAGTAATCTTTTTCTAAACCAAACAAGACCAAAAATGACAAAAATCCACAATACAAAAAATTTCAGTGAGGTGGAGGTCTTGTAGGTTCCTTGAAGAGTGTATCCCGTCCTCAGTCGCCAAAATGTAAAGAATGCTCCACGCCGATGTGCAGGTTAAGATGATTTAATGGAGAGCAAGCAGAGTACATCTACTCTACAGCAAGCATACAATCTAACTGTCTAACATCACTCTAGAACACACAGAGAAGCTTACTGCATCGGTCACCATAGCAATGGTTACTAGGATGCAGTGATGCCACATACACTAATCAAGATATGACTTTTTAAAAGGTAAAAACAGTTCTTTCCTTAGCAAACTGTAGATGCAACACTTTCCACACATAGTTCCTTGGATGCGTCACAATCCTAAACAAAAACAGCCGCAGGGAAGGTGATGCGTTGGTTCCTTACGCCCAGAGAAGGTGATTTGTCAGTTCCTTACTCCAGAGGAGGTGATGCGTTGATTCCTTACTGCCACGCAGGGGAGGAGATGTGTTGGTTCCTTACTGAAGGGGAGGTGATGCGTCGGTTTATTACTGTGTTGGGAGGTGATGTGTCGGTTTCTTACTGTGACCCCAGTGTCCTTGTAGACTTGGCGCACTGGTGCGATGCGTGGGGATCGGGGATGCGTTGGTTCTCGAGGTGGCGGCAGCAACGGTGCTGCGTTGGTTTCTCCAGCCACGGTCCCACGATGCATTGGTTCTTGCTCACGCACAACAGGGCCTACGTCGGAATCGGTGCAGTGATCTTGGACTTCGGAGATCGGTGCATGGGATTTGGTGTGTGACGATTTCTACAGCCGCGGGCAGGCGCTGAGTCGGTTTCTTCGGTGATGCATCGGAAACAGGTGCGGCTGCGCTTCTCATAGTTGCATCTCTTTTCCAGCTCTCAACAGCAGGAACAACCTCCAGAGACCCAACACAGCAACAGGCAGCTCTTGGCAGGTCAGAACTCTCAGCAAGGAAGTTCAGGGGAGCTGGTGGTGAAGTCTTTGTCGCCCTGAGACTTCAGAACAGGAGGCAAGCTCTACTTCAAGCCCTTGGAGATCTTCTTCAGGCAGGATGCACAGCACACAGCACAGAGCAAGGTCTTTGTCTTCTCCTTGGCAGAAACAGCCACTGAGGGCCAACCACAGACAGCACACAGCAAAGGGGTAGTACTTCTCCTTCAGCTTTTCCAGCTTTTCTCCTTGGCAGAGGTTCCTTTTGAGTCCAGAAGTATTCTGGGGTCTGGGCCCCAATATTTATATTCCATCTCTCTTTGTTCTCTGGTGTCAGAGAGGCTCAGTGCTCAGTCAAAACAAGTTCTGTCCTTTCTGGTGTAGCTTCCTGGCAGGAGATGGAGACAGCATTGTGTAAGGCAGATCAGGCCCATTTAGGTGCAAGGAAATCTCCTCCCCCTACTCTAAATGCAGCCCAGGTCTCTTCAGCCCAGCCCTGACTCGTCCAGGAAAGGCAGGACATACCTCAAACCCCCAGTGGCTGTCTACAGTGAATGAACATCCCCAGCCCCTGTCACTCCAAAGCCAGACAGTCAATCCACAAACCAGAAGAGGCACACAGAATGGCTAAGCAAGAAAATACCTACTTTCTAAAAGTGGTATTTTCAAACACAGAATGTAAAAATCATCCTTACTAAAAGATGCATCTTTAGATTCTGAGTTCAGGCATTCTACACTTCATTTTCCTATCTTGTCCCAATGGAAAGTTATATTTATTAGATGTTATAAATAAACTCACATTCATTCCTATGTGACAGATAGCCTTTCAATAGTGTAAAATGAAATTCCCTGTAGTTCACTATCAGGACATGTTACATACATCAAAACATGTCCTACCTTTCACAGACACTGCACCCTGCCCACAGAGGTTCATTGGGCCTACCTTAGGGATGACTCACATGTAAAAAAGGGAAGGTTAGGACCTAGCAATTGGGTGCACTTGCCAGGTCGACATGGCAGTACCAAACTGCACACAGACACTGTAATGGCAGGTCTGAGAACCTTTTGCAAGGCTGCTTGTGTGGGTGGCACAATCAGTGCTGCAGGCCCACTAGCAGCATTTGACTTACAGGCCCTGAGAACACACAGGGAACTGTACTAGGGACTTAGTAGTAAGTCAAACAAGCCAATCATGGAAACACCAATCCATAGTCACAATTTACAGAGTGAGCACTTGCACTTTGGCACTGATCAGCAGTGGCAAAATGCCCAAAGCATCTAGTCCAGCACACAGCAAAAACACAGGCGGCTGAGACAAAAATACAGGGGAAAGCCACGCCAAGGATGCCAGGTCTAACACACTTCAAACAGTATCACAATGACAACACACCACAAAGGATCTCACACCAGATTAGAAAAGTAGAGCAGTTTTTAATAAATAAAACAAGACTAAAATGACAACAATCTAATCAGTGGAACCGGAGATATGCAGGTTTAGAGATTTCAGTCAACAACAACAACAATAATACTTTATTCGGCTTTTGCAAATACCATAAAAGTCAAGATTTCAAAGTATCTACAAAAGCACCAGATCTATAAAATGTTTGCCATAAATTACAAAGCTTCAGTGAAAATACTCAAGATTAAAAATGAAAATAAATACGAAGTAAAAAGGGAATACCATAATCCTGTCACGTCCAGCCATGATACACCCTCAGCTATTAATCACAGCTTGATCTGAGCCTAACAGCAGACTTTAAAAACCTAAGAATATGAAATATAGAGTTCCCTGAAAGCATTAATAAAAAAATAAAAGCTGGATGCACCTGACTAAAGTTTGTCTTTTTTAAAATAGGAATAAGTAGGTCTTCCACGGCAGCTCATAGTAACTACAAAACGTTAAAAAAATGAGCATATCCTGTGGAGACTTGCCATCGCAGCCACAGGGCGACAGCCTCTGACCCTTGTTACACCGACTTGGGTGGGCGAGAAGAAGATGAAAGAGGTCAAAGCAGAACCTGGTCAGTAAAATCCGATTGTAAGAGCTAGAGAGCCCTAAGAGATATGGTTCCATGAATTGCACTGTTTTCAAAAGAATAAATCTAGGTAAACTGGGCTTCCTTAGCTCACGATCTTCATGTCTGACACCCACTGCCTAAAAAAAGCCTCCTTAGCCCAGACCAGATCCTTCCTAGTAATTGATTCTGGGTTACAAAATAAATCTGATCTTCCTAGACTCCTAAAACCCTCCTGTATATAATTGAGCCAAGGGATATAATGAGTAAGGTCAAGGGCCATGCAATCCTTCAAGATCTCTTTGTTTAGAGCGGTCCTTTTACCAAGCCAAATATTAATCCATAGTGAAAGGGGTGGAAGGCCAACAGGTCAGAAAGATAGGCCATGCCAAGCTCTTCATGTACCATAAAGGTGGAAGTGCCCTGGGGTACGTTTAAGAGCCGCCTCAAGAAGTTGTTTTCGGCTATTTGTAGATTGTCATGAGCGACATAACCCCAGATTTCACTACCATACGTCACCATGGCATTACACTTGGCCCTATAAATCTGCAGCAGTGTCCCTATCGGTCTCCTGCTCAGTCAAGAGGCAAAGTTAAAAATAGCAGCATTTGCCTGTAAAAGTTCCTCTTGCTTTCTGCTCTTTACCGACCCCCAGTTCAGATTAGCATCCAACAAGACCCCCATATAGGAGAAAACACTAGTCTTTGGGACTGGAATGGACCCAACTTTAAAAATAAAAGACTTTCTTGAGCTAGGTCCCACCTGCATCACATATGATTTCAAGTTGTTAACCAGCAGGTCCTGATCTTCCATAAATTGCTGGAACGATCTAAGCAACGTTTGCAACCCCCTCACAGTCCGAGCCATGAGTTCGACAACGTCAGTGTACAGTAGAACCGGCAGACCACGATGTTCCACCTGGGGTGAAGTCCACCTTTGTCTCCACTAGCACCTTCTCCAAGTTGTTAATATAGAAGTTAAATAGAGCCAGTATACAAACCTCCTGGACCCCTCTCTGAAATTGGAAACTGCAGAGTGACCATGAGTTCTTTGGCATAATGTACCTCTGCCTTCGTGTCCCTATGGAGATCTCGTAAAAAGAGGACAATGTCTCTATCCACCCCCATGACTGACAAAGCCTGCCAGAGCTTAATTCTGTTCACACGATCAAGCGTGGAGGACAGGTCCATGAAGGCCAGGTAGATGGTACCAGGGCGGGCAACTGTATACTTGTTAAGGATCATAAAGAGGTTCAGACATTGGTCCACTTTAACCCAGATCAGTTGACTGGGGGTGAGTGTTTGATTTGCTCAAACGCTCCGTCCATCATCCCCTTTGGTATCGCTTTGTTCGCCCTAAGTTGGCAGGGTATGCCCAGACGTGGATCCCTTGCTCACTTTGCCACTGGATTCAAGCTAGCCTGGCTGATGATGGCTGAATAGCCAGAAACCGGTCCCAGGATGCTTATTTCCGGTCCAGGGAAGACATGGCTTGGCAGTTCGGGCTGTACTGTTCCCATGAGGCACAGGGTCAGACTGATTTGCATATGGCCATGTCTCAACTAGGGTGGTGGAGTGAGCTAAAGAATGATGATGGATTAAACCCAGATCAGTTGACTGGGGGTGAGTGTTTGATTTGCTCAAACGCTCCGTCCATCATCCCCTTTGGTATTGCTTCCCACTTTTGACCTACCCAGGCAGAAACCATATTGAATATCTGCTAGGATGTTATTTTCATCTTCCCAGCTCGTCAGCCTGTCCAATAAAATACATCCAACCACCTTGACCACTGAGTCCAGCAGAGAGATTAGCCTATAACAGTGGGTGCTAGCTCGGTTACCTTTTTTAAATACTGGGACGATAGTGGATGTAGCCCAAGTAACCGGAGGGTCAGGTCTAACGACTGCATTAATAATTGAGGTGAGGGCTGGCACCCACAGCTGCAGGATTGAAATATAAAGGTTAGGGGGGATCCCGTCGGGTCTTGGTTAACCCTGGGTGTAGTTTGCGGAGTTTTGCTAAGCGGAAATCCGCGAAGTTACAAAAAAACTCTGCGAAGTTCCACGAGTGGCGGAGTGCAGTGCGCACTGCAGTTTGTGCTGGTATTCCTGCCTCTCGGGTAGGAATTCTACCTGAGTGGCAGCTTGCGCTCGCGAACTTACCGTTCGCGATCGCAAACTTACCGTTTGCGATCGCGAGCGGGGAAAAAACTCTGCTGCACATCGCGAAGCGGAGTTTTCTGCACTCCGCGAGCTCCGCGGAGTGCGGAGTGCAGAAAACTCTGCAAACTCCGCGAACGAAGCGAAGTTCACCGCCCAGGCCTAGTCTTGGTGCCTTATTTCTAGACAACCCCACAGTGCCCTTCTTTACTTCCTCGTCTGTAATTAATAAAGCAGATTTCCCTCCTCCTACTCCACCGGATGCACTCACATCTGGTGGGCACTGAAACATTTCCTCGAAGTGACTAACCCATTCATCTTCCGTAATATGAGCATCGAGAGCCTTTGCAGCATCTGCTGCCAAAAAAGGGCTGTTTACGATGCTCCAAAACTTGAAGCTGTTCTTTAGGGAACTTGCCTCGGTGAGGTTACTTCAGGCCTCCTCCCTCAAATCGGCCTTGCGTCTTGCTAATTCGGCTTTGTACAGCCTTCTCCAGGCCTTTACCAAACCCGGGTCCCTTGGTTTGGTACCTAGTGCTTCCCTCAGTTTCCTTGCTGCACGGTAGAAGTCTGGATCAAACCATCTTGGGGCCCGGTCTAGGTGCCTCAGGGGCGGGGCCTTAAGTAGATCTACTCTAGTATGGGAAATAACCATAAAAGCCTCAAGGGCCTTCCCCAAGCCACCTGCAGGGTTGTGCTGGTCGCTAACTCCTTATGGCACATAGCTGATAGAGACTCATTAGAAAAGTCAGGGATTATCTGCTTCCCCTGAGCCTTCTGTCCCCATCCGCACCTTTCAGTAAACCCCTACCTCCTGCCACACTGGTTTAAGCTAATAGAGGCCAGCTAGTCTTAATACACAAGGGGTTGTGTTCACTGTAGATACTTTCTTCTATGGAGAAGTCCGAGCTAAGATAAAAAAGAGAGAGTGAAACAAAAATAAAGTAAATAAATGAGTCACATCCCCTCCCTGTGAAGGTGGGGATGATAGGCTTCCTGCCTTGATCCAGTTTGCGCATGGCCTAGGTTAGATCAGACTCATTTACTAGGACATTGAGGCAATCTCCCTGTTTGGTATGTTCTAAATGCCTTCCCGTCAAATGAGGGCAACCCATATCTCTGGGATCCGTCCCACTCAAGTCCCCACATAAATGTATGTTGAAGTATCCTGCAAGCATAAAGCTACTGTAGCGTGGGGTAATAATGTTCAGGTTTCTTAAGAAGGAGCCCAACGCAGAGATGTTACAAACATCAGGAAAGGAAGAAGTTGCATTATAAAAATTCAGAAGCAAAAGATTACCTGATTCACGAGGGAATGACAGGGCTTGCAAACATGAATTATCAGTAGGCAACACAACCAATCTACATTGAACTGCTAAGGAAACATAGACTACTAAATCCCCCTTGGGTCTTTCCGCCCTTGAGGGGGTAGTAGGCACAACATAAGACTTGTATCCATCTATGAAAAAACTGTTCTTGATAGCCCATGTTTCCTGTAGGCATATCATGTCGAATCTTTTAATAAATAGGGTCCCACCAGAGTCAGAGAACTTGCTTGCCAACCCTGCTATGTTCTATGATATAAATTTATAGGCCTTGCCATCCAACAATCCGTCATCTGAAGAGCCAGGAACCATCTGAGGTCTAGGGTTTGACGGCTCCACTAGATCAACCACAGTAAGTCAATCACAAGTGTCCAATTATCCCAATGGTGCAAAATTGTTAAAAAGGGGTATATCATGAATTGTCTACTGCCAACCAGGCTGAACATAAACAGGGGACCTCCAAGGGTTCATCTTGCTAGGCGGTGTTACATTACTCGGGGTCTGTAAAAGTGTCCCTGGGGAAGGGCTACAATGGTCGAAACAGGACCTCTGGGGTTACTCCGGTTAGCTACAATGAGGATTCTCTCTGCCACATGAGGTCTGTTAAAGTTGATGATGACACAGTCTCCTTCACAGTTTTTTTTTTACCTCCTAACCCAATTAACTCTACGCACCATGTTAATGAATCTCTCCACCCTTAATCCCAGTGCCGTGTGTAAATTCAACCAATGCAAGACTTTATACTTTAGTTGATAAAAGTCTTCTGAGACACCCATTGGAATCACCAGAACTTTCCCCAAGACCACTACATACATGTAGATTCAGATGGAAGATGTAGAATAATTGGCCTCTGCCTCAATGGACTCGATGCCCTGTCCCTGAGCTAACCTCCCCTCCTCTCAATAGCTCGCCCGATATGCACTTGGCAGCCCCAAGCAAACTTTCAAACTCGGAATCTCCAATGTGGCCCCCCTTTTTTCCTTGCTACTGAGGAGGATGAATCCACTGGGGGCTGAGTTGGTTTGTTTACACTACCCAACACAGAGATTGGTGGTGATAACTGCGCCTGTCCCCTTGTACCCTGGTCAGGTTGCCTGTCACCCTCTGTGCAACAACAGTCAGGTAATCCCACAGGTCCAACATGAGGCACTTTATCACAAATTGGATTATGCTGTTTGAGCCTGAGAAGTTCTAGCTCTATTGTGGTTAAACATTGCTTAATTGGATCCAGTTTAAAATCCATACCCGCTAGCAAAGAACCCAAGAACCCTTCCATCATGGCCGCCATGCCCTCCTTGGTCAGGATTTGCAACTTGTGGGCGATATGCAGGGTACCTTCTGTCCTTGAACGCTTAGCTTTACCCCCTGTCAAGGAACACTTTCTTTTGGCTCCAGTTCCTACTCCTGCTCTTGTGCTCCCTGCTGGGGTTGGTGGATGAATGGCCAGAGACATAATAATGTCTTTACTCCGCACATGAGAAGACGGTGTTACAACCTGGATTTCGTTAAGCAATGAGGCGGAAGCACCGAACACAACACCTGTTTCCTGCCTGATAGTTGGAATTAAGGATCCTGAACCCGGTTCAGGGACCCAAGATGATGACACTCCTGAGGGACCAGGGAAAGGATGATTTACAGGGGAGCAGGAAAACCAATGTTTCACCAACTCTATCTCTTTGTCAAGGATCCCTGCCCTTTGTAAGAAAGAGTCCATAGTGGTTACCGCAAGCCCCGAGGCTGCTGCCACAGCCACCTTACATTTCCCCATATCTGTCCAACAAAGTCGCACAAGGTTCCACAAAGCTACAAGGATGGGCAGTTTAAAAATCAAACCGGTAAACGTTAAAATATCCAGGAATTCCAAGCCGGAGAGAATAATGAAGACAACAGTCTTATGCCAATAAAAGTAAGTAGATGTGGCTGACCAAGTCTGATAACGAGGAATAAAATGGCGGCCTCCTACCTGCTCTTGTAGAATAAATCAGAATACTTCTCCACAAGGATCTTTACTGATGTAGCTCCCTAGATGCTGCATCTGCTGCAGATCTCCAGACTCGAGGCCCCAAGATCGTGGCTCAGAGAACCAAAAGGGGTGGCCCAGCCTCCTCCAGGCTCTGACTGGTGTGGATGGGCCCCCCCTTGGCCCGGGCTTTGCCCAGGCACATCCCGCGCTGCAGGTAGTGAGCAGCGCTTAGCGCACGCATGCGGGGAATCCGTCAACAGGCTCCTCCGCTCTCCTCCTCCTCTCACAGGCTTTCGGGGACACGGAGTCCCCCTGCTAACAGCAATCTCCAACAGCAGCAGCAAAAGTGAGTCCTGCGCCATGGGAGGTGAGCAGCGCTTATCAGCGCATGCAGCTCAAGTAATCTGTCAACAGGCTCCTCCTCCTCTCACAGGCTTTCTGGGACATGGAGTCCCCCTGCTAACAGCAATCTCCAGCTGCAGCAACAAAAGTGCGTCAGTCATAATAGAACCAAAGAGCACAAAACGTCAACCTTGGATATCTGGTTTCTCTAGACGGTACAAAATCACAAGTTCAGGCCGACCACAATTAGGCACGGGCTGGCTACAGGGACCCAGCTATGCCTGCTGAATAAAGTACCTTAGGTCCTAATTGCGGAGCATTGCGAGGTCCCATGCAGAAGATGCATCACGCAGTTGAGGAGATGTGTTCGATCAGAAGACGTGCGGAGCTGCGATGCAAGGTCCTTTGTCATCATCAAGTTACTCATCAACAAGGGCTTGTGATGAAAAGTCCAGTGCCGGCGATGTGTCGTGAAGTCAAGGCGATGTGTCGGTTCGGATGAGCTGTGAGGCTGCGAAGGCGAGAACCTGTGCCATTTTTGAGGTTAATGTTGATGAGAGATTTGCAATGTGAGGGCCTGCGTCGAAAAAGTTTTGCACATGCAGCAGCTCAGATATGGGCAGAGAGATGTGGGCAGAGAGTCCTCTACATTGGGAGAAACCTTGCAGTGGAGGCAATGCGTTGGTTCTGCTCGGGTTTTGCACCACACAGCAGAGGAGATGTGTTGGTACTGTTGAGTCCACAGATGGGCTGGCAGAGCAACTTTAGGCCCACTTCCAAGGGTCCAGGGGTGGCACCACATCTCAGGGTAGGACTCACAGACAGCAGAGTCCAGGTGCTGTATTCAAGGTTGTTGGAGCCTTCTGTCCCGGAGGCTCTAGTCAGAAAGGCAGCCAACTAGCTATTGGAGTCACTTTGAGGGTCTTGGTTCAACAGATGCAAATCCAGTCCTTCACACCCAGATAAAAGGGCAGCAGGCATTAGGTCAGAACAGCAGGGCAGCAGTTCCTTCAGCACAGCAGTTCGGCAGAGTGGCAGTCATTTCAGCAGAACAGCAGTCCTTCTTCCTGGTGGAGTATCCATGGGACCGGAACTGTACTAAAGAGGTAGTGTCTGGGGTCCAATATTTATATCTGGTGCCCTTTCTCTTGAAGGTAGGAGAAGCTTCTAGAGGTTTCCCTTTCATGTCCTCAAGCATTCTGCCTTCTTTGTCCTGGCCCCAGACTAACTACAGGGGATATGCATCCCTTTGTGTGATGACAGGACACAGCCTATTCAAGTTTAAGTAAGGCTATGCCCAGCTCTGCCCTCCCATCATTCCAATGATGGCCCATTTAGGTACAACAAAGCTCTCTATTTTGTGTGGTTGACTAGGAGGGATAAACAAAGCCCAACTGTCAGGTACACCCAGTCTTGTGACCCAAAGACAGGCTACATACACTAAATGCCAACTTTCTAAAAGTGGCATTTTTAAAATTGTAATTTAAAATCTAACTTTACCATAAGAGAGGATTTTTCATTACAATTCAAAAGACACCAAAAATGACCTGATCACCTGTTCACAATTTGAAATTATAGCTTATTAAATGTAATAGGGTAACTTCAATGTTATCCAGAAGGCTCTCAAAATAAAAAAAAACTGTTCCTGAATATCTCGATTTCGCAATATTTTTCTACCTGTCACCCGTGATTACAATAGAAGAAATTAGGACAATGGTATGGTGCCTAATCTCTGCCACCACTCGGGGTTAGCATTTGTTTTATGTTCCCTATCCTCACTCTCCCTTATGCTGGCTTGGATGGCCACATCCCGGGAAACCCCTTCCACCCATAAAACTGTTTGGTGCTTAGGATCCCCTTCACTTGCCTCTGGCTGCGGACTTCCACTGCAACCGCTGTGGTAAGGACAAATGTGCCTCTCTCCTGGGCCGGTTAACGCTTGACTCCTCTCCCTGATTCCCGCACTTGTGTCCTCCTCCTCTTGTCCCGCTGTGTTTTCTCCATTGTTCCTGTATTTTCGCCACCGCTTCACCTCCGATTGGCTCCTTACATCGTGACGTGGTTTGGGAGCTAGGAAGCTAATTTGAGGTGTTGAGTAGGCTGACTCGTCGGGCATTATGGATTTTCAGCCAGCCACGTAGGGATATTTGTTACAGTTCCCCCCTCCTCCAAGAATGGCAAACGGGTCATTGTGAACAAACATAGCTTGAAAGAGAGTCCACATTGGACTGGAGGAACCAGCCCAGTGTTAAAGCTGGAAGAGAACGGTTGGAGAGCTAAAACCATTGAAGGATTCTTGACTTTGTATCTTTGCTATAAGCAAGCCATACTAATGATGCATGATCAGTTAGCAACAGGAGTGATCAGCCCAACAGATAGTATTGTAGTGCTTCCAAGGCACATTTTAAGGCTAGGAATTCTTTTTCGATGGTGGCAGAATGACATTTTCAAGGGATGAGTTTCCTGCTAATGAAAACCACCAGTTGCAAGAACCCACCTGGACTGGGTTGTGACAACACTGCTCCGAACTCGATCACCGAAGCATCTGCTTGTATAGCAGAGGTCTTCTCAAAGTCTGGACACTTTAAGATGGGGTCCTTACACAAACAATCCCTTAGAAAGTCAACATTTCTCTAATGGACTAGTGACTAGCTGTGTATTTTGGTGGGCTTTTCTTAATTTAAGAGATCAGTGAGAGGGGAAGCAATTTCGGAGAAGTGGGGAATAAATCTCCTGTAATACCCCACAAACCCTAGTAAAAGGTTGCATGGCCCTTTTGGTAGTGGGTCTCGGTATGTTTTTAATAGCAGCTATTTTGTCTACTTGTGGTCAGATGGAACCGGCTTATATTTGATATCCTAGAGTATAGCATATATAGTCGGCTAATAGTAGGCACTTCTTGGCATTTGCTGTAAGGCCTGCTTCATGTAATGCTGTTAGTACTGACCCTAAATGTTCTAGGTGTTGGTGCCAAGAAGGCCGAAAGAAAACAATATCATCTAGGTAAGCTGCTGCAAAATGCAATGAGAGTGTAATACCTTATCCATTAGGCATTGAAAGGCTGCAGGGGTGCTATTTAATCAAAATGGAAGAACTATGGATTGGTACAGTCCAGAAGGTGTTGAAATTGCTGTCTTTTCTTTTGCTTTCTCACTTAATGGTATCTGCCAAAATCCCTTGTTAAGGTCAATTGTAGATAGGAATTTGGCTTGTCCTAACTTCTCTAGGAGTTTATCCCCCACGGCATTGGATAGATCTTGAACACAGAGATGTTCTTTACTTGGCAAAAATTAATACAGAATCTGATGGAGCCATCGGGTTTTGGCACTAGAACAACGGGTGAGAAACAGTTACTGTTAGATGGTTCTATTATTCTATTTTCCAACATTTTTCTTATTTCATAATCCACTGCCTGCTGTCTGCCTTGTCTGATACTATATGGGCGTAACTGAACTACCTTTCCTTGTTCTGTAATTATATCATCTTGTATCAATGGGGTTTTTCCTGGTTTGTCAGAGAACATGTCATGAAAAGGGGTTATTTTTGTTTTAAGCAGCCTCATTTGATCAGGGTTTAGAATGGTTCCTACCCTTATTATCTTTTTTTCTTTAGATTCACTGCCAGGTGAAAAAGTTGTCTCGAGAGGTCAGGAGTCAGTGAGGAGCAACATCGAAGTCCCAGTAGGGACATCATCTAATGGTTGCTTCCATTTCTTTAGAGAATTCATATGATATATCTGGCCATCCTTTTGCTTATGTAAGACTGCTACCCTATATGTAGCTGGAGTCACTTGGCTTGGTACCTCAAAAGGACCTTGCTATTTAACCAACAATTTATTATTTGAGGAGGGTAAAAAATAAGAAAAAAAATAATACACTATCTCCTACTTGAAGGTTGCGTGTTTTAGCCTGTTCGTCATACTCTTGTTTTTGTTGAGCTTTCACTATGTTTACGCATACTTCTTCCCACAAATTAGTCAGATTTTCCTTCAACTGGGCTGTATAGGATAGAAATTCTCACCCTTCATCTTCTTCTTGTTCCCATTGTTCTACCACCATGTCAAGCATGGTATGAGGCTAGTGGCCAAAAACCAACTCAAAAGGGGAAAGCCCTGTGAAGCTTTGGGTATGGGTGCCAATAGCAAATAATACTAAAGGGAGTTTTTTGTCCCAATCTCGGCTACTGTCCGAAACTAGCATTCTTGACATCGTTTTAATTGTTCTCTCATAGAGCTCCACCAAACCGTTCTTTTGACGATGATAGACTGATGTTTTGATCTGCCTAATACCCAAGATGGAGCAAACCTGTGTCAGTAGTTTGGGCATAAATGGAGTTCCCTGGTCTGTTATGATTTCCTTCGGAATCCTACTCTGATAAAGAATTCAATCATCGCTCTTGCAACAATAGGTGTTTTCATACTTGCTAAGGGTATGGCCTCAAGATAGCGAGTGGCATAAAGTACTAAGACCAGAATGCATTTTGTTTACTCTCGAGGATGTAATAAGTAGTCCCACTAGGTCCATACCCACCCACACAATGGGTATTTCTATAATGGGAAGGGGCCACAAGGGAACTTTAGGTATATGGACCAGATTGGCTCTCTGACATCTTGCACAAGAAACACAATATTTCCTGATGTCTTTGTAAACCACTAGCCAAAAGAACCACCTCAATAACTACTTTTCTATCTTTTCTTGGCCATAATGACCTCCCCCCATTTGTCTATGAGCTAGGCACAATACTTTTTGTTGAAAGGGAAGAGACACTAATAGTTGTGATTTCTTTCCTTGCCCTTGAGAAGTCACTCTGCATAACAGGCCCTTTTTTTATTAGGAATTATGGTTCTACCTGGTCTTGTTCTTCTGCAGAGGCCCATGTCCAGGCATGTGCCAAATTCGGTTCCTCACGTTGTGCTGCTCTGAAGCTGATTGGAAGTTCCCATTTCTTGTCTGCGGATACAAACACAGAATGATTGTCAGTTTTAATGTGGGTAAATGATTTCTTGTCTCAATACTATTCAGCCCTTGTTTTCTTTTGTTTAAGTTTACCCTACTTAACTCTTCTTGATTAGAGGGTGCCTCCTCTAACCATCTTAAATCTTTCTCTATGTTTCCCGCAGAGTCCAATAGTTGTTGGAAACGTGGATAGTTTGTTCCTATTCTTAAGTCCTTAGCTAGACTTGGTATAATTCCTATGTGTAAAGGGGTGGTTACCTCTTGCCACTGAATTTGAACCACAGCTAGCGGATATGTCATTTAGTCTCAATGTACACAAATGATAACTATGCTTTTACCAGCCAGGATTTGATTGCGGTTTACTTGTGACTGTCTAACCACTGAGTAGTGACACCGGGTCTACCAGAGCACAAAGATCGCTTTCATTGAAGATAACTGGTGTTTTATATTGTGGATGTTCCCCACACAAATATAGGACCCGTCCCTTAGTAAATCCTTTTTCCATGGGTTCAGGGTTTGTTGCTATTTGAGGAAGTTCCTTACAATATGGACCCATTTGGCACACTGTTAGCATTGTGAGCCTTGATTTATTTCTCTCCTGGTGACCTTAGGAGCAATTTTAGGTTCAGAAGTGGGTCCGGTGGAAGACTTTTTTGAAACATCCAGGAGAGGTTTGCTAATCCCTGTCCTCTAGGTGTGGTCATCTTAAACTCAGGAGACCTATGGTAGGCACATGCAAGGTCAATCACTTTTGCAACTGTCATATTGGGATGTTGATTGATCCAGGTTCTGGTAGTTGTAGGCAGTGCCTCTAAAATGATCTTTTCTATAATCTCGGCTATCATGGAAGTACAGGGTTTTAGCCAGCAACTTCCCAAATCTTGCACTCAAAAATATAGAACTCAAGGATTGTCATCGGGCCCACACTTCTCTCATTGAAACTTAGAGCGGCAACACTCATCATCATATCCTAATCTTTTTAAAATGCTTTTCTTTATGTCCTCATAAGTAGTGGTTCCTGCCGGGTTAGCGGCTTGGTATGCAGTTTGTAATTCACCGGACAAAATGGGGGCAACATATTGACCCCATCTATCACAAGACCAAGCTGCTGAGGTGGCTGCACGTTTAAAATGTGTGAAAAAGTAATCAGGATCTTCACCTGTGTGGTATTTTTGCAGCACAGAACTTGGAACATTTGGATGGATCTTTGCACTGGCAATAGTTTCTGTCAGTTTTTTAATAGCAGAATCGTGGGCTTGCTGTGTGTCTAGTAACATAGTAGCCTGGGTCTTTAATGCAATTTGTATGAACTCCCATTCTTGTTGTCTGCTGTTCCACAACCAACTGAAGAGGTCTCTGACCTTCTACCAATTGTGTAATCATGTCCTCTATCGGTATGTGCTGGCCGTGGTCCTCACTGGAATCGTGGTGGTAAGGAACAAAGTGCCTCTCTCCTGCTCAGCTACAGGCATCTATGTGGCCTCTATCCACCGTTCCCCTCCTTTTCAGGATCCTTTCTACTGACGTCCTCCTGTTGGCGGTTCTTGCTGTGTTTGCCGCTGGGGTCCTGGCCCTGTTACCACTTGACTCCTCTCCCTGATTCCCACGTCGTCGGTGTCCTCCTCCTTGTGTCCTGCTGTGTCTTCTCCATTGTTCCTGTATTTGTTCAACTTCTTTGCCTCCGATTGGCTCCTTACATTATGACGTGGTTTAGGAGCTGGGACGATAACTTGGGTGATGAGTGGGCTTACATCAGGCATTATGGCTTTTTTAAATCTCACATCGGGATATTTGTTACAGTTAGTTAAGCGGGTGGCACAATACGTGCTGCAGGTCCACTTGTAGCATTCAATATACAGGTCCTGGGTACATGTAGTACTTCTTTACTATGGACTTATAAGTAATTTAAATATACCAATTCGGGATAAGACAATGTTACTGTGTTTTAAGGAGTGAGCACATGCACTTTAGCATTGGTTAGCAGTGGTAAAGTGCACAGTGTCCTAAGGCCAGCAAAAACAAGATCAGCAAAAATGGAGTAGAAAGGCAAAATATTTAAGGGATGACCATCCTAAGGCTGACAGGTCTAACAGTATAGTAAACTTTCATGGTGGGAAAGAATGGCCCTTGAGGATTTTGCATTCAGTGCATCCCTTTCTCCTTAATGCTGGGCTCTAAATTGATCACTTGTGCCATGTGTCCCAGTTAGGCCTGGAGGGAAATACTGCCAGTTTACAGGAAAAACATAGAATATTAACTATTTGCTTGTGGATGGGGATGGCTCCCACTGTGAAGACTGAACAACTTAGGATACTGTCTTTGCTGCAGTATATACCAGAACCCACGGTACCCCTTCCTTGGCTGTTTTGCCGGAAGTGCTGAAACCAGAATGAGTACGTGGCCGCACCTGCCCTGGATTTGGGGATGAAACTGATGGGCAATTTTGCTGCAGTATCCTCCACTATGTTAAGCAACATAAAGGGTGTAGCAGCAGGATTGGCTATATCCAATCGCATACTGGACTTGACTTTTGCACAGCAGGAATGCGACTTACCTAAAATTAGCGAAGAGATCTATTCGATGCTGTGTAGAGATAATTTGGGAGCCAGACCTGGTAAACCACAATTGAAGAGTAATTCTGAAAAGGATAACTCTAAGCAAGCCCCCGACTCCACAACAAAGACGAAGTGAGACAATAAATAAATAAATAAAGACAAGACAAAATCACAGGGTGTCTCTCCTCAACAGAATGACATTGAAAAATGATCTAATCTTCGAAACCGTGATAATATTAGACTGCCTAACAAGTATCAGGAGACTGATAAACGTTCATCTCGTTCCTTCCAGGGGTCATCCGATAAATGTTCGGAGAGAGTTGGACGGTCAGAGTGCAGATCCGAGGAGCATGTGAAACTAAAGAAGGACTCACAACACTCATCTGACTGCATAATCAAATAGGAAGGTAAGCCAAAACCTTCCAAGTCTCAATTAAAAAAAAAGAAGGTAGCCAGACTTAAAGCCAAGCATGCCCCAGATATTAAGGACTCTGCTTCTTAGCAGGGAATGGGCAGTGACAATTTATTTATTTATCTTAAGTTTTATATAGCGCTGGCTAGACGCGTAGGTATCAGAGCGCTTTACATAAGAACAGCGAGTTGCAAGTTACACATTTTACATAGGTTACACAATGAGGATCAGAGTTACAGGCTAACATGATACATTTGTTAAAAGCAATCAAAAATTAGTAACCAAAGAAAAAGGGCAGAGTTACAGAAAATTCGTCATGGGAGGGGTAGGGAAGGGAGAAACAGGGAGATGGGGAGAAACTGTGCCCAATGTCCGGCTGGGTAGGTGACGGCCGAGGAGATGAACCAGGGCCGATCTCCTCAATAGCTGAACCAAGCAGCTCCACCGGGCATCGGACATAATGCTCGGACTCCGCTGTCAGGACAGTGAACAGGTGTGCTCAGAGATTGTCAGAGTAGCGCACGGTTGGAGGGAGGGGGAGGAAAGGGGACACAGCGGAGAGATGAGGAAAACAATGTCCAGTGTCCTGCTGGGTAGGTGACGGCCGAGGGGGTGAACCAAAGCCGCTCTCCTCTATAGCTGTTGATGGAGCAGGGAAAATAAAAAAATTTAACCCCTAACAAATTTCATAATTAATTAAATAAAATGTTCGTTTAAATGTATTAATCAACACTGTATGTGTGGGAATGGTAATATGCCAATGTATGTGCTAAATAATCTATTAATGGATGTCCGTGTGTCTAATTATAACGTAAAATTAAATGCGTACTAATTAAAATAAATGCATGTTTGTGCTTCATAGAAATAAAACGTGTCGTTGCAAAAACAATAGTGATGGTAAGTAAGGAACAGCTTAAATGTTGCTTTCTGCTAGGTAACAACTAATTGGAGTACGTAGACGACGGGAGGGAAACGAAAGGGATATTTTTCTCTATTTTAATTATGTTTTGTTTGCCTCAAATTAGTGCTTCTAAAAGTATAACCGAGTGGCGATGTAAAAAGGCCGCCAGTGGGAAGATGTGCGCAGGTGCAAAGGGGACACGTGTTATGGGATGAAAACGGAGAAAAAAGCTAAAACCTCGTGAGGTTTCTGAGACGCTTGGATGCAAGAAATGGTCAAGGCTGGTGTGACCTAATTGAACTGATAGTGTGCCATGATGATCAGCAGAAGGCCCGTGGGAAACAAGTTTAAGAGAAAGGACAATGACTGCGGAGTTCTCGAATGTGTCGAAAGAAGTTACAAATGAACTGATCGAATCGAATGAAAATGTTTAAGCGTATGGGAAAGGAAATGATCCAAGGACCCTTGAATCCAAGAGAACTTGATTAAAAGAATGAATAAGCTGACATGCATGGACCAATGAAAGAAAAGCGTGATATTAATGTTGCAACAGTTAGTTAGCAAAGTTAGAATTAGGGTATAAGAGGGCCTACTCTTAGTGGGAGGGGGTCAGTCGCGGTTGCAGTCACAGTCAGGAGAGGAGTTGAAGAGTCGAGTTGGTGGCTTCCAGTGCTGGGTGGTCCTGATCGATCCCTTACTGAGCGGGAGATGCTGAAAGACTGTTAGATGAGACGGGTTGCAGGTAGCTGATGCTGACGAGCTGAAGTTGCTGTTTGCTGTCTTAATTTTCCAGTTGAGTATGAGAATCAGGCTATTTCTAATTCCTAACTTAGGTTAGAAATCATTAGGCTAAATTAGGAAGCTAGGCAGGTAATTAGGGTTTTGGCTTCATGACAAAATTTCCTTTCTGCAATAAAATGATTATGCTTAATAAATATTTGAATTTAAGAATGAATAATTGAATAAAGTATTACATTCTTTTTCATGCTTTTAAAATTATATAAAATTTAAGATTCTTTAAACCCAAAATGACTCAGTGGTTATTTTCCTAAATGATTGTGACATCAGTAATTGGTTATTGTGATTCAGCTGGTCTTAATCACTATGAACTAATTTCTTAAATGAATGATTCATCGACAAAACAATGAGCAGGAATATCTTAGAAATAACTAAAGAAAGTAACAAATTAAGGTAATAAGATATCCTGGCTCTTCCAGCGGTACATAAAATGGTGTTCTCCATTTAGTTCTCATGCTTCTCCTAGGAGTACAGAATTTCATAAAGGTGTAAAGGAAATCCAGGAGTGTGTGTGTGTGTTAGGCGATGTTTATGGGCCCCATCGTCATGTGGATTTGAGAAATATAGTTTGCCCCTGGATGACCTATAAGTAACCTGGGAGGAGAATAGTTTTTATTGTTCGCGCTGCATCAGATTTCTTGGTAGCAGAGTTATGGTTTTCTATAGATTAGTTTAGTGATTATTGTTTATTGATTATTGATTATTTTTGATGACTAACACTATATGTTGAGTCACGTTATGTTATATGTAAGTTTTCACGCTTCTGGGATGTAGGAAGTGGAACACGTGTGGCAAGAGAAGTCACATGGAATTTGGTACATGGTCTGAATTCATTTTGGTTATAACGCAGGTTGTGTTATGTTAGGGATTTCTGTGTGAAAAGTGTGTAATTGAAATAGCAAATCACGTTTACTTGTGAAACTTTGGCCTTAATTCTCAGGAGCCTAGTCTCCACATGTGTCTTATCCCCAGAGAAACGAGTAAATTGTTTGTTTGAAAGAAGGGTAAGGTAGAGGGAAGTGCTACTTTATCGGCGAGAGTAAATAATTCTGTGGTAGGGTAGAGGTAAGCGCTGCCTACTGGAAAAACAGGATTCTTGTGTAAAAGGACAAAGCTGTCACTTTTGTTTAGCGAATCAGACTATGGAATTGTTTTTATTGTTGTAACTAACGAAGAAAACAGCAAAAAGAAAAATTGCCGATAAATTTTGTAAAGGAGGGGTAAAGAGTAGAAGTGACGTGGAAAAGTGCCGCGCTAGGATTGGATAGTGCGCTAGTCACGTGAACAAAGAGCAGGAGTGACGTAGAAAAGTGCCGCGCTAGGATTGGTTGGTTCGCGGACGGTGGGAATTGTTCTGATTGGTACGTTAGTGTGAGTCGCGCTGTAATTGGTCGAAGTTCCGTACACAGAAACAGCGTTAGAGTAAAGAGAAAACAAATAGAAAACATGCCGTATTACGAGTATGAAAGGGAGAGATCGTCATGGACGACGAAATTGAAGAATTTCTTTAAGAAAGACAAAAAGGTTGTGACTAGAGAGGGACAAGTAATTCCTCGGCCGAAATCAGCAGCTTCACATATGATGCTGAAATATGGATTGGTTTGCATATGGTTGGAAAATTGGGCTAAATATACAAAGAATGATGGTGCTTTGGCTTTCCCTGAGAATGGATCGTTTAGTGTAGCGGTTTTGCGAAACTTGCGAGAAAAAATGTGTAAGTTGGAACCTAGACCTAGACCAACACAGTTTGAAGCTTTGACGGAATGGGAAGATGAGATGTATGAACGAGAGAGATTCAGAGGAATGAGAGATCATGAGTTTATGCCTGGAAGATTGTGGGGAGTAAATCATGAGGACAGAATAAAACGATGGAGATGTGCTAACATGACAGGAGGTTTGTTTCCAGCTTTTACAGTTGAGGAAGGGACTAAGAAAAAACGGACTGAGAAAAAGAAACATATGGAGAGAGAAAAGTATATGCATGAGAGCGAAACGGATGACGAGTTGCTGGAAGATATATTAAATAGAAATCCACCTCCGTATCAGCAGAGTTCTACAGTGGTGACACCAAATGCGCCACTAATAGAGACTATGCGAAATAAAAGTCCGGAAAAGAGAATTGAAGTAAATAGGTCACAAGAACAAATGAGAACTTCTCAAAATGAAGGAATAGAAAGCGACAATGCAAGCGAATTGGCAAAGACAACAAAAGAACTAACTGAGAAAATTAGAGAATTAACGAAAAATATGGAAGCAGTTACTGTGCCTGTAACAATAGGTCCAGTAATACCAGTTTTTGAGAATCAGAAAATTGATGAACGATCTTTGGTGATTCCCTTGAGTTCACAATTTCAGAGAGAAAAGGAAAGGATGGAACAAAGTGCAAGTACAAGTAATTTGGCTAGTACTTACAGACCAAGTCCACCTACAAATTTAACGGTGAATGAATGCAATGGTAAGAAAATGCATATGGTAACAGAATCTGCAACAGAAACGCCCGACAAAAGTGGTAACTGGATAGAACTAAATAATACACCCATAGGTCCGACTCCTGATGAGTTGAATGAGTGGATGAAAGCTTTTAAAATAAAAGAAACAGAAGAAAAACCATTAGATGTGATCAGATTAAAAATAGATATGGAAGAATTAATTTTAGGAACGATTGGTACTGAAAAGATAAAAAATGATCAGGATGATGAAATAATGTTTCTGTGCAAAAGTATAACATGGAGGGCAAAGAATTTACATGACAAACTAGAAGAAGTGGCTAGTGAGATTGGAATAGATTTTGCAAAAGTAAAAACGTTGCAGAAACCATACAGAGTAGACTTTTGTGAAAAAGATATTGAAAATTTGAACACGGCAGGAAGGCTGACACAGATAAAGGAGTTAATTGTGTTGTTGAGAAAATGGGGTGATGTGGACAGATGGAAGGTTAGATGGACAAAGAAGAATGAGAAAAGTATAGACAAAGGTTCATTGGCTTTTATGATAACTGAAAAAGAATCGGTTGTCAAAGAATACCCCATGAGAGAAACTCCAGGTGGTAGTTACGTGCATGTTCCCTGGACTAGGCAGGACATACTGTCATTTACCAATGACTTTCCAAAGTTAAGAGAGAAGCCAGTTGAGTGGTACCGACAAGTAGAAAGGTTTGTAAAAGTCTCAAAAGTGTTATGGATAGATTTAGATGGATTGTTTGATATAGTGGTACCAACAGATTTATGGTCCGAATGTAAGATTACAGTTGACTGGCCAACTACAGAATATCCAAGAGATCCTAAGACAGGAGCTCCAGGTCCTGATGTGATGAAGAAGTACGATAAGGTGATTACCTTTTTGAAGAATAAGATTCCTCCTAAAGAGACAGATTGGGTTAAGATTGATAGAACTACACAGGAAAGTAAGGAGTCTGTACATGCATATTATGAGCGACTGTTATTGGTTTTCAAGCAGTATAGTGGTTATGAGGAGTTGAGTGAAAAGGACATGAGTCATTTTGTATACCGATTTGTGTTTGGCCTGAAACCAGAAATAAGTGATATGATTAAGCAACACATGATAAACTGGCAGAATGGAAGTGTAGATAAGGTACTGAGATATGCTAAGTATTGTAGTGATGAAATAGAGAGTAAACAGCGTAAGTTGAAAGAAAAGGCAATGTGGGCACAAGTGAAAGTGGCAGAAAAGCAAGAAGCTCAATTGGACAATAATAATGGAAACGAATCAGGACAGAATAAAATGCGACCAAACATAGGTAAAGGAAAAGGTCAAGTGAGTCTAGAAGAGGCAAAGAAGAAATGGCCATGTCATAATTGCGGAAAATTAGGGCATTGGAGAAACGAGTGTAAGTTCCCACCTAAACCTAATCCGGAACATCAATCATTAACTCCACAGGTGCAGAATGAGGTAGTTGTTCAACAAAGTCAGGTGCCACAACCACCACTTCCCAACACTGTTAACCAGCAAAGATACAGTACAGAAACAGGATTCTACGGAGGAGAGCAGGTAACACAGTTGCCGCGAGCAGCTAACATTTCTCAGTATTGGTTGCGACAGAGTGAGGATGACCCGGATGAAAGTTTCTGACGGTGCGCAGGAGAGGGGAAAGAGTGCGTGCTTGGCGCAACTCTAGAGGTAGATCAGTCTGGTCCCTTTGTGGATGGAGAAGTGAATGGTGCAAACGTAACATTCCTTGTCGATACTGGAGCTACCCGTTCTACTGTTAGATCAGTGGAAATTCCAAACCTTCCTCTCTCAGGTGAATATATCCAAGTGGTAGGAGTAGCCAATCAGCAGATTAAAACCCCACTTACTGAATTGGTGGAAGTAAAAATTGGTTCTTTTAGCAAAATGCATAAATTTGTAGTGTGCGATTGTAGTCCTGTAAATCTTTTAGGTCGTGACCTTTTATGCAAGATGAATTGCACAATTTATTGTACGCCAGATGGAATAGGATTTCAGACTTCAGATGAAGATGTTTTGTATAAAGTAACTTTGATGAATCAAGAACCTGAAACGAATGGTTTGTTTCCTGCATTTGATGCAGAAAAACTTCCAGAAGAACTAAAAAGTGCAGTAAAAGAAAGTGTGTGGGATTTTACAGGAGAAGACATTGGATTAATGAGAGAAGTTGATCCCGTAAAAGTGACAGTGAAAGAAGGGATAACTTATCCAAACACGCCACAGTACAAATTAACTCCAGAAATAATTGAAGGAATAACTCCTGTGATAAATAAGATGATTGAACAGGGAATTCTGAAAGAAATCATGAGCAGTCCATGTAATTCACCTATTATGGGACTGAAAAAGCCAAATGGAACATATAGAATAGTACAGGATTTGAGAAAGATCAACAAAATAGTTGTACCATGTTGTCCAATAGTGCCAAACCCTGCAGTAATTCTATATCAAATTCCACATGAAGCTGAGTGGTACACTGTGATAGATTTATGTCACGCATTTTCTCTATTCCTTTGCATCCAGATAGTCAGCCATTATTTGCATTCCGGTTCGGAGAGCGTATTTTGGCATGGTGCCGAATTCCTCAGGGGTATACAGAAAGCCCCTCAATTTTTAATCAGATTCTAAAGAAATCTCTGGAAGATTTAAAAATGCCAGAAAAATCAGTGATGGTGCAGTATATCGATGATCTATTGGTGGCATCGAAAACCAAAGAAGCATGTGTAAGTGACACAATTGCTTTACTGAACCATTTGGAGAAAAGAGGACATAAAGTGTCCCCTTCAAAATTACAGTTTTGTCAGAAAGAAGTCCAGTATTTAGGGCATAAAATTGAGAAAGGAGTGCGGAAAATAGCGACAGAGAGAGTAAGAATGATTCAAGGAATGAGAGCACCAATGACTCAGAGAGAGGTAAGAATGTTTTTGGGAATGGTTGGATATTGTCGACAGTGGATAAGTGGATTCTCTTTGATTGCAAAACCCTTACAAAAATTGACAAAGAAAGATGTAAAAGACCCTTTTGAGTTAAACAAAGAAGAAATGAAATCTTTCAAAGAATTGAAAAGGAAACTGTGTGAGGCCCCTGCTTTAGGCATGCCTGATTATGAGAAGGATTTTGAGTTGTACTGCAGTGAAAGAGATGGATGTGCATTTTCAGTACTGGTACAAAAACACGGGACCATGAAAAGACCAATCGCTTATTTTTCAGCTGTTTTAGATCCTATAGCAAAAGCATTGCCTGGATGTCTGAAAGCAGTTGCTGCTACTTGTGTAAGTCTGGAACAAAGTGAAGGTATAGTGATGGGGTATCCACTGAGAGTATATGTTCCCCATTCAGTAGAAATTCTTTTGACAAGAACAAAAACACAGTACATGACACATAGTCGGCTGACTAAGTACGAAAAAGTCATCTTGAGCGCTGAAAATGTGACCATAGATAGATGCATGAATGTAAATCCTTCTACATCATTACCAGATGAAGAAAGCATAATTGAACAAGACGAAGTAGATCATGATTGTCTGAACGTGCTGGAATATTGCACAAAACCAAGAGCTGACATAAAAGATGAACCGTTAAAGGAATCTGATTATGTCATGTTTGTGGATGGTTCATGCTTGCGTACAAAAGAAGGAGTGTTAAGCGCAGCTTACGCAGTATGCACAGTGGCAACTGTGATGGAAGCGTCTTGTCTGAAAGGAGTTAGGTCTGCCCAAGTTGCGGAACTAATTGCTTTGATTCAAGCATGTAAATTGGGGAAAAATGTACGAATCACGATTGTGACCGATAGCCAATATGGTTTCGGCATCGTACACGATTTCGGCCAGATTTGGTCACAAAGAGGATTTTTGACATCTGCAGGAACACCTATCAGATATGGAGATTATGTTAAAAAACTGCTTGAGGCGATACAGTTGCCTAAACAAATAGCTGTAGTGAAGTGCAAGGCGCACAAGAAAAACGAAGACTACATAGCGGTCGGCAATAATTATGCTGATGAGATCGCTAGATATTGTGCGGAAAACATGGCGTCCCTGAACAAAAATAGAGAAAGGGAGCATGTCTCTTGTCCTTTGCTTTTCACTAATACTGTCGAAACATGGGATGAAGTAAGGCAGTTACAAGAAACAGCAAGAGATGAGGAAAAAGATTACTGGATAAAAGCAGGATTTAGAAGACAGGAAAATAATGGTGTGTGGGTATACAGAGATGAAAGACCAGTTATGCCTGATAGCATGATTGCAGACATGGCACGGATGTACCATGGACAAGCTCATATTGGGAGAGATGCAATGATCAGACTTTTAGACAAACCTGGTATAACCCAAAATTCAGAGCCATTGCTGAAAGTCTTTGTCAAAGATGTCTTATTTGTCAACAGTTTAACCCAGGAAGAAAAACAGTAGTGAGTCTAGGAACAATAGGACGAGAAGGAGGTCCATTCACAAGAATGCAGTTAGACTTTATCGAGATGCCCCCTAGTAACAGACTAAGATATGTTCTAGTGGTCGTCTGTTTGTTCTCTCGTTGGGTGGAGGCATACCCCACAAGAAGGAATGATGGAACAACAGTGGCAAAACTTATGCTGCGAGAGTTCATTCCAAGGTATGGTTTTCCAGTCACGGTTGAGACAGATAGAGGAACACATTTTCAAAATGAGTTGATCCAATTGATTTGTGAAGCATTGAGTATTAAACAAAAACTACATTGTGCTTACAGACCAGAGGCTTCTGGGGTAGTAGAGCAGATTAATGGAACAATTAAAAACAGATTGGGAAAAATGTGTCAAGCTACAGGACTCAAATGGCCGGATGCACTGCCTCTTGTTCTGATGACCATCAGAAGCATCCCTGAAAAGAAAACGGGACTCAGTCCTCATGAGATGATCATGGGACGAGCAATGAGACAAGCACACGTACCCGTCAACAAGTTATTAACTATAACTGATGATCTAGTACTGGATTATTGCAAGGGACTGGCTGATGTGGTGCGTTCTGTGTTTCATCAGGTTGGACCGGATGCGACCACTCTTGAAAGAAAACCAGCCCACGACTTGAATCCAGGAGACTGGGTCCGCATAAAAGTCCAAAGGAGAAGAAACTGTCTAGTTCCTCGTTGGGACGAGCCACGACAGGTAATCCTAGTGACAACGATTGCCGTCAAGTGTGCAGGAGTGAAGAACTGGGTTCATGCCAGCCACACAATCAGAGTTCCAGAACCTACAGATCGACATGTGAGTCGGCGTCTGGAAGTGTGGGATAAAAGTTTAACGGCTGGGACAACAAAGATAAAGGAAAGGGTGCCAGAACTTGAAGATCGACCTGAAAGTCGACATCTGGAAACCCCAACTGCGAGTACCTCTAGAGAGGAAGAGGAAGAAGAAGAAGAAGAAAGAAATTCAGAAATTCCAGAACCTGAAGATCGACCTGTAAGTCGACATCTGGAGATATCTGACACAACTTCAGACTCTGATGATTCAGTTGAAAACCGTGAAGAATTCCTAAGGAAAACTTGGGGTTATAAACCAATTAGAGAAGAAACTGAGCAAGAAATTGAGTTAGATGAACAACCAGGTACAAGTTATGGTGGAACTCCTTCAGAAACAATATTAATAGATGAAGTAGGGAAAGAAGTACACAAAAGGTTAGAGAATCGAGAAGAACCCCGAGGAGCAATAGGGACAGATAGAGAAACAGAAGAACAGGGAAATTTAGAAACAGAAAAGGAGAAAAACACCAAATCGGAAGAACACCGAGGAGGGACAGTAATAAGGGAAAACAAAAAGGAGAAGACAGATCCACCAGTAGGAGATGACGAGATTATAAGTTTCAAAATAAGAGACAATAGGGAAACAGTTGAAACAGAAACAGAAGAAAGTGGAGGAGAGGAAAAAGCAAAGACTGAATCACGAAAAAGAAATTGGAAATCAGAAAGAGAAGAAAGAGAAGGTGAAGCCAAAAGGCCAAGAAAAGGAGATAATTGGCCCAACAGCTATGTAAGAAAATTGAGATATAGAATAATAAGAGCGGAAGACGAAGGTGTTGAACAAGTAAATGAGGTAACAAGTCAAAAGGGACAAGAAAAACCCAGTGGAAAAAGATTACAAAAGTCCAAAAGGACAAAGAAAGTGAATGCAAAGTATAAGTCACCTGAGTGGCTGTATATTGCACTAACAGATTACAAAGAAGAAGAAGAAAACACTCACGGGAACCAGAGACTAAGAAGTCGGATGGGAAAAGGTGAGATGCAACAAACCTGAAGTGAAGACTTATAGTGCTTCTGCCGGACATGACAATTTACTGGATGTGACAAATCACCGGATGTGACAACGAAAGAATTCTGGAGAGAATTAAAGAAAGTACCAAGCAAAGACTTTTTGAAAGCAGAGTGGCATCTAAGTCATTTCTGAGGTGTAGTGACACAATTTTCTGAAGCTTAACAAATAGAAAAAGAAAAATTGAAAATAATAGGGATAGAAGAGATAAATGTGAATTTATAAAGAGATGGTGCAAAATGTGCTGCTTTTGTACAGGGTTATTAATGACCATATGGATAGTTTTAGCAATCACAATTCCTATTAGTGTAGCTGTGATAGAAGCAAAAAATGATACTAAACCAGAAAAAGAAACTAATATTAAAGAACCAGTTATTTTAAGAAGTAGTGCAGAGTTGCATAAGGATAAGTCAGTAACAGATTTTTCAAAGAATGTTTTTACAAAATTGTTGTATGAGTACGTAGAGACAATGGACGTGAGAGATTGTTATGTTTGTATGCAGTTGCCTGCATCAGTATCAGAAGGTGTGACTTATCATCACCTACCTCTGACTTATGGAATAACATGTAGTGTAATAGCAAGTTTATTTTATAAAACAGGTAGATTAGAATCTTATTATACTGATATAGATAAGATTTTTGCAAACATTCCAGTAGTACCCGAACTTAACAAAGTAAAACCAGCAAAAATTTTAGGAGAATTCTTTTTAGAACATAGAAAATTAACGTTAGAAGAAATAGTTAGTAACAACCTTACCTGTGAGTTAAAGAAAGAAGAAAAAGTATTTTTAGAAATGGTTGAAGAAAGAAGAATGAAATTTCAAAAAGAAGCAATAAAAGAGGAAGGAAAACGCTTATGGACGTTTGAGGAAGGAAATCATGAAGGGAAAAAGATAAATGCCGCAATGACATTAGATTGGCCGCAAACAGGAAAGTTGTGTATTAGGAGAAATAAGACAGTCTATGACAATTACTTTGTAGGTTCCAGTATCTGCCATGACAATTATCAAATTCTGGGAGGTTGGGGATTCAAAGGTGGAAAAGATCCAATATTTCCAGGTATCTATTATGTTTGTGGGAATAGAGCTTATTACAGGTTACCGGACCATTGGTATGGAACTTGCTATGTAGGCCTGGTCTTTCCAAAAATTTTCACATGGACAGAGAAGAAAAGGGAACATACAAGATGATTAATAGATTTACACGTAGAAAGAGGGAAAGTTTTTCAGAAATTGTAGGTGATATTTTTGGAGCATTGATACCAGCAGTGGGAATATCTTTGAATGCATTTAAAATTCGGAAGTTATCCACAGTAGTAGATCGTTTGTCTACAGATACTGCGGGAGGGTTCTTAATGGTAAATACCGAAATGGTTGCCATGAGAGCTATGGTGATGCAAAATCGGCTTGCCCTTGATATTCTTTTGGCAAAAGAGGGTGGAGTCTGTGGAATGTTGAAAGTCCAACATTGTTGTACTTACATTCCTGATAACAGTGAAAATATACAGAAGTATATTACAAATATTACAAGTTTGCACAAAGAACTAGTTCCACTGGAGGTTGAAAGTGTTTGGGGAAAACTTGGTAGAGGGTTTTCTTCAGTAGCGAATTGGTTAACTAGGATGAGTAGACTAGTGATAGGGAAAGTAATAATAGTAGCAACTATAGTAATACTGTTAGCCATGATATTGAAAATAGTAATAACATGTATAAAGAGAAAAGTAAGACAAAATAAGATAAAAAGAAATAACAGAATAATGAGAGAAAGAGAGAGAGAAATGGGTGAAATTGAGTTGGAGAAAATGAAAGAAAGCATGTATAAAGAGACTAAAAGGCAAGATGAAGAAGAAACAGATGTATAAATAACAGAAAGCAAAGGATGAAAGACATGCTGCCTGAAAAGAAGTATGACTTGGGTTTTATGTGGTGATTTAAAAATCACCAAAGGGGGAGTTGATGGAGCAGGGAAAATAAAAAAATGTAACCCCTAACAAATTTCATAATTAATTAAATAAAATGTTCGTTTAAATGTATTAATCAACACTGTATCTGTGGGAATGGTAATATGCCAATGTATGTGCTAAATAATCTATTAATGGATGTCCGTGTGTCTAATTATAACGTAAAATTAAATGCGTACTAATTAAAATAAATGCATGTTTGTGCTTCATAGAAATAAAACGTGTCATTGCAAAAACAATAGTGATGGTAAGTAAGGAACAGCTTAAATGTTGCTTTCTGCTAGGTAACAACTAATTGGGGTACGTAGACGACGGGAGGGAAACGAAAGGGATATTTTTCTCTATTTTAATTATGTTTTGTTTGCCTCAAATTAGTGCTTCTAAAAGTATAACCGAGTGGCGATGTAAAATGGCCGCCAGTGGGAAGATGTGCGCAGGTGCAAAGGGGACACGTGATATGGGATGAAAACGGAGAAAAAAGCTAAAACCTCGTGAGGTTTCTGAGACGCTTGGATGCAAGAAATGGTCAAGGCTGGTGTGACCTAATTGAACTGATAGTGTGCCATGATGATCAGCAGAAGGCCCGTGGGAAACAAGTTTAAGAGAAAGGACAATGACTGCGGAGTTCTCGAATGTGTCGAAAGAAATTACAAATGAACTGATCGAATCGGATGAAAATGTTTAAGCGTATGGGAAAGGAAATGATCCAAGGACCCTTGAATCCAAGAGAACTTGATTAAAAGAATGAATAAGCTGACATGCATGGACCAATGAAAGAAAAGCGTGATATTAATGTTGCAACAGTTAGTTAGTAAAGTTAGAATTAGGGTATAAGAGGGCCTACTCTTAGTGGGAGGGGGTCAGTCGCGGTTGCAGTCACAGTCAGGAGAGGAGTTGAAGAGTCGAGTTGGTGGCTTCCAGTGCTGGGTGGTCCTGATTGATCCCTTACTGAGCGGGAGATGCTGAAAGACTGTTAGATGAGACGGGTTGCAGGTAGCTGATGCTGACGAGCTGAAGTTGCTGTTTGCTGTCTTAATTTTCCAGTTGAGTATGAGAATCAGGCTATTTCTAATTCCTAACTTAGGTTAGAAATCATTAGGCTAAATTAGGAAGCTAGGCAGGTAATTAGGGTTTTGGCTTCATGACAAAATTTCCTTTCTGCAATAAAATGATTATGCTTAATAAATATTTGAATTTAAGAATGAATAATTGAATAAAGTATTACATTCTTTTTCATGCTTTTAAAATTATATAAAATTTAAGATTCTTTAAACCCAAAATGACTCAGTGGTTATTTTCCTAAATGATTGTGACATCAGTAATTGGTTATTGTGATTCAGCTGGTCTTAATCACTATGAACTAATTTCTTAAATGAATGATTCATCGACAAAACAATGAGCAGGAATATCTTAAGAAATAACTAAAGAAAGTAACAAATTAAGGTAATAAGATATCCTGGCTCTTCCAGCGGTACATAAAATGGTGTTCTCCATTTAGTTCTCATGCTTCTCCTAGGAGTACAGAATTTCATAAAGGTGTAAAGGAAATCCAGGAGTGTGTGTGTGTGTTAGGCGATGTTTATGGGCCCCATCGTCATGTGGATATGAGAAATATAGTTTGCCCCTGGATGACCTATAAGTAACCTGGGAGGAGAATAGTTTTTATTGTACGCGCTGCATCACTGTCTAGGCAGCTCCACCGGGCATCAGCCATATTGCTCGGTCTCCGCGGTCAGGGTAATAATCACGGTTCATCTGAAGGTTATAGCTGTAGACTGTTAGAGAAAGGGTCGTGTCACGGGTATTCACTCATCAAATCAGTTTATTGTTGACAATTGGCAGCCATTTTACATGCACAGCTGGTGGCCATTTTACATTCACATTGCTTCAACCTGGAGCATCTTCAGATTTCAGACTTCAGAGGCTTGCACGTTATATCCCTCAAGATTATGTGTATTCAGTCTTTTTAATCGGCGATATGGTGATCACTGGTGCTTATACAAGTTGGCACACTCCCATGCCTTTTACTTCACCAAACATTGATTATTCCGTGTTCACATTCACATCCCCCATCTTAAGGTCAGGCATCAGGCATTGCGACCCATTGTCAGGCATCAGAGTCAGGCAACAGATGGAGTAATACTACACAAATCAGACGGGGTTCTAACAACTGTGTCCCGGTTGACTGAGTTTGCTTAGTTCAAGAAGTGGGGTTCAGAGACTCGCGTATTGGTAAACAGTGCTAAACAGCACAGCAGAAGTCACAATAGTTTACCAGAGCCCGATGGATTGTCTGGTGGGAGTAGCGCTGAGTTAGTATACCACAGTGGAAACACCTTATACCAGGGTAGTCCCACATCATTTATATGAAATAACTCGAATTGGAGGGGGCCATACCCAGAAACATCAATGTTCTCTTTTGGGAGGACTTAACTCATGGTTATGACATTCTCCTGGCTGAAAAAGATTGGCCACCTGATTTCGTAATGGAGTGCCCCAGTGGGGAAACGGTAATGTTACCTACTTTCTTAAACTTCGTTCCACAAACAGTAAAACATTTATATGCCAAGGTGTGGGCGTTACTAGCTCCAGCATTATACCGCAGCCATGTGTTGTGGGATGACGGTTCCCCTTATCATGAGATCCCAATGAGGAAAACCCCACAACCTCAACGACAATATCCAATTAAATATGAAGCTAAAAAACAAATTAGGGAAATCCTAGAACAACTTGAATGCCAAGGTGTAATAGAAAGTTGCACCTCATCTCTGAATGATCCTTTGTTTCCAGTAATTGAAACTGGACCATTCATATCGTATAGTATTAGACTACAGACACTTGAACACAACTACTTGAACATTTGTAGCACAGAATGCACACAGTATGCACTACTGAACAACATTGTGCAGAAGAAATATAAAAAAGCAATTGATATCTTGAACGGATTTCTTTTGCCAGAATATAGCACCTGGAAGCAGAGATCTGACCGCATTTAGGCTATCAGAGGCAATTCTATTGATTGCCCAAAGGGTATAAGAATAGCCCCTGGCTTCTTTCAGCAAGAGTAACTGAGCTAAATCAGATGACCAGGCAATGTCCTATGTTGATGACATATATCTGACTGATGATGACATCATGGAACAAAATCAAATCAAAAATTGCCCACCTCAATGTCCTTTTTCTGGCATATTAGCGGTCAAGGGAAGGCAAAGGCCTTGCAACACACTTCTTAGAGAACCGAGTGCTGCTTCAACCTCCAATAACATTGAAAAGACCGCAATCCCTATTGGAATTCCTAAACTTTGGCAGAACATACATTCCAGATTATGCAGAATGGGATAAACCATACTACGACTTGATACATCTAGACTTCTCAAGCACATATTGGACACAGGAACACACAAATATTTTACGTTCCTTACAAGCTGACATGATAGCTTCCAAACATTTACAGACACATGTGAACACAGCAAAGCTGGTGATCCACGTCATTGTGGGAACATCAGGATACACATTCAATGAAGGTGACACAGTACCAATTGCATATAAATTTCATTTATACGCTAATGCTGAAATGAATTTTGCACCTTCTGAAAAAATCCTAACAGCAGTACAGACAGCTGGATTGAGAGTGTGAGCCCTGGCTCCGGGTAAACGCATATTTGTTGTGACCCCTATGCCAACCTTAGAGGCCGTCACCAAAGCAAACATTCCAAAGGCTAAAACTTTATATCCATGAAGGATACAATGGGCTAACTCACTCACCGCAACAGATGTACACTACAAACACTAGTATTTCAGCAGTACAAACAAGAATATCCACTGCCTAATTAAATTATGCCTCTAGATCATTATGATTACATCAAATATACTGATGGTTCTACCCAGCCTGACGTAGGGACTAAGCATCAATACTCAGCAGCATGCGCAATTGTGGAATTCCGTATGCACGATGGCAAATTCCATCCTGAGTAAACCTCCATGCAGTCACGACTGCAAAGTGCAGCTGGCAGAACTAAAGGCTCTTATTCTGGCACTAGGAAATACAGTTCCCAGATTCCCCACACTTATAGTGTGTGATTTGTATTACTGTGTTCAGTCTTATATTGAATACCTACACGATTTCAGCCTGAATGGATTAAGAGATTCAATGGGTTGCATAATATAGCAGAAGAGGCTTTGGGAACAGATGGCAAAGCTGAAAGACTGCTTGCCATGGACTCATGTAATCCACACATTGAGTCATCAATGTGTTGGTGTTAACATTGCAAGGAATTCCATTGCTGATGAAGCCACAAAAGCAACAGTTCACTCTTCTGCAGTTGCTGCACTTACTCGTTCTAGCATAAGGACAGTCAGAGACATCATGGTGGCAGTCAATGCTGCTCGCAACGACATCCACCTGTGGAAATGCTTTCCACTCAAGGACTCCTACAAGTTAGATGGAAAAAACATACCATATGCTCACATTCCTGGCGTGGGGAGTAGAGTAATACCACACACTGATCACAGATTGGGGTTAATACTAGCTGCACACAAGGGTCTGGCCTCTGCACATGCATGGGTGACTGCTACAATTTCATTATTACATCTGTGCTATTGGTGGCCAGGTCTTTACAAACAGACCAAGGACTTTGTCCTTAAATGCGATATCTGCCAGCAGATAAAGGTTTCCACTGTAGCGCGTCCACCCAAGACACCTCTATTGATTTTCGATAAGCCTCTGGCTTTTTTTATTTGGATCATTGCGGCCCTCTGTCATCAAATGTGGCTTACAAGTACATCTTGGTAGCAGTGGACTCCTGCTCTAGATTCCTATGGGTCTGGCCACAGCTGTCGGCTGACACCCGAACTGTTATAGAAGAATCTGCGAGTCTTTATCAGGGCTTACACAGTTGGCACATTACATTCTGACCAGGGTGAGGCGTTCAGCTCTAGGGCTTACAAAGAGGCCATGGGAAGTTTGGCTGTGACCCTGCGCTTCTCATCTCCATACCATCCAGAGGGAAATGTGGTTGTGGAGAGGAAAAACCGTGATTTAAAGCAGTCTTTACCAGCAAGGGTACTAGACTCAGGTTGCAGTTGGGTCTATCACCTATATGGGGACCAAAGGGCACGCAATAACATGCCAAGAAAATCCCTGAGTGGTCGGACTCACTATGAAATCCTGTTTGAGGTGAAGAGGTGGTCCCAGACCTAGACAATCCCAGCACAGTGGTGGTGGAAATACCACTTGCCCATGGCTGTTTTACAGGAACTGGACTACTTCTGGGCTGAAAAAAGCAATATCCAAGTAAAGCGCACTGCCACTAGAGAAGTGAAGGTAGTCCTGGGGAAAATTGTGACAAGAAAGAGTTTGGGCCATCCTACAGAGCGCCTGTACCTGTCTTGGCTATTGAAGGTACCAGTACTTCTTCCGCCACTTGTTGGTTTCAAGGACAAAAGATTTGTCTCCATTGATCTGATCAAACCACACAATGTGGCGATTCTCAACAGTGACACACATGGGCTCTAGGGATAATCCATGGGTATATTACACTGCCAATCTCGAGATTTCATTTTCGGTACTGTCTACAACATCACCAAGTGAGCAGATATGATGCGTTAGGAGAAGGTTTTGTACATGAGTCTTGGGAACTTAATTTTAAGTTTCGGTGTCGAAATAAAGGAACTGAAGTATTTCTCAGCAGTTAAAACTACAAGAGTACTTTAAATGGATCCTTGGTTTGCAAGGACATTTTGTTGGACGGGGCTTGTAATGCCTCAGTGGCAAATCTGTCCTGCTAATTGAAAGGTTACCTGGCAGCCATGATATGTCCGACTTTCAAGTTACTCTCTAACAGGAGTTACCTGATATTGAACAGTCAAGGTTGCTGCGGAATAAAGACGGGGTTGCCAATCTGGTAACGCTTTCTTCCTTTGTTACACAAGTACTGTTTCCACCAACCCATACAGTTAGGGAAGCCCTGCTTTGGCCTTCAATTAATCTTACCACAGTGTATTTTGATGCCCTGAGTAAACTGAAAGCCTTACTGTTTCAAAAAGATGTGGCCTTAACTTTTGCTAAGGAGACATTTGATCTTAAGGTGGCAAGGTCCTCTTCAGAGATGCAGATGCACCTCTGCACTAACTTCCCACCACATTTTGGAGCGCTGGTGCATCATATTTATAAAATGTCTAGTACAAAGGGAACAGGGCATTTTTTCAAAAGTATAGACACTGGTTTGGTTAGCACCTTCCAGACAGTTTTCCGAGTCATTCCATGTTTTATTACCTCCCTCCTTAGGATCATCTTTGGAGGTATTCCACTAGTCCTGTTCCAGATTGCCGGGACAGTCATTTTAATATATTTGCTCCACAAGGGATGTCCCATTTCGAGATCAAATAGAGCTGGCACTACCTCATATGCTCCTGTGCCGTGAGCGCATGGTGCATTGATTTAGCGCACCCTTGCTTCGAGAACTGAATGAGCATTGGTTCTCATAATTCTGGCCTGTGTGGCTTCACTGTGTGCAGCTCGTGTTCCGCTGTCTGCTGTGCACTTTCGAGTGTGCCTTGGATTTATGCCTGGGATTGCAACTGGTTGAGATTTTGGACATAAAGGTACTGGTGGAGCCCTTAAAAGCCCATATGTATAGTGTCCTCTGCACATTCCATTGCTCCTGGCTGTATTCTACGATCCTCACTGTGATGCTTCTGCCCTGGATGGATTGCATCTTGGCTCTGGTTCTGCAGAACCCCGACTGGCTGTTTTTGCTTCCTCAGTGGCGATGGGAACATATTTGCTCTATAAACTTGCTCTGAGGTGTGCCTCTGGGCTCATCCTCTGCGGATGCTGGTAACAGCAATGTTTCATCTACCACTGGGAACACATAAACATCTGACTATTCTGTTTGTTGGGAACTTTTATTTGGCTGGTTTTTAACATACTAAATTAATTTTTAAATTTACCTTTTTAATCTTTTATACTTTTTAATTTGCCTTTCTTTGTGCTTAGGGCTTCTAAATCACATGATTGCCTTTTAAACAGTTTTTACTTTGATTTTAAAGTATGATTTCTAAAAATTTCCTTTGCATACGCTGCTGCATTTTTAGCAATATTTTTTTATCATTAGTATAGCTTCTTAGTAGAATTAAGGCCTAGTAGTGGGTGTCATGTGTCCCAATTAGGCCTTGGGGAAACACTGATATTTTACATATACCTTGGTCTTTCCTAAAGTTGCCTTCACTTTTACACAATGACTTCTGACAAACATTTGCATCTGTGACAGTCTGAATTAGTTTCTTGGAAACTATACTTGCTTACAGAATCAACTTTGCAAGAACACTATCATGCTACCTTGACATCATGTACAACATTTATACATTTGTTGTGCAAATGTGCTTGTTGTTTTTGTACACATGGCAACATAGCTATGTATAACACACAAACAATGGCAGCCTGATCAAGAGCTCGGCTCAAGGCAAGGATGCCTTTTGTTATAAATAAACATCCATTTCAGGTGTTTTCAGAGGAGCGATTTGCTGTCGTTGGCGACGTCTCTAAATGCTGATGCTTCGGCCCAGCAGCCTGCTGATCTCTCTACGAGGGCTGTCCAGCTCATGACCACGAAAGGGACCTACATGCTTTCCCTTCAGGTAACGCGGGTTTGATCATCCAGTACGGGGACTCTCTGCAGAACACATAAACATGACCTAGACACTTAGGTTAGGTGACTCATTGTAGGAGCATGCCAGATTTCAATATTGTTTTATATGCTTGAATACATACATTGTTTTAGCATGATGGTGGAACCTTTTATTCTGTTCACTGTTCTCATACTTCTAATAACTTTCATTTGCTTCTGTCTATTGATCATTGTAGCATATACATTTTATACAAGAATCATGTGGTCCAATAAATATTGAAAATGTCACACTGTGTATTCCTTGTATATTTCTCTGAGAGGAAGAGAGCACGACTGACTGAGCAAAAGGGTTCTAGATCTGTTACGGCGATTCCTGGGGAGTCAGGGATGTTATGTTCAGTGGTTGCCAGAACCATTTTCTACCTGTCTAGGTTTAGAGTTACTTATGGTGGCACTGTGAGGTAGGTGACCTAAAGGACGACATATCCTGAGGGGGTTCATGGAATCAGTCTGGCACCATCCCAGCGGTTATTCTGTCCATAAACACACAGTTCCTACCATATGGTGGAAACTACATGAAACTTGGCCCCACCACGTTCGCATCTTACAGCCCTGAGCTTCATGCCATCTAGTTGCCCTACTGTAAGTAATCTAGTGGTATACTATGGAATCCTAACGCAAATCATTTTATGTCTCTCCTGTAAAGTGTTTTTTATAACTATTGGTCTACAACATGGGTGCTTGTATGTTTTTTTTACCTGTGTACACAGGTAACTGTCGGCCTGTGTGTATGGACAATTGTTTACCTGTTGTCTATCTGCAGGGGTTGCATAAGTGTTTGTATATCTGTTTGTAAGAGTAGGTATGTATTTATGTATATACTTGCATAGCGCGAACTAAGTCAAAAGGCAGAAAGCTCTGTACAGAGTCAAAGTCAAAAAGTAACTGAAGAGTTTGCTGGTTTTTGGGAGCAGAAGTGTACTGTTACTACATCATGTTTCCTGTTATGTTAATAACTACGTTTAGAGCGCTCTTACACCTGAAGGTTTCCTGTCATTAAAGGTCTATGAAAGCTGAAGCCCAGCATAACCAGCCAAAGGGTGTTAATAAATTAGAAACGATAACTTTGTAGGCCTTCACAAAGAAAGCCAAGGTTACATTTGTTGGTCTGAGTGCTTTAATACCTCTTTGGCTTTGTGCATCGGTCTTCCATGAGTTTTTGCTAAAGTGCACATGTGCATGTATGTGTTTGTACTCAGCTTTGTATTTACGATGCTTCATTGTGAGCCTTTCTGCAGATTGCATACAATAACCAAATATTTTGTCTTTGTGAATGCTTGCTGAAATATTTGTATTTTTATTTTATTTTGAATTTTTGTCCTCATTCGCCATCAATCTCGCTTCGCGTACATACTCAGGCAGTCCGTACCCCCAATCAGCAAGCTGAGAGGCGTAGACGGCTAAGGATTTAGAAAAGCCCGCCTACCGGCACCTAGACTTGCCTATATGTAGACAAAGACACCATCTGAGATAACTCTATATACAAGCTCCAAGAGCTAGATAGCCTTTATCTTAAGAATTCCAGCTTTATACTGGGAATCCCCGACCTGGCCCATAGAGTATTAAGGCAGCATAATCATAGGACCCGGGGGAAAAAAAAAAAAAACCACACCATCAACTCCGGGTCCCATCTTGCTTAAATATATTCCAAAATATTCTATTCTTTTTGCTGCCTGTTCTCAATAAATCCAACTTGGAAGTCGCCAGAACGGAAGATTGCCAATCAAAAAAGGAGGGAGGGATAGATTCTGTCCATTTTAAACATATTTGTCTCCTAGCTAGGAGCATAACATAAAAAAGTAATGACCTTGCAGGGCCTTTGATACTATCCTGTAACCCAAAGATAACCAAGGGCAGATCAATACTAACAGGGAATCCTATTATGTCCGACAAAAATTTCCCAATGCTGTCCCAAAAAGATGACAGAGCTGGACATTCTTGAAACATGTGAATATCGGAAGCCGAGGCCAGTCCACATTTCTTACAGCATACAGGCGACTCTTTATTAAATTTGGAAAGCCTCAATGGGGTGAAATAAGCCCTATGAATTGTGAAGAGGTGGTTCCTTTTTAACCACGCTGGTTTTACAATTTCATATAAGAGTTTACACGAATCCTGCCACAATGTGTCACAGTCTAGAGCTGGTAAAAAACTTCCCCACAATTCCTTGGCCAGTTTGAAATCCCCATCCACTTGCTCCAAAATCGCCTGATACCAGAAGGAAACTTCCTTCTTTCCTCGGGGTCTAGTCACAAGATTGTATTCCAAGAATGCTTGCTGAAATATTGTCACGTAAAAGACTGACTTGATAAGTGATGTCTTTCCAACGCGTCTATTTAAATTATCTGGAAAGCAGAAACATTTTTTCCAGCAAGTTTTATTACATTGAAATCTAACAACTTTAATTACTTTGAAAACATATTTTATTGACACACAACATTAGGCCAGTATGTGGACTAACCTTCAGTTATCTTTTATTTAGTTTAATTTCATTCACTTGGGTAACATAAACGTGCTTATATCTCAAATTCTGTGTGCCTGTTGGTGCAACTTGGCACTCACGAATGTAAATAAAAGACAAGCTGTTAATCATGGAAAAACGAGTAAGTATTTTTCAGAAAGCTCATTTCCCAGCAAAGTTTCATATACAATGAATTGTTTTAAAAATGTTCTACATTTGTTTACCATGTAAGATAGGAATAGGCCTATTCACAAACACATTCATAGGTAAGGGAAATAGTTACATACTTTTACATGTCTTTTGCCTCAAAGCATCCAAATCCCTATTAGTAAAAGTGACATGAGCGTTTTCTATTAAATAACCAAAATATTCCCACTTTTTCCCTTTATTTGTGTTTTGTGGATAATTCACAAAGGAAGGTAGATAAAAGATTGCTACAGCAAAGCAGTACGATGTTACGTTCTCCAAAATGCTTTTGTGTTTAGACTCCTTTGTATAAATCCTATATTATAGTGAGGATTTATTTACAACACACTTTCTTACATACTCTTCCATGCTTTTTTGATTTCAAAGTATTTTATTGAATTTTCAGAGGCACAAACAAACACAAGTACAGTGGCGAAAGAAAGAAAAATATACAGAGAGGTGCAATATATTGCACCGGTATATAAGGGATACAGCAGAGAGGGGAGGGGGAAAGACTGTGCAATCAATATGTGACTGTTTCAAATGATCCAACAGTATTCAATTATCTATCCAAAGTATTTGTAGACTTGAGCGAAAAGGTGGGGTAAAAATACATATGATTCAAAGAAGCTTGATGTTAGGTTAAGTCATCTCGGTTTAGGTTACAAACATTAAGAAATACTGAGGAAGTCATTTAGAATATACATGCATCCCACTGTATAACTTTGGTCTAGATATGCTTGTGCAAAGAGTATGGTAGTCATCTGAGGTACATTGCACAGTGTCGCAGAGAACTGTCAGCAATCGGTATGGGAGAATGATTGAGTGAGGTGTAGAAGCATATAGTAAGGTTGGACTATTCATGGAACTCCTGAAGGTGAGAGGGAACAATTTGAAGTAAGCTGGTATGTTTTGGGGTTGCCGTACTCATGGGGGAGCGAAGTCGAAGGAGGTGGCATCTAGTGAGTCCCACAGTGGTCTGGAGGGAGAACGCCATGGGGAGAGCTGTAGTGCGACGTTATCAGCCCCTCTCAGGAAGGCGAGCCCTTTTTGCTACATGCGAAAAGACACAGTGTTAAAGTTTTTCCAGCTGGTCAGTATCAGTTTGCATGCTAGAGTAAGCATTAGATCCAGTAGCTATCGATCATTGTCGTTTTTTAAGTGGGGGTCTAAGAAACCTAGAATTATGTACGAGCATTCTTTACTAGTGACAATTTTAAAAATGCATTTAATGCAGTCAAACATCTTGTCCCAGTAAATTTGTAGCGTGGGACAACAGAATAACATGTGAGATAGGTTGCCTTCATGGCGATCGCAATTCCAGCAGTTGGGGTTTTGGGTAAGACCAGTCTTGTAAAGTCTAGAAGGGGTCCAGTACGTTCTGTTATTAATCATGTATTTTGTTTGGGAGAGGACTGGCGAGATTTTGTTTAAGAAAGGGGTTTTGTTTATAATTCCCCAATCAGTAGGAATGTTGCTTTTGTTTGGTTCCATTTCCCACTTTTGTTCCTTTTGGAGGAGATTCTTGCATGGGTTGGGTAGGAGGAGTTTATATATTACAGACACCATATGGCCTGCTCTGGATAGAAGACCTAACAGGGGGGGAAGTGATGGGTCAGCAGCAGAGAAAGAGCTTTTTGCAATTTGTACTTTAAGTTTTACGAATTTATAGAAGTCTAGATTTTCTAGGTAGTGACGTGTCTGCAATGCAGAGAAAGGTAGTGGAGAGGCCCCTTCATAGATGTCTTTGATTAGCTTGCTGTTCTTGTGTGCCCATTCTGACCAGAAAATTGGAAGGCCATCAATTTTGAGTTTGGGGATATTCCATAAAGAAGCTAGGTTCGAGTTCTGTAGCCTAACCTGTGAGTGAGTATCTTGGCGTAGAAGAGCATTCTTTGTGTTTTGTATGATGTATTTGGAGTGTGGGAGGTGGACCGAATGCATTGGTGGAAGAGCAGCAAGAGGTGTCTCATTTCTGAGGGAGTTTTACACTGCCACCCAAGGTGGCTCATATGTCGGATTTTTGATAAACCAATTAGCGCCTTGTTTGCAGAGATAGGCTGTTTGATAGTTTCTGAAGGTGGGTAGGCCCAGGCCTCCTTTGTCTTTGGCTAATCTAAGCTTTTGAGAGAGATTCTCAGGTTTTACCCCTGCCAGAGAAAGTTATTAAAGGCATTATCTATCTTTTTTAGAAAGTCTTCAGAGAGAGTCATGGGTAGCATACTGATGAGATAGTTAACTAATGGTGTTATCATCATTTTCAAGGTCTTCGCTCTACCCCACCAGGATAGGAATTTCGGGGACCATCCATCTAGTAGCGTATTGATTTTAGTAAATAAGGTTTTTTCATTGGCTCGTAGGGTGGTGATTAGATCATTGTAAGTTCTAGACCTAGATATTTTATGCAGCCTTGTTGCCACGCCAATCCCGAGTTCCCTAGTATGTCTTTGCTACCATGATGATTAAGAAGCTTAACCTCAGATTTATGAGAATAACCTGAGACTTCAGATAATTGTTGGATTGATGTCATTAGAGCTGGTATGGCTGAGGGGGCTTTTTCGGCAATGATCAATATATCGTCTGCATATGCCACAGTTTTGATTGTGTTACTGCCGAATGTAATACCTGGGATGTCTTGATCCTCTTTTAAATGTTGGAGAAAGGGTTTGAGTGCTAAAAGAAATAGTGGTGGTGAGAGGGGGCATCTTCCATGCTTTTGCCAATGAGCCCCATATTGTTGGCAGCATGGATATTTAAAAGAGTGCATCACCTCACACACATTTCTATAAGGCACAGATTTGCCAGGGTATGCTTACTTTTACTGAAGAGGGACTAGTTTTTTGTTCTTGCTTTAGAGATCATGGAACCAATGGTAGGCGGCTGTTACCACACAAACACTGTAATTATTCAGTGTGTCCTCTCAGCAGCCCTCTTCATAAAAGCATGTAGAAGAAGTATGCACAAGTATTTAAGACTAGACATTTGCAACCAAATTCACAAATGCATTTTGGGCCATAAGCATGCATTTATGCTGAAAACACCTTCATTTTTGCCTCCCAGGAATTCATAATAGCAACCCTCGTAGGAACAAATGCGTTAGCCAAGGAGTAGTTCTCTGTCTTGAGTGAAGAGAAATGTACTATAGAAAGTTCTATGCAGGGGTTGAAATGGGCAGACCAAGGAATGGTTTACTTGTAAGTTTGTGAACGGCCACAATATTGTACATTTGTGGGTAATCACAAACCCTTTTCTGACCCTTGTCACTCTGGAAATTAGAAAAGGCTAACACCAGTCAAGGGCTTGAGAAATTTCCCTTCCAGAATAGGAAGGGGAATGGATCACGTCCAAAACTGGAGGAGAAAGAGTTGGTAAAGGAGATTCTCCAAGGGGAAAGTGTTTTCCCTGTAGAGAAAAAAAGAAAAGAAAACAAATATACATTCACATATCGGACTTCATTTTTCTAGTGCTATATTGTATTTTATATGGAATTACGCATTAGGGAAGCAGGAGCACGGTGATGATGTTTCATGATATTCCAAGCATTACACCTGGACACTTGTGCATGGTGTAGCTTTCCAGGTATATTGCTGGAAATGGCTGAATTTCCAAAAGATGTAAATTTCTCCCCTTTTGGAGAACTACATTTGCGGGTGCAGATCTACTACTACTTTTGAGAATTGACCCTTTGTACTGAATGGGGCTGATTCATAAAAGCATTTATAAATACAGGAACTTGTACTACAAGAGAAACATCCAACTCCTTATCAGTAAACATGCAATGAGGTTCACAATTCTGTATATCTGGACCCATTGTATATAGATATTCCCTGAATATTCCCATTTTTGACATTCTATGCTAATTTGAAAAGGCATGTAGGAGTACACAAGAGAATGCATTATGTTTTTAATGTCCTACCATGCCATTTTTCAAAGTGCCACCTATTGTCACTTGCTCTGGTCCATTACAATGTCAGCTTGCCAATGGAGCAGCTAAACAGTCTGCACCCAGAAGTAGAAAGAGCAATCCTGGAGCAGAAGGCCAATAAAGCACCTGGCCCAGTCTGTGTACTGGCCTCTAGGCCCATAGGAATGAATGGGGAGGGTTTCCTTAATTGCGAATCGCACTTTGCGATTCGCAATTAAGGAATATGTAGGATTCGCAATTTTTTTTGCAAATCCTACATACATCTTGTTTTGCGATTCTCAAATAGCGATTCTCAAAAATTCGCTATTTGAGAATCGCAAAACCTAACTTTGATACATATGGCCCAAAGAAACCCTGGAATTACCATGCACTCCAAGTTATCAATGAATACCCAAGTGGACAAATTAGCAAGATCAACCTTCATTACTATGAAAACACTGCAACGCATCTTCTCCCACCTAGGATTTCCGCAGAAGGTTCAAGCTACTATCACTCTTTGTTAGAAATGGGAGTCTCTAGTTGGCAATGGTTTGCACCTTTGTCCAAATAGGGACCCTTCCTTCTAGTCAGGATAAGGGGGATACACTACTGAAATAACCCCTGCTCACCCCCTTGGTACCTTGGCACGAGCAGTCAGGCTTATCTCAGAGGCGCTGTGTAAAGCATTTGCACATAACCAACAGTAACACAGTGAAAACACTACAAAAGGGCACCACACCAGTCTAGAAAAATATCCAATACTTTATATATTCAAAACAAGACCAAAACGATAAGAATCCAACATACAGTACTTAAAAATATGCACTTTGCAAGAATAACCTTAAAAATGCATTTCCTTGAAGTCAGTAGCTCCGTCCAGTGCTACCGCGATACTGAGAACGACAGAATCCAACAGTTCCATCTGACCACGTCGGTCAAGGTATCAGCAGAGTCAGAAACAGTACCTTTTCATTGCGGCCGATCACATTAGGACAAGTCAGTCGTGGCAACCGTCGCAGTTGCTATGTGAGGTGAAGCGCGGCAGCGTGCGGTGCCCTCAAGGTGCGATACAGGCAGCGGCTCGGTGAGAGTCGTCCACCGGCATCGGTGAGACCAGGGCTGCGGTGCTGAGTGAGGCGGTGCTCGTTTCGGTGCTGCCAGATCAAGGTGCAAGTGACAGAGCCAGTTGATGGGAGCTGGCATCGGTCAGGCCAGAATGTAGTGTGGGATCAGGCACTGCGTCCTGAGACTTATTTATTTATTTATTTGGAGTTTTATATAGCGCTAACAAGACCCGGGGTATCAGAGCGCTTTACAGCATACATGTATAGAAACATAAACATTAGAATGCAGTGAGTAACATCTGGAGGTCAAAAAGATCGAGGTCATTGGCTAGATGCACAGAGATGATGGTTGAGGAGAAATTCTTTTAGTTGTCTCTTGAAGATCGTGAAGGAGGGATTAGTCCTGATGTGGGTAGGGAGAGAGTTCCAGATTTTTGGGGCATTCCCAGAGAAAGAGCGGGAGAGGGCTTTTTGTTTATGTCTTTTGGGGGATTAAGAGGAGCGAGTTGGAGCTTCTTAGGTTTCTTGATTGTCCAGCTTTTGTGAGTTTGGCAGCGAGGTAGTCCGGTTTGCCTGTGTGTAAGGCTTTATGGGTGAGACAGGCAGTTTTGAAGGCACAGCGTGCTTCGATGGGTAACCCTTTTAGGGCCTGTAATGCAGGGGTGATGTGGTCGTATTTCTTGGTACCTGTGACCATTCTTGCTGCTGCGTTTAGGGTGGCTCTCATGGGGGCTGTGTGTGTTTTAGCTGTCCCCGTTAGTGTGGCATTTCCATAGTCAAGTCTGGACAGAACTAGAGATTGTGTTGCGATTTTTAGGTCATTGGGGGTATGAAAGGTTTGATTTTGTTGAGGAGTTTTAGGTTGTAGAGGGCGCCTTTTGCTGTGGATTTAATGTGGGAGCTCATGTTGAGACTTGGGTCTAGAGAGATCCCTAGTGATTTAGCTGAGTTTGCTGGAGTGAGTTTGCAGTTGAGGGAGTCAAGGTTGTTTATCCATTCTTGGATCTGAGGGGGTTGTTCGTGATTGGAGAAGACAAGGATTTCGGTTTTTCTTGGTTGAGTTTGAGGTGGTTGAGTGTTAGCCAGTTTTCTACTTTTGAAAGAGTGGAGTTGAGGCGGAGGATGTCATTGAGGGAGGAGATCTCGAGGTACAGCTGGGTGTCGTCAGCATAGAGGTGGTAGGCGATGCTTGCTTGTTTTAGAATGGTAGTGAGCGGTTCCATGTATATGTTGAAGAGTGAGGGGGAGAGGACTGAGCCTTGAGGGACACCTCGAGTTGAGGGGGAGGTGTCGGACATTGAGTTTTTGATTTTTATGAGTTGGGAGCGGTTATGTAGAAATGAGGAGAACCATTTTAGGACATTGCCATCTGCTCCGACACGCTTTTGTAGGGCGTCTAAGAGTAGGTTGTGATCAACCATGTCAAAAGCAGCTGATAGGTCAAGGAGGACAAGTAGGCAGCATCTGTTGGAGTCAAGGGAGTTGTGAATGTCATCGGTAATGCTTAGTATAGCGGTTTCAGTGCTGCATCCCTTCCTGAACCCGGATTGGTGCGAGTCAAGTAGGTTGTTGGATTCCAGGTGTTGGTTCAGTTGGGAGAGAACACATTTCTCCAGGATTTTGGCTAGGAAAGGAAGGTTGGTGATGGGCCTAAAGTTTTTGAGGTCATTCGGGTCAGCATCAGTTTTTTTTAGAAGGGGGGTGACTTGGTCTTGTTTGAGGCAGTCGGGCATCAGTCCGTTGATTAGGGAGCTGTTGATAATCTTTGTCCACAGTGGGGTTAGGGTAAGGTTGAGGTTCCTAGCTAAGGAGGCGGGTAGAGGGTCTGCGTAGTGGTTGGAGGGTTTGGAGTTGGCAATCACATTGGAAATGTCCTCTTCGGAGAGAGATTTGAAGTCCTTCCACCGCTTGGGGGAAAATGGGGGACTAGGGTGAGGGCTGATTTTGGGGGTAGACAGAGGAGGGGTCTCGGCTTCCGGGAGCATGTTGTGGGCTGGGGTTGAGTTAGGTTTCATTAGGGGTGAGGATTTGCAGTGTTGGGATTGAGGGTGGGGGTCTAGGGAGAGCTCTATATTGGTGATTTTGTCATTGAAGAATTTGGCCAGGTTGTTACACTGAAGTTTGGAGGCAGGGGGGGTTAGCTTTGGTGGGCTTGGAGGTCTGTTTCTGGCTGATGTTGAAAAGTTCGTTGGGGCGGTTTTTGGCTTTGTCTAGTGCGCTCCGGAAGAAGGAGGCTTTCTCCTTGATTATGTGTTTTTTGTAGTTACTCCGTTCTTTCCTGAGTTGGGAGAGGTTGGTTGTGGATGGGTCCCCTCTCCAGAGTCTCTCAGCGGCTCTTACTTTTCTTCTTTCGGAGTTGAGGTCATTATTGAACCAGGCTCGGGAGGGGATGTCTCTGACTCTTTTCAGTTTCAGGGGGGCTAGTTGGTCAAGAGCAGTTGTCATTGTCCTGTTGTACAGTGTAGTGAGCTCAACCGTGTTGAGGTTGTCTGTACAGGTTGGGAGCAGTGATGTTATGGTTTCTTCAAGGACAGGGAGCGGGATGTCCTTGAGGTTTCTGCTCCTTTGATGGGTAATTTGTGTTTTGATTTTGTAGCTGCTGTTTGATTGATGCTGAATATTATGATGTGGTGGTCTGACCAGTCGGTTGGGAGAATGTTATTGATGGTTATAGTTTCGCTTTTGGCTATGATTGCATCTAAGGTAGAGCCCTTGTTGTGGGTTAGACCCTTGCAGTGTTGGGTGAGCTCATTTGTGAGAAGGAGTTCATTTAGTGACTGTATAACAGTGTCCTTTTCGTTATTCCAGGGGAGGTTGAAGTCACCCAGGATGATGTTGTCGGAGTTGGCTAGGGAGCACTGTGTTAGTAGGTCTGATATTTGTTCTCTGAAAGCAGGAGAATTTCCTGGGGGTGGTAGATGAGATGGCATTTTGTTACTTTGTTGTTTTGATGTGTTATGTTGGTGTTGAGGTATTCGAAGGTGGAGAAGGAGTGGGATTTGATTTCAACTATATTGATGTTGTTCTTATGGATGATGGCAATGCCGCCACCGCCTTGGTCTATTCTGTCTTTTTTAATGATGGAGAAGCCAGGGGGACTAGGAGGTCAAGGAGCGGGTATGATGTTTCATTGAGCCAGGTTTCGGTGAGGAACGCGATGTCAGTGTCGTGATTCAGTATGGCATCAGCCAGCTCTATTGCGTGCTTGGCTGCGGATCTGCAGTTTATAAGCATGCAGTTTACCTTGCCGCTGTTGGAATGGATTTGGGAGGAGGGGGAACTTGGGGAATGGTTGTGCGTTGGGAGGAAGTCTTGTGGACCTAGGTTGGTTGTTGTCTCTACCTATTCCGGTGATTACCTGGATGTTGGAAGGGGGTTTGGGTTGTTCTGGGGTCGTAGGTTTTAGCGAGTGTTGTTGCCTCTCTCAGAGACATCTCAGGGTTAGTTCTTCTTGGTCTGAGAGATTGGGTGTTGCGAGGGGAGGAGCGCCAGCTGGTCGTCTGGTGATTAGGCTGTTGAGGTGGCTCACTGGTGTTTATGAGGGAGGGGAGTATTGAGTGTTGGGCGGGGGAGGATGGGGCGGTGGTGTTGAGAAGGATTTTGTTTATGGCCTGTGTGATTGTGTTGATTTGGCTGTGGAGAAGGGATAGGTTTTCAGTTATGGTTATGAGGTGAGTCGGGGTCATAGGTAAGAGGGTGTTGAGTTGTTTTTCTATGCGTGTGAGGCGTTCAGTTATTACCTCCATTGTCTCAGGGTTAGGGGTAGGGGGAGGGGGAGGGGTGGGGCTGAGGGGCATATTCGACTGAGGCTGGCGGTTGGGACAGGAGGTTTGAGGGTTGTTAAGGTAAGGGGGAGGGGAGGGGTTGGGGGGTGGATTTGGTTGAGGGTGTAGGTTGGGACAGGAGGGTCGCGGGTTGGGAGGGTTAGGGGAAGTGGAGAGGCATGCGTCTTCCGATCGGCGGTGGTGGGGGGATTGTGGAGGGTGTTTCTCGAGAGTATTGGTGTAGTTTTGTCTGAGGGTTGGGCGTTGGTTAGGCGGGTGTTCGTGTTAATGTGAGTAGGGGGATTGGGGTAGATGTATTGGGAGGGGTGAGGGGGTGGGGCAGGGAGTGGAGTCTCGGGGTGGGAGGTGTGGTTGGGGGGGATGGGAGTGGGGGGTAGAGGGGAATCTGGCCTGGGGGTGGGGGGCAGGTCTGCAGAGTTAGGTAGTTGAGGGCTTGGGGCAGGATTGAGGGCTGGTCTTTCTTGGGTCGGGGTTTGGGGGGCGAGATGGGAAGGGGTGGGGCAGTTGGGAGGGGTCAGGATGGAGTTTCGCAGCTTGGGGAAGGCGAGTTCAAATTGGTGCAGGTTGAAGTCGTTGGCTTGGACCATGACTTTGCCATTTCTGTATAATGTTATGGTGGCGTTGATTCTGAAGGGAGAAGACTTGGAGATAATTAGTCTTTGGCCGTGGGGGATGTTAGTGGTTTTGGTAACTTGCAGGTGGTTAGCTAGGTTATTTCTCTATTTGGCCTGGTGGGTGGTGTAGAAAATGAGGTCTGTTTTAGTCTTGCCTTTGGAGGAATTATGGTAGAGGTCGGCTATGAGTGTTTCAGGGTGTTGCTTGAGTAGACTGTGTTTGAAGATTTTGGTGGCGTTAGCTGAGAGGTTGGGTGGGTAGGTGATGGAGAAGGAGTGGGGGCCATGGGGTTTAAGGTTGGAGAGAGGTGGGGGGGTGGGGGTTGATGGGGTGATCTGGTGGGGACTTCGGTTGGTTGACATCTTTCTGATTAGAGGGTAGAGGGGAAGGGGGGATATACAGGGGGGTTTCTAGGTAGACGGGTAACTGCGGGGATGAGGGCTCCAGAGAGGTTGGGCATGGGACAGATCTAGGGCGTTTTTGGGTCCAGGTCTGATCTCGATGGGGGGGTTGAGAGTGTATGAGTATGGTCACATATTTCATACCAGGATGGATGTCCCATAAAGGGCTTTGGAGGAGGTTGGGTTACAGTATAGTATTGGTGGGGAAAAGTAGCCTAGTCTTTTAATCAGCTTCTCTCTGTGGAGGTAGTCGCCTATGCTTGGTTGTTGGGAGGGTTAGGTTCACCTGGGCGGGGGGGGCAGCGAGGTTGGAGTTGGAGATGGGGCAATAAGTAGGAGGGGGTAGAGGGGTTAGAAGTCTGTGGGAGACCAGTCCAAGATGGCCGCCATAGCAGGGAGTTGCTCTCAGTCCTCTTGCAATTACAAGTGATCTGTGGGGAGAGGGCAGTGAGAGAGTAGGAGGAGGGGAAAGAGAAAGAGGACTCGTGTTGGGGGTTGCTGCGAATGGGATAGTTAAAATGGAAGCTTGTGAGTTTGGTAGTCCTCCGATCCATCATAGATAGAGGCAGAGGTTACATGTCCGGTGTTAGCGGGATGGGTTTTGTGGGAAAAACGTCGGGGGTAAACTGTGCCTTGCTGAGCGCTGCATTGTCTGTTTTGAAGAGGTTTGTGCCAGTGGGGGGGGCGGAGCCGTGTGGAGATCGAGAAGGGAGGAAGTAGGCTCGGTGATTCTGACGTGATTTTCTGGTGATGTGCCGAATGTCTGGGGAAAGGGAGGAGAGCACCCGGATGCAGCCTGCGGTGCCTCAAATGCCGGGAAAAGTCAGGATTACTCACAGGCTGGCACAAATTAGCGCTGCTGCGGGCGGTGCGGGGGCACACTATAGCGCCATTGTCAGTGGACCTAGGGATGTGGAAGATTTAAGTGGCGTCATTGCAATAGATGATGACTTGTCCCCTCTTAAATGATCAACAATATAGCCATAGAAAATTAAAATCACTTCAAATAAAAATTACGCCGTCCAATTGTACAGTGGGGATTATCGGGTCTCCTTCAGCCGAATAGATTGAGAGGGTTGTTGGTCAATTGCCCATGCCAAGGTGGCCACTGCTGAGGTTCGATCAGTCCTCTTTTTATTACTATGAGGCTCTTCGTTCAGTCCTCTTTCAGTTTCTATGTGGAGGGGCCTGTGAAGAAATTTTCTGTCTCTCGAGATTTTTTTTTTCTTTTCCTTCCAGTACCAGTAGCTATAAAAATGGTTGAGCAGGGACAGACAAAGGAAAATGGCTACCTATTCCGATAGTTCTATCTTACATCCATTTGTCTGCCTCAAAAAAAGTTCAGTACCACAGATTGCACGACGAGGTGCTAGGCCAAAGCCCTCGGGCCAGGCTGCCAGCAGATTAGACGTCTGATGGGGCAGGACTGCAGGGGATACACGACCAAACTTCGGTCGTTAACAAGCTGTGTGGGCATAAAAATGAGGCATGTTGCACCGATTGTCATTCGGCCCAAGATAGACACCCTGTGATGCGCCCTGCGGGGCGCTCTGTATCCGATTGGAACGATAATAAAAGCGAGCGAGACTGGGGTGATTGGCAAGTCACTTACCCATCCCTCTGTGTCTCATAGCGCCTTCGACATAGCGTCTCGCTTCCTAGCTGGAGGGAAGGACTCGTTGCCTGTCAGCAGGGGGCCCTCGAACGCAGACCCGAGGTTCTCCTCTTTCTTGGCAACCAATGCTCTCTGACTCGTCTCATCGAGGGAGCGACGGCTCTAGCCCCAGCTAGCAGGGGGGCCTCGCCAGCGGTCAGACTGCATCGGACTAGTCAACATAAATCAAACTCCTCCGGGGAGACGATGGCAGGCAGAGGTTCTCGTCTGCCCCACGGCCTCAGGGGGAAGAGAATTCGGCATACCACTGATCCTCGCCTCGCAGAGCTCTCTCCAGCCCACCCAGGTCGAGCCGCCGTGTTTCCTCCGTCCGGGCTGCAGCAGCGGGCTCGTCAATGATGTCACCCGGACCTCAAGCAATGTCATCCGGTCCTCGAGAAAAAGGTATTTCAGGTTTGTTGAAGTTGCGGTAAAGTTGAGGGATGGATGGCAGGGTATTTCAGGGATTTAAACTCAATAGTTATCCCGACCCTCAGGAGCTCATAGAGCGACTCCTGTTCCGACACCATCTTATTCCTTCAATCTTACTCAAACTTACTAGCGGTGCCCCCAACCACGATGCAGTCACGGGTGTGGATGTCAGCAGGCAGCGACGGCATTGGTGAGACCAGGGCAGCGAAGAGAAACAAGGAGGTGTAAAGGGCGATGCCCACAGTCATGATGCAAGCAGCAGCTCGGTGGCGGTGGCGGCGGCGGCGTTCGTCATCGTCGGTGAGACCAGGGTTGCAGTGCGAGATGCGGCGGTGCCCTCTGTGGGTCCTTCAGGACAATGAGCCAGCAACAGAGTCGGTGACAAAGTCGTTGCTTTTCCCCCTCTGTGGCAACTGAAACCACGGTTCCAGAGGCGGTTCCCAAAGATCGGTGAAGTCTTTGCAGTCCTTGAGACTTCAGAACAGGAGGCAAGCTCTACTTCAAGCTCTTGTAGATGCTCAGCACAAGTAAAGAAAGTTCAGTCCAGTCCTTTCACTTCCCAGGGCAGAAGCAGCAACTGCAGGCCAACCCAACAAAGCAACAACACATCAAAGGGGCAGTACTCCTCCTGGCAGCTCTTCCAGTTCTTCTTCCTGGCAGGTTCCTTGATTCCAGTGAGTTCTAAATTTCTTGGGTCTGGGCCCCAATAATTATGCTGCATTTCTCTATGTTCTCTGGAGCAGAGAGTGTCTGCACTTAGTCCAAACCAGTTTGGTCCTCTCTGGCCCAGCTTCCCGGCAGGAGGTGGAGACAGCATTGTCCAAGGCAGACCAGGCCCATTCAGGTGCAAGGAAATCTCCTCCTACTACTCTAAATGCAGCCCAGGTCTATTCAGCCCAGCCCTGACTCATCCAGGAAAAGCAGGACACACCTCGACCCTCCCCCAGTGGCTGCCTGATGATAATGCTCCTCCCCAGCCCCTGTCACTCAAAAGCCAGACAGTCAATCCACAACCCAGCAGAGGCACACAGGATGGCTAAGCAAGAAAATATCTGCTTTCTAAAAGTGGTATTTTCAAGCACAGAATATAAAAATCATCTTTACTAAAAGATGCATTTCTACATTCTGAGTTCAGGCATACTAAACTCCATTTCTCAATCTAGTCCCAATAGGAAGACATACTTGTAAAATGTTACAGAGTATCACCCATTCTATTCTATGAGACAGATAGCCTTTCAACAGTGAAAAACAAAATAGACTGTATTTCACTATCAGGACATGTCACACACACCAGTACATGTCCGACCTTTCAAATGCACTGCACGCTGCCCATAGGGGTACCTTGAACCTACCTTAGGGGTGACTCACAGGTAATAAAAGGGAAGGTTAGGGATTGGAAAGTGGGTGCACTTGCCTAGTCGACATGTGGGTGGCAAAATCTGTGCTGCAGGCCCACTAGCAGCATTTGATTTACAGGCCCTGGCACTCTCAGTGCCCTTTACTAGGGACTTACCAGTAAATCAAATATGCCAATCATGGAAACACCAATCAATAATACAATTTACAATAGGAGCACTTGCACTTTAACACTGGACAGTAGTAAAAAGGTGCTCAGAGACACTAAACCAGTAAAAACCGGAAGATCAGAAAGCAAAAAGACAGGGGAAACACACCAAAAGATGCCAGGTCGAACAGTCTTGTACTGTTAAAACTGGATTACACAAATGGCCTCTATTACTGATCATCTTTATCAACTATGAAAAGACTACAATGGATGCGGAGCTCTGTTGTCAGAATACTCCTACATATAAAGCCACAAACCCACATCTCTCCTGCCTTGGGGCCCTACATTGGTTACCTGTTGCCAGAAGATCCACCTTCAAGCTGCTATGTGTCACCCACAATGCAATACATGGAATAGGACAGCTTTTCATCAGTAATAAAATCACCAAATACATACATCAAAGAAACCTCAGCTCCAGATTGGTCCCTCACCTAAAAATCTCACTATACAAGAAAAATCCATAGGTGGTACATATTTCTCTGTTCAAGCAGCCACCATTGGAATGAATTACCCCTAAACATAAAATCCACGGATGACTGTCTTATCTTCAGAAGACTACTCAAGAGTTGGCTCTTTCCTACATAACCATCATACTCACACACTAATGTACACCATATCCCTATGTATATAAACATTTATAGTTTGATTATATGTATGTATCTAGATATGTGTACATTTTTGTAAAAATATGTCTAAAATGCAACTTTAAATCTCAATATATTATGTTCCTTGTACATGTATACCATCTCTATGTACTTACGTATCTATATATTTATTACTTTACTCCTACTGTAGAACACAAAAAAGAAAAAAAACTGACTCTCTCCAATGCACTACTCTCTCTATACCTATCTCAATATATCCTCCAATGCCACTCTCTGACTGATCCCAAAATTCATTCTTCTACTATGATCTCCCTAATCCATTTCTAGAGACTTTTCCCTCCTCCATCTCTCCTTTTACTTATTTCCAAACCTCATTTTACTACTATGATCTCACAAATAACACTTTCTAGACTCTTCCCTCTTTCATCCCTCCATTATCCTATTCAGATTCAGAATCAGAAATCACTTTATTTGATCAGTTTCACACCAATGATAAAAGTTCAAATATACATAATTGAGTTCATATATAAAAGTAAATGTTCAATTAAAAAAGCAATCATTAAAACCATTATAAAAATCTTAATAATTCATTACAAACCAATGTGCAATTTCCTTGTCTTAAAAGAGAGACATAAAAAGGACGCGACACAGTAACATACTAAAGGATCAGTCAACATTCGTAAAAGGAACATTTCCGGCCGACATTGTTTAAGTTTGTGTTTACGTATGATTGATGAGTAGGAATCTTTTACGATGTTCAGAATAAAACGTACAAAAGAAGAAAATGTGCAAATCAGATTGGGGAGAAGCACCATCACATGGGCAACACGATAAGGCTTGAATAGAGAAGGTGTCTGATGGAAAACCCAACAAGCAGGGAATAAGGTCCTTTATTATCCTATTCAATTAACAGACTTGCATGCCTGCCACTCAAATTAAGTTATATTTCCCTATACAAATCCACCACCAATCCCTTTTGGGCTCTGCAGTAGCGTGATACTCGCAGAAAAGCGCTTTGATGCCTCATCAGGGGTTGTAAGCACTATAAAAATACAATTACAATACAATACATAGATCAGTCTACTCCCCTCCAACTCTCTCTCCAGTATTCACCGCTAAAGCTAAATGTATCTTCTAGTAATAGGGACCAAGACGGATGACACTGGCTCTATTCAAACCAAGCTCAGGGACAAACTCCCCAAGAAGGAATCAGAAGGGCTACAAACACTGAACACGTGGGTGTTGAAATGCATATGATTCTTCACACCACTGCAAATAGTTTAGACTGCATAAATTACTGACAACCACAACCAAAGCTTGCTGTACTGTTTTTGGTTAGGAGCCACAAGACCTGAATATTCTCTGGAGGCAGTGTAGCATGGCTCACGTGTATTCTCCATTTTAAATTCAACTCCTTAGGTTGACATCTCTTTCTAGTGATGCCTTTTGCCACACTTTATACTAATGCATGAATTTGCTGTATGTGCATTTCTGATAGGCACTGATGCCCTGTAGTCTGTACCGTTTGTTCCAGGGTCATACATGAAGAACACAATGTCAGTGTTTTCCTTTCTTTCTGTGCTCAGTAGGAGACTCTTCATTGTAGATAGACAAACCAAATGAGCTTCTCTGCACCTCTGCCCAGTTGATAAGAACAGTACTTTATTACATAAACAGCTTCCTATGCTAAAGCTTGGTGAGAGGAGCATCTCCATGCTGCGATTATCACGGAACTGCTGTGAACGGAGACTGAGATGCTGCCCTGCTGAGTCCGACCTCCATCCTGCTAAGGAAAATAACCAGTGCAATGCGACCTGACACCTAAGGCCAAGCTATGATGCTATAAACTGTGTTAGCCTTACCACTCTAGGGTAATCTATTTGATTTATTTAATTTGTTTAAAGTATTGATAAAGTGCTCCATCATCCCGAAAGGGATATCCCGGCGCTGAACCAAAGATACCAGGCTCCATATACTTATTACCACTAAAGAGGAAATAACCAGGTCTTCAACCGCTTCTGAAACAAGAGAAGATCCTCAGTGAGATGAATTTCCAGAAGTAAAGATTTCCAACGGAGTGCTCATTAAATCATTAAAAGCGCGTCCACCCATTCTGTCTTGCTTTGTCTACTGCACACCAGGGCTTGATTCAAAGACTGAAGCACCCGTGTTGGCTTATAAAAAGCCAATCAGTCACACAAAATTGCTGATCCTACGTCATGGCATGCCTTGTACACAACAAAGTAACTTAAACTTGGCTCTCTTACATCGAAAGCCAGTGCAGCGATTTAAGGCAATCCAAGGCCGAGCTTCTTCTGGAGCTGTTGCAAATCAGTCTGGCTGTCTCATTTTGGATGAGATGAAGGCGACTAAACAGATATTCGGGCATTTCCAAATACAGAGTATTACCGTAATCTAATCTGCTCATAATCAGTGCATGGATAACGTTCTTACAACACACTACTGGGATCCTTCGAAAGAGCTTCTTCAGCATGAACAGAAATGCCCAAACATCTACCATACACTGCATTCACCTGATCTTGCATCGATAAAGACCCATCTAACAGTAATCCCAAGTTTCTGTCATTTTTTTGGCTCGAGGGCAGGACTGAGTAGGGACAGCCACCAGGTATCATTCCACACTTTATTTGCCCCTCTTAAAGCAGGATTTCAATTTCATCTGCATTCAATTTCAGGCAGTGTGTCTGAATCCAATTGGTCAGATTGGATAGGGAGCCCTACAGATTCCCATACATCTGTGTATGTCTCTCTCACCATAAACAACATATCACCTACATTTGCATACTTTATGGATGGTCATTTGACTACCCTGTGCACATGGCTAAAAATTGGTATTGCTCTATGCCATAAAAATTGTGTAATTATCAAGGAAGGGAGAAGGCGAGAAATACTCTGAGAAGTATCAGACATTTTTTTTATATAAACAAAAGACAAAGAACAGTCAGAGTCTGCCCTTGCAAGAAATGTAGAGCAAAGGCCACCCACACCTGTTATACTATGATATAGTAAGTATCAATCAGAGGTTCATTTATTAAATTATATAAAATCATTGCAATGAATAGAATCACATGTGCAAAAACTATTAAATTATGATGAGAACTGCATCCAAACAGGAATGACTTTGCATGGGCAAGCAAAAAGCTGTTAAAACTACAGAATGAATCAGATACAGAAACTAGAAAAAAATCTATTTGATTGACAGCTCAAAGAGAGCAAAAAAGGGGCAATGTGAGCATATCAATAGTATCACTGACTGGGAGCATAGTTAGGGGATCCACGGATGGAAAGATACTGATTAGTTAGCAAGCCTGCGGAGTGACATGGTGGTTGAGTGTCAGTTGCTGTGGTGCTACAGTCATATTGCAGTGTACTTGACCCAGCATGTCATGGAAGGTGCATTTGAAAGAAATAATTATGAGAGATTTTAAGGCTAGAATTTTAGAACACAAATGGGAATAGCATCACAGAGTCTTTGCAGTGAGCTTCAGCTAAGATGAAAATTATTTTGTAGGCTGAGAATTGGTGTGGAGTTGGTGGTAGATGTCTGCTGGAGTACAGAGATTAGTACATCTATATACCATACAAGAGAGTGATAAATGTGTTACAATTGTGGACAGTGAATGACAAGCTCAGACAAGTGTAAGATCAATCTCATTTTGCAACACATCAGGGGCCATATTTTTTACCCAGTTTGCATTACTCTTGCAGCACCACTGGCCAGTGCTGAGTACTCTGGGCAAGGTGGTGTGATTCTGTAGCAGAAGGTTAGATAGTCTTCCTATATTGGTCTGTTGTCGTTTGAATCCATGTAGCAGTTTGGGCTGGACTGTTACTACTGGAGCAGCGTCAAGACTGATTTACATATGGCTGCAACCAAACTGAGGTATAATGGTGGGTGGGCAATAGAATGAACGGTTGGAATGATACTCCAAGTGGTTATATTATTGCAAGCATTCCTCCATCACCCTTTGTGTGTTTAAACACAACAAGCAAAACACACAAGATGATGGACGGAATGCTGCACATTGGCAAACATTCACCCCCAGTAACAGATCTGGGTTTAATCCATCGTTATTTTGCTTCACCACGCCACCCCAGTTCAGACATAGCCATATGCAAATCAGTCTTGACCCTGTGCCTCATGGGAACAGTCCAGACCGAACTGCCAAGCCATGTCTTCCCTGGACCGGAATCAAGCATCCTAGGACCGGTTTCTGGCTTATAGCCCTCATCAGCCAGGATAGCTTGACTCCAGTGGCGTAGTAAGCACGGGACCCACGTCTGGGCATACCCTTCCCACTTAGGGCGAAATGCAAAACACACAAGATGATGGACGGAATGCTGCACATTGGCAAACATTCACCCCCAGTCACAGATCTGGGTTTAATCCATCGTTATTTTGCTTCACCACGCCACCCCAGTTCAGACATAGCCATATGCAAATCAGTCTTGACCCTGTGCCTCATGGGAACAGTCCAGACTGAACTGCCAAGCCATGTCTTCCCTGGACCGGAATCAAGCATCCTAGGACCGGTTTCATGTATGACATTGTTCTGCATTCTGTCCATCAACTGTTGTTTTTGCATTTAAACACAACAAGCACCCGTAGTATGGCTAAATACAACAGTTGTCACTAACATGGCTAAATGCAACCGTGCCAGTAATATTCATGTTGGGGTGATAATTTGGGGATGATGATTCCCCAAAGGCTAAACACAACAGGTTTGAAGCCATGACATTACTTAAAAACATCTTACTCAAGTCCTATCAAACCATTTAAATAAGGCTGCTGCAGAAAAGAATCTGCTTTATGTACAGAAGGCATGCACGACATGAAGAAGTGTATGTGTGATGTGACTGAGTTTACTTTTTAGATGTTAAATAGTCCGACATGCATTGTATTCAGGCATTCCATAGGAAGCAGAGAGATACACCAAACAGCCAATAATATGCAGTGACGATCATACTCCTACGGCAGAAACAGAAGCCCTCTGTATGTATATTTTTAAAGACTTTTTAAAGCAGTCTATAGCCAAAATTAAGTTTAAAAAAGGTTAAGACTGTTGACTTGTTTCACTTTTTCTTTGCTTGCTTTGTTAATACTGTAAATGACTTTAGCTGGGACATGAGGCAGATGGAGACTACTGACTTGTCTGTCTATAGAATGTGAGATAAAGGAGTACTAGAAACCATCTTTATGTGTCATGACCCACATGATGGAGCTGTGTCAGTGACAATCCTTATGAGTCATGGCCCACATGTTGCAAGGTGGCAATACATATTAATTGCCCTTTTCCCTCGTACGAACACTTTTCTTTTTGAACGAACTCATACTTATGAGTGTCAATTAAAATTAATATTCGCACTAATGCCCTCAGCAAGAGGAAGGGCACTTAAATAGTTTTACTTGTCCTTCTTTAATCTTTTGCAAGGCTTGGCTCATACGTCAGAAGAGGACCAAGAGCCAGTGATATATTTTGCTCAGGTGTTCATTAATAAATGTCGCTTTGTTAATTGATGTCAAATGTTTCAGAGATGGAGGAACAAGGGACATTGGGCCGTATCATGATCAGGTGCATTGGCTCAGCGTAGAGCCATGGTTTTTGCATGTGAGGTATCTGACGTTTAAGCAGATAACTCCGAATTTCTCCATGTTAATGCATAAACTTTACACGTAACAAGTCAGAAAATGGTGAGCAGACATTGCCTCCCTCTAGTTCCGACTTCTTCCGTCCAAATGTCATGCATTATTTCTGAGAGTTTCCGAGTTATATGCAAAATCTCTAAACGCCTCGGACGCAAACAAGGAGGCGCGTGGCTCTGCGTTGAGCCAGTGCACCCAATCAGAGTATATGCCCTGGCTGAGTTTAAGGAATTTTAGCTTTGTAGCTGGAAGAGCAAGAAGAGTGTGCAAGTGTCATGCATGATGTATGGAACTTACCAGTTGTGATAATCTAGTTTGGCATTTGCTTTTGTTAGTGTTGGAATCATCATAGCCCTGCATTTGCTGTAATATCCTTTCTGTATGTCATCACTGCGCTACTTAACTAAAATAAATCATTAATATGATAGTGCTTCAGTGAACATTAACTTTCACATCTCCCTTAACAATGTTTTATTTCAGGGGACACTTTATGGCTGCCAAGATATGTGAACAAGGACAAATAGAAACATGAGAGCCTTGCACAATATGGATTTTGTGTGCCAAGTTGGCTTTAAACATTTACAGTACTGCAAAATGAAAGCACATGTAATACTTTTAAAATTAGGAACATGAAAAACAAGTAAACTTGTCAATATAATAAACACCAATTGTATGTTTTTGTAGAAAACTGAACCCTGTAAAGTGCACAAATCACAAACTAAGCAAACATTTTTATACCGGGCTGAACATCTCATTGAAAGTACTCCACAAGGAATGTGCCCTCTATGTCCTATCACCTTGTGTTTCTATCGTATGCATCACACTTTACCACCTGATAATCATCCTATCCCTTCTGCTGCACATTGCATCCACCAATGAACTGTACTCCACACAGTGCAGCAATGAAACATAACACTTTAGGGGGCACCAAGCCCATTGATTTGCCGATGGTCATCACCGAGTGACCCATGAGGCATATTCCCCTATGCTGTCCAGAGGCACATCACAGTTCACTAACTCAATAAACATCCCTGTTTGCTATCATGAGCTCTCCTGCTGCCGATCATTCTGTGTTCCTCTGGTGCACATCACCTGTACTACCTTGATGCATTCTCAGAAATTTCAAACTTACCCGTATGCGAGCCCTATTTATTTTCTTTTTTCTTATGCCTCCTATATGAGAAGGATGCTGTGTTCCCTTCCTCACAGGTGATCAAACTCTCACAGACCTATTGTGTCATGTTTCATCATAGGGTTTTCCCATTGAACCTTCTACCACTGAGGTTAAACTCATGACCCTACTTTGATATAGGAGATAATCTATGTCCTCAACCTCCTCAAGCATTTTCTAAGAGCAGTTAATTAATGCATTACCAGCTGACCAAACTATAAGAAAATATGTATGAGGCTTAACTAAAGTGTATCTGTTAATGTCTCTTTATTACATGATTAAAAATGTACAGGAGTTACAGTAGGGGTACAATTTATTCAGACCTTCCTCCTTCCTTTGTCAGTATATTGCAACACTCTCTTTGGTATCTGAAGAGTTCAGGAGCACTGATCAGAACCGGAATTCATATGTAGTCTCAGAAGTCTCACATAGACTGCATTGTCACTCAAATGTCAAATAATTGAACGGATATAGACACTGAAACATACATCAGCAATCACACCAACGGATCTTCATGTTCAGATCTTGGCATTATCAAGTCGTATATGTTTTAAATTGGGTTACTGGTTGAGGCGGGGTGAGACCCTACTCAAGGAAGAACCAAAATTCTTGTAAGGGTGAAGTCATAAGCAAATCCTGAATTAACCAATGCTCAACTCTTGGGAAGCTTGGCACAGAACAGTCAGGCTCAACTTAGAGGCAATCTGTATAGTATTTGTGCAACACTCCAAACAGTATCACAGTGAAAACATTCACAGTGAAAACACACCACAAAAGGATCTCACACCAGATTTGAACAGTAGAGCAAGTTTTAATAAATAAGACAAGACTAAAATGACAAAAATCCTATCAATAGAACTGGAGATATGCAGGTTCAAATATTTCAGTGATGATAGAGCCAAAGAGCACAAAGCATCACTGTGGATATCTGGTTTCCCCAGGCCGGTACAAAGTCACAATTTTAGGCCGACTGCAATGCAGCATGCGCCGGCAACAGGGACCCAGCTAGGCCTGCTGAACAAAGTACCTTAGGTCCTGGTTGCAGAGCGTTGTGAGGTTCCGTGCCAAGGATGCATCACGCAGTTGAGGAGATGTGCCTAACCCGAGGAGGTGTTGAGCTGTGATGCAAGGTCCTTCGTCATTGTCAAGGATCCCAACAACAAGGACTTGCGATGAAAAGTCCAGTGCCGGCGATGCATCGTGCAGTCAAGGCGATGCATCGTGCAGTCAAGGCGATGCGTTGCTTTTGAGGAGTTATGACTCTGCGATGCAAGAACCTGCATTATTGTAGAGGTTGCTGTTGATGAGAGATTTGCAATGAGAGGGCCTGCATTGAGAAAGCTTTGCAGAGGCAGCGGTTCAGGCAGAGAGGTCAATACGGAGTCCTTTATGTTGGGAGAAGTGTAGCAGAGGAGGCGATGCTTCGGTTCTGTTCCGGTTTGCAGAGCAGAGAGGGTGTGTATATACTGCTGGGTCCACAGGTGGGCTAGCAGAGCCCCTACGTGGAAGAGGTGTGGTGCAGCAGCCAGGGGGCCTGACTCCGGTCCACGGGGTCCACGGTTCGATCCCCGGTGCCGGCGGCAGGTTAGTCCAGCACCATGTGACTCTGGGCAATAGCTCGCTTAATCTTCCCGAGGGCCCCCAGCGCCGGGACACCTCTCCGGAGGTAGCTGTGCGCTTTACAAATGCTGGTATTCATTTAATTTAACTTGGGAGAAGTGTAGCAGAGGAGGCGATGCTTCGTTCTGCTCTGGTTTGTAGAGTAGATAGGGTGTGTATATACTGCTGGGTCCACAGGTGGGCTAGCAGAGCACCTTCAGGCCCACTGCCAGGGGTCCAGGGGTGGCACCATTTGGCAGGGTAAGACTTACAGACAGCAGAGTCCGGGTGCTGGGTTCAAGGTTGTTTGAGTTTTCTGTCCCTGATGCTTTAGTCTGGAGGCCAGCCAACTAGCCCTTGGAGTCACTTTGGGGCCTGGGTTTAACAGATGCAGGTCCAGTCGTTCTCACTGAGGCAAAAGGGAAGCAGGCATTAGGTCAGAACAGCAGGGCAGAAGTTCATTTAGTGAAGCAGTCCGTTCAGCAGCACAGCAGTCCTTCTTCCTGTCAGAGTATCCACAGGTCCAGAAGTGTACCGAAGAGGTGGTGTCAGGAGTCCAATATTTATACCTGATGCCCTTCCTCTAGAAGATGGGAGTAGCTTCTAGAGGTTTCTTTTGTAAGTCTCCAAGCATCCTGCTTTCTCTGTCCTGGAAAGAGTTGCATTGGTGTTTGTAGATCTGTTTGTCAGAGTATGTATGTATTTATGTATATACTTATATAGCACAAACTAAGTCAAAAGGCAGAAAGCTCTGTACAAAGTCAAAGTCAACAAGTAACTGAAGAGTTCACTGGTTTTTGGGAGCAGAAGTGTACTGTTATCATATCATGTGTCATGTTATGTTAATAACTACGTTTAGAGCACTGTTACACCGGAAGGATTCCTGTTGTTAAAGATCTATGAAAGCAGAAGCCCAGCCTAACCAGCCAATGGGTTCTTTATGAATAAGAAATGATAACTTTTTAGGTGTTCACAAAGAAATCCAAGGTTACATTTGTTGGTCTGAGTGCTTTAATACCACTTTGGCTTTGTGCATCGGTCTTCCATGAGTCTTGGCTAACGTGCACGTTTGTACTCTAAGTCGTGTATGTATGAGGATTCATTGTGTACCTTTCTGCATACTGCATACCATGAAGAAATAATTTGTCTTTGTGAATGCTTGCTAAAATATTGTCACGCCATGACTGACTTGATAAGTGATGTCTTTCCAAAGCGCACATTTAAATTATCTGGAAAGCAGAAACATTTTTTTTAGTAAGTTTTAGTACATTGTAATCTAAAAACTCTAATTACTTTGAAAACATATTTTATTGACACACAACATTAGGCCAGCATGTGGACGAACCTTCAGTTATCTTTTATTTACTTTAATTTCATTCACTTGGTTAACGTAAACGTGCTTATTTCTGAAATTCTGTGTGCTTGTTGGTGCAACTTGGCACTCATCAATGTAAATAAAAGACAATCTGTTAATCAAGGAAAATCGAGAAAGTATTTTTCAGAAAGCTTCTTTCCCAGCAAAGGTTCATATACAGTGAGTTGTGTTAAAAATGTTCTACATTTTTCAACCATGTAAGATATAGTAGTAGATCTTTATTGACTGATTTATTAAAATCATTACAATTCGAGATTTGAAACCCTATGCACATTACATAGTTCATACACAAATTGTATAAAAGAAAAGCTATGTAAAATACCATGAAAAATTCCATGAAACTTCCAGCAGTGTCGCTACGATTGTTATGATGCCTTGAGGGTAACATGCCATACTGGGATCATTGATATCGTGTATACAAATCGAACAAAGTAAAGTTTTATATCAAATTCTATATAATAGCATGCCATTTAGTGAGTTAATACCACATGATCACATCACTAAAATCCAATTCATAGATTTAATAAAATAGGTAAAAAGTATAATATGAAAAACATATTAATGTCCTTAAAAGGTTCAGATCGTATAATACTATACTGCACTCTACCTCGATCTGGTGTAAGGTGGAACCTGTGCTGCAGAGTGTCTACGTGCTTTATGTTATACTCACTTATTACATAGTGAAATTGGTGCCTACATGAGTGCGATACTGAGCGGGTTTTAAGTCCTGGTTCAACATGTTATCAGTTATGCGAATAAACATAACAAATTGGGTGGTTAGATGAGCTGATTGACGGGAAAGACAACATATGATAGCTTGATGGCAGGTTCTCACCCCCTGGTTAATAAAAGCAGATTTCAAGAGAACTTGCCGCTCTTTTAATAAGCCTGGGCAAATGCACACCATATGTAATAAGGTTTCATTTGGAGCACCACAGAGACAGCAGCTGTTGGTTGACCATTTTTGTATCCTTACAGGAGTTCCATCCTTTGCTGGATATCTGCCAAATCTTCACCTGAGGAATTGGTCCCTAATAAATGGCTGAAGGTGTATCAATAGATATAGCTGAGGCTCTATTGTTTAACCCCTTCGCTGCTAGGACTCCCCCCCCCGTGCTAAGCCTTTTTTGGGCCATTTGGGGTAGTTTGTGCTTAGGCCCCTGTAACTTTTTGACCACATAAGGTATCCACGACAAATTTGCGTCCTTTTTTTCCAACATCATGGGGATTCTAAAGGTACCCAGGGTTTGTGGATTCCCCTGGAGGGGACCCAGAAATTTGCCAAAATACAGCTAAATTTTGTTTTTTTGGGGAAAAATTGGAAAAAAGGGCGACAGATGAAAGCGTCTTGTTTTTTCCCTGAAAATGGTATAAAAAAAGGGGTTGTGGTGCTGAAATCACCATCTTTCCAGCTTTCAGGGACAAGCAGACTTTTGTCAGAAAACCAACATTTTTTACACAGTTTTGGCATTTTTCTGGGTCATAGCCTATTTTTGCAATTTTTTGTGCTTTCAACCTCCTTCCAGTTAATGGTATAAATGGGTAAGAAAGCAATAATGGATCTTGGAAAGCTATACTTTTTGGAAAAGTAGACAAAATTCTGAATTCAGCAAGGGGTCATTTGTGTAGATCCTTCAAGGTTTCTTTATAGAAACTAACAGTTAAATATAGGACAAATTAAAAATTTGTTGAAAAAAACAGCCATTTGTGTCAACGTTTTTACCTGTAACTTCTTCTAATTATGACAGCTGTTTGAAAGCAATATACCGTTACATCTGCTGGACCTTTCTAGTTGTGGGGATATATAGGACTTGTAGGTTCACCAAGAACCCAACGAACCCAGAGCCAATAACTGAGCAGCGTCTTGCAATGGTTTTTTATTATGTACCGGGAATATGGCAATTATTTTGGGAAAATGTATACTTGGAAAAATAGGTATGAAAGACACCTATGTATTTCGGAAATGGGAACAAAATATAGAGTTTAGAAACAGTAGATATTTGCACATTTGCGAAATTGGGAGTACCCATACTAGCATGAGAATTATAGGTCATTTTTCAAAATGACTTCTTTTTTACACATTGTCTTTCATTTGGAAGGCAGAAATGCATCGAAAGTCAATAGGTAATAACAGTTGCTCTACAGTTCTGTGTTACCCTAAGTTTCCCGATAAAAATGGTACCTCACTTGTGTGGGTAGGCCTAGTACCCACGACAGAAAAAGGCTCAAAACACAACGTGGACACACCACATTTTCACAATGAAAAATGACCCTTTTTTTGCAAAGTGCCTAGCTGTAGTTTTTTAACCCTAGCTCTGCCAGCACCAAGGGAAACCTAGCAAACCTATACATTTTTGAAAACTAGACACCCAGGGGAATCCAGGATGGGGTGACTTGACTGGCTCTCACCAGATTCTGGAATCTGCGTGGCTCCACAAAATTCCACCCACCCCACGTTCCCCAAAGTCTTCCGAGAAAAATGGTACCTCACTTGTGTGGGTAGGCCTAGTGCCCGCGAAAGGAAACGGCCCAAAACGCAACGTGGACACACCACATTTTCACAGTGAAAACTGACCCTTTTTTTGCAAAGTGCCTAGCTGTAGATGTTGAACCCTAGCTCTGCCGGCACCTAGGGAAACCTAGCAAACCTATACATTTTTAAAAACTAGACACCCGGGGGATTCTAGGGAGGTATGGCTTGCGTGGATGCCCCAACTTTTTCTTACCCAGAATCCCCTGCAAACCTGAAATTTAGCTGACAAAATCACTTTTTCCACACATTTTTGTGTGGGAAAGTTGTGGCATCACCGGGCTGACACAAATTTCCTACCACCCAGCGTTCCACCAGGTCTCCCGATAAAAATGGTGCCTCACTCGTGTGGGAGGCCGAAGTACCCGCGACAGGCAAGGGCCCAAAACGTATTGAGGCGAAATCAAAATTGCCTATCACAAAACGACCTGGTTTTGCAAGGGGGGTCACCTGGGTTTTTGGCCCCGTGCTCGGCGGCCAGCTAGGGAAACCTACCAAACCCACACATTTCTGAAAACTAGACACCCTGGGGATTCCGGGGAGGTATGACTTTTGTGGCTCCCCAACGTTTTCTTACCCAGAATCCCCTGCAAACCTCAAATTTAGCTAAAAAAATAATTTTTTCCACACATTTTTGTGTGGGAAAGTTGTGGCATCACCAGGCTGACGCAAATTTCCTACCACCCAGCGTTTCCCCAGGTCTCCCGATAAAAATGGTGCCTCACTCCTGTGGGAGGCCCAGGTACCCGCGACAGGCAAGGGCCCAAAACGTATTGAGGCGACATCAAAATTGCCTATCACAAAACGACCTGGCTTTGCAAGGGGGGTCACCGGGGTTTTTGGTCCCGTGCTCGGCGGCCAGCTCGGAAAACCTACCAAACCCACACATTTCTGAAAACTAGACACCCAGGGGATTCCAGGGAGGTATGGGTTGCGTGGATCCCCCAAAGTTTTCTTACCCAGAATCCCCTGCAAACTTCAAATTTAGCTGAAAAAATCACTTTTTCCACACATTTTTGTGTGGGAAAGTTGTGGCATCACTGGGCTGACACAAATTTCCTACCACCCAGCGTTCCCCCAGGTCTCCCGATAAAAATGGTGCCTCACTCGTGTGGGAGGCCCAAGTACCTGTGACAGGCAAGGGCCCAAAACGTATTGAGGCGACATCAAAATTGCCTATCACAAAACGACCTGGTTTTGCAAGAGGGATCACCTGGGTTTTTGGCCCTGTTCTCGGCGGCCAGCTAGGGAAACCTACCAAACCCACACATTTCTGAAAACTAGACAACCGGGGGATTCCAGGGAGGTATGGTTTGCGTGGATCCCCCAACGTTTTCTTACCCAGAGTCCCCTGCAAACCTCAAATTTAGCTGGAAAAAATCACTTTTTCCACACATTTTTGTGTGGGAAAGTTGTGGCATCACCGGGCTGACACAAAATTCCTACCACCCAGCGTGCCCTCAGGTCTCCCGATAAAAATGGTGCCAGACTCGTGTGGGAGGCCCAAGTACCCGGGACAGGCAAGGGCCCAAAATGTATTGAGGCAACATCAAAATTGCCTATCACAAAACGACCTGGTTTTGCAAGGGGGGTCACCTGGGTTTTTGGCCCCGTGCTCGGCGGCCAGCTAGGGAAACCTACCAAACCCACACATTTCTGAAAACTAGACACCCTGGGGGATTCCAAAGACGTATGGCTTGCGTGGATAACCCAACGTTTTCTTTCCCAGAGTCCACTGTAAACCCCAAATTTAGCTGGAAAAAACACTTTTTCCACACATTTTTGTGTGGGAAAGTTGTGGCATCACCGGGCTGACACAAATTTACTACCACCCAGCATTCCCCCAGGTCTCCCGATAAAAATGGTGCATCACTCGTGTGGGAGGCCCAAGTACCCACGACAGGCAAGGGCCCAAAACGTATTGAGGCGACATCAAAATTGCCTATCACAAAACGACCTGGTTTTGCAAGGGGGTCACCTGGGTTTTTGGCCCCGTGCTCGGCGGCCACCTAGGAAAACCTACCAAACCTACACATTTCTGAAAACTAGACACCCGGGGGATTCCAGGGAGGTATGGCTTTCGTGTATCCCCCAAAGTTTTCTTACCCAGAATCCCCTGCAAACCTGAAATTTAGCTGAAAAAATCCCTTTTTCCACATATTTTTGTGTGGGAAAGTTGTGGCATCACCGGGTTGACACAAATTTCCTACCACCCAGTGTTCCCCTAGGTCTCCCGATAAAAATGGTGCCTCACTCATGTGGGAGGCCTGTTAGAAATGGGATCTCTTGTTGGCAAGGGCTTGCACCTTTGTCCAAGTAGGGACCCTTCTTCCTAGTCAGGGTAAGGGAGTTACACTCCTAAAATAACCCCTGCTCACCCCCTTGGTAGCTTGGCACGAGCAGTCAGGCTTATTCTAGAGGCAGTGTGTAAAGCATTTGCACATAACCAACAGTAATACAGTGTAAGCACTACAAACTGACACCACACCAGTTTAGAAAAATATCCAATATTTTTATATACTTTAAACAAGACCAAATACGATAAAAATGCACTGTACAGTACTTCAGAAATAGTTACTTCTCAAAATGTCTTTAAAAACAGTTCCTTGATGTCGATAGCTCCGTCCAGGGCTATCACGGCGTCGTGAACAAACAAATCCAAACAGTTCTGGCTGACCGCGGCGTCGTGGGTCAGCTACGGTGTCGGGAAGACCCGCAAACAGTACCTTTCAGAAATGCAGGGCGTCAATGAGCTCGCGGTGAGCTTCCGAAAACACGGCGTCCGCAGGCGTTGGTTCCGGAGGTCGGTGCAGGCGTCGTCGGGCCCTCGAAGTCACACGCGTTGCAGATCGATCTCCTTTCTGTTGAAGTCAGGAGCGCTGGCGTCGGCCGGCGTCGGGTGCTGCGGTGCGAAGTGCAGCGGTGCGGCGTGCGGTGCCCTCAGGTCGCGGTGCGAGCAGCGGCTCGGTGGCGGCGTCGGATGGCGTCGTCGGTGAGACCAGGGTCACGGTGTGAGATGAAGGCGGTGCTCGTCACGGTGCTGGCAGGTCACGGTGCAGCAGCGGCGTCGTCGTAGCTGCAGTGCTGTCGTCGGCTGACGAACTTGGAGTCGATGGCACCGGCGTCGGTGGGCCAAGGCTGCGGTGCGGGAGGAGGGCGGTGCATCGTGTAACACATGAGCGGTGCCCCCGAACCACGGTGCAAGCAGCGGCATCGAGTCCGGCGTGGAGCGGCGTCGTCGGGGATACCACGGCGTCGTCGTGAAGCGAGGCGGTGCGAAGTGCGGTGCCCACAGGTCGCGGTGCAAGCAGCGGCTCGGTGGCGGCGTCAGCATTCGTCGTCGATGAGACCAGGGTCGCGTTGCGGCGGTGCCCTCTGCGGTGCCTTCAGGACACAGAGTCGGCAGCGGCGTCGTAGACGGCGTCGGGCTTGAAGTCTTTGCTGTTCCTGAGACTTCTTGAACAGTGAGCAAGCTCTACCTCAAGCCCTTGGAGACACTCACAAAGTAGATTGCAGAAAGTTCAGTTCCAGTCCTTTCACTGCCCAAGACAGAAGCAGCCACTGCAGGCCAACACAGCAAAGCACACAGCAAAGTGGTAGTTCCTCCTCACAGCTTCTCCAGCTCTTCTTCTTGGCAGTCTTCTTGATCCCAAAGAGTTCCCTTGAAGTCTTTTCTATCCCCAATTTCTCTTTGTTCTCTGAAGGCAGAGAGGCCTTTGCCTAGTCCAAACCAGTTCTGGTCAGTCCTGGAGCACTTTGTTGACAAGTCTCCTTCTTTCCTTTCACAGTGCAGGCCAGGGACATCAGACGCACCACAGGAGGTGGAGCCAGCATTGTGGAGGGAAGGCCCAGCCCTATTCAGGTCCCAGGTGCATCTCCTCCCACCCATCTACATGTAGATCTTGCTATTCAGCCCTGTGCTGACTCACCCTGTCTCCTGGCATCCCCCAGCCCCTTTCACTCACACTCCAGACAAAGAATACACAACCTAGCAGAGGCAGGCTTGGATGGTTAGACAAGAAAATACCCACTTTCTAAAAGTGGTATTTTCAAACACAGATTGTTAAAACCAACTTCACTAAAAGATGCATTTTATCATTCTGAGTCCAGGCATACTAAACTCGAATTTCTACCATGTTCCCTGGGTCAGTTAGGATTATAAGCTGTAATAATCAAAACTGCCCATTCTGGCCTATGAGGAACAGGTAGCCTTGCAATAGTGAAAAATGAAATAGGCTGTAATTCACTATCAGGACATGCCACACACACCAGGGCATGTCCTACCTTTCACATACAATGCACCCTGCCCACAGGGGTACCTTGGGCCTACCTTAGGGGTGACTAACATGTAGAAAAGGGAAGGTTTAGGGACTTGCAAGTGTGTGCACGTGCCAAGTCGACATGGCAGCCCCAGGCTGCACACAGGCTCTGCAATGGCAGGCCAGAGTTCCACTTTACGGGCTGTTTGCGTGGGTGGCACAATCCAGTGCTGCAGCCCACCAACAGCATTTGATTTATAGGCCCTGGCACTCTCAGTGCACTTTACTAGGGACTGACACATAAATCAAATAGGCCAATCATGGAAACACCAATCCATAACACAATTTACACAGAGAGCATATGCACTTTAGCACTGATTGGCAGTGGGAAAGTGCCCAGAGTCCTAAAACCAACACACACAGGGTCAAAAACAGGAGGCCAAAAAGCAAAAAGTCTGGGGGTAAACCCGCTGTAAAAGCCAAGTCTAACAAGGCCCAAGTACCCGCGACAGGCAAGGGCCCAAAACGTATTGAGGCGACATCAAAATTGCCTATCACAAAATGTTTTGGGCCCTTGCCTGTCGCGGGTACTTGGGCCTCCCACACGAGTGAGGCACCATTTTTATCGGGAGACCTGGGGGAACGCTGGGTGGTAGGAAATTTGTGTCAGCCCGGTGATTCCACAACTTTTCCACACAAAAATGTGTGGAAAAAGTGATTTTTTTCAGCTAAATTTGAGGTTTGCAGGGGATTCTGGGTAAGAAAAAGTTGGGGGATCCATGCAAGCCATTCCTCCCTGGAATCCCCCGGGTGTCTAGTTTTCAGAAAGTGTGGGTTTGGTAGGTTTCCCTAGCTGGCCGCCGAGCACGGGGCCAAAAACCCAGGTGACCCCCCTTGCAAAACCAGGTCATTTTGTGATAGGCACTTTTGATGTCGCCTCAGTACGTTTTGGGCACTTGCCTGTCGCGGGTACTTGGGCCTCCCACACGAGTGAGGCACCATTTTTATCGGCAGACCAGGGGGAACGCTGGGTGGTAGGAAATGTGTGTCAGCCCAGTGATGCCACAACTTTCCCACACAAAAATGTGTGGAAAAAGTGATTTTGTTCAGCTAAATTTGAGGTTTGCAGGGGATTCTGGGTAAGAAAACGTTGGGGGATCCACACAAGCCATACCTCTCTGGAATCCTCTGGGTGCCTAGTTTTCAAGAATGTGTGGGTTTGGTAGGTTTCCCTAGATGGCCGCCGAGCCCGGGGCCAAAAATTCATAGGACCCCCCTTCCAAAACCAGGTTGTTTTGTGATGGGTAATTTTGATGTCCCCTCAATAGGTTTTGGGCCCTTGCCTGTCGCAGGTACTTGACCCACCCACACAAGTGAGGTGCCATTTTTCTCGGAACACTGTGGGGAATGCGGGCTTGGTGGAGTTTTGTGGATCCACACAGATTTCAGAACTTTCCACCACAGAAATGTGAGGAAAATGTGTTTTCTTTTTACAAAGTTTGAGGTTTGCAAGGGATTCTGGGTAACAGAACCTGGTGAGAGCGAGACAAGTCACCCCATCCTGGATTCCCCTGGGTGTCTCATTTTAAAAAATGTATAGGTTTTCTAGGTTTCCCTAGGTGCCGGCAGAGCTAGGGTTCAAAATCTACAGCTAGGCACTTTGAAAAAAAAGGGTCAGTTTTCACTGTGAAAATGTGGTGTGTCCACGTTGCGTTTTTGGCCGTTTCCTGTGGTGGGCACTAGGCCTACCCACACAAGTGAGGTACCATTTTTCTCAGAAGACTTTGGGGAAAGCGGGGTGGGTGGAATTTTGTGGATCCACGCAGATCCCAGAACTTTCCATCACATAAATGTGAGGAAAATGTGTTTTTTTTAACTAAGTTTGAGGTTTGCAAGGGATTCTGGGCACAGAACCTGGTGAGAGGCACACAAGTCACCCCATCCTGGATTCCCCTTGGTGTCTAGTTAAAAAAAATATACAGGTTTGCTAGGTTTCCCTATGTGCCGGCTGCGCTAGGGCCCAAAATCCACAGGTAGGCACATTGCTAAAAACAAGTCTGTGCCTAGTGGGCTTTCTGCCGCCCTGGGGAAATCGGGAGGTTGCTCGATATGCCCCCAAGGGGGCAGAAAGACTGTGGCTATTTTTTGGGTAATGGGGCATTGGTATGCCCATTCTGGGCAGCCCCCACCCCCACCCCCACGCATAAAAAAAGCCAGCATAATCGCTGGCGCCTATTGGGCTTTCTGACCCCCCCCCGGGGTGGGCAGAAAGACTGTGGCATTTTTTTGGGTAGATGTGGGCATTGGCATGCCCATTCTGGGCTGACCTCACCCCTGAATTAAAAAATAAATAAATCCTGAGGCCTAGTGGGCTTTCTGCCCCCCCTGGGGGGGCAGATAAGGGACTATTGCCCCAATATGCCTCCAGGGAGGGGCAGAAAGACTCTGGTAATTGTTTTTGGGGTCGGGCATTATCATGCCCATTCTGGCCAGCCCCCACCCCTACATTATTAAAAAAAAAATCCCTGGTTTCTAGTGGGCTTTCTGCCCCCCCGGGGGGCAGATTGGGGGCTACTGCCCCTGTCTGCCCCCTGGGGGGCAGAAAGTGTGACATTTCTTGGAGGGGGTTTGGGGGCATTGTCATGCCCTTTTTGGGCAGCCCCCACACCCCAACATCAATAAAAAGAAAATCCCTGGTTTCTAGTGGGCTTTCTGCCCCCCCCGGGTGGCAGATTGGAGGCGTCTGCCCCCTGGGGGGGCAGAAAGACTGACATTTCTCAGGTGGGGGGGCATTGGCATGCCCTTTTTGGGCAGCCCCCACCCCAACATCAATAAAAAAAAATCCCTGGTTTTTAGTGGACTTTCTGCCCCCCCGTGGGGGGCAGAAAGACTGACATTTCTGTGGGGGTGCATTGCCATGCCCTTTTTTGGGCAGCCCCCACCCCAACATCAATAAAAAAAATCCCTGGTGTCTAGTGGGATTTCTGCCCCCCCGGGGGTGGGCAGATTGGGGGCTACTGCCCCCATCTGACCCCTGGGGGGGGGCAGAAAGACTGACATTTCTCTGGGGGGGTAGGGGCATTGGCATGCCCTTTTTGGGCAGCCCCCACCCCAACATCAATAAAAAAAAATCCCTGGTTTTTAGTAGGCTTTCTGCCCCCCGTGGGGCAAATTGGGGGCTACTGCCCCCATCTGTCCCCCTGGGGGAGCAGAAAGACTGACATTTCTGTAGGAGGGGGTGGGGGCATTGCCAAGCCCTTTTTGGGCTGCCCCCACCCCAACGTCAATAAAAACAAAATCCCTGGTTTTTAGTGGGCTTTCTGCCCCCCCGGGGGGTCAGATTGGGGGCTACTGCCCCCATCTGCCCCCCAGGTGGGGCAGAAAGACTGACATTTCTATGGGGGGGGCATTGTCATGCCCTTTTAGGGCAGCCCCCACCCCAACGTCAATAAAAAAAAAAACCCTGGTGCCTAGTGGGCTTTCTGCCCTCCCGGGGGGATAATATTGAGGGCTAGTGCCCCCGTCTGACCCCTGGGGGAGCAGAAAGACTGACATTTCTCTGGTGGGGTGGCATTGGCATGCCCTTTTTGGGCAGCCCCTACCCCAACATCAATAAAAAAACAAATCCCTGGTTTTTAGTGGGCTTTCTGCCCCCCGGGGGGTCAGATTGGGGGCTACTGCCCCCATCTGACCCCTGGGGGGGGCAGAAAGACTGACATTTCTATGGGGGGGCATTGCCATGCCCTTTTTGGGCAGCCCCCACCCCAACGTCAATAAAAAAAAACCCTGGTGTCTAGTGGGCTTTCTGCCCTCCGGGGGGGCAGATTGGGGGCTAGTGCCCCCGTCTGACCCCTGGGGGGCAGATAGACTGACATTTCTTGGGGGGCATTGGCATGCCCTTTTTGGGCAGCCCCCACCCCAACATCAATAAAAAATCCCTGGTTTTTACTGGGCTTTCTGCCCCCGGAGGCAGATTAGGGGCTACTGCCCCATCTGCCCCCCAGAAAGACTGACATTTCTGTAGGGGGAGGTGGGGGCATTGCCAAGCCCTTTTTAGGCAGCCCCCACCCAAAGGTCAACAAACAAAAAAATCCCTGGTGTCCAGTAGGCTTTCTGCCCCCCTGCCCAAAAGAAAGTGGGAGGGAAAAGGCCCTTGCCCAAAGGGCTGCTCCCCCCTCCCTGGTGCTAGTGGGTGGATCCCTGCTTGGGGATCGCCCTCCTGGGGTGATCCCCAAGCAGGGATCCACTAGGGAAGGGTACCATTGGAAAGGGGAGATTCTCCCCTTTCCAACGATACCCCTCCCATCTTATTCGGTGCTCGTGGGGCTGAGATAGCCCCACAAGCACCGAAACTGAGAAACTGAAACTAAGTTTCAGTTTCGATTTCGTTGTAATGACGATAGCGCGCCATGCGCGCGATCGTCATTACACGGAAATACAAAAATATGCCTGGGGAGGTTGGAGAAGCTCTTCCCCACCTCCCCAGGCAAAAAAAAAAAGGGAAATCCCTCTGCTGTCTGCAGCAGAGGGATTTCCTGAGCATGTGCTTATGACGGAATGGTTCCGTTATGAGCACACTAGAACTTGTGCTCATGACGGAACCATTCCGTCATGAGCATGGAAGGGGTTAAAACAAATTGAGGACGGACCAAGCATGCTTTTTACTTGCAAGAGCCTCCTTGTCCAACGAAGTGATTGAAAACTAGTAGAACGATTTAGTATCTAGTTCATATCCAAGTGGCTAAAAGGTTGAAGATTTAGTTACTTTTGGTTAAATAGTTTCTCAGACTCTAGCGTAGTCATGTTTCATTAGCTCTTGCCAGCACGCTTTTGCTAAAGTGCCGAATTCAGAAGAATACAAAAGATGTAAAGTTTTTAAGAATGCTGATTGTCTCACTAGCGTTTGGCTGATGAAGCGAAATTCCAGTCGTACATTAGCGTGGCCATTATTTTTCGGAATATTAAAATTGATTCTAACACTTCAATTTGCAAGATGTACAAAAGTTTGGCGTCTTTGCCTCGAAAGATTACTGACCCATGGCCCAAAGAAGGGATCAGCTTTACCTTCATGGTTTTAACTAAGAACGCATGAATAGGACATAGAAGCTTATTTTGCAGTGTACTAAAAGCAAATATAAGAAATGTAGCCTTTACTCTTAAAGTATTAAAATGGTCTTTAAAAGATACTCTATCAACAAATGTAATTCCTAAACACTTGCAAGTTTTAACAGATTTGATCGCTGAGCAATTTACTTTCCATTCTCTCATGCCAGGTTTAAAGTGCACTATTTATATCATTCTGGTTTTCTTTATATTCATTTGTAGGCTATTAAGGATAATATAATTATTAAATGTGTCTATTAGGCATTGTAAGCCGATTGGAGTATGACTAAGCAATATGGTATCATCAGCGTATTATAAGTATTTTATATTGGTACAAGAGAAATTTGGCGATTGAGAATTGACTTTTTGTAAATAAAAGGGTAGGTCTGCCATTCATAGATGAAAAAGGCATATAGCTAATACAAAGCCTTGTTTCAAACCACTAAAGGTTTCAAAACATTGCGTTGTACATCTATCGTCACCCAGCTTTACCCGAAGACAGGTATTTGTGTATAACAATATAATCATGTTCAATCATTTCTGCGGAACACCCCATGCTGCCAATTTTGTCCAGAGTAGATTGCGAGGAACAGTGTCAAAGGCGGCTTCAGATCTTTAAAACAGATATATAACTTTTGGCCTTTGAATTTTGCCCTTTCTGGTATCAATGTGAGGGACAATAAGTTTGTAATTGTTGATTGGCCTCTTCGAAATTTTGATTGGATAATTGGGATTATATTTGATAATGTGGCCCACTCTTCCAGATCCTTTAGTAGGCATTTTGCTAAGACTTTGGCATCCACGTCTGTTAGGGCTATTAACCGATAATTGGCTGGGTTGTCTGCTGAGCCACCCTTATAGATAGGTTGAAAGATACCGGAACCATTTAAGTAGTTACTATACCATTTAAGTAGTTACTATAGTCACTATAGTTACTATATAGCATAGTTACTATATAGTATAGTTACTATATCATTGAATAGTGGAGTTAAAATTCTTGCCCATAGGTTTATACTGGCTTTAAAAATGGCATTAGGAATGCCATTGAGGCCAGGTGCTCCATTTTCTCTAATCCCACCTATTATTGTTTTCAATATTTCATCATTTATAGATTCAATTATTAATACATTTTCATGCCGAGGGATTTCTTTCACATTGCTCCCACAACTTAAGTTGATTAAGTTGGTTGATATAGTCTGATGCAGATTATTAACCATGATGGTTTCTGGTGAGGCCCCATACAACTAGCAAATAAAGGTTTCCCATCCTGATTCAGGAATATTTGCACTGTTGGCCCTCATGCTGCCATGATCCAGGTCATTAATTATTCTCCAGAATGCTTTTGGATTGTTGGTTTCACAGGTGTGGTGCAGCTTTACCCATAATTCCTCATAGTGGGACATTTTAGCCTTCCAGATCTCCTGTTTGTACGTTCTTCTAAACCCTTTCAATGAGAGTAATTTAGAGGATTTGACAGCGCAATTTGAATGTTTATATATTACTCTCGTTGCATTATTCTGTAAATACAACCTGTGTGAGTACCATCTATTGCGTGTTGGCCTAATATGATGGCCCCTAGACGAAATATTAGTTGGAAAATGTTCTAATAATAATGAACCCAAACGGGGCCATGTTCCAACATGGATTTTCCTAATCGTGATTTGCAGGTTGTCAAGTTAATTTTGTTCTCTGCAAAAGTCATGATCTTAAGCTGTTTGGATGACTGCCAAGTTAGCCTTTTTAAATTGTAAGCGGTTGGCATTTAATACTGCTAATGATAACCTTATACCTTGTGTATTATGATAGCTCCACACGGAGGATGACATGGTACCCACCTACTCCAGTTGGTAAATCCTTTGAAGTGATAGTGTAATCGATTATTTAACTTTGTTTTGAGTTTTTATAGGTGGGTACCCTTTTTGTATTATGCAGATGATCATCATGCAGCAGCATTAGATGAAATCTATGCAATTGGATGCTGCACATCTTGATTATGTCTGAGCTTGAATTTGCTGGAAAATTGCCAGAGACCATATGTATGTTAAAATCACCTGAAATAAACAAACTAGTTGCGGGATAATGATGTGTCAAAATTTTAATTACTCCCCAGAATATTGACTGTTGAGTTATTTTAGTCGATTTCTTTGTACTCAAGTATACATTTATGAATATGATCGGGGGTTGTGTATAAATTTGATGCATAATAGCCATGTTACTTCAAAGTCAATTACCTGTAGTTTGGCATTTATATACAATGAAACATAAATTGAGAGGCCACCTTTAGCTCGTCCATATGTAGATGTACGAGTTGCAGAAACACAATGCTCTTGAAAACTAATAATGTCCGTGGTTTCAGTTTTCCAAGTTTCCTGTAGCATTAACATTTCAAAGTTCTGCAGGAAAGCTATAGTATCTCGGTCTTCCAACAGTCTGGACAGGGCATGTACATTCCAGGAGCATTAGTTGATTGGTTTTTTTGGACCTTCCAGATGGTTTTCTCTTCAGTCATTCCCTAAAGATCTTTCCTTGGTAAGAGTTGAGGGTAGCCAACCCCAATCATCCATTAGGTCCATGTTTCTCTGTGTTTGATCGCAAATACGCGATCCTAAAGTTGAACTTGTAATTGTAATACCTGAGGTAAACTGGATTAAATAGTGGACCAATTGCTCCTTTTAACACATTGACATTCCCACTCTGATTTCTGGTAATCTTAGGGTTTGTCTCGTCCCGCATCACCGAAGCTGATCTAGGGATCAATATTGTCGGATAGCATCTCTATCCCCCATTCTTTAAATGGAATACCATTTTCCAAAGTGTTAATAACTGTTTCCTTGTTATGCCATATTGTACATGTAATTTCACGAGGAGAGACGGAGGAGTCATGCTTGAATTGAACAGAATCTAAGGCATCAGTTCGGATATGAGCAAGCATTGAAAGTGAGGCTAATAACTTTAATATGTTGCTATGGTTTAATATGTTATGCAGGCCCCTTGAGTCATATTGGGGAATGAATAGGAGTTTTGCAGCAGGGGAAAGGCTTTTCTCTGGAGTTTTGGTTATGGGATCCCTATTTAAGAAGGTGAAGCTAATTTTCATACTATGTGCCCCCTGACGCCTGTGAAAGGCTCCTGCTGAAGGAATATCACTAAGAATGCGCTGGTTTTCTTGAGTAACTTTCTGCATTTGCTGTCAACCATTGGCTGGAGTCGACATGTTCTCTTTTCTTACTGGATGGGGAATCGGTATTTCTCTACTGATTTAAAGATGGTCATAGGGTACCCCACCTATAGGATTTTTGAACAACTTTTCTAGCCCTTCTTCAGAGATTCCTATTTCCAACTGGCTGCTTAATACTTCAATCAATTCGTTCTCAGAATCTGTCTCTATTGCTTTTTTTCCGGCTAGCCTATGAGTGGTTTCGAAAATTGGATAATTTTTCTTCGTCCTATCTGCCATACTTGTCTTTACTGACCTTTTTGTTTTATTATGTGCTTTTCTTTGCCTTTTCCTAGCTCTTTGATAGCCCAGTAGTTTTCTAACTAATGAGTGAATCTGGGCTATTTATTGCTTGATTAACTTCGCCGACATGGGATGCTGATATTTGCGAAAAGTCCTTTATGTGCACTGGAGAGTCCTGTGTGATACATATTGATCCTTGATTAGCTATGGAAGGTTTTTTATCCCCAGCTTGCACAGACCATTGCGTTGTTGTTTGTCGCTGGTCATAATAGCATTGTTTCGTGTTAGGGTGGCGATGTCTTTCTTTTCCTAGACCGACCATACCGCATTCCCCGCTCTGGGCTTGTGTAATATTTGAACTAATGAATCTTTAAACCATCACGGCACATGCATTTTCAATGGTTTGCTGTGGTTTCTGGCCCCTTATTTTGTAGCAGAGACATTAATCTAACTTCGTCGACTAAACCCCTAACAATGCTTGGCAGGTTTGACACCTTGTCTATGATGTGAGCACAGTTGCAAGAGATCATCTGATTATCTCTGTCTGATTGGGCCTTAGGTATTATATTTGACAAGTCGAATAACTTTGAGTCGTTCCTGGTTACATAAAGGGCAAGTGTATTGAGCAGCTCCACCTGAATATTTAATCTCAGAGTGATAGTTTAAAGCCCTAGTAATAGCATTCATAGTGTTCAACATGCTGGTCCATATTCCTGACTGAGCATGTGATTGGTCTTCATGGGAGTTGACTTCCCCCAAAAAGTTATCATATTTGGCCGGAAGGGAAAGATCATCCGAATTAAGTGAGTTGGTCAATGAATCTCCATTCTCTAACTTGCCATGATCTTGTGCTGCACGTATATTCTTTTTACCTATTTTCTCCAGTGACATGGATGGTTTAAAGTCTGGCTGATTACTTCCTGCTATTAATATTGGGCTGAAGGGATCTATTACTGAATGGGCCTTTGGCCTATTAGGACTTACTCTATCAAGAGTTGTTTGGTCTGATATATTTTCTGTTAAGTTACTTGTAGCCGATTTCAATTTTGATTGAGTTGTCTTTAACTGTTCGGGTGAAGACTGGAATACCTCAGAGGTTGTGTGAGTGGCTGTATGGGTAAGTGAGTGGGCGTGTGAGTGGCTGTTTTGCACAGTAATTGTATGTGTGAGTGGCTGTCTTGTTGAGTGGATGGGCCTGTGAGTGCATGTATAAATGTGTAAATGGGTATGCAAGTGATTTTGTGGATGAATAAATGGATTTTTGAGTGGTTGTATGGGTGAGTAGCTCTGTTAGTAGCTGTATGGGTGAGTGAGTGGTTGTGTGACTGGCTGTATGAGTGAGGGAGTGGGTGTGTGTGAGAAGTTGTTTGAGTCTGTGAATGGGTATTTGAGTGGTTGTGTGAGTGGGTGTATGAGAGGTTGTATAGGGATGTTAGTGGGTGTATGAGTTGTTCTGTGGATAATGCCATTAGTGATGTCATCAGTGATGTCTTTTGAGATATCATCACTGATGACATCAGTGATGTCACTGACCATGTCATGAGTAATGTAATATGTGAGGTCATTAGCAATGCATTGTGGGGGCTTAAGTTATGGTTAGCTCGGGTAACTACAACTGCTGAATTTTTATGGTTTTGTACAAGTGAAGCCTCAGCCTAACTATAATGTCCCTGTAACCTTTGTTTCTTTTCAGTGAATTCCTAAGGTTTTTTAATGTTATTTCCTAACTATAACGTCCCTGTAACCTTTGTTTTTTTAGTAAATTTCGAAGGGCTTTTTTACTTTTATTTCCTAACTGTAACCTGTAACCTTTGAGAATGGGTGTGTGAGTGGCGGTATAGGTCAGTGAGTAGGACTGTCTGTATGGGTCTGTGAGTGGGTGTGTGAGTGGTTTTGTGGGTGTGTGAGAGGCTGCTTGGGTCTGTGAGTGGGTGTGTGAGTGACTTGAGGAAGAGAAAATTTTATTATGCTCAAAGAAAGAAAAAAATATGTGGCATTCCATGCAATTATGGATACATTTTATGGCCCATAATGCAGCATTTCGACCTAGTTAGTTTTACATTTTAATGCACATTAGAACAAAAATATTCCAATGCTCCAGATAGCACACAGGTTTCTAAAGAAGAGAGAAAACCATACATATAAAGCAAATCTTTTTCACACTAATATTAACGTTTTTATGTAGTGCTTCATGCTGCACCTTCACTAAGACTAATCCATGTAAATAATGTAACATAAAATATTACAATTTCTTTATTTTAAGTTGCATATGAATGACACCATGAACAACATTTTATTAATACTGCCATTTTTACCTGGGTAAAATTGCTTGCGTAAAACATATACAATGTTCCGTTTAGCAAAAAACTGACATGCACAGAAGTGTATTTTAAGCCGTGCCTGTTTTATTCTGTGCAACCCACATATTTTTTTACTTGTTTTCAATGCAGGTTTAGCCTGTGTTCACACAAAGGGCATCATTACGCTCCCCATTTCACTAACAAACAGTTTTCCATACAGTATTGTTTGTTTTAATATGTATTTTGTACCTGCCTCACTAAAGCGCCCTTTAAAGTTCAAGACATCAGACTTTGAAAACATTCACTCTGAAATAAGGGACGCTTTGAAACTACGGTCAGTGAATTAACTCCAGCTAATAGTGCACGCAATGTTAACATGCATTTTCAAGAAAAAGAAACAAAATAATTTGAAAACACAAAGGAATTTATTTCACCCTGTTTTAATAATCTTTACGTATTTAAAGTTTTGTTACCTTCTTTTGGCATAAGCCTTTCCCTCAGTTGCCCGATTGAGGATGCCAATATGTGCCTTTCCAGGCACCTCAAGCAGGACTTGGGGGATAACACCTTGCAGATATGCAAATGCATGTTCACACATGTCAAAAGGCGAGTTAGAACAACAAAAGACCAGGGCTCTGTGACCCTCCAAGATGGGTTGCTCTCTCAAACTGGGAGATGGGCCCTGCTGCTAAGAACACACCTTTGCAAAGAGAAGCAGGCTGAGGTGAGACAACTTGACAGCAGCCAGGAAGCAGCTGAAATGTCCAACAAAGACGCTCTTTGATCACAATCTTCCCGGCCATTGTAGTTTTACACTATAAATAAGTGTAATTTGAAGGTTAAAAGAAAAATATGTACACATTGTTCTAATTGTTTTAATCGATTTTACTTTACAATTAAATAAGGTTTTTTTCCTGTCCAATTTGCTGCTCAATTGGAAGTTTCCACTAGCTGAAAAGAATATGGGCCACAAGTATCAACATTAGGAATAGTGATTACCTAATTGCGATCGATTTTCAGCAAATCGCAATTAGGTAATCGCTATGCTTAATGTATGAAACCTCAGGAGTTTCATTTAGCGATTCCTAGGGGGTCGCAAATCGACCTACCACATTTATTTCAATAAGGTAGGTCGCAATTTGCGACCCCCTAGGAATCACTAAAATCACAGGGTTGGTGGCCAGCTAGGGTCAGCAGACCACCATATCCGTGATTGCTTTTAAATAAAGCAATCATTTTCTTTTTAATGCAGGCCATTTTACATAAAGGAAATGGGTTGCATTTAAAATAAAAAAAGAAAAACTTTTCTTTTCATTTTTTTAAGAGCAGGCAGTGGTCCATGGGACCACTGCCTGCTCTTTAAAATCTTTAAAAACGTTTTCGCCAACATTTCCAAAGGGGAAGGGGTCCCTTCAAGAAGTTGGTGGTATAATGCGAATATTTTGCGACCCCATTCACGGTCACAAAACATTCATACATACTTCTGCGATTCATTATTTGGAAGGGACGCCCTAAACACGACCCTTTTTAAACACCGAATCGAAAACCCATTTTGCGATTTGTTAACAGGTTACTGAATCGCTAAATAGGGTTTGACACACAGGAAAAGCTTTTTTTGCATTTGCAAACAGGCTAATTCTGCAAATTGACCTGTTTAGGTTCATACATGTGGCCCTATGTCTATTAGAGCATTTAATAAGCTGAATGCTATTTTGATGCTTTTTTCCCCAGCCCTGCATTTTAAATTAAATAAAGAGACCCTTGGTTATCCTGGATTTTTACAAATATAGACTCAAACAATTCTACTCCTATGAATTTGGAAAACTACTCACTGGATTTGCACATAAATGAATTAAGACTGTAGATTTAAATGCGTGCATTCAAGCATAAACCAGTGAATTGTTTGTCACTGTAAACACCTCTGGTGTGGGAAATCAGGACTTGTTTGTAGTGTTCCCCCCACTTTTTGCCCCCATTTTGACTACTAGGTGCTGGACTCTGATTGTGCCCTGTGCCCTGGGCTCAGCGAACTAGACCCAGGCTCTGTCCTCTGATTAAAAGTAGATGGTTAAGTATATGTATAATTGGCAAAGACTGACCCCTGTAAGTCCCTAGTATATAATAAGGCAAGGGAGCATCAAACTACCTATAAGTCCCTATTATATAAGATGGCAGGGAGGTTTAGAGGCCCAGTAGATTTCTTGCACTACAGTGTGCACTGCTGAGTTGCCTGTTGTCATTTTAAAAGCCAGCCCTGCAGGCTGCTTTTAAAGTGTAATTATATGCAAATTCGACTTTGGAATTAAATGTTCTTCCAAAGCAGTAATCTACCTTATTTTTACATATAAAACACCCCTAAGGTCATCAGGTGCACCAGGGGTAGGGTGCCTTGTAACTATAAGCAGGGACATTGTAAAATATGTTTTATGAGCCCTGGTGAGGGAAAATTTGCCAATTTTGTTTTTCCTCATTGTAGTGAATGGCTCCGTAGGCTAACATTGTAATATTTTACTTAAGTATAAATGTTGATAGGAGCCACGTCAAATATACTTCCAGTTATCAAAAAAATAGTTTCATAACTTGCCGCTGTTAGATTTATCATAAATATGACAGAAAAAAAGTTAATAACCCTTCTTTTCTGTGAGCCAAAATACATTGTAGCCTTTCAACTGGCCTCTCTTGATTGGCCAGCCTCTGCCCAGGCTGCTCTAATGAGGTGTAAAAAGCCCTGCTAGAGAGATAATGGGTTTCCTGTGGGGGTAGAAGTTCAAGCTGCAGAGCAGATGGCAGGAAGGGGGTGAGGGGTAGCCAAACTGGTCTTCAAAGGTAGAATGACACTTTGAGATGGCACTGGCTAACCCCCACATCCTGCCACCCTAACCATTCAGGAGCCACTGTAATTAGATTCGGGAGAGGGTTGGAAGGGGAGTGATTAGAAAAATCATCCACACCAGTAGGTGGGGTTAGCCTAATCCAGGTACTCTGGAGAGTCTTTTTCCATTTTGGATTTTGAGAGAATAGTGCTTTATGGGACAAGAATATGCCACCCTTTGGAGGAAGTGGTCATACATCTGGGTGGCACCCTGCATCCCATTGGTCAGGGATGCCTCCCTGCTTGACGCCCAGGAACATTAGATAAATATAGAAGAGCTGCATAGCTCCTCAGATCTGCTGACTGAAACTACGAAGAGAAGAAGGACTGTCCTGCTGGAATTTGGCTCTGCACCCAAAGGACTGCACTCTGAAGGACTGCACCTGTTGCACACTCTGGTACTACAGTCCTAGGGACTTTGCCTTGCTTCAAGAAGGATTAAGGAGTAGACCCCCTACAAGCTACAGGTTAACAAAGCCCACCTCCATCATTTCCACCGAGTCCCCATCCTGGTGTATGTCCAGTGGACTTTTAAGGATTTGGCCAGGTGCATTGTGGGAATTGTAGTCTAGAGATCCCGAGACCATCTAGGAGATTCCAGATACTTGGATTTGTGTTTTGGACACTTTGAACCCTCAAAAGGAACTTCAGGAAGAAGTTCCAGAAGTTTGGAGCAACTTTTGGAAAAAGCTTCATAAAGTGACCCACTTGACGTCGAGAGTCAATCTGGCTACCTTCAACCGCGACCTGGCCTGAATTTCAGGTTAGTCCTGCCGAAAGCTCCGGACTTCCAGGATTTAACATGGGCCGCGCGGAGAAGTAATCCAACAACATCACATCGAATTTGGTCTGTTGGAGGGGACCTCTCGACGTCGAGAGAAAAGCCTCCAGAAAAGTTTCTAAGTTCGAAGGTAATATTGTGACCGAGGCCTTCCACTTAGTGTATCTGACCAGATCTCCACCACGGTTGGCCTCAAACTTTGACTTTGTCCCAGTCAAATACGACCAGATTTCCCAAAGTGGCGGTATAGGATTTTAGAGTGTTTATTCTTTAAAAGTTCATTTCTCAGGTTCCCTACTTATATTTTTGTCATTTTGGTGTATATTTGCTCATAAAAAAAATCTATTTTTACAAATTGCAGTTGGAGTTTTATTGTGTGGTGTGTCCTACTTATTTAATGTATTGGTGTTTTTAAATACTTTCCACACCTGTCTCTTAAGTTACGCCTGCCCGCTCATTGCCAGCTACCAAGGGCTGAGCAAGGGAATAATTTATTGACACCTTGACTGACCCTTTTATTGTGTTTGTGGCATTATTACTAGTGGTAAGTCACTAAGTATCACTACTAATAATCCACTTTCCAACAGTTTGTGGGTACTTTCAAAGTGCAAAGACATTTTTCTTCTGCTCCACCTTTTTCAGTTGGAGAAACGTTTTCATTTTTATAGATGTCTTTCAGACCGACATAATTAAGATGAATTACAAGAGTGAGATACATTGGAAGATTCATGCATATACACAAAGCTACTACTAATGTCTGCTACCCACCACATGCTCAAGTGTACCCCTGTCCCCACCCTCATAGATAGCACTGTGGAAGTTCCACAAAACCTGCAGCATTTCTGCTGTACTAATGAGAATATGCAAGCATGTAAACCTGCAATATTAATCAATTTGTGAATTATGCCTGCACAGCTATCATTTTGCTCACCCACTCTGAGCTTAGGCACCAATATATCTTTGTGAACGTGGCCATTTGAAAAGAGCAATGGTTTATGTCCTTGCTATTTTATGATAGGTAGTATCTACATGGTCTGGTGAGTGTCACTTTCCTTCCTAATGAGATATACTGTCAGTTGTATGGCAGCAGATTGTATTTCTTTTTTCATTATTTTGCCTCAATGGAGCAGACCTCGATTTGGTTATATTGCAGGGATGGAATGTGACCAGCAAGTGATGTGAGCTCTGCATGGGCTGCAATATAAATGTATTATTTCACTGAAATGTGAAATCTGAGTGTGGGGGTTCCATTTGATTAATGCCCAGCTTGGCAGGAAGGGAGCGAAGGCAGGTCCTTAGTTAAAGATCTGCTAGCTACTGAATTTTCTACCCCAAACTTTACATATAATCTAAAACTAAGTTGGAGGTTGCAGTAAAAGAGGGTTTGTTTCACTTTCCTGTTACTTTACCTATGACATGCATAACATACAGTAGTTTGTGGAGTGTAAGCCTTTTGAACTACAAAGATTCAACCTGCTGGTAATATGATCATATATTATTTGGGCCTGGCTTTCAAATGCATTTTTTTATTTGTATTTGTCAGACCACTGCATTCCTCTGGCCTAGTGCTCTGTCACTCATACTGTTTACAGTTGTCTTCAACCTTTGGGGAACCAAGTCCACTTCTGATATCATCTTCAACTTAAGAATCTGGGGTATTGATCATCATAATAATACAGATCTTGGCAATTTTCTTACCTTCAGTTCTTCAACTGTTAGATTTGCTTCTCGGAGGCACTAATTGGGTACATTATTGAGGTCTTTAATCTATGGCATTAAAGCATGATGCCATTGCAAGTTGTGATGCCATGGTGCCATTGCAAGTTATGATGCCATGATGCCATTGCGAGTTATGATGCCATGATGCCACTGCAAATTATAATAAAATTGTTGAGATAGCAGACCACAGCCTTTTTGAAGGTCTTAGAATAAACACACAGGGGTCAATTAACAAAGGCATTTTTGCGCATGAGAAGTAGTGTGCTTCTTTAGTAATATTTCATAATTTAAAATGCCTTTGCGAATTGACCCTAAATATCTCAAATGGGAATATTCATATTTAATTAGTACACAGGACTGTGCCCCTGTTGTACTTTGACTTTTAGGAATTTGAACATTTTGAGGCCAGTTCAGTACAGGAGCACTAGTTAAGGCACTCATATTTGCCTTTGTGAATTGGGTCCTCTTTGACACACTAGATTTGAGATCCTAAGTAATTCACCTCATTTGAATCCCCACTGGCCAGGCACTTACACCAAACCCACAACTTTTTTTTTGTCAGTTTGCCATACCATCCCAGGGGTTTCATTGTCTCTCTAAGTATGGCATACTAGCCACGTTGTGGGAAATGTATCAGGAGAAAGCTGTCTCTGATGCAGGAAGCAAAGCTGTGAATGTGTGCCCAAATCCGATAGCTTGCTTTTGAATACTGAACCAAAATCTGTCCTGAACAACCACTCATTAACAATAAGCATGTGAAATGCTTGATAAAAAGAGAGTACATCACCCATCTCCATTCCCCTACTGAATCTAGATCTGTAACACTCCATCTTGGACACTGGCTAAACCTCAATCCCACCATAGAAAAGCCAATCCACCATTAAAAAAAGATATGCATAAAGGAAAAGATTTTCAAATGGAGTAAAAAGGTAGCCAGTTTTTTTGCACTTTTGCTGATGATTGTCTGATGCAAACCAGCATACGTTTATATAGTCTAATGAGGAAATTGAATTCATAAACTTTTCAAGGACTACGCAGTGGTGCCTGTTGAGCTTTGAAAGTCATGGAGCATAAAACCTGCCTCGAATTCCAATAAGTTAACAAACTGAGTAAGCCGGTCATAATGAAAAAGAGTCAAAGGGTGCATTTTCCAACACAATTTTAAGCTAAATTTGCTAACAATACTTAGTCCCTTATTACCAGTTCAGCTGTCCAATGGACTGCTGAACCCGTGGTGGCAGTCTGCGGACCGCCAAACTGGCAGCCTGCCACCGCATTAGAACTGTGTCAGTCGGACCACTACAGTACCGCTGCTACTGCCAGGAAACCATGATCCCTGGTGGTGACACAGAGGTCTGAGGCCCCTAATACGCTGGAAGTGCCGCTGCAGCACTGCCAAGCATATCAGTAGTTTCCTCACCACCACACTTTTCATGGCGGTGCAATTGCAGGACCCCCTGTTGCCTATGCGCCATGGGGTGCATAAAGGGGGGTACATGTTGTGTCTCCTTCAGTGCATGAACCCCAGGTCCTGCAGGGCATGGACTTGGCAGTCCATGCCCTGCAGGAACTGCCTTTGATGCTCCCACCTCAGTGGGACTGCCAAAGAACCGCCAGTCAGAGTAAAAATAAGTCATACTCTGGTGGGCAGTTTATAATGGCTTTCGTTGTCTCGGAACAGGGTGATAGCGTGGCAGCCCCACTCTGAGACCACCAAACTTATAATAAGGCATTTAGGCTTTAAAGTACACATGAAATATTCCAGTACATTTTTGGCATGCCAGCTAAGCCTATTCCACCTCAGAAGTCTTGCAGGTTCATCTGTTCTGAAATCATTTTGAGAAAAGGGGTTACACATTGCACGTTTCTTGTCACTGTTTCCTTAAAATCTAGAGGTGATAGAGGTAGCTCAGAAAATACCTTTTTACATGTCTTATCCTTTACCATAACATTTATCACCACATTAATATTTCATTTAATTTCATTTTTTTTTACTGTGCGACTTCCAAGTGGGTTATCAATCATATGGTGTGGCTCAGAATCTCATTGTAAGTGGCAGGTTGGAAATAAAAAATACGTTGATCTTGCAAGTTTAGGCAGTACAGAAAAACTGAACAGTGGTTACTGGCTCAAAAAGTAGTGTTGTTCAGGTTCCTACAGCAGACAAGTATAATAACCTTACAGATTACTGTTTAAGGCAGCACTAGTGAGTATTATTTAAATATATTTTTTGAAATGTAATCATTTTCTCCCCAAGCATCAGCTGATCAACCACAGAAAGACAAGCATTTCCACTCTAAAAAATTAACCTCCATTCCCTCAAATAAACGCTTATCATTTTCCTTTTTGGCACTTACAAGTTTGATCAACAATTTATCATGTCCATCAAGTATTTATACGTGTATTTTGGCCATATATATAGATATGTTCTGGTATCACTATATATCACAATCTCTTGACCTGAATGCCTACAATAGTCCAAGTATTAGTAATATGCCAGGCACACTGAGGGTATTGCATGATGTTATGCAGAGATCTATCAACACCAACTATAAAATCAAAATTATTTACACTGTAATGCTAGGAAAAGCCACAATCCAAGAGAGGGCATCCACATGCAATTGAGTTCTACAACAAGCCAGGAATTATCAAGATATGTTTTGCCAGTTCAAGCATTATACAAAGGGTAGGTAGGGGGCAAGGATGCTCATCTTACTAAGGACCACTATCATTCTATAGCCAGAAATGCTATATATGACTACCAGCATGACATAGGTGCCATCAATAGCTCATGAATGACCTCACATGTGCAGTCTCTGTCCAAATGTACAAATGCAAATTCACACATAACAAAAGTCACATTAGAATGACAAAAGACCAGTACTATTAAGAATACACTTTTATACAGAGAAGCAGCATGAAGTGAGACTGGGCCCCAAACCTGATAGCAGCCAGAATGGAAATAAGATGTGCAAATGCCCATTGAGAATGTACTCTTCAACAGTCAAAGCTGGGGAAGACTCTTGCCAGGGGTTGATAGCATAATATCATGGATGGAATGAACAGCATCATGTACTGAACATCACCATGTGCCATGAATTGCCACCAATTAACCAAGGGCAGCATTCTTCCTGCTATGGGCACAACCATGTCATAGATGACATAGATAAACTAAGAATGTCAACATGTACCACAAATATGTCAGGGTGGGCACTATTATGCCACTAATGGCCCCCATATTGCAAGAATTACCAGAAAATAAGCTAGCTTTAGCATTTTGCCACGCATGGGTACCTTCATATTCCAGGACTGAGCACTGTATACCAAGAATTACTACCGGGTTTTTCAAACGTTTGAAGCGATTGAACCTGACCTCTAAGAACTGAAGAATATTTAGAGGAGGGACATAAAATCTATGGAAGATGACAAAACAAAAGGAGAGTCACATCATTCCTTTTATGAACCTGTATTAATAATGTGCCAGCAGCAGGAAATGTATTTAGTGTGTAGTTAAACCATTTACCACTATTTCCAGAACAGTTAGTCTTTGTAGTTCTTAATTATAAGAAGTACTCTATGCCCATTCCTTTAAAATACCATTTGATTCCTGTGCATACGTAGATTTTTAACCCTCTGTTTAAATTCCCTACCTCTATATGCTCTAATAAGATCAAAGTAATACTTGCTTTTCTCTTATGCAGAGGTTGTATGTCAGAATTTAATTTGCAGAAATATCATCTTACTTAAATATTGTGTCCTAAACATTGTTTACAAAAATATCATCCTTTTGGGTGTAGATTTTCTGCTTTTACATCCAAAGTGGTGCTATTTTTCAAAAGAATATTTAGGACACAATTTTAATGTTAGACAATACTTTGACCGCAGCATTCTGGCACCACACTGAGCCTTAGGGTGGTCTTCCCCCAAACATTTTATCTTACTCCTCCATACTTTTCTGATCTTGTTTTTGTTGGCCTTAGAACTCTGTATACTTCACCGCTACTGACCAGTACTGAAGTGTGTTTGCTCACTCCTTAAAACATGTTAACATTGGTTTATCCCCAATGGGCATTACTCATTTACTACCAGGGCCTGTAAGATAAATGCTACTAGTGGACCTGCAGCAGTTACTGTGCCACCCACTTACGTAGCTCTTGAAACATGGCTCAGGCCTGCAAATGCAGCCTGTGTCTGCAGTTTTAACCTGACATTTTGACCTGGCAAAATAAACCTTTTGCCAGGCTCAAACCTGCCTTTTTAATACATGCAATTCACCCCTAGGGTAGGCCCTAAACAGCCCACAGGGCAGGGTGCAATGTATTTAAAAAGGAGGACATACAATTTTAAGTGTTACATGTCCTGGTTTTAAAAACCTCTTAAATGTGTTTTTTACTATTGCAAGCCCTGCTTTTCCCAAAGGATAACATCAGAGTTACTGTAATACATTCAATAAGCTGAAACTTCCAAATGGGAACAGGTAAACAGTTCATGTTTGGTGTCTTTGGAATTTTAATAAAAATCCTCTTGTATGGTGTAGTTGGATTTTTTATTACAATTTTGAAAAGGCCACTTTTAGAAATGTGGCATTTTCCTGCCATAACCTGTCTCTGGGTCACATGACTGGGTGTAGTTGGAAGGTTGTCTTTGTGTATTCTTCCTTCACAGCCACACAAAATAGAGAGTTTAGGTGTGCCTGAGTAGACCATCACTGGCAGGATGGAAAGGCGGAGAAGGCAGAGCCCCACTTACACCTGAATAGTCTGTGTCCTGCCTTCCCACAAAGAATTGCATACTGCCTGTAGTTAGTGTTTAGCCAGGGTAAGGGAGGCAGGAAACAAGAGCACTTCAAAAGGGAATCCTCTAAAAGTGTATCCCACTTCAAAGAAGGCACCAAGTATAAATACTAGACCTTTAGACACCAACTCTTCAGTATAGATCTGGACTTGAAGAAACTACAGAAAAAGGACTGCTGTTCTGCTTTGCTGCCAGAAGGATTGGCACACTGCTGCCCTGCTACTCTGCTGCTCTGCTGTCTGCTGCCCTGCTTGCTGAGAAGGAAGATTGTACCTGTACCGTTCATCCCAGGCTAAAGTAAGACAAAATGTCAGCACCTGCCCTTCTGTTTGAGCTACTGGGGCATAACAGGCTCCAGAAGCTCCCTGCAATTGCCCAGCTGACCTACTGCTTGGATTTGCCTGAGCCCTGGTAGACTCTGCTGGAATGTGTTCCTGACCCCCAAGTGGTGCCCCTCAGGTCCTGGACCCTTAGTGTGGCCTCAGATGAGCTCGGCGGAAGTTTGTGGGCTCCCCACGAATGTGAATTCGCCCACTCACACGAAGATTTTGCTGAATTCGCTGCCTGCAAATGAGAAGTGATGGGGAACCAGACTATTCATGGTGCAGCAACCACCAATGACTCCCGGCAGCACAAGATCTGCACGTCGTGCCACAGAATCCACAGCTTGGAGTGACCGCCAGCACAAAGTTGCAGCACAGACCATCCACGACAGCGACAGGAACATCACAATACAGCATCAACCGTCTGCGATGCCCAGCCTGCTCTTCGTGCAGCATCGACGACCATCCACAATATTATCCCTGCTCCTCAAGTGGCTACATCCAACTATAAATCACTGTTGGCGACAACATGAAAAGAACTCCACACAAGGTATAAGAGCGTAATCTTATTGTTTAGTCATATTGCCATAGTCAAGATAATGTCCCTTCCAAGGATAACATGTTTTAGACTATCCCCATGATTGCCCTCCCCAAAAACATGCTTGCGGTCCTCCAAAAGGCTATTAGTAATCTCATATGGGCTGAAAAGAAGTCCAGGATAGCAAGGTGCATCCCTAACCGAAAGAAGAGGACTGAACCCACTGAGCGCTACAAGATTCTATCAAGCATCCCAACTTTGGTCCATTGTTTAGTAGGGTTGAAGGAAGTCCAAGAAAAAAGGATCTTTGTTCACCAGACCATGGCAAGCACTAAGTTATGGAAATCCCATGTCTAGCCAAAAACCACTACAGCTGGGAACTTTATTATCCAGTGACTGGGGCCACCCAGGTGGTGTGGGACCATCTGTGTGGTGGAGGAGAACTAACCACTTTCCCTTTCCCACTCATCCTGATAGTAAGCAACTTTTATTTGAACCAGTCAATGAAAAAAGGCTTGTTGAATGGGAAAAGGTGAGTTATCACGGAGTAGGAGAATTCTTTGATGAGAATGGAATCAGATTATTTGAGATGCAGAAGATGGAATTTCATCTTTCAGAAATCAGATTAGACACTAGCTCCTGCTCACACTCTTTGAAAGACAGCTTCACACCAAGGACAGAGACATACTGAATGCCTGAAATCTACATCGACTGGAATTAGGTCATCAGCTTCCAGATAAGCAGTGGGGAGATAGCTTCATTAAGTCACAGAAGTCATCAGAAAGCATTATGACAATAGCAGCTATTAGACAATTATCACTCTAGTTCAATCATACTCCTTAGACATATGGTGTCTGAGACACCCTACACATGCTGGAGAAAGTGTGAAGATGAGGGCACATTACTACACTAATGGCCAGATGTACAACCATTCACTTTAGCGAGTCACAAATTGCATTGAATTGCAACTCGCAATTTGCAACTCGTAAAAGTGAATGTACAACAGTGTCTCAGACACTGTTTGTGATTCCCAATGGGGTCGCAAATTGCATGCCTCATCAATATTCATGAGGCATGCGCAATTTGCGACCCCATTGGGAATGGCTAGCACTCCCAGGGATGGTGGCCTGCTGGGGTCAGCAGACCACCATGTCTGTGACTGCTTTTTAAATAAAGCAGTTTTCTTTTTAAATGTAGCCCGTTTTCCTTAAAAGAAAAAGGGATGCATTTAAAAAAGAAAAATGAAACTTTTCAGTATCATTTTTTAAGGGCAGGCAGAGGTCCCTGGGACCACTGATTGCACTTAAGAAATACTTTCCTTTTGAACCAGACGCCACAATACCACACTTGGGGAGACACTTTACTCTATTCACTTTTGATATCAGTACTATGCTTTTAAAAAGTTTCACATGAAGAACACAAGGAACACACCTCTTACGTGTTAAACACTGAAGAAGTCCCAGGTGGGACGAAACGCGTCAGCTTTCTGTTGTGCGCTGGTCTTAAGAAACAAATGTCGTATAAAGAATAAAGAATAAAAAGAAAAAAAAAATTCAAAGACAACAACGACTCATACAGTGACTCATTTGGGAGATACCGTTTCATTCTTTTTTGGTGTAGTATGGACAATAATATCCATTATCTATATACTCACCTTTGTAGTTGAGTGCAGAACCCTTTGTGTCCAATTTTGTCCTGGGGATTTCCTTTCCCTTCTATTTGGAGACATAGAAGGGTCGCGTCTCTGGTTTGCTGCACCACGTTTGCAATTTTTTCAATTTACATTTTACGGCTTTGACTGGTGAAGGATTTGGGTGCCTTGACCCTTCTCTGTGTTTTTGTGCTTTTTAAATAAAGCAGTTTTCTTTTTTAAATGTAGCCCGTTTTCCTTAAAAGAAAACGGGATGCATTTAAAAAAGAAAAATGAAACTTTTCAGTTTCATTTTTTAAGGGCAGGCAGAGGTCCCTGGGACCACTGCTTGCTCTTAAAAAATATTTTCACAAACACTCACAAAGGAGAAGGGGTCCCCTGGGGACCCCTTTCCGTTTGCGAGTGGTTTACCACCTACTTGAAGTAGGTGGTAAACTGCAAGTGTTTTGCGGCCGCAAATTCGGTCGCAAAACAACCATACATTGCTGTTGGACTCGCTATTAGGAAGGGACGCCCTTGGCATGCCCCTTCCTAATAGCGAGTCGCAAACCATATTTTGAGAGTGGCAAAATATGGTTTGTGCATGGGGCAGACCAATTTTGAGGTCGCAAACGGGCGCAAAAAATGGCAGTGCATCTGCCCCTTAATGTGAAACTGCCCTAGACTCCACTGGTTCTGGTACAGCAAGCTGGATGTATGTTTCAAGCGAACATTCTCAGATTTTTGGCATACATGTTACCTAGGCTACCAGTACACAAACATCAAGTGCAGTCTCAGCAGGCACTGTGTGTGTGGCTAGACAAGTGATCACCCTCCACTGGGGGAAAAGGTACATACCAGGTATTGGGGTATGGCACCTGAGACTGAGGGACCTGCTAAGTATCGATAAACTAAGTACAGCAAAAGTTCTGGCTTCAGGGAACTTAAATGTTCCAGGTTCTTCAGGGTGCACAGGATCATATCATCAGGTATTTCTCAAATGGGATGAATGTGGCATGTGTAAGGGCAGGCAAAGGAACATTGGGAAGCTTTCAGTGGTGAAATGCTGGGATGAGGAAGGTTGAACACAGCAAACATTTAACTATCACATCATTTTAATAGTTTTTTTTTTTAACTGATAAAAAGCAAAGGTTAAAGCGGAGTTATACGTAGGTCTTCTAATGATAAAAAATAATGCTTTAAATCCAATAAACACCAAAATTCACCAGCAATAAGTATTTGACATAAGTATAACTTGCACTGCCATAGATTTCAGATGTTATCAGTGAGGTAATATGTGAGGTCATAAGCAGTGCAAAATAGCAGTGGAAGTTATATTTAGGTAGGTTACATGAAGCTGTTAAATTTATAAGGTTTTTTACCTAAGTTAAAATCTTACAACCTTACTTGCATATAGCTCCACTTTAACCTCTGGTTCTGTATTTACTAGGAGTTCACGCAATGCAGGAAGAGAAGTTTCTGTGCTGCACTGTATGAAAGGGAGAGAGTAGAACTGCATAATATTTACAAAAATATGGCACAGTTCAGCTCTTTCCTTGAGCTGGCACACTTTTAGCTCCAATGCAAGCACCATTGTAACATGGCGCAAGGGTGCCTGCCTTAAGTTCAACATATTTTTTGTGCAGAAAGGCATACTTTCCTGCACAAAAACTATCCTTTGAGGCACATATGCAAAGAGGAAGTAACAGGGAGAAATAAAGATATTTCTCCCCGCTATGCCAGCCTTGGATAGGCACACCACTCCAGCGGAAACTCATGTTTACATGTCTTTGTAAATATGAGTTTGCATCGAAATATGTAGGTGGGTGCACGGGAACACCAATGACTCACCCATGTAACACCTACGTGACTCAAGGTAGCACAAGGCAGGGCTGTGTGTTGCCTTGCGTTACTTTTGTTTTAGCAAATCAGAGTTTGCGTGGCTTTGTAAATCCCTCGATTTTTAGCTGGGCTGTCCCAAAAAAGTTATGCAACCCTGACACAAAATCGTAGTAAATGTGGGCCTTGGTTTTTTTCAGTGAAATTTCTATGTTTTTCTGTGGCACACAGCATTTAGCTTTGAGAAGCCAAACATCTATGTCTGGCCGCAACTGTCCAGCAGAGCCTGGCCTTCGGCTGTTCGCAACTGGGAGTTGGCCACTTGACCTTTGACGATTGGATGTGTGCGGCATGTGGCTGGCCTGCAGACAGGCTCCACACCCAGCTCCCACGGGGCAACCAACACCCCACAAGTGGCTAAGAGCCCACAGAGGCCCACCCCACATTTTCTTTCTTTAAATATTTTTTTCAGCCCCACTGGAATCCCGCGTGGGCACGAGGGGTCTGTGCTTGCTCCCCCAGGATTACATGGGGGCAATGCTCCATGGGAACCATCAAATGCTCCTGCGAGAGTACCACTGGACAGTCATGATGAAATTTTCCTTTTAATTTTGGGACCAGGTAGGGGGTGCCTGTAGGACCGCTCCCCACAAATGGACCAGGTGGGGGGTGCCTGTAGGACCGCTCCCCACCAATGTCAGGGGTTCAAGGTACCCCTGCCCTGCCCCCTTATACTATCTTTTATTGTTCAAGATGAAGACTGTGGCAGCACCAACGCCATACCATTCAATCATCCACTACTATATTATTCTATTTGAGCAATAATTGTCTGTCCACATTTGCACTAACATAACAATCCATACATGTGCCAGTTTTCAGTTTTCTAGTCCCAGTCCTTGATAACATGGAAGAAGGCGATATTTCAAAAACAATCAGATTGAATAGGCAAATGATCATTGACTCGTGTCATCAGCTTGAGCCAGATCTCCTGGCTTACATAAGGGATCCTACATCAAGAACACCATTAGACTAAATGTGGCAGTGCTACATTTTATAGACACAGGATCATTCCAATCCAATGTTCCAGTATCTGGTGGAATGTCACAACTAAGTTTCAGTGGTGTCACACAAGAAGTATGTCCTACAATTATGAGACACATCAACACCTATATACTCTTTGAACATAATGAGGAGTTTGCCAATGTGAAGGGAGTATAACATGATTTGGCTCCACTACCACATGTGGTTTAAGCTAATGATGGCACGCATAGTGCCTTAGTGTCAACACATGACAGATTACAAGTCCAATGTATTCTTCAAATCTTCCATTCAATCACAGTGCAAGTTGCCTTGGAATAAGATTTGTACCCCCAAAGTCTGTGTCTGCCCTTCCCAGCATCAACCCATGTTCCCTTTGTACTTTAAGACAGCACCATATACCTCCAAAAGTCACACCTCTGAAATATTGAAGATGGTATGGTGAAGGAACCTAAAACGGATCAAAACAAAAAGATTACCAATCAAACATAACATGATAGGCAGATTACAAAGTCAACTTTTGGAGGACACAGTGTCACAAAACAACCAGAATAATGTAATTGAACACAGTAGTCAATATGTCAAAACATAGATTTACAAACACCCTTGGTCTGATTTTCCCTCAACATACCCTTCCAAACAAATTACCACCACAAACTTCTCTTTATCATCACATCAATATTTGGTGTAACGGTGAAAGTGATAACATGTAAAGATATACTTACACTCATGAGAAGTTCTCAATTACATCTTGACATAAGTCAAACCCCTTCCTCTTCACCACTATCATCTTCATTTGCCATTTCGGGATCCTTCATGGTCTCCATCCTCTGCGATGTAAGAGATGTTTCGTCGCAGGGTGATGTTGTGGGGCATTCCGTGATTTTGCACACCTTATCGGGTGAGTACAGGTAGGCTCCATCAACTTTGTCCAGACAATGGAATCTTTCCTTCACAAGCCCGAAAGCATGCTTCACTGGCCACCGTGTTCTTCCATCGGCGTCGTTGAAGCGGACTTCCACAGGCGATGTTGGATTCCTCTGGGGTGCCAAAAACCATGGTTGGTTGGGATAAACTGAGGCTCCTAGATGGAAGACAAAAAAATGCCAAAAATATGTAACACAATTACAGATTATTCAAATAGACATTTCCCAAACAGTATTGTGAAAGATTGTACTGACCAACAAGCATGCCCTTTCAGGTCCAAATTGTGACGTTTGCAGGGGTATGGGGCTGTACTATAGAGCAAAGGAATCATGGCAGAGCTGGGGAAAAGTGCACAGATGCTTGTGACGTACAAATCCCGTAAGCAGACAACATGTGCGTTGATTGAATAGAAGTGTTTCCAATTTTGGTGGACCTCCTCTCCAGAGTGTGGTGGTACTAAGGCAATATACATGCCATCAATTGCTCCAACCATATGTGGCAGGCAGCCCAAACCATAAAAGTACCCCTTCACATTGGCTAAATCCTTCTGCAGTGGAAACTGGATGAAGCTGTTGATGTGTGTCATCATTGAAGATAGAGCCTCTTTTAGCACAACACTGAAAGTTGTTTGTGACATTCCACCAAAACCTACCACAGTGTATTGGAAGGATCCTGTGGCTACAAAATGAAGTACTGCCATGAGTTTGACAATTGGTGTTATAGATGTTAGATTTCTGATATGAGGCTGAAGATCTGACTCCAGCTGATGACATAAACCCAGTATAGTTTGCCTAGTCAATCTGAACTTCTTGATTATAGCCCTTTCTCCCATGGTGGGAAGGTCTGGAAATGGGCGGTACACCTGATGCTGTCGTCTGCTCACACTCCCAGGGTTCATATGTCTGCATTGGAATATACATTTGAACATTTGACACATTTTCCACTCAGTATATTTGGTAATGAACACTAAAGTCATGTAGTTCTACAAAATGTATATGGTCTAACTACATATTTTAACCCAGCATTTGCTTTTTGTGCTTTATTTTTCATAAATTACATTTATAGCGTAATATAAAATCAAATTGTATAAAATTGTAAATAACACATTTCAAATGTATTATGTACACATTATTTATTTATTTTTTCCTCCAAAAATACCATCAACGGAGGGTAAACAACACTGCGCTAATCTCACTTTCTAGCACAGCAATGCACTACATATAAAAGTCTTTTTTTAAAGAATGAGTGTCCATGAAAGTTTTGAATATGTAAACAAACTAGCCTCATTTTGAGTGGTGGTGATGCACTTAACAGTCACAAACACACTATTTTGAACTTCTGAAATGGCGGTAGTCTGGCCTCGCCAATAGGACATTGGGAATCAGACGGGCGTGGCAGAATCTCACCGTGTAGTGGGTTGTAAACTTCATGACGGACACAGCCATAGGTTTGTGAAGTAACATACTAAGGCAAATGGTGATGTCCATCTATGCTGACGATTGCGTACATGTATGTGGCGGTTGGAAAAAAAGCTCACTTGCCTCCTAACACTGTTGCCATCAAGACCTCTTCCACTTTTGCTGCTGTTTGTCACCTCTGGGAGCAACGATGCCAGGTCCAGCAGGTGACTGCCTTCTCGCCGGAGGAGCTGAATTTGCTGGCAAAGGAGGCCCTTTCCCTGTATGGCCAGCTCTATGGCTCACCAGAAGAGCAGGAACATGTCTGAAATGTATATGGGAATCTGTCTGTTTCTTCCTATTAACACAGGCAATAATGTCCCTTTGAGCTCTCGAATGAAGTTTTGTTAGTGATGTGAACTGCCATATATTTTGTTCCTTACAGATGACAATGATGTCTAAGCACTTTACAATGTTAAAAAACAACATTAGTATGCTTTGTGTGTTTAAAGCCCTAGATTCCAATTGGTGTGTATGGAGAGATGTATCTATGTATGCATTGAAAACTCACATCATGGAAATTAGGAAACACATTATATACTCTTTACAACTGTACATAAAAATGTTTTCTGTAGAAACACAATGAAAATCATGTTAGCTATATGTATGGTCACACAGATCACTCATCCCATATCAGGGCTCTCCAAACAGTTGTAGTGGAGCTACCAGTAGCTCCCAGACCCCTTGAGAGTAGCACACCGTGTTGAGGTAATTTATTAGATGGACACAAGGTCATTTTTGCATGTAAAAGTTAAGGGAAGGCTTTGTTCATGTAACATATGATCCTCAGGTTGCAGATAACAAGCCCTGACAATAAGCAGTGCTCAGCCATGATAATGGGCCAGGCTGGGGCTGAGTCACAGGGTCAAACAACTGAAGCACTGCGGAACATCTGTCATAAACATACATCCTTGCCTGGTCAAATTTTGAGGTGTGATTAAAAATTCGCCCCTGAATGCTTTTAAATGGACGACAGTTGAAAGTGAGAGTTACCTAACTTCTTGAGTTACGACTTCATTTAATTTTTTTCCCATTCCAATGTGTGTCGTGTCTAAACTGCAGGCCCCTTACTCACAGTGGCCACTATCCACTGTGGCATAAGTATATATGTTTAGCCTTCAGGTATTTCGCATTATTTTGCACTGATTAGAAATAGGTCACATCACAGAATATGTGGGAGCGCACTTTTTTGACATCAACATTAAGGGTGACCCATGTCCAACGCACAAGCAGAGTTCTTGCAGGTATAAGCTTGGCACAATATGTATATTGATGTGCTTTGTCTATTAATTTGTTGGTAAGGATCCCACCACATTCCTGTTCACAAACAATTGACTGTTCTGGGCAGACACATGGGGGATATGTAGAAGGAAGTGGCGGAGTGTGGTGTTAGCCTCCTTGGCTTAACGCCGTGTTCTGCCACTTCTGAAACGCAAGGCTGCACCATATTTACAAGAATGTGGTGCAGCCTTGTGTTTCCTCCTGCGATGGCGCTAAGTTTAGCATCTTAGCGCCAACGCAGGCACCCTTGCACCATAGTGCAAGGGTGTCTGCGTGCAGGGGAGGATTTTTTATGTGTAGGAAGGTGTCCCTTCCTGCACATAAACAATCCTAAAATGCCATTCTGTCACTTTCATGTGTGCTGCTTCATGCAGCACACATGAAAGTGACAACATTGTTTTTTTTTTTAAAAGATTGTTTATTTACAGGAATTGTCACCTTCCTGTATATAAACAAGCCATGCATTTCTCCTCGTTTCGCCAACTTAAGACCTGGATACACCTGGTCTTAATTTTGGCGCTGCCTCATATGTATGCCACCCTTGTACATAGGGGGCAGCGTCAAAATGAATGGGTGTTGCAGTGGAACGCCCACCGCAACACCCACTGCCCACTCCTTTCACGCTAAGCATAGCGTGAATGAGGGCCTTATGTACAAGGCAGCGTTAAGCCATACTAAGCGGCTTAACGCTGCTTTGTACATAAGGCGCAGCCCCTATCGCCACCACAATGTCTGTAAAAGTGACGTTGTGGTGGCGATAGGGGATTGTACATATGCACAGCTAAGTTGCGCCATCGTGGCGACAATTTTAGTCCTTCACGATAATCCAAGTATTCCTTTTTTTCAAACATTTTTACTCATAATGCTTTTTATCCAACTTTTCTTCAACTTCTCATCTGAATCCACACGCGGAGTGTAAATGCTATTTCCCAAACTTCTAATGTTCCAACTGTGTCCATCCGGACCTCTTGAAAGAACACGAATGAAGCAAACTTCATAAAAGGCAGCGTTTATTCAATAAAAATACCCAATGCATTTCGGGCATGAGTGCCCTTCATCAGGGGTCACTGTAAATAATCATAAAAAACACTTAATCAACAATTATTATCTGTCATTTATCATCTCGAATTTCTATGTGATTTATAAAAAATGCTATATTGTTTTTTGGCCCAAATACATTCCCATCAAGAGCCCCTCTTTTCCACAAAGAAACTGGTATCCCCCTATGCACATGACGTACTGACTCAAACTCAAACCTTCACCTAATTGTATCCCTGAGTGATTTAGTTCTTATACATTCCTCGTTCATGCCTGCTTGCTATCGTTGTACAAGTAATGCATTTCTTTATTAGCTTCCCTCTATCCCTCCATTCTCACCCGTTTTGTTTTCCAAGTAACAAACTATGTGAGCCAATAGTTTCAACAACCTGTACCCCTTGTTTAGTTTCCATATTTCGGTTATATGCTTCCCTTCATTGGTGTAAGTGCGTTTCTCTGCTCTCATTTTTACCCATATTTAAACCATGCGTTCACATTTCTCCTTTCAAATACGATCTAAATTGTTTGTTACCTTCCTCGTTTTCATTCGTGTTCTTTCAAGAGGTCCGGATGGACACAGTTGGAACATTAGAAGTTTGGGAAATAGCATTTACACTCCGCGTTTGGATTCAGATGAGAAGTTGGATAAAAAGCATTATGAGTAAAAATGTTTGAAAATAAGGAATACTTGGATTATCGTGAAGGACTAAAATTGTCGCCACGATGGCGCAACTTAGCTGTGCGATTGGGAGGGGCGAGATGACGCCCCATCACGAATGTTGTTGATTACTTCAGTGCCATCTGGGCACGGCACTTTACCAGTCTGCACGCACTTATGGCATAAAACGGATGAGTTTAAAAAGTCTGATATATGGAGTGCATCCTGTCCCCATGACTGATGCTTGTACATATGCCCCATGGTGCCTAAACTCCACATATACTTCATGTTGTTTGATGTCATGAGGGACAGTTGTACCAAACAGGCCAATGGTGTTTATTATTTCAGGTGAGCTGCTTCTTCACTATTGTGGATCAAATCAATCAAACAGCATTAGTAAAGTGCAGCACTGTTACCCCTAGGGGTATCTGGGCACTGTGTCTCTGTCAAAGAGCCAGGTCTCGAGTCTTTCTGAAGTCTGCCAGCAAGGAGACTGTGGGGAGCTGGAGGGGCAGGTCTTTCCAGGTATTGGCAGCAATGTACGAGAAGGAGGGCCACCGCTAAGCTGTGACGGATGCTGGGTATGTGTGCGAGGGCGAGTGAAGAAGAATGCAGGTGTCTGGAGGATTGGTGGAAGTTCAGTCGATGCTTAATGTAGGCAGGTTCGAGGTTGTGGAGGGCTTTGTAGGTGTGCGTGAGAATCTTGAACTGGCATCTCTTCTGGATGGGGAACTAGTGGAGGTCTCTCAGGTGGGGGCCAATGTGGGTTAATTTGGGGAGGTCCTTGCTGAGTCTGGTTGAAGCGTTCTGTATGGTCTGGAGTTTTCTGAGGAGCCGGGTGGAGATGACAGTGTGGAGGGTGTTGCTGTAGTCAAGTTGGCTGGTGTTGGTTAGTATCTATCTGAACATTCTGTGGAGCATGCGGAGTATGTGGAGGCAGGAGCAGGCAACTGTGTTGACTTGTTGTTTCATGGTCAGTTGGCTGTTAATGAGGATACCGAGGTTACGTGCATGGTTGGTCAGTGAGGGTGTGGGTCTGAGTTGTGCAGGCATCAGCTGTTGTCCCATGGGGAGGGGATCTTCCCAAAGATCAGTACTTTAGTCTTGTCAGAGTTGAGTTAGAGGCAATTGTCTCTTATCCATTTGGCTACATTGATCATGGCGTTGCAGAAGTTGGTATTGGTGTTGGAGGGGTCTTTGGTGAGCGAGAGGATAAGTTGAGTGTCATCGGCATAGGAGAATATGTTGAGTCCGTGAGATCTGACGACATCTGTGAGGGGGTAATGCAGATGTTGAACAGGGTGGGGCTGAGGGATGATCCTTGTGGAATGCCACATATGATGTCTTTGGGTGCGGAGCTGAAGGGAGGCAGTCAGAAACTCTGTGTGCATCCTGTAAGAAAGGAGGCGATCCACTTGAGGACCGCTTGCTGTATGCCTGTGTTATAGAGTCTGTTGATGAGGGTGTTGTGGGAGACGGTGTTAAATGCCGTGGAGAAGTTGAAGAGGATCAGGGCCACAGTCTCTCTGTGGTGAAGGAGTGTTCTGATGACGTCTGTTGCGGAAATCAGCGCAGTCTCAGTGTTGTGGTTGGCACAGAATCCTGGTTGTGAGGCATCCAGTAGGTGTTTTTTTTCCAGGAATTCCGTGATCTGATGGTTGATGGCTTTCTTCAGTACTTTGGCTGGGTAGGGGAGCAGGGAGATCAGACAATAACTTTTTAGATTGCTGAGGTCGGCAGAGGCTTTCTTTAGGAGGGCTCTGACATCTGCGTGTTTCCATCTGTCCGGGAAAGTTGCTGTGGAGATGCAGGTGTTGAGAATGCTAGTGAGTAGTGAGCGGATTCGGTTCATTGTTAGGTTGTAGAGGTGGTGGGATAAGGGGTCAGTGGGCACCCTGGAATGGATGGAAGACATGATGGCTGAGGTGGTCAGGGCGGTGAGCGGAGAACAGGTGGTAATGGTTTGGCTGATGTTCGGTGGTTGGTTGAGGTTGTTGGGGTTGAGGGTGGCAGGGTGAAGGTTGAAATTGTTGTAGATGTTGGTGATCTTTCTGTGGAAGTAGTCTGAGAGGGTGTTGCAGAGTTCTAGGAGGGGTGGATGGCTGCAGAGTCAATGCTGGAGGTGACGACTGCTTTCTTGGCTTACTTGATGTGCCCTTTATATTTGTTGAGGGCTGTTTTGTGAGCTGAAATGTTGGCCGGGATTTTAGTGGTGCACCATCATTTCTCCAGTTGATGGCAGTTGCGCTTAGTGGTCCTGAGTTCTGGGGTGTGCCAGCTGGCATGTTTAGAGGACTTGTAGAATTTTTTATGTTTAAGTGGGACAACTCTGTTGGTGCTGTCAGTGGTCCAGGCGGCAAAGTTCTGGTCGGCCTGGTCGAGGTCGGTTGAGGCCTCTGATTGAGATTTGGTGAGGGACTCTGACCACCTAGTTTCGGTGACCTTGCTCCAGCTGCGGTGGGAGGAGGTCTGTCGTCTGGTGATGGTGTGCTGGGTGTTAGTGATGGTGAAGTGTATGATGGTGTAGTCAGTCAAGGTGAGTTCTGTGGTGTGGTTGAATTTGATTCTGTCGCTGGAGGTGAAAATGTGGTCCAGTGTATGTCCATCTTTGTGCGTGGGTTTGATGACCAGTTGAGTGAGGCTGATGTTGTTCAGGAGGGCAGTGGAGTTGGCGTCAGTGTAGAAGTTGAGGTTGCCAAGTAGGACATACTGGTGAGAGTCGATTGCTAGGGGAGCAATGAGGATGGGGATGGCTTCACAGAAGGTTTTTCGGGTCCCTGGGGTCTGTAGGTGAGGGTGCCTCTTATTGTGGTCTTCACGTCAGTTTGTAGTAGGAAGTTAAGGTGGTCCATGAGAGGTGTGGAGTTGTCATTGGTGATGGTGCGTCTGATGGTTTACTTGAAGATGATGGCAATGACTCCACTTTGTTTGTTGGCGCGGTCTCGACGTGTCATCTTGTAGCGTTCGGAGAGGGCTGGTGGTCATGTCGGGGTTCGAAGAGGGGTTGAGCCAAGTTTCAGTGATGAAGGCAATGTCCGTGGAGAGGGTGGTGCCGGTGCCCCAGATTTCCTTGGCGTGTTTGCAGAGTGAGCAGGCGTTGAGCAAGATACAATGGAGTGGTTGCCAGGGTGGTCTTGGTCTGGTGGGCAGGAGTGGTGTGGGATCTTTTGTAAGTTGTGTTGCAGGAGAAGTGTCGGTGATGGGTCCTTTGGTGGATCGTGGGGAGGAGGAGACACAGCTATTGTTTTGGCATCCAGGGTCCAGTTCCAGGAGTTTTTTGGTGGTTTATCGTCAGGTGGTGGGAGGGCCAGGGGTCCTGGTACTGGGCATTGTCCAACTGGTGGTGCAGCTGCCTCCATTAGAGGTCCTGGTAGGTGGCACTTGTGGCCTTGGGAGCCAAACAAGGATCTGGAACGGGCAGTGTGGGGACTGGGAATGCAGGCAGTGGTGTGACGGGGCAATGGAAGTGGCAGCGCAGAAGCAGGGACAGCAGGCAGTTTAGTGACAGGGCAGGGGTAGCAGCAGCACAGGGGCAGAGGGAACGGTAGCCCGGGGACCTGGAAAGCAGGCAGTGCAGCGACTAAGCAGGGGGAGCAGCAGCACAGGGACAGCAGGCAGTGCATTGTCCGGGCAGGGGTAGCAGCAGCAAAGGGGCAGGGGTAGCAGCAGAACAGGGGCAGGAGGAGCAGTAGTGCAGAGCAGTAGGCAGCACAGTGACTGGGCAGGGGTAGCAGCAGCACAGGGGGAGAGGTAGGGCAGGGACAGCAGGGATCGCAATGACTGAGCAGGGGTAGCAGCAGTAGCAGCAGTGTTGGGGAAAGGGGAGCGGAAGCGCAGGAGCAGGGACAGCAGGCAGTGCAGTGACCGGGCAGGGCGAGTGGGAGTACAGGGGCGAGGGGGCACGGTACCTTAGCTCGGGGTCAGGCGAAAGAGGGGTGGTCCAGCCTAGCTTCTTCCAGGCACTGATGGGCATGGATGGGCCTGCCTTTGGCCCGGACTTTGCCCGGGCGGCACCTACACGACTCCTGTGATACGGGAGATGGCCCCAGGATATGAGGCCAGAGGGGCAGAGGCAGAACCAGAAAGAATCAGTCCCTGCTCTCCTTCCAGAAGCAGAGTCTGCTGGGAGCTGTAGTTTGGCAGACGGTCAGCTAGAAGTCCCGTGATGCAGGAGATGGTGTCCAGATACAAGGCCGGAAGGGCAAGGGCAGAACCAGCAAGAACCAGTCCCGGCTCCCCTTACAGAAGCGGAGTCTGCTGGGAGCTGTAGTTCGGTGGAGGGTCAGCTAGAAGCCCCGTGGATGATGTAATGGTAGCCCTATTACATGTGACATAGAATACTAGGCACTTAGGATACAGTGGATATACCAAACATCACATTGGTAAGTTGGGATTCTACCCAAATAATAGTAAGCATGTGATCCAAAATGACTAGTGACATCAGTATTAATAGCTATATTTTGGAAAAATTGTGTTTAGCATCATAAATACAGTTCCATACATGTTAAAAGTGACAGATTAGCCTGATGTCTTACTCCTTCACATAGATGTATGAGTAAGCCAGTCTGTTTTAGACAAATAATAGTGATAGGCATGCGATATGTGTTGAATAACAGACAGGAATGTGTACACATTGGTGACAGAGTGACATATACCCTAAACCATTTCGCAATGTCCTTTGTCATGTCCAGATGATAAAGCTATGATGGGGATGAATGGCAAACATAAAGGGAATTAGCAAGATGGAATGTTACATCACATTTATGTAGGGGTATCCTGTCAGAAAAGCTCAAAATCAGGCCTAACTCATGACTCATTAGGCGACTGTTGAAATGTATCAAGGTGTAATATGTAGCATATTGTGATTTATATGTGAATCTTTGAAGTAAGCATAACATATGAATTAGTTTACGTAATAATTACTGTCAAGTTCTACAAATGTTTGACTACAGTGAAAGCCAGCATATTTAGTGAAACAATTTCCCTTAGATACAGCAAACTTCAAATAACTAGAGGTATTTAGGAGTGAAATCTGAAAATGTGTTTTGCTCTGTGCTGAAGTGTATTAGAAATGTTTCAAGGACTATGTATTTATTTATGCTGTGAAAGTCATTTGTCAATCCACCCAAATATTTGTTTCAGACTGTCTTCCACAGCATAGGTATCTACATAGTATGTGATACATTTGATAAGCTAAGTGCAGAAATCATTTATGAATTTTGACAATCGACATATACTTTAGTGACTTGTAGTAAGGGTTACCTGAAATGCCCAAACAAAGGTGATCTGCAGGATTGTTGACACACATGTATTCATATTATACTTGTTATGAATGGAAAGTATGCAGAATTAATTTAGGGCCTAGTTAAGTCACTGTACAAAGGTAATTTTGGCTGATATTCTTTTTGGTGACATCAGTTCACTATTCTAAACAACAAAGGCCAACCATTCAGAGGTGTGAAATAGTTCCTGGCGGGACATAATAATGGATAAGAGACAAGATCAGACATGATACAGGAGTTATAATGGGGAATGACATAACTGTAAACAAATGGTTTCTGAAATGTTACCTACATACACAGACTTATGCTAATGTAGAACCAAAGTGTGAGAGGCTTGAAGCAGGTGAATTCTTAAAACTTGGGAACTATTTTGTGATCAAAGTTCATGATCAGTTCTGTTTACAAAGATCCAATAACACTATTGTAAATGTCATTTCAGCATCACCCAGGGCAGGCGAAGGAGAAGTTGCCAACATAGGCAGGAAGCAGCTTTCCACTGTGTTTCTGGTGCGGGCATCACTGACATCAAGGGAGCCAGTGGCATGGAGGGTGAGGGGAGTGCAATAGAGGCCATCAGTCACTCAAAATCTTCTTCAAAGGCCTCCTCCAGCGAGCACAACCTAGTGGTGGTGGACCCTACTGCTCCTATCCCACCTTTGGTCTTGTCCGCCAGCCAGAGCACCATCTCCACCCTCCCTCTTGCTGCCCCCAGTTAGCCACACCTGCCCCCTCTAAAATGGGAGGAATCTCCTATGCTCCAGGCACCTCACCCCCTGCCCCTGTCCTCCCGGCTGTGCTATTGATGCTATATGCTTGTTATGGGAGGGCTACTATGAAAAATTATATTATAAGCATGAGAGAAAACAACCACCCCCAAATTTCACCTAAATCGAAGTAAGGCATCTACTTCAACTTTTAAAAGAGGCAAGCACTAGTTCCCAAGAGCCCACTATTAAAATTCTAAAAGAGTACCTGAACATTTCATAGGTCAGCTACCAGTTACCCCCACTTTAGAATACTTAATAGCACCAACTAAGAAAGCCACCAGTGATACTCCAGCTGCCCCCAAAGAGACCAATATAATCAGTAATATAATCCGCCAAACAGGACACCATGAAATCCTAAAAGCCCCCCAAAAATGCAAAAATGAAAACATCCAAGTTAAATCTATTGAAGCATTTCAAAGTTATAAAAAACTATAAAAATCACAAAAACCAAAAACAGAGCCTACCCAGGAATCCTGAAAATCCAAAACCAAAACAATTTCCTAAAAAAAACCCACAGAATGGGATGACTTCCAATCCATAAATGTGTAAAAACACTTACAACACCTACCCACACAAAACACTATTTTAAATACAACATAAACATTATATTACAACTATAATAAACATATCTATAAAGACTATCTCCCTATAGAAAACATTGGTTGGTAAAAATGTTCCTAGTCCAATCTAAATTAATTTTAACTAAACAAAACTAAAACAAAATCAATCATAAATAATCATATACATTGTATATAAAAAAATCAAATTATTTACAAAAGAATATATTCATATGGCATTATGTAATAACATAAAATCAAAATATTATTCATTAAATGTAATTATTGTCCATCAAACATATTTAAATAAAGTACATTAAAACACAATGAATAACTAAATATATATAGAAAATGCAACCAAATTAAATACAAAAAATTATACAAAAACATTAATAAAAAAAAGATTTTATCATATATTCTTGAAAAAGAATAACTTACCAGTAAACCTATACATTAACCAAAAAACATTGTATAATTAATTTTTTTTCTGCAACACACTTTTGGCTAAATTAAGAGGGTTGGTGCTCTTCTGACCGCCGTATTACAATAAGGGCGGTTGGACCATCATTGCCCCGCCGCAGGCACCAAGTAAACGCCGGTGTTACAGCGGTCAGTAGGCAGTTATAGGCTTGGCGGGACCGCCGCATTCCCGCCAAGCATATTACAAGTGTCCTTTCCGCTATGGTTTTCATAACGGCTCCACTGCCATGATAACTGTGGCAGAGAGGAAGGAAAGGGGGCCCTACAGGGCCACCCTATACCTCTGCGCAATGTGGTTGGGGAAACAACATGAGCCCCCCGGTGTGCATGCACACCAGTTCCTGCATGGGACAGACTTTAAAGTTTTTGGCATTTCCATTGCGGTGCTAATTTCCAGGCACCACGATTTACACTCGTAATCTGGCAGGAAGCCCAAACACGACTTTTATGCAGCAGCGGCAGGGCTGACCTGGTGCCACACCACCAAAGTCATAATTATGCCCTTAGTAGCTAAATCAATCAAGTAAACCTATATTATCAATATTTTTAATCAAATATAGAAACTTTGAAAATAAATCTTAATAATGAAAAAGCTATAAATTTGAATTTAATGAAAACTAACAATTTGTGATGTTTCTACTCCTGATATACATAATTCTAAAAAGTTATCTATTTATTAATTTGATTTGTTTATAAAATGTAAATGGAATATTAAAATGCATACATTTTAAATAATATAAATTGATAGATAAAATAAATAAATGCAATATAAAATAAAAAATTCAAAATATTGTCAACATAGACTAAAAAGTTTATTTTAATAAATTATATATCAAATTTAGATTTTAATTACAAATAATATATTTCATTAAATGTCTCAATGAATTAAAAAATATTAACTTACAAATTAAATTAAAAAATATAATATTGTCACTAATACACAAATTTAGCAACACATTAATACAAACATATTTTAAAAATCTCCCAACCCTTTTCCCCTATAAACCCAACTTCCACTCCTATAACATAACAAAAATGACTTTATGTAATACTTACAAAATTAGAAATGAAAAATTAACACAAAATATACATACAACACTAATTAAGTACTACAAACACTTAACCATAAAAACAATAATTTCTACAACAATAATTTAGAAAACAATATTTTTTTACCACAAAATTAAAAACACCTTTAATATTTCTGTCCATGATATTTTTGACATCACAGTATTCTTGACACAATAGTTTTGTTTCCAAATATTTTTTATTCATTATTTTGTCCAGACACTCCAGTGGAAGAAAAGATGACTCAACCTACTGTCTGTGACCTAAGAGGTGCCCTGAATGACTGTAGTTTATCCCAGTTTCACCCAGGACAAAGTGGACTCCAAGGGTCAGATGGAAGACCGCTTGTGTGGTGACATGGACACAACAAGCTGTCTTTTCCCTGGACCACCTATCTAACAGGAGCAACTGGACCTGAACTCTCCCTTGTCGGTGACCTCTGCTGGAGTGAGTCCAGGCTCCTCAGTGCTTTCCCTGTGGTCATGGTAGCTTTAGAAGTGACCCAGGGGAGTTGCTACAGAAACCCTGAAAAGGTGGGACTTAAAATACTGAGTAAGAATGTGAATTGTTTGACTTGGATGAACCAGGTTGGTGTATCCAACCTGTATTTTGTTTCTTTCAGCCTGAAATCCCCCTAGGACCATAGACTATCAATGGCGATTTGCGCTTTTTTGCACTATTTCTACTTAAATCTTTAAAGTGCATATCTCCAGTTCCCTTTTTGTCCTTTGGGTGTCATTTTACTCTAGTTTTCTAATTCATTTTGTGATTTTTACTGCTTAGTGTTTTTACTTTATTGTTGTTTTGGTACTGCATAATATAATTTACACATTGCCCTAAATTAAACCTGTCTGCTCTGTGTAATAGCTACCAGTTGGTTATTTTACTGACTTTAAGGGTTTATCTGTCGGACAGATATCATGAACTCTTACCTTCGAGTTCACAACATGGCCTTGGGGAGATGATATGGATCCAACACCTTATTAAGACCATTCCTACTCGTGGGTTACTAATATAGTGAAGGAGGATTGAGGAAGAGGATCTTGTTTTATGGTGCCTCCTATTATTTTGCGAGCTGTCAACCTTAAGATGTTAGGGGTAAGAGAAAATAAAGAACATCTGCTTATTTATGATCTTTTCCCTGGGACTAGCTTTATTCCCTCTACTACTTGGATATCCAACTCCCCCTGTCTGGACTTTTCAGGATGTACTTGCGAAGTAGCTGTAGATTATTCATCACTGAGAAAAAGGATATGAGGTTTAGAATGTTCTGATGGGCACTGTTCTTTGCACAGTTATATGTGAAGCTTTAGCTTAGCTCCTAATGAAGACACAAAATATCTCAATTGTTTCTAGTGCAAGTCACCAAATGTTTTTTACATACATGCACACATTAAAATCCTTTTCCGTCTTAACCCACTCTGTGCCGTGTGCTAATCTGTTTGGTCTTTCAAATTTGCCCATAAATATTACTGTCTGTAATCTTTCCAATGTTGTTGCTTCACATTTGATTACAAAGTTGCTTCACATTTGCTTAGTGTGTTCCTTTTCTTGATCCTAGCTTATTGTCCTGCACAGTGTTGAATTAATAAGTTTACCTAAAGAATACCTTATATGCTGCTTCAAAAAGGATATGTCTTTACTTGGGCCCAAGTCGTTATGTTCTTATTTTCCTCTTTTTCCTTGTTCTTTGTTAGGGTTGTGGGAGCTGGCACGAGTAACTGATTCGGAGAGCGGACTAGTTTTAAATTGTTTTTAATTTTTTTTTTAATGTTGGTGACTATTACAAAGTACAGCTTACATAGTACACACGGCGCTGTACATTAATCAGGATCATACATATAATGCAGTTTTTTAACTACAAACAACAATCAAAACATAACGTACGCAGTACAGTGTAGCAGTTATCGGCTCTTTAAATATAGACTGGTATGTCTTTGCTCATCTTGTAAGCGTGGTCAATCACAGTTAACATTTACATAATACAAGCAGTTATAATATATCCGGGTTCTCTAACAGGTACACTGTTAGCGGTGCCCAGAAGTCTTTTGGTCTAGAGGATTCAGGCAGTTTCTCTGTGCAGATCTCCAACTGCTCTTTACAATACACAAGATTCCTCACCCAAGAGGCCACTGTTGGAGCCGTTCTACCCCCCCAATGTCTTACAATCGCACGTTTCGCCAGCAGGGTGGCGACAACCACTATACGCCTGTTACATGGCTTAAGCTTTTTTACCAATCCCAGCAAGCAAGTTTCAGGGGTACATTCAACTTTCTCCAGTGTCATGGATGTTAATGCCTGAGTTACATGCTGCTAGAAGTAATGTATAGCTTTACAAACCAAGGCCAGGTGCATGAAATCCGCCCCATCCCCCCCACACCTTGCACATCGAGCATCTTCCCGCAGCCCGAATTTCAACAATTTCGCAGGTGTGTAATACAGCTGGTGCAGAAATTTAAAATGGATTATTCAAAGGTTACAATTGGCAGTTGAACGCCCAGTCAGCACACAGCATGCTACCCAATCTTCTCAGATCATAGGCTCCTCCAGCGTGCCATTCCATTTATCAAGAGAGGCCAAGTTAGACACATCAATTTCTCTTTGGGAAGCACTGTATAGCTTAGTAATCAGCCCCTTTCCTTCACCCACTGTTACCACTACCTGTAATGCTTTCAGCATCCCCGGCTCGCTAGGGTACTCAGGATATAATGTTCTAATAGCCATATGCAGTCTAGTATATACAAACTGTTGGACTTTGCCCTTTTTTCAGGGTCATCCCAGAACGTTTTGCCTTCCTCCTGTATTTTTTCTGACCTGTTGTTGGTGGTTTTATGACTCTGGGCACTTTACCACTGCTGATCAGTGCTAAAGTGCATATGCTCCCCCTGTAAATTGTTGTTATGGATTGGTGTTTCCATGATTGGCTATTTGACTTACTAGTCAGACCCTAATACAGTGCACTGTGTGTGCCCAGAGCCTGTAAATCAAATGCTGCTAGTGGGCTTGCAGCACTGATTGTGCCACCCACGGAAGCAGCCTGTAAAATTTAACTCTGGCCTGCCATTGCAGAGCTTGTGTGCAGTCTGGGACTGCCATGTCGACTTGACAAGTGCACCCACTTGCCAGTCCCTAAACCTTCCCTTTTCTACATATTAGTCACCCCTAATGTAGGCCCAAGGTACCCCTGTGGGCAGGGTGAATTGTATGTGAAAGGTAGGACATGCCCTGATGTGTGTGGCATGTCCTGATAGTGAAATACTGCCAATTTCGTTTTTCACTATTGCAAGGCTATCTGTTCCCATAGGACAGAATGGGGAGTTTGTTTAAAGCATCTTATAAACATAACTGACCCTAGGAACAAGATAGAAAAGTAAAGTTTAGTATGCCTGAACTCAGAATGTTAAAGTGCATCTTTTAGTGAGGGTGATTTTTATATTCTGTGTTTGCAAATACCACTTTTAGAAAGTAGGTATTTTCTTCCCTAACCATCCAGTGTGCCTCTGCTAGGTTTGTGTATTGCATGTCTGGCTTTTGGATGACAGGGGCTGGAGAGGGGCATTGGCCCCAGAAGTCTGATGAGTCAGGGCTGGGCTGAATAGGCTTGGACTGCATTTCGAGTGGTGGGAGGAGTAGCACCTTCACCTGAATAGGGCTGTGCCTGCCTTCCACAATGACGGCTTCGCCCCCCTGTGGTGTGTCTGGAGCCAGGGCTCACACTGACAATGGAGGTTGTTGTGCACTTGCAAAGTGCCCCACAGAACTTGTTTTGGCTGGGTACAGACACTCTCAGCCTTCAGAGAACAAAGGATTTTGGTATATAAAAAGAGGGGCCCAGACCCCAGAATTTTAGATTACTTCTGGGAAATCAAGAGGAACCTTTGCCAAGGAGAAGAGCCGGATAAGCTGAGGAAGAATACTGCCCCTGTGCTGTTTGCTGTTTGCCTGCAGTGGCTGCTTGCTGCCGAGTAAAGGAGAAAAAGGACTTTGCTGTTTGCTTTGTCACATGCTTGAAGAAATGATCTCCAAGGGCTTGAAACTGAGCTTGCCTCCTGTTTTGAAGTCTCAGGGACACAAAGACTTCACCACCAGCTCCCCTGAATTCCCTTGCTGGGAATTCCAACCTGCAAAGAGGTGCCTGCTGCTGTTTAGGAACTCTAGAGACTGTTTGTCGCTGGGAGCTGGAAAATTGATGCAACATCGAAGAAGCGTGACGCATCCAAACCTGTTTCTGACACATCGCCGAAGATACCGTTGCAGCACCTGCCGCGGCTCGAGAAATCGCCACACAGCGCATAGGGTGCAACGATCTCCGAAGTCCGAGATCACCGATCCAGGCGCAAACCTGCTGTGCGGCTGCACGAAGCCACGCATCGTACCGGATCGACGCATCGCATCGAGGCGCCAAGACTGTCGCATCGTTGGGGGCTGCAGTAAGAAACAAATGCATCAACTCCCCACGCAGTAAGAAAACGACGCATCACCTCCTCTCCGGTAAGGAATCGACGCATCAACTCCCCTGCGGTGCAGTAAGGAACCAATACATAACCTCCCCTGGAGCTAGGAATCGACACATAACCTTCCCTGAGTGTAAGGAACCGACGAATCACCTTCCCTGTGGCCCTTTTGTTTGTTTTGCGTGACGCATTTAAGGTACTTTTGAGAAAAGTGTCACATTTACAACTTGCATTGAACTGAACTATTTCTACCATCCGAAAGTCATATTTTTATTACTGTATTGTGGATTTTTGTCGTTTGGTCTTGTTTTGGTTTAGATAAAGATTACTTATTTTTCTAAACTGGTGTGGTGTCCATTTGTAGTGTTTTCACTGTATTACTGTATGTGTTCACAAATGCTTTACACACTGTCTCTGAGATAAGCCTGTCTGCTCGTGCCAAGCTACCAAGGGGGTGAGCAGGGGTTATTTTAGGAGTGTATCCCCCTTACCCTGACTAGAAGAAAGGGTCCCTATTTAGACAAAGGTACCTACCTCTGCCAACTAGAGACCCCCATTTCTATCACAAACCCTTGCATCGTTTTGTATGGCTGCCCAGACAAAAAGGCATTGAGAGATGGAAACTGCCTATCAACATACATGTCCCCCAGTTTAGTTATGCCAGCATTCTGCAAGATTCTTAGTGCACCACATTCCTGCACTACTGAGATACCCGGATGTGCAGCGATCAGTACTGCCGGGGCGTACAGACCATCCCCACCTGCGTGGAGGCCAAGGGCCCGCCACGTTTTGACCGTGCACGCAACGTGTCGATTATTTTCCTATGCTCTATTCTGCAGCACCATAGCAGTTAGCGGAGTCGGGTACGTGTTATCCTCCTCCATCGCCAGATGTGGTAAGTAGCGTTGCGGGAAGTACCAGTAGTGTGAAAATTGTGCTTGAGCACATAAGTAATACAGGTGCAGATCGGGGGCCTCAAACTCCCCCCCACTCAAATGGCAACGTAAGGGTGTCGCAGCTACATCTCGGTTGTTTGCCCGCCCACACCAGTGCCAAAAAGCATGACTGAAGGGATTTAAATAGAGCCTTGTTCAGAACTATTGGGATTTTCATAAACGGATATAACAGCTTAGGAAGTATAGTCATCTTCACGACAGCATTTCGGTCCGCTAATGACAGATGGAGCCGTGTCCACCTGGCAACTTGTAATTTTAGCGATAGCCCGCCCATAATTCATATTGATCACCATGTAGGGATTTCTGTGTACCCAGACCCCCAAATAGCGGACCGGCTCATCCGACCAAGCCAGCGGAAACTCTAGTTCATGCCTCAGTGTGCCCTCCGTCAGGGGGAAAACTGTGGATTTTGTCCAATTTATACATAACCCTGAGTACCTTTCAAATCGGACATACTCCCGTAGTAGCACCGCTAAATGCGTCACTGGCTCCCTGACATAAAGCAGCATATCATCCGCATCTGGTGATATGGCGAGCGGACGCTGCCTGAAACCCAGAGCTGCATGGGCATGGCGTTGTCGGATCTTGCATGCCAGCGGTTCCAGTGCCAAGGAGAACAGCATCGGGGAGAGAGGGCAGCCTTGACTAGTGCCCCTACAGATGTCGATTGGAGGTGTGACCACTCCATTAAAGTACAGAAGACAAACCCATTTTTAAAAAAAAGGCGGCATCCCCATTTGCTGCAGGACCTCAACCATATAGATCCAATGTAACGAATCCAACGCCTTTGCTGCGTCTAGTAGGACTGCCGCAGCTGGGAGCTCAGGGTCCAACTGATGCAGCTCTGTGAAAACAGTGCAGAGAATATGTGTGGTGGACCTTTTGGGCACAAATCCCGATTGATCCGGAAGAACCAAATTTAGGACCAGGGGTTGTAGTCTGTTGGCGATGATTTCCGCCATGATTTTAGTGTGTATATTTATTAATAAAAGGGGCCTATATGATTCACACCTATTAGCCTCTTTTTCTGGCTTCAACAGCGTTACGATGAGGTCTTCCCGCAGCATAGGTGGCAAAACACCCCTGTCGTAAGCCTCGGCGAATACCTCTAGCAGTTTAGGGGCAAGAACATCCGCATACGTTTTATAAAACTCTATCGGCAGCCCATCTAACCTGGCCCCCTTGCCAGATGGGAGTGACATTATAGCTTCCTTGACATCATCGACTGTTACTGGCTGAGTAAGATATTTGCGCTGCCCGTGGGATAACCAGCCCAGCATGATATCTTCTAGGTAATTCGATATCTCGCCATCTTTAGCAGTTGGCCTGTGCCCGTACAGGTTAGTGAAGAGCTTAGTGAACACGTGACTAATCTCTGATGTGGTATAGTGTACTGTGGAGTCACTACCAACTATTTCGATGATATGTTCCTGCATCCTAGGCAGCGTCAATTTGCCTGCTAGGGAGCGGCTTGGCCTACCCCCTCCCCATACAAACGTGCTTTGCACCGTCTGGACCTGTGCTGCACCTCCTGCTTGGCAACCTGGTTATGCTCTGATACCAATTCTCTTAATTGGGCTAGCAGTACATTTGAGGGATGCTGTTCATATTTTCGTTCCAGCGCACGTATCCTATCTAAGCACTTTAGCATGCTCCTCAATGACTTTAATACACCTGCCTGCGCGCCGATGCATTCACCTCGAATAGTGACTTTAAAAGCCTCCCACAGTGTTCCCGCACCCTCTACAGTGCCTTCATTTTCTAAAAAAAAATAGGAAATAGCGGTCCCGATTGTGATGCGAAATACTTGGTCCAGTAGAGACGATGGTTGTAGCCTCCACTGAAAAGGCGGCTGTACGTGAGTTGCTATAGCCAGCTCCAGGAGGACCGGGGCATGGTCAGACAGTGTTTTAGCCAGATGTTTCACTGACACTGTCCACAAACTTACTTCCTCGGAGACCAGCCAGTAATCCAGTCTGGACCACGAACCGTGCACCGTTGACACAATTGTACCTTCCCTCACAGTGGAGTTACAACACCTCCATGCGTCCACCAGCCCTTCCGCCTCCATTATTTCCCCTATCACCAACACAACTTGTTTTCCATACCATGTTGTGCTAGCTGAGCGGTCAAGTCACGGTTCCAGGTAAACATTCAGGTCCCCACCCCATATGACTGCAGCAGGTGGGAGAGACGATATGCATCTTTAAACTGCACTACAACCGCAACTGAACCCAAATACCCCACCCACCCCCACCCACTTCAGCACCCCCAACATGCTAAAGCCATCCCAATATGAAATTAACGTAACCACCTTACAGAACATTACCCAAGTCTGTAAATGGGGTACACCCATTGGGAAATACTAGAGTGCAGTCATCCTCCCACATATAAGGGAGGTGACCGAACTTGTTCAATGAAGTAGCATGCCAGCCACGTATATGACCTGTAGAACAATATATAGCAAAGAGTCTCTCTCGACAACAGTACTGCAATACTCACGGACCGCCATGACCTAGTTCAAGAAACCAAGGTCCTCCGTGAGGCAATGTCGTGCTTAGTGTTTATGCCAGTCGCAGGCTTCCTACACCGACCTCCAGCTACCTCCGCCTTCTTGTCTACCTCCCAAAAGCAACAAGCAGCAAGACAGCATTACACATGGAACACCATTTCTCATTGTTCCTCTTGGTCAGGGTCATTTGCTGCATCTCAGCGCCGTTTTTTTTGCGATTTGGCACACTCCATAGCAGATGTGGAATTTCTTTCAATTCTGGCTTTATCATCTGTTCCAATTCGTAAGCGGGCAGGGTACAGGATGGCATACTGGACGCCCTCAGCCACAAGCACCTTCTTAACAGGCAGGAATTCCTGCCTGCCCGCCTAAACTGATGCAGTGAGTTCCGGGTAGAATGCCAAATTGTTCCTGTGGTAACTTATAGAGCCTTTCTCTAGTGCAAGACGCAGGACCGCGTCTCAATCCCTATAATTTAGCAGCAGAGCAATTATAGGCCTCAGCGGGGCGCCAGGGATCGGGCGCACCACCAGCGATTGATGTGCTTTCTCTACGATCAGCATGGCCGACATATTTTCCGCCCCAAAGATCTCCTTTAGCATTTCCTCCACATATAGTTCCAGTCTGCCTGTGTTGGTCGACTCCGGCAGGCCCATGATCCTTAGGTTGTTGCGTCTCGACCTTGCCTCCAAGTCCTCGTTCTTGGCCTGGATGACAGCCAGGACTCTCTCCATGTTGAGGGCCTTAGTTGAGACATCTTGAAGGCTATCTTCTGCATCCGAGATGCGCTTTTCTGCTTCACCCAGCCTGGCCCCTTGTTTGTCAAGCTTCGCCGACATATGGTCCATGCGTATATTTAATGCGTTTATTTTCCCGTCTATTGATTGCAAGCTATTCTGCATAGCCAAGAGGGTAGATTTCAATGAGGGGCTTTCTTCAGCCGGGGCGTCTTGTTCGGAATCAGAGGCTGCCCGTTGCTGTGACCTCCCAGGCTTCCGCATTTCAAATGTGAGGCGGGGTTGGTTTTTATCCATCTTGCCCATCATGGCAGACTGTCCAATGGCACCACCCGATTACAAGATGGCAGTTACACTGCCTCACCACAGCAGGACCAGCACCAACAGACTTTCAGGACGGGTGAGCCAATTAGCGTCGGAGTATCTCGTTTTGCCTTCAATTACACCTTGGAGCCACTTTTTAGCGAGGAAATAAGATTCTATTTCAGCCCAGTCAGGTCCCAGACTACTCTCCGCACCGAGCCTCCTCCTTTGGGTGCCCACACAGCGCTGCAGCCAGTATAGCGGTTGAGGGCTCAATGTTGTGTACAGCGCTCTTCTGTAAGCAGGCACCGGGGGTCGCAACCGCCGCAGCGCCGCCAGCCACAAGCTTGATTCAGGAGCCGGCACAATTCACACCGCATCCCCAGACATCACCAGCAGTAATCACAGGCCTCTCCAAATCCCAACAAGCACATATGGTGTCCCTCTCCACTACTTGCCACAGGTTCTGCCAAAAGCAAAGTTAGTGCATCATATGGCATCACTTAGATGGACGAAATCTATGCGGCACAGGTGCAGGGCCATTTTATCAGGGTCCTCATAGAATGAGCACTCAGGCGCGTTCCCACGCAGCAGTCATTCCGAAGCAGGCCCGCAGGCCTGGCCTCACATTCGGCAGGCACCACGTCCCGCAAGCTTAGGTTAGGCAAGTCAGATTATGCGTGCCAGCGCCGCAGCTCTCCTCTTGCCGCCGCACAACTGCAGGATCCACAGCGTCTAGCGTATTGGTGCTGGGTCGCAACGCCTCGCCCCCGACCGGGGCTCCTGGTCACCCACAGTGCTCCCCTACCACCACAGTCACACCCTGGTTGGCTCCGCAAGTTTCCAGTACTCCGCAGTTTTCGCGGTGCCACTCAGTAACGCCAGGCCACCAGGGGCACCCAGGGCGTGTCAGTGCTATCCACAGCCCGGCGCGAGATTCAGTCATGCCCAGTAGTCGCCATGCTGCCTGAGGCCGCACTGCATCCTCGGGTGTCTTTCGCCGAGTTTTGCCTTCAGTGGCACCGCAGCTTCTCTAGTTTATCCTCCAGCAGCTCCAGCAGCACGCCACCGGTGTTTATTATGTCGGCTGGCACGTTTAGAAGCAGGATTATGATCGGATATTGAGTTCAGCTGCGGAGCTGCACTAAGGTGCAGCCATCTTGCCGTGCGCCCTATTGCCGCCCCCAGGAGGCGGCCAAGTTGATGTAAGAAGAGCAGCACTGAGCAGATCCAGCAGGTAAGTGTTGGAGAGATCCTTCCTCCAGGGCCAAAGTGCAGGACTCAGTTTCAATATCTACCACTCCCAAGATGGCAACCGCGAGTTGCCGACATCTTGCAAGATCTTAGCAAAACTCCGGTGTATCATGTTGCTTACAAACAGGCTCCAAACACATGCGCTACTAAAGTGCACAACAAGAACTAGCACATTTAAAGTGCTTGGGGGACTGAGATGTATGTGGGAATGTAGCTGGTGGCATATGGTGCTCGGGGGCTGAGATATAGAATCCCTAACCAAGCCTTTAGAAAGAGGTGCTCGGGAGCTGAAATATCACCTTACTCGCGATGTGAGGGTGTTCGGATGTTGTGGTGGGGCTAACTGACACTGTGGGGGCAGGATCATGATATTACCCTGACAAGAGTTGTGATTATCTCTTCAGCTGGGCAGTTGCACACCCCAAATAATATTCCAGTTTCTTACAAATGGAATCTCCTGGTGGTTTTCACCAGATTGTTCCAGCAGGAGGGAGTCCAAATCTAGGTGTACCATGTTCCTCCACTGCATCCTAAGTTGTGAAATGCAGACCTCATTGTCAGTGGTTGTACACTTGTGCAATTCTGATCTCCATACTGCTACACTAAGAATGCACAAGGCTCATTAGGCCCTTGCCTAGAGTGAAGAATATCTAACTTAATGAATTGAATCAAAAAGAGAAAGCCATTGGTCACATGTGATGCACCTTATCACAATCTACCAATGTGGACCAAAATGTTTGTGTTACAGGGAAGGCCCAAGCCTTATGAAGAATGCATCTTCTTGAGCCCTCTATATAGATCAGGAATGAGGCACTCCTGAGTATATAGCATGCTGTCGCTTGGTGTTTTAATATGGACTATGTATGTAGTGGATTTGGATTAAATAAAATGCTACTTTTTAGGTCTGGCCTAGACAGCACATGCGTGCTGTCTCTTTGAGACATGCTGTATCTACAATATGGGCTTCAAGCATCGCCCATCTTTTTCATTGATTCCTCTTACTGTCCTTTGTAAATTCTGGCTTTTGTTTGGGGAATACACTTAGGAGTCCCTCCTTTTGGACTTTTGTTTCCTCCCATGAGGACTGCCACTGCTACATGTGCTCTTACTATTCAGGTTATTTAGGATACTTTGAGAGCACTCTTTTTGTTCTGCTCGTTTTAAGTGTTCTGTTTTGGTTACTTTGTGTACCGGCTTGATGAAACGCTTGTGACAGCTTCATTTGCCGTGCTGTTTGCCCATCTTCAGTGTTTCAGCTTCGGCCGTCACTTACTCTCCCCATTACATCCCCCCAATCCCACACCCACCATCACCCCTCCGATGTCACTGCTTGTTCGTTTTGGCATTGCATTGGTATTTTTAAGGTTCTGTCATTTTTCTGATACTTACCTCTGCATTTGTATTTGTACTACCATTTACCAGTTCTGATGCTGTGCTTTAGAGAAATTTATTGTGGCTTTTTTTTTTATTTCACATCATCATGTTTTGAGCAATATTTTTGTATAAGCATTTTTTTCCGATCAGCTTCAGCTCTGCCCATCACTTACTCTCCCTGTGTTGTCCCCTCGCCCCTCACCTCTCCCACAACACTGCATGCCTGCCTCCACCATCACCCCTCCGAGGTCGCTACTTGTTTGTTTTGGCATGGCATTGGCATTTTTAAGGTTTCTTCATTTTTCCTCTGCTTGCATTGGCATTTGTATTTGTTCTACAATTTTCTTTGTTCTGGTGCAGAGCAGAGAAATATATAGAGGCTACATTTTGTTTTTTTTCAGAACATCACGTTTTGTGCAACATTATTTTTTGTATCAGCATTTTTTTAAAATTCCAATTGGCATGCTTTTCATATTTACCCTCCCACCTAACCCTTTCTCGATGTTGCTACCTCTCCGGTGTTATTTATTACTTTTGTTATGGCAGTGTTTTATTGCTTGAACTCCAGCGCTTTACAAGAGCACCAACTACATTACATTCATGCTTTTTTTTTTTAAATAGGCACAGGGACATTACATGAAAGAGCCTGTTGATGCTTACCGCCCCGTTCTAACTGCTTACCGCTTCACCACCCCTGTCTCCCATGCTATGTTTCCTGAATGCGCTGCAGACACTGTTAGGTCCTGGGCACATATTTGTATTTTGGTGGCATTTCGTAACAGCAGCGTAAATAAGTTCCTGTTTGCCTTTTTTCTCTTACTCTTGCCAGCCGCAACAACAGCAATGTTATATAGAATGAAATTGAGTGCTTTACAACAGTACCAATTACATTACATTCAGGTTTTTTTTAATTAGGCATGGGGACATTACATGAGAGGGCCTGTGAATCCTTGCCGCCCTGTCCTATCTGCTTGCGGATCCCCCACCCTCTGTCTCCTACAATATGTAACTCAAATGCTCTGCAGACACCAGGGCCGGCTCTAGGGCGGTGCGATCGGTGCCACCGCACCGGGCGCTGACTTGGGGAGGGGGCATCATTTTTGCAAGGTTATTCACTTTTTAAAAGCACCTGCTGCTGCGTTCCTGGCCTCCAGCATATTCCAGTCATCAATTCAAATGTCAAGATAACTCCTGTGATTAATAGTCTTCCTGGAAAGAGACTGGAGGTTTGTCTAGTGGAAGTTTTGACTAATTTTAAGGTAGTGCAGAGGGTTAAAATGCCTGCTGCTAAGAATGTGTACCATGCAGATAACAAAGTGCATATAATGTAAATATGTCAGTGGGTTACTGCTTCTGTAAGAGAGCTCCTTTTGTTACATGTCATTTATAAGTCAAACTCCTAATATAGAACATTGAGTTATTAACTGTCATCAAAGAGCTGCATGCAAACTGCAAGGTATATGTTAGAGCTATATGTTTTTGTGTCCAGTCTTTCATTATCCTAATCTTCCCATAAGGGTTCATTTGGGTAGAAAACAATTATTATTATTAAAGAGAACCCTTAAAAATGATATTACGTTTTAAATTCTGAATTTGTGCTTTTCCAGAATAAGGACTCTTAAACTATATTGCCTACCAGTATCGCTGACATGTCACTGCTACACTACACCTTGTAGTCCTGTCTGATGTAACATTTCTTATACACTGATTTACACACGATTGTCTCTGTGCAATGTGTGTGTGATGTAAAGTGCTCTGACACCTCACACTGGTATGAGTGGTGCTATAAAACTAAATGAATCTGAGAGTCAGTGGTTATGGAGACTTGAGAGGCACTGTTAAAGGGTACTAGTGAGGGAATCCCTGGCAGAGGTGGCCATTTAGGGGCGCCAACAAACACTGTCGCACAGGGCGCCACCAGTGTTAAAGCCGGCCCTGGCAGACACTGTGTGGTCATGGGCACATTTTCGTATTTCTGTTTGTGTTTTCTAACAGCAGCTTTGAATGAGTCTAGGACAGTGTTTTGCAGTAGGAAGAGATCATTATAATTATGGCTTTCCTATACTGAGCTATGCAACCCACGTAGATCGTTAAACATCACACCACAGATAAATCATCTGGCCAGGCTCCTCCCAGCGGATTCATTCACTCTCTAGTGGAGATCACAACAAATCCCGCAGAGCTTCTCTCAAACCTGTGTTTACTGCAACAAAGGTGTGCAAGGATGAAAGCGTCACAGTGAAAAGGGTTGACTTGGGTGATATGACGGGGAGTAAACCGTAGCCCAACCCAGGCAAAGCCCCGGGTAAAGCATCTGACAACGTCTCACAAGACGTTTAATGCAACATTTGTTTTTTTTGTTTTGTATCTGCATTTTTTTTTGTTTCCAATCGGCATGCTTTTCATATTTTCCCTCTCACCTACCCCCTTCGCGATGTAGCTGCCTCTCTGGTGTTATCTATTCCTTTTTTTGTTAGTGTAATATAGCATGAACCAGAGCGCTTTACAAGAGCACCAATTACATTACATTCATGTTTTTTTTTTAAATTAGCCATGTGGTATTACATAAGAGAGCCTCTTGATGCTTGCTGCCCCATCCTAGCTGCTTACCACTCCTCCACTTCAGTCTCTCACGATATGGTTCTTGAATGCGCTGCAGACACTGTGTGGTCCTGGGCACATATTCTTATTTCCGTGGCATTTCATTACAACAGCTGTGAATAAGTTCCTATTTGCCTCTTTTTCTCACTCTTGCAAGTCACAACAACAGCAATGTTATAGAGCAAGAACTTGAGTGCTTTACAAGAGCACAATACATCAAAAAGAATCTGTAGGTGATGGATCAAAAGAACCTAGCCAAGAAACAAGGGCGGGTTCACCAATTGGGGTGAAGGCCACCTCGCCTGGTAGAAAAGAAAAATGTATTTTCTTGTGTCCCCTCACTCACCCAGGGTTGCCCCCAGGTGACATGCTTCATCATTGGGGCCATCCCAAACATCTACTGATTGGGGCGTGCTGCGACTTGCGGATTTACGTAGGAGCACTTACCTTGTGAGGCTATGTGTCGTGCAGTGTAGGGGGAGTGGTGTAAGTGATGTTTTAAAAATTACCTAACTAGTGAGCTATTGTTTTATTCCTGCTCCTTGTTGGTAGGGATAAAAGGGGGTTAATAAAAGGGAAATGTAACTGTTATGTAATTATAATCCCTTGTATTATGTCAACATGTTTCAAGGTATCCCCTAAACCTTTTCTTCAGGACAACAAAGGGACCAGCCCTTTGTGTACCACTCCGTGCCGGACCTATAATAAAGTGAAGTGAAAAATTATTAATGCACACCTATTGTGTGAGCATTGGGAAAAATATATACATACGGTTGCTTCTGAACACGTAGTAACTGTCATTGGGAAGAAAAAGCAAAATGCAAATTAATACATACTGCCTGCCCACCGTTCTTGTGGGCAGGTAAAAGCGTTACGCTGCGCGTAAAAGAAGGTACTTCATACTATGGTGTAAGTGCCCTTGAAAGCAAACTTAGTTAGTGCTCAGATCTTGTGTGGGTAATACTACACATGATACCTTAATTGTGAGCAGACAAGGTTGAAAAGACATAATTTAAAAACACTTGTAGTCAAGGACAAAAACAGGACACACACAACATGTAACATAAAATCAATTTCTTTTTGAAACATACTTATTTTTTGGCAAAAGTGCGCCTCATGGTCTGTCTGGGTGGAGGGGCCTGTAGAAACCCTATATTATAATAATAGACAAAGGAATGAGATAATGAGGATTTGTTATAAGCCACTCATTGCTTGTGCCTTCCTATGACTGGTTTAGAAAGAGCAAATGGAATTTAGTGAAAAAGGCAAGTAAAGTTATGTAAATTCCTGTAGGGAGAACATTTTTTTGATGATGTCCTCTAGGGAGAAAAAAGTCTTACTGTGCTCAGCAACCCTCCGTCAATACGACCTATTCAGTCCCAAGGCAGACCGCATCTTAGCGTGTCTTTGCCTTAGTGCCGGTATAAGTAGTCTGAAAAACAGCCGAGTCATTCCCTCGTGCTGTTAGAGACTAGAGCGTGTAAAGCGTAGTCTCGTATTGTGGTGTAAACGGTCCACCATGTTTTTGGTATTTTATGAAATGGGGGTGTGATTTTTGAAAGTCTAAATTACTAATTAGAGTGCAGGAGTACCTTATACGAAAAAAGAAGGACGCCCGGTATTTTGTCAAAATAGGTTGGGGTCAGTATCGAACCCTGGTCACAGGGACATCGTGAGTTTCTTAAATAGTGGCCACGTTGGAATGGTCAAAAAAACAATAAACAGAAAAAGAAAAAGAAAAGGAAAAAGGCTAGGGATGTTTTGTCATACTGCCTTCAATTTTATCAAAAAACGAGGTAGAGGATTTCATTGCCTTTGTTCTTGATTTAGATGTTCATAAAATGCAGTTAAGAAACATGCCAGACGGGTTTTTTTTATTATTTATTTATTCTCAGATATCGGGGTTAATTTATCTAGTGAAATGGCCCGATGGTATATTCTCGTTCGAACCTCTAATTTTATGAAAAAGGGGTTGTGATTTTAGAAAGTCTAAATTAATAATTTGAGTGCAAGAGTACCTCGTACTAGAATAAGAGGACGCCCGGTATTTTGTCAAAAATAGGTTGGGTCAGTATCGAACCCTGTTCAAAGGGACACCATGAGTTTCTTAAATGGCGGCCATATTGGAATGGTCAAAAAAACCAATAAACAGAAAAGGAAAAAGGGAAAAGGCTAGGGATGTTTCTTGTCATACTGCCTTCAATTTTATCAAAAAACACGGGGTAGAGGATTTCAGTGCCTTTATTCTTGATTTTGATTTTTATAACATGCCGTTAAAAAACATGCCAGGTGGGGTTTCCAGATATCAGGGTTAATTTATCTGGTGAATTGGCCCCATGGTATATTCTCGTTCAAACCTCTAATATCCGTGCGTAATTTGAAAACCCATCTTTGCTCTTTCTCTAGTGGTATCTGTTCTAAATTCTCACAGGGTTTTATATGTTCCAACACTACCCACCGCATGTCATTTGGGGTGTGTTGTTTCTCGTTGAAGTGTGCCGTCATTCTGGTACTTGCTCTGTGGCATCGGATGTTGCTCCGATGTTCGCAGATTCTTGTGCTCACCTTCCTGGTGGTCATACCCACATAATGTAGGTCACAGTGGCACGTAATTAGATACACAACGGCATGTTATGAAAATCAAAATCAAGAACAAAGGCAATGAAATCCTCTACCTCGTTTTTTGATAAAATTGAAGGCAGTATGACAAAACATCCCTAGCCTTTTTCCTTTTCTTTTTCTTTTTCTGTTTATTGTTTTTTTGACCATTCCAACGTGGCCACTATTTAAGAAACTCACGATGTCCCTGTGACCAGGGTTCGATACTGACCCCAACCTATTTTGACAAAATACCGGGCGTCCTTCTTTTTCGTATAAGGTACTCCTGCACTCTAATTAGTAATTTAGACTTTCAAAAATCACACCCCCATTTCATAAAATACCAAAACATGGTGGACCGTTTACACCACAATACGAGACTACGCTTTACACGCTCCTAGTCTCTAACAGCACGAGGGAATGACTCGGCTGTTTTTCAGACTACTTATACCGGCACTAAGGCAAAGACACGCTAAGATGCGGTCTGCCTTGGGACTGAATAGGTCGTATTGACGGAGGGTTGCTGAGCACAGTAAGACTTTTTCTCCCTAGAGGACATCATCAAAAAATGTTCTCCCTACAGGAATTTACATAACTTTACTTGCCTTTTCACTAAATTCCATTTGCTCTTTCTAAACCAGTCATAGGAAGGCACAAGCAATGAGTGGCTTATAACAAATCCTCATTATCTCATTCCTTTGTCTATTATTATAATATAGGGTTTCTACAGGCCCCTCCACCCAGACAGACCATGAGGCGCACTTTTGCCAAAAATAAGTATGTTTCAAAAAGAAATTGATTTTATGTTACATGTTGTGTGTGTCCTGTTTTTGTCCTTGACTACAAGTGTTTTTAAATTATGTCTTTTCAACCTTGCCTGCTCACAATTAAGGTATCATGTGTAGTATTACCCACACAAGATCTGAGCACTAACTAAGTTTGCTTTCAAGGGCACTTACACCATAGTATGAAGTACCTTCTTTTACGCGCAGCGTAACGCTTTACCTGCCCACAAGAACGGTGGGCAGGCAGTATGTATTAATTTGCATTTTGCTTTTTCTTCCCAATGACAGTTACTACGTGTTCAGAAGCAACCGTATGTATATATTTTTCCCAATGCTCACACAATAGGTGTGCATTAATAATTTTTCACTTCACTTTATTATAGGTCCGGCACGGAGTGGTATACAAAGGGCTGGTCCCTTTGTTGTCCTGAAGAAAAGGTTTAGGGGATACCTTGAAACATGTTGACATAATACAAGGGATTATAATTATATAACAGTTACATTTCCCTTTTATTAACCCCTTTTATCCCTACCAACTAGGAGCAGGAATAAAACAATAGCTCACTAGTTAGGTAATTTTTTAAAACATCACTTACACCACTCCCCCTACACTGCACGACACATAGCCTCACAAGGTAAGTGCTCCTACGTAAATCCGCAAGTCGCAGCACGCCCCAATCAGTAGATGTTTGGGATGGCCCCAATGATGAAGCATGTCACCTAGGGGCAACCCTGGGTGAGTGAGGGGACACAAGAAAAGAAATTTTTCTTTTCTACCAGTAGAGGTGGCCTTCACCCCAATTGGTGAACCCGCCCTTGTTTCTTGGCTAGGTTCTTTTGATCCATCACCTACGGATTCTTTTTGATGTATTCTGATCACACAGGAGGGTGAACCTAGCCCAATCCTCATCCTCCCCCTTTTTCTGATTGATGCTTTACAAGAGCACCAATTACAAAAGTGTGGTTGTTTAAAATTACCGACAAGGATGACTAAGCTGAAGCGAAAGGAGAAGCTGCAAGGTCTGTCTGAGCCGTGCTGTGTTCCCAACGGTGTCTTTGTTCGTGGCCCATTCATCCTTAGGCCACTGGTGAACAGTATAGTTAGGAAGGTAAGAAAAAATACGAGGACTAGAAATGTATGCAGATTATGTTGCACTCTGCTTAAGAAAGTGTTTATGAGATATTCATTCCTTGCACTCCTGTGTGATACTTCACAGTATTTGGAGTCAGTCACAGTGCTGACAGCATACTTCTGGTTTGCATCAATAGTGACTTTAGGTGGTTCAACCTGTCTGGGTCCCATCAGAGGAAGCCTTCAGATGCTTTTCATGCTTGACTATGCCACCCTGCCAACACTTGCGGCCTGTCTAATTGAGTATTGTTTCATTACCTGCCCCTTACTCTTCAGTGCCTCATATCTGTTCCACTCTCCAAGCTAACTTTGACCAAACATGATTTTATGATGCCACTATTTCGACCCACATCTGTGCACCCATTTCTAATGCTCTGCAGCTGTGACAGATTATGACCACTGTACGGCTTTTCTGTACTCATATATTGTAAACTGTCTGGCCCTGCATAATACATGCCTGCTGTTGCCTAATTAGCTGTTTCTAATTCGGCAGTTGCGTGTACACTTGCTGACATTGTAACTTACACTTTTTAAAATTTTGAACAGACTTTATCATATTTTCATTCAATAGCTTGGAAGCCCATCATTGGGTGTGTGTGGCCATTCGCCAGTGGCACGTGAAGTAAGAGTAGATGTTGTAGCACCCTGAATAATGTGCTGCATGGCTAAATACTTATAAGGTACCAAAGGCGAAACCTATTGGCTATGCCAATGTTTGTTTCATTGTTTCAAGATCTTTACTGTAAAGCTCAGGAGTGCTGTCCATTTCAGATTAGTAAATTCCCATCTGATATCAATTTCCCTTCTTGCTTTCATTTTGTTAGCTCGCATTTGAAAGGATCACTGATAGAAGTGTATCACTCGGTTTTTTGAGTCATCTACTGTCAGTAACACAACTAATGTGCTGTCAGTCTAAGGTGTACCCTTGACACTTTATATCAGTCTGCTTGCTCTTGTTAAAGATGCAGGTGTTTGGAACTGACTTACTGGTAAACCAGTTGCAGCCTGTTAGTAACTGACTTACGGGTATACTGATTACAGCACTGAGTTGTGTGAAAGTCATCATCTTGCCACAATCATAAGTCACCTACTTTTATTAAATTGACATCGGCTCATGTTTTCAGATGCACCTGTGCAGCAATTTGATGGGATTTGGGAAGCACCAAAGAGACAGCTGTGCAGTAGGTGGCACACTCAATTAATTATTTCGTGAGGTATTTACTCCAGCAATGATTAGACACTTTAGGTAGGAGAGGACATGCATGGTTTTGGTTGCGGTCATCAAATAAAAACATTGTTTTTTTTAGCCTCACCAACTAAATTCATTTTGCATCTAAATTCAATCTGAGCCCTAACTTCCAGTCACTTCACTGATAACTGAAGCTTTACAGACAAGTAATAAACTTCAGTGTCAGGAATCACACGGCTGCTTTCCTCAATGGACATATACAGTATATGAAGTAGGACCCTACATCTGCCTGGTCCCCATTAAAGATCACAGTAAAGATCAAAGAACAGAGGCTTTGGCTTAAACAACCTAAGGCTAGAGGTGAAATACTACAGTGACTGCCCAAGAATTATCATTTTAGCTATTGTGGGGCATATTTCCAAGCCCCTTGCGCCGCCGGTGCATCACTTTTTGTTACGCACCGGCAGTGCAGTGTGGGGCTCCATATTTACAAGGACACGTAAAGCCACCCTGCATGGCTTTTCGTGTCCTTGTAAATATGGCCCCTTTTCACGCAGCACTTTGCGTGAAAGGGGTGATCCATGGGTGTTCCCATTCAACACCCATGGATTCTGCCGCATTCTCAGATTTACAACAATTCGTAAACCTGGTAATGCGTCAGAATACTTTTATTTCTCCTTGTTTTTTCCTCTTTCTATGCACGCTGCATTCTGCAGCACCCATAGAAAGAGTAAAACACCTCTCGTGAATGTTTTTGTGCAGGAAGGTGCCTCTTCCTACACTAAAACAATCATCCCCGCAAAGCAGGCCCGCTTGCATCATGGTCCAAGGGTGCTGGCGTTGGCGCATGGCAGCCAATTGTGCACCAGCGCAGGGGAGCGCTAAGGGATATGTCATATTGTTGTACACATATCTATCCCTTTGCTCCAAAAGTAATGCAGCACAGCACAGTCAAATGGCTCGTGGCACCGCGCTGCATTACTTCGTTGTAAATATGGCCCTGTGACTCTACCGAATGTCGAAAGGGGAGACATTTCCAAGAGGCTTAGAAGATAGGACTTCTGATATAGCTTTGATAACAATCCCAGATACAACTTCCTCGAAACTTCTGTATGTTTGGAAACCTAGCGCAATGAATGTGTGTGGCTTCCATTTTAACATGGAAATTGTTGTAGCAATCAGGCAGGCAGCACTATGGTGTTTAACGGAGAAGAGACAAGATTTTACACTATTGATGACTAGTACTGAAACAGTGCCAAAGACCCTTAAATATTTGATGGGCCAGGTCTACACTGAAATTGCACAGATAAAGAAGATTTCATCTGCATAAAAAGAGATATCAAGCAAATTCCGCCTGCCCGGATGCTGATTCCCTAGGTTAGCCTCCCTTCTCTGCTCGCCATGGGCTCCATGACCAGAGTAAACACGAGAGGGGTTAGAGGGCACCCTTGCAGAGTATTACGTTGCACAGTTCTTACGTCATAGATGATCCTGCCTGGTCTGGCGCACGCTGCAGAGGATTAATATAACAATCTTATGGAACCCAAATTCCATGTTTAGTAAAACCCAGACTAAGGGCCTTATTTATGAGTTTTTGCCGTAGGGCAGCACCGCAGGCCTTCCTGCTCTGCTGCCCTATGGCAAAGCAAAAAGGGCAGGAATGCAGCGCATTCCTGTTCTTTTCCTCTGCACTGGCGCACAATGGGCTCCCGTGCGCCAAAGCACGCACCTTTGCACCATGGTGCAAGGGTGCCTGTGTTGCGGGGATGATTGTTTTTGTGCAGGATGTGAAACCTTCCTGCACAAAAACAATCACATGAGGCTTTTTCCTCTTTCTATGTGTGCTGCATTCAAAAACAAGGAGAAATAGAGACATTTCTCCCCCTGCCTTCCTTACGCCTCACCTGGGGAGGCGTTTGTGGCGCTGCCTCAGAGTTACGATTTCTCGTAAATCTGGGCAGTGTCAAAAAGCCATGGATGTTGCTGGGAACGCCCACAGCAACACCCATTGCACGACCCTTTAGTGCTGAAAACTGCGTTAAAGGAAACGATATTTACAAGGCAGAATTAAGCCAAAAAAGTGGCTTAGTGCTGCCTGGTAAAAAAGGAGCAGGCCCCTGCGCCACCAAGCATCACAAAAAGTGACGCACCGGTGGCACAAGGGGCTTATAAATAATCCCCTGTGTATCCCAGTTCAACATATAAAAAGCTTTCTCCATGTCAGTGGAGGTTACTACTGAATCTGGGAAGTGCTCAGCCATTCCGTCCAGGAATTGAAAGAGTTTTCACCCCAAAGCTGCATTTTGACATTTAAAATAACCCACTCTAATTAACAAAACATCCCATCCACACAGGGCTCTTACATGTACTCTAGATTGAGTCAAAGACAAGAAGACCTTAAACAAATAATAACAAGCAACAGTGATATGAACAATACTACCTTAATTTTAACAATATTTTCTAAGCAAATGTCAAGACTAGTATTGAAAATCAAAATTAAAGTTTAAAAAAAAACCATTGTCACAGTTTGGGTGTTTGCATTTTTGGGAAAACCCGACTATGGGGCCGATTCCGATCTGGGCCGGAAAACTCTCCGACCGAGCCGGATCCGGAGAGATTTCCGACCGAGCCGGACTCCCGCAGTCCGACCGAGCGAGTACGATGCGGCCGTATGCTGCCGGACTCGATTCGGTCGGACTCCCATTGAAGTCAATGGGAGCCGGCCGTACGACGCGTACATGGGCTCCCATTGACTGAATGGGTACGTCGCGAACAGGGGGGCCCCCTACAGTGGGTACACGTCGGTGCGACTCGCACCGTACATGCATGTTTAGGGGGGACCCTTGGGTCCCCCCTGTGTTCGACTCGTGCGGCTATGCATGCAGGGGGGTCCGACACGGACCCCCCAAGTCCGGCTCTGGGTGCTTTTGCGAGCCGGACGCTCCGACTAGATCCGGCTGTCCGACGCGTCCATCGTACTCGCTCGGTCGGAAAACATCTCTATTGCGTGGTGCGATTCATGTCCGTACGAGTCGGTCGGAGCGGTTCGGACCCGGGAACGAGTCGGTCGGCGATTTCGCATACACTCGCATCGTACTTGCTCGCTCGGACGACTGTACGAATCGGTCGGAAACAAGGCCTCTGACTCGGATCCGGTAAAGCCGAATCCGATTCGGTGCCCTACCCGGCTGAGATCGGAATCGGCCCCTATATGTCTGGCTTTAATGTGCTAACACTTCCAAATAGCATTTGCACGTGTCTGTGTTTGCATGAGTTGGCATATTAAAGACAGACTTATTGGCTTTACTTTTGCTTGTTTCATCCTGTGCTCATGGAACTGAAATACATCTCTCCAGCTTTTATTTACCTGTTGCATACATCAGTGCGCTTCTATGTAGACCCCCTTATCATATACATCATAGTTTTTTCAACCACCATCTCAAAACTCCAGCCCATGACTGATGAAGTGGTGGAGGCTGATTTTAGTGCCAAAGAGGATCAAAGGCTCACCACATCATTGCAATGTGTTATTGCAAACTACATTGTAAAACATAATATTGTGATGGGCATATTGTTCATCTGGAAACTTGAGGATGGTGTAATTTTACATTTTGTATATGCAACAGCCACACCTGTAGTGTGGACCAGAGATGCATATAAAGGAGATTAAAATTAACAATTCCCACTAATTGACGACAGGCACAAACCTCCTTTTCACTCATCTTAGCACTTACTAGTGCAGTCCTATTGTTTTCAGGATATTGTACAACTTTTAACTGCCCAAACATGTAAGAAGGGTCCAAATATCAGAATTCTTTATCACCTTGAAATTCCCAATGAAGTTTATTGGAATGAATGAATACTTTGAAGAGTCAGAGCAGGAAATTGTCCATTTCTGTTTCTTAAATTGTAGGGTAAAATGAGTGTCAATCCCTCAAATAGAATATTGCTTGATTGTAGAGTTATGAAATGTGTTACAATAAATGGGAGCTGTTTGTTGAAAAACAACAATATGATGCACCTGCTTGAATAAGGACTGCACCTACCCACAGAAGATGTAAGACAGCAGCAGAGTTGTAGACTACATAATTCAGAGAGCTGTATTCTAGTCCTACCCTCTACATCCAATCCAAATGTGTGACCCTGGGCACACCGTGCTATCCCCCTGTGTCTCATTTACAAAATCTATCAAAACCCCCAAAAATGTGACTGACTGCTGGTGATTCAATGGTTTTTTTCCTCAGTTATTTATAAAACTTAAGTGCACCGTCTGTCTTACAATATGTTGCTCTTTACCCCCTAACTGCTGAGCCTTTTCCACCCCAGTGCTGAGCCCCTTTTTGACTATTTTACACTGTTTAAATGGTATTATTTAAACTAATGTATGTGGATATATTATCCGATTTTTAGCTGTTTTGCTTTCCTTTTATGGATTTATATATAAATCCAAATAAAGGTTTTGACTGACTGACTGACTATTTGGAGTAGTTCGAGCTTAGGCCTCCATAACTTTTTAACCAAATAAGGCAGTTTTCCCAAAAATTTTAAAACCACAATCCACTTTTTAGAACAACCAGCTCACTTACCTTAATGAAGATGAGGCGGGTCGATTTTTTAATATAACTGAAGCATTGAATGGTAACACACTGTCATTTACATACAGCACATTTCCCTTGATAATGGCCACTAGATTTGCAAAGACATACAGTTTTACTGATAAAAATATACAGCACATGAATGAAAATGTGTGAAATCGGGTTTCAGTGAATATTTATCATTTGTGCATCACCAAGTAAGTGTCTTGATTTGTTTTGACCTGCCTTTTATTAAAATTCGGCTTCCAGAACACTTCAGAATCACAAAAAAATGTGCTCCTTTATTTATTTTCTAACTGGTGGATGCGTACAGTTATTTACATTTGTTGTCTATTGCAAAATAGAAGATCCTACCTTAGCACAAAATTCTCTTTAAAAACTCCTCTTACTTTGCAGTCAGAGAAAGTAAAGTAAACACCAATCCCCATGTTAAAAGCATAAAGTAGCCTGACATTTTTCCTCTGTCTTTGAATCACTGGCAAATGTGTCAAGTTAAACACAGAATTTATTTATTGCTCTGCCTTTCACAACTCACCAAAAATTTGTTGTCGACCCACAGTTTGGGAAACACTGAAATAAGATATCCATATCAATCAATCAATCAATTTACTTTATTTGATCCAATTAAAACATAGATCATAAATGTTCACAACAAGTTAAAGATAGCAATACAAAAGGATCACATTAACAGGTATAAAAATAGAAAATATAGAATATACAAATTAGTTAGCCTCTTAAAATATCTAGGGATCGCCACTGCCACAAACTCATCTGTCCCATACAGACCCGCACAAATATGCCTCGCAATAAGCAAGGCTAAATACATCAGTTATGGAGAAATTCGCAGCCAGCATATCTTAAAAATAGGATATAATCAGTACGGCGATCATATTTAGAATCCATATGAGCAAATGCTGAAAGTCTCTTAGAACATTTGTTTGTTTAAAAGATATACCCCCGCGAGATTCCTTCTAGATAATCCATGATGTACAACACAATTAATTCTTACACCATCTAACAAAACTCTAAGTCAACAGTTTCCTCCTTCTTACACATGCCCACAGGAAAGTAGCTATTGAAAAACCTATAAATGGATTATTGAGTATTTTAAGAAAATACAGTGCAGGTAGACATTGTCTACAATTATGATGTCTTAAAATTGGTAAAATAAATCTTGCTCTTTCTTCCTTATAAAAATCTCAGAATAAAAATAGATGAAGATCTGACAGCTCTGATCTGTTGTCACATGGGCAGGTTGTCAGTTCAGTAAACCTAAATCTCCTTGCGGGAAAACCCAACATCAGCGGGATTAGGTTCAGACGAAATCTCAGCAGAATACATCTATGCTGTAGGTTCCTGATTCTCTCTAGATATGAGTACTCTCCCACTAATATGGGCGTGATCAATTGATATAACAATACTGATGTTTTTACATAATTTTTTTCCCGTCTATCATATTTTGCCTTGGATAAAAATATAGCCTTAACTTCCTTTTTTGTAATCTTTAGGCACGTACTGGGGTTAATGAATAATTCCGCTAATCCCAATGCAGTCAAAGATGACCTTACATACTGTAACCATGTGATTTTATGAGTGTTATCCAGTTTCAAGCAGTTTTTTATTATAGTTTGGGTTAGATTAACCATGTCTCTACTCCGTATTGAATGCCACAACAATATTGGTACAAGCCTTATAGTATCAGTCACATGTGTTAATCCCAATTCCAGGTGGCAGATATAGTTGGAGCACGAACTAAGGAGTGACACAACCCTCTTAATGAATCTATCCTCTAGTTGTTGGAGAGGCCATACCCCACACCCCTGCCCTATATGTTGCAGCTGGAATGGTCTTCGCACAATATACCTTTTTTTACCGGATCCATTGGTTTTGAACCCAATCTTTTAGCCAAGCTAAAGATGGCTGCCATACTTCTCTCCATCACTAGGGCCCTGTTTTCCACCATGTTTGACCAGGACTGATTTTTCTCAAACAAACCCCTAGATAATGGAAGGTATCTACCACTTCTAATCTGCGGGACCCTATATAAAAGGATGGCACTCTTTTAGGGGGAGGTACCCCTGTTAATATTACAAAAGATTTTGTTTCATTTACCCTCAGGTCCAATGTTGTCATAAAGTTCACAGAAGCTGTTATTAGGTGTTGAAGAACCACCCCTGTTCTAGCAATTAGAACCTCATCATCTGCGTAGGCCAATATCGGGAGGGTAAGGGAATCAAAAACAGGGACATCTGGTGTTGAGCTATCAAGTGCTGCCTCAACCCATTTGCATAGATCGAGAATAGAAAAGGAGTGAGAACGCACCCTTGTCTGACTCCCCTTGTTATCTGTAACAGGCGTGTACACTCCCCATTTTTACCATATCGTACATGTGCAGTGGTTTGGGAGTACAGTTGATGAATGAAATTAACTATTACTGCATCGATCCCCATCATTTCCATTAAGGTCCACAATTTAGAGTGGGTCACACAGTTGAATGTTGCTGTAAGGTCCATAAAGGCCAAAAAAGTCTGGCCGCCCTTAGCTTTAGTGTATTTTGCAATAGTCAGGCTCAGGTTCAGGCACTTATCTATTGTTCCACTGCCTCTTTGCAAGCCATACTGAGCTAGTATCATAATTCTTTTCTCCCTTGCCCACTCTTCCACCCTATGTATTAATAGGGGTGCCATCAACTTCGAGGTACTATTCAGCAGGGACATCTGTCTATAGTTCTGGGGTTTTGCTTTGTCTCTCTTTTTGTAATTTGGATTGATTATGCTGGTTTTCAAGGAGGCAAGGGGACAAACTTAGCTACAGCATTAAAAACATTTGTTAGGAGTGGGGCCCACAAGTCTTGATGCTCTAGGAAGAAGTCGATTGGTGTATCACCCTGACCAGGAGCCTTCGCACTTCTGCACTTGCTCAGCCCGTTTCTTACTTCTTCTAATGTAAATAAAATATGCTCTGTTGATACTGGAGTCAGGCTGATAGGGTCGTTCGAAAATGTATCATTTGGTCCAAAAATCTGTTCAAAATGATCCACCCAGGCATCTTCGCCAACGTTGGTGTCCAATGTTGGCTCATTGGTGTTTGTGAGAAAAGGGGCGTTAATCACATTCCAAAAATTTCTACTATTTTTAGTAATTGCTGCCAGTTCCAGATTTTCCCAGGCCTCATCCCTCAAACCTGCTTCCCTCGCAACCCTAGCTGCTTTATATGCTTTACGCAGAGTCTTTACCAAGGCCTGGTCTCTAGGTTGCGCTTTAAGAGCTCTATGCAAATCTTTTAAAGATTTTGAACAAGTTTGGTCAAACCATCGGTTTGCTGGGGCTTTGTTTAACGGTTTGGGACGAATCAGAGCAAGTTTCACTTCCTCCAGTAGTTCCGAGAACAGTAAGGACAGTATTTCGGGGCGAAGCTCAGAGTCCAGACACTTTAATACATTCTCCATATTATTAGATAAAATTTGTGGGACTATTTTTGACTTATCGATTTTTTCCCATCTTAATTGATAGCCGTTCTTTCTAGCCAAAATAGTTTTCTGTACTTTTAGTGTCGACAAAGTGCATGGAGTCTCAAGTGTCAATAAAAAAAGAATTGCATGGTTACTAAAACTGGAGAATTGGGTATCTACATGTATAATCTATCCATGAAGAGATGCAGAGACTAATACAAATTCAATTGTGGACTCGTACTGGTTACGAGTAAAAGTCTTTGTGAAATCTCCCATGGATGGGTCTACCTTGTTAATTATCTCCAAATTTCTGGCGAATAAGAACCTGTTTAGACTGTTGCCATATTCATGATGTGTGAAGTGATACATTGCGTCACCCACCATATCCACTAGGCCGCAAACGGTTTTAATTGTATATTTACATGGATAGACATTAAAATCGCCTACCCACACGATGTTAAAACATTTTTTCGCTAAAGCTCTGCTAATTTTGTTTATCTCTTTATCCATTAAAGCCACCACCGACTGCATATACTCACCAAAATTGTTGTTATAAAAATATTATTAAAAGCCAATCCTGAATATTCCCTCTCAAATAACAAGAAATGGAAATAAGGACACAGGCTCACAAATTTCTTAATTCTTATGGGCAAGGTGTTCGCGATTAAGGTCAATAAACCACCTCTCACTCTGCCTGACAGAGATGTAGTTGCTTCTGTTTGGAATGAACGGTACCCATCTACAAATATCTGGTCTATGGCCCAAGTCTCCTGTAGGCATAATATATCCTGGTTCTGCCAAAAGGTCAGTCAGTATACATTGCCCACCTTTGAACCGATGCCCGCCACATTCTAGGATGCTACCTTTAACCTCACTTTATGATCCCCTATGGGCAGCGCTAGGGGTATTAATCCTCTTGTGGAAGACACCTTAATTCCCTCATCCACGTTTTGATTTGGATCATCCGGTAGTAGTCAGTCACAAGACTCTAAATCTGTTAGAGGGGTAAATCGGTTCTCTAGCCTCAGCCCAATTCCACCTATACTGCCCGTGTTTACATTAACAATAAGGGGAGGTCCAGTCCTACCACTAAATTCTCTTCTAGGTTCATTAGATGGCAGTAAAGTGGGTCTATAGAAATACTCCAGCGGTTGCACAAAGATCTGGGTCCTAGGTAAAAGAACGTTAGAAAGTTGTCTTAGCAAGTGCCTAACTACATATTGATAGTTAAAATTAAATACAACACAATCCCCCGTTGACTCACCCCACTCTCCTTGCCATAATAATATATCTGTCCAAACCCTCATCTCTTCTTACATGATTCCTATCATGAGTAGTCAACCAGTGTAGAGTTTTATCCATGAGCTGTTCCGTTGTATCCCTTTGGCCCTCTCTCAACATTGGGACATTTAGCAAAACCAGAGCAAGCGCAAAAGCAGCGGGGGGAAGGTCTAATGTCTGGTATAATTGCTTAATGTGCCCTACCACTCCCCCATATGTCCTCAAGTCCGCAGTCTTTATTGTTTCTCCCCTAGCTTCCTTTTCACTCTGACTAACATTTAATCTGGTCAGTTTCATTTTTTCCCCTTCCACAGATTTATCATAATATACGGCGGTTGGAGAACTGGGGGGACTTGGGTGAGAGGAAAGACACCTGGGAGCGGGGCCGTAGTGTTTTATGAATTTGATGGATTGAGGACCGATTCCCCGCCTATTAAGTTCCCTTGTGTGCACAGACCACTTCCTGAAGCCAAGGTTGATGGGATATTCTAACCTCCCACCCCTATAACCCCATTCTTAACAAGCGTATTTAGGCTTTCCTCCATCCTCGTTAGTCTATGTGAAAATGGCTGGAGCAAGAGGGAAACCAAATTTTCTAACCTTAACCATATGTCCTCATCTTTCATTAACAGGGAGTCTTTATCAGATGTGGTCAACTTAGTGTTCTTTGCCCCGTCTGTTGATCTAGACGCTCTTGTAACTCTCGAGGATTTCGTGGGTTTTGACTTTACGTTCCATCCACCCCTTTTCCTCTTGACCACTGGTTGGATAGTTCGTTCAGATAATGAGGGGGGACCCAACTTCAGACAGACTCACGAAGGAACTACTAGATGAAGCAGGAAGATCCTCGCTCCCAGTCATTAGAGTAATATCAGGTCGGGCGTCAAGAATAGGTAATGTCGGGCTCAAACTTTGTTTGCCCTCTTCTAGAGAGAGGCGACACTCAGTGAGCTCTATCTCTTGGGAAAGGATGTTCGCAGCCTTGATAGAAAGGCATCAAGGGTATTAACTATTGCCCCCCCTGGCTGTTTGTTCATTGCCTTTCGCTTACCCATCCTGAGCAGGCCCCTTTGTGGCTGTATGAAATAAAAAGAACCTCCATCTTACACAGTTCAGAGGGGCAGACCAGCTCCAATGGGCCTGCCCCTGTGCACTTTTAAGCCTGTGAAGAGACCTATAGGGTGGCGGGAGATGTAGCCCCCAACGGTGCAGCTCAAAAGCAGTCACGCCTCTCCCCCCCTCTCTGTTATCAATTTCGAGCTTGTGTTGGCTAACACCAGTCAATACAGGTGCTTCTGCAACATGGAAGGGATGGGCCTGTAATGTCCTTCATACAGCAGGTGTAGGACTTAAAGTATGGGACTCCCTGATACCCCCAGGGTGGGACAGAGCCAGGCACTACTTCTTCTGCACTAAGCGGTGCTGCCGTGACAATTAACAGGCAATATAACTGCTGCCAGCCAAGCCTCACAGTGTCCAGTAACATACCAGAGCGGGCCGACGCCTCCAAACAACGGCGGTATACCACAGAGTCAGAGTAGCAGCTCCCGACTCCTCCTTTGTGCCCTTCCACAATTAACATGAAAAAGCCTCATCCCCTCCCATAGGCTTCAACAAACGTGGAGAAATACACAAATTCGGGTCACGATCAGTGCACAGTGCCCCTTTGAAAGCTGCTATCACGACACTCCAGAATACATACAATGGCTTGACGAGGGCTGGTGAGTCGAAGGGTGCAGGAATGCTGCACCGCCACAAGGCCACTGCAAAGCCGCCTACCTACTCTGATATGCTCCAGCGATGGACAATCCCAGTCCATGGCTGTACCTCACGGCAAGATATGTGCCGTCAATCTCCCTTCTGAGCAGTCCGCTCAAGCCTCTTGTGCCACATCCAGAAATCCTCTTCAGTACAAGATAGGATGGAGTCAGAGAACAGGGGAGCAAGCGGGGGAGCCAGCTATGAAACACCGGTAGAAATCCAGACTTCCCAGTCTAGAGCGAGATGGGGTGCATTACACGCTAGCCATCTTGGAATCCTGCAACCACCTCAAATTTGCGTACTTTTTTTCCAATATCCTAGAAATTCTAAAGGTTTACAGTTTTGTGGATGCTGCTGGCAAAGACCAAGAAAATAGCCAAAATATAGGTATATTTTGAGGTTTTTGGGGGAAAATAGGAAAATTATGTGCTCCAGATAAAAGTGTCTGTTCTCGTTTCAAAAAATGGCATCAATGAACAGTTTGCTGTGCTGAAGTCACTATCTTCCCAGTTTTCAGTAGCATGCAGAACTGAATGAAAAAGCTATTCTTTTTACCACAATTTTGGCATTTTTCTAAGAGATAGCCCATTTTCCTATTTTTGTACTCTCAACCTATTTCCAGTTTGTGTTGAAAACCAGTATGAAACCCATGTCAGATCCAGGAAACATATACATTTCTGAGTAGTAGACAACATATTTAATTCATAAAGGTATATTTGTAGATCCCTCAAAGTTTTCTCAAATCAAATCAATTGATGAAATAAAGAAATACTGAAAATGAGTAGGAAAAAAATGACAATTTGTGACAACGTTTTCATCTGCAGCTTTTTGCCATGATGTCCGATTTCCAAAAGTAGTATGCCATTAAGTCCTCTGGACCCTTCTAGTTCTGAGAATATATAGGGTTTGCTGGTGCTCCAAGAACCCAAGGTACCCAGAGCTAACATCTGAGCTGCACTGTACAATGGTTTTTCATTATGTACAGAGTATAGACCAATTCATATGGTGAAATATGTTGTGTGAAAAATGAGTATCAAGGAAACCTATGTTTTTCTGAAATGGGTGCAAGTTTTAGAGGGAATCTTTCAAAATGTGTTCTTTCTTACACACTTGCTTATATTTGGAAGGCACAAATGCAGCAAAATCCAATTGGTAATAACAAATGTTGTACTACCTTATGCTCCCACAAGTCTTCCGATAAATATGGTACCTCGCTTGTATGGGTAGGCATAGTGTCCACAAAAGGAAATGGGCCAAAACACAATATTGATGCATTACAGTTTTCCAATATGGGTAGCTGTGGATTTCTACATATTCAAGAACTAGACCCCCTGGGAAATCGAGAGTGGGGTAATATGTGTGGCTCTCACCAGATTTTCTTACCCAGAATTCCTTGCAAATCCCAAAGTTTGACTAAAAACCCATTTACCTCACATTTCTATGATGGAAAATTATTGAATCTGCATGGAGCCACAAACTTCCTTCCACCCAGCATTCCCCGAAGTAGCTTGATAAAAATGGTACCTCACTTGTGTGGGTAGGCCTAGTACCAGCTACAGGAAATGGCCAAAAATGCAACATTGATACATCACATTTTTCTACTCAAAACTGACACACTTTTCACAAAGTAGGTAGCTGTGGATTTTGGGCCATAGTTCAGCTGGCAGCTATAGAAACCTAGCAAACTATACACCTGGGGGAATACAGGGTAAGGTGCCCTGCATGGCTCTCACCAGTTTTTCTTTACCCAGAATCCCCTGCAAACTTCAAACTTTGACTGAAAAGAAAGAAATGTTCCTCACATTTGTGTGATGGAAAGTTCTGTAAACTGTGGAGAGCCACAAACTTCCTTCCATCTAGCAATCTCCCACATTTTCTGATAAAAAATATACCTCTGATGTGATGCAGTGGTTCAGAGTGTGATGCTCCGATTCTACTCCAGCAAAAGGGTCAGTGCACCAGTTCTGCTTCACACGGACTGGAGATGCGTTGATTTCTCAGGTGCAATTATCTGGATCCACTTCCAGTGAACCAGACACAGGAGCAGGTGTAGAAACCTTGACAGCCCTGAGTTTCAAACAACAGGAGGCAAGCCAACAAGCCCTTGAAGATCACTTTGGTTGCAAGGCAGAGCCTAACTCTCCTCAGCAGGGTCAGAGAGCAGCCTGCGACAAGGCAGCACAGCAGAAAAACAGGCCTTCCAGGTCAGCAGTCCAGCAGATTGTCAATCCCTGATGCAGCACAGCAGTTCTTCTGACGGAGTCCAGTTGTAGGTCCAGAAGTGTTTGGTTTGGAGAGGTCAGAGACCCAGTACTTATACCCAGTTGTGCCTTTAAAGTGGGGGTGTCTTCAAAGAAGTGTCTTTGACATACAGAGAAGTCCTTTCTTCCCAGCCCTATCTCCAGACTATCAGTAGTGGGTAATCAGCCCTTTGTGTGGGGACAGGACACTACAGATTCAGTTGCCAGTGTCAGCTCTTTCCTCCCTTCCTGTTCAGGAAGGACCATCAGAATGCAGATGAGTGCTCAGACACACCTAACCTTCTTGTACTTTTAGCTGTCTAGAAGGAATGCACAAAGTGAAGCTATCACCTACCCCAGAAAGGTATTGGAGGCAGGCAGCAGGCACACAGAGTAGTAGGACCAGAGAAATGTCCACTTTCTAAAAGTAGCTTTTCTAAAAGAGTAATGTTAAATCCAACTTTACTGGTAAAGCGGATTTATTATTACCATGCCAATGATATAAAACATGATACAGCTACTCCTTTTTAATCAGGAATTACAACTTAAAAGTATATTAAGGAATTCCCAATGTTAACCTATGCGAGGGTCAGGCCTCAAAGTAGTGAAAAATGATTTTGGGTGTTTGTCACTACCAGGACTTGAAAAACTTGAAAGAGCATGCTCCACCTTTTACTTACACCACACCCTGCCCTATTGGCTACCTAGGGACTACCTTGGGGGTGACTTATGTGTAATAAAAAAGGGGAGTTTATGGCTCGGCAAAGGATTTCAAATGCTAAGTCAGACAGTAGAATGCACACACAGGCCCTTAAGTTTTGAAAGGTTACTTGTGTGGGTGGCACAATCAGTGCTGCAGGCCCACTAGTTGCACTTAATTTACAGGCCCTGGGTATGTGGTATACCTCTTTACAAGGGACTTATAAGTAAACTAAAAATGACGATTGTGTATACACCAATATTACCATGTTTCGGGGAGAAGCACGTGCACTTTAGCACTGGTCAGGAGCGGTAAAGTGCTAAGAGTCCTAAGGCCAACAAAAAGAATCAGCAAAAAGAGGAGGTAAGCAGGATAACAGTTTGGGGGAAGTCCACCCTAAGGATGACAGGTCTAACAGAAATTATCGCTTAATAAATGTAATAAGGTACCTACAATGCTATCCTATGGGTAAGGTAGGCCTTGCAGTAGTGTCTAGGACATGTGAAACTAAAAAAGCACATGCCCAACATTTTAAATACACTGCATCCTGCTCCTGCATATAATTTTTATTCAACAATTTTATTGCCTTATTGTTATTGAGTATGTTGGGAGCAGCATAGCGAAAAATGTTTGAATAATGTTTTAAGCTTTTCTCTTTTATATGGATTGTAATGATTTAATTAATCAAACAATAAAGTAATATCCACAGGGAAAACACTGCACTCTGCCTTCTGGGCTGTCCAGGGCCTATCCTTGGGGAGACTTATATGTTAGAAAAAAAGAAGGTTTGGACCTGACAAAAGGTTTGTTTTGCCCGGTCAAAATGGCAATTTAAAACTGCACACACAGGCTGCAATGGCAGACCTGAGACATGTCTAAAGTACTACTCAAGTGGGTGGCACAATGAGTGCTACAGGCCCACTATTAGCATTTAATTTACAGGGTAGTGTCACTTTACTAGGGACTTATTAGTAAATTAAATATGCCGCTTGGGTAAAAGCCAATTCAACCATGTTTTAAGGAGAGAGCAACCTCACTTTAGCACTGGTTAGCAGTGGTAAAGTGTGCAGAGTCCTAAAGCCTTATAAAACAAAGTCAGCAACACAGGAGGATGGAGGGCAAAAAGTTAGAGGAGAACCACACCAAGGATGCCAGGTCTAAAAGTCTTCCATTCACTACCCTTGTGCCTAACCATCCCTGCTGTGTCATATACACTTTCCCAGAGAGGAGGAGTATTTAGGTGGTGACATTGGTGGGATCCTCCTCTCTGCTTCATCCATAATGTTTTAATATTATTTTTGGGGTTGTATTTAATACATATTTCCAGGAGACGTAAATATCAGGAATTAAATATTGTGACATGCAACTATTATGATGCACAAATATTGTTGACCAGAATATTGTATTTTGAAGTAATATTGTTTTGAAGAATATCAACGTTTTTAATATTGTTTTTAGTAATATACTGGCACATGCATCAAGCATAATTGCACTGGCAAAAATTGCAAAAATGCAAAATAGGCCGTTAGCGCACGCAAAGCAAAACTTTCCAATGCATCATCCTAAATACCGAAAAAACTAGAGAATCGCAAAAAAAGCCCACGCAAATTTAGCGATTAGCAAAATAGTGCAACCATAATAGCGAAACATACAATTGCTCCCGCAAATAGCGATGAGCAAATAAAGAGTCGCAAAGCAATGCATCAAAAATCGCAATTAGCGAATTCAATGAAAAACGCTATTTAGCAAGAGCAGAATAAGGGGAATCTCAACCAGGAGGTAAAGTAAAAAAACCACACAAAAAAAAAAATAGGTGCTAGCTATTCGGAACCCTTGAAAAATGCCTCAGGAGACCCCGTAAGCCTTTCACAATGGCAGCCATCTATGTGCTGGCAAGGAGGATGAGGATCAATGCAGCAGCCCAGCGCAGGAGGAGGATACAGGAGAGGGTATTCCGAGTGCGCATAACATTGCTGGGCCAAAATGAGGATGAAATATATGATAAGTACCGGTTGAACCGTGCAATGATAATGCGCCTCATTGCAGATTTGGAACCCCTGCTGCAGCACCAGACCCGTAGGACCAATGCCATCCCTGCACATGTACAGGTCCTATGCAGACTGCGATACAAAAGGGGATGATGGACGGAACGTTTGAGCCAATCAAACACTCACCCACAGTCAACTGATCTGGGTATAATCCATCATCATTCTTTAGCTCACTCCACCACCCCAGTTCAGACATGGCCATATGCAAATCAGTCTGACCCTGTGCCTCATGGGAACAGTCCAGCCCGAACTGCCAAGCCATGTCTTCCCTGGACCGGAAACAAGCATCCTAGGACCGGTTTCTGGCATTTCAGCCGTCATCAGCCAGGCTTGCTTGAATCCAGTGGCAAAGTGAGCAAGGGACCCACGTCTGGGCATACCCCTGCCAACTTAGGGCGAACAAAGCGATACAAAGGGGATGATGGACGGAGCGTTTGAGCCAATCAAACACTCACCCCCAGTCAACTGATCTGGGTATAATCCATCATCATTCTTTAGCTCACTCCACCACCCCAGTTCAGACATGGCCATATGCAAATCAGTCTGACCCTGTGCCTCATGGGAACAGTCCAGCCCGAACTGCCAAGCCATGTCTTCCCTGGACCGGAAACAAGCATCCTAGGACCGGTTTCTGGCATTTCAGCCGTCATCAGCCAGGCTTGCTTGAAATCAGTGGCAAAGTGAGCAAGGGACCCACGTCTGGGCATACCCCTGCCAACTTAGAGGCGAACAAAGCGATACAAAGGGGATGATGGACGGAGCGTTTGAGCCAATCAAACACTCACCCCCAGTCAACTGATCTGGGTATAATCCATCATCATTCTTTAGCTCACTCCACCACCCCAGTTCAGACATGGCCATATGCAAATCAGTCTGACCCTGTGCCTCATGGGAACAGTCCAGCCCGAACTGCCAAGCCATGTCTTCCCTGGACCGGAAACAAGCATCCTAGGACCGGTTTCTGGCATTTCAGCCGTCATCAGCCAGGCTTGCTTGAATCCAGTGGCAAAGTGAGCAAGGGACCCACGTCTGGGCATACCCCTGCCAACTTAGGGCGAACAAAGCGATACAAAAGGGGATGATGGACGGAGCGTTTGAGCCAATCAAACACTCACCCCCAGTCAACTGATCTGGGTATAATCCATCATCATTCTTTAGCTCACTCCACCACCCCAGTTCAGACATGGCCATATGCAAATCAGTCTGACCCTGTGCCTCATGGGAACAGTCCAGCCCGAACTGCCAAGCCATGTCTTCCCTGGACCGGAAACAAGCATCCTAGGACCGGTTTCTGGCATTTCAGCCGTCATCAGCCAGGCTTGCTTGAATCCAGTGGCAAAGTGAGCAAGGGACCCACGTCTGGGCATACCCCTGCCAACTTGGGGCGAACAAAGCGATACAAAGGGGATGATGGACGGAGCGTTTGAGCCAATCAAACACTCACCCCCAGTCAACTGATCTGGGTATAATCCATCATCATTCTTTAGCTCACTCCACCACCCCAGTTCAGACATGGCCATATGCAAATCAGTCTGACCCTGTGCCTCATGGGAACAGTCCAGCCCGAACTGCCAAGCCATGTCTTCCCTGGACCGGAAACAAGCATCCTAGGACCGGTTTCTGGCATTTCAGCCGTCATCAGCCAGGCTTGCTTGAATCCAGTGGCAAAGTGAGCAAGGGACCCACGTCTGGGCATACCCCTGCCAACTTAGGGCGAACAAAGCGATACAAAGGGGATGATGGACGGAACGTTTGAGCCAATCAAACACTCACCCCCAGTCAACTGATCTGGGTATAATCCATCATCATTCTTTAGCTCACTCCACCACCCCAGTTCAGACATGGCCATATGCAAATCAGTCTGACCCTGTGCCTCATGGGAACAGTCCAGCCCGAACTGCCAAGCCATGTCTTCCCTGGACCGGAAACAAGCATCCTAGGACCGGTTTCTGGCATTTCAGCCGTCATCAGCCAGGCTTGCTTGAATCCAGTGGCAAAGTGAGCAAGGGACCCACGTCTGGGCATACCCCTGCCAACTTAGGGCGAACAAAGCGATACAAAAGGGGATGATGGACCGGAGCGTTTGAGCCAATCAAACACTCACCCCCAGTCAACTGATCTGGGTATAATCCATCATCATTCTTTAGCTCACTCCACCACCCCAGTTCAGACATGGCCATATGCAAATCAGTCTGACCCTGTGCCTCATGGGAACAGTCCAGCCCGAACTGCCAAGCCATGTCTTCCCTGGACCGGAAACAAGCATCCTAGGACCGGTTTCTGGCATTTCAGCCGTCATCAGCCAGGCTTGCTTGAATCCAGTGGCAAAGTGAGCAAGGGACCCACGTCTGGGCATACCCCTGCCAACTTAGGGCGAACAAAGCGATACAAAAGGGGATGATGGACGGAACGTTTGAGCCAATCAAACACTCACCCCCAGTCAACTGATCTGGGTATAATCCATCATCATTCTTTAGCTCACTCCACCACCCCAGTTCAGACATGGCCATATGCAAATCAGTCTGACCCTGTGCCTCATGGGAACAGTCCAGCCCGAACTGCCAAGCCATGTCTTCCCTGGACCGGAAACAAGCATCCTAGGACCGGTTTCTGGCATTTCAGCCGTCATCAGCCAGGCTTGCTTGAATCCAGTGGCAAAGTGAGCAAGGGACCCACGTCTGGGCATGCAGCCTGCACCTACTAGCGTCAGGCAGTTTTCAGGGGGTAGTAGCCGTAGCCGGAGGTGTATCCCAAAGCGCACTGTCACGCTTCTTCCGAAAATTCCTTGACGCCATGTTGACAATGATACACACCCACATCACCTTCCCCACAACCCCACAGGAGTTGACCCAGACTAAACTGGAGTTCTACCAGGTGGCACATTTTCCACATGTTATCGGATGCATTGACTGCACGCATGTCCCCATCTGTCCACCAGCAGCCAACGAGTACATCTTCCGGAACAGGAAGTCGTACCACTCTATCAATGTGCAGGTCGTGTGCAATGCAAAGCATATAATAACGGACATCGTGGCACAGTTTCCAGGGAGCACACATGACTCGTATATATTCCGCCACAGTGGCATCCACAGGCGTCTGCTATGGGGTGAATGTGGCGAAGGACACCTACTTGGTACATACATATATCTAGTTGCTACATCATGTAACAAAATGTAATAGCATTACTGTGGCTAACCTTTGCCTTCCACCCTGTAGGTGACAGCGCATATGCCCTGCGCGAATATATCCTGACACCATACCTCAACCCAGCCACACCACAGGAACTGAGGTACAACGCGTCACACATAAGCACAAGGAATGTGGTAGAACGGACATTCGGCATACTGAAAAGTCGTTTTCGCATCCTCCATAAGACTGGTGGTGCATTGCAATATAGCCCCGAAACCTGCTGCAGGATTGTTGCTGTATGTGCTATGCTGCACAACATTGCCACCAGAAGGGGCATTACCATTGAGATGGACAACAGTGACTCGGATGGTGAAGAGCAACCACCCGCACAACACCGACAGGCGCATGTGGCAAACACTGCAGAGGGTCAGAGGAGACGTGCACACATCACACAACATCATTTTTGAGGTAGGTAAGAATGAGCCATGACAAACAAATGCTGTACGTAAATATTTATTAACATGAGCACATGTCAAACTTGAGACGTGCAGTTAGGAATTTTGGAAGGTGATTGCATTGGTCTATAAAGTCAAAATAAAACTGTACTCAGCACTGGAGGGCAATCACCAAGTAGAAATTGACCATGGTTACCCCACCATGGCCAAAAAGGAGTATATGCCTGGCTAGCGCCTCTTGCCACGTACCCCCAGCCTCCTGTCGCCTGCCTCTGCACCATCACCCTGACGTGCTCCTGTGGATGTTGAGCTGCGCGAACTGCGCCTCCTGTTAGTGGTCACTGGCACGGGTAGGCTACTCAGGCTAGAGGCCTCCTCACTCCCCTCCTCCCCTTCCAGGTGGATGGCACTCACAGTCCCGGACTGGATGTGTTCCACAGCAGTGGTGACTTGTCCTAAGGACCTGGCAACATCCACACAGAAATGGCCTAGATCAATCTGCATTGACACGGAGCGCCGTGCCAATATCGCAGTGGTATTACAGAGCTTGTTGATGGCCCTGGTATTCGCTGACATGCAGATCAGGCTCTGGTGATGCCTTCACCGCATCATGCATTGTCCTGCAAGCACTGCACGGGTGAGCTCCTGTAAGCTCAAGTTTGTCTGGCGATTCCCCTCAGCAACCACTGATGTTAGTTCGCACACATTGCCTGCCATTGTGCTTATGTTTTTGGCCAGCTTTGTCATCTGAATATTTATTGTGCCCATGTGTCTCCCCTGCAGGCGCTGCACACGTAGCATCGGAGACTCCACGCCACCATATACATTTGGGACCTGCTCATCATGTGCCGCAATACGGGCCCTGGACCTGCGCCGTCGTCCTGTTTGGAGCTGTGCCGGTGTTGTAGTTGGTGAAGGGACACGTGGCTGGCTGGGTGATGTAGTGGGTGCTGGAGTCTGATCGGATTCCATTTCTACCAGTGAGGGTACATGTGCCCTGCGTTTTGGTGGTGGGGGTGGTGTGTTTTCTGGGACCACAGGAGTCTCTGCATTCATCTCTGCAGGTGTTTCTGAGATGACGAGCTGGTCGCTATCGTCGGAGTCTGCCTCCGCTGCATCTGTGATGTGGAACAGTGCAGTGTTAGTCTTGTATTATCCTGATTCTGTTTATCATTTGGCAAACTTATTTCAAAATAAATCACTGACTTAAACACACTGGCTGGCATGCAGTATTGGTATGTTTAATTAACCGTGTTAGCTTTTGAATGACCACTTGACTGACATGACTACAACTCCCATGATGCATTTTGTGTATGAGGTAATACGTGGCATGGGGTTTTACCTGTACACTGTGATTTGCCTGGGGGATTGTGCACGGTTATACAGTACGCAGAGGATTAGCGCTTGCATGCATCTTACCTTGTGAAGTTCTGCTGTGCCGGATGTGTCCAATTGTGTCACTCCGACGACTGCCTCAGGCTCAATTGTCCCCTCAACAAGGTCCTCCAGGGCTGTGTTTGCGGGTGCATTCGATAGACCCCCTCCTGTGCCAGCTGCTTCCTTCACCCTTTCTGCTATGCGCTCCTTTGCGCGTTTCCTCAGGTCATACCACCTTTTCTTCAGTTCCTCAATGCTGCGGTGTGTGACTCCCACAGCATTAACTTTTTCCTTTATGCGCAGCCATATTTTGCACTTCACAGCCTCTGGCACCTTCAGGGACAATTTCCCAAACAGTTTGTCGTGACTTCTGCTGACACCTTCAATAAGGTGTTCAAGTTCCCTCTCAGAGAACTTCAGCTTCCTCTTCCTAGGCGTGGCACTCTTCCCTGCATCATTTTTTTCCATCCTGTGTCTGGGAACAGTAGCTGGATGCAGAGTGTGAGGTTTCTCAGCTCAGCTTCAGGTCTCTGCCTCCTCCTCTGAGCTCCTCAGGGCACTGAATGAAGCATGGACTGGATGACTTCCTGGTTGTGATGTCATCAGCCTGCTTCCAGTGCGACCCGTTTTTTGCGATTTCGGTATTAGCGATTTCGGTATTAGCGATTTTGCAAATACTGAAATTGCAAATACAATGAATCGCTTTTTTTTCTGATGTCATGTGTTTGCGACTCGCAATTGTGTTCTCGGTCCCTTTTTAGCGATTTATTGCAAATCGCTATTTAATAGCGATTATAATGATGCATTCCATTTAGCGGATTTTTTTTTGCGATTCCTTATTTATCGCAAATAAGGAATCGCATTTTTGGGGTTTGATGCATAGTTGTCAAAAATATCATTTTTTAGTTATTTTAATGTGTTTTAGTTGATAAATTCATTTGATGTGTTATTATTGTTTATATAAATCTTAATCTTTTTTTAAATATAGCTTGTAATTTTAAGTGATTTTAATTTTTTATTTAATTATTAATATTAATTTATAGTGTTGTAGTGGGTTGTTTGGTTTGTAGGAGGACAGGTTGGGAAACTAATTCAGGAATAATTAATTATGAAATATTTAACACATTTTACTTAATTAAATGAGTGTATGATTGTTATTTATTATGTAGATTATCTAATACTGATTTATGTTCATTATATGTTATTTGTGAGCTCTTAGGTTAGTCGGGGTCTCTGTGGGAAGTTAAATAATAATTAATTGACAATGAATTATTAATATTTTATTCATTTTTATTTGCTTTTAAATTATGTAATTTATGGACTACTTACTTATTTTACTATTTACTTATATTTGTTTCATTTTACTAATATTTTCGATTTGTGAGCTGCAATTTTTGTAGGGGTCTAGAGTTGGACGTTAACTAAGTAATAATAAATTAAACAATTAGGAATTGTTAATTAATTATTTCATTGATTTTTAATTATGTAAATTATGGAACACTGATTTTTTTCACTTTCATTTTAGTTGCGGGCAGCTAGGTTTGTACATATATAGGGTGGAAGGTTAATTAAGCAATAATTATTATTTGTAAATGAATCATTTCATTGAATTTTAAATATGTAAATTATGGAATACTCAATTATTTTACTTATATTTTAATTGCGGGCTGCTAGGTTTGTGTAGGTTTATGGTGGGTTGTTAATCAAGTATTACTTATTTAACAAATAATTCTTCATTGTTATTTAATTGATTTTAAATATGGTAATTATGAAATACTTATATTTTGAAGTTATATTTAAGGAGCGGGCTGCTAGGTTTGTAGGGGGATAGGGTGGGAAGTTAATTAATTAATATTTGAATAACAACTATTTACTAATTGATAACTAAATATTTTATTGACTAGTAATAATGTAAATTGATTAATTGTTTTTTTTTAATACACACACACACATATATATATCTACATCCAATTTCTCCGCTCAATCCACCTCGAAGTTGGACAAAAACACGAGCACGGACAGCAAAGTAAGTGCTGATATTCTTTATTATCGGTAGTCCGCCATTACGCGTTTCAGCCCGTCCGGGCCTTGATCACATGACAAGCGCTACACATTTTTCATGCTTTTTAAAGTGACAGAGTGCTTTGTGCCAATCATACGATTCATGGAGGTCAAAGACATACTATTAAATAACATAGTATCTCGGGTATATAATTTATAAAATCATTTTCAATTAAAATCTTCATTAAAAATGTTTATAAAAGCAATCAATAAATACTTTAATGCTAAAATTTCTTTAAATATGATAGAAGAAATAGCAGCATAAATGTTTCGCTTAAATGCGTTGTTTTGCATTCATTTATAACTTCTGATGTTCACTGTAAATCAGCCATTAAGCCTCTCCCTACCATGGTTCTTATTTTGTTAATTCGGATCTCATAAACAAAAATCGAACAACATCATCATGATTATATAAATCTAATCAATTTTTAGAATCATTGTATGAATAAAGTGCTAGTGCTCAATATGTTGTTTTAGTGCAAAAACCTGAGAATAAAGTGCATGTCACCTCCTGAAGTGCATTTGTGTGTTTTATTTAAAAAACCATGATGGATATGGTTAGGGGTTTTAGCAGCAGATGACTGATGGAGAATTAACATGCCAGTGTTTCACAATCTTGGTTTAAATACCATGTGTTCGCCTATAGCACTTTCTGTTTTTCAATAAATACTTATACAATGGATACTTATATATAAAAAAGCCATACCATAAATATTATTACAAAGAAACCCTCATCTTGGCTGTATTGTGCCTGATCTAAGAACAACTCCCTTTGTTGACTTTCCAGTGTCGTTGCATTATGATAATTGTGAGCTACAGACAAGTATATGAATCTTCTGTAGTATTGAGACCTCCTGGGCTCTTAGTGTCTAACTCCAGAATATATTGAGTTTCTAGTTTTCTCAATGTGCCTTCTCTATTTCCCCCTCTTCTATTTATGGGTACTGCGTCAATAATATAATATTTTAAATGTTCCAAGTTGTTCGCGTGTTTTTCCCTGAAGTGTTGAGCAACTGGATAGGTGGGATCACTGTTGGTAATTGCCCGTATGTGCTGGAGTATTCGTTTGTGTGCTTGGAGTTTAGTACTCCCCACATAGCGTAGGCCACATGAACACTTCAGCACATACACCGCATAATCTGTTTTGCACGTTAACTGTTTGGTGATATTCCGTTCCTTATTGCTAAAAGGGATACTATAAGAGATTTTATTTATCCCATGTTGACAAGCTTTGCAGTCCGGCATTTTGTGAATCCCTTGCGCTTAGCCAGCCAGGTCGTCTGTTCTGACAGTTCTGGACTACTTTTCACTAAGCAGTTACTCATTGAGGGAGCTTTTCTATGTGTCACTGACAGATTTTTGGGCAGTGTTGGACCAATCACTGGATCACTGAGGACTATCGGCCAGTGTTGTCTAATGATCTTCCTCAGTGATCTGTCCTGTTTATTAAAGGCCATAATCATCCTAAGTTCTCCGCTGGCTTTTATATGTCTGTTTTCTCTGTCTGTACTGTCTCTTGAGATACAGGGAGTGGTCCTGTCTGTCTCAGGAAATGTATTTTTAGACCCCAAAAGTTCTAGTCTATTCAGACTTTGTGTTTTAGATATGGCTGTTTCTAATGTCTTCACCGAGTCCCCCCTTTCTAGAAACCTGTTCTTACTTGCTTCTTGTGCTATGTTGAGTTCGTACTGAGTGCTACAGATTCGTTTAAGTTGCTGCATTTCACCGTATGGTATACTTTCCACTAAATGTTTTGGGTGAAAGTTTGTTGCGTGCAATAGTGTATTGCCCGCTGTAGCCTTTCGGTGTATTTTGGTCTCCACTTTGTCATTCTCAATAAAAACCTGTACATCCTTGTCACTGATTGTAGCGGTAAAATTCAAGTTCAACTCATTGGTGTTAATCTCAGAAACAAATTTCATGGCACTCTCATGTGTACCTTTCCAAATTATGAACAAATCGTCTATAAAACAAAGCCATAATTGTACATTGTTCTTTAAATACTCAGAGTGTGTTTGACCTAGTGCCAGCTCCTCCCACCAGCCCATGTGTAAACATGCATATATTTATATTTACATTTACATTAATTAATAATTTTTGTATTAAGAGTTGAATATCTTTTCTACATTCATGGGGTTACTCATATATGTAATGTGTTTGAAGTGAAGTACTTTCCCTACTCTTGCTTAGACTGCAGTAGGAATTGTAAAATTAACCTCTTCACACTTCAACCCTTTTCCTATTGTTGTGCTGTTTGGCTTGGAAATAGTATATTTCACCGCTCCAAAATCCAACGCTTTCCCTACTGTTGATCTCTTTGGAGTGGGAATAGTAAATATTACCCTAAAAAATCCAACGCTTTCCCTACTGTTGCCCTGTTTGTAGTGAGAGGAGCAAGTTTAACCTCTCCAAAGTCCAGCACTTTCACAACTGTTGTGTTATTTGGAGTGGGTATGGTAAATGTAACCCCCCTGAAGTCCAAGACTATCACCACTATTGCCCCATTTGGAGTGGGAATTGTATATTTAGCCCTTCCGAAATACAATGCTTATATATATATATCCAAATATCCTCACGCCGCTGCGCAAAGAAGAGCTGCACTCCGGAATTATACGGAAAAAAGATTGTTTATTGACTGACACGTTTCAACCAGCGTGGTCTTTGTCAAAGTCACTTCGCATACCCGGAAGTGCTTCATTTTCTACAGACAATTCATTGCATTAGTGATAAACACAGAAAAAATACTTTTTAGAGCATGATACATTTCATGATAGATTTCATGGGAAAACAGACTGCCCGAGTCGCGAGGACAGTTTACAAAGTTACATGCATCTATACTACATCCTTGATTTCATAAGCATTACTACAGACAGTATTATGTATATTTAGGATGTATTGCCCGATGCATTCTGCAAAGGAATTAATGCGTGTTAGTAACACCTTGTTGGTAGTTCCCTACCCAGTAGCTGAATCCTACATTAGTTACTGTATCTAACAGTAATACAACGGAATATCCGCTTATGAGAGCTTTCCCCCTCCTCTATAAAGGGTCACGTGACTACCGCTTATGTAAAGGTTATTAAGGCATACCTTTCAAAGAAACTTTTAGAAGAGGGTGATTTTCCATACAAGTGTAATAGAACGGGCGATGAAATTTAATTTCCGTTACCCGGTATGTGCCAAGTGGCATCCCAGTGTGGGGTTCCTTCCTTTCCTTGTCACTCCCTATTTCCCATGACTAATATCTCAGCCCTTTATCGATCAAATTATAAAAGTAAAAAATAAAGCAAAAATGTCAAAATTAAAGGGCATATGCTACCCGATTTCATTCCCTATCCCTACTTCGCCGCGCATTAAAAAAACAGTTTATGTCCAAAAAACAGGAAGCCACCGTGGGTTTTCTATCTGGCCACTACCCTAGATGGACGTGGAGCTCCTCATCATGGTTGAGGCCACCAGGGTATCTGCTGTGAAGTCGGATGATATATTCAGACTCCATGCGCCTCAACTTGCGTTCCCGGTCTCCACCTCTCGCATGCAATGGGATCCTGTCAACACCAAAATATGAGATTTTAGAACAAATATCTGTGACCTTTCCATGTACTTGTTCACAATGTTTGGCTACACCGTATGTTAAATCTTTATTTCTGATTGCTCGCAGATGTTCGAGGGCCCTCTTTTTTACCGGGAAGGTGGTGCTTCCCACGTATCGCAGGCCGCACATACATACCAAAACATACACCACGTGGTCACTGTTGCAGTTGATAAACTTGTGTATTTTTGCTGTTTTCCCAGTGGGGTGACTATATCTCTTCATATTGGAACTATTGGCACAGGCTTTGCACTTCCCACATCTGTGGAATCCAGGAAGCTCCCTCAGCCAAGATACGGGGGTTACCCCGCCCTGTGTCATGTGACTGTGAACCAAAATGTCTTGTAAGGAATTACACTTACGGTACGTCACGTGTGGGCTGGGATTGACTAATCTACCAATTGTCACATCTGCTCTAATCAAGTGCCAATGTCTCCGTATGGTTTGATGAATGGCCTTTGACTCATGGTTGTATGTAGTGATCAACCTCACCTCCTGCTTGTTCTCATCTCTGACTCTGGGAGTTAGTAGGCTACTCCTGTCTCTTTTTGCTACTTTATTGACAGCTGCCCTAATGGTTCCTCCTGAGTATCCCCTGGTTTTGAATCTGCCCACCATTTTTGCCTCCTCCTCACCGTATGCCATTTCTGTGCTGCAGTTCCTCTTAGCCCTTAAAATCTCTCCATATGGGATGCTTCTCTTAAGGTGGCTCCTTGCATGCAGGATACTATTGCCCGCTGTTGCCTTTCTGAAAAGCCTGGTATGACTAGTGTCCTCCCTCACTTCTACATGTACATCCAGGAACTCAATGCTGTTGGGGTATATCTTACTAGTGAAACTCAGATTCAGATTGTTGTCGTCTAAGCCTGCGATAAATGCTTCCAAAAGATCCTGTGGACAGTCCCATATCAGAAAAATATCGTCAATGTAACGCATCCACAGGATCAAATGGTTTGCACAGTCTTCATTAGCCTCATTCCAAATATGTTCAGCCTCCCACCACCCCATGAACATACAGGCGTAGCTGGGAGTAAAGCAACTTCCCATTGCAGTCCCTGTCAATTGTTTGTACCATTGCTCTTCAAATAAAAAACAATTATTCTCTAGACAAAATTGCAACATTTCAAGCAGAAGCATGGTATGATCATACATGGCTATCGGCCTATCCCTGAAGAAATATATACACGCCTCCAGGCCCAGATCATGTTCAATACAAGTATAGAGTGCTACCACATCTACCGTGGCCAAAATGTATGATTCTTTCCAGGGAATTTCTTGTATTTTGGATATGAAATCCATGGTGTCCCTGCAATAAGATGGAAGATTAATCACATATGGGCACAGAAAGTAATCAAGGTATATGGAACTGTTCTCAAGTAGGCTGTAATTTGCAGAGATTATAGGTCTGCCTGGTGGGTCCAGTGAATGTTTATGCACTTTCGGAAACATGTAGAAGACCTGGGTAACTGTTTTTTTAACCAGAAGAAATTGTAATTCATTCAGGTTCAGGAGACCCTGTCTGTGCCAATTATCCAGGAGACTGTGATAACATAGAATGGTCTTACTGTGCTGTGCCAGGCTTGATCTCAGATAACTCCCTGAGTACTCTGTCGCCTTGCTTCTGACCTGTATTTATTGATATCCCAGAAAACCACATTTCCTCCTTTGTCGGAGGGCTTAATGATAAAGGTATCAGCTTTCTTTAAGGACTCCAGCAATCGTCTCTGCCCTTCTGTTAGGTTTCCTGCAAAGTGGTTCCTTCCCTTCTTCCATATTTCCATGAGGTCTCGTAGTACCATCTCATGGTAAGTGTCAATACTGTCGTGTAATGTGACAGGGTTAAATCTAGACCTAGGTTTGAAATCACTTCTGGTCTTTCTGTCTGTGATGATGCCCATATTATTGAGCAGTTCACTGTCCGTCTCCCAATCCCTTGCTCCAAGTTCCATCTCTCTAAGTGTTGCCATTGTCTGTATATCCCCCATCGAGAGGACATCAGCCTCAGCGATCTGTGAGGACCCCTGTTCCACCCCCCCCCGGGGTGTCTCTGTTTCTTTTCAGTGCATGTATTTTAAGCAGCTTCAATTTCCTAATAAAAAGGAAAATGTCGATACGTGTGCGTGAATATTGAAAGTTAGCAATGGGCAGAAAGAAAGCCCTAGTTCCAGAACAGAGCGTTCTTCAGGGGTAATGTTACGGGAGGATAGGTTTACTATAGTAAGATTAGTATTCTCACCCATCATTTGTTGCGCTTGCTTTGCCGTGTTCCTCTCCCATGCGGCTTGTTGCTGTCTTGCACCTGTACCACCTCTCCTGCTTTTTCTGTTCCGATGCTTCCTTCTCTTCCTCTTCCCGGTTTCTTTTTTCCTGCCTGGTTCTGCCGTAACAAACAGTATTTTTCGAGTGTGGTAAAGGGCACACCGCCCCTGTTGATGTTCCTTGTCTGTCATCTAGATCCAAGCATGCATCTGAGCTGGATTCCGATGTCGCATTTTCCTGCTGCCGCAGTGTTTCCATTTGTTTGAAGTCTCTTCTCGCCACCTCATATTTTCTCCCAAATGTAAGGATACGTCCCAATGCTTAGTCGTTCTTGTCCCTGATGAATTTCCATAGTTTCTTAGATTTTATACTTTCCTCATATTTGGAGAGGTGCCCCTCCATCTCTTTAATGGATTTTCCAATCTCCTCCTGCGAGGCATGTTTGTCCAGGGCCTCTTTTAGTGCCTTGATGTCTTCACCTACTTGTTGAAGCTCTATTGCTGCATACTTTGATAACAAGCCCAGCATCTGTTTACAGGTCGATGCCATTAACTGCGACCATTCTTCCAATAACTGTGGACTGGGATTCTGGTAGGTTGGGGTGATTAGGATACGCAGCCCCCTTGGGACTCTACCAACCTCGATATAATTATCTAGGGATATTACCTCCCAACTTTGATTTATTTCTTTTTTGTAGAGCTTTTCCAAACGAAATAGGTCCTGTTTGAGGGATCTCACCCCCCCAGAGTCAGCTTGAGTTCCCCCAGCAGCTGTGTTATTTGCAACGTCATCCGTTTCGCAGAATAATGTTTTGGCCTCATCCAGCCTCTTGCGGATAGCGTCACACATGTTCCGCCATGCGGTGTTTCCTATGCAGGAATGAAATCCCGAGTTTTCAGACTCTCCGTAGCAAAATCCCCCTGCCGCTCTTCCTCTTGACACAAACCTGTGTTCGGTGAAGGCGGCATTACCCCTGCCATTCCATCAAATTACAATTCTTTATCGGCTGCTTCCAAGGGGTAACCATGGGAGTTGTGATCACCTCTCAGCCCCCAGCGGGAGTCGATCCATGCTCTCCAACCTATGATCCATGATCCGTTTCCTACGAAACCTCTTATTATCCTTCCCTCAGGAGAACTCGTGAAAACAGCGGCTGGAGTCGGGAAAGAAAGTGACGATGCAAACAGCTCTTGCCGTTTCATCTGACCATCTCCATCAGACGGTGTTGGTGCTGGCTCGGCGGGCGCAGGACCGACGTATACTGTCCAAATATCCTCGCTCCGCTGCGCAAGGAAGAGCCGCACTCCGGGATTATACGGAGAAAAGATTGTTTATTGACTGACGCGTTTCAACCAGCGTGGTCTTTGTCAAAGTCACTTCACATACCCGTAAGTGCTTTATTTTCTACCGACAATTCATTGCATTAGTGATAGACACAGAAAAAATATGTTTTTGAGCATGATACATTTCATGGGAAAACAGACTGCCCCGAGTCGCGAAGACAGTTTACAAAGTTACATGCATCTATACTACATCCTTGATTTCATAAGCATTACTACAGACGGTATTATGCATATTTAAGATGTATTGCCCGATGCATTTTGCAAAGGAATTAATGCGTGTTAGTAACACCTTGTTGGTAGTTCCATATATATATATATACTCACCAAAATCCCCAGACTGAGAAATCGGAACTCTCAACGGTTTCCATGACTTCATATTATTAAGATTGGCAGACGTGTTTCGACATTCTTGCCTTTTTCAATGCCCATTTCGCATAATTCATTTCACCTGCATTTTAAACATTCCTTTACCATGTTCATTGGATAGGCCAAAATGCGGTAAGGGAAGACAGACTACCTTGTCATCAGACTTCCTCCTCATTCATGTCATACATCATGCATGACTAGTTTTCCATGTTCTCAACAGCCCTGATTACGAGTCTGGTGGTCCAAGGACCACCAGACTCGTGGGGGCGCTGCAGTAGCGATTTAGTCACCGCGGCACCGGAGGTCAGACTGCCCTATTAGGACTTTGGCGGTCAGACCACCATTGCACCACCACAACCGCCAGGGAACCACATTCCCTTGCGGTCCCACAGAGGTCTGAGGGCTACAATATGCTTGGTGGTGCCCTGAGGGACTTTCATCACTGCCAGTGGTGTCATGGAGGTTCTTCCTCCATGTAACTGCTGGTGGTGAAGAAAGAAAGGGGGCCCTATAGGGCCCTCTCCTGACCCTGTGCACTGGGGTGCAGGGAGGGGGGCACATGTTGTGCCCCCCTGTAGATTTGCACCCCCAGTTCTTGCACAGGAAGGAATGCACGACACAGTGCATTCCTTCCCATGCAGGAACATGCACTGCAGGTCCCGCGGCGGTGCTGTTTAAGGCTCACAATGAGCCTTTAAACAGCACTGCAGCGGGACCCCCACGTCGCCCACCCGCCAGACCACACAATTTACTGTAATCTGGCCGGCGGGCAGCAGTGAGTTTCGGCGGTCATGGAACGGAGTGGTGGTGTGCCACCCACTCCAGAACTGCCAAAACTCGTAATCAGGCCCTGAGTGTGGCTACATTCTCGTAATGTCTATTCTAGTGATTGTCACATAGTTAGTCATGAGCATGCAGACAACCAAAATATGTCATGCTTCATCCACTCACCAAATACGAGCTAAAATAAAGACAGTTCCTTGGCCTACCATACTCCTATCTCCAAGAAGTGTGACCATAGGTTCTGGTTTAAGTAATCAAACTCCCTTCATTCTCGTAATGACGACCTTGTGTCAATGAATACTACATTCCTGGGGGTCGGCAGCGGTTCTGGCATTCCACATAACTCCACACCCAAATCGCCACACTGCTGCCAAACAAACTCGCAGGCAAGTGCCTCCATCGTGAGTCTGGCTGTCACAAAGTCACATTCTCAGCAAAATCCTCACCCGGAGAAATCAGAGCACTCAACCTTTTCCATGCCTTCACTTTATTAAGATTGGCAGATGCGTTTCGGCATTCTTACCTTTTTCAATGCCCATTACACATTATTCATTTCGCACACAATTTTATCATTCCTGTCTCATGTTCATTTGATAGGCCAAAATGCATTGAGGGAAGACGGACTACCATGTCATCAGATTTGCTCCTCATTCATGTCCGCTCTCACTGCATAACTAGTTTTCAATAGTCTCTAAGTGAGTGTGGCTACATGCTTGTAATGTCCATTCTAGTAATTGTCACTTAGTAGTCACGAGCATGCAGATCACCTATATAAGTCATGCTTGATCCACTCACCAGGAATGTAGTATCCATCGACACAAGGTCATCATTACGAGAATGGAAGGAGTTTCGTTACTTAAACCAGCAACTATGGTTACACTTCTAGGAGATAGGAGTACGGCAGGGCGAGGAACTGTCTTCATTTTAGCCCGCCTTTGGTGAGTGGATCAAGCATGACATATACTAGTTATCTGCATACTCGTGACTACTAAGGGCCTCATTATGATGTCGGTCGGAAACTGAACTGCCAGACTCCTTGTCAGATTCGGTTCCGACAAACTCGGGGTCGGCGGTTCCACCCAACCGATTATGATGCTTCTGAACACCATTCAGAAGGATTCCCATCGACTTTAATCGGAGCATGTGTTCCGACCAACAACACAGGCTCCTAGGGGGAAAATGAGTGTCTGCGGAAAAACTTGCACACTGTTGTGGGCACCGCATGGTGCCTGCCATACTATGCATGGTTTTACAGGTGGGTCCCTTGGGTACCCCCACAGCCCCCAACCGGAGGCTTCATGATGAAGGGGGGCCTGCTAGGGGCCCCAAAGTCAGTTTCTGACAGCCTTTTTGTGTCGGACAGACCGAGTTGGAAAGGCTGTTGGAATCCGACATCGTAATCGGTCGGTCAGAAACGCTGTCCGTAGAGCTGTACGATTCGGCTCCGACCGAAATGGATTCTCCAAGAGCTGATCAGAACCAATTCGGAATGTCCGAACAGTTTCCCTTCCGACCGCGAGCATCGCAATCGATCAGTAGGAATTGTTTCTGACCGATTAGGGCAGATGGATTCCAACACGGTCTAGGGGAATCCGACTGTCGGTCTGAGGCTTTCCCACCGACATCGGAATTGGCCCCTTAGTGTCTGATTACGAGTTTGGCGGTGTGGCACCGGGTCCACCTACCACCGCCCTGCCAAATGGTGGTCGGGCCAACCACCAGATTAGGAGTTTCATCCTGTCTGGTAGGCTTTTTTTTGGCGTTCCCAAGGCGGTGGCTCTAAAAAATGGACACTGCAATGGGAATGCCAAAAACAGTTCCTGCACGGCATGGACTCAAAAGTCCATGCAGTGCAGGAATTGGGGTGCATGCTGTGCCCCCCTGCATGCACCCCAGGGTGCAGAGGCACAATGGGCTCAATAGGGCCCCCTTTGTTTCCTCTCCGTCAGGGTTTTCATGGAGGAGGAACTGCTAATATGCTTAGCGGGACCGATCTGATATCTGACCAATGTTTTGATTGCTTTCTGGACTTCATTGTACTGCATCCTAGTCCTCCTAGTCACAGTCATTACAGGCAAACCTCTAAGAACACAGATGAGTAGGTAATTATCAGTTGCAAGCGTGACTGAGCCTATTGCAGGAGGAAAATATTTTAAGAAGCAAGTAAGAAATCAGTATCTTCCCCAGTGGTATGGTACATGCTTTTTTCATCCCAGTTTAATCTTCTTTCGAGGTTTACATAACCAACCCAACTTTCACTACATGGTAAATTTAGGTGCCCTCTTGAATCCATATGAGAGATTACACTTTGGAGCCCTGTTCTCAAGGAAATTTGTAAATGTGTCCTCACAGGTTTACTACCGCAATTTGGATGCATATTTACCAATTTCTGGAATTCACAAAGGTTTCCATGTGTACTTCCTGGAGTACATCTGGAAATAGTAAGTCTATGTGAAAAATTTCTATATGTGTAATTGGTCATATTGTAAAATTGAATGTTTGAAACTCTTTCTTTGCAAGAGTGCAATTGTCATATTTTCTTTCCTTTTCCCCCCAAAGGGAACATCATTTTCATGTGAAGAAGCCCCTTCCGCTAGACCGCACCAATTTTGAGTGAGTTCCCAGACCATTGCCACACTGCAAAGTTATTTACTCCTTCCCTTTACAGGAGTACATTTTCAAAGCTAGTCTTGAATGGGTCAGAACCAGGTTTGTGAATACCCACAATCTAGTTGCGGGTAGGAAAGCGTCAGAATCAAGTTTGTGAATATAAATAAACTGGTATAACTTCGTAGGAGAGTCTCCTAAACTTTCCAGGCTGTACCTGCACTGTAATGGTCACACCTGTCTCCTGCAGTAGGGTTTACGCATGTATTATACTCTATTATTGGAAGGCAAAGGACATGGGTATGCATGGGTAAATCAATTTATGAACACAAGTTTACATTTTTTAAATTCTTAAGTTCATAAATCAAGCTAGTTGCACCTGTAAGTTCAGCTAACATGGTCAAAGGACTGGCAACCTTCATGTTCATATACAATAAAAACTCATAACTGCACTATATACAAAAAATACACATCGTTCTGAAGCTCATTTGTGCATCTCTGACCAAAGATGCTAAAATGCAAGGCACCTGGCAGTGACTACTCACAGATGTCCTCAATTAATCTCAGTTTCTTTGATGACAATAGAGGGTGATAAAGGGTGAATGAATCACAAGACAGCTCAAGGTTATCATAACTTGTCTACATGCCCTTAAAAAGCTTCCAGTACAAGTGAACCTATATCAGTAGTCTAATTAACATCCCTTACCATAAGTAGAAATACAAGGTCAACAAATACCTTTTTGACACATACACGCCATGAACTCGGTTACTAATAAGTAAACTGATGTGTTAATACATTTCATAGCAAAAAATATAGAAAGTGAATTATGTCATTCTGCACATATATTTGACGATTAGCCAGGATGCATATAAATCGCATCTACATCTAAAATATGAAAAAAACGCTATAATTGGACTGCATACTATATCCACAATATTTTAATTTCATAAATGAAAGGCTTACATGAACAGATGCTTTGAAAGGCATATTGCCATCTATACCCACAGCAAACAATCCAAGCAGATGAGAAAGTCTTGCATCACTTTCCATGACAAGAGTGATCCATCTCAGGAACCAGAATGTGAGCGCCTCGCCAATGAAATGACCCTATCGCAAATTGGTCAATTCCTTCCAACTGCACAGATGAAATATTCTGCCCATCTGGTTGGAGAGCAACAGATTCGTGTTTAAAATCGACTTTACAGAAGATACCAATAGAGCAAGCCTTTGAGAGGGTGGGAGTTTGATGCATTAGCAGCTCTAGTGACAAAGACAACGTCAGAGTTCACACAGCAGAAGGATCCGGAAACATAATAAAAACAAAAAGACTCATAATACTCACATTATGAAGTCTGGGCCTGGTATTTCATAGCAGATTGGTAAAACCTAGCTAGAGAAAGAAATCCACGCTGAATTCTTTTCCAGTCAATCGGACCCTTTTATAAATGCCAAATAATGATAAAATTGTTCTTTTAATAGCCTTTTGGTATTTAGAAGGGTATGGAAATGCTATAGTTTCTCTAATATCACTATTTTTTTTCAAAATGGTATTAAACTGGCAAATAAAATGCACGGGGTTCTTTTGCGTGTAGCTCTCTTAGATGACGACACAATTTTATAGGAAGCTGTGTGTCGGCTTTTGGTTACTTTGAAGGGCCTTGATATTTAACTCTTTGACTGCAGGATTGACTGTGCACCTTTGTGCTGTAATTTTTTTCAGTACCTCTTTTATCTTTCTGTACACCCACATTCAGGGCCATGTACTGGTGCAGAGCATGCATCAAATCACAATGCAGCCTGAAGATTTAATGAAACGTGGAGATATTTTAATTTTCTAATAACTTTGCTCAATGTTTTGTTGCGTTTTACAAATGGACAAACATATATTCCAGAACGTTAATAAAGAAAATGTCCTGAATGTCTGGAGTCCCACAATAACAAATATGTGGGGTTTGTCAATATTGTAATCATTTTTAAAAAAATTAAAATTGCCATTAGTCTCCTTTGCGCAGTAAATTAGTCTGCCAAGCTACAATTAAAATAAATACATGTTTTTACAATTTTCAGTTTATTTTGGACCCCTAAGAAACTGACAAAGTTACATCCTGATTCACTAGTTAAATGCCCCAATTCTGTAGTGGGAGAGGCAGATAACCTTCTAATGATTAATAATTTCTCTAAAGGGCAATCCTTTTGGCATGAGGTAACCAAGAAGCAAAACCGATATGGATGAATATTTAATTATTTATGCAATTCCAAGTGAAAACATTGGTCTGAATTCTTATTCAATTCTTATTTCAAATTACTGACCAGAGTAAGAATATGAAAACAGGAAGTGAGATAGCTCCCCAACCGTTCACGAACGGCTATTGGTGGTCAGCTTGGAAGCCGTTTGGAACACTGAGGGGGAAATTCACAAGAACGTGTGCTAAATATCACCAAAAAATGTTAACGCAACTTTACTCATCGCAGTCCATCACGGGAAAATAACCCAGTGGTAACGTGGAATTCACAACACGGCGGTACCATGCGATAGTCTCCTGAAACTGCGGACAATGTCTGCGATACAACCACCTCGATGGCGATAAAAACACAAACCCCAACACCAAAAAACGTGCGATGAGCCCATTCGCGATGAGGAAATCAGCGATAAGCAGCGCCAGGCCTGCCATACACACCCGGCAGGCGGGAAAATCACTACAAAAGGAGAAAAAACACACAAACACAAAATGACCAACATCCAAGCACCATGGAGGCAGCCGGAGCAGGCGCAGAGGATGAGCGCAACCCCACAAGTACCCCGGACGACCAGCCCGGGACCACGGTGACAGGGAAGGGCAAGGACAAGAAGAAGAGGAAGACGAAGTACAGTCCGCAGGAGAATCAGATCCTGGTCACGGAGGTGATAGAACACCATCAACAACTGTTCATCGCCTCCAATGTGTCATTGGGCACCAGAAATGGGTTATGGCGGGCCATCGTGGACAAGGTGAATGCCGTCGGAGAGTACAGGAGGTCAATGGACGAAGTCAAGAGGCGATGGAATGACATCAAGCGCAAGACCAAGGAGAAACTCGCAGCCAACCAGAAGGCAGCAATGCAGACTGGAGGTGGGAGGCCTGCACCACAGCAGGAGCTGGAAGACATGGAGGAGCTGGTGTCGACAGTCATCAGTGTGGAGACCGTGGCAGGAGTCGGGGGACCGGACACTGCTCGACAGGACACAACACAACCGCAACAGGGTGAGTGACCACCAGGTACTGGGGGGACGGGTGGAGATGGCCACAATGGCACACATGCACAATCAAGCAGAGCACAGTGCACACCCACAATGACTCTGGATCATGGCCCTGATCCACAGATTGTCACAATGTACAATGCCATGCTGTCTGAATGTGAACCTGTACCATGCGGCTACATACATGCGGACACATTGTAATACACCATCTCCCCTTCACATTGCAGGGGCACCGTCAACACCTCCTGCAGAGCAGTCCCAGCCACTCTTCACTGATGACGAGGAGGACACCACCAGCATTGACACCCAAGCCCTCCAAGACATCATTGAGCTCATCCGCCAAGCACCTCCAGGACCAGGGCAGCCCAGCTGCATCGAGGAGACCCCACCCACTCCACAAACCACCCAGCAGGAGGCACCCACAACCCCAGCTGTCTCCCAAGACCCCCATGAACAACACATGGCCTTCCAACGCCGTGTGCTGGAGGGCCAGAGCTAGATGGCTGAGCAGGTGCGGGTGGGGTTCGACCTCATGGCTACCAAACTGGACGCCATCCATGGGTGTCTAGGTCCCATCAGGGACCAGCTCCAGTCCCTAACGGACACCCACGGCCCACTCCATGGTCTCCAACAAGCCATGACTGACATCGCTCGAGGCCTGATTCAGAGACAAGAACACATGTCCGCTCAGAGTGGCTCCAGCGATTCTAGCCGTGAGCTGGCACACATGCAGAGGCTCATGGAGGACATGGTGTGGATGGAGGCGGAAAGGATGGCAGCCACCGCTGCACATCAGCGAAATGTAGCTGGCATCTACCAGGCCCTGCATGTATTCATCATGGCATTGCTGCCACAAGGCGTGGCGATGATGAATGCTGCTGCCCCCACACCATCCACAACTCCGCCCCCTGGTGTGTCAGTGCCTCACAGTGCGGCAGGCGTATCCACTCCGGCACCTGATGTGTCACTGCCACACAGTGCGGCCGACAATCCTCCTCCGGCCCCTGATGTGTCAGTGGCACCCAGTGCCACAGCCGGTACTGCAACACCCACAGGTGGGACAGAGCACACATCCTCGGACGAGGACGTGGATGGGATTGAGTTCAGTAGGAGGCACTAGCATTCATGTCCGCCACCTTGCCTGTTTCTGCTTGGTGCCGCACATGGCCCCATGACCTGCCACTGACCCCTGATACACTCCGCTGCACTCACCTTGGACCGAGACATGGACTGCCATATACTGTTTGATGACCAATGACACGGCGACCAGACTGCGGACTGTACCCTTCCTCTTCTGCAGTACTTGTCATTCCCGGATGGACTCTGACTGGCCCTCCACGAGCCCATATTGTGTAGTGTGCTTGGCATGGACCTGTACTGCTCCAGCTGCAATACTCCACCGGATGTGCAATAAACATCCATAAACGCACTGCTGTGTCATGTCCTTCATCATTCATGTATGAATGTGTGGATGAATGTAGGGACAGTGATTTCCCTCACGTCAATGATGCTCATCTAGTGGGATGCCAGTCACTGTGTGCCACATTGCCTATTGTGTTCCGCTTGCCGTGGACACTACAACAGGGACACACGCATTAGTCACTTCCTTGTCCGGACATGGACTGAACCACGCCCTGAGCCCCCGAGTCATTGTTGCAAGCCCTGCGCTGGTCCGGCGTACGCCAGGCCAGACCACTCCGCTTACGCTCCGAGGGGGGGCCCACATAGCTACATGTCGCAGGCGTACACGCTGGTGGTATGCAGGTCACTGGTCTAGTTGTCAGCATGTCACGGCCACTCCCTGAGGGCAGGTTTGCACACACACCACACCCATCCGGCACAGGCGTCACAGGCCATGTGACCCCGCCAATATAAGGGTCCGGCAACGTCACATTCCCCACTGCCGGTGGTGACTGGATGACGGACGCTCCATGGTTCTCAATCATAAAGGGCCCATGAGTTGTGGCGCACAGGGTTGGTCGCACCCGAAGCCTTGCGGCCGTCACGGGCCTACCACCACGTGGCGCTGACTGGGGTTGCACAGGGTTAGTGGCACCCGAAGCCTTGCGCCCGTCACGGGCCTACCACCACGTGGCACTGACTGGAGTTGCACAGGGTTAGTGGCACCGAAATAGCTGAGCGGGTGTGCAACCTGCGATGATGACGTGTGCACTGATGTGGTCTCTGCCATTGATGCCTCAGGACTCAGCGTCATGTGTGGGACCTGCTGTGCCGCGGGGCGGCTCCGCATGATGTGGACCATGCCATGGTGGCGGGACCGGGGCCTGGAGCTTGCACGGGCATGTGGTGTGCCCACTGGTGTACACACCGTTGGCGGCAGGTGATCAGTGGGCCCGGGTTTGCGCAAGTGCGGACAGCCAGCGCTGGCTGGCAGGAGGGGGTGGGGTGGGGTGCGGCTGCATGCGTGCGCAGGCGACGGACAGGCGTTGTTGCCGTGTGCTGTGTGATGGACTCTGCCATGTTTGACTCTGGCCTCGATTGCAGGTTGCAGACCTGGTGGCTTGCAGTGTATCCCGGCACGTGGTTGGAGACACACCGGTGGCAGCAGGTGAACAGTGGGGCCTGGGTGCACAGGGGCGGCGGTGTCTCTCTCTCTCTCCCTTCCTTCCCTCTATCACTCTATCCCTTCCTTTCCTTCTCTCTCTTTCTCTCTCTGCCTTTCTTTCATTCTCTATTTCTCTGTGTCTCGCTCCTTTGATGTGCGCATGGCACACGTTCTGATTTTGTGCTTTATTTTCCAGGCTGTGACATCGAGATTGTCCCGGACGGACCCGACAGGAGTCTTCCGCATTGGTGTTTTGTGTTGTATTTCAATAAAGTTTTTGGTTGTTACTTCAGTGCTGTGTGACTGTTTCTCGTTCTTCTGGCCACACATGTGTGTTATTTTTTATCAATGTGCGTATTCTGGTGCTTTTTGTGGCTCTTGTGTCGTGCACGGTATGTGTATGTCGGGGGGGCTGGGGGGAGGTGGTGGGTGTTGTGGCCCTCATGGGTATCGGACCTGCATGATCATTGTCTCCATGGCATCTGTGGGTCTTCAGATGTGGCTCTTGGCTGGGCTCCCTTTCATGCTTCAGGTAGCCGTCCTGCTTTACACCAGCAAAAGGCAGGTGTTAATGTTAATTCCCTGGTGCTACCGCGGCTTATCGCCTGTTTTTGGTTCGCATCGCAGATCTGGCAGTTCTTTTGTGAAAGTGGTGTTGTGGTTTTTTCGTGTGTTTTTGCACGGGAACGCCTACTCTGCATCTCATTAGGGTTAGTTGGTGGTGTCCACCGTGGTGTTAAGTTTTGGGGCAGTTATCGCGGGAATACTGGCGATGTCGGCAGTTTGCACCCGCTTGTGAATGGGGTGTTAAATCTATCTCCACTTTTGATGAGTTAAGGTGGAGATAAATCGGAGATAAGTCCTTGTGAGTATCCCCCTTAGATTCCTCATGGCAAGAGAAAAAAATCTGTGGGCACGTGTGGGCATGTGTTTTATAGTGTTTTAAGTAGTCAATGGTTATAATTTTGCTGATCCTTCTCTGATTCTACATCTAGGGAGCCTTACTTACCACACATTCATGCAACACAGCGCTGCAAGCGACGTTGCCACTCTGTGCTGCATGAAAGTGAGAAAGCAGAACTGCACCATATTTACAAAGATATGGCACAGTTCTGCTCTCTCATAGCACTGGTGCACTTGTGGCTGCCTTTTGCCGATGCAAGTACCCTTGCATCATGTCGCAAGGGTGTCTGCATGGTGGTTCAGATAGTTTTTGTGAATGTTCAGAAAAGGATAACTTCCTGCACAAATCAGGCTGTTTCCTGTTTGCATGTGTGCTGCAGAATGCTGCACACATGAAAAGGAAGAAAAACGAGTAGGAATAAAGATATTTTCCTTGTTTTGCCAGCATCAGGGATGCGCACCATTTTGGCACAAACCCATGTTTACAAGTCTTTGTAAATATAGGTTTGCGACAAAATACATGGGTGGGTGGAAAGGATGCTCCTCTTCCTCCCATGTAATGCCTGGGACATGGGAAGAGAAGTCCTCTTGTCGGTTAGATACTTTTTGCATCTTCACCTTACCTTCTACTATCGGACTTAATTTTTTTTTCTAGCTCAAAATCTTCTAGTGGTGCAGGCTTGAATCTGTATCTTATAAAGTTCTCCCAAAAACAGATGGATTTGATGAAAGGTACTACAGAAGCGACGGAGAAATTCAAACCTTTTTAGACTTTCTGGAGAAGTTGCCCTTAGTTGCATCGAACGCTACCAAGACCACAGGGAGAGCATTTAGGGGGCAGGACACACTGCAGTCCAGGTCAGTGGTAACTGGTCACTCCAGGAAAAGGCCTCTTGCAGCTTTTGATGTCCCTGTTGTCACACAAAGTTAGCCAACTGACCATAGGAGTCTACGTCATAATCCTGGGTACAAGTCAGAGCAGGTCCAGCCCTTCAGGTCTCCATACAGTTCACAGAAAGAAGGCAAGTCCAGTCCTATTCTTCCTGCCACAGGTACAAAACACTTTCAGAGGAGCTGGAGATGAAGTGCTACTTTTGTTGAATTCAATAGCAGTGGGCTGTATGACACCTGAACTCTCCCTGACCAATGGGCAAAAAGTTCCCAGGGAAAGACCTTGCTACATTTGCAACACATCATGTTTGCCTCACTGCAAGCGAACCCAATGTTATTTCTTATTATTAATTTATTGTATGAAACATGGATTTTCATAGAGATCCAGATACGATATCACATTTTGTCTATTTACAAAGATACATCCATAAATTGTAACACTCCAATACAAATGTAAAACACTTTTACAAAAATCTAAAGATGTTAAAACAAAACATTTTAATTTTCTGGAAACATTAAAAATTGCCACATCTCATACACTCACTGTGACTCCCACTAGAATAGCCCCTTAAAGCATGTCTCAGGCATGCCACTGTAGTAGCCAGTAGTGCAGATTTAAACTGGCTTTTTTGTGACAAAACAAACCTTTTGCCAGGCCTAAACCTCCCTTCCTAATAGTTATAAGTCACACCAAGCTTAGGCCCTAAAGACTCATAGTGCAGGGAGCATGGTTTCCAAAATGTAGGACATGTGTACTTAAGTTTTATATGTCCTTATAGGTGAACAATTTGTAAAGTTGTTTTTCAGAGTTATAAGGCTATCTTTCCCATAGACTAACACTGGGTTACCTTATTATACTTAATAAGAAATAACTTCAGCTTGGGAACAGATAGAGACATGTTTATTCCACTCAAATGAATTGTAATTTAAACTTCTCTTTAATGGTGATGTCGGATTTTAAGTTACTGTTACGAAATGCCACTTTTAGAAAGTTTGCATTTTTCTGCTTCAACAAATGTGCTTTTCTGCCAGTGTCTGGGTTCACATGACTGTGAATGGCTCTCCTGTAGTGTTTTATGTATACCTTCCAGACATGGGGACAAAAGGGTCTGGGTGTGGGGCCTAGTGTACCTCTCCTAAACAGGATGTCCTGAGCTCAGCCTAGTTAGCCTCAGGGCTTTGCCTACCCACTTCCTCACTTCTAAGGGCTGCCTGCCCTGCCACTGACAAGTGCAGTTGAAATCTAGGCCTGCCTGCTTCTGTTACTTTAGTCAGGTTGGAGCCAAACACAGGAAAAGGAGATGGTTAGACAGATTGGCCAGAGGCTGGCACTGGGGATAAAAGTGTCACCTTCAGAACCTCTCATGAGAACACTTGTGAACCTGTGGAAGGTTCAGAAGAAGAAGAATGGACCTGCTTACCTTGATCCCAGGTTCCCCAGAAGTGACTCCAGATGTCAGTTGGCTGGCCTCTTGTTTGAGAAATAGGGACACAAAATTCTTCCAGAGACCTCTCCTGCAACTGTCCAGATGACCAGCACCAACTGAACCTGCCTGAGCCCTGCTGCTGGCCTCTGCTGGAGTGAGTCTGGATCCCTAAGTGATGCCCTACCAGGTCCTGGAACCTTGGCTGGAATTAGGGAGTACTCCTTCTGCTTCAAAACCACAAGTCCTGAGCTCCACATGAAGATCCAGACGTTTTTGGACTCTTTGTGACTGCGAATGGATTCCCCCTGTCACCCGACAACCATCCATGTCGAATGCCAATATGAAGCTCCAGTGCCGACCACCTCTTCGCACTAAACAGTGACCAGCTGTGTCAACCGACCTGCTCCTCGCATGACACATCAACTGCAAACACAAAGCTCTACTGTTTTAAGGAGGTATTTAAGTGGGTGGCACAATAAGTGCTGCAGGCCCACTAGTGACATTTAATTTTCCCACCTTGAGTATATGTTATACCACCTTACTAGAGTCTAACAAGTAAATTAAATATGCCAATCAGGTGTAAGCCAATGTTACCATGTTTTAGGGAGTGAGCACAAGTAATTTGGCACTGGTTATCAGTAGTGACGTGCACAGAGTCTAATGGCCAACAAAAACGAATTCAGCAAAACAGAGAGGGAGAAGGCAAAAGGTTTGGGGAAGACCACCCTAAGGCTGACAGGCCTAACAGTGCACAAAACGGACATGGTAGATTTTGATTTCCTACCCTAGGGGTATTACCATTCTGTATATTGAAAAAAGATGGTAACTCATATATGTAACGTGAACATAATAAAGGTGCAAGTATGCAACCTTCTTTTAAAACATTTTTTGTTCTAATTCTCAAAGAAAGACCATGATTGTAGCCTGTCAAACATTACACCAAGTTGTATTATGGAAATATCTTATTACATGTAAAAGATGATATGGAATACCAAATCTTTGCAGCTTATTCCAGAGGATCAGCCTGTCCACATGGTCAAAAGCCCAAAAAAATTCTATAAAGGCCATGTAAACAAATTTCCCCTTAGCAGATATGCATTTTTCAGTGATTGGTTGAAGTATTGCAATATTGGCTAAAGTTGAACTATTGACTTACCCAATTGTTATATGAAGGAATAACAATACTTCCAGTTCAGGAGATTGGAATCTCTCCCTGTGATAGCAGTAGTTAAATATAGGTAGTAAAATGGGGACCATGCAGTTGCTTCTTTGTTTATAATGGTAATAGGGATTTGATTTAGACACATAGCTCCTGAGGTCTGGCCTTTAGTATATAATCTTTAATCTGCTGTATGTTAGGAGCACCATATTCTTTAGTGTAGGCAACAGAGGGACCTGAAATCACAAAGGTAGCCTCCAAATCTTTAAAGTTTGATGCATATATAGTTTGGTAAAATATTTGACCCGTTCACCATCACTTTCGATTGGCTTTGACTCTGAAATTTGGCCGTATCAACCAAAAATTGTACAGTGTAACCATTTACCTCAGCATCTATAAATGGTCCACTCTGGTGTACCTCCCAGACTGCGCCCAGCACGCAATCTTCTTCCACCCCTCACGCACAATCAGGAAGATTGATTGATGTCGAGATTTTCATTGTCTCAAACATGGGAAATTGTTGGTTGGGATTATTAATCTGGAAAGCATTCTGATTCAAATTGAGGACCTGATTTGAAGTAAATCCGGGAACATTAGCAGCTTGCTGTGGCATTGGCATTTGGGGAACCTGCATCACTGCAGCTTGTGGCAAATTAAAATTCAGATATCTAGGTCTGGGAACATTCTGTTGCTGCATGGAATTACTTTTCTGAGGTGGTACAAACCCTGGAATCTGACCGTTATTTGTGGGATTAGGACGACAGTATCACTTCCAATGACCCAACCTATTGCAGTAGTGGCATGGATTAGACTTTTTCAATGTATCTACATCGATACCAGTACTCGGATCAATAGGGACACCCCAACCTTCACCCTACATCACCGGAGCTCCCTGATGATACATTCCCTACAAATGGTGGATTTTGAATCCCTCTCTGAGCAGCCTTCATTTGTACCATCATCACACATTTCCTTTAATTTCTTCTGCCTTATTTGAATCTCAATGTTGCAGTATTTAACATATCGCAAAATCTCATCAACCCACTTATTCTGCCAGCAAATCCACTGCTGTTGAATCATTATACTAATCTTAGGCCTCAACCTGTCACAAACCTGGACACAAAATATCCCATATATTTAGGTTCAAATGGTTCCATTCCACTATACTGTTTGAATGTCTGTAATAATCTCTCATAGTATGCATGAATATTCTCTTTCGGTTCATGGGTTTTCCGATAAATCTTCACCCAGTCAATATCTTGGGTTGGTACCTTAAACTTCAATCACATCATTACCTGATCATATTTTATTTATTTTTATTTTATGAGTTTTATATAGCGCTGGCTAGACCCGAAGGTATCAGAGCACTTTACAAGAGTATCACAGAGTTACAATAAATTACACAATGTTACACAGTAAAAACAGGGGTTAAGAACATGAGAATACTCGAGGATGGCAAAAAAGACGCATGATGAGGCAACGTAAAGCAGTGGTATAACAGAAAAAGCAGAAGATAAGCGGAGACAAGAACAACCTAAGGGGCAGGGGAAGGAAGAGTGGGGAGAACAGAAAGGAAAGGGTAAGGAAGGCAGATAAGGACAGGAAAGTGAGAGGGAAACAAAACGGAAATGGGACCAGAGATATCAACAAAATCAAAAACGAGGAGTAGGTCCGTGGCAAAGGAGAGACGATCGAAAGGTCACCCAGCTAAAGACCGGCGGGACAGAGGAAAGGTCAGAGATCGCTAAGATGGCAGATCAGGGACAGGAGTGTCAAAAGAAAAAAGGGGCCTATTACGATGGCGGTTGGAGGCACCACCGCAGTGCTGGCGGAAAATGCTTTTTTCCGCACGCCAGCAGCGGACCTCATGCCCGCCATATTAGGATGGCCAAACGTAGCCCATTTCCCGTCGGGCGCGGTGCGACGCTAACCGCCATCAAAGTGCGCCCGCCACCGCGGCGGTGGGAGCCAATGGAGACTCACCGCCGTGCGGAATGACGTCCCGACCGCTGTACAAATCAGGATGCCCCAAACAGCCAGTCGCACCGCAGCGGAGAAACCGCCCAACCTGAGACGGCGGAAGCATCACAGCGGAGCGCTAAACCTGATCCCCGGTCCCAACCGCCCAGTCCCAAGTGCAATGGACCCAGCTTTGCACGTCTTCCCGGCGCTGTACCTGATACATCACCAGCAACTCATGGCCCGTCGCGGACGACGCCGCAGGTACGCAACACAACTCCGCACACAACCACAACACACAACGCATGGGCTGAACTAGGGTTCCTGTCCACACCAGACACCCTGGTGGGGACAGGAGCACATCCACAAGTGTACCCACACATGTCCTACCTGTCACCAAATCACCCCTCCACATCCAGGTCACCCATCCACCGCGATCATGAAGTAATGTCCCGATCACGTCACCGCAGCGGTGAAAACGCGGGAAAACATGCGCACAATGCAGAAGGCAGGGCCAGCGCCAGGCATGGGTAGTGCACAAAGACCACAGGGCCACACCTCCACCCCCACACACCAGGCCCCCATGAATGGACATGCCATGTGCCCCTCATGTGCTCCCCCATGCACAACAAGCCAGGTGAACCCACACCCTGCACCACACACGAAACAACTAGGGAGACAGCCACAGCAGGAGTGGCTGCAGAGGAACCCACAGCACAGAAGCACAGGGCCAGGGCAACCCACACACCACAACAACACCACACACAAGGCAAGAAAACTGAGTCCAAGCAGAAAATGCACACACACACAGATAATGAACAATCACTCCACTGGACACACAGCCTGCCAAGTCACACAGACATACACCACACTGACACACAGCCACATACACAGACCACATGCCAGCAGCAATGGAGTACAACATATAGGAAAGCTAAAGTGAGGTGCCCACAATTGGAAGGCCAAGGAGCCAACTACCAAGCATGTGTACATCACATGCAAGACAAGGAATATATAAGAACACCCTCAGCCCATCAAATCACACATGGCTGGCACAGTGAGTGAAGTCAAACCACAGTCACCTCAGTGCAACAACTCAGGAAGACAGCAAGGCAACCCATGGATAGGCACAGGGATGAAAGGAAGGCCCTGAAGTCAAACAGTGAACAGCCACACATATGTATCCAACTACTTGACAGGAGCATGTCAGCAGCACAACACACAGGGCCCATTGACACACTCCATGACTGTAAACAGTTAGAAAGGGCTTGGAGGAAAGAATATAATAAGCCAGACAAGGATACCTATAGACACAGCATCGTTATCTATAAGGGGATGTTGCTGGAAACCAAAAGAAATACTTTCAGGAACAAATAGATCAAGCCAAATCAAACTCCAAGGAACTCTTTAAGACACTCAAAAACTAGCCATACCAAATGCCCCTAAGAGCTCCAGCAGCCCCCAATTCTGCAATCAATTAGCCGACTTCTTCAAATCAAAGGTGGAATCTATTTTTTCCTCCTTCTCCATAGCAGATAATAAGGAGCTTGAGCAGCCAAATACAATCGGACAAGATAGTTCAACAACCTCTGCCGTATTAGATCACTTTCAATCTCTCACGGTTCCGGAGACTATCAAAATTTTGATTCCATTCGTTCGGGGGCTCCATCCGATCCCTGTCCAGCTAATTTATTGAAACAAATTTCAGGAGTTATTGGCTCGGCTCTTACGCCCTTGCTGAACGAGATATTCAGCTCGGGCACTTTTCCCAAGAAGTGGAAGGTTGCCTCCATCCTCCCCCTCCTAAAAAAACAGAACCTTGATGCAGGTGACCCCAATAATTATAGGCCTATATCTCGACTCCCGCTTTCTGCCAAGGCCTTAGAAAAGGCTATAAACATACAACTTAATGCCTTTCTTCAATCCAATCAGACTCTTGATCCAACCCAATATGGCTTTAGAGCAGATCACAGCACTGAGCTTGCCTTAATTAAATCTACGGAGGAAATTCGGGAGGCTCTGGACAGGGGAGGAAGTGCTGTCTTGATCTTGTTAGACCTGTCCGCGGCCTTTGACACGGTCCATCACAAAGTCTTGATGGACCGTTTGTCTGGGGCCGGGCTAAAGGGGTCTGCCTGGAAGCTTCTGCAGTCATTTCTCTCTGACAGAATACAAACTGTGGATATGGACAACTGCCAGTCTAAACCTTTCACCCTTCCTTGTGGGGTCCCACAGGGTTCTTCCCTCAGCCCGACACTTTTTAATGTGTACGTGGCTCCCCTAGCTGGTGTGATTAGGTCTTTTGGCTTCCAGCTGACCTCTTATGCTGACGACACCCAGATAGTGTTGTCACTAAGGGAGGGCTCTGAAAAGGAAACTGGGGCTCGATTCCATGACTGCATGGCTGCTATCTCCAGATGGATGTCGGCAAACTGCTTAAAACTCAATTCTAATAAAACAGAGGTCATAAAATTTGGGAAGAATCCGCTAGTGTGGACTCCAGACTGGTGGCCGGCTGACCTAGGCTCATGCCCCATACCCACTGAGAAAGCCAGAAATCTGGGAGTGTTAATGGACAACAAACTGGTACTAGGTGACCAAATAAGTTCAGTTACCTCGGCCTGTTTTTATGTACTAAAGATCATAAACAAGATTAAGTTCTATCTTAACGATAATGGCCTCAAAACAGTAATCTCGGCACTCATTATGTCTCGGCTGGATTACTGCAACGGACTCTACATGAACGCTCAAAAACAACTTATCAACAAGCTTCAGATGGTTCAGAATGCGGCAGCCAGACTGTTGTCAGGGACCTCAAAGTTTGCCTCTGTAAAGGACGAGATCAAACAGTTGCACTGGCTCCCTGTTAGACACAGAATACGCTTCAAAGCGCTGTGCACTGTTTTTAAAGCTCTTAATGGCAAAGGCCCGGATTACTTGCAACGAAAAATTCAGTGGTACATTCCAAGGAGAGCACTACGATCAATAGGGGCGAAGAAAGTCACAATCAGCGTTGTTAAAAAGGCAGGCTGGGGAGGCAGAAGCTTTGTTAACAGCGCGTCCAAATCCTGGAATGAGCTTCCTTTTCGACTGAGGAATGCTACAGACCTCCTCTCCTTTAGGAAGGGGCTCAAAACCTGTCTTTTTAACCAATAATGCTTTCTGGCCACCTCTCTTAGCAGGCAGTGCATAGCGCCAGGACACCCTTGGGTAACAGCGCGCTCTATAAATTTGATTAACATAACATAACATGACTGTCAAACACAAGTAGGAATCCTCACACATACCCCCCCCATCACACCTGCAGCACACAACACCAGTGCCAGACACACAGAAGGGTGTCAATAAAGTCCAGTCAATACACAGACAAACAATCACACTCCCTGGGGGCACCCACAAACATCACACACACACAGGGATGCCAGAACCAATGTCTGCACAAAAACAACAGCCAAACACATAACTCAACTAAAACACACACAGAAGCACAACAAGACCACACAAGAACTGTGCAGCCAAACTGTGGAAAGGCAATGGGAGCACAGACAGAACAGGAGTGCACAACCCCATCAGTCAGGAACAATGCACAGACAACATACCACAACACAGACAAGAAGTGCACCATCACAAAACAATCATGGACACAAACTGGGAGAAATGGGCCTACAATGACACACAGACAGACATACCACACCACCCATCAAGTCAACATGATGTCACAGTGTACCACATGGCTGCACATGCACAAGACTGACAAGAGCCAGCTCAGATATGAGAGGAGAAAACAACAAGGACGCACCTAACACAAGCACAGGAACTAGAATAGACCTAAGTTCATGTGACAGACACACAAGTAAGGCACACCACACTGGCAACACACATCTGAATGAAACACACCACACCAACAAAACACACACACTGACATGCAAATCGAACACCACACACAGAGCATCTGTCATCTGCAAGAGACAACACAGCCCAAACACTGCACACAGCCACATCAAACACACAACAGAAGCACATGCTGATAAATCACATTGCAAACACAGCAGGACATCAGGGGATGCACACCAGGCAAGGACAAGGCAACATACACCCACAGCACTGCATGCACACAAGCAGTGTGTGCACACCAAACATACCAGTCCCACACATTCATGAGTGACACACCATGAACACCCACAACAACAATCAAAACAGCACACTGACAACATCACACTCAGGAAGTGAAGCAGTACCTCAGCAAACACACATACACCTAACACAACACCCACAGATGCACAAGTCTGGGACACCAAAGTGGAAACAACTTGACCAGAGGACTGTGCAGCACAAACAGTTGAACTGCATATGAGCAACCATGACTGCTAAACAGTACAAGAAAATCACATATAACCAATAGGGAAAATGTCCTGAGTGGCACATTGTTCCTGTGCAAAGATCTGCACCACAAAGCACAGTGTGACAAATGAAGTGATGGGGAGGCACACACACAGGCAAACCAAAGGGACAGCTGACATGAAAGTGAAGTGGTGTGTACGTCAGTAGTGGACATGGCAGGAGTGTACCATACACAAATAGATGGAGTGCAGACTCACAATGGGTAGGCATCTGAAGCACAGATAGGGGATGGTATGACACCACACACCACATGCCATACTGGAGGCAATAAAGCCCCATGTGAGAGCAATGCATGAGAAAACACACCCACAATGTCAGTGTGGCTGAGCAGGGATGCACAGTGAGTACAAACAGCATCAAGACACATGGATGATCAACAAAACACAACACTGACTTGCCAGTCACATACTCTGCATACTCACAATTGCCAAAAACAACAAGTAGGAGTTAGCCAGAACTGCAAGGACACACCAACACACTGCACAGTGCACAACATACAACACACACATGTGCACACAATCACAGGGCTGAACAATTACACAAACAGGCACCCTACTCCTGGGTGACACATGTGTGTAGTTAACATTGCAGGTGCACACACACATCAACACTCACAACAAAGTCACCCCCTCCACACTGCACACTTCCTGACCACCCAAGTTCACACATTGAAAGTAACCCATGTGACTAGGATGACTGACCATCACAAGATGACTATACACCTACACTGCAGGGCACACATAAAGTAAGATCACACATACATGATGACCCTGGCCAGCCTGCCTGCAATCCTGTGGATAGAATCCTACTCTGTGCTGGTAGTGCATCCTAACATGACATGTCTACAATTTAGCAAACCTGAACATAGAATCATTAGGATAACAGTAGATCATCACAAACAACCATCAGTGCACCCCCAAGCCTCAGAGTCAAGTAGAACCGAAGTGCCTCTCACCACAGCCAAACTCTGAAATAGTGAAACTAGCAACTGGCAACGTTAAAGTGGCATCCAGAGCATGTGTCACATCAAATCATACCCACACAGAAAACCCTTTATTTAGCAAGGAGACTGACAAAGCAGACAACAGGAGCAACTGTCTTTATTACAAATGTCACAGATAGGCATAAAACGTAGACAAGAGCAAGGCCAGTGGCCAATCCAAACAGCAGAGTAGGTACATGAGAAGCTGCACAGGGAATGGGCAAACACAGCAATGTACAGCAAGGCCAGTGGCCAGTCCAAACAGCAGAGTAGGTACATGAGAAGCTGCACAGGGAATGGGCAAACACAGCAATGTACAGCAAGGCCAGTGGCCGGTCCAAACAGCAGAGTAGGTACATGAGAAGCTGCACAGGGAATGGGCAAACACAGCAATGTACAGCAAGGCCAGTGGCCGGTCCAAACAGCAGAGTAGGTACATGAGAAGCTTCACAGGGAATGGGCAAACACAGCAATGTACAGCAAGGCCAGTGGCAGGTCCAAACTGCAGAGTAGGCACATGAGAAGCTGCACAGGGAATGGGCAAACACAGCAATGTACAGCAAGGCCAGTGGCCGGTCCAAACAGCAGAGTAGGTACATGAGAAGCTGCACAGGGAATGGGCAAACACAGCAACGTACATTAAGGCCAGTGGCCAGTCCAAACAGCAGAGTAGGTACATGAGAAGCTGCACAGGGAATGTGTGAGACTGTACACAGTCATGGGCAACAACACAGCTAGGGGGATAACAATGGGCAGTACAGGCACCGCTGTGGGAGAGACAGGTGTGTGAGGGGGATTTAGCCTCAGACTTGTCTGTCAGTCTGACTGGGAGCTGGCTGAGTGTCGGGGCCAGTTGGAGGACTGGACCCGGGAGAGAGCGGACCAGCTGAGCTTGAGGCATCAGTGGCTTTGGGAACCGGAGGGCTGCTTGGACCGGGTGGTGTGGTGGCCCGTGGAGGCGGAGATATGCTGCCATGAGACACAGTGTGGGAGGGAGAATGTGGAGGGGTACCTTTCCACTTCTTGGGGATTCGATATGGAAGTGTGGTCTTGGTAGGAGTGGGAGGTGGGGTGGCCACAACAGGCACACTCACCACCAAAGCTACATCAGGTGCAGACAGTGGCCCTCCCTCTGGGGACATGCTGGATCCAGTTGTTCGCTTGGCCTGGGCTTGCCTTTGCCCCTCCATCCCCTGTTTACCAGGTTTTCCCCCTACAGTGCCCGTATTTCCCTGCTTCACAGGGCTTTGGATGGGAGTTGAGGTTGTGGGTGAATCTGCCTTGGAGCCCTTCTTATGTGTACTTTTAGCAGGCACCACCTTCTCAGCGGGCACGGAAACTGTCTGCTTGTGCTTGCGAGACGCTTTTGGGACAGGAGAGTCCTTGGCTGGGGATGCCTCTGAGGCATGTGACCCTGAGGTCTGCTTCTTGGCTTTGTGGCCCTTGGTGTCGCCTGATGGGCTTATGTCTTTGCGCTCTGGGGTGGCTTTAGTTTTCTGTGGGGATGGTGTCTGCGCCCTGGACCGCTTCGGGCTGTTGTTGCTGTGTGCTGCGTGTGCTGTATCTTGACCTTGAGGTCTGTTGTGTGTGGTCACTATCGTCCAATGTGGCCACTGGCACAGGGGTGGACAAAGGGACTGGAGCTGGACTGCGAGATTGTGCCAGTTGAAGGGCTGCCGTCACTGCGGAGGACAAATACTGTACAGTCCGGTGTAGCCCACCCACGTCTGAATGTATGCCCTCCATGAAAGCAACCACCTGTGCCAACTTTTTGTCGTGGTCTATGAAGGCATTGAGGAGAGCTGTCTGGCACACACACAGCTGGTGCAAAAGGTCCCCAGTCTCAGCACTGATGGCAGCAGGGGGGGCAGGGGCAGTGGTGCCTGGGGTGAAGGACACTCTTCCCTGCTTACTGGTGCGAACACGGGCAGCAACAGTGGAAGTAGCTGGGAGGGTGGGCACTGTATGCTGTGTGGTGGAAGAGGAGGCAGAGTCCCCGTTCCCTGTGCCCGCCAACATGGATGCGTCACCGCTGGCGTCAGATGACGTTGAGCTTTGCGTCTCTGGCTGTGATTCCTCCAGCAGACTCCTGTCCCCCTCCGAGGCGCTGGTCACATCTGTGTCACTGTGCTCGTGTGCAGCTGTTGTGCTTGATGCCTCACCACTGGTGTCCGTCCCCTGTCCTTCCGTGCCCACGGGAGATGCTGCATGAGAGAGAGAGATGTAGTGTCAGTTCATTGGCATCAACAGAACAAACATATGCAAGCAAAGCATCACTGAAGATGAAGAAATCTACATGTTGCACACCACCCTGTGCTATGACATTGTGCACCCTCAATTTTGAACTCGAACAGTGCGTGTAAACAAGAAAACCAGGCATAAGTGAGCCATGTGATAACCACACAGCACAATATCCTGCCGGTGGCTCCATTCAACCAGACACACAAATAGCTCTGAGCACACATAGGGCCCTGTTGTGGGCAAGGATGAACCCCACAACATGTTGCCACTGTCATATCTGGATGGAGCAGAAGGGGACAACACAGATACAGACTCCAACATAACAGTCCACAATGGCCATGAGCTCATGCCATCCACCATGTTGTACTGTGGGGCACAAGTACTGTAGCACATTGGCGTCAGATGTCTAAGCCTCACAAATCTGAGGTTAGGCAATGCACGCATTGATGAGAGCACACTCAGATTAGGCACACTGCCGTTCCCTTCCATCTGATTTCCCAGGCTACCCCAATGCAGATGATACCTGAATCCCACGACTCAGAATGCAATGTCAATGCTCAGTACTCAAATCACACTAGGAAGTACAGGTAGGGCAAATGCATTACAGCTGCACCCAGCACAGAGGCCACTTACAAGCCACTGCATCACCCTACCAACATCACATAGCCCAGCGCTGTCCCAGGCTGTGAACACATGCAGCCAATCACAGCCAAATTCACCCTTCCCAGAATACTCACCCCTAGCTTGCTGCTGATGCTCCTTCAAACGTGCATCCAGCTCAGGCTGTGTCACGGCCAAGATGCGGGCCATCAGTGGTGTCATGCTGCGCCGCGCCAACCTGCCAGTCCGAGGGAGCAGACCCAGTGTCATCTCCGCCATGTTCTTGCTCAGCCGGCAGATGTCATCCCACCTCTTGTGGCAGTGGGTGCGCCGTCGGTATGAGATACCCAGAGCCCGCACCTTGCATGCAATGGCCCTCCACACGGCCTTACGCTGGTGTACTTTGAGCTGCAGGCATGGGAGACAAGAGGGGAAAACATCAGTGACACAGTGTTATGTACCAATATCTCTCAGTACAGTGGCATGATACTGACTCATACCAAATCCACAGATATGTCTCACAGAGACAAGAATGCATTTCACATGGTACATCAGCATGGGAGAACAACACGTAAATGCATGCAGGTGTGAGGGTGGACACAGTACCTGCCCATCTCATACACATGCAGGATGCCAGCACATGAAGCCATGTCTAGTCTGCCCACATCTACTGTCCATCGTTAGGTAGAGCAAGACATACGTTGGGGGTTATACTCACTGTGTCCAACACTGCGCAGCCCTCAACGTCCTTGCCCTGTGAATGGCTCACTGTGTCATGGAGGTCACATTGAGGGACATGATCTCACAAACCCAAACCCACACCCTTCTCACAAGGCCTGTCATGTGCAAGCTACAGGGCTGAGATGGCTCATTGAAGGAGAGTAAAGAAAAAAAGACACATGTAACACTCTGTACATTCAGTGATGTGTCCTTGTCAGTTTGGGCGGTGACTGTGCAGGCCAGGTGGGCTCACACTGAGAAGGACAACAGGGACCCACACAGCCATTCACACAGCCATTCACACAAGCAATCACTGTCCTGACTCCTGCATTACCAACTTGCTGCGTCACTGTATGGCTGACAAGATAATACATGTCCCTCAAATCTTGATGTGCAGGCAGGGAAACGTGGGAAATAGGCTACACACCCCTTCCCCCTAGAGAAAGCGTGCTAGGCAGTGCATGACATAACCCCACACTCGCAGGCACATACTGCAGCAACTCAACTTCATGTGTGCCCCCCCTGCACTCTCACTCACACTGTTGAAGACTTACCATGACAATTGGGGCACCATATAGCCTTGGATACTGTGTGAGCACCTCGTCCACCAGGACCTCCAGCTCCTCACTGGTGAAGGGACTGGCCCGGATCTTCTCAGTCCTCGCCATCACTGTGGCCAGGTGACAGCAGCAGCAGCAGTTGGTGTTGAGGGGTGGCAGGCAGCAGTCCCTGGAGACAGCAGCAGGTGGTGTTGAGGGGTGGCAGGCAGCAGTCCCTGGAGACAGCAGCAGCAGCAGTTGGTGTTGAGGGGTGGCAGGCAGCAGTCCCTGGAGACAGCAGCAGCAGGTGAGAGGTCTCAGGCAGCCGTCACTGGAAGCTGTGGAAATGTGAGGCTCTCTCCCACATATATAGCCCCCTGGGGCAGTTTCAGTGGTTCCAAGCTGCTGCAATTGGTGTGCCAGGTCAGCCTTTTTCAAATGCATCCAATGACCGGCCCCGTGGTGGCGGAGCACGCCTTCTGCGTTTTTCAAAATTGCATTAGGCTACCGCGATCGCAGTTCCCATTGGCTGCAAGGGCATGGGCATTGAAGGTGACACACCGCAGGGGCCAGGCGAGCGCTACCGCGGTGGTGCATCTTTCAATTGCATCCAATGACCGGCCCCGCGGTGCCAAAGCACGCCTTTCGCGATTTTCAAAATTGCATTAGGCTACCGCGATTGCGGTTCCCATTGGCTGCAAGGGCATGGGCATTGGCGGTGACACACCGCAGGGGCCAGGCGTGCGCTACCGCGGTGGTGCATCTTTCAATTGCATCCAATGACCGGCCCCGCAGTGGTGGAGCACGCCTTCCGCGATTTTCAAAATTGCATTAGGCTACCGCGATTGCGGTTCCCATTGGCTGCAAGGGCATGGGCATTGGCGGTGACACACCGCCGGTGGCAGGCGGTAGCTTCCACGATTTGGGTGCCATACATTGGTGCCTGTCACCGTGATTTGGGTGGCGGAGCATGCCAAGCGTCATTTGGCAATACATGTATATCTCTCACTACCGCGATTGTGTTCTAGGGATTGGTGGTGACACACCGCTGGTGGCAGGCGGTAGCTTCCGCGATTTGGGTGTAATACATTGGTGCCTGTGACCGTGATTTGGGTGGCAGAGCATGCCAAGTGCTATTTGGCAATACATATATATCTCTCACTACCGCGATTGTGTTCTAGGGATTGGTGGTGACACACCGCTGGTGGCAGGCGGTAGCTTCCGCGATTTGGGTGCCATACATTGACGTGGTTGATCGTGATTTGGGTGGCGGAGCACTTGGTCAGCACCTATGGACACATCATGCTGTGTTAATGGCCAATGGGCAGTCATCAACAGTGCACAGTGGCCACATGATTAATGGCACATCATTGTGCACACGATGCTAGTGTAACATTTAACACACTGCTGACTACACATGCCATGTTTGTGTATGTCATGTAGTACATTGGCATGTACTCACTCACATGTCACTTATGATATTGATGGGCATGTACACAGAACAGTGTTGTTATGGACTGTCAAATGTGTACACATGATTCCAAAAGGGGGGACAGCGGGGCAGGTTTAGAGAGGTCCAACATACGTGCCCCAACAATACTATACGCAAGAAGGATATGGAGTTCCTCTGAGTCCAAGTGAAAGAACAGGGAGATACTAGAGGTGGGGGTGGTGGTGGCCCCACACTGTGGGTGAAGGGGGAAATCCCCTTTTCGGAACTAGGGCTCTCACACACCTAGCAAGCTAGGTGTCATACTTCATCATATGAGCCTGCCCCTCGTCAGGTCGGCGCTGCAATACCTGATGGGCACCCAGTACGGGGCTCTTTGGCGGGGATCTTTTGTTCCTGCCGTTGGGTGCAGTGGGGATGAGGGGCCTAGTAAGTGTAGATGTGGGAGGGAAGTGGGTTAAAATAGGTCAGTTAGTCCTCGCAGTTATTTATTCAGGAAGGTAAACTGCCTAGTTAAAAATATAGAGAGTGGCGGTGAACTAGAGGCAAGGTATCTAGCTGTATGCGCCCTACTCTTGGTCGGTCAACATGTTTCGTGCCCTGTGTGTCAGGGGGATCTAGGCACTTCTTCAGGACCAATTGTAAACGCTATCTACACAACGTGGTAAGTGAAAAACTACATACCACGTGATATGTAGTTTTTCACTAGGCAGTTTACCTTCCTGAATAAATAACTGCGAGGACTAACTGACCTATTTTAACCCACTGCCCTCCCACATCTACACTTACTAGGCCCCTCACCCCCACTGCACCCAATGGCAGGAACAAAAGATCCCAGCCAAAGAGCCCCGTGCTGGGTGCCCGTCAGGTATTGCAGCGCCGACCTGACGAGGGGCAGGCTCATATGATGAAGCATGACACCTAGCTTGCTAGGTGTGTGAGAGCCCTAGTTCCGAAAAGGGGATTTCCCCCTTCACCCGCAGTGTGGGGCCACCACCACCCCCACCTCTAGTATCTCCCTGTTCTTTCACTTGGACTCAGAGGAACTCCATATCCTTCTTGCATATAAATGTGTACACATGTCAATGTGTGAAAGTGCTGTGAAAATCACAGTGATGTATGTCTTAATATAGGATGTGCAGATTTGACTGTCTTGTTTTCTTGGATCATGCACACACTTGTTGTTTACGCTCAGCCTGTGATCATTGTGTTGTTGATGTGTGCCATGTTCAACTTACGCCTGAAGGGGTGTCAGGTACAGCAGCTAGGTATGAGACAGCGGTGTTGCAGTTTTACACATATGCTGTATGAAGTACTCTCAGGCCTGCTCATGCTAGATGTGGCCATATCCCTACGTGCATTCGCATAGTCAGATGTTGTTTTGGATGTACTTGCTGTGTGAAAGGGGATAAGTGTGCGAATAGTGTTGATGAAGGTGTCCCTACGTGTAAGCTGCTCTGTAACTCAATTGTGATGACAGTCATTGTTGGCGTTGTGTCAGTCAAAACGTAAGATGTTGTACACGTCTCATGGTGTATTGAATTGACATGTGTCCACTTTCATCTCAACTAGGAGGAGACCAAATCTGCATCATCCCTACACAGTGCTGGCAGACATGGAGGAAGAGGAGGTCATCCGGAAATTCCATCTGGATAGAGCCACCCTACAAAACCTATATGCTACGTTGGAGCCCCCCCTGCAGCCTCGCAGAACATATCCAACAGCTTTCACCCCAACGTCTAAGGTGATGGAGGCACTGCATTTTTTTGCCTCTGGATCATTCCAGCACCCGGTGTCCAGCGCAGGTGGGATGTCGCAACCCATGTTCAGCATGGTGCTGGGTGATGTCCTGTCCGCCATGATGATATACAAGGACAGGTATATCCATTTCCCCAGGGTGCCTGAATTGGCGGCTGTGAAGGGAGACTTTTATGCCCTTGGACACATCCCCCATGTTGTTGGGGCCATTGATTGCACCCATGTTGGGCTTGTTCCACCACAGGCATGGGAGCACATTTATAGGAATCGAAAACATTTCCACTCCATAAATGTGCAAGTGGTGTGCCATGATCATCACGCACGTGTGTGCCAGATTTGCCGGCTCAGCCCATGACTCATACATCATGCGGAACAGCATCGTGCCACAGCTCATGGCTAATCTGCTTCCTGAGTGTGCATGGATTGTGGGTGAGTACGAAGAGTCCAGTAGCGTGCTATGTGTGTGACATGCTGTCCTCTGCCACAGTATAATTACAAAGTTTATCTGTGTTTCTCACACCTAGGTGACTCTGCATATCCCAACCGTCCATGGTTGCTGAGCCCACTGCGGAATCCCAGGACACCAGCTGATGTACGCTACAATGATGCCCATGGGAGGACACGTCGTGTGGTGGAGCGGACTTTTAGTCTCCTGAAGTCACGATTTCGCTGCCTTGACAAGACGGGAGGTGCACTCATGTACTCGCCCGGGAAGGTGTGTCAGATTGCAGTGGAATGCTGCATGCTCCACAACCTAGCCATTAGCAAGGATATCCCCCTGATCCTGGAGTATGATGAGCAGCTAAGGCCCCCACCTGCAAACCAACCCGTGTCCAGTGATGAGGACAGTGGAGAGGAGGATGGTGTTGACCTGCGTCAACAGCTCATCAACCACTACTTCACTTGAAGGTGAGTGACAATGTACAACTGACCCATTGTCTGGTGATGTTGCGGTTGTTGTGAAGGTGTATGTGAGCTTTGTGACTGCAGCCGGTTGTTGACTCAGTGGTGGCTGACAATGTTTATGGGACAGGGTCATTTCGAACATCTACAGGATGTGGATGTTGGTACTTGTTGCTCATTGTGATGTGTGCATGCTGTATTAGCTTTATGGTATGTGTTGTGTGATGTCTGTGATGCCACACCCAGACTAGTGAATCTTGTTCTGTTGTGTTTTCCTAGGTCACTTCAGCCTCTCCTTGCCTACATACATTCCATACTCGTGGTACATTTTAATCATGGTGAAGACTGCACATCCTGGAATAAAGACGGAGCAGAAACAACAACATGTGTATTTATTTACAATGGTGACATATGAGGGGGTGAACATTTACATTGAGGTGATTAGTGAAGCAGTGAGTTGACAGTTATGGTACATGAGAGAATCGAGTTGTCACCACATTGATGTGGTGACCCAGTCCAACAGACAGATGCCATTCACAAGGCAGTGTGGGGAAGGACAGTCCAAAAAGTCAATGCAGTAGTGCAGAGTGTTGCCATCGTGGCTGGCTCCGTGACTGACGTTTGGCAGGTGCCTTGCCACGGGATACTCCCAGGGATTTCTTGGGACGGCCCCTTCGTTGCTTGGCAGGGGGCCTCTGCTGTAGGGCCTGTGGGGTCTGAGGACTCACCCCTCTCTGTGGCCGCAGGGGAGGATGTTGAACTGTCATCCTGCGGCACAGCAGGGGAGGTGGAGGTGTTGTTTGTGGCGCAGGCCTGTCCCTAATTGCCACCACTATCTGGCCCAGGAGGTCCACAATTTGTCCCATGCGGGTGTCCACGGACCTCTTCAGCCGGAGGAGCTCGCGGGAATCTTCTTCTGACCGGGCCATTCATCCCTGGGCCTGTTCATATGCCCCAAGGACTCTGTATATGCTGTCCAGGGCTTCGGTACCAGGCTCTGGTTGTCTGGGAGTGACCCTGCCACTCCCACCTGCCCTGCTGCCACAGACCTGTTGCCTCACCACTGTAGGCACCCGCATCCTCTTCCTGCCCTCCTCAATTGGTGGTGTGGGGTGGTAATCTTCTGGGACAGGGAGGGTGTTGCAGGCAGCACTGGTGGTGGTGGTGGTGTAGGACACACAGGCCATAACAGCAGTGGTCTGCATAGCTGTTGGTGTTGCTGCAGATGTGGTGGGGGGGACAATGGGGTCCTGGGACCGGTTGCGCCCTGGCACACCAGATGGACCGGGTCTGAGGTCCTCGTCCTCTGAATACCGGGGCTCAACATCCATGAGTCCATGTTCCGGGGGGGGTGACTGGCTCTGCAGGTTGCTGGTGTTGTCCTCTGCAGTCAGTTCTTGGTCACCTGTGGGACAGATGGGAAATGGTCATTGTAGTGCACCCCGCAAGCTTTGTGTTAGCTGTGTATTATTCACTGTTTGTACACCACACAGTTGACTTGTCATCACATTGTTTGTATGCGCACTACTGTGCCTCCTGAGATGATGTTGAGGTACATGCATTAGTTGTCCATGGTGTGAGGTGTCACAACATACCATGCGCCACGTGCATGTTTTGTGATTACAGGGACATGTAGCCATCTAGGGACTAGCGCAACAAAGCATTTCTGTGACGCCTTTTTGTTGATCACTCTGCCCTGGCAGACGTTACATCTGAGCATGAACTGGCCATTGTCATCTCATGCATACCTTTGTAATGTCATGTGCAAATCAGAATTTGCACCGACAACCATGCTTTTTTGTTTACATATGGTCCTTGCTGCTCTGGCCACATGGCACTTACACATGGCATTCAGTGCTGTGCATGATTGTGCACAGACTTTCTTCTACATGTGAATTGGTGTGTCACACTTTGGTTGCTGTGACAGTTACATTTGCTTAGCTGTCTGCACACTGGGAGTGGCAATAGGATCTGTGTGTATTTTTGTGTGATGAGAGGGCTGGTGTTGTCATATGGCACCATGCTTTTTGGGAGGAATGGCTGTGTGCATGTACTGGCTACTTACCTGTTCTGTTTTCACATTTGTGTTGGATCTGTGTCACATCTATGTGTGTGTGTGTTGGAGGCTTCCATCCTGCTCAGGGGTGGGACAAGAGGGCATAATATGTCTACCTACCTGGTAGTTTGAAGTGGACAGTGCAATGACTGACACATGCATCTGGGTGGGAGGGAGTGCTCCATCTTGATGAGCTGGGGAACAAGGGGGCATGGTGGGAGTAGTACTGCAGTCTTCCCATCCCCAAACCCCACTCCCTGTTAAGATGGCTACCTACCTGTTAGTATGTTTGTAGTGAGACAATGGCTTCCAGATGCTTCTGGGTGTGGAGTGCTCCATCCTACTCAGGGGTGGGACAGGGGGCATGGTGGGAGTTGTCGTGCAGGCCTCCCACCCCCAAATAGCCCTCCCAGGAAAGATGGCTATCTACCTGTTAGTTTGTTTGTGGTGAGACAATGGCTTCCAAATGCTTCTGGGTGTGGAGTGCTCCATCCTGCTCAGGGGTGGGACAGGGGGCATGGTGGGAGTTGTCGTACAGGCCTCCCACCCCCAAACAGCCCTCCCTGTTCAGATGGCTACCTACCTGTTAGTTTGTTTGTGGTGAGACAATGGCTTCCAAATGCTTCTGGGTGTGGCGTGCTCGATCCTGCTCAGGGGTGGGACAGGGGGCATCGTGGGAGTTGTCGTGCAGGCCTCCCACCCCCAAACAGCCCTCCCAGGGAAGATGGCTACCTACCTGTTAGTTTGTTTTGTGGTGAGACAATGGCTTCCAAATGCTTCTGGGTGTGGAGTGCTCCATCCTGCTCAGGGGTGGGACAGGGGGCATGGTGGGAGTTGTTGTGCAGGCCTCCCACCCCAAACAAGGGGGCATGGTGGGAGTAGTACTGCAGTCTTCCCATCCCCAAACCCCACTCCCTGTTAAGATGGCTACCTACCTGTTAGTATGTTTGTAGTGAGACAATGGCTTCCAGATGCTTCTGGGTGTGGAGTGCTCCATCCTACTCAGGGGTGGGACAGGGGGCATGGTGGGAGTTGTCGTGCAGGCCTCCCACCCCCAAATAGCCCTCCCAGGAAAGATGGCTATCTACCTGTTAGTTTGTTTGTGGTGAGACAATGGCTTCCAAATGCTTCTGGGTGTGGAGTGCTCCATCCTGCTCAGGGGTGGGACAGGGGGCATCGTGGGAGTTGTCGTGCAGGCCTCCCACCCCAAACAGCCCTCCCAGGGAAGATGGCTACCTACCTGTTAGTTTGTTTGTGGTGAGACAATGGCTTCCAAATGCTTCTCAGTGTGGAGTGCTCCATCCTGCTCAGGGGTGGGACAGGGGGCATGGTGGGAGTTGTAGTGCTATTTACCTGGGCACATACAACCCTGTAAATGTTGGCTAACTTTTGGGGTGTCATTCAGATGCAGTGGATGTTACATCTGTGGGACATGTGTTGGATATTGTGATGCATATGGATATGCTTGTGCCTCTGAGATGTAGCTTTGTAGTTGTGCTGGACAGTACATTGCTGTGTAATGGTCTACTTTTGTTTGCACTTACCAGCCTCCACTCCCCCGGGTATTCCTGTGAGACTCTCTGGATGCAGTATGGCAAGTACCTTCTCCTCCCTTGCAGTGAATGTTCTTGGTGTAATGGGAGGGCCACCGCCAGTCCTCTGAGCCAGCTCACGGTTCTTGTTCTTCTCTTTCACCTTGCTCTTGAGGTCATGTCACCGCTTCATGATCTCCTTCTTGGAGCGCGGGATGGTCCATACTGCATTGTTATTATTATTATTATTAATTTATATAGCGCTGAATCACCCCGAAGGGGTATCTCTGCGCTTAGGACGGGGGGCATCATCCAGAACAAGGGGATCAGAAGAGGTGGGTTTTCAGAAGCTTCCTGAACTGAGAGAGGCTCTGACAGTTGCGGAGCTGGAGGAGAAGCTCATTCCAGAAAGCAGGGGCAAGGTATGAAAAAGCTCTGCCACCGCTGCGCAACTTTTTGATTCTAGGGGTACAGAGGAGGAGCTTGGAGCCTGATCTAAGAGGTCGTGAGGGGGTATACTTGATAAGTTTAGCAGAAAGGTAGGAAGGACCTTGTTCATTAAGGGCCTTGAAGACAGTGCAGCCTATCTTAAATTTTACCCGCTTTCTCACAGGGAGCCAGTGGAGTTTTTTAAGGAGGGGAATGGAAGCCGTTCTAGGTGGGGCGTTTGCTACAAAACGGGCAGCCGTGTTCTGCACAACTTGCAGCTTGTTTAAGGAGGCTTCGTTGGCCGATGCTAACAGTGCGTTACAATAGTCCAGTCGACTTAGTACCAGAGCTTGCATCAATGTTTTTTGGTAGAGGAAGGTAACAGGGTGAAGATCCTTCTAAGTAGACTGAGAGTGTAGTAGGAGGTGCCAGCAGACCTTATCGACTATCCTTTCCAACATTTGATTTCTTCTGGCTAATGGTGTCTGTTGGACCAGGTTACCAAACAGTTGTGGTTCAACTCTGACTATCTCATCTACCATGACTGTCAACTCACTGTCTGTGAATTTTGGCATTTTCTGTGGTGCCATGGTGTGTGATGTGCTAAGGGGTTTAAGGTGCAGGTGTGTAAGTGGTGGGGTGGGGGTGATGTGTATGGTGTGTTATGTGCAGAGGGGGTAGAGGTGCAGGTGCAGGTGTGGAAGTGGTGGTGGTGCTGTGTGAGTAGTGATGGTGTGCAGTTTTGCCTCTTCTTGTGCTCTGGTGTTGGGCCCTTCAGTTGTGGAGTAATGCAAAGGATTGTGGTCAGGGAAGGTGCTGGTTTTATACTCAGCTATGTGGGTGTGTCCAAATGGGATATTGCTGTCAGGTGTGTTGTGTGGGTTGTCCTGGGATTTGTATTTTTGTAGTTGCCATGTGGTTGTGTCATTGGGGTGTGTTATGTGTTTTTGGGTGCATGGCTAGTTTGCTGTGTGCACTTTGTGGCCTTTAGTTTTTTCTGTCCACCGCCATATTTGTCACGGAGCGTCCGCAGCGGTGGCTATGCTGCTGTTCTTCCGGCGGCTCTCCCATTCATCACTGTTGGCGTTTTCGGCGGTTGGATACAGCGGAACGTACCGCGGTCACATCGGAGATATCCTAATATTCTGTGCGTTGTCTCCGCTGTCCTGACGGTGGTTTGGTTTTTTTCCTCTGAGAATCCGACCGCCGCGGACGGGTTTTGGCCTTCTCCGCCCGCTACGGGCGGTTTTTGGGCGGCTCTCACCGCTGCGGTCGTTTTTTTTGGCGGGACATCCTAATATGGCCGCCGGTTTTGCCGCGGTACCGGCGGGCGGTTGTTTTTCGCTACTATGGCGGTCGGGGTGGTTTTCCGACCGCCATCGTAATAGGCCCCAAAGTCCCAAAATGGCGGGGAGCAAATGAGTCCAAGTCCGAAAGTCAAGGGAGCTAATTCCAAAACACCAAGAACTAGAGGGGGAAAGGAGCCAGAGAGTCAAGAGGGGGGAGGGCAGTCGATTTCCAAGTCGCAGCCGTGCCGTCCATGTTCAATAGTTCTGGGCAGCAGGGGAAGCAGTGTCCGATCTGGTATCCACAGGTCAAGGAAGAATGTTACAGGCGCCAATTCAGCAGTCCGGGGAATGGGAGGCAGCAAAGTTAAAAACCAGAGGGGGCGCCTCTCCGGCATGGTCGAAGAATGATAGGCTCAGATAGCCACATAGAGCAGTGCCGAAACTTCTTACCTCCGCTCGGCCCCCAAATCGTCCCAGATGTCTTGCGGGAGGCGAAGCAGGCGGGTTAGCTGTAGGGAAAGGCAGCGGCAGTCGAACCCGGAGGCAGGGCGAGAGTCAGGAGGGGAGAACCTCCGCCCGGCTCTTCTGCGGCCATCCGGAGAGATCAAAGAGGCATCGGCTACGCAGCGAAGGGTTCCGTCGAGCGTTGGTCATCAGGGAATTCAGAGAAAAGGCGGGTAAAGAGGAGGACGAGCAGCGGAGATGAGAGGGGAGCTGTGCCCGATGCCCGGCTGGGTAGGTGTCGGCTGGGTAGGTGTCATACTTCCTCATCACTATAGCTGAAGGATCATTAGTCACAGGATCTCTGGTCGGCTCTCTCTCAGCCACTATATGGCTATTTTGCACGCTGTCCACAAATCACTTGGAACCACAATACTGAACAAAATATACAAATCAGTCCACAAAACCTTCAAAATTTTCATAAACATCTCAACTTGCTTGTACCACTCCACAGACTTCTTTCTTAATTTGGGGAACTCATATGTAAATGATGCAATATCACTCCTACTCCAAGGTACGTATATGTAATCTCCACTAGGAATCACTGACATAATATCGAAGTCAAAAATATATATTACAAAAATATCGATGTAAAAATATTGATAGTCAAAATATCGACATCCTATATTTAAAATGTAAATAATAAAAATATCGAGAAAAAAATGTAGATGTAAAAAATATCGATGTCCAAAATATCATTTTTTTAATATATAAAAATTATATTAAAACAATTATATTATAAAATTAACTTTAAAAATTACTTACATAAAATATACATTTAAAAAAATAATAAACAAATGTAATTTAAAAAAATTTAAACGAACATATATACAATTTAATATATAAATGTATATTTAATTTAAAATATTTAATAAACTAATAACTTTAATTTATTTTAAAATATTATAAATATATAAAAATTAACTATAAAATATATATAGATATACATACACCTATAACATAAAATATAATAAAAACATTATACTATAAAATAAAAAACAAAAATATTTATACATTTTTAAACTTACATTTTGCACTCCATTGAGTGTAACAGTAGGGAAAGTGTTGGATAGCGTAGAGGTAAAAATTACTATTCCCACTCCAGTGAGTGCAACAGTAGGGAAAGTGTTGAATAGCGTAGGGGTAAAAATAACTATTCCCTCTCCAGTGAGTGCAACAGTAGGGAAAATGTTAGATAGCGAAGGGTAAAAAATTACTATTCCCACTCCAGAAAGTGCAACAGTAGAGAAAGTGTTGGATACTGTAGGGGTAACAATTACTATTCCCTCTCCACTGAGTGCAACAGTAGGGAAAGTGTTGGATAGCGTAGGGGAAAAAATTACTATTCCCACACCAGTGAGTGCAACAGTAGGGAAAATGTTGGAATGCAAAGGGTAAAACATTACTATTCCCACTCCAGAGAGTGCAACAGTAGAGAAAGTGTTGGATAGCGTAGGGGTAACAATTACTATTCCCACTCCAGTGAGTGCAACAGTAGGGAAAGTGTTGGATAGCGGAGGGGAAAAAATTACTATTCCCACTCCAGTGAGTGCAACAGTAGGGAAAATGTTGAATAACGAAGGGTAAAAAATTACTATTCCCATTCCAGAGAGTGCAACAGTAGGGAAAGTGTTGGATAGCGGAGGGGAAAAAATTACGATTCTCACTCCAGTAAGTGCAACAGTAGGGAAAATGTTGGATAGCGGAGGGGAAAAAATTACTATTCCCACTCCAGTGAGTGCAACAGTAGGGAAAGTGTTGGATAGTGTAGGGTAAAAATTACTATTCCCACTCCAGAGAGTGCAACAGTAGGGAAAGTGTTGGATAGCGGAGGGGTAAAAATTACTATTCCCACTGCAGTGAGTGCAACAGTAGGGAAAGTGTTGGATAGCGTAGGGGTAAAAATTACTATTCCCACTCCAGTCAGTGCAACAGTAGGGAAAGTGTTGGATAGCGTAAGTGTAAAAATTACTATTTCCACTCCAGAGAGTACAACAGGAGGGAAAGTGTTGGATAGCGAAGGGGAAAAAATTACTATTCCCACTCCAGTGAGTGCAACAGTAGGGAAAGTGTTGGATAGCGTAGGTGTAAAAATTACTATTCCGACTCCAGAGAGTGCAACAATAGGGAAAGTGTTGGATAGCGGAGGGGAAAAAATTACGATTCTCACTCCAGTAAGTGCAACAGTAGGGAAAATGTTGGATAGCGGAGGGGAAAAAATTACTATTCCCACTCCAGTGAGTGCAACAGTAGGGAAAGTGTTGGATAGCGTAGGGTAAAAATTACTATTCCCACTCCAGAGAGTGCAACAGTAGGGAAAGTGTTGGATAGCGGAGGGGTAAAAATTGCTATTCCCACTCCAGTGAGTGCAACAGTAGGGAAAGTGTTGGATAGCGTAGGGGTAAAAATTACTATTCCCACTCCAATCAGTGCAACAGTAGGGAAAGTGTTGGATAGCGTAAGTGTAAAAATTACTATTTCCACTCCAGAGAGTACAACAGGAGGGAAAGTGTTGGATAGCGAAGGGGAAAAAATTACTATTCCCACTCCAGTGAGTGCAACAGTAGGGAAAGTGTTGGATAGCGTAGGTGTAAAAATTACTATTCCCACTCCAGAGAGTGCAACAGTAGGGAAAGTGTTGGATAGCGGAGGGGTAAATATTACTATTCCCACTCCAGTGAGTGCAACAGTAGGGAAAGTATTGGATAGCGGAGGTGTAAAAATCACTATTCCCACTCCAGAGAGTGCAACAGTAGGGAAAGTGTTGGATATCGTAGGGGTAAAAATTACTATTCCCACTCCAGTGAGTGCAACAATAGGGAAAGTGTTGGATAGCAGAGGGTTAAAATTAATATTTCCCAAAAATTAAAATTAAAAGTAAAAAGAAACAAAATAGCAACTACAATACAAAAATTGTTAATAACACAAAAATAAAAAACATATGAAAATATAAAAAATTACAAAAGATAAAAAAATAATTTAATGTTAAAAAATACTAAAAATTAACTACAAACCTTAATTTATAAAAGTTTAAAACAACTTTTTACAAACAAATAACTATCTTTAATATAAATTAATTATAATCAACAATATATTTATGAATCATTTTTAAATAAATTACTTCACACCATATTCCCCTATAAACGCACAAACAACTCCAACATATTTAACACAATTAACATATTTACCAATTAATTATTTATAAATAACAAACAATTAATAATTAAATAATAATAAATGAATTACCATAAACAACACTATAAAATCGAAATATAAAATAAATACTAATAAATTAAAATTATTAATTACTTTATTCTAATTAAATTACTTCCCACCCTATTCCCCTATAAACCTACAACCACTTAAAAAAAAAAACAATTAACATAATTACCAATTAAATAATTAATAAAAATTATTAACCAATTAATAATTAATTAGTAAAAAATTAATTATAAATAGTAATAAATACAAATGAATAATTACTTTATTATAATTAAATGACTTCCCACCCTATTCCCCTATAAACCTACAACCCGCACCTAAAAAAAAATAACACAATTAACATAATTATCAATTAATTAATTAATAAAAATTAATAACCAATTAATAATTAATTAATAATAAATTAATTATAAATACTAATAAATAAAAATTAATAATTACTTTATTATAATTAAATTACTTCCTACCCTATTCCCCTATAAACCCACAACCCACTACAGAACTAAAATACGCAAAAATTAATTAACATAAAATTAATGACTTCTAAAAATTTCACACATACATTAAAAAAATAACTATACTTATACAAAAAAATTACATCACATACTTTTAACACACACTAAAATACAGAACACTAATATAAATATCGATATTATTAACAACGATATTTTTACTAACGATATTACTGACTTCGATATTAAAGAAAACGATATTTCTTACCTTCAAGTCGATATTCTGGTCAGCGATATTCTTGCAGTCGATATTGTGCCACTTCGATATTAACAACTCAATATTGTGGCACTTCGATATTCCAACATCGATATTCTGTCTGTGCACCCTCCACTAGGTACCTCCCATAAAGGTAAGCTTGTAGCTCCTGTCTCCCCCCTTCCGGGAGGAGGCTGCTCTCCCTTTGTTCTCTTGGGAGTCATTCTTTTTGACCATTTAACTTTCCACTTCTCTAATTCACTCCAAATTTGGATATTGTGGATTAATCATCGAAATTGCATCTTCATTCCTGGTATTCTCATATGTTCTACGTCCTGATCATAATAGTGAGTTGTAAAGCCTTTGTCCACTTCAAATCTACCTCATATTTCTTGGCTAATTCGGATAATTTGTCATGGGCTTGTCTTACTCTCCTAGTAACATCCTCACTCATGGACAACAGTTCACTCTGCTGATACGTTTCCATTCAATCATTGCAAGACAACCACTTATCATCTCATCCAATTCCAACTTCAATGTTCCCACATACACTAACTTTACTTTCAACGTGGACTAAAGTGTTCCCTGACTCACTTCTGTACTCCCACTCTCATTTGATGCAGCATTAAGAACTTTCAAAAAGTCTTCGCTTTTCTCAACATTAAGACCAGGATGTACCTCAGGGGCTTTAAATACTGTGATGCGGTAAACTGCATATTCAAAGGCAGTTCCCAAATAAGTGAACCCTGATCTGGTAATCCCAGGAACAACCTTAAAGGTCCAAATTCAGTCTGATACACAGATGGGTCCTCACTTGCACCACAAGGAGAACTTGCATTTATCGGGCTTAAAGAGACAATTTCTCCCACCTTCCGACTCATGGCAATAATTTCTGATGTCTGTTGTTGAGCGGGGACCGCTGAGTTTTGAATACCATTTCCCCCGGAACCAGGTTTATATATAGAAATCGCTGGTCGAATCGTAACAGGAACTGTAAGTGTATCAGGGACTGTACATACAGGGAAGAGCCCAGGAACGCAAGTCCCTGCATTTCCTCCTATCATGTTTCGATTCACTGTAATAGTCCCCATCACACTCTGATACTTCTGCACAGGAGAAGTCCCTATCGTACCAGGGCTCGTACTTACTGGTGCAGGAGGCAACTTGGTATTCATGCCTCCAGGCTCGCTCCCACCTCCCTCTGTTCAAATCTCATTATACGGAGGTGGTTGTACAGACATTAATACAACTAAAAGGCTGTCAATAGAATCAATAGCACAGTTTTCTTCTTTCTCTCTGGATTCTCTTATTTTATCCTTCTTTCTCTTTTTGGTCCCTCTTTCCACTTCTCCACTTTGCAATAATGGGTATAATTTTGCTCCTTCTATTATGTCAGTTCTCCACCTTTTCTGCTCAGCATCCCACCTTGTATCTGCATAAGCATGCACTGCCTTTTTCACTCCTCCCTAATATATTTCTTTTTCTCTCACATAAGCCACATGCTCCCGACCATTAAGTGCTTCAAATCGTGTGAGTCTAGATTGCTGGTTCATCTCATATACAATTCTCCTCAAATTTTCAATGATTCTCAAATTAAATGTGCTATCACGTGGAAATGCCAATGCACCTTTTTTCTCAGTGATCTTGTGCCATTGTTCCAGCCAAATTCATGTGTGTGAAACCCTACATTTATCACCATATAATGACCTGCAGTATCTTCAGGTGGGGCTCCCCCCTCCAAGAGGTATCTGAACATCTCCTCTAAACAGATCTCGTACAACTTTAAAACATTATATTTTTGATCAAAATGTATTTTGTTTTGACACTCTTGTTCCAAATCTTCAACCAATACCAGCAGGACACCTTGTGACATAGACAGCCAATAACAGCGTGGCTTCACACAAACCAGCCGATCCCAGTGCAACACGCTATGGCAACAATCTCACTCCTCACAGCAGCTAACCCTTCTTTACAATTTCACATGCACACTCTTTTCAGCAACACGCTTGCAACTAAATACAATTAATTAACAACAAGTAACAATTGTCTGCTTTACTAAAGAATCAACAGAAAGCAATCATACAAATGTAACTCAAACACACATTCAAATGAAACCTCGTCCTGCGGGGATTCACTGGGATCAGTGCAGCTTTCCTCTGCACAAAAAGTCCGACACACTAATCATACCTCACTTTCACACAAATATAAATGTCCCTATCTTGATTGAGCTGTTGACGACTTCTCATGACAAACCCCACAACCCCTCAGCAGAACAATACAATACAGTGTCTTCTACACTTTTTAATATCATCCCGGGATCTTAGGCCACATTGTACGTGATAACTTCTCCACAATAAGCACTACACTCACATCATCAAATTACCACATCATATTACACAATCTCTATGAGATACCACACAATTGCCACAAACACCACAAGCTAAGCACAAGCTGTTTATGCACAAACCTATGATACTCACTCCTCTGCTGTTACAACTCACTCTCAACCCACTGGACCATCATCAACCCAGATTCTTCAAGTCAATATATGGGCACTAAAGATTGCGAATGGATTTTCTGACCCCTCTAATACAGGTACTAACCATCCTCTGCTGCCATCTAAGAACGCGCTGGGTCATTTCTATTAGTTCTTGTCAATAGACCTTGATAATAGTCTGAGAGGAAAAGGGGTTAACAACAATTTAAATCTTAAGGTACAGTGTGATCATTAGGAACACACAATAAAAGTCTGAGTCAGTGACTTGAGTTAAAAGTTGTATTACAGACTCAAAGCCAGACTAATATAAATCAATCTCAAGAACATACAGTAAAAGTACAAAATTATTAAAGGAAGACCAAAACGAAGGACAATATTGGTCCTCAACAGCAAAGAACATATAAGGATCTCAGTAGCAGCGATACAGAAAATAAGGAAAAGGATTTGATGACTAGATAAATGATTTTGATCCTTCTCCCCATAAATGGAAAAGATCTGCAGCATCTAGTAAACCCTACACTAACCTAGGGAAAGGGGAAACAGTATTGAATCAAAGAAGCAAGAAAAGTGTCAACATCAGAACCTCTGTAGAAGTTCTGTAGGTAAGGAGTCATGTATAGCATGAAGCCACACAATCAGAAATGACAACAGAGATCTGTATCTCTCCAAGTCTAAAGGGAACCTGACTAACATAAAGGTGGGTTAACTAATTAAAATGCTAATATGACCGTATACATATCACAGTACTTTTTCAGTTCTCAAGAAAGAAATTAACACCTTAAACACTACTCCCATATTCCAGTCTCTGCTTCCAAATTGTCTGCAGATTCCTCCCTTCATAGGGTAGTGCCAACTAGTAACACTCCCTTTGTTCTGCATTAAAATTATTTGACCTTGCCAGTTCTTCCTCACCTCACTATCTCTGAAATACAATGTGCTTTTTACTAACTAGCAAATGCCTTTGGTCTGCACCTGCAGAGGAGAAAAACATGCAGAAAAACAACTTTCACATTAGTATTAAATGCCTCAACTATAAGCTTAAGGCCCACAAACATACTAACTGAACATTTTTCTTTAAATGCATATTAATTCTACAACCAACATATAATCCAGTAAATTAAATCTTTAATAAAGGAATGAACTATTTTATTCTGTACTGTTTTATGTGGCACAATATACCAACACATTTTATTAAGCAAAAACAACAACTGGTCACAATTTATAAAGAAAGCATTGAACACACATATGATTCATCATCACTAATCCCTGGCATATGCACTGCATTAAATGCATTTTAGCACACCACCTTGAAATCTAAACCTGTAGAAGATTAAGATCAGCATTCAGATGTCTCTGAAAAGGAAAAACTTTAACATGCACACACATGTATGTCAAAACACACGTGATGCACCATACCTCATTGGTATTATAGCATCAGCAAGGCTACATAAGGCCAAATGTAAATAAATATATGTGGCCTAGCAAAACTTAAAAAGATGGAACCAAAATGTTGCTACTCCACTTGCTAATGGGGTGGCCCAGTGAACCTCAGAATCTGGGTAACAGTTAGTAAGAACAACAAAAATCCTGTTGGTAATTAATTATAAACTTAACCAAGTAGAATGCAATGTTAAATAAAGTGTGAATCAACAGCAGAGAATAGAGAATACACAACCAATGAGAGACAGTTTAAGCGCAACAATGCATATATTTTTCCTATTTTTTGTCACAGGTACATGTGACAATCTCTGCAGAATGAATAAACTGTTGCTCCAGTTTGTGGGAATGAATGAGCACTTGTGTCATATGAAAAATATATCCATTGTTGCAATTAACCTATCTCTCATTGGTTGTGTTTTCTCTCTTCTCTGTTGTAGATTTACTTTTTATTTAACCTTGAATCCTACTGGATTAAGTTTGTAATTAATTACAGACAGATATTTTTGTTGTTCATACCAGTTATGGTCATTAAGGGAATTTCATCAGCATATGATAGGATCTTATTCACATGCCCATTGTAAAATGTTAGCTGTATCCTCTCATTGTCTTGAATGAAGTGTTCTAGATATATAGGGAACAGAATGAGGAAACAGGGGCAGCCCTTCAGAGTCCCATGCATAACCTGTAATTTGGCTTCATGGTAACTGTGAAGGATCTGTATTGACTTAATGATATGTGGACATTACCCTATTTATTTGTGACTCTCTGTAGATAAATCCATGCCACTTTGTCAAAAGCTTGTTCTGCATCAAGTAGGATAATTGCCAATGGAGAGCAACTGTTAGCTGCTATATCACAAAGAGTGATTGTCAGGGTAGTGTGATTGATTTTTCCTCTGCCAGGCTGCCATGGTGATACCACCTTGGCAATGACACCGCTCAGAGTTCTGGCCATATATTTAAAGATCGCTGCTAATTGGGGAATTGGGCAGATGTGAGCTATGGTTGCTGGGAGCCATAATATTTTTTAAGAAGTGCTAAAACATTGGTCAATGCCCATGACTGTGGAAACAATAAGACCTGTTGGACTCCTCTTAGCAGTGGTAAAATATACTATTACTACAAGAGAAAAAAAATGTCAGAATTCAAAGGGAATCCTATCTGGTTCTACTGCCTTTGGTCTTGGTAAACTCTCTTTTGCGTCTTTTTGTTGATATTGGGGTATCTAGGATTTACTTGTTCTTGTTATTCAAAGCGTTACATTGTACATTGTCCAAATATTTATTCATCAATTCTCGTGCTATTTTGATATAGGTAATGATAAAAGTCCTGAAACACCTAGACATTCTCTTCTTGATCATACATCTCAACACCTTCCCTGTATAACATCTGTTCTATTTCTAGATATATTTTGGCTCAATTTTAGAGCTAACCCCTTCCAAATGCTTTCTCTGTAATCATAGTTCTGAGCCGTGTTGTTCCTTGTAAGCTTTTTGGTGTAAAGGTTGTAGAAGCATGCTTTTATTACCGCAATATGTTTTTAAAAAAGTTTGCTTCAAAGAATCCTTCTTAATAATAGTCATTATGTGCTTGGCTTCTAGATCCATTATTTCTAAATAGAGCCTGCCAACCTGGGCATGCACCAGCTTTTGGTTTTTAATAGTGTATCTTGGAATTATTTTGCCAACGCCAGCTTTAAAAGATTTCCGCACTATATACTGACATTAAGGGGCCGATTCCGATCTCGGTCGGAGGCGCACCCAATACCATTCGGTCGGGAAAAAAGCCATGCGAAAGCCTGTTTCCCGACCGATCCGTACAGCACACCGAACGAGTAAGTACGATGCGCACAACAGCACAGAATCCGGCCGAGCCGTACTCACCCAAACCAGGTCCTGTTCTCCGACCGAGGCGAATCCGGAAACGCTGAATCGAGTCGCACGGAAGGGAAAATGCAGCTCCGTCCGGCCGAACAAGTACGATGCGCTTCCCGTACGCGCCGAACCCGTCGCTACGCGCAGCACGTCAAAGCATCCGGGAGAGGCGCACATAAGCTCCGATTCGTGCCACAACACGATCCATGGCTACGAGACGAACACGCCAGCGACGAGGACGACGCGAAGCGACGAGGACGACGCGAAGCAACGAGAAGGACGAACGACACGAACCAACCATGAATCCCTTCGTCCCGATCATACCAATATTCTACATTTACTACCGGAACAGGCACGGACGCGTACGGCGCAGAAGGTAAGTCAGACACCAACCACAAAACACATACAACACGTACAGGACACATCACACACACACAGAGGGATGCAGAATATACTTACACCAGCAATAGCAGCACCATAGGGGCAGGATGCCCATCACCAATGCCACATATGCACACAGGGGCCTGAATGCGCACCACCACCCCTACCCAGGGGGGGCAGGATGCCTACCACTACTACCACCCTTAGCCAGGGGGGGCTGGATGCCTACCACTACTACCACCCTGAGCCAGGGGGGGCTGGATGCCTACCACTACTACCACCCTTAGCCAGGGGGGGCTGGATGCCTACCACTACTACCACCCTTAGCCAGGGGGGGCTGGATGCCCACCTCCACCCTTAGCCAGGGGGGCTGGATGCCTGCCACTACTACCACCCTTAGCCAGGGGGGGCTGGATGCCCACCACCACCCTTAGCCAAGGGGGGCTGGATGCCTACCACTACTACCACCCTTAGCCAGGGGGGGCTGGATGCCTACCACTACTACCTCCCTTAGCCAGGGGGGGCTGGATGCCCACCACCATCCTTAGCCAGGGGGGGCTGGATGCCTACCACTACTACCACCCTGAGCCAGGGGGGGGCTGGATGCCTACCACTACTATCACCCTGAGCCAGGGGGGGCTGGATGCCTACCACTACTACCACCCTGAGCCAGGGGGGCTGGATGCCTACCACTACTACCACCCTGAGCCAGGGGGCTGGATGCCTACCACTACTACCACCCTGAGCCAGGGGGGCTGGATGCCTACCACTACTACCACCCTTAGCCAGTGGGGGCTGGATGCCTACCACTACTACCACCCTGAGCCAGGGGGCTGGATGCCTACCACTACTACCACCCTGAGCCAGGGGGGCTGGATGCCTACCACTACTACCACCCTTAGCCAGGGGGGCTGGATGCCCACCACCACCCTTAGCCAGGGGGCTGGATGCCTACCACTACTACCACCCTTAGCCAGGGGTGCTGGATGCCCACCACCACCCTTAGCCAGGGGGCTGGATGCCTACCACTACTACCACCCTTAGCCAGGGGGCTGGATGCCTACCACTACTACCACCCTTAGCCAGGGGGCTGGATGCCCACCACCACCCTGAGCCAGGGGGGCTGGATGCCTACCACTACTACCACCCTGAGCCAGGGGGCTGGATGCCTACCACTACTACCACCCTGAGCCAGGGGGGCTGGATGCCTACCACTACTACCACCCTGAGCCAGGGGGCTGGATGCCTACCACTACTACCACCCTGAGCCAGGGGGGCTGGATGCCTACCACTACTACCACCCTTAGCCAGGGGGCTGGATGCCTACCACTACTACCACCCTGATCCAGGGGGGCTGGATGCCTACCACTACTACCACCCTGAGCCAGGGGGCTGGATGCCTACCACTACTACCACCCTGAGCCAGGGGGGGCTGGATGCCTACCACCACCCTTAGCCAGGGGGGGCTGGATGCCTACCACTACTACCACCCTTAGCCAGGGGGGGCTGGATGCCTACCACTACTACCACCCTTAGCCAAGGGGGGCTGGATGCCCACCACCACCCTTAGCCAGGGGGGGCTGGATGCCTACCACTACTACCACCCTTAGCCAGGGGGGGCTGGATGCCCACCACCACCCTTAGCCAGGGGGGGCTGGATGCCTACCACTACTACCACCCTTAGCCAGGGGGGGCTGGATGCCTACCACCACCCTTAGCCAGGGGGGGCTGGATGCCTACCACTACTACCACCCTTAGCCAGGGGGGGCTGGATGCCTACCACTACTACCACCCTTATCCAGGAGGGGCTGGATACCCACCAACACCCTTAGCCAGGGGGGGCTGGATGCCTACCACTACTACCACCCTTAGCCAGGGGGGGCTGGATGCCTACCACTACTACCACCCTGAGCCAGGGTGGGCTGGATGCCTACCACTACTACCACCCTTAGCCAGGGGGCTGGATGCCTACCACTACTACCACCCCCACTCATAGGATGGACAATGCATGACACAACCAGCACACCACAACCTAGGGAATGCAAGAAAAAGACATCCCCCCAACACCATGACAAGCGTGTGTAGACTGTGTCAAATGCCTACAACACCGAACATGACTTTGAACATACAATGTGACCCCCTAGCACATGTGCCACACATATATGTGTGTGGCACCCACAATGCAAGCAGGCCATGACCATTGTGGCAATGGGGTCCAAACCCCCATCATCACAGTGAGCAAAATGTAAGTGTGGGGTCCATAGCTGAAGCACATTTTGAACATTGTGGCAATGGGGTCTAAACCCCCATCATCACAGTTAGCAAAATGTAAGTGTGGGGTCCATAGCTGAAGCACATTTTGAACATTGTGGCAATGGGGTCTAAACCCCCATCATCACAGTGACCAAAATGTAAGTGTGGGGTCCATAGCTGAAGCACATTTTGAACATTGTGGCAATGGGGTCTAAACCCCCATCATCACAGTGACCAAAATGTAAGTGTGGGGTCCATAGCTGAAGCACATTTTGAACATTGTGGCAATGGGGTCTAAACCCCCATCATCACAGTGACCAAAATGTAAGTGTGGGGTCCATAGCTGAAGCACATTTTGAACATTGTGGCAATGGGGTCTAAACCCCCATCATCACAGTGACCAAAATGTAAGTGTGGGGTCCATAGCTGAAGCACATTTTGAACATTGTGGCAATGGGGTCTAAACCCCATCATCACAGTGACCAAAAGGTAAGTGTTGACAAAGAAAGAGGTGCAACTGCCAAACTGCATGGATGATTCCTGGTCACAGAACAAAAAACACATCAGTGGCAAAGTAGTGTATGTGTCCCATTGCAACATAAATTGGGTGAGCCAAATACTGCAGTGCAAATAAGACATACCTTTGGCCATGTGCAGACAAACAACACCCATGGGGGCTGACACTGTCAACATTCATCAATGACACAATGACAGAAGTGACCATCAGAATGCAGACCCACATATTTGCACCAATGGGCACACAAATGCAGATACCCTGTGGAGACTGCAGATGTGAGGTGAACAGATACCATACCATGGCAGCAATGGGACACACAAACCATGATCATTGTGCTGACCGATGACCTAGGAGTCCCAGGGACAGCAGGGGAAACCCACCACACTACATACAGCCAATGGCACACCCAAGATATGCCAATGCAGTGGTGCAGATGCACAAACACAAACAGGCAGACCCACACTGCACATCATACACAACGGGTGAGAGGGGGGGTGCCAGTGTCCCCAGGCAACCACACAACACATGAGGAGACCTGAATACCAATCATACAGATGTGCATACAGTGCCACACAAAGGTAACTCATGGATCCAAATCCCCTATGTGGGCAAGCAGGCATTGTCAGATGAGAGGGAGCACAAATCACACATGTCACACAGGCACGTAGGAACAGCAACTGACACAGCAAGACACAGACACACCACAGCACCACCCCCAGGGCCCCCACAATGTGGTGACCCTGGGCTGCATTACAATCCCACTGTGATGACAAAGCTAAATGTGGTTCACACTGTGAACCACAGTCATGTGTCCTGAGCAACAAACTACCATCACACCTACACAAGCACAAATCAATCAGCATGGCCAGTAAGCCAAGGCCAACATGGAGGCAGGGGCCTAGCCGGGCAACAACTCTCATCTGCACACACTCAACACCACACCCCTCGACCTCCAACAATGTGCAGCAGTGAAGTACACATGCACTGGTGACATTGCACATGCACCCATGACTATTCCAGGGTGGTGGGTGGGAACCAAGGCGCAGAAGCACATGACACATGGCCACTCAACAAGACTCCTGAATGTCTGACACACTGCACACTACACTGTACACGGACATGACAGCAATACCACACCAACCAATGGGATCCCAGCCACAGTCACACACCAATGAAGAAGCCAAGGTCACCCACAAAGAACACACATAGACAACAACCAACATTGCAGCCCGGACCCTTAGGAGTGCCAGCAGTCACACACACAACGTGTCACAATCACTGAAAGATAACACAAACTGGAAATCACATGACAGGGGCAAACAACAAGTGCCAAGGGGAAACCTGACTGTGACCCATCTGCGTCTGCACACAAACTCAGCCCTGACAGCAAACACACCTATGGGTGACACCCTGATGACCAGTAATGTGCCATGCACCCACATCACAGAGAACCCAGGGAGAAGACTTTGGGGGAACATAGGTCAACTCAGCTAGCATCACAAACAGGTACAACACTAGGGATCACAGCATGCACAGCTAAACGGAAGTGAACACACAGACATGCACATACAACACACACCTTGGGCGCAGGCAATGTCACAGGAGTACACACTGCCATGAAGGGACTCCACTCCTGTGTGAGGAAAGCTGTGCCATATGTTGCCTCAGTAGGGCCCCATCATGTCAGCTGAGCACTTGGTCACACAATCAACAATTAGCACCAAATGAGGGCTCCCGTAACATCAGCCTGGTCATGGAAGTGCCAACGGAATCATCAGCACAGATCCAACTCACTTTTATAGCAATGTTGCACTGACAACACAGATGAGTCCTTCCCCATTGATGCCCAAACCTGCATGTCCACTGGAGATGGCCACACGGTCAGGGAAGTAGACGAATTGAACAATGGCAGGCACAACAGATGTGCAGGGGTGGAAGCCACAGATGTGAAATAGCCAATCTAAGTAGGAAATCCCATTGCCAAATACTGAACACATGACACCCTCAGATGCTGCTATGGATGACATGGATACACCACAGGATAGGACACATTCCCCCTGGACCACATGGGTTCCTGCACAGTAACACTTCATTATTATGAGACCAAATATCACCATCACTGCAGCAAGGGCATGGTTAGCATCATCAACAACATGTACATCAGAAGCATAAGCACTAGAGAACAGAAAGTTGCTTTATTCAGCATATGTGTGGAATGAAAACAAAGTCCAGAACAAACACAAAGGCCAATGGCCAGTCCATTGTAAAAGTCCAAACAGGGTGACAGTGGCAGATGTCACCCTACGCATGCCTGCACAAAACCAGGGACAATCCACTAGGAGGGGCAACCGGGGGGTAGGCCAGGCACCGCAGGGACAGGATCAGGGCTCACCAGGAGGAAGCAGGGAAGGGGTGGTGGGTGCTGGAGAGCCACTGACAACTGCAGTGGAGGTGTCTGACATGGTGTGTGCCGGCACAACTGGGGGCATGACTCAGATGTTGTGGGTGCCGGCACGACTGCAATGGACCCTGCAGATGGAGTGGACACGTCCGCCACTGCAGTGCCCAAGTCAGACAGGGTGGTAGTGGACTCCACTGCAGTGCCTACCACCAGGGGAGGAGAATGGGGAACAGGCAAGGTGGGCTGGACAGAGGGGAGGACACCCTCACCACATCAGTGGCACAGACAAGCGCAGCGGGGTGTGGTGCCGGGAGAGCAAGTGGCAGGGGGAGCAGGCCGGATCCTCTTGGGGATGGTATATCTGTGGGTGGGGGAACCTGGGGCAGGGTGTGGTGGGGGCACCTGTGGAGTGGGGGCCTGAGGGATGGAGGAAGGAGACCTGGTGCTTGAGCTGCAGGGCGGCGGCGGGGTCTTGCTTTACCACTCCGGGGGACTTGCGGGTGGGGGCCTCAGTCTGTCTGCGCCTGGGGGAGGGTGTCCGGGGGCGAGGGGCACTCTGCTCCATGTGGGGGGCTTCCTCTTCCCCCTGGATGCTGGAGCAGCTGGATCGGAGGGGAAGAGGCCGAGGTCACTGAGGAAGAGGCGCTGGGTCTTTGGGGTTGCAGGTGAGGCAAGGGAGGGTGTTTTGGAGGGAGAGGCAACTGAGGACTGCGCAGTGCCCATGGATGCGTGTGTGTGTACCAGGGCCCCATCCCCTGTGAGTCTGGTTTCAGTCCCCTGACTGTGCGTGCATGTGCGTTTTGTTTGTGGCATGTGTGTCTGTGTGCTGGACGTGTGTGTGCTGGTGTGTGCCTGTGCCGGTGTGTGTGTGCTTGGGACGGGTAAGGTGCTGGGGAGTGTGGATGGAGCAGAGGCAGGAGGGGTGAGGGACTGTCTGAGGAGGGACACTGCTGCCGTCAGGGAGGAGTCCATGGACCTATTGCCCCTCTGTAGGTCAGACATGCCCGATGAGATGCCCTCCATGAACGACACCAGCTGAGTCAACAGAGCGGTGTGCGCATGGAGGACACTCAGCATGGCTGTCTGCCCTACATGGAGCTGTCGAAGGAGGTACACAGACTCCTCACTCAGGGCAGCAGGGGACACAGGGGCAGGGGGTGCGGTGCCTGGCCCAAAGGAGACACGCTCCCGAACATGGGAGCCTCCACGGACCTGGGGAATGGGAGCCGATGGGAGGGCGGTGGTGGTGCTGGTGGTGGCGGGGACAGCAACACTAGCTGGGGTGTGGTGGCTGCTGACACCCGCCTCCATAAGGCAGTCATCCTCCGAGTTGCTCTGGTCCTCAGCTGAAGTGGATGGTGCTGAGGACTCCTCGGTGTGGCTCCCCTCGCCCTCCATGCCACTGGGTCCCTCCGACCACTCCTCGGCTGCTGACCCAGTCTGGCTCTCCGGCTCCTCCTGGTCCGTGGAGCTGTCCCCTTCCGTGGCCGTGGATGTATCTGCAAACAATGGGGAAACAGACAGACATCAGTCACCTGCACCAAACGCACACACCACTGTGAGCACAGCACATTACAGAGCAAGCCCTGGCATCATTAGTTGTACATTGCTAAAAGTGCCCTAACTGAACAGGAGCAGCCAATTGTCAGTCTGATGCCAACCATGGCACTCACATCCCACATGGCCTTGCACCCATCTGTCTGGTGTCTGTTGGATTGCAACACCCCAGTGTGGACACATGCACCAACTACACAGTAGTTGGACAGTGCAGAGGACACGGTGTGGCATGTGGACATGCACACATCACAGCTCTTGCCACTGAGTCAGTACAGGTTTCCGGATGAAAGGGATGCCCAGAGTCAAATAGGAAATGCATGTGATGCATACCAGCGACAGACACAATGATGCACCCATGTCCTGATAGCCATCGCCACAATGGTGTGCATGTAGCACATGTCACTCCCCTGCAGGATCACCAATAAGTAGACACATGCCATGGCGGAGGCATGACTGCTAAGTCATACATCACTGTCTCAGTGATGTATGACTTGGCAGCCAGACAACAACACTCTGCACTGTGTCACAATAGTAGGTCATGGGGAATGGAAGTCCTGGAGCTGCACAAGTGCACATGTACATCCCCCTCACAACACATCATCTTAACCCTCATCTGTCCAGGTCATACCTATTGGACATATGGGAGACCTGTGACACTACCCTCTGAACCTGAGCCCCTCACAATCTGCTGTGAATGGGGAACAGCTGCCTGAACTTCACATTCGCATACCCCAGTCTGCATGGGCAGCTGATCAAACACCTATGTGACACACAAGTATCGTCTCCTATGGTCACATCTCCAGTGGCATGCTGAGCCCCTACCAAGAAACACCCCAGCAGTACTGGCAACTAATCCACAGCACACTGACACAGAGGCAGACACCTGAGGGGTCAAATCACTGCGCACAATGTGTCAGCTGATACACGGGAGTGGGAGTACAGAGTGCATTGCATGGCCTGGAGTAGGCATGACTGTCCTGCCCCACATGAATGAGGGATGAGCCCTGGACAGTGGATAGCTGGCTATGTATGTGTGACACACGTAATCTGCACACTCCTGGGGCCCAAACATTGTTCCCACCCGCTGCATGGGCGTGTGCGACATACCCCAGGCACATGTGGTGGCTCAGCTCAGCAAGTGGACCGCATATCAAAGCAACACGCAGATTACATGTCCGAACACAGGCGTTGTGTGAACAATGGACCCACCCATGATGCCCACAACAGAGTTAGGGAAACAGATGCTGTCCCCCACCTTTAGTGAAGCAAACTGCAAGGACACAGTCCCAAGTGACACAATTCCCTGAATGTAAGGGCCACACCTGGGTATCAGATGAGGAGTGGGCAGTGCACAATAGAGGGACATGGCTCCTGGACAACATGACTGCTGCACTGTGGCAGTTGAACCAGGCCAGAGGAGGGCACAAAGCATGTAATACAGAGTTCACAGTGCAGTCTTTGACTCACCCCTCCTTGCTGCTGTCTGGCCTTCAGCTGCCCATCCAGGTCTGGAAACACCACTGCCAGGATCTGGAGCATGTGGGGGTCAGGGTCCGTGTTCCGCCCCTCCTGCGAGGAGGCGACAGCTTCAGCTGGACCCATGCAATCCTCCGGGTCCAGCCCCGAAGGTCCTGCCACCTCTTCTGGCAGTTGCGGATCCGGCGCTTGTAGATCCCCACAGACCGGACAGCCCGGACAATGTCCTTCCAGATCTCCTGCTTCCGATGGGCATTAACCTGTCAGGATGACAAAGTGAAAAGGCCATTACTACACATGCAACATATCCGTGCATGACACAGTTGTATATACATGTCTCAATCACAGGGGCACATGATGTACACAGGCAGTGCAAAGCTGCCCATGGACAGTTTGCCAGACGTCACTACATGGTATCATTGCATGGGAAGTAAAACCTTGTTCAAATGCACTGTCACTGCACCATACCTGTCCAGTGCATGTCACTACACACTATGGGGGGTGACAACTACTCAGTGAGCCTGCTAGCCAGTGGCGTGCAGACTTTCAGCCTTGCTAGTCAGACAATATGCACATTCAGAAAGGCAGTGCACAGAACACTCACCTGCTCCCCTGGTGTCCCATACAGCTTGCTGTACTGTGGAAGTAGGCTGTCCAGCAGGGCCTGGTTCTCCTCAAGGCTGAAGGCTGGGGCTCTCTCCACAGTACGTGCCATTGCAGGGTCCAGAGGGGCAGAGACAGCAGCAGTGCAGTGGCAGATGTCGTCCTGGAGCATGTAGTGCAGGCAAGTGAGCTCTCAGGGGAACAGCCAGCAATATATATGTGCTGGAGAGGCAGATACTGTCCCTTGTGTCCAAAGTGATAGGTCCAAGTCGTTTGCATCTTCTGAATCTGGACAATCCATGGAATAGCAGCACCAATACACGCCCACAGCATCCTTCAAATCTTCAACTTCATGACATACATGATTTTGCAACATTGTTGTGGGTGACCAACTAAATTTCCAGCAACCGACTCGTTCGAAATTCGAAAACGCGTCCGTTGCCAGGCAAGGCCATTGTCAATGGGTGAGCACCGATCGGTCCATTGCGGTACAACGCGTACAGGGGTACAACGCGTACCCGCACACATTGAATGCACTGGGCCGGCCGGGGGCACCGATCGGTCCATTGCAGTACAACGCGCACAGGGGTACAACGCGTACCCGCACACATTGAATGCAATGGGCCGGCCCGGGGCACCGATCGGTCCATTGCAGTACAACGCGTACAGGGGTACAACGCGTACCCGCACACATTGAATGCAATGGGCCGGCCGGGGCACCGATCGGTCCATTGCTGATCAACGCGTACAGGGGTACAACGCGTACCCGCACACATTGAATGCAATGGGCCGGCCGGGGCACCGATCGGTCCATTGCAGTACAACGCTGTACAGGGGTACAACGCGTACCCGCACACATTGAATGCAATGGGCCGGCCGGGGGCACCGATCGGTCCATTGCTGATCAACGCGTACAGGGGTATAACGCATACCCGCGACACATTGAATGCAATGGGCCGGCCGGGGCACCGATCGGTCCATTGCAGTACAACGCTTACAGGGGTACAACGCGTGCACCGCGACACATTGAATGCAATGAGCCGGCCGGGGCACCGATCGGTCCATTGCAGTACAACGCGTACAGGGGTACAACGCGTGCACCGCGACACATTGAATGCAATGGGCCGGCCGGGGCACCGATCGGTCCAGTGCAGTACAACGCGTACAGGGGTACAACGCGTACCCGCACACATTGAATGCAATGGGCCGGCCGGGGCACCGATCGGTCCATTGCAGTACAACGCGTACAGGGGTACAACGCGTACCCGCACACATTGAATGCAATGGGCCGGCCGGGGCACCGATCGGTCCATTGCAGTACAACGCTGCGTACAGGGTACAACGCATACCCGCACACATTGAATGCAATGGGCCGGCCGGGAGCACCGATCGGTCCATTGCTGATCAACGCGTACAGGGGTACAACGCGTACCAGCACACATTGAATGCAATGGGCCGGCCGGGGGCACCGATCGGTCCATTGCAGTACAACGCGTACAGGGGTACAACGCGTACCCGCACACATTGAATGCAATGGGCCGGCCGGGGCACCGATCGGTCCATTGCAGTACAACGCGTACAGGGGTACAACGCGTACCCGCACACATTGAATGCAATGGGCCGGCCGGGGCACCGATCGGTCCATTGCTGTTCAATGCATCACTGTACAAGTGACTGGCATATGTCACCATGCCTGTCTCAGATGGACATATGCCAGCCACAGATAGCTCCCAGGGAGTGAGGGGCACACCTACAACACGACAGCCTGTCCAAACTTTATCATAAGGCATGTAAGGCTGCATTTCCTATTGTGTGTATGTTGGTGTACATGTTGTCCTGTGGGTGTCACCTGTGGGCAGCCACCCCCAGGCTGTGCACGTGTTCATGGGGACAGGATCCTGGGTGTTACGTGTACATGACCACTGTGATGTGCAACTGTTCATATCTGTGCATGTGCCATGGTCACATTTCACGGTGGTGTATGTGTATGTCATGTCACATACCCCCTGAGTCCCATGTGGGACGGTATGTTTGAGCCAGGGTGTCCCAGTGGCACAATAGTGATGGTCCTCCACAGTCTGTGTGCATGTAGTGTTTACAATGTCTCTGATTTCATGTGCACAATGGGAGACAGTCTCCACATCCACGTTGTGTGTGCATGGACTTTGATGTTGTGCGTGTGTGTCACAGACGTCCATGTCTGTCCTGCCGCGGCAAGTGGGACCACTACCTGTGGGGGTCATGGTTGTTTTGCTGTGGTGTATACATGATACTCCATGTAATGCCAGTGTCCATGTGGCAATACAGGGTCCCTGGGAATGTACCTGTCATTGAGCTGTGGTGCCTGGGGCACATCTGTCCTCACATGTCACTGTGGGGGTGATTGTGACACAGCAGCAGGAGATGGGAACTGTGACACGGCCTCATGATATCCAATGGGCCAACCTGGGACTAATTGATGCCACTTGTTGGACCATGTTGACAGATGTTGGCCATGTATGTACCATACATGTCCTTACGGAACTGCACACTTCATGTAGTTGTGCCTCATAATGATGTATGTTGGGATATTGAGTGTGTTCAATGCCGCATATGTGGGGTGACTGACAATCTTGCTTACTTCTCCTCTGCACTGCAGGGCTCCTGCTGTCCATCGACCATTCCCAGACCTGGCAACGATGGTGGAACGGGACAGCATCCGACGGTACCGCTTCACCAGGCAGCTGATTGAGGATTTGGCAGTGCAGTTGTCCCCACATTTGCAGCCTGGCCGGCCATATCCTACAGCGCTGACCCCCAAGGTGAAGGTGATGGCAGCCCTACACTTCTTTGCCACCGGTACCTTCCAACATACTGTGGCGACTGCTGGTGGGATGTCACAGACCATGTTGAGCCGTGTGCTCCGCGATGTTTTGGCGGCAATGTTGCTATTCCTGAACCGGTACATCTATTTCCCTAGACTGCGACGACTCACTGACGTGAAGAGTGACTTTTATGCCCTGGGGAGGATGCCGCATGTCATTGGCTCCATTGATGGGACACATGTGGCTTTGGTACCACCACAGGCCTACAGGAACCGCAAGCACTACCCCTCGGTCAAAGCACTGGTGGTGGGTCTTGCAGACATGACCATCACACACGTGTGTGCCCATTTCCCTGGTTCAGCACACGATGCCTTTGTGATGAGGAGTAGTCGCATCCCCAGGATGATGGCACAGATGCAGAACCAGCGTGCCTGGCTTGTCGGTGTGTACTGACTTTGTGCCATTGTGTGTGATCTGATCTGTAGTATTCCGCCCACTTTTCCAAGTCAGCTAATGTGCACTTGTCTGTCCGTAGGTGACTCGGGATACCCCAACATGCCGTGGTTGCTGACACCCCTCAGGAACCCTGTGACACCAGCCCAGATGCGCTACAATGAGGCACATGGTCGGACCAGGAGAGTGATTGAGCGGACATTTGGTCTCCTGAAGAGCCGCTTCCGCTGCCTGGACAAGACCGGAGGGTCCCTCCCATATGCCCCTGCGAAAGTGTGCAAGATTATCATCGTCTGCTGCATGCTCCACAACCTGGCAGTGCGGAAGGAGTTGCCTCTCATCCAGGATGACAATGACCAAAATCCGCCACCTGTGGAGGATCCTGGCCTGGACCACGATGCCAGTGACGATGATGATGATGATGATGAGGGTGATGTCCGCACACAGCTCATCACCAACTTCTTTGCTGAATGTGAGTATCCTGAGGTGTCATGTCAATGATGTGAGTTGGCATGATATGTGTAGGTGGTGCTCTGGTGCTGTTGGAGTGTGTCCATGGGCTACTTGACTGGATGTGTGTTGCGATGTGTGATTACAGGTGGGCTGTACTCCCCAACAGTGTTGACATGCTAACTTGGTTCTGGGTGGGTATCTTGTAACATGTATTGTGCATGAGTTTTGCTGTTCTGTCCTGTACTCCATTGCTTTTGACTGTGTGTCATTTCTGTCCTTCACAGGGTACTTTCAGATTCGTTTGGTCAACTGTGTCCACCGACGACGTTATTGCACTTCCAGGGTGGTAGCTGTTGTGTCCCTACAGGTGATGTGCGCCACACCCATGGACTTCCTTCCGTCTACAGTTGTTGACTGTGTGCCCGCTGCCAGGTGGGATTACCTTGCATCTGTAGTGGTTACGACATGTTGCAACTGTGTAATAAACCTGTGCTTCACTTTGTGATGTGCGTTGTCTGTGGTCACACATTTGACTGCCATTTGCTTACTGCACCTGTGGGCTTCTTGACTACAACTGGGAATGGGTGTGGTGTCTGTGCATTGCACCGTCTTCCCTGGCAACATCAGTGTAGGCAATGAGTCCGATGGCCTAGGTGTGTATGTGTTGTGTAGCCCTGGTGGTGTGTCTCCCTCATATGTGTCACGTTGCCTTTACTCACATGCCTGTGTTGTACTTGCTGTTGCAGTTCGCATACACAGTGTAATTTTGCAGTTCATCATCCCCATAACAGCACCCACGTTGGAATCACAACAGAGGCAAGTATGGTGTATTAGTGTGTTTATTGTGATACATTTGTGTGAATAGTGCATAGGATGGGTAGTGCTGTACATAAATCTTGCAATCAGAAGTTCCTAGGTGAATTGAAAGTCCTGGTAGACAGAATCCCCAGTATCGGGGCCACAGTTGTCTGAGACATTGGTCCAACTTGTACTCCCCATGCAATGTGTGGGAGTAGTGTTGCCGTCAACAGGGTGAACAGTCTGTGCACAAAGGCGAACATCCAGAACAGGTTCAGGCTTCCTGGGAGTTGCGCTTGGCCATCGGCCTCTCACTTGCCCCTCTTCGGACGACCCCTCTTCTTGGGGGGGCCCCTCAAGTACAGGCTGCTGCGGTGCAGGGGACTCTCCGCCAGAGTCATCCTCCCTCCCTGTGGCAGTTGCAGTTTGGGCAGCACCAGATGTTGTTGGCACACAGGGAGGTGTGGACTGGTTGCTGTTCATCTGGCGGAGGCATTGTAAAATGTCCCTGTGCACCGCCGTCATCTCATGCAGTGCATCCCACTTGGACTCCACGCGGGACATGTGTGAGTCCACGCGGGACATGTGTGACTCCACGTGGGACATGTGAGAGTCCAAGCGGGCATGATGGGCAGCCTGCTGCTGTTTCATGTCTCTGAGGAGCCCCACTACCTGGCTGAGGTCTCCGGTGCTGGACTGGTACGCATCAGCTATGCGTACCAGTTGTGGGTCATCATGCACACCAGCAACCTCTGCAAGCAGCGACCTCTGTCTCCCACCCCTCCCACCACCCCTGCTGACATGTGCAGTGCGTGCAGTGGCACGCACAGATGACCCTGGTCCACCTTGGAGGTTGGTGGTGGTGGTGGTGTCCATGGCCCCAGGTTGGTCCAGGGTCCCTGTGCTGTTGTTGCTCCTTGTTCTGTCCATGTCGGCAGGGATGGTATTTGTGTTGACAGTCGTTGGAGGGGTGGGTGCAGGGGGTGCAGCTGGTGGTCCTGCTGGTGCTGCAGCTGGTGGTCCTGCTGGTGCTGCATGTAGACTTGCACCGGATGTGCCAGGTTGGTCTTCTTCGTCCGAGGAGGGCAGAGGCTGTACGACACCAGTGAGCTCCGCATCCTCTTGAGCCTGGGACTGGGACTCCTCAGCGTCTGCTGCTGTGTCCCCATCATCACCTGTTTTTGGGAGACACACACAATGTATGTTATGTTTCTGCAGGCATCAATGGTTGACACACATGACAGTTGTGACTGTGCCTCTGGGTGCGGGCCTGTACATTGCATTGTCCTAAGTCGTCACAGTCAGGGGTTGGTATTGGTGTGGCACATTGTCCTGCATTATTTGGGCATTTCTATGTATTTGTTGGGGTGTGAACATGGTCTGCATTGGTTGTGTTTGGTTGACAGCCGGCCCTCCTTCCCACCCACCCAGCCAGTCAGTTATCCCACCATGGACTGTGCTTGCATTGCAGGGAGTGGAAGTTGTCTCTCAGGATGTCAGTCAGTGGTGTCCTGCTGTTTGTTGGTGCACAGTTGCCAGCAGGGCCTTGTGCTCCCCACAGCAGTAGCCAGTGTCAGCCATCTTGTGAGTCCTTCTCCACTCCCTGTGATGTGAGCATGGTTCAGGGTGGTGTTGATGGGACAGTTGTGGGGGTGACCAATATCAGTGACTGCCACTCCCATCATGCTATTGCCTCCACCCCACTTGCCAGCATTCCCATACTTACTTGCTTTTGTGGGGAGTTCAGTGTGTGTGGGTGTGAGGGCAATGGCAAGATGGCTGACAGTGGTGTCCTGCTGTTGGTTGGTGTGCAGTTCCCAGCAGGGCCTTGTGCTCCCCACAGCAGTAGCCAGTGTCAGCCATCTTGTGAGTCCTTCTCCACTCCCTGTGATGTGAGCATGGTTCAGGGTGGTGTTGATGGGACAGTTGTGGGGGTGAGCTATGTCTGTGACTGACTCCCATCATGCTATTGCCTCCACCCCACTTCCCAGCATTCCCATACTTACTTGCTTTTGTGGGGAGTTCAGTGTGTGTGGGTGTGAGGGCAATGGCAAGATGGCTGACAGTGGTGTCCTGCTGTTGGTTGGTGTGCAGTTCCCAGCATGCCCTTGTGCTCCCCACGACACAGCAACAGTGTCAGACATCGTTGATGGGCCTTTCCACTCTCTGTGGGATGTGCATGCGTGAGTGTGAGCTTGCTGGGCCATGTGGTGGGGGATGTAGAGCTGTGACTACGACTTCCATCATGCTATTGCCTCCACCCCCCTTCCCAGCATGCCCATGCTTCCTTCCTTTTGACTCTGCTTCCCTGTGGGGTGGGCTGGCTGTGCTGACAGGATGGCTGGGAGTGTTGTCCTGGCAGTTGTTTGGCTAAAAGTCCCAAGAGTGTCCCTGTGCTTCACACAACATAACCCAGGGTGGTGGTTCTTTGTGGGATCTTGAGTTAGGATGGGAGGCATTGCATTCTACCAGGTGGGTTCTGTGGAGTTTGTGTTGAGGGGGTGTGAGGGGAGGTGCTTGTGACTATGGTCAGTGCTGCAAGTCCTCCTTCCCACCCAGCCAGCCAGATATCCCACCATGGAACGTGCTTGCATTGCAGGGAGTGGAAGTTGTCTCTCAGGATGTCAGTCAGTGGTGTCCTGCTGTTTGTTGGTGCACAGTTCCCAGCAGGGCCTTGTGCTCCCCACAGCAGTTGCCAGTGTCAGCCATCTTGTGAGTCCTTCTCCACTCCCTGTGATGTGCGCATGGTTCATGGTGGTGTTGATGGGACAGTTGTGGGGGGCAATATGTGTGACTGCGACTCCCATGATGCTATTGGCTACACTGACTTGGCCAGCATACACAGAATTCCTTCCTTTGAGTGGTCTTCACTGTGTGTTGGTGTTGTTGTGGTGGCTACATGTCTGGATGTGTTTGTTAGTTCTATTTGTGCCACTGCCTAGCTGTAGTTGTAGTTGTGTTTGTACATGTGATGGCACAGTTGGATGTAACTTTTTTGATGGCATGTGTTGTGTTTATCTGACTGACATACACATTTTGGGATGATTCTGTTCTGGTTGCTGTGTAATTGCTATGAGTGCATGGTTTGACTCTCCCCTTGACAGTGATGTGTGTGTGTTTTGTGGCAGAATATTGTGTACATTTGTTGTGTACTCACCATGCTCTTGGATGTTCTCTAGTCCATATACGCTCACTGGCGGAAGGATGGCCCGCACCTTCTCCTCCCAGGGCCTGAGGTATATTGGCTTGGCAGGAGGGCCACTGCCGGTGTATTGGCTGATGATGTAGTCTTTCTTGAGCAGGTCCCGTACCCTCCTGCGCACGTCATACCACCTGTTCTGGATGTCGCTCTTTGTGCGCAGACATGGTGATTGTGCGTTCACCCTGTTGATGATCCTCTCCCACATCTTGGTTTTCTGGGAGATGGGGGTCTGTTGGACCAGTGTGCCAAACAGCTGTGGCTCTACCCTGAGGATGTCGTCTACCATGACTTCCAATTCACAATCTAGGAACTTGTGATTCTTCTTGGGGGGCATGGTGATGGGTGGTGATGGTGAGTGATGTGTGTGTTGGTGTGCAGGTGAGGGTGTGTGAGTGTGTGTTTTGCTGGGTGTATGTGAGGTAGGTATTTGTTGGTGTGCTGATGGTGTGTGGCTTGTGTGAGGGATGAGCTGTGGGTGTGTGGTTGCTGTCTCTTGGGTCCTGGCAGTGGAATGGCATTTGCAAAGGATCATGGTTGTGATTTGTGTCCTTTATATGGGTGGAGTTGTGGGTGTGTCTTTGTTCTCTGTCCCCACCCCCCAGTATTTATTGGCTTTGTAATTGCTTGTTTGGCCTTTTTTTGTGTGATTTTTCCTTTGGACTGTCTGTGCATGTTGGAAACGTTCTTGTGACCGAGTCGGACCCTGCATTTGTCTCGTACGGTGTTCTCCGTTTCGTTCACGCTGTGTTTGTGCAGTTTTCTATGCTGCGTACGCGTCGGTCGCGGTGTTTTGTGTTGCTTCGGCTCGGTTTTGTATGCGTGTCGGTCGTACGGCTTGTCCTCCGTCCGACTCGGTCGTGGTTTTCGCGCCTTGCATCGTACTTTGCGGTTTGGAGTTCGCGTGTACGTTTCGGTCGGATTTGTTCCGGGTGCGTGTCGGTCGGTTCGATTCGCGTGTTTTTCCGGCCGGATTGCTGTTTTCCGTGCGGCTCGGTCGTTCGGCTTGGGTTCGGTACGTGTCGGTCGGATTTTGCACGCCTTGCATCGTACTTGGCGTGTCGGGCGCCACAGGTACGTGTCGGTCGGTATAATTTCCGGCTCCGAGTCGGTCGGTGCTTTTTCCGGCCCGAATCGGAATCGACCCCTAAATGTGAAAAATCGGGTATCCACTGTTCAGTTTATTTAATGTATTCTGGATTTTGTAGTGAGGTTTTGTGAAAGGCAATTTGGATATCAGTTTTTCCATACTCTCAAGAGGAAGTTCTAATACTAGAGGGTTATGAGGATTATTATCTGAAAGTATCTTCGAATATTCCTGCAACTGTGACTTTTATATCATATATTCAGGTTCTAGAAATACATCTATTCTCATACATTTTACTGGGATGTGAATAAAATAAAAAACCCATATCTGCATGTTTTATTGTAACCCAGGAATCTGCTAAATCATATAATGCATAAGTCTGTCTATAGCATATCTAACTTTTGTCTTGTTTTCTCTTACTCCGTGACAGTTTTGTGCTCAAATATAAGGAAATGTTTCTTTTTGCATGATCACCTCTAACCCTGGACGGAGTTCGCGGAGTTGCACTACGCGGAACACCGCAAAGTGCATAAAAAACTCCGTTGCACTACGCAGAGCTCCGCGAGCGGCGGAGTATCATAGAAAAATGCCGTTCGCGGTGATTGCACAGTGCCGGATGCTTGTCCGCACTGTGCAATCATTGCGAACGGCACCATGCACAGCGCAAGCTTTCCTTTTATGCCACTCGAGTAGATTTTTACTCGAGCGGCAGCTTTCTCAACGCGAATGGGCAGTTTCTCAATGCAAGCGGTCGCGAGCATACGCGACCACTCGCAATAAGAAACCTGACACCCCCGCGTTGAGAAATCTCGCCGGGATGTTGATTTTCCACGCTCGCGCTCACCAACTTGATGTTGACGATCACGAATGAGGAAAAATCTTGCCGGGAGGTTGATTTTCCTCGCTCGCGGTCGCCAACTTGACGTTGACGAATGCGAGCGAGGAAAAAAACTCCGCTCCTCACTGTGAAGCTGAGTTTTTCGGAACTAAGTTATAAGTCCCTAGTATATGGTACCAGGGGTACCCAGGGACTGAAGCACTTATAGTGCCACCCTGAGTGTAACAACGTAAAACATGACTCCCTGCCTGCTATTGCAGACTGGTAGGGCAGTTTTAAACTTCTAACTCAACTTTGCCATTTAAATTAAAAACAAAGTACAGGCCTGCCTTTTTATTATATATGTCACCCCTCAAGCAGGCATATCGACTCCTAAGGCAGGGTGGTGTACATTAAAAAGTAGGACCTGTTTTTTATATGTCCTAACAGCAAAAACCCCAAATTGAAGTTTGTGCTGTGGAAAGGCTAGCAGCCCCATTGGTGGGTACAGGTTTACTCTCTGACCACTCAACTGTGCTAACTTCTCAATAGGATTACGAAAGTTGGTATTTCAAGGTATCAAGGTATTTAGTTACACTAAACTGGCTTGATGCTCAAGTCAAATTTATCATGCCTTTTAAGTAAAAGGAAACCTTAGAAAGTTGCCACTCAGTTGCCAAGTTTGTCTAGTGACAATTCGCAGATGTTGGCCATAAGACAGTTAATTGCCCTCCTGGGGAAATGCATGAATGAGAGGTTTGAACAACTCACAGGAAAGAAAACAATATTAGCCTGCTATTGAAAGAGGTGTCATGTCTCCCTGGCAGGAAACCACACAAAGTGTGAGCCCAAAAGGGGAGCTTTAAAGGGGAAGCAGCCTTTGAACAGCAAATGGTGAACCAACATGGGAGGGGCTACTCTTATCCCCTGGAAGACGGGTTGGCGTCGGGGAAAGAGAGGGGAAACTGGTTGCCAAAACTGTTTTTCTGTGGGCTTGTAGCCCCCAGGTAACCACACCTCCAGAATGGGCTACCAAGCACCACAGACTGGGAGAGGGGTCCTGCCATCTTGGAAGCCAGCAGAATATTGCATTCTCGGATAGCTAGATGTCACACTTTGCAGAAAGTTGCGATCAGGCACTAGGGGACCTGGTAGCCCATTGGCTAGAAATTGCTGCACCCCCCAGGGCACTTTCTGGGCATAAATATGCCACCCCTGGCACCCAGACCTCAGATCACGTCTGGACTGGAGAGAAGACTGAAGAAGGACTGCCCTGCTGTTCCCTGGACCTGGCAAGAGAAGCTGCACCCAAGACTGGGTTGTACCAGCTGATCCTTCGGCTAGCAAATTGAGGACTGTGCCTGTGGTTCCTGGCTCGAGGAAAGGTCATTCCTGAGCCCCAGACAGAAGAAGTGAACTCCAAAAGTCAGTTGGCTGACTTCCTGTTATAGCACCAGGGCCACAAAATCTGAAGAAGCCTGCCTTGGCATGTCAGTAGCCAAGTAGTTTAATTGCCACTGACCGCCGGCGTGCAACTGGGGAGACTGAGGGGCATATTGACAAGGAACTGATGCATCTTCATAGATGTGTCAGTTTCCTTGCGTCAGTGCCAAATGTCCTTGCGACACCATGGATGTGCTGCATTTACAATACAGTCTTCCATGGTGCAAGGATTAACAAATGCGTCATAAATCCTGACGCATCTGTTTGCACAAAAGTGACGCATTGCTGGAGTTGCTCATGAAAGTGACGCAACTCCAGCAATGTGCCACAACAGATAGGTGAGTCCCATACAAAAAGCCCTGCGTCATTCCTTACGCCTGGTCTGAGCAGGCGTAAGGAATTTGGCGCAGTGAAGGCGAAGAGTGACGCAGTGAAATGTTGTAAATTTCACTGTAAAACCAAAGGGGATGATGTACGGAGTGTTGAACATTGCAAGCACTCACCCCCAGTCAACTGATCTGGGTTTAATCCATCATCATTCTTTAGCTCACTCCGCCACCCCAGTTCAGACATGGCCATATGCAAATCAGTCTGAGCCTGTGCCTCATGGGAACAGTCCAGCCCGAACTGCCAAGCCATGTCTTCCCTGGACCGGAAACAAGCATCCTGGGACCGGTTTCTGGCTTACAGCCATCATCAGCCAGGCTATCTTGAATCCAGTGGCAAAGTGAGCAAGGGACCCACGTCTGGGCATACCCTGCCAACTTAGGGCGAACATAGCAAAACCAAAGGGGATGATGGACGGAGTGTTGAACATTGCAAGCACTCACCCCCAGTCAACTGATCTGGGTTTAATCCATCATCATTCTTTAGCTCACTCCGCCACCCCAGTTCAGACATGGCCATATGCAAATCAGTCTGACCCTGTGCCTCATGGGAACAGTCCAGCCCGAACTGCCAAGCCATGTCTTCCCTGGACCGGAAACAAGCATCCTGGGACCGGTTTCTGGCTTACAGCCGTCATCAGCCAGGCTATCTTGAATCCAGTGGCAAAGTGAGCAAGGGACCCACGTCTGGGCATACCCTGCCAACTTAGGGCGAACATAGCCGTCAGTTCTACATGGCTTTTTGCGTGGGAACGCCCACCCTGCATACATTATACCTGGCACAGGTATAATGTGATGCAGGGCTTTACAACGTGATGCATCTCCCTAGATGCGTCACGTTGTAAATTGGCCACATTGTTTGCGCCACTGTTGCGTCAAAAAAAGTGACGCAATGGCGGTGCAAGGGGCTTGTAAATCTGCCCCTGAGTCCCAAAGATAAAAAGTTGCACCCAAATCTGCTGGACCTGAGAAGGATGTATCAGTGTATTTGGCCACCCAAGGAGGACCCTAGCCTTTGCCAAAGAGAACCACTGGTTTCATTGTGACTGGAGACCAGTAGTCCAGTGGTACCTGCGGTTTTGCTGGACTTCAAGGCACAACGTTCTCTGTGGCCAAATTCACCCCACAAACACTGTGGACCAAGGAAAGCCCCACAGAAAGCCCCCCTGTCAACCACACTGCATCCTTATCATCCTACAGCATATTCAGCATCCTGTATCACCGTAGACTCCATTGACTTCTATGGCAGTTTGCCCAAAGAGCCTGGAATTGAACTGGATACTATTTTGGTGAAAAAAGTAACTGTTCTACAACTCATTACTGGCCCCCTTGACCTACTTCCTGTCAGAGTCGGGCACCTAAAGTGGGATGGAGTACCCAAACGCAACTCTTGAAAAGTAATACAAAGTTTCTGCTAACTGCTAGTTACCAATGCTTGTGGCAATTTGAGTGAGAAGCTGTGATTTATGTTTTACATATATATCTATATCTTCGGAACCCTCCGGTCAATTTTATTCATTTGGTGATTTGGAAATAAGATCTATTTTTATTAATTGGTTTCAGATTTATTTAGTGTTGTGTGATTTTCTTATTTTGTTGTTTTGGCATCTCTAAATGTTTTACATTTGTCCTTTGCTCAAGCCTGACTGCTCAGAGCCACAGCTACCCAGGGTTGAGCTAAGGTTTAACAAACAAGCCTGACTGGACCTAAGATGGTATTGTGAGTGTATTACACGGTGAGGTCATACAACCACACCATATTATACACAACTTTACGCACACTAAACTACAAATAAAATCACAATAGATTATTACCAAAAGAGGTCAAAATTCTATGGTTAGAAATCCATAAATCATCTGTTTTTCAACTATAAACTGACCATATGGTAAGAGAGGTTGTCCCAATCATGATTTCAGCTAGAACCCATCTTCCTATGTGATCGCAATGGTATTATTTTGCTTGGCTAAAATTGACACCCCACGAATAAAGGCTTGTGTATTCTGCAACCTTCTTGGTGATAACCTAGATTCGCTAGCCATTTTCTATTTGAATGTAAAATATGTTTTGCCTAAAATATATTAAATCTAATATTATATTAATACTTATATTTAAACATATTTAACTCTTCTACAAATAATATTTTTTGTTTGTTTTTTCATTCATCTCTCTCTAACATTAAGGGTCTGATTTACATCTTGGCAGTAATGGTCTCGCGGTCACTTTTTTGATGGATTCATCACCCGCCTACTTGGAAGTCCGCCCACTCAATTTAGATATTGGCTTGATTATGGACGAAAGACCGCCATAGTTCCACTGTTTGCATCAGAAATTCTAACCTATGTCAATGATGCCATAGGCAGCAGTGTCTGTCGATGGGAGTCTAGCCAAGATTACTGCTGAGCTAATCAAGATTTGACTTTCCGTCGAGGCAACTGTGACAGTAATACCTCCCACTATGAGATGGCGGAATCAAAGGAAATTAGGTAAGAACTTACAGTTTTTACTGTTTTCCACTTTCATTTCCGTCTTGAACCCCATCACCCAGGTCTCTTCTTTGCTGCACGAACTACCCTGTTGTCGCTGGGATCTTAGGTAAGCAGATTTAACAATTGTCTTATTGTGAACCGTGTGTTGACAATTGCTGCACCCAGGCGTATTTTTGCATTGTTCTAACATACAATTTTGTCTTGTGTAATGCAGTAGTGTTCAGTTTACAACTTATCAAGGTAAAACCTGTATTGACACTTAAAAAACAAATATTGTTGTTTTGGTGCTTGGGGGTGTTGTGCTTGTGGTGCCTGCGGGTGTGCATTCAATAGTTTGTGTATGTTGTTTGGGTGGCAATAAATACGTAACAAAAAGGGGCATAACATATCACCTACATATGTTTTTGAGGTAAACACTACATATATGTGTATGGACATGAACATAAAGTTGTACTTCCCAGTCTCCAATCCACCAGGGACTCACTCTGTCAGCAAACTGCAGCTAGGACTATGCCAGCAGAACGGGCACATCTAAATAGGCTTGGTGGAATACCACCAGCCTGATGACAACAAGCCAGCAGAGCCCGCACACAGCTAATACAGTGGGCGGGACTCCGTCAATGTGATGGAGTACTTGAAACTGGCACCACGGAGGGACGGCAGGGATACCGCCAAGATCTATATCAGGCACAACATTATAATATTCTGAACTTATCCATAGCCACCATTTTTGCTATTCTGTATAATTCTTTTTGTGTCAATACCAAATTCACCATTTGTTCCTGCACACTCTTGTGTCCCGCCATATACCTTCACAGTGCCCTTATCTATCCCCTTCCACACATAGAAGCCCACCCCATCACCAAGTATCCTTCCAAAGAAGAAGCTTGTCCTAGAAGCCCAATACCTATGACCCAGTATCCTTCTGAAGAAGGAGCCCACCCTTTAAGAGAAAAAAGTCCTGCTGATGCAATGATCGCTGGACTGGGATGCATGCACTCTTGTCACCATGCCCTCCCCAAGCAGCTGCTTAAATTATTCAACACTGCGTTTCATATCAAAGTGCCTAAGAAAGCTTTCACTTTTGTCTCAGAAGTAAACATGTAGGGCCTGATTCACAAATGTAAATGTATACTTTTGTGCACGTTTACGTATTTTGTCCTATTCACAAAGGTACGTTAGTAGTAGTATCTTTATGGCTGAGGACTCTCCACACATAAAAAGCCATGACAGTCTGATCTTTTTATGTGCGGAGACTCTGCAGTCATAAAGATACTGCTCGTAAATTTCCTTTGTGAATACCTGACACCCATAAACTTATACAAAAGTGTAAGTATACCTTTGTGATTCAGGCCCCCTGACTTTAGAAACTTTCATCACTTCAACATGCCAGAGGCAGTAAAAAGGATTGACACTTTTTGTCATGAAGTGGCTTTATCATCTGTCATAGACTCCATGTTCTTTGGACAGTCAAGTGGCACACATCAGGTCTAGCAAAAAACACATGCCCTTCAGCATCAATCTTTCAAAGATCTTTTGCCTGAGCAAACAGTTTCCAAAAAACAAAATTGCCCTGAGTTTTGTGTTGATTCAAAAGATGTTTGAGTTGATTGCTTGAGATTTAAAGGAAATGGATGTGCCTGCTGAATTTGTTGAACCAAGACCCTCTCATATATGTCCAGAAATGTTGTTTCAAAGAATTGTATAATAAAAGCTCTAGTGTCACTACATTCTACTCCTTCAGCTATGCATAGGATTCTAAGACTATGGCAGCATTCCCTATTTGCAAACTCCCAAAATTTCCATTAAATTTCCTTTATCTGAGTTTTTCACCCCGTCATCTGTTCATTTGTTTATGTGATACCTGACCAAGTTCTAAAGTTTGCTTTTCCAACTCCCTTATTCTTTCTCCAATGTTTTGGAGAGGGTTTGTACATCTTACGTATAGCTCCTTGAAGTTTCTTGAAGTGGTGGCACATGGTCTTCGAATGTCCTGGCGTGTCTCCTCCTTATTTGCTATGATCACCTGGTAGATTGTTTCCAGTGAAGTAGTTAGATGGATAGCAGTATAATCCCATTTGGTGGCTGAGGGATCACCTATATCAAATTGCCTCACCAGTTCCTTGTCTTTGATAGTTTTCTCAGGATGATCAAGGCTTTTAGAAGAGGAGTTAATATCAAGGTCCTTTTAGTTGCTTTTCTCTGAGCTTGGGTGACAAGTCAGACAATGAAAAGAACCGCTGTCAAATTGTGCTCTTTAGTATTAGCAATCCCTACCTTATTGTTAATTTTTAGCCTTGCTTTTCTGTCTAGAGTACTCTTGTTTCAAAGCTCATAAACTGGGTTCTTGGAATAAGACCTTTTTTCACTCTGATTTTGACATGCATGGATTATAGATTTACTATATGACTGCACATTTGTATGATATTCAAATATGAGTTAAAATCTTGCCTGAACCTACAGAACCTCGTGGCTATGTAAATGTAGTTTATATTTTGCCTAGAAGTTGCCAATTTTTATTTATTTATTTCTAGAGTTGTATTTAGCGCGGACTTGACTCAGCAGCATCAGACCACTGTACAGAGGTTCACACAAGCAGCAAATACCTGAGATATATTTGGAGTAAATACATATACATAGTGACAGAAAGTGATGCTTGGTATGCGACAAGGTATATAAATTTTGAGGTAGATTACAGGTACACATGATTATATATAGCACTTGTTAGACCTGGCTTTTTCAGTAGGTTTATCCCCCGATGTTTTGCTTTTTGGCCTCCTGTTTCTGACCTGTTTTTGTTGGTTTTATGACTATGGGCACTTTACCACTGCTGATCTGTGCTAAAGTGCATATGCTCTCCCTGTAAATTGTGTTTATGGATTGACGTTTCCATGATTGGCTTACTTGATTTACTACTAAGTCCCTAGTACAGTGCACTGTGTGTGCCCAGGGCCTGTAAATCAAATGCTGCTAGTGGACCTGCAGCACTGATTGTGCCACCCACACAAGCAGCCTTTCGGAGGGGTCTCAGACCAGCCACTGCAGTGTCTGCACGCAGTTTCTACTACCATGCCAACCTGGCAAGTGCACCCACTTGCTAGGCCCTAACCTCCCCTTTTCTTACATGTGAGTCATCTCTAAGGTAGGCCCACTGTACCCCCATGGGCAGGGTGCAGTGTATGTGAAAGGTGTGACATGTACAGGTGTGTGTGACATGTCCTAATAGTGAAATACAGTGTATTTCGTTTTTCACTATTGAAGGGCTATCTGTTCTATAGGATAAATAAGGAATACTTCGTAACATCTTATAAGTATAACTTCCCATGGGGACAAGATAGAAAGATGGAGCTTAGTATGCTTGAACTCAGAATATAAAAATGCATCTTTTAGAAAAGGAGATTTTTATATTGTGTGTTTGAATATACCACTTTTAGAAAGTGACTATTTTCTTGCTTAGCCATCCTGTGTGCCTCTGCTGGTTTGTGGATTGACAGTCGGGTTTTGGAGTGACAGGGGCTGGGGATGTGCATTCTCTTCAGACGGTCACTGGGCGGGTTGAGGGGTGTCCTGCCTTTCCTAGATGAGTCAGGGCTAGGGTGAATAGAACTGGGCTGCATTTAGAATAGTGGGAGGAGATTTCCCTGCACCTGAATAGGCCTGGCTGCCTTGGACAATGCTGTCTCCACCTCCTGCCAGGAAGTTGGGCCAGAGAGGACAGAACTGGTTTGGACTGAGCTAAGAGACTCTCTGCCATAAAAGAACAAATGAAAATGTTGTATAAATATTGGGTCCCAGACCCCGGCACTTGAGATAACTTCTGGACTCAAGAGGAACATCTGCCAAGGAGAAGAGCTGGGAAAACTGAAGGAGAAGTACTGCCCCTTTGCTGTGTGCTGTGTGGGGTTGGCCTGCAGTGGCTATTTCTGCATAATAACTGTGTATAAGGTTCATCACCATCATCATCCTCGGCCGACATGACACAACAAGGTAGAACCCCTGAGGGTACCTATTTTGTGTATATAAGCAGCGTATCTTTGCTGGGGCAGGTAGAGAAGAAAGACTTCCATGCTGACACACTGACGCGAAACGCTGAGGTTCCTGCAAGCAGATACTCAAGCATGCAGTGGTCTGACATCCCTTGCGGGGTGTCCGTTTGAGACCAAAACAGGGTCCTTCATTCTCTCCCACCAGGTAATGGGGTTGGTTCTTTCCTAGGGGGATTCTCGGCTCTACACCTACATACATGCTAGGTACATTCAGGTACATCTAATTAGGGTTAACATCGTAGGAGTACGTATTTTTCCTGTCATGTATCTATATACCTGCATAGCTCTATTGTTTTAGCACTATGGTAGAAATCCACCATCCATTTACTCTTTTGGTGCTTATAATGGTTTATATCTGTTCCTACCTTAAGGTTGTTGCAGCACACATATTTTACACTAGAATGACGCTGGCTCAATAAATGCTTATTGAAAACATCCCCATCATTTATTCTTTGTATCTCTCTGAGATAAAGTGAGCATGAATGACTGTGCGAAAAGTACTGTACTGTTTCCACGGTCCCTGAGAGATCAGGGTTCTCATGTTCAAGAGTTGCCCGAAACTATTTTCTCCTTGGTAAGTGGAGTTCATAGTGGCACTGTGAGCTAGCTGGTATACAGGCAAACATATCCGGTGGGAGTGTCTGGAATCAGTCTGGACACCAGTCCCACAGTTTGTGTTGTCTAAACACGCAGATGCAATATAGATTTATAGGAACTACACGACAAGAGAGGACCAAGACTTTGCTGTGTGCTGTGTATCCTGCTGGAAGAAGATCTCCAAGGGCATGGTGTAGAGCTTGCCTTCTGTTCTGAAGTCTCAGGGACACAAGACTTAATTTCCACTGTCCTCCTGCACCTGGAATTGCTGTTTCAACTGCCACAGAGGGAAATAGCAACACCGACGCTGACGAGCAATGCCGTGACCTGCAACGAAGCTGTGGGCATCACTGGTGAAGTGCACGACGCACCACCCCACTTACACCGCAACCCCCAAAGCTTACCGCCGCTGCACTGTACTGACTCTGATGCCGTCACCGAGGCCGCTGCCTGCACTGGAGCCAAGGGCACTGCTCGTGACACTCATGACACAACGCCCCCGACTTGCACCGCAGCCCCGACCTCACCTGTGCTTCCTCATCACAGAGCCGATACCTGATGTGGATGACCTCCCGAATCCATTGACCTCGCATTGTTGTAAGGAACCGACGCCTCGACACCACCGCAATGTCACCTCCCCGGCAACAGTAAGGAACCGATGCCTCGCCTCCCCTGCATCGTAGTAAGGAACCAACGCCTCACCTCCCCTGTTGTCGTAAGGAACTGATGGCGCCCGTCACCAATGAAGCATCACCTCCCCAACGTCGTGCACCCTCCTTGTTTTCATCGTTTACCAAGGTACTGCTCTTTGGGGTCCGTGTGACTCCAGGCCCGACGCCACGCACCTTGTGGTCGGTGCTGTACTTTGGGATTTTCAGCTGTCATGACGTCGTAATAGCCCCAGGTGGAGCTATTTTTTGTTACAAGTTTTATTTTTGTGAGTAACCTATTTTTGATGATATCTTGATATATGTATGGTGGATGTTTGTCGTTTTGGTCTTGTTTTGTTTAGATAAAGATTTCTTATGTTTCTAAACTGGTGTGGTGTCCATTAGTAGTGTTTTCACTGTGTTACTGTATGTGTGCACAAATGTTTTACACACTGCCTCTGAGAAAAGCCTGTCTGCTAGTGCCAAGATACCAAGGGGGTGAGCAGGGGTTGCCAAAGGGCTTAACTCCCTTACCCTAACCTGACTGTCCCTACTTGGACAAAGGAGCAAACCATTTCTAACAGCACTTTACAGTGTATCATGTCAATTGTACAACCTTGCCAGAGGGGCAGTTAAAGGAAAGGTACATAGTAACAGTAAAGAAAAAACAGCAGAGCAAGAATGATCAGTCTTTGGGATGGACAATATATTTCTGAGGCAGCTGGGGTAAGGACTTGTTCGGGCAAGGGAGATTAGATGCACAGTTTTCCCTGGGATGGTGTTGCACCGATTTACTTGGAGGATACAAAGCCAGTGCCTGCAGGGTGGTCAGGTGCTCAAGGGGGTGGATTTGGGTATTTGTTGGAGAACAAAAGCTTCAGTTTCTTCTTGAAAATCAGGAAGGATTGATTTTCCCGCAGGTCTTGGGGCAAGAGTTTTCAGATTCTAGGAGCGAACCCAGAGAAGGAGCAGATGCTAGATTTCTCTCTCTTAAATTTTAGTGGGATCAGGAGTAGACTGTTAAAGCTTTGTAGATGTCTCCTTTGACCGGCGTTTGATAATTCTTTAGCAGCATGGAGGGTAGCTTTCAATAGGGTTAGATAAGATTTTGAGGCATCCGCGACCATTGCATTTTGATGGTCCTGCTTGAGTAGGACTAGTGATTGCACCACTATCTTTAAGTCTTCAATGGGTATGAAGGGTTTAACTTTTACAAGGGTTTTCAGTGTGTAGAAAGCACATTTTGCAGAGGTATTGATATGATCTATCATGCTTAGGTGGCAGTCAGGAGTAATACCCAGGAATGTGACAGAGCTGGAGATGGTCAGTTTGCAGTTGAATGCCGCAAGGTTGTTGAGCCGGGTGTCTACAGGAAAGGTTTTTCCTTTGGGGTAGATGAGAAGGAGTTCAGTTTTGCTGGGGTTGAGTGTGATGTGGTTGTTGGTCAGCCATGCTTGAACTGTGGTGAGAGTGTTATTTAGGTGCTGGTTGTCTTTGACTGATGAGATTTTCATGTAAAGTTGTGTATCGTCTGCAAATAAATGGTAAGCTATTTTGGCGTGCTTCAGGATCCTTGCGAGGGGTTCCATATAGAGTTTGAATAAGGTGGGAGATAAGATTGACCCTTGGGGGATTCCTTGTGAGACTGGAGTTGTGTTTGAGGCTGAGTTGTTGAGCTTGATCAGCTGCGAGGATTGGCTTAGAAAGGAAGTGAACTATTAGGGGACAGTCCCATTGATGCCAGCATGCTGCAAGAGGGTGTTTATATGGATGTCGTAGTTTACAGTGTTGAAAGCAGCCGAGAGGTCTAGGAAGACTCGGAGGCTGGCCAGGCCCTCATCCAGAGATCTTTGTAGGCCATCCATGATGTTTTGTAAAGCTGTCTCTGTACTGCAACCTTTCCAGAATCCGGACTGGAAGGTCTCAAGTAGGTTGCATTTTTCGAAGTGGGTGTTGAGTTAAGCAAGCATACATTTGTCAATTGTTTTAGAGAGGAGGGGGAGGTTAGTTACAGGTCTGTAGTTATTTGGCCAGCGTCCATTTTTTTGATGAGTGGTATGACTTGGCCAAGTTTGAGGGGAGCTGGCAGGGAGACAATTCATAGGGAGGAGTTGATGATTTTGGTCCAAATGGGATAGATGACGTCCTTGAGGTTTTTCACAATCGCAGCAGGGAGGGGGTCAGAGATGTGAGATAGATGCTGGCTTCATGCTGGAGGTAATGTTGAGGACTTTTTCTTCCGGGGTAAAGTTAAATTCAGACCAGGTTGTGTAATATTCAGTTGCAAGCGGTAGGGGTTTGTGGCTAGAGTTGAAGTGCAAGGGAGGGATCCATTCATTGAAGGCAGGGCTGTGGGTCAGGCCTTTCTTTAGTGCAGGGTGAGGAGGTGGGCAGTTTTAGAGATAGTCCCTTGTTCAATGTTTTGTCGGTGAAAAATGTCACAAATACTTCACAGCGCTTTGATGAGCTGTTTGATGTATGTAGGGGGAAGGAGGAGGTTTGCTGTTTGATGATGTTGAATAGGTCTTTGCGCCTGGTCCTAGACTGGTCAAGTTGCTCTTGGAAGTATGTGGATTTTTCTTTAAAGATGTGTTTTTTGTATTTTGGCGTTTGACTCGGAGGATCGAGAGATGGGATTCTGAAGGCTGGTGTCTCCAGTTTCTTTCAGCTAAACGTAGTTGGCGCTTTCATAGTTAAAGCCTTTCTTGAACCAAGATCTGGAGGGGATATTCCTTGATTTCTTGAATTTCAGGGGGCGATTGTTTTCAATAGTTCTATTATTTTAGTGTTGTTGTGGGAAGTGAGGTCCTCGTTGGATGAAAGGTCTGGTGGAGGAAGGATTTGAGTGCTGATGAGTGCTTCAAGCTCCGCTTGGGGGATTTGATGGAAGTTTCTTACCCAGCGCTTTGGACGGCTGTATTGGTGTCAGCGATGATGAGTGGAATTGAGGTTGAAGAGAATTTGATAGTAGTCTGACCAGTCAGATGGAAGGATAGAGTGTTGTGCTTGGAGATTATTGCATCTAGGGTAGAGCCCTTGTAGTGCATTTTCATGTTGCAATGTTGATTGAGGTCATTAGCTTCCAGGAGGGTGTGGCGGGCTTGTAATGTGGGGTCTTTTGCGTTGTTCAGGTGCAGGTTTAGGTCTCCTAATATAATGTTGGTGCTGACTTTTAGGAAAAGTTGCGATAGCAGGCCTGCCAGGTTTTCGAGGAATTGTGAATTTTTACCTGAGTGGCGGGAGTGATAGATGATGTGGAATTTGATGGGGTTTGGCCGATTTTAGGAGAGCTGGACTCCTAGGTATTTAAAGGTAGGGTGTTTAGTTATGCGGAAAGGAGTTAAACAAAGATTGCTTTTGTGTCTAATGGCAATTCCACCACCTTCTCCCCCTTTGCGGTTGCTGCAAATGATTAAGAAGCCTGGTGGGGAGATGAGGTTGATGTATGGGAAGGAATGATCGTTTAGCCAGGTTTCAGTTAAGAAGCAGATGTTCGTATTGTGTTATAAGATGATATTAGCTATAGCAGTGGCATGCTTGATTGCTGATCGGCAGTTTAGAAGCATGCAGTGGGGTGTGGGAGAGGGTCTCTGTTCAGGATGACTGGGTTGGATGGTAGTTAATTGGGGGGGTGGCCTAGGAGGGTGAGAGATGTTTTTGCTCCTGTTCGAGCTAAGTATAACACAGATCTTGCAGAGAAAGGTTTGGCTGGGGGGATTTCCATATGTGCTGTCCAGCAATTCAGCCCCCTGCTTTGATGTTTGAGTAGGTGTGATGCGTTTAGGTTTGAGGTGGAGAGTCGTGGTTCTGTCAGGATCAGAGTTTACCCATGATGCAGGGGGTTGGGGCTGGGATTGGATATTTTTTGCCTCGTGCGAAGAGATGAGATTTCTTCCAGAATAGTGATTTAGAGTTCTAGACAGGCTGTTTAGGGGATCAGCAGAGAGACGTTTGGAACAGCAATGGGGAAGAGGGTGTGCTGGGGCATATCGGTACCAGGGGGCTAAGGAGAGAGCCCGCCTGTTGAGGGTGGTGGACTGGAGGGGGACAGAAGCGAGGTGTGATTCGGGATGGGCTGAGGTCCATCAGGAAGGCGGGGAAGATTTTGGGGGTGAAACTGTATCATCCAGGCTATTGGTAGAGGCTGTGGGTGAAGGGTGTGTGTGGTCTGAGGTAGCATTAGGGGAGTTGAGAGCCATGCGAATAGATGGCAGAGGTGTGGGTGCAAGGATCCGCTCACAGGGGGAGGGGTTGGATTACTGGAAGAGGGGTAAATGGTGGGGAAGGAAGATGAAGGCAGGGAGGCGCAGAGTGTTGCGAAGTGTCTGTCAAAAATGGTTAGGTTTTGCTATGAGGTTTGGACTAGGATGTTCCCATTTTTGTAGATAGTTATGGTCAGTGCTTCAAGAAAAGTTTGTAGATGGGGATATGTGAGCTTTATTCCATGGAGGATGTTGGCTATTTTAGTTATGTGCAGGTGTTGTAAGAAGTTTTCTTTCTATTTGGCAGTTTTTTTGTGTGTAGAAGATGTAGTCAATGTTACCGCCCCGCCTGGGCTGCATTGTAGTAGATGCCTGTTATTAGTGTTTCTGGATGATCTCTGAGCATTTTGTGTTTGAAGCTTTTTGCAGCCTTTTTGGAGAGGTTTTGAGATTAATTAATGCAGTATGAATTTATGTCATACCTACCATGACAGTGTTGCAGTAGGGCATTTGTGGGTGGTCTTGCTGCAGTATTATCGGTCTACAGTCAGAGAGGGATGGGTCAAGGTTCCCGATGAGGTGGCGTGTGCTTGCCTAGGCCAGTTCACAGGGAATGCATGAGGTGGTATAGACTAAGGTCGCAGTATGGTTACTCTTTTTGTGCACGTAACGGTATGTGTATAAAGTGCGCATCAAAAAGGTGAGGGTGTACAATACAGGGTTCTGGCATAAGTGAAAGGCTCTGTCTTGTTACCAGATTGAAATGATGAAGCCAAATGTGGAAATCGCACTTTGGTCCTTTCCTACGGAGAGGGAGCCCAAGCTGAGACATGGTGATTAGGTAGCCCAAAGTCTGACTGAGGAGGTAGCCCAACCTGAAACGGCTACGAATGGAATGAGGAATCCCAAAGTCTTCCAGAGGAGGCAGCCCAGCGCAAAAGGCCACAAATGGAACAGAGAGCCAGCCCTGGAAATAGTGGTAGAATGAGTTTGGTTTCAACATCACCCTGGGCCATGAATGGAATGTGCAGTACCTCCTTTATTAGGACTACCATTCCCAGAATTCATTTCCTCTATGTTGGTATTTTTATTAGCAGTTTGCAGTTTTTTATGACAGATTTCTCCTCAATCTCAGCATAATTACTCAGTAATGCATCAAACGGTAAATATAGATTTGGATTACCTCAGGTCAACATCTGCACAGTACTTCCTCCAGTCTACTGTATAGTGTGTTCAGAGAGCAGACATGGCGGTGGTGAGATCATTTTCAAGGGCAGAGTTAAGGTGACACTTTGATTCACTGTGGTCCCATTTTATTCTGATTAGGGGTCGGTGGAACTTGCAGCGCTACATAAGAACTCCGTGGGATTTTGCTGAATTTTTCCACCCCGTTCTGCCCAGATCCTTTTTGCCTTTCTATAAACAATCCCACAGTGCACTTTACTACCAAAATTCAAAACAGGGGAACCCTTTCTCCCTTGTGAATAGCCTGTGTGCACATATAGTGATGTTGCCAGAGAAATCAGCAGTCCCCTTATCTATGGTCACTCAAAATAGGTTCTGAAGGCAGCTCTCCTCTGTTGGACCTGGCCCTCTTTGCAGGGTCACCCCCAAACCTTTTGCCTTTTCCCCCTCCTATTTTCTGAATCCATTTTTGTTGGATTTTAGGATGCTGTGCACTTCTGGTGGGAGGTGTCCCAGGGTGCCCCATGTCCAGTCCCACAGCTTTGAGGATTCCCAGTTAAGACACAAGCAGGGGGACTCTGTCTGTCCTAAGAAATCCCCAATTGTTGGGAATTCTACAGGAGTGGCCAATGTGGCCATAGGGGGAAGTAGCTCCCAGGGGCAGGCCATAGACTATGTCATAATCTCCCTTAGCTGGGGGACAGACTCAGAGGGTAAGTGTGTGATCCCTGATAGTGAACTTCCACCAGTTGAAGGTAAATGGGATCCCTTTCACAGCTTTGAGAGACATCAGGAATAGCCAGACCATGGTAGTGGAAAAGCTGGCTTCCCCAGAGCAGTACACCGGCCAGGTGTGTACAGTAACTCAGGTCCAGGGACAAGACTTTTTCTGCCCCATGGCCCTGGTATCCCTGGAGTGGGGTGGGAAGGCGACTCAGAAGAGGGTCATAATTATTCCCCAGATACCCATAAACTACCTCCTGGGGAATGAGTTGCCCCTGATGTCTGGAGAGCTGGGAGGGGCGGTCACCCAGGGAGCCCTCACAGTTCTGTTTTCCAGGAGCACCACTCCCAAGCTCAGTGTAAGGAAGCCCAGATGGAGGGGCAGGGTGAGGGAGGACTCACCCCTGTTCCCTGTTCAGTCTCAGGGTACAGACCCTAGGCTGAAAAAGCCAGTCTCTGAATACCACCCAGGGACTGGTGAGAGGTAGAGTGGAAGTAGGGTACCTAAGACCCAGGGCTCTTGCCTTCCACTTTGAAAAACCTCAAAGAACCCTCAGGATCTGCCTGCCCAAGGTCCCACTTGGAGTCCACATGGCAGTGGATGGACTGGGGCATGGCTCTTGGCACTGACAGCTGTCAATGGCCTATGTTGGTTGCTGTCCTTATAGGCAGATATGTGTAAACCAAAGTGGTATGCAGTTCCTATTGAGAGTAGCAGGTCGTTGTATATGTTTGAAAGTACACACAATGGTGTTCAATCAAAGAACAGGAGGATGATTTCCTCCTTTCGGAAAAAGACCCTCACACACCCAGCCAGCTAGGTGTCTTGCTTCATCATCGGGGCTGCTCCTTATCGGGTCGGCGCTGCAATACCCGATCGGCACCCGAGATGGGGCCTTCTTGGCGGAGATCTTTATTCCTTTACGCCGTTGGGTGTAGTGCATGTGAGGGCCCTATATCAGTGTAGGTGTAGTGTGAAGGGGTGTGAAATAAAACAGGAAATAGTGGTCCACTCAAGACAATTTTAATGAAATGTGGCCACTAACCTGGTTAAAAATGAAAAAGCGCGCATAACCGCTCTAAGGTTGCGGGATTATACGCTTGTGATTCGGGTCAACATGTTTCTTGCCTGTTATCAATTTGATGGCAATTCCTCAGGACCTAAGTGAGATCTACCTACACTTTTTGGTGGTGGTCCGAACTACGTGGAGAAGAAGTCGTGACCACCCATACAGCACCCTAAAAAGTGGTACCTGTAGATCTACAACATAGCCCTATTTGGGTCGCTATGCGCGGCATCGTGTACCGGCAGGTGTAAACACTAAAGGTGTAGTGTCAAAGAGAAATCCAGTGGATAGACGGTCGTCCTACCCCTCACTCTGCCGGTAGATAGGCAGACTTTTTCTCGGGTTGGGGACAGAAGTCTAATCCAAGGAGCGGAATGGGCTGGGATGCATCAGTGAGCAAGTTAAGGTTAGGAGCTGCACAGATGGGGTCCACAGATGAGGAGAAGGGTTTGGCATAGGTCAATCCAGTGGCTGAGTATAGTGTTTGACAGGGAAATCCAATTGAATTCAGAGGGGCATAGAAATGACAAGTACCATTGCATAAGAGGGCCTTCGTCCACATTCTATTCCTGAGCAGGGAAGCCCATCAAGGTATTGATTAGTCTACCCTGGCTTTTGGCTGGAGGGGGTCGTGCTCGACCTGGCTATCTCTACAGAGTGACCACAAACATTTGCCTTCACCCTTCCTATTTTCTGAACCCATTTCGTTGGCTTTTAGGACACTGTGCACTTTAACACTGCTAACCAGTGCCAAAATGTTTGCGCTCGCTCCTCTGAATAGGGCAAAAACAGCTTACACCCAATTGGCCTAGTTAATTTACTTGTAAGTCTCTAGTACAGTCGTATTACATGTACACAGGGCCTGTAAATTAAATGCTACTAGTTAGCCTGCATCACTTATTGTGCCACCGATTTAAGTAGCATTTTTAAGCATGTCCCCGGACAGCCATTGCAGCTTGTGTGTGCAGTTTTAAATTGCCATTTCAACCTGGCAAAATAAATATTTTGCCAGGATTAAAACTTCCTTTTTAATACCTATGTCACCCATGGTTAGGCCCTAAACAGCCTACATGGGTGTAGCTTCTATGCATATACTATGGCCTTAAAGGAGTGTTAAATATGCCAGTTAGGTATAAGCCAATTTCTACATGATTTAGGGTTCAGAGAACATACAAAGGGCACTGGACAGCAGTTCCCCAGTGTTTTTAACCTAAGACTAGCAATAACATTCAGCAAACAAATGGGGTGGCCACGCAAAAAGGAGCTATTCTCACAATGATAAAATATGCTTTGCTTCACAATTGCTCAGTCCAATCCAGATTTTTGCATCATCTAAAATGAAGTGGCACAGATCCATATATTTATTTCTGATCAATTGTAAAGACGTTTAATTATTTCAGCCTGCAAAGAACATCAATGAAGTATCCCACCTCAATAATGACCAGAATATCATGGCCAAATATTATGAGTACAAAATATAGAGAAGTAAAATATTGAAAGTAATCATACTATTTTCAGGTCTGGCGTGAGCCAAGACCATTGGATTTTACTACAAATATATGTACAATATACTTACTTATTGGGACCTTCATCCTGCCCCATTCGTCTCTGATTGTGTCATTCAAATTGTTATGCTGCCCACTACAGTAATCAACATTGGGCAGTAGGTCAGCCTACTTCAGCCATGACTAACCTCACTGTGAGTGACAGCATTCTGGCCTTTGGCAAACAATACATCCACACACAAAGTAGTTAGTTCCCTTTTGTGCCAGGACTACTATGGCAATGGGTGCTTGGTGAGAACAAAAAGATTTTTTTGCTTTTAGCCAATTTTTATTTAGATTGATGAGGACCCAGAAATGTCCCCAACAATGAAGTTGTGCAAAAAAAAAAAGAAGCACTGACAAAGCAAGGAGGCTGTGAGCCAAAACCAGACCTATTGCTTGTTTTAGCTTTGTAAAATTATATAGAAGTTTAAAATATTTTTTACTATAATGTAATTTTTATTACAATATTTTAGTTTATTATATACTACTTGTATTCCTTTAATTATATCACTGGCAAATTTAGAGTTTGGCAGGCAGTAGTCCATCAGTCAAGGTGGTGAAGAACATTACGTCTGCCACCTCCTGTCAAATTCAAAGAAAACTGCTGGATCAGCATTGATCTCAGTACCTTCAGAAAACCTGCCTCATAATATTGAAGGGACAAAGAAATTTGGTTTATGGCACTGTCTGATTTGACGGTGGTCCACAAAACATTTGGGGCCAGATTTACAAACCTTTTGCGCTCGGTTTATATCACAAAAGTCACACAAAACGCTTTTTGTTGAATTTACTTTGCAGCACAAAACTTGCTTTTGCACTGAAAAGTTGCCTAAAATTAATTCAAAGCACGCAAAGACTTGCTTTGCATTCCTCTGCCTCAGAGGGGCGTTACATGGGTGGTACATGAGCCTTCCCATGCTTCCACCCATGCTTTTTAATGCAAAACTCTATCTTACTAACAATAGTAGACAGGATTTTGTGCCACAAAATAATGCCACTTTGAAATAGGTGTTAAATGGAGAATTTGTTTTATTTATCCATTTGTTTCTGACTTTGCATGTGTTCTGCACTGAACAGCACACAGGCAAAGTAGGAACAGTTTTACAGTTCGTCTAGGCATAGTATTTTGTACTCGAAGGTTGCCCTTCAAGTTTAAAAATCTGATAAACTCATGCAGACACCCTTGCACTATGGTGCAAAGTTGGGTGCGTGGTGCTCGGTAGCCTGTGTGCCGGGGATAGGAAGAGGTGAGGAGAGTGGCATATCTCTGTAGATATCCTTAGGGTGCTGTGCTGCCTTCTGTGACAGGGTTGTAAATCTGGCCCTTTGTTTTTCAAAAGCAAACTCCAAAAGTGGAAACACAAATAACTACTGAGATGTTCCCTCAGTGTTGGGGCAGTATTTTTTCTGTCTGTGACAGCCAGGTTTTTCCTGGCAGTGATGGACAGAAACAAATGATATCAGACAAACTGGTTTAAGTAGGGTGGACGGTCTGGTAGCTATACTCCGATGGCACCTACTCTACTGGGCCATCTGAGTGAGTTTTGCAATGGTGGAACCAGCAGTGGCACTGCCTTTAGAAAACCAACGGTTGACCTGACTCGGAATTAAGTGGATGGATTGAGGGTTTGGCATTGGGATACTCTGTCAGTTTTGTGACAGAGTACCATGTCTACCAAACTTTAACTCTAAATTATTGGTTATTGCACTTATAGTAATATTCAATGTATTTGCAATTGTTGGGTTTATTAGGGATTAGATTGGCAATTTTTAAAATGTATATTTTACTTGATATTAATGTATTAATATGCAACATTTTTAATGCTTCTAAATTGCTATTCATTTAAATGTTTTATTGTTTTCTTCATTTTTAAATTAATTTTATTTTTAGATTATGGGTTTCTTTAGGGGTTTTCTGGGAAGTAAATGAATCCAAAATTTATATTAATTAATATTCATTGATTATTTCATTAATTTTGGTCATTTCTAAATTTATATAATTTCTGTAAATGTTTAATTATTTTAATGTAGTTATTTTTAACTTTGGGTTGCTGTGTTTATTTGGGAATAAATTAGTACCTAAAAGAAATAGAAATTAACAATAACTATATCTTAAACAGTTATATTTATTTATATTTTGCTGGTGAATTAATTTTAAATTATTATAATTATTTTTATTAATATTGCACTTTGCACAATGTTTGTGGAGGTTGAATTTAGAATAGCAAATCTGAATTCCACACAAATATATGCACTTTACCCAATGGTTAATGGACAGGAGTTCAAATATTAAATCTGACTGCACAAAATATATGCACATTTACCCAGTGTTATTCAGACTTGAGTTATAATAGTAAATATGATCCCTCTAAATATATGTGCTTTTCCCAATGTTAATTAAGCTGCAGATATAATAGTAAATTTGACCCTCTCAAATTATATACACTTGTCCCAATGTTTGTTGGAATAGAGTTAGAATATTAAGTTTATTCAAATATTTGCATGTTTTCAATGTTGGTAGGGCTGGAGTTAGAATAGTAGTCTTGCCTCTTCTACCCCACAAATGCATGTTTTTCCGTAATGTTTATTGGACTCTAGGTATAGCAGTGAATTTCAAATACTTTTGGGGGTTTAATGACTAATATGTCATGCAACACAATGCAGTAGGACAACTTGTTGTTCTGCGTTGTGTGAAAGGGAGACCTCAGAAATGTGCCATATCTACTAAGATATGACGTGTTTCTTCTGTCTCCTAGTGCTGGCATATTTGTGGCAGTCTAGCCCTAATGCAGGCCCACTTGCACAGTGGACACGAGACACCTTCCTGCACAAAAACATTCCTTTGAGGCATGTTCATGATTGGATGTGTGCTGCAGAATGCAGCAAGCATAGAAAGAGGAAGTAACAAGGAGAAATAAAGATATTTCTCCTCATTGCGCCTCAGTGAGGGAGACGCAGCATTTTGTCACAATCCCAGGTTTACTGACTTTAGCAAATCTGGGATTGTGTCAAAAAACATGAGTCTATGCATGGGAAAGCCAATACTCCACCCATGGAACACGTCCCTGCTGCAGGATAATTGAAAGAGCAATATGCGCTGCCTTGCATTACTTTAAATATACTTTAAATTTTCTAAACCACACAGAGCCACACATGATGGCTTTACATGGCTTAGTAAGTATCATCTAAGGTCTTGTGATGACTTGTGTCACGCAATGGCAACACAAGCCCTTAGTAAATATGGTACTTAATTTATACTGTATTTTAATATGCGTTTTGGATTGGTGTAAGATTAGTAAATCTTCCTACTTGAAATATTTTGTACATATTTTCAGCAAGTTAACTTTAAACATATGTTTTATATATTTGTTTAATTTTAAAATATCTTCCATTGTTCTTTAAAATGATTAACTATATGTAAATGGTTTTAACGATTTTATAAACAGTCATTTTATTACATTTCTTTAAAAAAATATCTATGATTTTTTAGAAATGTAAGAATGTTTTTATATTGCCTAATAATAACATTAATATTGATAACATATGCTTATATTGTTTATTTATGTTTATTTTTGTAAATGAATTAATAATATTATAGTGGTTTTGATGCAAACATCATTACTATTTGTCTAGAAAAGGAATATAATTAAATATCATGATTAAACATATTCTTTTTAATTGTTAAAAAGTAAGATTTATATGTTTAAATAAACAAGACAATTTATTGTTTAAGTTTTTAATGTATACATTTTTTATGTTATATACATTTTTGGTTATGATACATATTTTAAAACATGTTAACATTTATTTTCAAATTTAATATTTCATTTATAAATAAATATAGCATTTATTGATATAAAATTGTTATTTTCAACTATACTTTTTTCATTAGATGTTTTGGTTTTAATAATAATGTAAAGTCAACTTTTTTATGCCAATATTGAATCATCAGTATTCCTACACCACAGTATTCATAGCATTCTTGTTCTTAATATTTAGACCTACCATCCATCAATGGTTTGTTCCTACAGTGAGAGCAGTACCTGCATTTCTTGGAATGACAGCCACAGCTCTTTTACGGCATTTTTTAAGGTATGTTATTTCATTATGTATTTCGAGGCACAAAATAGGATACAGTCCCCGATCGTGACGTCATTAATGGTACAAGCAATTGTGCACAAAGATGTAAGTGGGAAAATTATTGTCAGAACCATTTAGATGTTGACAGAGTCTCATTAGCTTATTGCTTATTTATCCATAATCACAACTGCAGTACTTTTTAGTTTTTTAGAAGGTGTGATTATCGACTTTCCTACAAGTTTTTTTTTATGGCAATCAGATTAAACTCTTTTATCCTTTAAGGTACAGCTCGATCGGAAAATGTTGTCTCAAAGGCAGTGGAAGCAGAAATGCAAGGGGATTTGCAGCACCCCCAAAATACCTATGTTGGAGTGCATAAGGTCAATGAGCAGTGAAGATGTCTTCAAATGTTATTGTTAGCTTGTCAGATTTTCTGTGCGTTCAAAGGTAGAGGTCAAATTTCAGGCTATGTCTTCTGACAAACTGCTGCTTATTCTTTTATCATGAAGATTGGTGCTTACTTTTCTTTTTCTGACTGTAAAGTTAGAAGATTTTGTAGAGTGAACTATACGACAATCATGCTGGTACAGGGAGAGTGAAAGGAAAGGATGTAGTATGTCCGTATTTTTATAACACAGCATTAAAATTCCTGTACAAATATTTCAAAATATATCAACAGTTAGGAAAGCAAAAAGGAAACACATTTTTTTGTGATTCTCAAGTGTTATGGAAACAAATGTTTTAATAGGATCAAAGCAAATCACAACACTTCACTGGGTGATATGCAAATAGCAAATATTGACTGAAAACCGAATTCCACACATTCTTGTTTGTGTGCTAAATAGTTTGATCAGTAAAACTGCAAGTCAGTGCAAATGTGTAGCCATTTCAATTGAAAATGTGCTACATGTAACTGACGGCGCTCTTCCACACCAATCTTTATTAATATATTTGCGACAGAGTGCTTCAAAATGCACCACTGGCTACATATCCAACCCTTACCACTCTGCTGCTGAATGGATGTGACTCTTTTGCTCTACTTGTTCTTTGTATGAAGCTTGGATTTTTCACAATCTCTGTGACTTTAGTGATGTAACATTAATGCCAGCACCACAACTCCGAAAATTGTTCCTGCACCACTGTGCTGTCTTACAACCATTGGGTCTGATTCTCAACCATATAAACAGAATGACATTGGGAAATCTAGAACCATGCATGCCTGTTAATTTCTGCCTGCACGCGGTTTGCAAAGAATCTGTGTGTGAATATAGCCAAGTATGACACCCCAAACAGTATTTCCATATTCCAGTTCCATTCTGCAATTCATAGGTATTACATACCACTCAGAGATTTGGGCATTTGGAAATTTGTGTGCCCGCCTATTACTTTGCATAAGTAATTAAGTAGTCTTTTTTCAACTTGGCATAGATAGCAGTCAAGCTACTCCCCTGCTTACAGGCTTGCTGGAAAGCGTCATAAGACCTTACCACTTAACCAGCTCATCACAGATACAATTCATTGACCCATACAGAAAGGACATGCTTTACAGTATAAAATCAAAATACTAATCTGTCAGTCCAGATTTTTGCTTTTGTATTGCTACTCACTAAGCAGCATTATTAAACCAAATGGTCCAGTAAGAAGCAATCACAGATAGCAGGAAAATTAAACCGTTATGGGCCTCATTACGATGTCGGTCAGAGGCCTCACGGTGCCTGCCACACGGTGCAGGGATGTGAAAGTGGCACCATAGGGGCCCTCCAGGGCCTCAACCAGAGGGCCAGGGGAGAAGGGGGCCCTGCTAGGGGCCCCCAAAGTCACTCTCCGACAGCCTTTCCATATCAGAAAGGCCGACATGGAAAGGCTGTCTGAAACCGAAATCATAATCCCGATGTCGGAAACACCGTCCTTAAGGGATTATGAGCTGCTTCCGACTGGCCAGTCGGTTTCCCCAGCCGGTTTACACTCCGACTGCCGACATTGTAATTCGGTGGTCGGACCAGCGGTTGGAGGATTTCAGACCGACATCAAAATATGGCCCTATGTTTTACATCAGAAGATTCATGATACACCTGCATTATTTATCCACTGGCATCACAAACGGCCTGCACATTTATTGAACACTTGTGAAGACAATTGTGCTACAAGCCTTCAATTTTTAGGAGTTACTGTGGTACAATGTTTCAATTAAAGCATACCAAACCAACATAGGAAATATGTCCAGGCTGTCCTGTTTTCAGTGTTTCTTTTTTGGGGATTTCAGTGCTTATCAGTGTTTTTTCAACTGCCTAACCGCCAAACTTGACAAAATGTGTGTTCCAGTGTTTTTCAAACCATGCTGTTTTTTTGAGTGATTGCTATAAAACACTTATTTAATTTAAAAGATAAGTAATGATGGGTATTTACTGCCTTCCCATTGGCAGTGTCGCCAAAGGACTTATGTTAGACTGTTTTAATTAAAGAAAGTCAGTGTATTGCCCTTTTTCTCACATTAACATCTTCTTACCGACTTTCCCATCTCATTACATCTCACTCTGTCAGGACTCTGTCGAGTTTACAGGACTATTAATGGATTTAAAAAGCATGAGTGCTATATTCAAATGTTCCAATAAATAACTTGCTGGACACCATTAGCGATAATTCACCTACTCCTTACTGAATAACATGATACTATAGAGGTGGTTAACCCTGCCAACAGCATAGTATCTTGGGAAACCTTTAAAAGGTAAAATTACACCAAATAACTTGTAGCTCTGCAATCTAAGGCACCTGAAATTTGATGCTTCAAGCATGCTCACCACTGTTTTTTTGGACAACATTAAAGTAGTGCTGCTGTTGTGTTGACATTCATAGAAGGTACATGTCTCACTTTGATGCAGTCCTGACCTTTTAACAGACATCACATTGTATACTGGGATTTGAAAGTTTGCTGTTAACATTGGAACTATGGACTCAAAAACCCCAGCAATATAGTGCAGTTGTGTAAAATGGCTGGATTAGCTGAGGGTATCGCATATAACAATATAACACCTTTCAGCTATGAATTTTGTTGGTATGTGAAAGATCTTGCGTCATGTTTTCACCACTATCCCATTTGCATGGTGACAGTAGTCTTTTAACAGATACCTTCAGTACTCCTAGCATTAAACGTTTTAACCCTGGGATGTTTGACAGGTGACCTGCTGTCATTACTGATGTGTCAAATGGTTTTATCCATTCTGTGTGTAAACGGGATAGTACATATTGACCAAGATATTTATGAGACAGCCATTTCATCAATCAGTGAAAAATATAAACACTGCCAAAAAATTGTGGGTGTACAATTACTATCATTTCATGCAACATAGCGCTGCAAAAACATGTACCGTGCTGCTGTGCATAAAAGGGAGAGCAAAAAAGCTCCATATTTGCAAAGATATTGAGCATTTCAGCTCTCTCCTTGTGCTAGTGCCCTGAGTGTTGCCCAGCGCCCAAGTGGAACCCTTGCACTATTTTGCAGGGATACCTATGTTACAGGCAGGTTTGTTTTTGTGTAGGAAATGATACCTTCCTGAACAAAAACAATGCAAAGAGGCATTTTCCTCTCTGTATGAATAATGTAGAATGCATCATGCAAAGAAAGTGTAAATAAAGAGGAGAAAAAAACATTTTACTCCTCTTCATGCCACCCTCTGTGATACTACCAATTTGATACAATCCCAGGTTTACAAACATTTGTGAATCTGGAAATGCATCAAGTCCATGGGCGAATGAACAGGAACAGCCATGCTCCACCAAGGAACACCATATGCATGGATGTTGTGCAATTTATGGATTGTGCCAAGGAAAGGATGCAGTGAAGTTCTATTCAGTTTCTTTAATGTGTTACTGAACAAAGAGGGATTTCTCTAAAAAAGCACAAGACAACACTGCACTGTACAGCTCATGTAAATTGTGTCAGATATTTCCTTAAGAGGGTCTTAGAAGGGATGAAAAAAAACAGAAAGGAAAAAATCCTACTTCGCAATTTGAGAATGCTTGATTGAAGACGGAGCTTTATGGAGATTTATGTTGGGTAACTTAATCACCAAACTTTCTCAGATATATTTTTTTATTAGAGAAACATCACAGTATACAAATTCATAATACAGAAAAAGGAAAATCACTAAATCACAATAATACTGTCATAATGTCAGTAGTAATAATATAAAAGTGCAAGGTGCATCATAAAGAGCTAGAAGACTTCAATCAGATAGAAATCCAAATGAACAATTCATTATAAAGCTGAATCGTGACCAGATAGAACCTCCGACAACATTTCTTTTATCGGGCCCAAGATTTGCATCAGTCTGGAAAGATTTCTAACCCACAGACATTTACGTATTCAAACCACCATACCTGTGGGTGCAGTGCCTCACTTATCAACAAATGGTGTGCTAGTACTAGCCTAGCCAGCGAGATAGCAAAAGAAAATTCCAGCAAGTCTATATGGAATCGAGGGTGAAAACCCAAGTATGATTATTTTGTTATCCTAGACAATATTAATCTGCTTTACCCTATTCAGTTACTGGAAGATATAATCCCAGTACCCAGCAAACTAATGTACAAGCGGCGAAGATATGTACACTATCGGCTTGTCTTACCCTCACTTTATCCCAGGGATGTGGTGTATAATAAAAAGTGTTCAAAATATGAACTGATGCATCTTGATTCGGAAAACATTCAAAAGCTGACTGTGAGTAGGTGTTACTACATTTAATTTAATCATATGTCACCTATACACCCAGATGCTTATTCCATTTAATTGCTCTGAGTTAAAATAAATATGCGTCTCTCCCCTTCTTTACCTCCGTAAGTATATTATAGGCCGTTCTTATATGGTCCCTGCGTGTCACTTTCATGAGGAAGTGCAGAGCATCATTTTGTGAGCAATTTAGATCCACGGCCAGGCTTTGTAAAAAGCTATGAAGTTGAAGGTAACCCAAACAAAACCTTGTCTGCAGGGCAGACACTTTAAACACTGTAGTGCCTTATCGGACTGAAGTATTTCATCGTTACAAGCCTGACTAAGAGTTGGAGGTCCAAGTCAGCCCAACACCCCAAGAAATTAGTATGGACGGACATCAGTAAATTAGGATTATGGCCAACGAGTGTGTATTGATTATAGGGAGTAGTACCAAATAGTTTTCTAATATAAACCCAAATGTGATGATATACCTTTAATGTTTTGAATCTTGTCCTTTTGAAGTATGCTATATCAATTAGGCCTGTAAATGGTTTAATGGCATCCCCGTTAGACCTGTCAGCCTTAGGGTGGTCTTCCCCCAAATATTTTGCTTTTTTTGGCCTTAGGAGTCTGTGCATCTTAACACTACTAGCCAGTGCTAAAGTGCTTGTGCTAAACATGGTTTGATTGGCAGGTGCCTAATTGGCATACTTAATTTACTTGTAAGTCCCTTGTAGAGTGGCACACAATATATCCAGTGCCTGGAAATTAAATGCTACAGTGGTCCTGCAGCACTTACAATGCCACCCACTTAAGTAGCCCTCCAAAACATGTCCCTGGCCTACTATTGCAGCCTGAATGCAGTGTCACACTGCTATTCGACCTGGCATTTAAACCCCCTCGCCAAGCCTTAAACTCCCATTTTATTACGTATAAAAACACCCCTAAGGTAGGCCCTAGATACCCAATAGGGAAGGATGCTGTGTAATTAAAAGGCTGGACATGTTCTGTGAAGGTTTACGTGTCCTGGTAGTGGAAAACCCCAAAATTAGTTTTTCACTACTATGTGGCCTACCCCTCCCATAGGATAACATTGGGGATTCCTTATTACTTTTAATAACCTGTAATTCCGAATTGAGAGGAGGTAGATATGTCATGCTTAGTACCTCTGAAATTGTAATGATAACCCCTCTTTAATGGTAAAGTCGAAATAGTCATTACAATTTTGAAAATGCTAGTTTTACGAAATTTGGCAATTTCCTGCTCTTGGCCCTGTGGGCCTGCAACCTGCCTAGGGTCACATGAAAGGGTGTATCTGACAGTTGACTTTGTGAATTCCTCCTAGTCAGTCACACAATAGAGGGATTATGTATGCCTAAATGGGCTATCTGCTGGCAGAATGGGGGGCGGAGCTGAGCACAGCCCGACTTACGCCTGGATATTCTGTGCTCTGCCTTCCCACAAAGGGCATAACGACCCTGTATCATCACTGCAGCCAGCATGGAGCCAGGACAAGGAAGGCAGGGAAGCCAATGCTCCAGGGTATACTTGTTGCCGTGACCTGCTTTGCACTCCGCCAGACTTTTGCTGTACCGTGAAGAACTGCTTTGCTGCCAGGAGCCTACCTTGAACCCTCAGAGGCCAGCCTTGCTCTTGAGCCCTGCATCTACACCTTCACTTAGGACAACCAGAAGTGACTTCAAGCACTAATTTGCTGGCCTCTTGTTCAGAGCCACAGGGACATAACAGTCTCCCACCATCTTGAAACCGCACCTGGACCTAGCCTGAGTGAGTCCTGAACCACTAAGAGGTGTCCCACCAGTTATGGACTCTTGGTTGTGGTGCTAAGGGTGCCCAGATGGCCATTTTCCAAATCTCAGGACTTAAATAAAATGTGGCCAAAAAGTGCTCTGAGAACCAGGGGGAGACTGGGGCCAACCTGCTCACGTATCCATCCGAGGTACATAGACGGTTGGATTGACTTCTCAGCTTTTCCCAGTATGTTCTTCTCTGCAGCAGCAAATCCATTTCAGTGGTTTTTCACCAAAGGGGTATCTGGCCTTGTGGAACTGTCTTCGGCTACAGCCTTCTGCCTCATCCCGCTGGAGTTTTTTGACTTCCATTTTGGCAAATAAGTCCGAACGTAAAACTCTTCACAGCGGCTTCGACTCAGGGCCATATGACAACGATGCTCCCTCCTCGGACAACTCTTGCAGCCTTGTCCTACTGAACTCTACCTTCTCAGACCCTTTTCTTCAGAAATGTTTATTAGTCGAAGGTAAGCGCTGACCAGTCCCAATCCAATTCTTGTTTCTGAACTGTGCTCCATCGTGGTTGGCCTTAACTTTCAAATTTGTCTCAGTCTTACTTGACTAGATTTCCGTGGTTGGCGCTTTGATGTTTTAGGCACTATTTTGAATCTTAAACCTAAAAAATGAATAACTCCAGTTCTACTAATTGGATTTTTGTTACTTTGGACTCAAATAATTGATTAAAATGTACTCTATTTTGGATTTTTCTTGAGTTGTATTTTCTCATTATTACTGTTTGTGTTCTACATAAGTACTTTACATATTGCCTCTATGTTAAGCCGGACTGCTTTTTGTGCCAAGCTACCCAGGGTTAAGCACAGGTTAATTTTGTGACTTTTTGTGGTTCATCCTGCAAGGGATTGTGGCGTCTGCTTTACCAGGGCTCAAACCCAGGTCAACCAACAATCCAATTTCTCAGAGTCCCCATAAGACAAGTAGCCAGGGAATATCTGAATATCTGACCAAGAGAATATTACTCTCTGCCCATAACTGGTATAATCGAAGAACCAAAAAGATGCACATGCTGCTTACTCACTCCAGTCCTTAATCATTAAGCATTGAAACAAAACAATGCCAAAAGTAACCACTTTTTCCGTTGGATTTAATCAAAAAACTTTTCTTTTTTTATCAAGAATTTCACCACCAACGTAGTACAAACATTTTACAATTTGTGAAGATAGCATTTACAAAACAAAAAATAAATATACAATAGAAACATTTACATATTTACACATCAACATCACATATACCACTTACTGCACTCCATTCACTCAACCTCATCGTGCATTCATTCCCTCTCATACCCTTTTTCCCATTCAAACGAACACACAAACCCACGTTTGTTTTTAAATGTTAACACGAACACTTTGTGAAAAAACAATAAACTAAAAGGCCATCAAACGGACTAACTAAATAAATCCAAAACAAATTATGGTTCTATCTATGATTGGCCTTAGATCAGCGGTCTACGCGTTTCGAACCCCTCCAAGTTCGGGGGTTCTCATCAGGACCAGAATAGCTTACTCAAAATCAATATTCAGCTGGTATTAGACCCTTTCAACTTTCTCCAAGCTGTTCAATTTGTGGCTGACAGGGGGTGAACTGAGGCCACACGCGCTGCTCAATAACTGCTACATATCTTGGTTAGTGTTCCTCGTGTGCTTGATATTAATGATTTAGCGGTGGACTGCAAAGGAACTTTTTCTTCGTTTATCTTCACTCGTGTTTGGCAGGCAGTTCAGTTGTACTCCGTATTCGCAGCGGATCGTTCATAACTGGTATAAGGCACAATGTAAAGGCTGTGATATACTATACCCATAAAGCTGCCCTGAGGTAGCTGAACATACTGTATAGTACACTGAGGTTTCTTATAACTCCATATGAACTTCTGCCAGCTACCTTCAATCTTTTTAAATAAGGCTGTGGCGAGTTAAACAATTTTGCATTGGAATAGATATAAATACTGTGAAAGTATAACCATTTTTATAATATTGCATCTTCTAATAGGCCCCAAATGCAGCCTATTCTATTTCTTAAAAGTTTTGATTGAATAATCAAACAACTTCGTGTAAGTTAGATCAATTATTTCCTCCACTTTAATGGTCATCGCTACCCGGTATGTTGCAGACTAAAACTTTCTAGCATTTAGTGTTAAGGTAGGAACATTGTTAATGACCTGAGTTTATTTGCATTAAGCCTGTAGCCTGAAACCTTTCCAAATTCTTCTGCTAGCTTTTTAAGAGGTGGAAGTTCCCCAACTGGTGGAGATGTCAGAATGGCAACATCATCTGCATAGGCCAAAACCCTTAGGTTTAGACTATGCAGATGTAAGGAGCCTTTGGTCTTTTCTGAACAGAGAGCGAACAGATGAGGCAAGAGAGAGCAGCCCTGCTGAGTACTCCTGGTGATTTGAATTGTGTCTGAAAGATAGCCCTGCAGGAGATCCTTGCCATTAGTCCACTATACTTGTGACTAACCTATAGTATAAACCCTGAGCTGAGGCCCACGCTGCTCAGAACTGCCCACAGGAACCACCAGGAGACCCTGTTGAATACCTTTTCAGCATCCTCCTGGATCATCCTGGTGGGTGCCTCCTCCACATATGCAACCTCCAAAGCAGGTATGGTCGTATTGAGGTGAGAGATAATTTCCTGGGGCAGTATGAACCTTTGTTGATGTGAGTTTACCAGATCGGAGATAACTGCAGATAAAGATTAGCCAATATCCTCGTATAGATATTTGAATCCACATTTATCAAAGATATTGGCTGATAGGAGCCACAGCACGTGGCATCCTTTTCTTTTTTGGAAATACTGCTATGGTAGTTTCACCCCATGAGAGAGGAACCCCATTAAGAAAAACTGCGGAGCTGAATAAATTACAAAGGACCGATGTGAGTGCCTGAAATAAAAATCCTATAGAAATCCTATAGAATTCCAGTGTAATTTGATCTGGTCCAATAGCCACCTCAACCTCTGCCAGAGCTACCTTCTCACCCAACTATTCTCGCTGTCCCTATGACAACCTCTTGTGTTAATATTTCTCCACATAGCTCTTTACAGACTCAGGGGGGGCTGGACAATCCTCACTATAGAGATTATTAAAGGAATTTCCTAAATACCTCTCTAATTTCAGAATGCTCTGTTGTTTTCTCTCCTTTATCATTAGTTATCCGCTGAATGGGATTACTACTTATTCTATCTTTAATTCGATAAACCAAAAGCTGACCCACCTCCTCATTGTTTTTAAATTGTGAAAATTGAGTAGCATGAATCATTTTGCTGGTCTTATCTCAGATTCTTTTTCTTAGAGTGGTTTGTAAAACCACCTGTTATTCCAAGGTTGAGGCTATTTTTGACAGATCTTGTTTGAAAACACTTTTAGTTAATTCAATCTCGACCTGGCTAATAGAAAGCCTTAAGCGTATCTCAATTAGGCTCTCTGCCTTCTGTTGTCATATGTAGAAACTCAGAATTTGTCCTCTGGGGATGGCCGCAAATGCATCCCAAACTGAGATTATGGAGGCTCAGCCCAAATTTGCTCCCATAAATTCCCCTATCTTATCTTCCATTGCTTGGTTAGAATCATTACTTAACAATAACTTCTGATCAAAAGCTCAACGAGGAGAGTTGAAGAATTTGCAACTTCAATCTAGGGGTGGACGATAAACTTTGCTCCGCCGACGGAGTTCGAAGAAGTTTGCCCACTCTGTGTTCTTCTTGGAGCGTGGAGTTCCAGAAAAACTCCACCAACCACCATGTGGCAGAGTTTTTTCTTGCGCTCAGCTCGCCAACATTAACTTGGCGGATGCGAACGAGAAAATCCAGCACTAAAAGACCTCCCGCCGACATTTCTCAATGTGGGCTGTCAAGGCAGGTTTTTACCATTCGTGTTGAGAAAGCTGCCGCTCGAGGCGAAAATCTATTCGAGCAGGAAGTAAGTGGCTTTTGGCACACCACGTGGTGCCGTTCGTGCAGATTTAACAGCGTGGAAAAAGCTCCCGGCGCTAAAAATCTGCACGGTGTGCCAAATGACTCCACAAGTTGAATCTCGCAGACTTTTTATGGAACTGCGCAGAATTCTACAGAGTAAAACTTTGCTAGTTCTGCCCATCCCTACTGCAATCAGACCTAATGAACATAGATAATGAAGTGTGATCAGAAATTACTCTAGCATTAATCGGAAAGACTGTAATGAAGGACAAACAAAGAACATATCGATCTATGAAAGAGATTTATGGGTGATATCGACTACCTATACTTAAAAAGGTAAGTACAAAAATAGCAGAAAAAATAATATTGTTTACAATAATATAGTTGAATTAAATATCAATTTTCAAATATATGCAAATTAAAATATTACAAATAAAAGATACTAAATACTAGCAATATTTAATAAAAATAAAATATATTTAATACATATTTTAACAAATATAACAAATACACTTACTTTCAAAAAGTTAAAAGCACTCATACATATATATATATATATATATTTTATATATATATACATATATATTTATTCTATCTATTTAAAAATATAATTAAACTAATATTTTTGAATTATATTATAATTTAAAACTTGTTAAATAATATAATAATATAAGAAATATATATATATATATATATATATATATATATATATATATATATATATATATATTAACAGCAAAACCCAACGCGGTCCCAATCAATTGAACCAGAGTCTCACGGCACAGAGGAGTCCACGATCAATTTCCTTGGAGGTACTTTATTTTTTTCTTTTCAACACCATTAGTGCAAATATATATATATACATATATATATATATATTCACTGAAAAAAACATAGGTTTCAGGCACGTTATAGTTACAAATTAGCATTTAAAAAACCTTTGAAATTCACTGAAAAAACCATAGGTTTTAGGGACAGTTATAGTTACTTGGACATTGCACTCGTACAAAACCCGTGAAATTCCCCCGTTATAGTTAGTCCAGCTAACTATAACTCGCGCCCCGCAATGCACTGCTGATGACGTCACATATTACATCACTCATGACATGGTCAGTGACATCACTGATGACATCACTGATGACATCTCAAATGACATCACTGATGACATCATCCAGTGACTGTGTGTTTCTGTAAAGTTTAAATATTTTTAATATATATAGGAAAAGACGTATTGAAGAATGAGTGGGTGTGTAAGTGTCTGTATGGATGATTTAGTAGGTGCGTGACTGACTCTATAAGTGAGTGATTTAACGTATCTTACTGAATGCATGGGTTAGTGACTAAACTGGGTGAATGTCTGTATCCGTCTGTCTGTTGCTGTGTAAGTGGCTGCATGGGTTTGTGAATAGCTACATGAGTGTCTATATGAGTTATTGATTGGTTGTCTGAGTATCTGTATGGGTGCCTGAGTGTTTATGTGGGTGGGGTGTGTGCGACTCTGTGCATAGATGTGTGAGTGGGTGATTCACTGGGTGGATGGTTTCAAGAGTGCATCTGTGATAGACTGTATGGGTGGGTAAGTGTGTGTAAGAGTGTGTTAGTGAGTGAATGTATGTCCCAGTGGTACATGTGTGAGTAACTACATATGTGAAAGCCAGTATATATGTGTGTTGGAGTATATAAATAGCTATAAGCGAGAGTGAGTGATTGTGATAGTGGCTGTATGGATGAGTGTGTGCTTGTATCAGTGATTGTATAAGAGCGTAACAATGTGCTAGTATTTGTATGATTAAGTGAGCTGGTGTGTGTATAACTGTATAGGTGAGTAAATGGCAGTGTGTTTAATTATTTGCATGACTGACTAGGTGTGTGAGTACCTCTATGGATGAGTGGCCGTTTTTTAGTGTCTATATAGGAGTATGAGTGCATATGATAGTCCTGTACTGAGTGACCATAAGTATGAGTGACTGTACGGGTGAGTTAGTGGATGTGTGCGTAGACCTAAGAATCAGTGAGTGGGTATGTAGTTATTGGTGTTGGAGTGTCTATGGTTTTGCGAATGGCAGTCTGTAATTTAGAGTGGGTGTATCAAAGGTTATATTAGGGTGTGAGGAGGTGCATCAGATTATCACGTGGATGATGTCATCAGTGATGTCATTTGAGATGTCATCAGTGATGTCATCAGTGATGTCACTGACCATGTCATGAGTGATGTAATATGTGACGTCATCAGCAGTGCATTGCGGGGCGTGAGTTATAGTTAGCTGGACTAACTATAACGGGGGAATTTCACGGGTTTTGTACGAGTGCAATGTCCAAGTAACTATAACTGTCCCTAAAACCTATGGTTTTTTCAGTGAATTTCAAAGGTTTTTTAAATGCTAATTTGTAACTATAACGTGTCTGAAACCTATGGTTTTTTCAGTGAATTTCAAAGGTTTTTTAAATGCTAATTTGTAACTATAACGTGTCTGAAACCTATGGTTTTTTCAGTGAATTTCAAAGGTTTTTTCAATGACAATTGTTTAATGTATTAATTATTGAATTTATTTTTTTTATATTAATTTACTACATTTTTTTAAACAATTTAATTTCAAATTTTTTATTTAAAAAAAAATTAATAATTTTTCTATAAATTGAAAAAAAATGTTTTAAAAAATGTTGATATTCTTTTTCATTTTTTTATTTTTTATATTTTTTTAAATATTATATTTACTTTTTTTTTTAAAAAATTAAATTTTTTGAAGACGCGCACCCAAAGCGCACCTTCCTCGACTACCACGCGGAACCTAACCTCCATTTTAGGATTCTTGAGTGGATCCGCGTACGGTGTGCGTTGGGTACGCATTTTACTGCGCGTTTGTAACGCGATCCGTACGCGATTTCAAGCGCATACGCACATAATACGTTTACGCTACGCGACGCTTGCACGTTTCCGCGTGACGTCATATATATCTTCTACGCGGTAGGTACGCGAATCCCGCGAAATGTTTTATTTTCTTTAAACATATATATATATATTTAACCTAAATATTAACACAAGAGATTATCTGAGATAATTATATAAATAGTATTTTGGGTTTTTTTAATAAACATTACTTTGAAATCCGTTTTCGCGAAGTCGCGCTGGATGCGTGCTGCGTGCGTGTACTGTACGCGGATCCCATGTGACCATAAAAAAGAGATTTGATTGGTTCATAACACTTCCTATTCTAAGTATTGAAGGACCCCACCCATTTTAATCACTTTTGTTAGATCTTCCTTGGGACAACATCTTCAGTTACAAGACTTCCATACTTTTGTGTTGGACACCTGTACTGCTGATTTTACAATGGCTTCTGGACAGCAACCTGCCTCCAACTCTGATCATTCATCAGATGATGATTTTGTTGCAGAGCCACCACGACCAGAAAAATACACCTCTGTGGTGTGGAAATTTTTCACCATACCTGAGGGGCAAAAAAAAGTAAATGCAGTGAAGGTGACCTGCAAAATATGCAGCCGAGTATTATCGAGAGGAGACCCCACAAAAAAATATTCTTGTGGAACAGGAAGTATGCTTAAGCATCTCAAGACACTGCATCCAGTGAACCTAGCAAGAGAGGAGTGCCGAAGACTGCGTGTTATTCCAACTGCAGCAGTGGCCAGTACATCTACGGCAGCCTCTTCACCTGGCCATCCTGATATCCGTCCTGAATTTGGCCAGTTAAAAATTGTTTGCATTAAATGCAACAAACTTTTATGCTATGGGGAGCAGTCTATTGACTTAATATGCACAGCACAAAGAAACCACCGATGCTGATTTTTTTGGGTTTTCTTTTTCTAAAATGACAGTTTTTTTCATCTTGTTGGCTTTTTTTCATGGTTTTGTTGGTCCCGTTGACTTTTTGTTCCTGATATAAAATAAATAAAAAAATAAAAAATTGTTCAAAAAAAAAATATATATATATAAAACAACAAAACAAAAAAAAAGTTCTTTTCAGAACTACCTACTCTGGTTAAAAAAGAGCTAAATTTTTATCCTAGTGTGTGAAAGTTTAGAAGAATGTATCTGTAGTGCATAATTGACTGAAAGAATGCATTTGTGGTGTATGGTGAATGTATAAGTGCAGAACTATAAGGAAATGCTGCAGCATGACACTGTAAGCTCTTTAGCTGCAATGTACTGCAGTACTTCGAAGCACAGGCATGCAACATATGTACATAAATATGTTGCAAGTTTCTGCTTCCTTCTGCACTGTGGCTTAAACTGCAGCCATGTGATGACACAGGCACCCTTGCACCACGGTGCAAGGATAGCTGTGTCGTGTAGAGTTTTTTTGTGCAGGAAGACACAAATTCCTGCACAAAAATCAATAAATGAAGGCATTTCTCTCCTTCTATGTATGCTGTGCATTGTAGCATATATTGAAAGTGAGTAAATGAAGAGAAATAAAACCAATTCTCCAAGTTGTGCCTTCCTTCATCAAATCCTGAAGCTTCCAAAACACTAGTAGCCACTACGTCTCTCTATTGAACACCATGGGGCAGATTTACAAGCCCCTTGCGCCACTTTTGCATCACTTTTAACATGGGAAAAGTGACGCAAAAGTGGCGCAAGGGCTTGTAAATCTGCCCCATATACCTATTTTGCAGATATGTGTTCTAAAACTATATCCCATTTTATATGTCTCTAAAATACAACTCTTTGGCAGTTACTGCACATATCTGGTGGGTTTGTTGGCTCCCGGTGACACTCAGTATTCATGTTAACTTTATCGTGTAACTTAAAACACGCACAGAGCATCTTTCTACACATATCTACTACATCCATCTCTCCTTTCTTCACCTCTGTGCAAACACAGGCTATTGTGCATTTTAATACTTAGTTAAACTTACCTTCACAGTAATACAAATAAAAAATGGTACACATTATTTTTCAATTGTTTTTTATAAAATAAATTTCTAAAAATGTTATTTTAGAATTACGATCTGTGAAAGAGAAGAAAAATAGTTATAATATATAATATTATATTTTTTACAATACAGCATAATTTTATCATTTTACAAATTATTTTGTTTGTCTTTTTTACTGTCATCAGAATAAATTGAAATTCACTAGAAACAGTGTTTTCAATCATACTCATCACATAACAGAGGGCAAAAAAAAAAACATAACATAGCATATAATGCATATAATGCAAATCACATATATATAAAAATGCTAAGTCCTAAGAAAATTTTCAAACGTAAATTTATATACACTGTAAATGTTGTTGGTTAAAAATATATGCAGAGAGAATGTACAAGAAAAAGTCCACAATTGAAACATACACCTTTCCTCTTGGCCAAATGGTATTGTTGAAGTCCTTTACATTAAAATTGTCCAATAGTAATCGTATTAATACATATTAATAAATTCCTCAGAGGCCAAATTATCTTCCTAAAACTTTGGTTTTAAAAATATTAGGTAAGAATTTGGTAATTCACTTGGCAAACGTTGTTTAAAAACCAACTGAGCATCATTACAATATGTCCAGCCTTTATTACATTTTAGATACACAGAGGTCGATTCCGATTCGGGCCGGAAAAAGCACCGACCGACTCGGAGCCGGAAAAATTACCGACCGACACGTACCAGTGGCGCCCGACACGCCAAGTACGATGCAAGCCGCGATAAATCCGACCGACACGTCAGGAAACCAAGCCGACCGACCGAGCCGCTCGGAAAATAGCAATCCGGCCGGAAAAACACGCGAATCCAACCGACCGACACGCACCCGGAACAAATCCGACCGAATCGTACCCGCCAACTCCAACCTGCAAAGTACGATGCAAGGCGCGAAAAACACGACCGAGTCGGACGGAGGACAAGCCGTACGACCGACACGCATACAAAACCGAGCCGAAGCAACACAATACACCGCGACCGACGCGTACGCAGCATACAAAACTGCACAAACACAGCGTGAACGAAACGGAAAACACCGTACGAGACCAATGCAGGGTCCGACTCGGTCACAAGAACGTTTCCAACATACACAAACAGCACAAAGGAAAAATCAACCAAAAAAAGGCCAAACAAGCAATTACCAAGCCAATAAATACTGGGGGGGTGGGGACAGAGAACAAAGACACACCAACAACTCCACCTATATAAAGGACACAAATCACTACCATGAGCCTTTGCAAATGCCATTCCACTGCCAGCACCCAAGAGAAAGCAACCACACACCCACAGCTCATCCCTCACACAAGCCACACACCAGCAGCACACCAACAAATACCTACCTCACATACACCCAGCACAACACACACCCACACACCCTCACCTGCACACCAACACACACATCACCCACCATCACCAACCATCACCATGCCCCCCAAGAAGAATCCCAAGTTTCTAGATTGTGAATTGGAAGTCCTGGTAGACGAGATCCTCAGGGTGGAGCCACAGCTGTTTGGCACATTGGTCCAACAGACCCCCATGTCGCAGAAAACCAAGATGTGGGAGAGGATCATCAACAGGGTGAACGCCCAATCACCATGTCGGCGCACAAAGACGGACATCCAGAACAGGTGGTATGACGTGCGCAGGAGGGTACGGGAGCTGCTCAAGAAAGACTACCACCTGAGCCAATACACCGGCAGTGGCCCTCCTGCCAAGCCAGTATACCTCAGGCCCTGGGAGGAGAAGGTGCGGGCCATCCTTCCGCCAGTGAGCGTATATGGACTAGAGGACATCCCAGAGCCTGGTGAGTACACAACAAATGTACACAATAAACTGCCACAAAACACACACATCACTGTCAAGGGGAGAGTCAAACCATGCACTCATAGCAATTACACAGCAACTAGAACAGAATCATCCCAAAATGTGTATGTCAGTCAGATAAACACAACACATGCCATCAAAAAAGTCACATCCAACTGTGCCAACACATGTACAAACACAACCACAACTACAGCTAGGCAGTGGCACAAATAGAACTAACACACACATCCACACATGTAGCCACCACAACAACACCAACACACAGTGAAGACCACTCAAAGGAAGGAATTCTGTGTATGCTGGCCAAGTCAGTGTAGCCAATAGCATCATGGGAGTCGCAGTCACACATATTGCCCCCCCACAACTGTCCCATCAACACCACCCTGAACCATGCTCACATCACAGGGAGTGGAGAAGGACTCACAAGATGGCTGACACTGGCTACTGCTGTGGGGAGCACAAGGCCCTGCTGCCAACTGTGCACCAACAAACAGCAGGACACCACTGACTGACATCCTGAGAGACAACTTACACTCCCTGCAATGCAAGCACGTTCCATGGTGGGATATCCGGCTGGCTGGGTGGGAAGGGGGACTTGCAGCACTGACCATAGTCACCAGCACCTCCCCTCACACCCCCCCCAACACAAACTCCACAGTACCCACCTGGTAGAATGCAATGCCCTCCATCCTAACACAAGATCCCACAAAGCACCACCACCCTGGGTTATGTTGTGTGAAGCACAGGGACACTCTTGGGACTCTTAGCCAAACAACTGCCAGGACAACACTCCCAGCCATCCTGTCAGCACAGCCAGCCCACCCCACAGGGAAGCAGAGTCAAAAGGAAGGAAGCATGGGCATGCTGGGAAGGGGGGTGGAGGCAATAGCATGATGGGAGTGGTAGTCACAGACATTGCTCAGCCTCACAACTGGCCCATCAACACCACCCTGAACCATGCTCACATCACAGGGAGTGGAGAAGGACTCACAAAATGGCTGACACTGGCTACTGCTGCGGGGAGCACAAGGCCCTGCTGGGAACTGTGCACCAACAAACAGCAGGACACCACTGACTGACATCCTGAGAGACAACTTACACTCCCTGCAATGCAAGCACGTTCCATGGTGGGATATCCGGCTGGCTGGGTGGGAAGGGGGACTTGCAGCACTGACCATAGTCACCAGCACCTCCCCTCACACCCCCCCCAACACAAACTCCACAGTACCCACCTGGTAGAATGCAATGCCCTCCATCCTAACACAAGATCCCACAAAGCACCACCACCCTGGGTTATGTTGTGTGAAGCACAGGGACACTCTTGGGACTCTTAGCCAAACAACTGCCAGGACAACACTCCCAGCCATCCTGTCAGCACAGCCAGCCCACCCCACAGGGAAGCAGAGTCAAAAGGAAGGAAGCATGGGCATGCTGGGAAGGGGGTGGAGGCAATAGCATGATGGGAGTGGTAGTCACAGACATTGCTCAGCCTCACAACTGTCCCATCAACACCACCCTGAACCATGCTCACATCACAGGGAGTGGAGAAGGACTCACAAGATGGCTGACACTGGCTACTGCTGTGGGGAGCACAAGGCCCTGCTGCCAACTGTGCACCAACAAACAGCAGGACACCTCTGACTGACATCCTGAGAGACAACTTACACTCCCTGCAATGCAAGCACGTTCCATGGTGGGATAACTGACTGGGTGGGTGGGTGGGTGGGAAGGAGGTCTGGCTGTCAACCAAACACAATCAATGCAGACCATGTTCACACCCCAGAGAATACATAGAAATGCCCAAATAATGCAGGACAATGTGCCACACCAATATCAACCCCTGACTGTGACGACTTAGGACAATACAATGTACAGGCCCGCACCCCGAGGCACAGTCACAACTGTCAGGTGTGTCAACCACTGATGCCTGCAGAAACATGACATACATTGTTTGTGTCTCCCAAAAACAGGTGATGATAGGGACACAGCAGCAGACGCTGAGGAGTCCCAGTCCCAGGCTCAAGAGGATGCCGAGCTCACTGGCGTCGTACAGCCTCTGTCCTCCTCGGACGATGAAGAACAACCTGGCACATCCGGTGCAAGTCAACATGCTGCACCAGCAGGACCACCAGCTGCAGCACCAGCAGGTCCACCAGCTGCACCCCTGCACCCACCCCTCCAACGACTGTCACCACGAATACCATCCCTGCCGACATGGACAGAATAAGGAACAACACCAGCGCAGTGACCCTGGACCAACCTGGGGCCATGGACACCACCACCACCACCAACCCCCGAGGTGGACCAGGGTTATCTGTGCGTGCAACTGCACACACTGCACATGTCAGCAGGGGTGGTGGGAGGAGTGGGAGACAGAGGTCGCTGCTTGCAGACGTTGCTGGTGTGCATGAAGACCCACAACTGGTACGCATAGCTGATGCGTACCAGTCCAGCACCGGAGAGCTCAGCCAGGTAGTGGGGCTCCTCAGAGACATCAAACAGCAGCAGGCTGCCCATCATGCCCGCTTGGACTCCCACATGTCCCATGTGGAGTCACACATGTCACGTGTGGACTCCCACATGTCACGTGTGGACTCCCACATGACCCGCGTGGAGTCCAAGTGGGATGTACTACATGAGATGACGGCGGTGCACAGGGACATTTTACAATGCCTCCGCCAGATGAACAGCAACCAGTCCACACCTCCCTGTGTGCCAACAACATCTGGTACCGAACAAACTGCAACTGCCACAGGGAGGGAGGAGGACTCTGGCGGAGAGTCCCCTGCACCGCAGCAGCCTGCACTTGAGGGCCCCCCCCCAAGAAGAGGGGTCGTCCGAGGAGGGGAAAGTGAGAGGCTGATGGCCAAGCGCAACTCCCAGGAAGCCTGAACCTGTTCTGGATTTTCGCCTTTGTGCACAGACTGTTCACCCTGTTGATGGCAACACTACTCCCACACATTGCATGGGGAGTACAAGTTGGAACAATGTGTCAGACAACTGTGGCCCCGATACTGGGGATCCTGTCTACCTGGACTTTCTATTCATCTAGGAACTTGGGATTGCAAGATTCATGTACAGCACAATCCATCCTATGCACTATTATCACAGATGTATCACAATAAACACAATAATACACCATACTTGCCTCTGTCGTGATTCCAACGTGGGTGCTGTTATGGGGATGATGAACAACAAAATTACACTGTGTATGCGAACTGCAACAGCAAGGACAACACAGGCATGTGAGTACAGGCAACGTGACACATATGAGGGAGACACACCACCAGGGCTACACAACACATACACACCTAGGCCATCTGACTCATTGCCTACACTGATGTTGCCAGGGAAGACGGTGCAATGCACAGACACCACACCCATTCCCAGTTGTAGTCAAGTAGCCCACAGGTGCAGTAAGCAAATGGCAGTCAAATGTGTGACCACAGACAACGCACATCACTAAGTGAAGCACAGGTTTATTACACAGTAGCAACATGCCGTAACCACTACAGATGCAAGGTAACCCCACCTGGTAGCGGGCACACAGTCAACAACTGTAGACAGAAGGAAGTCCATGGGTGTGGCGCACATCACCTGTAGGGACACAACAGCTACCAGCCTGGATGTGCAATCACGTTGTCGGTGGACACAGTTGACCAAACGAATCTGAAAGTACCCTGTGAAGGACAGAAATGACACACAGTCAAAAGCAATGGAGTACAGGACAGAACAGCAAAACTCATGCACAATACATGTTACAAGATACCCACCCAGAACCAAGTTAGCATGTGAACACTGTTGGGGAGTACAGCCCACCTGTAAGCACACATCGCAACACACATCCAGTCAAGTAGCCCATGGACACACTCCAACAGCACCAGAGCACCACCCACACATCATGCCAACTCACATCATTGACATGACACCTCAGGATACTCACATTCAGCTAAAGAAGTTGGTGATGAGCTGTGTGCGGACATCACCATCACCATCATCATCATCATCGTCACTGGCATCGTGTTCCAGGCCAGGATCCTCCACAGGTGGCGGATGTTGGTCATCGTCATCCTGGATGAGAGGCAACTCCTTCCGCACTGCCAGGTTGTGGAGCATGCAGCAGACGATGATAATCTTGCACACTTTCGCAGGGGCATATGGGAGGGACCCTCCGGTCTTGTCCAGGCAGCGGAAGCGGCTCTTCAGGAGACCAAAGGTCCGCTCAATCACTCTCCTGGTCCGACCATGTGCCTCATTGTAGCGCATCTGGGCAGGTGTCACAGGGTTCCTGAGGGGTGTCAGCAACCACGGCATGTTGGGGTATCCCGAGTCACCTACGGACAGACAAGTGCACATCAGCTGACTTGGAAAAGTGGGCGGAATACTACAGATCAGATCACACACAATGGCACAAAGTCAGTACACACCGACAAGCCAGGCACGCTGGTTCTGCATCTGTGCCATCAACCTGGGGATGCGACTACTCCTCATCACAAAGGCATCGTGTGCTGAACCAGGGAAACGGGCACACACGTGTGTGATGGTCATGTCTGCAAGACACACCACCAGTGCATTGACCGAGTGGTAGTGCTTGCGGTTCCTGTAGGCCTGCTCCTGGGCCTGTGGTGGTACCAAAGCCACATGTGTCCCATCAATGGAGCCAATGACATGCGGCATCCTCCCCAGGGCATAAAAGTCACTCTTCACGTCAGTGAGTCGTCGCAGTCTAGGGAAATAGATGTACCGGTTCAGGAAGAGCAACATTGCCGCCAAAACATCGCGGAGCACACGGCTGAACATGGTCTGTGACATCCCACCAGCAGACGCCACAGTATGTTGGAAGGTACCGGTGGCAAAGAAGTGTAGGGCTGCCATCACCTTCACCTTGGGGGTCAGCGCTGTAGGATACGGCCGGCCAGGCTGCAAATGTGGGGACAACTGCACTGCCAAATCCTCAATCAGCTGCCTGGTGAAGCGGTACCGTCGGATGCTGTCCCGTTCCACCATCGTTGCCAGGTCTGGGAATGGCCGATGGACAGCAGGAGCCCTGCAGTGCAGAGGAGAAGTAAGCAAGATCGTCAGTCACCCCACATATGCGGCATTGAACACACTCAAGATCCCAACATACATCATCATGAGGCACAACTACATGAAGTGTGCAGTACCGGAACGACATGTATGGTACATACATGGCCAACATCTGTCAACACGGTCCTACAGGTGGCATCAATTTGTCCCAGGTTGGCCCATTGGATATCATGATGCTGTGTCACAGTCACCCCCAGTGACATGTGAGGACAGATGTGCCCCAGGCACCACAGCTCAACGACAGGCACATTCCCAGGGACCCTGTAATGCCACATGGACACTGGCATCACCTGGAGTATCATGTGTACACCACAACAAAACAAACATGACCCCCACAGGTAGTGGCCACACTTGCCATGGCAGGAGAGCCATGGACGTCTGTGACACACACGCACAACATCAGAGTCCATGCACACACAACGTGGATGTGGAGACTGTCTCCCATTGTGCACATGAAATCAGAGACATTGTAAACACTACATGCACAAAGACTGTGGAGGGCCATCACTATTGTGCCACTGGGACACCCTGGCTCAAACATACCGTCCCACATGGGACTCACGGGGTATGTGACATGACATACACAAACACCACTGTGAAATGTGACCATGGCACATGCACAGATATGAACAGTTGCACATCACAGTGGTCACGTACACGTAACACCCAGGATCCTGTCCCCATTAACACGTGCACAGCCTGGGGGTGGCTGCCCACAGGTGACACCCACAGGACAAAATGTACACCAACATACACACAATAGGAAATGCAGCCTTACATGCCTTATGATAAGGTTTGGACAGGCTGTCGTGATGTAGGTGTGCCCCTCACTCCCTGGGAGCTATCTGTGGCTGGCATATGTCCATCTGAGACAGGCATGCTGACATATGCCAGTCACATGTACAGTGATGCGTTGAACAGCAATGGACCGATCGGTGCCTCCGGCCGGCCCATTGCTTTCAATGTGTGCGGGTACGCGTTGTACCCCTGTGCGCGTTGTACTGCAATGGACCGATCGGTGCCTCCGGCCGGCCCATTGCATTCAATGTGTGCGGGTACGCGTTGTACCCCTGTGCGCGTTGTACTGCAATGGACCGATCGGTGCCTCCGGCCGGCCCATTGCATTCAATGTGTGCGGGTACGCGTTGTACCCCTGTGCGCGTTGTACTGCAATGGACCGATCGGTGCCTCCGGCCGGCCCATTGCATTCAATGTGTGCGGGTACGCGTTGTACCCCTGTGCGCGTTGAACAGCAATGGACCGATCGGTGCCTCCGGCCGGCCCATTGCATTCAATGTGTGCGGGTACGCGTTGTACCCCTGTGCGCGTTGTACTGCAATGGACCGATCGGTGCCTCCGGCCGGCCCATTGCTTTCAATGTGTGCGGGTACGCGTTGTACCCCTGTGCGCGTTGTACTGCAATGGACCGATCGGTGCCTCCGGCCGGCCCATTGCATTCAATGTGTGCGGGTACGCGTTGTACCCCTGTGCGCGTTGTACCTCAATGGACCGATCGGTGCGCACCCATTGACAATGGGCTTGCCTGGCAACGGACGCGTTTTCGAATATTCGAACGAGTCGGTTGCTGGAAAATCAGTTGGTCACCCACAACAATGTTGCAAAATCATGTATGTCATGAAGTTGAAATTTTGAAGGATGCTGTGGGCGTGTTTTGGTGCTGCTATTCCATGGATTGGCCAGATTCAGAAGATGCAAACGACTTGGACCTATCACTTTGGACACAAGGGACAGTATCTGCCTCTCCAGCACATATATATTGCTGCATGTTCCCCTGAGAGCCCACTTGCCTGCACTACATGCTCCAGGACGACATCTGCCACTGCACTGCTGCTGTCTCTGCCCCTCTGGACCCTGCAATGGCACGTACTGTGGAGAGAGCCCCAGCCTTCAGCCTTGAAGAGAACCAGGCCCTGCTGGACAGCCTACTTCCACAGTACAGCAAGCTGTATGGGACACCAGGGGAGCAGGTGAGTGTTCTGTGCACTGCCTTTCTGAATGTGCATTTTGTCTGACTAGCAAGGCTGAGAGTCAGCACACCACTGGCTAGCAGGCTCACTGAGTAGTTGTCACCCCCCATAGTGTGTAGTGACTTGCACTGGACAGGTATGGTGCAGTGACAGTGCTTCTGAACAGGGTTTTACTCCCCATGCTATGATACCATGTAGTGACTTCTGGAAAACTGTCCATGGGCAGCCGTGCACTGCCTGGGTACACCATGTGCCCCTGTGATTGCGACATGTATATGCAACTGTGTCATGCACGGATATGTTGCATGTGTAGTAATGGCCTTATCACTTTGTCATCCTGACAGGCTTCTGCCCATCGGAAGCATGAGATCTGGAAGGACATCGTCCGGGCTGTCCGGTCCGTGGGGGTCTACAAGCGCCGGATCCGCAACTGCCAAAAGAGGTGGCAGGACCTTCGGGGCTGGACCCGGAGGATTGCACGGGTCCAGCTGAAGCTGTCGCCTCCTCGCAGGAGGGGCGGAACACGGACCCTGACCCCCCACATGCTCAGGATCCTGGCGGTGGTCTTTCCAGACCTGGATGGGCAGCTGAAGGCCAGAGAGCAGCAAGGAGGGGGTGAGTCAAAGACTGCACTGTGTACTCTGTCTAACATGTTATGTGCCCTCCTCGGGCCAGGTTGAACTGCCACAGTACAGCAGTCATGTTGTCCAGGAGCCATGTCCCTCTATTGTGCACTGCCCACTCCTCATCTGATACCCAGGTGTGGCCCTTACATGCAGGGAATTCTGTCACTTAGGACTGTGTCCTTGCAGTTTGCTTGACTCAAGGTGGGAGACAGCATCTGTTTCCCTGACTCTGTGGTGGGCATCATGGGTGGGTCCATTGCTTACACAATGCCTGTATTCTGACATGTATTCAGCGTGTTACTTTGATCTGTGGTCCAATTGCTGAGCTGATCCACCACATGTGGCTGGGGTACCTGGCACACACCCATGCTGCGGGTGGGAACAATGTTTGGGCCCCAGGAGTATGTATATGACGTGTGTCACACATACTTAGCCAGCTGCCTACAGTCCAGGGCTCATCCCTCATTCATGTGGGGCTGGACAGTCATGCCTACTCCAGGCCATACAATACACTCTGTACTCCCACTCCCGTGTATCAGAGGACACATTGTGCACAGTGATTTGACCCCTCAGGTGTCTGCCTCTGTGTCAGTGTGCTGTGGATTAGTCGCCAGGACTGCTGTGGAGTTTCTTGGTAGGGGCTCAGCATGCCACTGGAGATGTGACCATAGGAGACGATACTTGTGTGACACATAGGTGTCTGATCAGCTGCCCATGCAGACTGGGGCATGTAAATGTGAAGTTCAGGCAGCTGTTCCCCATGCACAGCAGAGTGTGAGGGGCTCAGGTTCAGAGGGTAGTGTCACAGGTCTCCCATATGTCCAATAGGTATGACCTGGACAGATGAGGGTTAAGAGGATGTGTTGTGGGGGGGATGTACATGTGCACTTGTGCAGCTCCAGGACTTGCATTCCCCATGACCTACTATTGTGACACAGTGCAGAGTGTTGTTGTCTGGCTGCAAAGTCATACATCACTGAGACAGTGATGTATGACTTTGCAGTCATGCCTCCGCCATGGCATGTGTCTACTGATTGGTGATCCTGCAGGGGAGTGACATGTGCTACATGCACACCATAGTGGCGCTGGCTATCAGGACATGGGTGCATCATGGTGTCTGTCGCTGGTATGCATCACATGCATTTCCTATTTGACTCTGGGCATCCCTTACATCCGTAAACCTGTACTGACTCAGTGGCAAGAGCTGTGATGTGTCCACACCGTGTCCTCTGCACTGTCCAACTACTGTGTACTTGGTGCATGTGTCAACACTGGGGTGTTGCAATCCAACAGACACCAGACAGATGGGTGCAAGGCCATGTGGGATGTGAGTGCCATGCTTGGCATCAGACTGACAATTGACTTCTCCTGTTCAATTAGGGCACTTTTAGCAATGTACAACTAATGATGCCAGGGCTTGCTCTGTAATGTGCTGTGCTCACAGTGGTGTGTGCGTTTGGTGCAGGTGACTGATGTCTGTCTGTTTCCCCATTGTTTGCAGATACATCCACGGCCACGGAAGGGGACAGCTCCACGGACCAGGAGGAGCCGGAGAGCCAGACTGGGTCAGCAGCCGAGGAGTGGTCGGAGGGACCCAGTGGCACGGAGGGCGAGGGGAGCCACACCGAGGAGTCCTCAGCAGCATCCACCTCAGCTGAGGACCAGAGCAACTCGGAGGATGACTCCCTTGTGGAGGCGGGTGTCAGCAGCCACCACACCCCAGCTAGTGTTGCTGTCCCCGCCACCACCAGCACCACCACCGCCCTCCCATCGGCTCCCATTCCCCAGGTCCGTGGAGGCTCCCATGTCCGGGAGCGTGTCTCCTTTGGGCCAGGCACCGCACCCCCTGCCCCTGTGTCCCCTGCTGCCCTGAGTGAGGAGTCTGTGTACCTCCTTCGCCAGCTCCATGTAGGGCAGACAGCCATGCTGAGTGTCCTCCATGCGCACACCGCGCTGTTGACTCAGCTGGTGTCGTTCATGGAGGGCATCTCATCGGGCATGTCTGACCTACAGAGGGGCAATAGGTCCATGGACTCCTCCCTGACGGCAGCAGTGTCCCTCCTCAAACGGTCCCTCACCCCTCCTGCCTCTGCTCCATCCACACTCCCCAGCACCTTACCCATCCCAGGCACACACACACTGGCACAGGCACACACCAGCACACACACATCCAGCACACTGACACACACGCCAATGACAAAACGCACACGCACGCACATTCAGGGGACTGAAGCCAGACTCACAGGGGATGGGGCCCTGGAACACACACACGCATCCACATGCACTGCGCAGTCCTCAGTTCCCTCTCCCTCCAAAGCACCCTCCCTTGCCTCACCTGCAACCCCAAAGTCACAGCAGCTCTTCCTCTGTGACCTCGGCCTCTTCCCCACCGATGAAGCTGCTCCAGCATCCCGGGGGAAGAGGAAGCCCACCCACACGGAGCAGAGTGCCCCTCGCCCCCGGACACCCTCCCCCAGGCGCAGACGGACTGAGGCCCCCACCCGCAAGTCCCCCCGGAGTGCTAAGAGCAAGACCCCGCCACCACCCTGCAGCTCAGGCACAAGGTCTCCGTCCTCCATCCCTCAGGCCCCCACTGCACAGGTGCCCCCACCACACCCTGCCCCAGGTTCCCCCACCCACAGATATACCATCCCCAAGATGCTCCGGCCTTCTCCCCCTGCCACTTGCTCTCCCAGCACCACACCCCCCGCTGCGCTTGTCTGTGCCACTGATGTGGTGAGGGTGTCCCCCCTCTGTCCAACCCACCTTGCCTGTTCCCCATTCTCCTCCCCTGGAGGTAGGCACTGCAGTGGAGTCCACTACCGCCCTGTCTGACTTGGGCACTGCAGTGGCGGACCTGTCCACCCCATCTGCAGGGTCCACTGCAGTTGTGCCGGCACCCACGACATCTGTGTCATGCCCCCCAGTTGTGCCGGCACACACCATGTCAGACACCTCCACTGCAGTTGTCAGTGGCTCTCCTGCACCCACCACCCCTTCCCTGACTCCCCCTGGTGAGCCCTGATCCTGTCCCTGCGGTGCCTGGCCTGCCCCCCGGTTGCCCCTCCTAGTGGATTGTCCCTGGTATTGTGCAGGCATGCGTAGGGTGACATCTGCCAGTGTCACCCTGTTTGAACTTTGACAATGGACTGGCCATTGGCCTTTGCTCTTTTTCAGGACTTCGTTTGGCCTCAACACATATGCTGAATAAAGCAACTTTCTTTTCTCTAGTGCTCATGCTTCAGATGTACATGTTGTTGGTGCAGCTAACCATGCCCTTGCTGCAGTGATGGTGATATCTGGTCTCATGATTATGAAGTGTTACTGTGCAGGAACCCATGTGGTCCAGGGGGAATGTGTCCTATCCTGTGGTGTATCCATGTCATCAATAGCAGCATCTGAGGGTGTCATGTGTTCAGTATTTGGCAATGGGTTTCCTACTTACATTGGCAATTTCATATCTGTGGCTTCCACCCCTGCACATCTGTTGTGCCTGCCATCGTTGCATTTGTCTACTTCCCTGACCGTGTTGCCATCTCCAGTGGACATGCAGGTTTGGGCATCAATGGGGAGGGACTCATCCGTGTAGTCAGTGCAACATTGCTATACAAGTGTGTTGGATCTGTGCTGATGATTCCGTTGGCACATCCATGACCAGGCTGATGTGATGGGAGCCCTCATTTGGTGCTAATTGTTGATTGTGTGACCAAGTGCTCAGCTGACATGATGGGGCCCTACTGAGGCAACATATGGCACAGCTTTCCTCACACAGGAGTGGAGTCCCCTCATGGCAGTGTGTACACGTGTGACATTGCCTGCGCCCAAGGTGTGTGTTGTATGTGCATGTCTGTGTGTTCACTTCCATTCATCTGCGCATGCTGTGATCCCTAGTGTTGTACCTGTTTGTGATGCTTGCTGACTTGAGCTATGTTCCCCCAAAGTCTTCTCCCTGTGTTCTCTGTGATGTGGGTGCATGGCACATTACTGGTCATCAGGGTGTCACCCATAGGTGTGTTTGCTGTCAGGGCAGAGTTTGTGTGCTGACGCAGATGGGTCACAGTCAGGTTTCCCTTTGGCACTTGTTGTTTGCCCCTGTCATGTGATTTCCAGTTTGTGTTATCTTTCAGTGATTGTGACACGTTGTGTGTGTGACTGCTGGCACTCCTTAGGGTCCGGGCTGCAATGTTGGTTGTTGTCTATGTGTGTTCTTTGTGGGTGACCTTGGCTTCTTCATTGGTGTGTGACTGTGGCTGGGATCCCATTGGTCGGTGTGGTATTGCCGTCATGTCCATGTACAGAGTAGTGTGCAGTGTGTCAGACATTCAGGAGTCTTGTTGAGTGTCCATGTGTGATGTGTTTCTACACCTTGGTTCCCACCCACCACCCTGGAATAGTCATGGGTGCATGTGCAATGTCACCAGTGCATGTGTACTTCACTGCTGCACATTGTTGGAGGTCGAGGGGTGTGGTGTTGAGTGTGTGCAGATGAGAGTTGTTGCCCGGCTAGTCCCCTGCCTCCATGTTGGCCTTGGCTTACTGGCCATGCTGATTGATTTGTGCTTGTGTAGGTGTGATGGTAGTTAGTTGCTCAGGACACCTGACTGTGGTTCACAGTGTGAACGACATTTAGCTTTGTCATCACAGTGGTATTTTTCTTCAGCCCAGGGTCACCACATTGTGGGGGCCCTGGGGGTGGTGCTGTGGTGTGTCTGTGACTTGCTGTGTCAGTTGTTGTTCCTACGTGCCTGTGTGACATGTGTGTTTTGTGCTCCCTCTCACCTGTCAATGCCTGCTTGCCCACATAGGGGATTTGGATCCATGAGTTAGCTTAGTGTGGCAGTGTATGCACATCTGTATGATTGGTATTCAGCTCTCCTCATGTGTTGTGTTGTTGCCTGGGGACAATGGCACCCCCACCCCTCACCTGCTGTGTATGATGACAGTGTTGGTCTGCCTGTTTGTGTTTGTGCATCTGCACCACTGCATTGGCATATCTTGGGTGTGCCATTGGCTGTATGTTGTTTGGTGTGTTTCCCCTGCTGTCCCTGGGACTCCTAGGTCATCGGTCAGCACAGTGATCATGGTTTGTGTGTCCCATTGCTGCCATGGTATGGTATCTGTTCACCTCACATCTGCTGTCTCCACAGGGTATCTGCATTTGTGTGCCCATTGGTGCAAATATGTGGTTCTGCATTCTGATGGTCACTTCTGTCATTGTGTCATTGATGACTGTTGACGGTCTCAGCCCCCATGGGTGTTGTTTGTCTGCACATGGCCAAAGGAATGTTTCATTTGCACTGCAGTATTTGGCTCCCCCAATTTATGTTGCAATGGGACACATACACTACTTTGCCACAGATGAGTTTTTGGTTCTGTGACCAGGAATGATCCATGCAGTTTGGCAGTTGCAGCTCTTTCTTTGTTAACAATTACCTTTTGGTCACTGTGATGATGAGGGTGTAGACCCCATTGCCACAATGGTCAAAATGTGCTTCAGCTATGGACCCCACACTTACCTTTTGGTCACTGTGATGATGGGGGTTTAGACCCCATTGCCACAATGGTCAAAATGTGCTTCAGCTATGGACCCCACACTTACCTTTTGGTCACTGTGATGATGGGGGTTTAGACCCCATTGCCACAATGGTCAAAATGTGCTTCAGCTATGGACCCCACACTTGCCTTTTGGTCACTGTGATGATGGGGGTTTAGACCCCATTGCCACAATGGTCAAAATGTGCTTCAGCTATGGACCCCACACTTGCCTTTTGGTCACTGTGATGATGGGGGTTTAGGCCCCATTGCCACAATGGTCATGGGCTGCTTGCATTGTGGGTGCCACACACATATATGTGTGGCACATGTGCTAGGGGGTCACATTGTATGTTCAATGTCATGTTCGGTGTTGTAGGCATTTGACACAGCCTGCTCACACGCTTGTCATGGTGGTGGGGGGATGTCTTAATCTTGCATTCCCTAGGTTGTGGTGTGCTTGTTGTGTCATGCATTGTCCATCCTATGAGTGGGGGTGGTAGTAGTGGTAGGCATCCTGCCCCCTGGCTAAGGGTGGTAGTAGTGGTAGGCATCCAGCCCCCTGGCTAAGGGTGGTAGTAGTGGTAGGCTTCCTGCCCCCTGGCTAAGGGTGGTAGTAGTGGTGGGCATCCTGCCCCCCTGGGTGAGGGTGGTAGTAGTGGTAGGCATCCTGCCCCCTGGCTAAGGGTGGTAGTAGTGGTAGGCATCCAGCCCCCTGGCTAAGGGTGGTAGTAGTGGTAGGCATCCAGCCCCCTGGCTAAGGGTGGTAGTAGTGGTAGGCATCCAGCCCCCTGGCTAAGGGTGGTAGTAGTGGTAGGCATCCTGCCCCCTGGCTAAGGGTGGTAGTAGTGGTGGGCATCCTGCCCCCCTGGGTGAGGGTGGTAGTAGTGGTGGGCATCCTGCCCCCTGGCTAAGGGTGGTAGTAGTGGTAGGCATCCTGCCCCCTGGCTAAGGGTGGTAGTAGTGGTAGGCATCCAGCCCCCTGGCTAAGGGTGGTAGTAGTGGTGGGCATCCTGCCCCCTGGCTAAGGGTGGTAGTAGTGGTGGGCATCCTGCCCCCCTGGGTGAGGGTGGTAGTAGTGGTGGGCATCCTGCCCCCCTGGCTAAGGGTGGTAGTAGTGGTAGGCATCCAGCCCCCTGGCTAAGGGTGGTAGTAGTGGTGGGCATCCTGCCCCCTGGGTGAGGGTGGTAGTAGTGGTGGGCATCCTGCCCCCTGGCTAAGGGTGGTAGTAGTGGTGGGCATCCTGCCCCCCTGGGTGAGGGTGGTAGTAGTGGTGGGCATCCTGCCCCCCTGGGTGAGGGTGGTAGTAGTGGTGGGCATCCTGCCCCCTGGCTAAGGGTGGTAGTAGTGGTGGGCATCCTGCCCCCCTGGGTGAGGGTGGTAGTAGTGGTGGGCATCCTGCCCCCCTGGGTGAGGGTGGTAGTAGTGGTGGGCATCCTGCCCCCTGGCTAAGGGTGGTAGTAGTGGTAGGCATCCTGCCCCCTGGCTAAGGGTGGTAGTAGTGGTGGGCATCCTGCCCCCCTGGGTGAGGGTGGTAGTAGTGGTGGGCATCCTGCCCCCCTGGCTAAGGGTGGTAGTAGTGGTGGGCATCCTGCCCCCTGGGTGAGGGTGGTAGTAGTGGTGGGCATCCTGCCCCCCTGGGTGAGGGTGGTAGTAGTGGTGGGCATCCTGCCCCCTGGCTAAGGGTGGTAGTAGTGGTAGGCTTCCTGCCCCCTGGCTAAGGGTGGTAGTAGTGGTGGGCATCCTGCCCCCCTGGGTGAGGGTGGTAGTAGTGGTAGGCATCCTGCCCCCTGGCTAAGGGTGGTAGTAGTGGTAGGCATCCAGCCCCCTGGCTAAGGGTGGTAGTAGTGGTAGGCATCCAGCCCCCTGGCTAAGGGTGGTAGTAGTGGTAGGCATCCAGCCCCCCTGGCTAAGGGTGGTAGTAGTGGTAGGCATCCAGCCCCCTGGCTAAGGGTGGTAGTAGTGGTAGGCATCCAGCCCCCTGGCTAAGGGTGGTAGTAGTGGTAGGCATCCTGCCCCCTGGCTAAGGGTGGTAGTAGTGGTAGGCATCCAGCCCCCTGGCTAAGGGTGGTAGTAGTGGTGGGCATCCTGCCCCCTGGCTAAGGGTGGTAGTAGTGGTGGGCATCCTGCCCCCCTGGGTGAGGGTGGTAGTAGTGGTGGGCATCCTGCCCCCTGGCTAAGGGTGGTAGTGGTGGTGGGCATCTGGCACCCCCTGGCTAAGGGTGGTAGTAGTGGTGGGCATCCTGCCCCCTGGGTGAGGGTGGTAGTAGTGGTGGGCATCCTGCCCCCTGGCTAAGGGTGGTAGTGGTGGTGGGCATTTGGCACCCCCCTGGCTAAGGGTGGTTGTGGTGGTTGGCATCCAGCCCCCTGGGTTGGGGTGGTGGCGCGCATTCAGGCCCCTGTGTGCATATGTGGCATTGGTGATGGGCATCCCGCCCCTATGGTGCTGCTGTTGCAAGTATATTCAGATTCCCCGTGTATGTGTGTGATGTGTCGTGTACGTGTTGTATGTGTTTTGTGGTTGGTGTCTGACTTACCTTCTGCGCCGTACGCGTCCGTGCCTGTTCCGGTAGTAGATGTAGAATATTGGTATGATCGGGACGAAGGGATTCATGGTTGGTTCGTGTCGTTCGTCCTTCTCGTTGCTTCGCGTCGTCCTCGTCGCTTGGCTTCGTCCTCGTCGCTTCGCTCCGTCCTCGTCGCTTCGCGTCGTCCTCGTCTGTGCTGTGTTCGTCTCGTAGCCGTGGATCGTGTTGTGGCGCGATTCGGAGCTTATGTGCGCCTCTCCCGGATGCTTTGACGTGCCGTGCGTAGCGACGGGTTCGGCGCGTACGGGAAGCGCATCGTACTTGTCCGGCCGGACGGGGCTGCATTTTTCCTTCCGTGCGACTCGATTCGGCGTTTCCGGATTCGCCTCGGTCGGAGAACAGGACCTGGTTTGGGTGAGTACGGCTCGGCCGGAATTTTTGCTGTTGTGCGCATCGTACTTGCTCGTTCGGTGTGCTGTACGGATCGGTCGGGAAACTGGCTTTCGCATGGCTTTTTTCCCGACCGAATAGTATTGGGTGCGCCTCCGACCGAGATCGGAATCGGCCCCACAGTGTAATGTCCAGATGTAGTGGAAGCACCAAGATGGAAAATAATTGCTACTGCAACAAAAGTCCTTCCTGATATTGATAGTTGAGTTGCTACAAAATTTTTTATGAAAGTGTCCAATTTTCTTCCATCAGCTGTACAACGTTGCATCATTAAAATTATATATTGTCCATATTTTTGTATAAATAATGTTGATAACATTTCAGATTTGCATTGGGTACACTTCATGTTTTGATTTGCTGCTTTAACTAGTTTATTAAAAGATACTGATTTACACTCTGGTAATGTCAAATATATAAATCTTTCTGTGTCTATATCAGTGGTACATGTAAACATACAATTTTCACATACATGTTCCCATTTATAACAAAGGCCGAAAAGATTTTCAATGTCTATCCCTTCATTTTCCAATACAGTAAGCATATACATTAAAAATTCCTGAGCATCTTGTTGCATATTTTGTCTAAATTGTGTTGATCCACAACATATATCCAAAACTTGACGAATATCAGAAACGCTTTGCATTTTACTTTTATCAGTCCTCAATTTTTCATAAACAGAATACAACATGGAGCAAAATATTTTTTCCCGATTCTCCATAATTTGTTGTTGCAAACTTTCAAGAAAAAAAACAACATTAACTACTACGTTAGCATAGCAGTTGATACCTGAACTATTTTCAAACTGATAACCAACAATGTCTTCATTAGCGTCCTTTGTCTTCTTGCTTGCAATTACAACATTATCTTTATTTTTTTTCTTTGCTATAACTTTACTACAAATATTGTCATGTGTTCTTTTTCGACCTACCACATGCTTTTCAAATACAGGAAACTGACCTAAATTGGGAGCATACGCTCTTCTTAATCTATTATACTCTTTTACACAGTTTGTATCTGCAATAATCTTTGAGTCATCAAAATCAATTAAAAACAAACCAGATAAACTTCTGACTCTGGACAAAGCAACATATGCCATACCCTCTTTAAACACGGTACTTCCAATGTTCACCAAAGCACTATCTACACTTAATCCTTGAGATTTATGAATAGTCACTGCATATGCCAAAGAAAGTGGAAATTGTTTTCTACGGACATATAAATCTTTTACAAGCAAAAAACGAACTGAACAACGACCAATTTGTTTTACTTCTTCAATTTCATCAAATTTGATTTTTAAAAATTCAATTCCATCTCTTTTTTGATAATTTACAAAATCCACAAGTTTACCCATTGCTCCATTAACTAAACCTTTTTCTACATCCAAATTACGCCTTAAAATTACCCGACAGTTTATACATACATATAGATTCTTTTCTAAACCAGCAGTTTTAGATATTGAATTTTCTAAAGAATGCAATTTTGTTTGCAATTTTTCGGTCAAAATAATAGTGATTCCTTCATGCTCTATTTTATCAATGGCCTCCATTTTTATTATTTCTTCATTTTCGAGCTTCAAAACTTCTATGTTGAATATAGAACACTGTCGCAGTGTTGGCATTAAGCAGATTACTGATTTGGTTTCTGCAATTTTCTTATATATTTTCTCCTGAACTATATTTTCATTTGGAAACAAATTCAAAAGTAACCGACTCTGTAAAGCCTCTTTCCCATGTTCTGTCAGTACTCCAATTCTTACATCTTGAAGAATAGTTCCATAATCAACATCATTTGCCTGTCGCATATTCGTAATGAGTTCTTTGTATTCAAAATATGACCAAATGTTAACGTTTCCAACACTACCCATAGACTTTCTGGTGTCTTCATGCACAAGCGTTTTAAATACTGGTTGTCCTTTTACGGGAGTAAGTTGCAGTAGATCTCCAAAAACTATAACATGTTTTCCTCCAAATAACACATCGTACTCTGTTTTAAGAATTTGCTGCATTCTTAAATGCACAAAAGCAAGCATTAAGTTTGAGACCATGCTTACCTTATCAATAATCAGAACTTTCATTTTCTTCAGCACTCTTGAAACTTCATAACAAGCTTCTCCAGATAGCTTATGATATTCCAATTTGTTTTCATGCTCCACAGGTAGCATCAGTAAACGATGTAATGTAATTCCTTTAATGTTGTGTGCTGCCAACCCAGTAGGAGCAGTTACAACACAAGACAAATGTGACTCAGTTATTTTGTGTAGATAACTGGTCATTACTTTTATTAAGAAACTTTTTCCTGTTCCAGCTTGTCCACTCACATACATCCGGATAGGTTCAAAAGATGTGCATGAGCATTCTTTGTTTTCATGAAGTAATCCATGGTCAATCTGTTGCTTCACTTGCTGATATATTTCTTGTTGTTCAACATTAAGGGGCCGATTCCGATCTCGGTCGGAGGCGCACCCAATACTATTCGGTCGGGAAAAAAGCCATGCGAAAGCCAGTTTCCCGACCGATCCGTACAGCACACCGAACGAGCAAGTACGATGCGCACAACAGCAAAAATTCCGGCCGAGCCGTACTCACCCAAACCAGGTCCTGTTCTCCGACCGAGGCGAATCCGGAAACGCCGAATCGAGTCGCACGGAAGGGAAAATGCAGCCCCGTCCGGCCGGACAAGTACGATGCGCTTTCCGTACGCGCCGAACCCGTCGCTACGCACGGCACGTCAAAGCATCCGGGAGAGGCGCACATAAGCTCCGAATCGCGCCACAACACGATCCATGGCTACGAGACGAACACAGCACCGACGAGGACGACGCGAAGCGACGAGGACGAAGCCAAGCGACGAGGACGAAGCCAAGCAACGAGGACGACGCGAAGCAACGAGAAGGACGAACGACACGAACCAACCATGAATCCCTTCGTCCCGATCATACCAATATTCTACATCTACTACCGGAACAGGCACGGACGCGTACGGCGCAGAAGGTAAGTCAGACACCAACCACAAAACACATACAACACGTACACGACACATCACACACATACACTGGGAATCTGAATATACTTACACCAGCAACAGCAGCACCATAGGGGCGGGATGCCCATCACCAATGCCACATATGCACACAGGGGCCTGAATGCGCGCCACCACCCCAACCCAGGGGGGCTGGATGCCTACCACTACTACCACCCTTAGCCAGGGGGCAGGATGCCTACCACTACTACCACCCTCACCCACGGGGGGCAGGATGCCTACCACTACTACCACCCTTAGCCAGGGGGCAGGATGCCCACCACTACTACCACCCTCACCCAGGGGGGCAGGATGCCCACCACTACTACCACCCTTAGCCAGGGGGCAGGAAGCCTACCACTACTACCACCCTTAGCCAGGGGGCAGGATGCCTACCACTACTACCACCCTCACCCACGGGGGGCAGGATGCCTACCACTACTACCACCCTTAGCCAGGGGGCAGGATGCCCACCACTACTACCACCCTTAGCCAGGGGGCTGGATGCCTACCACTACTACCACCCTTAGCCAGGGGGCAGGATGCCTACCACTACTACCACCCTTAGCCAGGGGGCAGGATGCCTACCACTACTACCACCCTTAGCCAGGGGGCAGGATGCCTACCACTACTACCACCCTTAGCCAGGGTGGCAGGATGCCTACCACTACTACCACCCTTAGCCAGGGGGCAGGATGCCTACCACTACTACCACCCTTAGCCAGGGGGCAGGATGCCCACCACTACTACCACCCTCACCCAGGGGGGCAGGATGCCCACCACTACTACCACCCTTAGCCAGGGGGCAGGAAGCCTACCACTACTACCACCCTTAGCCAGGGGGCAGGATGCCTACCACTACTACCACCCTCACCCACGGGGGCAGGATGCCTACCACTACTACCACCCTTAGCCAGGGGGCAGGATGCCCACCACTACTACCACCCTCACCCAGGGGGGCAGGATGCCTACCACTACTACCACCCTTAGCCAGGGGGCAGGATGCCCACCACTACTACCACCCTTAGCCAGGGGGCTGGATGCCTACCACTACTACCACCCCCACTCATAGGATGGACAATGCATGACACAACAAGCACACCACAACCTAGGGAATGCAAGATTAAGACATCCCCCCACCACCATGACAAGCGTGTGAGCAGGCTGTGTCAAATGCCTACAACACCGAACATGACTTTGAACATACAATGTGACCCCCTAGCACATGTGCCTCACATATATGTGTGTGGCACCCACAATGCAAGCAGCCCATGACCATTGTGGCAATGGGGCCTAAACCCCCATCATCACAGTGACCAAAAGGTAAGTGTGGGGTCCATAGCTGAAGCACATTTTGACCATTGTGGCAATGGGGTCTAAACCCCCATCATCACAGTGACCAAAAGGCAAGTGTGGGGTCCATAGCTGAAGCACATTTTGACCATTGTGGCAATGGGGTCTAAACCCCCATCATCACAGTGACCAAAAGGTAAGTGTGGGGTCCATAGCTGAAGCACATTTTGACCATTGTGGCAATGGGGTCTAAACCCCCATCATCACAGTGACCAAAAGGTAAGTGTGGGGTCCATAGCTGAAGCACATTTTGACCATTGTGGCAATGGGGTCTAAACCCCCATCATCACAGTGACCAAAAGGCAAGTGTGGGGTCCATAGCTGAAGCACATTTTGACCATTGTGGCAATGGGGTCTAAACCCCCATCATCACAGTGACCAAAAGGTAAGTGTGGGGTCCATAGCTGAAGCACATTTTGACCATTGTGGCAATGGGGTCTAAACCCCCATCATCACAGTGACCAAAAGGTAAGTGTGGGGTCCATAGCTGAAGCACATTTTGACCATTGTGGCAATGGGGTCTAAACCCCCATCATCACAGTGACCAAAAGGTAAGTGTGGGGTCCATAGCTGAAGCACATTTTGACCATTGTGGCAATGGGGTCTAAACCCCCATCATCACAGTGACCAAAAGGGAAGTGTGGGGTCCATAGCTGAAGCACATTTTGACCATTGTGGCAATGGGGTCTACACCCTCATCATCACAGTGACCAAAAGGTAATTGTTGACAAAGAAAGAGCTGCAACTGCCAAACTGCATGGATCATTCCTGGTCACAGAACCAAAAACTCATCTGTGGCAAAGTAGTGTATGTGTCCCATTGCAACATAAATTGGGGGAGCCAAATACTGCAGTGCAAATGAAACATTCCTTTGGCCATGTGCAGACAAACAACACCCATGGGGGCTGAGACCGTCAACAGTCATCAATGACACAATGACAGAAGTGACCATCAGAATGCAGAACCACATATTTGCACCAATGGGCACACAAATGCAGATACCCTGTGGAGACAGCAGATGTGAGGTGAACAGATACCATACCATGGCAGCAATGGGACACACAAACCATGATCACTGTGCTGACCGATGACCTAGGAGTCCCAGGGACAGCAGGGGAAACACACCAAACAACATACAGCCAATGGCACACCCAAGATATGCCAATGCAGTGGTGCAGATGCACAAACACAAACAGGCAGACCAACACTGTCATCATACACAGCAGGTGAGGGGTGGGGGTGCCAGTGTCCCCAGGCAACAACACAACACATGAGGAGAGCTGAATACCAATCATACAGATGTGCATACACTGCCACACTAAGGTAACTCATGGATCCAAATCCCCTATGTGGGCAAGCAGGCATTGACAGGTGAGAGGGAGCACAAAACACACATGTCACACAGGCACGTAGGAACAACAACTGACACAGCAAGTCACAGACACACCACAGCACCACCCCCAGGGCCCCCACAATGTGGTGACCCTGGGCTGAATAAAAATACCACTGTGATGACAAAGCTAAATGTCGTTCACACTGTGAACCACAGTCAGGTGTCCTGAGCAACAAACTACCATCACACCTACACAAGCACAAATCAATCAGCATGGCCAGTAAGCCAAGGCCAACATGGAGGCAGGGGACTAGCCGGGCAACAACTCTCATCTGCACACACTCAAGACCACACCCCTCGACCTCCAACAATGTGCAGCAGTGAAGTACACATGCACTGGTGACATTGCACATGCACCCATGACTATTCCAGGGTGGTGGGTGGGAACCAAGGTGTAGAAACACATCACACATGGACACTCAACAAGACTCCTGAATGTCTGACACACTGCACACTACGCTGTACATGGACATGACGGCAATACCACACCGACCAATGGGATCCCAGCCACAGTCACACACCAATGAAGAAGCCAAGGTCACCCACAAAGAACACACATACACAACAACCAACATTGCAGCCCGGACCCTAAGGAGTGCCAGCAGTCACACACACAACGTGTCACAATCACTGAAAGATAACACAAACTGGAAATCACATGACAGGGGCAAACAACAAGTGCCAAAGGGAAACCTGACTGTGACCCATCTGCGTCAGCACACAAACTCTGCCCTGACAGCAAACACACCTATGGGTGACACCCTGATGACCAGTAATGTGCCATGCACCCACATCACAGAGAACACAGGGAGAAGACTTTGGGGGAACATAGCTCAAGTCAGCAAGCATCACAAACAGGTACAACACTAGGGATCACAGCATGCTCAGATGAATGGAAGTGAACACACAGACATGCACATACAACACACACCTTGGGCGCAGGCAATGTCACACGTGTACACACTGCCATGAGGGGACTCCACTCCTGTGTGAGGAAAGCTGTGCCATATGTTGCCTCAGTAGGGCCCCATCATGTCAGCTGAGCACTTGGTCACACAATCAACAATTAGCACCAAATGAGGGCTCCCATCACATCAGCCTGGTCATGGATGTGCCAACGGAATCATCAGCACAGATCCAACACACTTGTATAGCAATGTTGCACTGACTACACGGATGAGTCCCTCCCCATTGATGCCCAAACCTGCATGTCCACTGGAGATGGCAACACGGTCAGGGAAGTAGACAAATGCAACGATGGCAGGCACAACAGATGTGCAGGGGTGGAAGCCACAGATATGAAATTGCCAATGTAAGTAGGAAACCCATTGCCAAATACTGAACACATGACACCCTCAGATGCTGCTATTGATGACATGGATACACCACATGATAGGACACATACCCCCTGGACCACATGGGTTCCTGCACAGTAACACTTCATAATCATGAGACCAGATATCACCATCACTGCAGCAAGGGCATGGTTAGCTGCACCAACAACATGTACATCTGAAGCATGAGCACTAGAGAAAAGAAAGTTGCTTTATTCAGCATATGTGTTGTTTGATAACGACGTCCAGAAGAAATTAGAGCAAAGGCCAATGGCCAGTCCATTGTCAAAGTTCAAACAGGGTGACACTGGCAGATGTCACCCTACGCATGCCTGCACAATACCAGGGACAATCCACTAGGAGGGGCAACCGGGGGGCAGGCCAGGCACCGCAGGGACAGGATCAGGGCTCACCAGGGGGAGTCAGGGAAGGGGTGGTGGGTGCTGGAGAGCCACTGACAACTGCAGTGGAGGTGTCTGACATGGTGTGTGCCGGCACAACTGGGGGGCATGACACAGATGTCGTGGGTGCCGGCACAACTGCAGTGGACCCTGCAGATGGGGTGGACAGGTCCGCCACTGCAGTGCCCAAGTCAGACAGGGCGGTAGTGGACTCCACTGCAGTGCCTACCTCCAGGGGAGGAGAATGGGGAACAGGCAAGGTGGGTTGGACAGAGGGGAGGACACCCTCACCACATCAGTGGCACAGACAAGCGCAGCGGGGGTGTGGTGCTGGGAGAGCAAGTGGCAGGGGAGAAGGCCGGAGCATCTTGGGGATGGTATATCTGTGGGTGGGGGAACCTGGGGCAGGGTGTGGTGGGGGCACCTGTGCAGTGGGGGCCTGAGGGATGGAGGACGGAGACCTTGTGCCTGAGCTGCAGGGCGGTGGCGGGGTCTTGCTCTTAGCACTCCGGGGGGACTTGCGGGTGGGGGCCTCAGTCCGTCTGCGCCTGGGGGAGGGTGTCCGGGGGCGAGGGGCACTCTGCTCCGTGTGGGTGGGCTTCCTCTTCCCCCGGGATGCTGGAGCAGCTTCATCGGTGGGGAAGAGGCCGAGGTCACAGAGGAAGAGCTGCTGTGACTTTGGGGTTGCAGGTGAGGCAAGGGAGGGTGCTTTGGAGGGAGAGGGAACTGAGGACTGCGCAGTGCATGTGGATGCGTGTGTGTGTTCCAGGGCCCCATCCCCTGTGAGTCTGGCTTCAGTCCCCTGAATGTGCGTGCGTGTGCGTTTTGTCATTGGCGTGTGTGTCAGTGTGCTGGATGTGTGTGTGCTGGTGTGTGCCTGTGCCAGTGTGTGTGTGCCTGGGATGGGTAAGGTGCTGGGGAGTGTGGATGGAGCAGAGGCAGGAGGGGTGAGGGACCGTTTGAGGAGGGACACTGCTGCCGTCAGGGAGGAGTCCATGGACCTATTGCCCCTCTGTAGGTCAGACATGCCCGATGAGATGCCCTCCATGAACGACACCAGCTGAGTCAACAGCGCGGTGTGCGCATGGAGGACACTCAGCATGGCTGTCTGCCCTACATGGAGCTGGCGAAGGAGGTACACAGACTCCTCACTCAGGGCAGCAGGGGACACAGGTGCAGGGGGTGCGGTGCCTGGCCCAAAGGAGACACGCTCCCGGACATGGGAGCCTCCACGGACCTGGGGAATGGGAGCCGATGGGAGGGCGGTGGTGGTGCTGGTGGTGGCGGGGACAGCAACACTAGCTGGGGTGTGGTGGCTGCTGACACCCGCCTCCACAAGGGAGTCATCCTCCGAGTTGCTCTGGTCCTCAGCTGAGGTGGATGCTGCTGAGGACTCCTCGGTGTGGCTCCCCTCGCCCTCCGTGCCACTGGGTCCCTCCGACCACTCCTCGGCTGCTGACCCAGTCTGGCTCTCCGGCTCCTCCTGGTCCGTGGAGCTGTCCCCTTCCGTGGCCGTGGATGTATCTGCAAACAATGGGGAAACAGACAGACATCAGTCACCTGCACATAACGCACACACCACTGTGAGCACAGCACATCACAGAGCAAGCCCTGGCATCATTAGTTGTACATTGCTAAAAGTGCACTAATTGAACAGGAGAAGTCAATTGTCAGTCTGATGCCAAGCATGGCACTCACATCCCACATGGCCTTGCACCCATCTGTCTGGTGTCTGTTGGATTGCAACACCCCAGTGTTGACACATGCACCAAGTACACAGTAGTTGGACAGTGCAGAGGACACGGTGTGGACACATCACAGCTCTTGCCACTGAGTCAGTACAGGTTTACGGATGTAAGGGATGCCCAGAGTCAAATAGGAAATGCATGTGATGCATACCAGCGACAGACACCATGATGCACCCATGTCCTGATAGCCAGCGCCACTATGGTGTGCATGTAGCACATGTCACTCCCCTGCAGGATCACCAATCAGTAGACACATGCCATGGCGGAGGCATGACTGCAAAGTCATACATCACTGTCTCAGTGATGTATGACTTTGCAGCCAGACAACAACACTCTGCACTGTGTCACAATAGTAGGTCATGGGGAATGCAAGTCCTGGAGCTGCACAAGTGCACATGTACATCCCCCCACAACACATCCTCTTAACCCTCATCTGTCCAGGTCATACCTATTGGACATATGGGAGACCTGTGACACTACCCTCTGAACCTGAGCCCCTCACACTCTGCTGTGCATGGGGAACAGCTGCCTGAACTTCACATTTACATGCCCCAGTCTGCATGGGCAGCTGATCAGACACCTATGTGTCACACAAGTATCGTCTCCTATGGTCACATCTCCAGTGGCATGCTGAGCCCCTACCAAGAAACTCCACAGCAGTCCTGGCGACTAATCCACAGCACACTGACACAGAGGCAGACACCTGAGGGGTCAAATCACTGTGCACAATGTGTCCGCTGATACACGGGAGTGGGAGTACAGAGTGTATTGTATGGCCTGGAGTAGGCATGACTGTCCAGCCCCACATGAATGAGGGATGAGCCCTGGACTGTAGGCAGCTGGCTAAGTATGTGTGACACACGTCATATACATACTCCTGGGGCCCAAACATTGTTCCCACCCGCAGCATGGGTGTGTGCCAGGTACCCCAGCCACATGTGGTGGATCAGCTCAGCAATTGGACCACAGATCAAAGTAACACGCTGAATACATGTCAGAATACAGGCATTGTGTAAGCAATGGACCCACCCATGATGCCCACCACAGAGTCAGGGAAACAGATGCTGTCTCCCACCTTGAGTCAAGCAAACTGCAAGGACACAGTCCTAAGTGACAGAATTCCCTGCATGTAAGGGCCACACCTGGGTATCAGATGAGGAGTGGGCAGTGCACAATAGAGGGACATGGCTCCTGGACAACATGACTGCTGTACTGTGGCAGTTCAACCTGGCCCGAGGAGGGCACATAGCATGTTAGACAGAGTACACAGTGCAGTCTTTGACTCACCCCCTCCTTGCTGCTCTCTGGCCTTCAGCTGCCCATCCAGGTCTGGAAAGACCCCCGCCAGGATCCTGAGCATGTGGGGGGTCAGGGTCCGTGTTCCGCCCCTCCTGCGAGGAGGCGACAGCTTCAGCTGGACCCGTGCAATCCTCCGGGTCCAGCCCCGAAGGTCCTGCCACCTCTTTTGTCAGTTGCGGATCCGGCGCTTGTAGACCCCCACGGACCGGACAGCCCGGACGATGTCCTTCCAGATCTCATGCTTCCGATGGGTAGAAGCCTGTCAGGATGACAAAGTGATAAGGCCATTACTACACATGCAACATATCCGTGCATGACACAGTTGCATATACATGTCGCAATCACAGGGGCACATGGTGTACCCAGGCAGTGCACGGCTGCCCATGGACAGTTTTCCAGAAGTCACTACATGGTATCATTGCATGGGGAGTAAAACCCTGTTCAGAAGCACTGTCACTGCACCATACCTGTCCAGTGCAAGTCACTACACACTATGGGGGGTGACAACTACTCAGTGAGCCTGCTAGCCAGTGGTGTGCTGACTCTCAGCCTTGCTAGTCAGACAAAATGCACATTCAGAAAGGCAGTGCACAGAACACTCACCTGCTCCCCTGGTGTCCCATACAGCTTGCTGTACTGTGGAAGTAGGCTGTCCAGCAGGGCCTGGTTCTCCTCAAGGCTGAAGGCTGGGGCTCTCTCCACAGTACGTGCCATTGCAGGGTCCAGAGGGGCAGAGACAGCAGCAGTGCAGTGGCAGATGTCGTCCTGGAGCATGTAGTGCAGGCAAGTGGGCTCTCAGGGGAACATGCAGCAATATATATGTGCTGGAGAGGCAGATACTGTCCCTTGTGTCCAAAGTGATAGGTCCAAGTCGTTTGCATCTTCTGAATCTGGCCAATCCATGGAATAGCAGCACCAAAACACGCCCACAGCATCCTTCAAAATTTCAACTTCATGACATACATGATTTTGCAACATTGTTGTGGGTGACCAACTGATTTTCCAGCAACCGACTCGTTCGAATATTCGAAAACGCGTCCGTTGCCAGGCAAGCCCATTGTCAATGGGTGCGCACCGATCGGTCCATTGAGGTACAACACGCACAGGGGTACAACGCGTACCCGCACACATTGAATGCAATGGGCCGGCCGGAGGCACCGATCGGTCCATTGCTGTTCAACGCGCACAGGGGTACAACGCGTACCCGCACACATTGAATGCAATGGGCCGGCCGGAGGCACCGATCGGTCCATTGCTGTTCAACGCGCACAGGGGTACAACGCGTACCCACACACATTGAAAGCAATGGGCCGGCCGGAGACACCGATCGGTCCATTGCTGTTCAACTCGCACAGGGGTACAATGCGTACCCGCACACATTGAAAGCAATGGGCCGGCCGGAGACACCGATCGGTCCATTGCTGTTCAACGCATCACTGTACATGTGACTGGCATATGTCAGCATGCCTGTCTCAGATGGACATATGCCAGCCACAGATAGCTCCCAGGGAGTGAGGGGCACACCTACATCACGACAGCCTGTCCAAACCTTATCATAAGGCATGTAAGGCTGCATTTCCTATTGTGTGTATGTTGGTGTACATGTTGTCCTGTGGGTGTCACCTGTGGGCAGCCACCCCCAGGCTGTGCACGTGTTAATGGGGACAGGATCCTGGGTGTTACGTGTACGTGACCACTGTGATGTGCAACTGTTCATATCTGTGCATGTGCCATGGTCACATTTCACAGTGGTGTTTGTGTATGTCATGTCACATACCCCGTGAGTCCCATGTGGGACGGTATGTTTGAGCCAGGGTGTCCCAGTGGCACAATAGTGATGGCCCTCCACAGTCTTTGTGCATGTAGTGTTTACAATGTCTCTGATTTCATGTGCACAATGGGAGACAGTCTCCACATCCACGTTGTGTGTGCATGGACTCTGATGTTGTGCGTGTGTGTCACAGACGTCCATGGCTCTCCTGCCATGGCAAGTGTGGCCACTACCTGTGGGGGTCATGTTTGTTTTGTTGTGGTGTACACATGATACTCCAGGTGATGCCAGTGTCCATGTGGCATTACAGGGTCCCTGGGAATGTGCCTGTCGTTGAGCTGTGGTGCCTGGGGCACATCTGTCCTCACATGTCACTGGGGGGTGACTGTGACACAGCATCATGATATCCAATGGGCCAACCTGGGACAAATTGATGCCACCTGTAGGACCGTGTTGACAGATGTTGGCCATGTATGTACCATACATGTCGTTCCGGTACTGCACACTTCATGTAGTTGTGCCTCATGATGATGTATGTTGGGATCTTGAGTGTGTTCAATGCCGCATATGTGGGGTGACTGACGATCTTGCTTACTTCTCCTCTGCACTGCAGGGCTCCTGCTGTCCATCGGCCATTCCCAGACCTGGCAACGATGGTGGAACGGGACAGCATCCGACGGTACCGCTTCACCAGGCAGCTGATTGAGGATTTGGCAGTGCAGTTGTCCCCACATTTGCAGCCTGGCCGGCCGTATCCTACAGCGCTGACCCCCAAGGTGAAGGTGATGGCAGCCCTACACTTCTTTGCCACCGGTACCTTCCAACATACTGTGGCGTCTGCTGGTGGGATGTCACAGACCATGTTCAGCCGTGTGCTCCGCGATTTCTTGGCGGCAATGTTGCTCTTCCTGAACCGGTACATCTATTTCCCTAGACTGCGACGACTCACTGACGTGAAGAGTGACTTTTATGCCCTGGGGAGGATGCCGCATGTCATTGGCTCCATTGATGGGACACATGTGGCTTTGGTACCACCACAGGCCCAGGAGCAGGCCTACAGGAACCGCAAGCACTACCACTCGGTCAATGCACTGGTGGTGTGTCTTGCAGACATGACCATCACACACGTGTGTGCCCGTTTCCCTGGTTCAGCACACGATGCCTTTGTGATGAGGAGTAGTCGCATCCCCAGGTTGATGGCACAGATGCAGAACCAGCGTGCCTGGCTTGTCGGTGTGTACTGACTTTGTGCCATTGTGTGTGATCTGATCTGTAGTATTCCGCCCACTTTTCCAAGTCAGCTGATGTGCACTTGTCTGTCCGTAGGTGACTCGGGATACCCCAACATGCCGTGGTTGCTGACACCCCTCAGGAACCCTGTGACACCTGCCCAGATGCACTACAATGAGGCACATGGTCGGACCAGGAGAGTGATTGAGCGGACCTTTGGTCTCCTGAAGAGCCGCTTCCGCTGCCTGGACAAGACCGGAGGGTCCCTCCCATATGCCCCTGCGAAAGTGTGCAAGATTATCATCGTCTGCTGCATGCTCCACAACCTGACAGTGCGGAAGGAGTTGCCTCTCATCCAGGATGACGATGACCAACATCCGCCACCTGTGGAGGATCCTGGCCTGGACCACGATGCCAGTGACGATGATGATGATGATGGTGATGGTGATGTCCGCACACAGCTCATCACCAACTTCTTTAGCTGAATGTGAGTATCCTGAGGTGTCATGTGAATGATGTGAGTTGGCATGATGTGTGGGTGGTGCTCTGGTGCTGTTGGAGTGTGTCCATGGGCTACTTGACAGGATGTGTGTTGCGATGTGTGGTGACAGGTGGGCTGTACTCCCCAACAGTGTTGACATGCTAACTTGGTTCTGGGTGGGTATCTTGTAACATGTATTGTGCATGAGTTTTGCTGTTCTGTCCTGTACTGCATTGCTTTTGACTGTGTGTCATTTCTGTCCTTCACAGGGTACTTTCAGATTCGTTTGGTCAACTGTGTCCACCGACGACGTGATTGCACATCCAGGCTGGTAGCTGTTGTGTCCCTACAGGTGATGTGCGCCACACCCATGGACTTCCTTCTGTCTACAGTTGTTGACTGTGTGCCCGCTACCAGGTGGGGTTACCTTGCATCTGTAGTGGTTACGGCATGTTGCTACTGTGTAATAAACCTGTGCTTCACTTAGTGATGTGCGTTGTCTGTGGTCACACATTTGACTGCCATTTGCTTACTGCACCTGTGGGCTACTTGACTACAACTGGGAATGGGTGTGGTGTCTGTGCATTGCACCGTCTTCCCTGGCAACATCAGTGTAGGCAATGAGTCAGATGGCCTAGGTGTGTATGTGTTGTGTAGCCCTGGTGGTGTGTCTCCCTCATATGTGTCACGTTGCCTGTACTCACATGCCTGTGTTGTCCTTGCTGTTGCAGTTCGCATACACAGTGTAATTTTGCAGTTCATCATCCCCATAACAGCACCCACGTTGGAATCACGACAGAGGCAAGTATGGTGTATTATTGTGTTTATTGTGATACATCTGTGATAATAGTGCATAGGATGGATTGTGCTGTACATGAATCTTGCAATCCCAAGTTCCTAGATGAATAGAAAGTCCAGGTAGACAGGATCCCCAGTATCGGGGCCACAGTTGTCTGACACATTGTTCCAACTTGTACTCCCCATGCAATGTGTGGGAGTAGTGTTGCCATCAACAGGGTGAACAGTCTGTGCACAAAGGCGAAAATCCAGAACAGGTTCAGGCTTCCTGGGAGTTGCGCTTGGCCATCAGCCTCTCACTTTCCCCTCCTCGGACGACCCCTCTTCTTGGGGGGGGCCCTCAAGTGCAGGCTGCTGCGGTGCAGGGGACTCTCCGCCAGAGTCCTCCTCCCTCCCTGTGGCAGTTGCAGTTTGTTCGGTACCAGATGTTGTTGGCACACAGGGAGGTGTGGACTGGTTGCTGTTCATCTGGCGGAGGCATTGTAAAATGTCCCTGTGCACCGCCGTCATCTCATGTAGTACATCCCACTTGGACTCCACGCGGGACATGTGGGAGTCCACACGTGACATGTGTGACTCCACGTGGGACATGTGGGAGTCCAAGCGGGCATGATGGGCAGCCTGCTGCTGTTTGATGTCTCTGAGGAGCCCCACTACCTGGCTGAGCTCTCCGGTGCTGGACTGGTACGCATCAGCTATGCGTACCAGTTGTGGGTCTTCATGCACACCAGCAACGTCTGCAAGCAGCGACCTCTGTCTCCCACCCCTCCCACCACCCCTGCTGACATGTGCAGTGTGTGCAGTTGCACGCACAGATAACCCTGGTCCACCTTGGGGGTTGGTGGTGGTGGTGGTGTCCATGGCCCCAGGTTGGTCCAGGGTCACTGCGCTGGTGTTGTTCCTTATTCTGTCCATGTCGGCAGGGATGGTATTCGTGGTGACAGTCGTTGGAGGGGTGGGTGCAGGGGGTGCAGCTGGTGGACCTGCTGGTGCTGCAGCTGGTGGTCCTGCTGGTGCAGCATGTTGACTTGCACCGGATGTGCCAGGTTGTTCTTCATCGTCCGAGGAGGACAGAGGCTGTACGACGCCAGTGAGCTCGGCATCCTCTTGAGCCTGGGACTGGGACTCCTCAGCGTCTGCTGCTGTGTCCCTATCATCACCTGTTTTTGGGAGACACAAACAATGTATGTCATGTTTCTGCAGGCATCAGTGGTTGACACACCTGACAGTTGTGACTGTGCCTCGGGGTGCGGGCCTGTACATTGTATTGTCCTAAGTCGTCACAGTCAGGGGTTGATATTGGTGTGGCACATTGTCCTGCATTATTTGGGCATTTCTATGTATTCTCTGGGGTGTGAACATGGTCTGCATTGATTGTGTTTGGTTGACAGCCAGACCTCCTTCCCACCCACCCACCCACCCAGTCAGTTATCCCACCATGGAACGTGCTTGCATTGCAGGGAGTGTAAGTTGTCTCTCAGGATGTCAGTCAGTGGTGTCCTGCTGTTTGTTGGTGCACAGTTGGCAGCAGGGCCTTGTGCTCCCCACAGCAGTAGCCAGTGTCAGCCATCTTGTGAGTCCTTCTCCACTCCCTGTGATGTGAGCATGGTTCAGGGTGGTGTTGATGGGCCAGTTGTGAGGCTGAGCAATGTCTGTGACTACGACTCCCATCATGCTATTGCCTCCACCCCCTTCCCAGCATGCCCATGCTTCCTTCCTTTTGACTCTGCTTCCCTGTGGGGTGGGCTGGCTGTGCTGACAGGATGGCTGGGAGTGTTGTCCTGGCAGTTGTTTGGCTAAGAGTCCCAAGAGTGTCCCTGTGCTTCACACAACATAACCCAGGGTGGTGGTCCTTTGTGGGATCTTGTGTTAGGATGGAGGGCATTGCATTCTACCAGGTGGGTACTGTGGAGTTTGTGTGTGGGGGGGGGGTGTGAGGGGAGGTGCTTGTGACTATGGTCAGTGCTGCAAGTCCCCCTTCCCACCCAGCCAGCCAGTTATCCCACCATGGAACGTGCTTGCATTGCAGGGAGTGGAAGTTGTCTCTCAGGATGTCAGTCAGTGGTGTCCTGCTGTTTGTTGGTGCACAGCTGCCAGCAGGGCCTTGTGCTCCCCACAGCAGTAGCCAGTGTCAGCCATCTTGTGAGTCCTTCTCCACTCCCTGTGATGTGAGCATGGTTCAGGGTGGTGTTGATGGGACAGTTGTGGGGGTGACCAATATCAGTGACTACGACTCCCATCATGCTATTGCCTCCACCCCTCTTCCCAGCATGCCCATGCTTCCTTCCTTTTGACTCTGCTTCCCTGTGGGGTGGGCTGGCTGTGCTGACAGGATGGCTGGGAGTGTTGTCCTGGCAGTTGTTTGGCTAAGAGTCCCAAGAGTGTCCCTGTGCTTCACACAACATAACCCAGGGTGGTGGTGCTTTGTGGGATCTTGTGTTAGGATGGAGGGCATTGCATTCTACCAGGTGGGTACTGTGGAGTTTGTGTTGGGGGGGTGAGGGGAGGTGCTGGTGACTATAGTCAGTGCTGCAAGTCCCCCTTCCCACCCAGCCAGCCAGCCAGATATCCCACCATGGAACATGCTTGCATTGCAGGGAGTGTAAGTTGTCTCTCAGGATGTCAGTCAGTGGTGTCCTGCTGTTTGTTGGTGCACAGTTGGCAGCAGGGCCTTGTGCTCCCCACAGCAGTAGCCAGTGTCAGCCATCTTGTGAGTCCTTCTCCACTCCCTGTGATGTGGGCATGGTTCAGGGTGGTGTTGATGGGACAGTTGTGGGGGGGGCAATATGTGTGACTGCGACTCCCATGATGCTATTGGCTACACTGACTTGGCCAGCATACACAGAATTCCTTCCTTTGAGTGGTCTTCACTGTGTGTTGGTGTTGTTGTGGTGGCTACATGTGTGGATGTGTTTGTTAGTTCTATTTGTGCCACTGCCTAGCTGTAGTTGTGGTTGTGTTTGTACATGTGTTGGCACAGTTGGATGTGACTTTTTTGATGGCATGTGTTGTGTTTCTCTGACTGACATACACATTTTGGGATGATTCTGTTCTGGTTGCTGTGTGATTGCTATGAGTGCATGGTTTGACTCTCCCCTTGACAGTGATGTGTGTGTGTTTTGTGGCAGTATATTGTGTACATTTGTTGTGTACTCACCAGGCTCTGGGATGTCCTCTAGTCCATATATGCTCACTGGCGGTAGGATGGCCCGCACCTTCTCCTCCCAGGGCCTGAGGTATATTGGCTTGGCAGGAGGGCCACTGCCGGTGTGTTGGCTGTTGATGTAGTCTTGCTTCAGCAGTTTCCGTACCCTCCTGCGCACGTCATACCACCTGTTCTGGATGTCGGTCTTTGTGCGCCGACATGGTGATTGGGCGTTCACCCTGTTGATGATCCTCTCCCACATCTTGGTTTTCTGCGACATGGGGGTCTGTTGGACCAATGTGCCAAACAGCTGTGGCTCTACCCTGAGGATCTCGTCTACCAGGACTTCCAATTCACAATCTAGGAACTTGTGATTCTTCTTGGGGGGCATGGTGATGGGTGGTGATGGTGGGTGATGTGTGTGTTGGTGTGCAGGTGAGGGTGTGTGGGTGTGTGTTGTGCTGGGTGTATGTGAGGTAGGTATTTGTTGGTGTGCTGCTGGTGTGTGGCTTGTGTGAGGGATGAGCTGTGGGTGTGTGGTTGCTTTCTCTTGGGTGCTGGCAGTGGAATGGCATTTGCAAAGGCTCATGGTAGTGATTTGTGTCCTTTATATAGGTGGAGTTGTGGGTGTGTCTTTGTTCTCTGTCCCCACCCCCCCAGTATTTATTGGCTTGGTAATTGCTTGTTTGGCCTTTTTTGGTTGATTTTTCCTTTGTGCTGTTTGTGTATGTTGGAAACGTTCTTGTGACCGAGTCGGACCCTGCATTGGTCTCGTACGGTGTTTTCCGTTTCGTTCACGCTGTGTTTGTGCAGTTTTGTATGCTGCGTACGCGTCGGTCGCGGTGTATTGTGTTGCTTCGGCTCGGTTTTGTATGCGTGTCGGTCGTACGGCTTGTCCTCCGTCCGACTCGGTCGGGTTTTTCGCACCTTGCATCGTACTTTGCGGGTTGGAGTTGGCGGGTACGATTCGGTCGGATTTGTTCCGGGTGCGTGTCGGTCGGTTGGATTCGCGTGTTTTTCCGGCCGGATTGCTATTTTCCGAGCGGCTCGGTCGGTCGGCTTGGTTTCCTGACGTGTCGGTCGGATTTATCGCGGCTTGCATCGTACTTGGCGTGTCGGGCGCCACTGGTACGTGTCGGTCGGTAATTTTTCCGGGTCCGAGTCGGTCGGTGCTTTTTCCGGCCCGAATCGGAATCGACCCCTTAGTTGTTCTTCCAAGTTTGTTAAGTCCATAATATCTTCTCGACCTTGAAGCATTGCTGTTTCAACTTCCTTCATAGCAATTGCTGCTTCATTTTCAACAATTGGTTGTCCTAGTGGATCTTCACTGATCGCAGCAGAAGTTTGACTGTCTTGAGAACTGTCTCTAGCAATCTCAGCTGCAATAGTAGCTTCTTGGTCAATTTCATCGTTCAACATCTTTACATAATTTGCAAAAACAGTGCATTGTATGGTATCTTTA